>JAJQWJ010000029.1:0-1308227 GCA_023637945.1 Phaethornis superciliosus
CGTCCACTCTCCCAGCCGGGCTAAATGGGGCTCCCAAAGCTCTGAACGCTCGAGACTGCACAAAAGATGCAAAGAGTGACCCATGAAAACTTCTGCTGTCCCTAACCCTCACATGCCACCCTACCCACAGCACCATCAACAGTCGGGCTACGGGTTTGCCTTTGACCAGAAAACTCGAACTTACCAGCCCTCGGCGTCCACTCTCCCAGCCGGGCCCAATAGGGCTCCCAATGCTCCGAACACTCGAGACTGCACAAAAGATGCAAAGAGTGACCCATAAAAACTTCTGCTGGCCCTAACCCTCACATGCCAACCTACCCACAGCACCATCAACAGTCGGCCTACGGGTTTGCCTTTGACCAGAAAACTCGAACTTACCAGCCCTCGGCGTCCACTCCCCCAGGCAGGCTCAATAGGGCTCCCAAAGCTCTGAACGCTCGACACTGCACAAAAGATGCAAAGAGTGACCCATGAAAACTTCTGCTGGCCCTAACCCTCACATGCCACCCTACCCACAGCACCATCAACAGTCAAGCTACGGGTTTTCCTTTGACCACAAGACTCGAACTTACCAGGCCTCGGCTCCACTCTCCCAGCCGGGCTAAATGGGGCTCTGAACGCTCGAGACTGCACAAAAGATGCAACGAGTGACCCATGAAAACTTCTGCTGGCCCTAACCCTCACATGCCACCCTACCCAGAGCACCATCAACAGTCGGCCTATGAGTTAGCCTTTGACCAGAAAACTCGAACTTACCAGCACTCGGCGTCCACTCCCCCAGGCAGGCTCAATAGGGCTCCCAAAGCTCCGAACGCTCGAGACTGCACAAAAGATGCAAAGAGTGACCCATGAAAACTTCTGCTGGCCCTAACCCTCACATGCCACCCTACCCACAGCACCATCAACAGTCAAGCTACGGGTTTGCCTTTGACCAGAAAACTTGAACTTACAAGCCCTCGGCATCCACTCTCCCAGCCGGGCTCAATGGGGCTCCGAACGCTCGAGACAGCACAAAAGACGCAAAGAGTGACCCATGAAAACTTCTGCTGGCCCTAACCCTCACATACCACCCTACCCACAGCACCATCAACAGTCGGGCTACGGGTTTGCCTTTGACCACAAAACTCGAACTTACCAGCCCTCGGCGTCCACTCTCCCAGCCGGGCTAAATGGGTCTCCCAAAGCTCCGAACGCTCGAGACTGCACAAAAGATGCAAAGAGTGACCCATGAAAACTTCTGCTTGCCCTAACCCTCACATGCCACCCTACCTACAGCACCATCAACAGTCGGCCTATGGGTTTGCCTTTGACCAGAAAACTCGAACTTACCAGCCCTCGGCGTCCACTCCCCCAGGCAGGCTCAATCGGGCTCCTAAAGCTCCGAACGCTCGACACTGCACAAAAGATGCAAAGAGTGACCCATGAAAACTTCTGCTGGCCCTAACCCTCACATGCCACCCCACCCACAGCACCATCAACAGTCAAGCTACGGGTTTTCCTTTGACCACAAAACTAGAACTTACCAGGCCTCGGCGTCCACTCTCCCAGCTGGGCTAAATAGGGCTCCCAACGCTCGAGACTGCACAAAAGATGCAATAAGTGACCCATGAAAACTTCTGCTGGCCCTAACCCTCACATGCCAACCTAACCAGAGGACCATCAACAGTCAGGCTACGGGTTTCCCTTTGAATAGAAAACTCAAACTTACAAGGCCTCGGCGTCCACTCTCCCAGCCGGGCTCAATAGTGCTCCCAAAGCTCCGAACGCTCGAGACTGCACAAAAGACGCAAAGAGTGACCCATGAAAACTTCTGCTGGCCCTAACCCTCACATGCCACCCTACCCACAGCATCATCAACAGTGGGGCTACGGGTTTGCCTTTGACCAGAAAACTCGAACTTACCAGCCCTCGGCATCCACTCTCCCAGCCGGGCTCAATAGGGCTCCCAAAGTTCCGAACGCTCGAGACTGCACAAAAGATGCAAAGAGTGACCCATGAAAACTTCTGCTGGCCCTAGCCCTCACATGCCACCCAACCCACAGCACCATCAACAGTCGGCCTATGAGTTAGCCTTTGACCAGAAAACTCGAACTTACCAGCACTCGGCGTCCACTCTCCCAGCCAGGCTCAATAGGGCTTCCAAAGCTCCGAACGCTCGAGACTGCACAAAAGATGCAAAGAGTGACCCATGAAAACTTCTGCTGGCCCTAACCCTCACATGCCACCCTACCCACAGCACCATCAACAGTCAAGCTACGGGTTTGCCTTTGACCAGAAAACTTGAACTTACCAGCCCTCGTCGTCCACTCTCCCAACCGGGCTCAACAGGGCTCCGAACGCTCGAGACTGCACAAAAGATGCAAAGAGTCGCCCATGAAAACTTCTGCAGGCCCTAACCCTCACATGCCACCCAATCCACAGCACCATCAACAGTTCGGCTACGGGTTTGCCTTTGACCACAAAACTCGAACTTACCAGCCCTCGGCGTCCACTCTCCCAGCCGGGCTAAATGGGTCTCCCAAAGCTCCGAACGCTCGAGACTGCACAAAAGATGCAAAGAGTGACCAATGAAAACTTCTGCTGGCCCTAATCCTCACATGCCACCCTACCCACAGCATCATCAACAGTCAGGCTACGGGTTTGCCTTTGACCAGAAAACTCGAACTTACCATCCCTCAGCGTCCATTCTCCCAGCAGGGCTCAATAGGGCTCCCAAAGCTCCGAACGCTCGAGACTGCTCAAAAGATGCAATAAGTGACCCATGAAAACTTCTGCTGGCCCTAACCCTCACATGCCAACCAACCTACAGCACCATCAACAGTCGGCCTATGGGTTTGCCTTTGACCAGAAAACTCGAACTTACCAGCCCTCGGCGTCCACTCCCTCAGGCAGGCTCAATAGGGCTCCCAAAGCTCCGAACGCTCGACACTGCACAAAAGATGCAAAGAGTGACCCATGAAAACTTCTGCTGGCCCTAACCCTCACATGCCACCCTACCCACAGCACCATCAACAGTCGGGCTACGGGTTTGCCTTTGACCAGAAAACTCGAACTTACCAGCCCTCGTCGTCCACTCTCCCAACCGGGCTCAACAGGGCTCCCAAAGCTCCGAACGCTCGAGACTGCACAAAAGATGCAAAGAGTGACCCATGAAAACTTCTGCAGGCCCTAACCCTCACATGCCATCCAACCCACAGCACCATCAACAGTTCGGCTACGGGTTTGCCTTTGACCAAAAAACTCGAACTTACCAGGCCTCGGCGTCCACTCTCCCAGCCGGGCTAAATGGGTCTCCCAAAGCTCTGAACGCTCGAGACTGCACAAAAGATGCAAAGAGTGACCCATGAAAACTTCTGCTGTCCCTAACCCTCACATGCCACCCTACCCACAGCACCATCAACAGTCGGGCTACGGGTTTGCCTTTGACCAGAAAACTCGAACTTACCAGCCCTCGGCGTCCACTCTCCCAGCCGGGCCCAATAGGGCTCCCAATGCTCCGAACACTCGAGACTGCACAAAAGATGCAAAGAGTTACCCATAAAAACTTCTGCTGGCCCTAACCCTCACATGCCAACCTACCCACAGCACCATCAACAGTCGGCCTACGGGTTTGCCTTTGACCAGAAAACTCGAACTTACCAGCCCTCGGCGTCCACTCCCCCAGGCAGGCTCAATAGGGCTCCCAAAGCTCTGAACGCTCGACACTGCACAAAAGATGCAAAGAGTGACCCATGAAAACTTCTGCTGGCCCTAACCCTCACATGCCACCCTACCCACAGCACCATCAACAGTCAAGCTACGGGTTTTCCTTTGACCACAAGACTCGAACTTACCAGGCCTCGGCTCCACTCTCCCAGCCGGGCTAAATGGGGCTCTGAACGCTCGAGACTGCACAAAAGATGCAACGAGTGACCCATGAAAACTTCTGCTGGCCCTAACCCTCACATGGCACCCTACCCAGAGCACCATCAACAGTCGGCCTATGAGTTAGCCTTTGACCAGAAAACTCGAACTTACCAGCACTCGGCGTCCACTCCCCCAGGCAGGCTCAATAGGGCTCCCAAAGCTCCGAACGCTCGAGACTGCACAAACGATGCAAAGAGTGACCCATGAAAACTTCTGCTGGCCCTAACCCTCACATGCCACCCTACCCACAGCACCATCAACAGTCAAGCTACGGGTTTGCCTTTGACCAGAAAACTTGAACTTACAAGCCCTCGGCATCCACTCTCCCAGCCGGGCTCAATGGGGCTCCGAACGCTCGAGACAGCACAAAAGACGCAAAGAGTGACCCATGTAAACTTCTGCTGGCCCTAACCCTCACATACCACCCTACCCACAGCACCATCAACAGTCGGGCTACGGGTTTGCCTTTGACCACAAAACTCGAACTTACCAGCCCTCGGCGTCCACTCTCCCAGCCGGGCTAAATGGGTCTCCCAAAGCTCCGAACGCTCGAGACTCCACAAAAGATGCAAAGAGTGACCCATGAAAACTTCTGCTTGCCCTAACCCTCACATGCCAACCAACCTACAGCACCATCAACAGTCGGCCTATGGGTTTGCCTTTGACCAGAAAACTCGAACTTACCAGCCCTCGGCGTCCACTCTCCCAGCAGGCTCAATAGGGCTCCTAAAGCTCCGAACGCTCGAGACTGCACAAAAGATGCAAAGAGTGACCCATGAAAACTTCTGCTGGCCCTAACCCTCACATGCCACCCTACCCACAGCACCATCAACAGTCAAGCTACGGGTTTGCCTTTGACCACAAAACTAGAACTTACCAGGCCTCGGCGTCCACTCTCCCAGCTGGGCTAAATAGGGCTCCGAACGCTCGAGACTGCACAAAAGATGCAAAGAGTGACCCATGAAAACTTCTGCTGGCCCTAAC
Source organism: Phaethornis superciliosus (assembly GCA_023637945.1). Classification (NCBI taxonomy): domain Eukaryota; kingdom Metazoa; phylum Chordata; class Aves; order Apodiformes; family Trochilidae; genus Phaethornis; species Phaethornis superciliosus. Next base: position 4,891 of record JAJQWJ010000029.1, read on the forward strand.
CCTCACATGCCACCCTACCCACAGGCACCATCAACAGTCAGGCTACGGGTTTGCCTTTGACCAGAAAACTCGAACTTACCAGCCCTCGGCGTCCACTCTCCCAGCCGGGCTCAATAGGGCTCCCAAAGCTCCGAACGCTCGAGACTGCACAAAAGACGCAAAGAGTGACCCATGAAAACTTCTGCTGGCCCTAACCCTCACATGCCACCCTACCCACAGCATCATCAACAGTCGGGCTACGGGTTTGCCTTTGACCAGAAAACTCGAACTTACCAGCCCTCGGCGTCCACTCTCCCAGCCGGGCTCAATAGGGCTCCCAAAGCTCCGAACGCTCGAGACTGCACAAAAGATGCAAAGAGTGACCCATGAAAACTTCTGCTGGCCCTAGCCCTCACATGCCACCCAACCCACAGCACCATCAACAGTCGGCCTATGAGTTTGCCTTTGACCAGAAAACTCGAACTTACCAGCCCTCGGCGTCCACTCTCCCAGCCAGGCTCAATAGGGCTCCCAAAGCTCCGAACGCTCGAGACTGCACAAAAGATGCAAAGAGTGACCCATGAAAACTTCTGCTGGCCCTAACCCTCACATGCCACCCTACCCACAGCACCATCAACAGTCAGGCTACGGGTTTGCCTTTGACCAGAAAACTCGAACTTACCAGCCCTCGTCGTCCACTCTCCCAACCGGGCTCAACAGGGCTCCGAACGCTCGAGACTGCACAAAAGATGCAAAGAGTCACCCATGAAAACTTCTGCAGGCCCTAACCCTCACATGCCACCCTACCCACAGCACCATCAACAGTTCGGCTACGGGTTTGCCTTTGACCACAAAACTCGAACTTACCAGCCCTCGGCGTCCACTCTCCCAGCCGGGCTAAATGGGTCTCCCAAAGCTCCGAACGCTCGAGACTGCACAAAAGATGCAAAGAGTGACCAATGAAAACTTCTGCTGGCCCTAATCCTCACATGCCACCCTACCCACAGCATCATCAACAGTCAGGCTACGGGTTTGCCTTTGACCAGAAAACTCGAACTTACCATCCCTCAGCGTCCATTCTCCCAGCAGGGCTCAATAGGGCTCCCAAAGCTCCGAACGCTCGAGACTGCTCAAAAGATGCAATAAGTGACCCATGAAAACTTCTGCTGGCCCTAACCCTCACATGCCACCCTACCCACAGCACCATCAACACTCGGGCTGCGGGTTTGCATTTGACTAGAAGACTCGAACTTACCAGCCCTCGGCGTCCACTCTCCCAGCCGGGCTCAACAGGGCTCCCAAAGCTGCGAATGCTCGAGACTGCAGAAAAGATGCAACGAGTGACCCATGAAAACTTCTGCTGGCCCTAACCCTCACATGCCACCCTACCCACAGCACCATCAACAGTCGGGCTGCGTCTTTGCCTTTGACCAGAAAAATCGAACTTACCAGCCTTCGGCGTCCACTCTCCCAGCCGGGCTCAATAGGGCTCCCAAAGTTCCGAACGCTCGAGACTGCACAAAAGATGCAAAGAGTGACCCATGAAAACTTCTGCTGGCCCTAACCCTCACATGCCACCCTACCCACAGCACCATCAACAGTCGGGCTACGGGTTTGCCTTTGACCAGAAAACTTGAACGTACCAGCCGTCGGCGTCCACTCCCCCAGGAAGGCTCAATAGGGCTCCCAAAACTCCAAACGCTCGAGACTCCACAAAAGATGCAAAGCGTGACCCATGAAAACTTCTGCTGGCCCTAACCCTCACATGCCACCCTACCCACAGCACCATCAACAGTCGGGCTGCGTCTTTGCCTTTGACCAGAAAACTCGAACTTACCAGCCTTCGGCGTCCACTCTCCCAGCCGGGCTCAATAGGGCTCCCAAAGCTCCGAACGCTCGAGACTGCACAAAAGATGCAAAGAGTGACCCATGAAAACTACTGCTGGCCCTAACCCTCACATGCCACCCTACCCACAGCACCATCAACAGTCGGGCTGCGTCTTTGCCTTTGACCAGAAAACTCGAACTTACCAGCCCTCGGCGTTCACTCTTCCAGCCAGGCTCAATAGGGCTCCCAAAGCTCTGAACGCTCGAGACTGCACAAAAGATGCAAAGAGTGACCCCTGAAAACTCTGGCTGGACCTAACCCTCACATGCCACCCTACCCACAGCACCACCAACATTCGATCTACGGTTTTGCATTTTATCAAAATCTTCGACCCTACCTCTCTTCTACTGTTGTTCATAGGGCTCTCAAACTCCCAACGAACAGGACTGGAAAGGAATGCAAAGAATTACCACTGAAAAGTCTGGCTGGCCCTAACCTTCACATGCCACCCTCCCCACAGCAACCTAGAGACGGTTTATGTCTTAGCTTTAATACCAAAAACCTTTTCAGGAACACTTATCAACTGTGAATATATTTATAGCGTAAACCACTCACATGATATTTGTAATATTTGGGTTTGCAGCCATCCTCAGTTTTAGATCCCAGAAGATTAATATTTTGGACTCCACTCATCCAGAAGCCTCTGATTATCTCCACAAACAGCTCTTATTCCCATGTGGAGGCTTCTATGCAATTATCCTGCTCCACCTCTTTCCCAAAATCTCCTGGAAAAATTCCCTCTTCACTTTGAGTGTTCCCAGCTGAGGTGAATGGCCTCACCTGCAACCCATCTGAGAACATCCCACCCTTACCCTAAACTCTCACTCTCTTCCTCACCCCTCCCCTTGCTCAGAGGGCAGTTTTACCCCTCAGACTTGTCACAGTTTAGCACAGAGATGGAAGAAAATATTCATTACATCACATCGGAAATGTCCAGCTGTGAGATGGGGACAAGGATCTGAGCTTAATAATATGGATTTATTTAGGCTTAATTTTATATCCCCTGCACCAAGGGTGGCCAAAATCAGAAAGGTGCAAATCTAATAGAGTGTCATACTTCCCCTGGCATGTCTATTTCAATCTGAGAGTCCCTGGAAATGTAAGCTTTTAAAATTTCTATACCCTAACACTAATTCTATGCAATATTTTAGGCTGAGGCACATTTACATAACTCCATGGGTGGCCAAAATGAGACAGTTGTATATATGATGCACTGTCACATATTCTGTGGAAAGAATTTAAAATTTAAAAAGTCCCTAGAACTAAAAAATTTATGATTACACAAAACCCAAGCTAAAACCTTCTGCTGGCCAATTTCAGATCTGAAAGGGAAAGGCTGTGAGGTAGCTGGGGACTGAGCACAAGTTGTCCTGCTGGGTGACATCAGGGGAAGGTTGGTCCCAAATTCCCTGGAGTCCTGTGAAGGTTGAAAAATGGGTTATTCCCATCTGGGACAAAGCTCTTCCTGGAACACAGCCCGTCCCTGGGCAGGAAAAGGGCTGGAAAAGACCCTGATTCTTCTCCTAGCAGCAATTAACTTTGCTGAGTAAGGCAGATGATAGGATCAGTGCAGGCAAAGTAAACACTTTATCTCTTTCAGAAGAGGCTGAAGGTGCATTTATGGCATTTTTTTTTAATAGCAGCATCTATCAAGAGCCACGATAACGCACACTGAGCTCCCAGCAGATGATTAATGCTCCTAGAGCAGTCATGCTCGCTCGCCTCTGGGCTGGGATTGTTTTCGGCTATTAAAGAAGAGAGGGGAAAACAAAGGGGAAATTATGGACTTTGCCATGGTTTATTGGGCTGCTGGGTGTGGAGGGAACATGTTGGCCTCTTGACTCACTCTCTATGGTTGCCCAGAGCTGAATGGATTGTGAGGATGGGGGGATGGAGGGATAAAGGATGAGGAAAGGAGGATGAGGAATGAAGTAAGAGGGATGAAGGATAAAGGACAAAGGATGAGGGATGAATGGGAAAGGATAATGTCTGGCCAGGCTTTTACTTCTTGCCCTGTTATATTCTTGGCTGTGTGCCTGGCACTGGATACATCTCCTGCACTGGGGCTCCCTAAAGACTGACTTTTTTACCTTCCCAAGGTGTGGGCATCATTCAGGGGCCCCGAGCCCATGGTTGCCTTCAGAACTCTGCATTTTCAGGGCTTTGCAGTCTTGGAACACATCCTTGGGCTGGTGGTGCTGGTCCCAGATGGGGGGATGGAGCTGGTGGAGATCCTACAATGGCAACCACATCTCCAATCCCTTCCCATCTACCTCCAGCCCAGTGCTGAGGTTGAGGGAAACCCATGATCCACCCCAACCTATGTTCATCCCCCACACCCACCCCAGGACCAGCTTCCCCAAGGCCATGAACCCTTGTCCTAGGGCAGGCATATACTGAGAAGCACTTTTTTTTTTTTTTTTTTTTGGGGGGGTAGGGTGGAAACTGTGCTGATAAGGAGCATTTCTCCTGTGTTCAACCTCTGGTAAGAGCTGAGTGTGCATTTCTGTTGATAAAGCAGCAATCACTGCCCCAGGGCCCAGGTAAGTTCCTCATGGCCCATTGCAGCCTGTTCCTATGCAAAGGGCACATGGCAGGCTTTAAACATATCTTTTAGTCATGGCAAAGCTGTGAAAAAACACACACTGTTGCCAAAAACTCTCAGCAAAGATATTTTGCTGGACCTGGCTGTTAGGATTCCTGGGTCCTCCCTGTCATCCCTGTCCCCAAGCCAGGGTGACATCAAGGGGCTGAACTGGCCATAGCACTTATTCATAATTATTTTAGCAATCACAGATCTGAAATAAATGGTAAAAAAAAAACCAGAAAACTAAAAACCAGTTGCTTGGAATGCCTCTTTTTTTCTTTTCTTTTCTTGTTTCTTTTTTTTTTTTTTTTTTAAGAATCAGAAAAATGCTGTTTCTTTACATGAAAAATTTGGACTGGAGTGGTGTTTTTTTCCCCATCTCCCCCACGGCAGCCTCACCACATCTGGGAAAGCAGCTTAGTCAATTATACACAATGGTAATTGATTGAATTCATCAGTAAATAAAGCAGGAACCTTTAAACTCAGGGTCCAGATGAGGAGGAAAAAAATATTCCCCTCTGGTAGTGACTGATAACAACTGGTGCAGGAGTTGTCATGCCCACAAAACCAGAACCATCGGGAAAAGTAATACAGGAGGCTGTACACATGATTTTAAAAAAGCTCCTTTTGAGGATTAAATTGGGAGAGAATGATTTCTCTCCTCTCCAGAAGCTCCATGACCACACAGGTGTTTTGAAGCACCCTTGAATGCTTGGAGAAATGGGATGAGGAAGCCAAAAATGTGGTTTGTAATGACAGGAGGGGGAAAATGGGCTTGAGCATCTTCAGCCAGGAGCTGTAGGGCCTGGATATACCCATGAAAATCACCAAATCTCCTCAGCCAGAGTTGGGAGCATCCCCAGAGCCCTCACACAACCACCCCTGCTTCCCCTCTGCCATCACTCCACTATCACAGCTGACACCTTAGAGCTCCCCGAAGAAATATTTCCTTTCAAACTCCTTATTTCCTTCCTCTGGGGACCCTGGGGCTGGGAGATGCACAGTCAGGTGCCCCTGCCAGCACTGTCAGCACAGACAGGGAGATTGTGCAGGTCTAACAAGCCAAGAAGCTTACCCAAACTGCTAAGAGCAAGTGCAGCACCAGGGCTGTGGCACCCCCCTGACCCTCTGCAGGGACAACCCAGCCACCACACACGTGTCCCTGCACACACACTGCCTGGGGAGGGGGAAGACAAAGTCTCCATGCAGCTGGTGATGGCAACACAAGGTGATGAGAAGCATTCTCCTGACCATGGGGACACCATGCCTCATCCAGCGTCCCCCAAGCCCGCAGCCCCGCAAGCGGTTCAGCATCCGTCTCCATGGCAACGTGGTTTTCCTATCCTGTCACACCTCCTGTCCCTCTGGTCTGCAGCGCCAGCAGCTCCGGGTCCCCTGCAAGCTGGGAGCAGATGGGTGTCCCCAGCCCACACCAGCATCCCTGAGAGGGGTGGGTACAGTGGGGTCCCATGGGTGTCTCTGTGCTCATCCTTGGTAGGTGCTGGGGACAACACAGAGGAACCCACAGACATCTTCAAGCTTGCAGGCATCTCACCTGCCTTCCTAGGCCAACAACCTCTACCTGCCAGCACTCTCCCACATGTAAGATGGTTGTTTGTGGTTTTGGGTTTTTGTCCTGACCCCAGCTGGAGATTTAGAAGATGGGATGCCACAGAGCTGCAGGCATCCCTGGAGATGCAGCCATCAAGAGGACCTCCCACTCAAGGCAAAACCCCTCAGCAGCAGCTTCCCCCTTCTTGCCTTGGAAGATGCTCACATGCAAAATGACAAAGAGATGCCCTTCCCATGCAGGGTTACTCATTGGCCTCTCTGGCTGGAATTCCTGGATACAAGCACCTTCCTGAGGTTGGGGAGCACATTTCAACCGGGAAAACCCCTCCCCAGGGCAGCAGGGAGCAGAGGCTGGCGGGGCACAGGAAATCTCCACTCATCAACCCTTGGCCACCAGCCAAGTTGGAGCCAAACCAACCTTTTTTTTGTTTGGTTTTTTTTTTTTTTTTCCTCCAACTTCCCAGTAAAGTGGAGTTTCCAGAGACCTGTGGCTGGTGGGGAAGGGGTCAGCAGGAGGGGCTGCAGGCAGATACTGGCTTTGGGTTGTCTGGGCTCACAGGAGGTGCAGGATCTGTTCCAAGTGCCCATGGGCTCAAGGCTGGGGAGATGAAGGTTGGTTAGGTGCTCATGTCAGTGGCAGGTGGTAGGGTAGGGTGGGAAGCTGGGATTTTTGGAGGGATGTATACTAGGCATTAGAGCATTGCAGGCTCCTAAATTCCTTTTTTATTTTGGAAATGGCTCTGCAAATCATGTAGGGTGCACAGCCCTGATGGGAGGACTCATTCCTTGTCGAGGGATCATGCTATCTCCATGAGGTCAGCCATGGGCTCAGGAGCTGTGGTGGTGCCCAGCAGCACCCAGCGGTGTCAACAGATGAAGGGGTTTCCCTCTGTCCTCTCCAAAAAGCTTTCCCCTCCATGCCAGGTGTCCTCTGTGTCCTCACAGGGTGGTTACCCCCACAAGGGTTCATGGACTCGGCCAACGCAGAAACCAAGCTCATCCCAGGCACAGGTCCCAGGGATGGGGCCAGGCCCTGGGGAGAAGGGGTTTAGTTAATGGGAAAAAAAAACCAAACAAACAAAAAAAACACTAAAGAGAGCACTCAAGCCTACTGACATGGGTCTGGTTTTCATTTTAAAGGAACCTCTTTTTACTCATTTGTCATCAACCTAATTGCTCAAAGGCCAAAACACTTGGTGTGATGGGATGGGATTTCCTTCAACGCCAGCAGAAATACTCATTTCCCGAGGAAAAAAAAAAAAAAAAAAAAAAGCTTATGCTGGGAAGGAGCTCACTTTGGCAAGATGCAGCAGGAGCTGGACCTTGGCTGCCCACCAGGCGAGGGTTTTCCTTTTCCTTTCTGCTCTGGCCCCCGTGCCCTGTGCCGGGTGGCCGGGGCTCTGCCGGGGGCGTTCGCTGCGTGATGCAGCGTGGGGCGGGGATGTCCTGCCAAGCACCACGGGCCAATCGAGCTGTATCCCCCCAGCACCGATCCAGGAGGGGACTGGGACTCCACAGGGATGAAGCTGCCCCTCACCCACCCCATCCACCCCTGCTTTTTTTTTTTTTTTTTTTTTTTTTTTTTTTTTTTTTTTTTCCACCCCCACCTCCCCCTTTTCCCTCCATCTCCTTTCCCTCCCTCCTGTCCCAGCCCTTTCCCTCCCGGTGTGGCCAAGTGCCAAAGGGACTTTGCACCTCAAAAAGGCAGCGTTCGTTCCTCGCTTCTTCCTTTCAAACCCGGGAGCTTCCGAAGGGAAAGCAAAAATGCTCCGGGCTTATCTGCGAGGGGAGGCCGGCTCGGTGGGCAGGGTTTGTGCGAAGGCTGCTGCTTTATAAGCAGCTGGCAGCGGAGGCAAAGCGAGCTCGGAAGGCACCAACCGGGCTCCCCCCCCCCTCCCCACCCCTAAATCCCCTCGACCTCCTTCTCCTCCCGGCCCCCTCTCCATCCTGTCACCATGCCCCCGATGCTGGGGCTGCTGCTGGGGCTGAGCTTGGTGGGTGCCCTTCGGCCGGGCCTCGAACCCCCCCCCTCTGAGCCCACCGAGGAAGGGGCCGCCCGATTCGCCAGCGCCCACAACAGCACCGCGGAGCTGGTTTTCTTCGAGAGCGTCTCGGCCAGCTGGGATTACAACACCAACCTGACGGACCAAAACGCTGCTCTGCAGGTGGGTGGTGGGACGGGGGGGTGATGCCACCAAGGGGCAGCACTGGCGACTGTCGGGGGGTGGGGGGTAGAGGGGTGTCGGGGCACGGGGGGGGACGCTTGGCGCGGTCGCCTTCAGCCCCTCGGGCTCCTGTCGTGGCAGCCTGGAGTGCCACAGGAAGGTTGGGACTTGTAACCCCAGGGGTTTGCCCCAGATTGCCCTGAGAGAGGGTTTCCCCCGGAGTGACAGCCCTGGCCCCGCAGCAGTGTCCCAGGATATTTTTAGAGGGGGATTCCCAGCACCTTCCACTTTCCTTCTCTGCCTGGGATCAGCTCCTGGTGTCCACACCACATTCCAAAGCTGTGGCATGCTGGAGTCTTAGCACTTGGGGGGGGGGAGGGGGGGGGGAGGAGGAGTGTGTGTGTGTGTTTCCTTTAGGGTAGGCACCAGGAACCCGAAGTGTGCACAAGCAATGGGATGGCTTCGGGACCCCGGCTGCCACCCCCTGTCCCTGTGTCCCCAGCCCTCGGGGACTAAAGCTGGGCACCGGGGAAGCACTCCAGGGAATTAGACATCATCCCAGCTATGTGCAGGCAGAGCCCCCCTGTGCATCCTGCAGGCATGTGTGTCTTGAGCAAGAGGTTTGCAATGTTTGGGGCTGGATTTAGTGGGACAGGAGCTGAGTCAGGTCTGGGATGGGTGAGCTGTGGCACAGCCCCTGGAATCACCATGCCTGGGCAGGCTTCAGAGATTTCTCTGTCTCTTGTTGTGCCCAGGGTGGTGGCAGAATTCTTGGGTAAGTCCTTGCCACCCCAAATGGCTGGAGGTGCCCAGGGGCCAAGGCAGCTGCTACATGACCACCAGAGACCCCAGCATCACCCCTGTGCCACCAGATCCCCCTTGAACCAGGGGCACAGCCCAGCCTGCAGCAGAAAGTAAACGTGTCTTCCTGCATGGGGGGAAGATCCTTGCCAGGTCTGGCTGCTGCCAACTTGGCAGGACACCCAAGAGCACCCAAGTGCCTTTTTTTTTTTTTTTTTGGAGAGCTGACGCGATGTCTGGGCAGGAGCCCAGAGTCTGCAGATGTCATGGTGCAGCCAGGGACCTTAAAGCAGAGCAGGAACAGAGCATCCTGGCCACACCAAGTCCAGGATCAGGGCCAGCAGAGCACCTTGCATGGAGTCTTCTCACGAGGCATTTCCCTTCCCCATGCTAACAAGTGCCCAAGGATCATGTCCAGGTGCTCCCTGCCACATCACGGCTCTCAATCCAGCCCAGGAGGAAGCTCGGTTGCAGGACAAGGAGATGTGCCACCTCCTGCAAGCTGGGGCTCTGGGCAAGCAGCTGAAGGGGTCTGAGGGTGCTGGTGGCTGTGGAAGTCCTCCATATATCTGGAGCAGGGCATCTCCAGTGCCCTGGGCTGCATTCTGTGCTGCTAGATCCTCACTGTGCAGCCAGGAGCAGGGGGGGACAGGAGTGGGGGGCGATTTGGTAGGGAGACCTTGGTGTGTCTAGGGTCTTCTGAGTCCCCCACCACAAGGGGCAACCCCTCAGAGAGAGCTCTGGGGGGTGGGGAAAAAGGGCCAGGCCTGGTGGGTACAGCCATGGCCAGGGAGTCTTGTGCAGCACCAAAGCTGTCAGGAGAATTTAGGGTACAGTTCACCTGCCCAAACACAGGCACCTGCTCACTGAGAAGATGAAACCCAACTGGACTCTGCTTCCTACAGCTCCCCCAGCCCCGCAGCAGGGTCTGGGAAGGGGGGGAGAAATCCTCCATTTAGTGGGGTGCTGTAGTGCAGGGTGTCTGTGGGGCTGGAGCATCCCAGCGTGCCAGGGGATCAGGGCTGGTGGGGAGCCAGAGTGATGCTGTGGGTGCTGAGATGTCTGTGTGAGGTGATGGGTGGCAAGGCAGCCAGGGGCTCCCAGCACTTTTGGCATCCCCACCCCCATGTCCCCTGTCCCAGGCAGCCTCCAGCCCTGCTGCACTGCAACTCCCTTCCCTCCCTGCTGCCAGCTGAGGGAATGCAAAGATTAAAATAAAACAAACCAGGGCTGTTGGAGTCAGGCTAAAAATGTCACAACTAACAGCTAATGAGCTCCATAAATCACATAGGGATAGCACATGGGCAGGAACAGGCACCCTGCACCTTCCCCCTTCAGCCTGCTCATGGCCTGGGCCACCACCCTCACAAAATATCAGCATTTTTCCAAAAAGACAGCTGGGACCAGCTGGGCTGGGATGCCACTGTCCACAACACACCCTGTCCCAAAACTGTGGCTGTTGGTTGTGGATTCAGCTGTCTCAATAACACCCCCCCCCTTTTGGTGCAGGCAACTCCTGACTGTCCCACAGCCCTGTGGGAAGGGACATGGGGGCTGGCAGGAGATGGGTGACAGGGAGAGACCCAAAGTCAGGGGCTCAGTGCAAATGGGTGTCCCTCTGGAAGGTGAAGCTCAGGTTTGGCACTTAGAGGGCTGCAGATAGGCAAAGGAGGCAGGGACAGAAGGAGCAAGGAGATATAAGAAGGAAAAAAGTGAATGTGGGGGCTTTGAAGTTTTCCTTTGGGCTTCTGCAAGGGTGAGGAACAGGAACAGGGGGAATAGGAATAAATTGAAGCCAGATCTCTAACTGGGGTCTGGAAGCTGCCAGGAGCACCTGGACACCCTGTCTGCATGGTGTGGACACCCCAGTCCCAGCACCCTCACCTCATCTGGGCCACAGCACCCCTGTAGCTGTCTCCAAACCATTCCCAAAGGCCACCTTGGCAGTGCTGGCCACAGGAGCCAGCGTGGGTGAGTGTGGACTGCAGACATCACCACCCCAGCTGGAAGCTGATGTCTCTATCTATGAATGTCACTGACTGGGGACAGCCCTGCTTGCCACCTCGTGTCCTGTCACCTCTGGCTCCTACAAATCCTCACGGTTCTGGCAAAGATCCCCAAACCATCGCCTGGGGGGTGGCAGGTGCCAGGGCTGGTCCTGAGTCCCCGTGTCCACTCTTCCCATGCAGGTCCAGGCATCCCTTGAGGAGCAGAATTTCACGGAGGTGTGGGGGAGGAAAGCCAAGGAGCTCTTCGGGGACATCTGGAGCAACTTCAGTGACCCCCAGCTGAGGAAAATCATCGGCTCCATCCAGACCCTGGGACCCTCTAACCTGCCCCTGGAGAAGAGACAGCGGGTGAGTGAGGTGCCCCAGGAATTGTTGGTGCTGCAAAAACCCTTCAAGGAATTTTTCCCCAAGTCCCCAGACTCTGTCCCTGGCCTGGAGCCCCTCTGTGGTGTTTTGGAGGGAACGCAATGATGGGTTGGAGTGGTGGGATGCTGTTTCTGGAGGGTGAGGGGTTCCTGCTGGCCCCATTCTCCAGCCCTAACCTCATCTTGGAGCTATCCTAGCAGGAACTGGAGATTTCCTGCTTACACACAACAGCCTTGGGCGTCACCTGGAGACCAGCCAGGCTGTGCCCATAGCCAGCTGGCTCAACCCCCCTCTCCCTGCCCCAGGGCTCCTCAGGGGGAATGCAGCCCACTGAAAAGGAGGCTCCTGCTCATCAGCCATGCCTGCCAGCCCTGCCTTGGTGACACAGCTCCACACCAGGGACATTGGGACATCCTAAGCCTTCCCCATCACCAGACCTGAGCTTTCAGGGTCATTTCCTTAAATGCTACGTGGTTAGGAGTTCAATGCATGAAAGTATCCCCCAGGCTGCAGCTGGCAGCCATGGGGACACTGCTGTCCCCACCAGCCAGGCTCATGGCTCCCTGACAGCTCTCCCTATCAAAACCCTTCGTGGCTGGCAAGCCCAGTGACCCAATCCCTTCCGGAGAAACCCGGTTCCTTCCAGGAAACCCATCCCTGCCCTCTTGCAAATAACAGACAGCAGCACATCTCCTCCTCCCTCCAAGTTTCTCCTGTCCCCAGGCAGCTCCATCCCACAGCCACCACCATCCCCTGTGCCCAGCCAGAGCAGAGAGATAGGAACAGAGAGAGGGATGGAGAGGAAGGAATTTCCTTCCCTGGGAATGAGCTCCCCCGGCAGGTTCCAGGAAACCTCCTGTTGCTATTGTTTGCTGTTCTTGAAGTTCATAGAAATAAATCCCCCTCCTTCTTCTCCTTTTCTCGTTTTATTATTTACGTTTTTTACCCACTTAGATAAACAAGCAGCCCCACTGACAAAGAGCTTTATAAATAGCCTCTCTCCAGGAGGCCTCCAGGCTTCACACTGCCTTCCAGGGGGGTTCAAAAAGTGGCTGCATTTTTTGTCCATCCCAAAGATCCTCCCTGCTCCCTCCATGCCGAGGGTGTCAAACCCTGGGTGCTAACACACTTACCTCACCAAAACCACCCTGTGGAAAGACACCAGTCCTCCTCCACATCCTTTCAGACACACACTCTGGAGTTCTGGAGTTGGGAAGCCTGTAGATGCCTCCTAAAGGGCAATTCCCACCCTCTTGAAGCTCCAGCATCTTTTTCTTCTCTGCAGTACAACACCATCCTGAGTGACATGGACAAAATCTACTCCACAGCCAAGGTGTGCCTGCCCAATGGAACCTGTTGGGACCTGGAGCCAGGTATAGTCCTTGTCCCTCTGCACCTGCGAGGTGCTGAGCACCATGTCCTGGTCCCCACACCTCCAGCAGGTTTGGGGTTGGCAGGTCCCACCCGTGTTCACCAAGGTTGTCCCAGGGTTAGGGTGGATATTTGGGTCTGGCGCGACAGTGGTGGCAGAGCTACTGTGGGATGTGACCCCCCCCATCTCCTGCCCCTCTCTCATGTCCTGCTTGTCCCCTCTGCCTCAGACATCTCAGACATCATGGCCACCTCCCGGAGCTACAAGAAGCTGCTCTATGCCTGGGAGGGGTGGCACAACGCCGCGGGCAACCCCCTGCGCCCCAAATATGAGGAGTTTGTGGAGCTGAGCAATGAAGCCTACAAGATGGATGGTAGGAGGAGGATAGGGGGTGGTCAGGGATCAGGGGTGGGAATTGGGGTTGGGGCAATGGGATCCCCTGCTCCTCTCCCCATCTCACGTGGCGATCTGAATTCCATTTCCCTGGTGCCAACGTTTTGGGGAAAGGGCAGAAGTCCTCTTGCTGTGCCCTGGGGCTCGGTGAGGAGGTAGCCAGAGCCAGAGGTGATCCCTGCTTCCCTGGCAGAATTCGAGGACACAGGCAGCTACTGGCGCTCCTGGTATGACTCAGCCACCTTCGAGGAGGACCTGGAGAGCCTCTACAACCAGCTGGAGCCACTCTACCTCAACCTCCACGCCTTCGTCCGAAGGAAGCTGTACGACCGCTATGGCCCCGAATACATCAACCTGAAGGGTCCCATCCCTGCTCACCTCCTGGGTAAGAGGCAGGACCCTCCCAGCCTGTGCTCAGGGGTGGAGGTAGGGCCAGAAGGGCACAGAGAGGGCCACAGTGGGACAGGGATGTCCCAGTTGTCACCCTTTTTGTCACTTTCTCCTGACCTACAACCAGCTCTGCTCCAGCTGTTTTCTTTTCTCAGGCAACATGTGGGCTCAGCAGTGGAACAACATCTATGACCTGATGGTGCCCTACCCCGAGAAGCCCAACCTTGATGTGACCAGCACCATGGTGCAACAGGTGATGGGCTGAGGGACACACTGATGGAACCAGGGGGACAAAAAAGGGGATTGTTGGCTCCCATAACAGAGACCAAATGGGAGGCAGGGGATGGGCAAAGAGGAAAGACAGAGCTGTGGGACTGTTTGGGTGCTGTGTCCATACCATGACAAAGTTCTGAGTGCTCCTAGGACGTGAGCCTTGCTCCCTCCTCTGGTCCATGCTGGGCACCATCACCTTTGCTTGGTGTTTCTTAAAGATACTCACAAAAATTCTGGGGCCAGGGGTCCCCATCAGGGTGAGAGAGGCAGGACCCTGGTCACCTGCAAGGACCAACCTCATCCCTAGGGTGCTGGGAGAGACTCAGAAACAACTCTCAGGGTAAGGGCAGCCCTTTCTTCAGCCATAACCCCACTGCCTGCTGTCCACCAGGGCTGGAATGCCACCCACATGTTCCGGGTCTCAGAGGAGTTCTTCACCTCCCTGGGGCTGCTGGAGATGCCTCCTGAATTCTGGGAGAAGTCCATGCTGGAGAAGCCAACGGATGGGCGGGAGGTGGTGTGTCATGCCTCAGCCTGGGACTTCTACAACCGCAAGGACTTCAGGTGGGTGGGCTGAAGAGCTACAGGGCAGGACCCTCCTCCCTTGGGGATCACTATTTTGGGTACCCCCAGCCTGGCCATGCAGCTCAAACTGTCACCACCTTGGGGAAGACTTTGGGGAGCTGCCCTGCTCTGCCTTCCCCTACTTCCTGGGGTGCTGCCACCTTCTCAGGGACTGTGGCCCTGATCCCTCTTCACCCAACAGGATCAAGCAGTGCACAACAGTCACCATGGAGCAGCTCTTCACAGTGCACCACGAGATGGGCCACATCCAGTATTACCTGCAGTACAAGGACCTGCCTGTCTCCTTCCGTGGCGGGGCCAACCCTGGCTTCCATGAGGCCATTGGTGATGTCCTGTCCCTGTCTGTCTCCACCCCCAGCCACCTGAAGAAAATCGGTCTCCTCCACAGCAATGCCACCGAGGACCAGGGTATGGCAGCCCTCAGGCCCTGCCTGTGGCACCAGGCAGGGTTTGGGGTGTGCCACAGTGGGTTGCAGCCTGGCAACACACCCCAGAGACCACCTGGTTGATGCATGCTTTCACCCACTCTTGGTTCCATGCACAACCCCTCCATGGGTCCTTGCATAATCCCCTCTTGTTTCCAGGAGTCTGTGTAGGACCCTCTGTGCCTCCATCCTCTTAACCCCTGAGGAATTGGAAGGATGCTCTCCAGAGCTTCTCTGTTCCCTTTCCTTCTTCATCAGAGCCCCAAACCTGAACCAACCATCTTGTGCTTTATCTGCTTTGACCTTTCCAGAGTTCCCCCTTCCCTTGCCAAGAAATATTCAGCTCCCGTGGAGGTGGCACCGAGTCACTTATCACCTTCTTCTTGATCTGCTTTGACCTTTCTAGTGTTTCCTCTTCCCTTGCCAAGAAACATCCACTCTTTGTGGAGGTGGCACTGTGTCCTTATGTGCAGAGTCACGAGGGGAGTCAGCAGGTGAGGTTCCTGCCTGCCAGCCAGCACAGCAGAGCAGGACCTTGTCACCTCAGGGCACTTCCCAGCTTGGCAAGAGTTTCTTTCCCCAACCCCACATGTGGAAGCAGACGGTGACAGAGGAACCCAAGCGTTCACAGATTCCTGCTGCAGGCAGCTGCTCCGCAGACTGGGGACAGTCCTGGTGTCCTCCTGCCTTGTCATTAAATACGTTTCATGATGGGGAAGCCACTGCAGCAGCCAAGAGCCTTGGGCTGATGCTGCAGAAACACCGTGGAGCAGATGGTCCCTGCCTGAAGGCATCACTGCCTGACTAACCAGCCCTTGGCAGCCATGGCAGCCAGCAGCACCTCAGGGCACTGCTGCCAACTCCTCTATGATCCCATAACTTCAGCTGGGTCTCCAGCAGGTCCCTCTCCAATCTTCCTTCCCCGGGTTTCCTTGAGGTGATGGGGAGAGCAGATGTTAGGGTGGCATCTCTGGTCCCCATGCTATGGTGGTGACTGTCCCACAATTGACTCCAAGCCTAATCCATGAGAGCCGTTGCAGTGGTGTGAGAGCCCTGCAGATCAAACCCCATTGACCCTAAGACACCTGAATGTGTGAGGAGGAAACCAAGAGTTACACTCATCCAGGACCTTCTCACTCTGAGAGCCAGGCAAGGGGACAGACACCACCTGTGACTCCCATTGTTCCCACTCAGTAAAAGGACACGTTACCCCAAGCAGGAGCCATACCTGGAGAAACCTCCTGTGTCCTCCACAGCCTTCTCTAGGGAGTAAAATTGCATGTTGAAAAGCTGCCCCCAGTTCTCATCCAGAGCTACTCACTCTCTTGCCTACAAAAAAAAAAAAAAAAAAAAAACCCAGTGGCCATAGTTCTGCCCGGCCAGGCTCCTGCCCGACCTGGTTCAGGTTCTGTTTCACACAGAGAGCAACATCAACTACCTGCTGAAGATGGCCTTGGAGAAGATTGCCTTCCTGCCCTTTGGCTACCTCATTGACCAGTGGCGTTGGAATGTCTTCAATGGCCGCACACCCCCCAGCCGCTACAACTATGACTGGTGGTACCTGAGGTAGAGGACAATCACCAGGGGTGGGTCAGGGGATGGAAGCTGGGAGTGTGGGAGGTAAGGGGACAGCAAAGAAAGGAAAGAAGGAAAAAAGGGAAAAGTAGCTGGAGTAGCTTGGAGGCTACTCCAAGGCTGGAGAATGGTGGATGGGTGGGTGGGTGGATGGGTGGATGGATGGATGGGTAGAGAACTGAGTGGATAGGTGGATGGATGCAAATACACTCTAATTGTGTATTTCCCTTCCCATTCCCTGCCATGGTTCATCTGCCTCCCTCTTTCCAGCTCATGCTCTTGCTCTTTGTCATCTACAGAACCAAATACCAGGGGATCTGTCCTCCGGTCCCAAGGAATGAAAGCAACTTTGACCCTGGAGCAAAGTACCACATCCCTGGGAACACCCCTTACATCAGGTAGAGGAGGTCTGGAGAGCTCAGCTCTGTGGGCAGGCACTGGCCTGCATTGCTCCTGCTCAAGACACAGAGACCACCCAGCATTTGGGAGCACAAGTGGTGGGGAGCTGCCCCATGGCCAGGTGCCTTCCCCCCACACCCTAGGACTTGTCTGCTTCCCTTTGTCCCCAGTGCTCACCTTCTTGGACTTCCTTGGCAGATACTTTGTGAGCTTCATCCTCCAGTTCCAGTTTCACAAGGCTCTGTGTGACGCAGCCAACCACACGGGTCCCCTGCACACCTGTGACATCTACAAGTCCAAAGCAGCTGGAGACAAACTCAGGTGGGGACAGAGGAGTTTCGGGACAATCACCACGGGCAGATGTGTGTGTGGAAGCTGATGGTGTGCAAAGGAAGGAACGAAGAAAGGAAGGAAGAAAAAGTGGCTGTGGAGATGGATGGAGAAATAGCTTTGCAGATGGATGGATGGATGGATGGATGGATGGAAATACATGGAAGCACTAGGGTGGTGTGAGTGGTCCTCACCAGAGTACTGCTGTTGTCCCTGTCATGAGCTTCCACCCAAATCAGAGATCACTAAAGCAATTTCAGTTCCTATTGACTCCATGGGTGTTAAGAAATGCAGGAATATGTGATGGAGAGTCCCCACTCCTTGTGCAGGACAGTTGGGGGCTTCAGAGAAGTTCCCAGGTTCATGTACCACTCAGGAAGAGCATCTTCAATCCTTGTGATGAAGGTACCCTCAGTTGGAGTTTTTATCCCCATCCAATTCCTGGCCTCACGCTGGCTCTTGCTTTTCCCCAGGATGGTGTTGAAAGCTGGGTCTTCCCAGTCATGGCAGGACATCCTGTCCAACCTCACTGGCACCAATAGGATGGACGCTGGGCCCCTCCTGGAGTACTTCAGCCCTGTCACCCAATGGCTTCAGGAGCAGAACAACAAGACCAAGGAGGTGCTGGGCTGGCCTGAGTTTGATTGGCGTCCTCCTGTTCCCGAAGGCTACCGTGAAGGCATTGGTAAGCCTGGAGATCCATCCTGGTACTGGGGGTTAGAGAGAGGTCTGCCAAGGGACATCACTAACCCCGCAGGAGAGTGCTGAGGAAGGTCTCTGCTGTGGGTGAGGGAGGTGTCCACACCAGGAAAGAGAAATAATCATCTCCAGGTGGAGTCCCACAGGGCAGCTCCCTTCCCAAGAAGTCATGAGCCAACCTCTTAACAAACCTTTGTCTGAAGCTGTGGCAGGTCACCCATTTTCAGCTGCATCCTTTCCACCTAACTGGGGGGGTCTAGGGCATGTAGTGTGATCCTCTCCTGCCCAATCAAACCCCTCTTGATCCCATTTCTTGGCTCAACCTGCTCCTAAGTTGTTGCATTCAAACGGGCCTGAAGTTCTGGGAAGAGCTCAGACATGGTTTCTCCATAGGGTGGTGCTCTTGCAAAGAGAAGGATGCTCTTGGCTTCCCTTCTCTTCCCCCATTTTTCTCCTTCTCCTAGACAAAATAGCAGATGAAGCACAAGCTAAAGAGTTCTTGTCTGAGTACAACCGCACAGCTGAGGTTGTGTGGAATGCCTACACCGAGGCATCCTGGGCCTACAACACCAACATCACCGACCACAACAAGGAGATCATGGTATGGATGTGACCTTGGGGCTGTGTGGGGAGAAGCAGTGGCCAAGGCAGGCAGCTGGGCCCCCAGGCATGTTTCAGATGAGCTCTGAAAGCCAGGGCAGGCTCTGCCCCTCACCATGGGTGAACATTCTCACCCAGGAGGTGCCTTTTCCATGAAAAAGCTCAGCATGCCATGAGGGACCCACAAGGGCAGCCACGGAGGGGGTGAGGGGGTCTGTCACTTGTGGCATGTCAAGTGGTGTTCCTAGTAATGGTCTGTGACTCCAGAATCTCCTTGGAGTAACTCCCCTTCGGTTTTCTCCTGCCCTTGCAGTTGGAAAAGAACTTGGCCATGTCCAAGCACACCCTTGAGTATGGCATGAGGGCCAGGCAGTTCGACCCCTCTGACTTCCAGGACCAAAGTGTCACACGCATCCTCAAGAAGCTGAGTGTCATTGAGAGGGCAGCCCTGCCTGAGAATGAGCTGAAGGAGGTGAGCTGGAAGGGGACAGAGCAGGACAGGGTGTCCCTTGCCCCCACCTGGTGTGGAGAACACAAGATTCTCCCAACTTCTAAGAAATGCTACTGGGCAACCACCCCTTGCTTCTCAGCAAGGTGGTAGTTTGATCCCTTCTACACAAAGCTGTGATCCTTATCTCCAGGATTTCCCACCCAAAGGTTGTCCATCCCAGGCTGCAGCAGGGTCTGGCTGCTGAGGTGGCAGTGGCACATCACTTGCTGGCCTTAGCCCCTCCTGTGTTGGTTCCACTTCACCTCCATTTGAAGTCACACTTGGCCTTGGAAGGGTCCAGAGGAAAATACCTGTGGACATCTCAATGGGCTGTGACATTCTCCAGGAGCAGAAGGAGGGATGACCAGTGTGATCTGATTTTCTTTGCAGTACAACACCCTCCTCTCAGATATGGAGACCACGTACAGCATAGCCAAGGTCTGCAGAGATGACAAAACCTGTCACCCCCTGGATCCTGGTAAGATCTGGCAAGGTGTTCAGTGAGTTACCTGCAACAGGCCCAGAAAGGAGGGGTCATTAACAGGAACAAGGGGAAAAGTCACGAAGGGGCCTTCCCACCTTCTCTTTGATGGCCCCTGAGCAGCACGTTGGGTCTACCACCATTGCATCATCCCAGCCCCCCCAGCAGCAGCATTTTGGTTTCACTGCTCTCTCTTCAGACCTCACAGACACCATGGCCACCTCAAGGGACTATGAGGAGCTTCTCTTTGCCTGGAAGGGCTGGCGAGATGCATCTGGGAAGAAGATGAAGAAGAACTACAAGAGATACGTGGAACTGAGCAACAAGGCAGCCGTGCTCAATGGTCAGTGTCCTGCTACCTTAGAGATCCACCATGGTCTTAGCACCCTGTAAGCAGAAGGTTGGGCTGATAGTCCAATTCATGGCCAAAATCTTGAGGGTGTGGAGGTCCCACCAAACCCCATTAGATCCACTGTCTCATAGAGACTGAGGGACCTGGGATCTCTGAGCAGCAAGACAGACTCTTGCCCAAGAGGGACAGTGTCTAGCAGCTTCTACTCTTTCCTTACCCCAGGTTTCATGGACAATGGGCACTACTGGAGATCCCTGTATGAGACCCCCACCTTCGAGGAAGATCTGGAGAGGTTGTACCTGCAGCTGCAGCCCCTGTACCTCAACCTCCATGCCTACGTACGCCGAGCCCTGCACAAAAAGTATGGTGCAGAGCACATCAACCTGAAGGGTCCCATCCCTGCTCACCTGCTAGGTAAGGGCTCTGCCAGATCCTCCAACAGAACCATGTCTCCCACCAATTTGCTCCAAGTCGTGCCAAGAGTTGAGGCTGGTCTCAGCTCTGGCTGAAGGACCAAGGCCCCATGAGATGAGGCTGTAAGACCCAGTCTGCCCCAAGGAAGGGCACCACACTCAGCATGATTTGACCTCTCCTGCACGGATGGGCTCCCACTTGAATCACCCTTATGCAGGCAGGGGTCAGGCAGTGTGACCTGTTGGAGGAGTCAGGAGTAATTGTTTGTCTTTGCTCTTCTCTCCCTGTCTCCCTCCTGCCATGTGTTGTCCTCTTGTGCTTCCCAGGCAACATGTGGGCCCAGTCCTGGTCCAATATTTTTGACCTGGTGATACCTTTCCCAGATGCCACTAAGGTGGATGCCACTCCAGCCATGAAACAACAGGTCAGTGCTATCAGGGTTGCTCTGGGGAAGCCCCTTGGGACCCACCACCCGTTTCCACCACCAATGTTGCCAGATGCTCTGGGTGCTTCCCAAAACCTCCATGGCTTATCCATATTGTCTCCTCACCTGGATATGTCAAGGGTTGGATCCAGCTCTTAGATGCCCCCAAAAGACCTCCCCTGCCCAGAGGAGCAAAGCTGTCCCTGGCCTCCCATCTTTCCCAGCCCCTCACCAGGATCCTCTCTCTGCTGTCTCCCCAGGGCTGGACACCCAGGAGGATGTTTGAAGAGTCAGATCGTTTCTTTACCTCTCTGGGGCTCATCCCCATGCCACAGGAGTTCTGGGAGAAATCCATGATTGAGAAGCCATCAGATGGTCGGGAGGTTGTGTGTCATGCCTCAGCCTGGGACTTCTACAACCGCAAGGACTTCAGGTGCCCATGGGGTGCAAGTGGTGGCCTCAGCTGATGTGGTGCTAGGGTAGATAGCAATGTCTTGGTAGAATAAGGACATCAACAGAATGATGCCACCACAAGTGCTGTCCTCTGTCTGTGACAGCACTGCTCTGGCATTGTCACTGCTACCCAGGATTGCTGGCAAGAGGTTCCAGGGAGCATGGAGGGCAATCAGTGGCTTCCCAGCCCTGCCATGGAGAATGGAAAAGCCCATGAATGATGCCAGGGAATGGCCAGGGGCAGCAGGAGGAAAGACAGAGACCAACCTAATGGAGTAGGACCAGCCTGGCATGGCATCAGATGTGGGGTGGGAGGGCACATGGAAAGGGAGACCGAAGGGAAAAACAGCTCAAGGGGGTGTGATCGTTCCTGGAGATTTTCATCCTAGCATTGTTCTTCCCTTCTTCCCCCGTCCCCTATGTCCTGGTCCAGGATCAAGCAGTGCACCGTGGTGAACATGGACGACCTAATCACAGTGCACCATGAGATGGGCCACGTCCAGTACTTCCTGCAGTACATGGACCAGCCCATCTCGTTCCGTGACGGAGCCAATCCTGGCTTCCATGAGGCTGTCGGGGATGTCATGGCCTTGTCTGTCTCCACCCCCAAACACCTGCACAGCATCCATCTGCTGGATAAAGTCATGGACAACAATGGTGAGCTAGCAGGGGAGAACACCACCCAGAAAACCTGGGAGGCTGCAGGGGGCAGCTGGAAACTCAGAGGATGGGTCAGGGAGGGGGGACATGCACAGTGGCTTTGCAAGGACAGGCCCTGGTGGAGTCACTCTGCTCTTGGGCAGAATGACCTTTATGGGGTGGGGAGTTGGGTACAGAACTGCCTAGCTGACACTTTCCCACCCTGGGCAGAAAGTGACATTAATTACCTGATGAGCATCGCCCTGGACAAAATTGCTTTCCTGCCCTTCGGGTACCTGATGGACCAATGGCGCTGGAAGGTGTTTGATGGACGGATCAAGGAGGATGAGTACAACCAGCAGTGGTGGAATCTCAGGTGTGCTTGAATTCAGAACCTCCTTCAGTGTTGCACCGAAGTGAGATGGGCCTCAGCCATCATCCCACTGGGTGTTTTCTGCCTGTGGTCCAGTTGGCTTCAATGGGACACAATGGGAGACACCACCCCTCAGCCTGTCCTCACACCCCACGGTGTCCTCTCCCAGCTTTCCCCCACCTTCTCCCCCACATGGCTGGGCTAACTCTCTCTCTCTCTGGCCCAGGATGAAGTATCAGGGCTTGTGCCCACCAGTGCCAAGGTCTGAAGATGACTTTGACCCCGGGGCAAAGTTCCACATCCCTGCCAATGTCCCCTACATCAGGTGAGTAAGCTAGGCTGGGGCAAGAGGGACACCAGTAGGACACAGAAGCAGGATCTCTGTCTAGTTCAGCTGCCAGTGATGGCATCCTGTTTCATGGCTGGTGGGATACTTGGTGGTAGAAAGCTCTGAGGACCCTGAGGGAGCTTCGGAGGAAAAGGCTGGGTTTGGGAGAACTTCTTCCTACCTGAGGAGGACAGGCTCATCCACCCAGACATCCATACAGGACAGTTGTTAGAGGAGAAATGGCATCAGCAGGTTGGTCTGATTTGATGAAGGTGGAGCTCCAAAGCCAGTGATGCTCCTCCAAGCTTGGCAGATGCAACCAGGGGATGAAGAGAACCACATCCTCCCCTCCACAGCCACTGGTAGGATCCATCCCCATGTCCTCACCTCTCTCTTCTTCTCTCAGGTACTTTGTCAGCTTTGTGATCCAATTCCAGTTCCACCAGGCACTCTGTGCCAAAGCTGGGCACAAGGGTCCCCTGCACAAGTGTGACATCTACCAGTCTGTGGAGGCTGGGAAAGTCCTGGGGTAGGTGTGTGGGCAGGTCAGGGCCATGATGTTTATGTCCCCAGATACCTTAAAGCCAACCCAGTGGGACAGGAGGCAACAGCCATTTGTCCTTTCCTGTCCTGGCATGGGATACCCTGGCTCCAGGGTGCAGGCAGGGGGGGACCCTGGGTAGGGGCACCTTGGGCTGGGTGCTGGGGCTGTGGTTGCCAAAACAGCCACTAGATGGTACCTGGGACCCTGGCAGGTGGAAGGCTCCCTCTCTCTCCCTCCCTCCCTCCCTCCTCTCCTCCTTAGCTTCTCCCCTTAGGGAAAACTCCCCCTTAGCTTCACCAAAAGCACTTGGAAAATTAACCCCTTCACCCAGGAACTGCTCCCCATCCAGCTGGATTCACTGGAGGGCTTGAATCTCCTCTTCCTCCTCCACAGCCCCCAATCCTTAAGGAAAACTCCCCCTTAGCTTCACCAAAAACACTTGGAAAAAATAACCCTTTTGCCTAGGAACTGCTCCCCATCCAGCTGGATTCACTGGAGGGCTTGAATCCATGTAAATCCCCCCCCCCAGGCCACCCCTCCTTGCCTGTGCCCCATGGTGCTGGAGACACCAACTATACCTGGGGCTGCTGGTACCAAAAGCCCCAAGCCCTGGAGAAAAGGGAAGAGCTGGTGGTCAAGAGGGTGATGGGGAACTGGTTTCTCCTGCCACAGGGATGCTCTGAAGCTGGGTTTCAGCAAGCCATGGCCAGAAGCCATGGAGCACATCACGGGGCAGCCCAACATGTCAGCTGATGCTCTGCTGAGCTACTTTGAGCCACTCATGACATGGCTGGTGGAGAAGAATGCAAAGAACGGGGACATTCTGGGCTGGCCCGAGTACAGTTGGACACCTTACACAGGTATGTGGAGCTCAACCAAGCACAGCAGGCCCATGATGGGGCAGAGCTCAACTATCAAGCCAGGATAGGGCACGTGGGAGAAACTGAGCTCCCTTGGTGCCCCACGGCCACCCCAAAAGCCATTGGGTGGTTGGAAGCTTCTCCTTGATTTCCCACGGAGCCAAGCCTAAAGGGGACACTGCATCCAAGAGACCAACAGAAGGCAGAGCTGGTGACCCAGCCCAGAGCCACCAGCACCCACCATATCCCTCCTTTCTCCATTTTCCAGCCACTCCAGCCCAAGCTGAGCACAGCCAGACTGATTTCCTGGGCATGTCCCTGGCCAGAGATCAAGCCACAGCAGGTGCCTGGATCCTGCTCACTTTGGCACTCGTCTTCCTCATCACCATCATCATCCTGGGTGTCAAGCTTTCCTCAGCCAGGAGAAAGGCCTTCAAATCCAGCTCGGAAATGGAACTGAAATAAGGTGGCCACCAGCAGGGGAGCACAGACAGGGTGAAGATGTGGGCATTTAGCCAGGCTGGCACCAATGCCATGGGCACATTTGCCAACAAAGCCATGGGTTTCTATAGCCCAGAACTCCTCTTCTCCAGTGAGGTCAGATGGTTGGGTTTTGTTGGGTTGTTTGGTTTTGGGGTTTTTTCCACTATGCAAGAGCCAAAGCAGAAAAGATCTATTTATTTGTCAACATCTGCATCAGGGGAAAAGAAATTCAGGCACTGATGTGCACGGAGCCATCAGGAGCTGCTCCTGCAGCCAGGGCTGGGAGCTGGTCCAGCCTGGGCACCCACCAGCCACCTCCAACCTGTGGGCAAAGGCCACAGAGACTTCAAGTGACAGAGGGGAGGGACAGAGCACGTTCCCACCCCTGGTTTGCCTGCTGCCAGGCTGGTCACTTGCATGGAAGATAAATAAACTCATGTCTTGACACCCTCAGATCAGCACCCCAATTCCTTCTTGGAGGTGGGCTGGGGTCCCAAGCAGAAGACTTGCCCCCCCAAGCCAGTGGAAATACAAAGCCCTGGGGTCCAGCCTGGCTTTAGGGCAGCACCCAACCTCCCCCTTAGCACCCACTTGCACCACCCTCCTCCCCTGAAGTGTGGCTCCCATCACAGCTGATGATTTTGGGGGTTCAGCCTAAGGCAGGGATCAGGGAGGGAAATCACCCAAAATCTAAGCCTGGACTGTTCAAAGGGTTGGGGGGGTCACCAAGCCCAAGCTGGGTTTGGGCTGGAGCTGATAACTGCTGTGACTCCAGCCCCAGAACACCATGACTTTATGTAAGAGCCCAGGGGGCTGCGAGGTCAGCTATCACCTCCTGCCATCCAGCTCCTGATTATCTTGGGATCAGCCACGCTTGAGGCTTTTTTCCTCTCCCCTTCACTCCCCCCCCTCCCCCCCCCTCCCTGGCCCCCCTCTTTCTCCCCGCCCCGTCTTTCTTCTGCTTCTGTAAATAAAACTTCGTATTTGTTCTGCAGTGATTAGGTGCAAAACTAATCCCAGGCTGGGGATTATTGCAGCCTTAAAGAGCTGTGAGCTGCTGCAGCCCAGAGCAGCAGGGGAAATGAGGGGATCTGAGATGATCCCCCCCACACTCCCCCACCCCGATCCCCCCACCCACCCGGTGGCCTCTGCCCTCACCCCTGTCTCACACGGGGAAACTGAGGCCCGGGAGAGGCTGAGTGCAGTGGAGCAGCTGTGTCTGCCCACCCATGCTTAGGTTTTGGGTTGCTTTCTGGCTTCCTCTGAGCACACCATAATCCCAGGGAGGTGAAACCCACGACCCCAGAGCTGGGAACCTGCTCTCCCCCCATGTTCTTCCCGTGGCCGTATCCTGACGTGTCTGCTTTCTATCCCGGCACACCAAGCACCCTCCTCTCCCCCTTTCCCGGCAGGAAAACGCTGGCAGAGCTGAGACCTGGCAGGGGGAGAGCTGGGGTTGGAGCCAAATGTATTTTCAGCCTGGGAAAGCAGGAGGGTGCAGGTGTGCTCCAGCCCCACTCTGCTCCTCGCTGGCAATTTGGAGCCCCCACGGCTTCTTTTGGTCCCGTTATTGGAGACACGGAGGGCTCCAAGATCAGCAAGGTCTTACAAGTAAGATGAAAATTGCTTTTTGGAGGAGAACACCTAAAAAAAAAAAAAATAAAAAAGAAAAAAGAAAAAAAAGAAAAAGAAAAAAAAAAGAAAAAAAAAAAAAGGCACACTGAACACGCGCTCAGGGACTGCAACACAAGCTCAGCCCTAATTACACATCAGAGAATCCACCCAGGTACTGACTCAGCCCTGAAATGAACACTGGAAACAGCTATAAGGGTGGGTGATGGGTGCACCAAGCTGCCCAGAGATAGATAACCCAAACCCACGGTCCATCCAGAAGACCTGGACACCAGGTTACCTTTAACAGAGGTCCAAGGTTCTACCTAGGAGATGGTTCTGGATCCAGGGTTAAGTCCAACCTGGTCAGGAGGAGACTGAAGGTGTCACCTTGACCTTAAATGGAACTGCCTGGGTGTGGTGGTGAGGAGCAGGTGAAGCTTTTTAAGCTTTTCAGGGACACGAAGGCTGCTGGTGTCCTTTGGGCTCTGCCAAGCTGGCAGCAACACTTTACAAGATACCTTTAAACCCAGGATGATTTCCCTTCCCTGCTGCGAGAACATCTGGAGAGGTTTTGCTGCCTTCTGGCTCCTGCATCCTGCTTGCTGCTGAAATTAGGAAGCTTAGCAAAATTACTTGCTAAGGAGGAAAAAAAAAAAAAAAAAGGGGGGGGGGGAGAGAAAAAAAAAAAGGAAAAGAGAAAAAAAATGAATAAAAAGGAGATTATTCCTCAACTCCCATACCTCCTTGATGGGGAGCTTAGGAAGCAGTGAGTATCCCAGGTCTGGGGCAAGGGGAGGAGGCTGCCCTGGACCACCCTTCCTATGCAGGAGGCTCCTGTGGAGTTTTGCTTAAAAAAAAAATAAAAAATAAAAAAAAAATCCCAGAAATTCAAAACCAGAAGCACCCTGATTTCCCTTCCCCACCTCGGGAGCCATTTGGCCACGGCAAAAAGGCATTTTGCGTTTGTTTTTTTTTTTAATGTCCGTTATCCACCACGGAAAAGAGGCCGGGGGGGAGGGGGGGTTCCAAGCCCCTCAGCCCCTCGATGCTGGAGGGGGCCCAGCCAAGCCGGGTCTATTCTTAGCGGCGGGCAGGAGCAGGGTGCACGGGGCCGCGTTCCTCACATTCCCCTTCCCCGGGGACAAGGAGAGCCTGGAAATCTGCAGCCAGAGCTTGGCAGCAGCCTGGGGCCACCAGGGGGGCCACCCCAGCCGGGGGAGGGATGGGAGGAGGAGGAGGGGGGGGGGGGGGATGCAGGGGGACAGCAGAAGGGATGTGATGAGCAGCGGTAAGGACCAGGGAGGCCCCAGCCCTGCCCCTCCAGTCCTGGCAGGCACCATCCTTCCCTCCCTTCTCCTTTGGAGCAGGGCTGAGGCAGGAAAAGGTGAATTTTGGGGGGGAGGAGCAAGTGTGGACCCCAAATTTCCCCCCCCCCCCAATCCAAGCTTCCCACCCCGAGGACTTCAGGTGAGTTATGAGCCTGCCCCGTGCCTCAGTTTCCCCCACTGTACAGTCAGGGGTGCCTCACCCCAGAGCCAAGTGCCCGTGGGTTTTCCTGCCACTTCCAGGTGGGAAGTGCTTCTTGTTGGGACACATCTGTGACGCATTAAATGTCACCCGACTCCTTCCCAGGTTTCCAACCTCCCCCCAGGCCCTCCCGGGGATGGCGTGCTGGAAAGCCCTGGCTGAGGAGGGTTAATTCTGGCTGCTTGTTGAACCCTTGTTTGCTTTGGGTGGGTTTTTTGGTTTTTGGTTTTGGTTTTTGTTTGGGTTTGGGTGGTTTGTTTTTTTTTCTTTACATCCTTAGCAAACAAACAGTGTGGAAGTGAAAGCCTGGAAAAATCCATCAGGATTTGGAGCATCCTTTCCCCCGCCCCCAAATCCATTGACTCCCCAGTTCCCCCTTCCTCTTCTTTCACGTCTCTAGAGCATCTTTCAAAAGTGAAGGGCAAAGCAGGGGCACAAACCATGCCAGGACACACAAGCCTGCCTGGGGACAGCCCTGGTGGCTGCCAGCAGCAGCTTTGGGGACTGCCCAAGCCCTGTCTCTCCCTTGCTGGCTGTGTTTGCTGGGAGGCTCTAATTCCAGAGACGTGGAGAAATGCTCCCTCTCCATAGGCAAACATTTCCCCTGGCAAGTGTCAGCCGGCAGCTGCAGCTCCCAGATACAAGAGGAGGACCTGTCCCCTCCATCCCACACCTCTCACCCCAAATCCACAGCCATTTGTACCCCCTCACCCAAGGCACCTGCACCCCCCCAGGGCAGCCCTGGGCTGGGTGGGTGATGATCTGTTGCCCGGGTTATAATAATTCCCTGCAGGGATTATCATTCCCAGGTGGCTCCTTATGCAGGAGGAGGGAGGGAGAGGATACCCTTGGGAAGCCCCCAGATCTCCTTTTCCATGGAAATCCCACAAGGTGTGGGAAGGAAGGAATGAAAGGGAAAGAAGCAAAACCTCAAGAACACTTAAGGAGGAGGAGGAGAGGAAAGAACTGAGCAAGGGAGGAGGAGGAAGAGGAGGAGGAGGAGGAGAGCAGGGCAGGGAGAGAGAGGATTATTACTGGGCTGAATTAGAGGGAGTGCTCCAGCTGCCTTGAACAGCAGGAGAATTTGCCCAGAGACCCCAATTCTTCCTATTTGGAATGAATTGTAAGCACAGGATTAACTGCAAGCATATGTTTAAGACCCAGGGAATTGAAAGTCTGGGCAAAAAGTGCTCCAAAGAGGGCAGGGAGGCAGGGCAGGGCCTGGCAGCCTTGTTAATGGCCCAGCTTTGTAGGGGAGGACTGGGAGAGCCATGGGGGGTACTGGGGGGCTCCTGGAGCTTAGTCAAGAATAATCTGAAAGGGAATGTCATGGCTCAACTCCATCAGTGAGGGGAAGAGGATGGATGAGAGGCTCTTCCATCAGCCCCATGATGGGATGAGACACCCTGGCTAGTGAAAGGGGGAGGCAAGTGGCCCTGCTGCCTTCCCCAGGGTGAATCCACAGCTCCAACCCTAGCAGAGGGTCTTGGGGGCCCCATGGCCAAAGCTCCACTGGTGCCCCTGCCCTCCTCACTGCCAGCCCCCTCCCCACCAGCTGGCACATGCCCTCATCCTCAGACACATCCGTGTCCACGTGATGTGTCCATGAACATCCCAGACTGATTTATGGGATGAGAGGAGGGCAGGAGGCCAACCTTAAATCCTGACTGCCTGGTGATTAATAATCATAATTATGATCATATTAGCTGTAGTAATAATAGTTTGCTTTCCTTTGCAGAACTGGTCATGCAGGAATCTCAATGCGGTTCCACAAGGCCAAGTGACCAATGTCCCTGGTTCTTAGTGAGGAAATTGCAGCACAGAGCTGTCTCCCTTGAGTCACCCGCTATATCAACAAGAAAACAGGGAAGGCAGGAGCCTGGATGCCGTGTCCCTCTCCCTCCCCCATGCTATTAATCTGCATCTGTGTAATATAGAGCAAAACATTCTCCACGACTCGCAGTAAATCATGGCAGAGGCAGTGTGCAGAGTGGATGGGGGGAGATAATGGGTTTTTCACCCTCCTCAACAATAGAACAAGTTTTTCTCCGCTGGGGAAGGCTGACTTCTATGAGAGAGAGAGATAAAAGCAGCAGGGCTCTGAAATGGGCTTGAAAGGGCACCTGCCTCTGCTCACCCACTTGCATTCCTGGCCCAAGGGACAGGAGGCAACTCTGGCAGGCAAGGCTGCAGGTCAAATGGCCCATGGGCATGGCCTGGTCCCCATATGCACTGCTGAGGTGAGCTAGAATGTTAATTGAAAGCCCCAGCAAAACATTCCTGCTGATGATAATGGCCCATAATCCTCTTAGACCAATTTCATGCCTGAAAAATCGTGCATAACAAAATAATAATAGCCAGCCCCTCAGTGGACACTGTCCTTAGGAGTAGGTTTGTGAAAAGAGGGCTGGCCAGAGGGGAATGCTCAGGAGAGAAATAGAACTAGTCCCCTTGGCCTTCACCTCTGGAGGGCACAGAGAAGTGGTCAGGAGAAGATCCGAACTTAGGGCTAGGTCTGAACATCTGCTTGAGCTGGACAGCATCACCCTGGGACCCCTGTGCCCCACAGAGCCCATGGGACCTTCTGAGGTCCCAGAACCCCTGAACCTCCTTGGCCTTCCACGTCCCCCAGACACCCTCGGTGCCGCAGAACCCTGTGCCAGGCAGGGTCCCCCGATGCTAAGCCTCCCCCCAGATAGGAGCAGCCAGCCCCCCCCCCCCACCCCCCCACCTCTTCCGCCCCTCCCGGTCCTTCAGCACCACCGCGGGTGGACAGCGCCCGGAGCGGGGCCCCGCCCGGCCCGTGACACCCGCACCCCCCGGGACCCCCACGAGAACCCCTGGGATCCCCAGAAACACCCGGCCTCCCCGAGACCCCTCCGGGACCACCCGGGATCCCTCGGACCTTCTCCCTAGAATCCCCAGGTCTCCGGCTCTGCGCCCCCTCTGCTGTCCCTTTGCACCCCATCTTTCTCCCCCTGCAACCCCCGGCACTCCATCCTCTGCACCCCCTCCCCCCGTGCCTAAGGGCACCCTCTCCCCTGCCCCCTCTCCTCCACACGCTGTGCCCCTCAGCACCCTTTCCTCTGCTTCTGCACCTTGCACCCACAGATTTCCCCCCCAACACCTGCAACCACCCTCACCCCCTCCTCTGCCTCTGCACCTCCATACTCCCCCTCCGGCACAACCCCCTGCACCTCAGCACCACCTGCACCCCGGCACCCCCTCCTCTGCCACCCCCATCACCCCAGAGCCCTCCAGCACCCCCTCCTCCACCACCTGCACCCCACCGGCACCTTCCCTCACCACCCTCAGCTCCCAGCACCCCCCAACATCTCCTCCAGCGCCCCAGCACACCTTTCTTCCCCACCCCCTTCTCCAGTGCCCCCAGCACCCTTCACCTGAACTCCCCTCTAACACCCCGATCCCTCCCGTCCCAGCACCCCAATCCTCCAGCACTCCCTGCCCCCCAAGATCCCTGTCTCCACCCCATCACCCCTTTCTCCATCCCCCCAAGGACTCCACTTCCAGCCCCACAGCCCCTTGCCCCAGCTCCCCAAGCACCCCACCTGCAGCACCCCAAACCCACCTCCTCCCTCCCCCCTTCTCTCCTCCCCGGGGCACCCCGAGCCTTCGGGGCGAGTGCCGCGGGATGCCGAGGGGTAGCGGGGAGCCCCGGGGGGGTTCCAGGGGGGTTCCATCTCCCCGGCCGGCAGCAGCTGCTGTTGCCATCTCCTCCGGAGCCTCTGGCGGGCCGGGGCAGGGGTGACTAAGCACTTTGGGGATTTCTGCTCTTATTATTTTATTCTATTATTTTCTCTCCCTTTCAAACGGGTCCTCCCCTCCCTTCCCCCCCCTCTCCCCCCCCCTCCTTTTTCTTCCCTCTCTCCCTCCCTCCCCCCCCCTCCCTCCCTCCATCCCCATCCATCCCGGCCGCCCCCTCCCGGAGCCGGGCGCGGCAGGGCGGGCAGAGGGGTTCCCCCTTCCGGCCACCGGGAGCACGGGAGCCCCGGCCCGGCTAGGTTCCAGAGCTCGGGCAGCCCCGGGGTGAGGCGGAGCGGGGTTGTGCCTTTCCGGGCCTCAGTGAGGTTCCGCGGGACCGGGTCACCCCTTCCCCAGTGCCCCCGCCGCAAGTTCCGCCGCTTCCCGGGGCGCGCAGGGCGGGCGGAGCGATGCCGGTCCGCCGGGGCCATGTGGCCCCCCAAAACACCTATCTGGATACCATCATCCGCAAATTTGAAGGGCAAAGTGAGTACCGTAACCCTCCCCCCCCCCCGGTCCCTTCTTTCTCCCCCCTCCTCCCCCTCAGCCTCCCCGCCGCTGCGGGTGACCCCCCAACTTCGGGGGACAGCAGGGAGTCAAAGGGAAGGGGGGGGGGGGACACACAGACGGGAGGACAGAACGGGACCACCCGCAGGGTGTCCCCGGGGAAATGGAGGCACCCCCGTGACCTCCCGGGGTTGGGGGAGTGGGGTGGGCGACAGCCAAGCACTGTCCCCGCGAGTGTTTCCAGAGAGGGCGACACAAGGGGGGACGAGCGGTCCCAGCCCGGTGGTTCCCCGGGAGCTGGAGAAGCCGCGTACCCCCCAGAGACCCCGGGCGGGGAGGGGGTCCTCAGGGTGACAGGGAGAGGGTCCCGTCTGGCAGAGGTGGGCAGGGGGTTGTAGAGCAGGGCAGAGGGGTCTGGCCGCTTGTTTGCCTTCAACTCCGCGCTGCTGGGAAGCAGCCGTCCCTGGTGAAACGTTGCCATTTGCTGTTGCTCGGAGTAATCCCTTTATATGAAATTTTGGGGCTGGTTTTCTTGTCAAAATCTAACGAAGAGTTGGTGCACATCTGGGAGAGCTGGGGGCTGCGTGTGGCTGGGTGGGAGTCCGGGGGAGGAAGAGGTTGGGGGGGAGGTCTGCTCCCTGGGCACCCCGGTGATGCTGAGACCCCCTTCCACAGCCAGGGAGGGGAGCTGGGGGGGGGGCGGAGGTGAGGGGAGCTGGGTTTCCCCCAGAAGGTGTTCTCGGGGTCTGCTGTGGGGTGCTGGGGCTGTGCACCCCGATGCCCCGGCTCTCTGGGCTTTTTTTTATTCCCCCACCGTCTGAGTTTTTTTGGGTGGGCAAATGTCCCCAGCGCTGCCAGACCCTCTCAGCCTGCCCTGGCAGTGAGTGACGTGACCCTGGGGACACAAAGCGAGAAAAACTGTCCCTGGTTCCTATCAGTCCCCGCTGGGAAGCGGCGGCTGGGGAGCAGCGGGGGCACAAGGAGGAGCGATCCAGCGGGGAGGCAGCCAGGGCCCCTCGTCCCTGCCCTCTCCCTGCCTGCACCCTGCCAGACATGTCAGGCACCAGCTGGGTCCTGCCAAAACATCACCTCCCGCTCCCCCGCGGCAGCTTCGCTGTGTGATGGGTGCTGAGAGGCACCAAAGCGGCTCCTACCATCACCCTGGTCACATCGCTGTCACTGGCAGAGCGTCCTCCCTTACTCGTGGGTGCCCTCGCTCCCCTCCTGCAGCTCCCATGGGTGCAGCTGCACCCAGAGAGTCCCCGCTGGAGCTGGAGAGGCCCAAAGCTTCCCTCCCAGTGCCCCAGGATAGGGGGGGCAAGGGCAAATCTGCAGGTGAGGGGAGGACAGAAAGCAAATCTGAGGCGGGGGGGTGGAGGGGGGGGGAAATACCCCCAAGGAGAGAGGGCTCTGCAGCTCCTTCCCACCCCAGCCTTGGTCCCATCCTTCCCCTGTGCTCAGCGCAGTTTGTGCCGGCGTCCTGCCAGCCCCGTAAATCCTGTCCTGCGTCAGCCCAGCCTGGATCCAGCCCACGGGGCTTGGTGCTGGATGGGGAAACATTCCTCACAGGTGGAGAGTACACCCCAGGAACCCGGGGGGGGCTTCGGGAGAACAGCCCCTCCTTCTGCTGCCCTCCAGCTGGAAGAGATGTGGCTAGAAAAATATGGGGAAGAAGGGACTGGGAAGCATTTGGCCCTGGTGGTTTGTGATGTTTGCAGCATCAGAAATCAGCCCAGCAAGGGAGAGGGAGAGGTGCCAGGGCAGGATGTCCCCTTCCAAGGGCCACCAGGGGTTGTCACAGGGTGGGATGAAGAAGGAGACCTGGGCGCAGCATCGCTGGGGGGCATTGGTTTTACTGGAAGGCATCCTCCAGAGCTGGGACTCTTCAGGTGACATGAGGGAGAGCCCCAATGTGCCAGGATGTGGTCCCCCACCCCACCAGGGTCCCCCCCACCCCAGCACTGGGTGCTGCAGCCCTGCAGAGGTTTCTCTTGGTGAAATTCCCAGCGAGGCTGGAGCGCAGCGGGGCTCTGGAGCACGCAGGCTGCAGATGCCATTCTTGGGTAATCCTGGAGATTAATTGGGGTCTGGGATAGGAGGCAGCCTCCAAGCCGACCCTCTGGTCTGACCTGCCTCCAGCTTCAGCCTGGAGCCAATGCCAAAAGCTGAGGGAGATGCTGCTGGGGGCAGGAGGGGGGGCAATGGGACAGGAACACAGCATCTGTCACATCAGCATCCACATCCCCTGTCACATCCCAGCAAACCTAACCCAGAGAGAGTCCTCCCCAGGCCAGCACCCCCCAATTGCCTTGGATAAAACCTAAAAACCAAACAAAATCAAAACTCTAGGCTGGGTCTGCCCCAGGATAAGGACAGAAGAGGCTCCATCTGAGCTGGGTGAGATGGGCTGGGAAGCACTGAGTTCAGTCCCAGCACAGCCTGAGCAGCTGCAGCACCAGGAAGGGATGGGGCAGCACCACTCCCTGCCTCAGTTTCCCCCTTCCTCCAATTGAGCCCTTTTGTTTTTAAGCACAAGGGTCATGCAGCCCAGTAGGTTCTGGGTTTCAGCTTCAGCCCGAGGGCACAAATTATCCTATAAATTATCCTATAAACCATTAGGAGAATCATTAGCCTGACGGGTTTCACCCAGCTCCCCATGCAGCCAAGCCTCCTGCTCACTACCCCCACACCCCCCTTTGCCCCTTGCCTGACTTCAGCCAAATCTGAGCAGGGGTGGGAAGTCTCCGAGATAACTCAGGTCCCTGATAAGCTCCAGGGAAGGGATGGAGGCTGCAGCTCTTCCCCCTGCCTGCAATGCTGGCCAGTGACGCGTTGTCCATGTGTGACACAGCAGTGAGTCCCCAAATGACAATGGTGAGCCATCAAGGCTGCATGTGCTAGCTCATCCCAGCAAAAAACTGACCCTACCTTTGATTCCCCCCATCCCCACAGTCAGCAAATCACAGGAAAATTAGGTGAAATTTCTTTCCCTGAAGAGCACAGGCAGCACCAGCCAACCTTCCCCCGGGGAGCCTCTGTCCCTGCACAAAGCCCCACAAGCGGGTGGCATCAAAAAACCCCAGCCCCCACCCCTCCCCAAGCTGTCCCCTTGTCCCTGGGGGGGGACACACTACCACCACCACCCCTCACCCCTAAGCCTGGCATCCTCCTGCCTCCCCGCAGACCGCAAGTTCCTCATCGCCAACGCGCAGATGGAGAACTGCGCCATCATCTACTGCAACGATGGCTTCTGTGAGATGTTTGGCTACTCCAGGATGGAGGTGATGCAGAGACCCTGCACCTGTGACTTCCTCACTGGCCCCGACACCACCAAGAGTTCCATTGCCCAGCTCACCCAGGCCCTGCTGGGCACCGAGGAGTGCAAGCTCGAGATCCTCTACTACCGCAAAGACAGTAAGAGCGGCTCCCTTGGTGTCCCCCTCCCTGGGATCTGGGTTGTCGGAAGTGGGTGGTGGGAAGTGAAGAAGGGAAGGTCTGATGCTAGCAGGGATTACACCCAAACCTGGAGTTTTTGGCAAGGGCAAATCCGTGGTGGCTCCCGATGGGGTGGAGATGTCTTTGCTGGGATGGGGCACTGGAGGTGCTGGGACCTGGAGTGATGGAAATTGTTGCCAATCAAAGTTGGGGTTGTTCAGCCTGGAGATGAGAAGGCTGCAGGGAGACCTTAGAGCACCTTCCAGTGCCTGATGGGGCTCCAGGAAAGCTGGGGAGGGATTTTATAAGGGCATGGAGAGATGGGACAAGGGGGAATGGCTTTAAACTGGCAGAAGGAAGATTTAGGTTGGACATCAGGGAGAAATTCTTTGGGGTGAGGGTGCTGAGCCCCTGGCCCAGGTTGCCCCGAGAAGCTGTGGCTGCCCCATCCCTGGCAGTGTTAAAGGTTGGATGAGGCTTGGAGCACCCTGGGCTGGTGGGAGGTGTCTCTGCCCATGGTAGGGGTGGCACTGGATGAGCTTTAAGGTCTCTTAGAACCCAAACCAGTCTGGGATTCTGTGATTATTTGGAAATCAGGTTGTCTGCGAGCTGGTGACAGCTCAGAGCTTCAGGGCCAAGCAGTGGCATCACTCACGGGGTCCCTGCATCAGGAAGGCCACGGGGGAGCTGGGCTGGGACATGGGTTTCCCACTCTGGGCTCTGCTGAGACAGAACCTCCCCTGGTTCTGCCAGACACGGGTGCAGCCAAGAGCCTCAGAGCTGCCTCCCCAGCGAGCAGGATGAGGCTGAGCATGGACAGATGGAATTACGTTAAGATGAAAATGAAGCTTTGATGGAAAATACTGGTGATTAGTTCTAATACTGCAGGAAGTTAAATAAATATTTAGAGCTCGATGCTGTGAGCCAGCAGCAGCCAAAGCTCCCAGGGGTTTGGGGGCCGGGGGGAATGCAGCTCGGGTGCCTGCTACAGGTTAAAAAATAGGAAGTATTTCCTTTATTTCAACCCATGGGGCTTTCCCAGGGCTTTAATCAGATTGATGGGGCTCAGCCTAAGCACGGGGCTGCACCTTGCCATCGGCAGCTCCTGGGGCAGGAGGATGGAGGAGAAAGCACTGGAAGCAAATGGCAGGAGTCCTGGCTCCCAGCCCAGCACCCTATCTCTGGGGCTGGGACCCATGGGTCCTGGCCTTCCTCCCAGGCCCTATCTCCAGGGCTGGCATCCATGTACCAGGAATTCTCCACTGGCAGCACCCTGGTGTGTTAGCACCCGAAGGGGCCAGAGCCTGTGTGCTGGCAGGACCAGCCCACTCCAGACACATTTCCCGTGTGATTTTCCTCCTGATGGACACAGCTGATGCTCTCCTACCCAGAGCTGGTCCTGCAAGCATCCTCTCAGCTTCTGCATTCACAGGGAGTCCAGAAGGCACAAGGGGAAGCAAGCACATGCTGTCCCCCTCCTCCCAGCCCACCACCACCATGTGGCCATGACAAGGACAGCGTGGGCAGCCCAGGTCCCCTCCCTTGGGATAGTAGACCCCATCTCCATCCCTTGGGACCACTCAGCTAGGAGCCCAATCCAGAGCCATCCTCCTCCCTTTGAGGCATTCCAGCTGGCCTCAGAGGATCCCTCCTCCCATCCTTTCTTTTCCTCTAGGCCACGGGGAACTCTCAGTGCAGCTCTGAACAGCTTTCTTCTCTCTCTCTCTCTACTTTTTTTTTTTAATTTTTTTTTTATTAAAAAAAAAAAAATCCACCCAGACACAAGCCCTTCATGTCTATTTTTAAAACCCAGCCCCACCAGCAATATGCTTTCCAATTGTTTCCCCCCCAGCCCCCACCCCCAGCACTCTGCCTGCCACTGCTCAGCCCATTATAAATGGGTCTTATCGGCAAAGAAAAGGCCTTTGCATTAGAGGGAGCTGCTGCTTAATTAGCCGGCGGAGGCTCGGAACCTCCTTTTTTCCTCCTTTTCAGCCCGGCGGCACCAATCTCCAGCCTCAAGCTGCTGTTTATTACTGCGGTACTCCCAGCTCTGCAGCTCCCGGGGTGGTTTCCTCCCTTTTCTGGTAGCCACAGAGAAAATTTTACCTTCAATAAACCCCTCGGAACCTTCCCCAGCAGAACCGAGGTGGGATGAGGGGATGGAAGCAGGTGGGAAGAAAGGGGCACCCATGGGTGTCCCAGGAGGATGCTGTGTGCTGCGTGTCACCCCGAGCCAGCCAGGTCCTCACCTGGATGCCCATGCTGTCTAAATTAAATTTGATTTAATTATAAAATAAGGCATGAGTGTTGATGGTGAGGCCAGCTCGGAGCAGCTGAAATGAAGCCAAGAACCCAGTCCCGGTAGGGGGAAAATTGTCCCTTCCTGCCACGACAGCTCCAAAAAGGCCTCAGAAAGAGCCCGGCCACAGCATGTGTGGGCTCTAATCCCCTGCTCAAAGCTGGGAGATCAGTGAAAAGTTCATTTCCTCACAAGATGCTGCCCAGCTGGAGCTGCCCTGGCTGGGGGGGGGAGGATGGGGGGTGTCATTACAGGATCAGCTCCTGCAGCCACGGCCACCAGCCCCAGTGTCCAGAGGTGCACCCTGGGGATGGCACCAAGGGACAAACAGTGCTGAGCTGCATCCAGGGCTGGTTATAATTTTCTTTTTACCCCTAAGGGTGATGTGCTTCATGGTGAATCCACCAGTGAGAGCCCCCCGGGGTGACTGGTGTGGAGCTGGTGGCTGCAGGTGCTGGGTGACAAGGTGCTGGCATGGTCTGAGCAGCAGCAGCTGGCAGCATCCACATGAATGTGATGCTTAGGAATGTGAAAGGAGTCAAAAAAGCCAGAGCAGCTGGGGGGGAAAGCCACCACCTGCATCCCCAGCCCCTCTGTCCCTGTCCTCTCAGCAGGCAGAGTCCCCTGGATGGTCTCCTCCAGCAGGAGCAGTTTCTGTCTGTCCCCTGGGGCTGGGGATTGGGGATTAGGGACCAGGATCAGGACAGCAAACTGGCTACGCTGGTGCCATAAACTGGGATTTGTCCTAGGGGCTCTGGGAGGAGGGAGAACATCACAGAGTGATTGGGGCACCTGGTGTCACCCAGGATGTCCCCTCAAAGCTTCCCATGGGGCACCCGAGCAAGGGCTGGTGACCAGCAGAGATGGGTTGGGGGGTGTCATTGCACCAGGGAGGGACTCATGTGACATGTCCCCTCTGTGATGTGTTGGGGAAGCACGGGGGGCATAGCCAGCTGACAAAACCCCATCCCCAGCTTGAACTCTTTGTTTTTAGAAAAACGTGTGGGGTTTAAGCCAAGCCAAAGCCATTCTTTATGTTTCTTTAAGGGTCAAGCTTGGCAGAGCCAGGCTGTGACCTTGGGAAAGGGACAGAGCCCATGGCCTGACTCCAGGTGGGGACATAGAAACATCCCACCCCACAATGACAAACGCTTTGGCCCAGAGCTCCCTCTCTGTGGGCCCAATTCTGCCATCCCTGGCACAGCTGCACCACAGCTCCCACCACCCCTGTGCTGCTGCTCTGTCCTGGGGACAGCACCACCAGGGTACAAACCTGGAAGTGGCACCTTTTCCATCCTCTGCTCCCTCTCAGAAGCTTTGTGCTTGGATCAGATGTCCCACAAATGGAGGGCCAGGCCCAGAGCACCCCTTGGGATCCTCCCCACAGAGCTTTTTCCTGCAATCCCTGCCCCCACTTCCCACCTTAAGCCTTTCCTCCCCATCCTTGACAACTGCTGCATCCCCAGTGGGAGGTGGCCCCATGTACAACAGGGACAGGGCCCTCAGGAAGGTGGGACAACCCTGAGAACCACTGTCAGTGCTGTGGCTTTGCCCTCACAGCCCCACACTAAGCTGGACTAATTCCTGCATCCAGTGGGGATTTAGGAAGGGAAGGACCATGGGCTGGGACGTGGCCGCTCCCTTTGCTTGCAGCAGCTCCAGCTGCCTTTTGCCAACTGATCCAGGACTCCTTTGGGCTCCTGGGAGTCAGAGCATCCTTCCACCTGCACCCAAAAGCATCCTGCTGGGCTTAGAGTCATCCTTCTTGTGGCCTCACTGCTGGTGGGACCCCTCAGCCACCCAAGGCTCCTGGTTCTCCCCACCCCCACCCCCCCTGCTGCTGCTTCCCACCAGCCAGCTCCTTGCTGTGTGCAGAAATCCCTGCTCTTCATCATTGGTGACCTCCATCCCTCCACCTTTACTTAATAAGGTCATTGGAGCTGTTCAGGGGATGCTGCAAGGAGCATTTTAGCTGATCCAGTGTCACAGAAGGTTTCAGCCTCTCCACACCCCAGCTGCAGCATCCCCTCCCCACGCTCAGCGCTCACCCCAGACCCTGTCTTCCCCCACCCCTCCCCCTTCCTCCTCAGCCCCCACTTCCATCATTTTCCATCCCTACCCAGAGATTTGAGTTCAGGCCTCCCAGCAATCCCCCTTTGAAGTTTCTGCCGCACCCTGACACTGATTTATCCCCTGACTGGATCGAGGCTTGGATCTCCCCAGCATCTTCCCAGGAGTTCCAGGCAACCCTGGAGGCTCCATCCCCATCCCTCTCCCTTCTCTGCCCTTCCCAGCCCTTCTCCTCCTCTCCATTATATAAAACCACTATAGATTTAGCCACTCTGCCATGAGACCCTGCAGATTAAATCTCCCAGCTTGGGGAGGAATGGGAGGGGGAGGGAAGGATTCGATGAGAGCTCCGAGGGCAGATTAATAGCTTGCTTTTTTTTTAATATTCATAACAATACTGGTTTGTGTCCTGCTCTTGGAAACCCCCATGTCCTGTTGATTAGTTTAATACTGATGATAGCGACAAATGCATTAACCACCAGCAGCCCCAGAGGATAAGAGAGCTGGGGAGGGGGGGGAGAGGG
This sequence comes from Phaethornis superciliosus, assembly GCA_023637945.1. Classification (NCBI taxonomy): domain Eukaryota; kingdom Metazoa; phylum Chordata; class Aves; order Apodiformes; family Trochilidae; genus Phaethornis; species Phaethornis superciliosus. The sequence goes on from JAJQWJ010000029.1 coordinate 44,881, forward strand.
GGGCTGCCAATGACATTTTTAATGTTATTAAGTGCTCCCTTTTATCAAGGTCAGAAAACAAGAGGAGTCGGGAAACACAAACCTCCCAGCGCTTGGTTTGGGGGAGGTGGGTTGGGTGCTGGGCAGATCGACCCCAGCCCAAGGTTTTAGGGCATGAGATGGTTTTCCCAGCCTAGGCAAACCCATTACATTGGGTGTGAGACCCTCCAAAACCAGCATCTCCGTCACATCCCTCCTGCTGAGCCCTTTCTGCAGCCCCCAGGTTGGGTTTCACCCCATCTGGGCCTGCAGGCAGCCCAGGCAGGTTGTGAATGCCCCCAGGGGCTCCTCCAAGAGATCATTTGGCTGGTGGATAAAATTAGATGGATGGAGACAGATTAGCTGAACAGCTGAAGGGAAGAGACAGGCAGATAGATGGGGACAGTTGATTGAGGAAGGAGGATGGGAGCACAGGGCTGGGGTCCCTCCCGAGGCTGGCTCAGCCCACCAGCACCACAGCAGGTCTGGGGTGCCCGGTTTTTGGGGGGTAGGATGGGAAGGTTTGGCATTTGCAGAGCCTGGGCTGGCTCGATGCAGGGAAACTGAGTCAGGGCAGAGGGTGCTGGGGTTCTCCCTGCTGCAGTCTGTGCGCAGAGCTGGGTATACCCCAAAACACAGCTGCCCAGAGACCCCCCAAATCCAACCAGAATGCTCTGCTTTTGGGCCAGGGTTAAAGGAACCCACTGCTCCTTACCCATCTCCATCCTGGACACTCCATGATCCCCTCAGCACCATCCATACCCCAGGTCTCCAAGCCAGGCACAGAACTCCCAGCATGCAGGGCTGTGCCTGGTGAGACCAATTTTGGGACAATTCCCTTGGGATCAGGGCTGCCCAGGCTCAACACCTCCCAGCTGTGCAGGATCAACCCAGGCACCAGCTGCCTCCCAAACCCTACCCCAGCCTCCTCCCAGCTGCTCTTTATATCCCTCCAACTGGTTGTAACTGGGCCCAGTTTTCAGCTGTTTCAGCAGCAGTGAGCTGGGATTAACCCTTTCCATGCCACACAGTGGCTGCTTATAGGGAGAACAGTTCAGAGTCCATCCTCTCCCACCACCCCGAGGAGCTTAGGAAGGAAAAATGAAGGAAAATGAAGGAAGGAAAAATGAAAGGGCTGCAGTGGGGCAGAGCATCTGCACCAGGATCTGTCTAGAGCAGGATTCCCAGTCCAGGAAAGGAAGCATGGAGCTGTCTGCAGCACTGAACCCTGCTGGCCTCCAGGTCCTCAGGAAGTTGGGGATGCTTCAAAATCACCTGGGGGGGGAAGGAAAACCAACCCCCCCTCATTTTACAACACAACCAGCTGCACAGCCCCTTGCCACCCAGCAGTGCCAGGGATGGCACCGGATTGTCCCCCCCCCCCCCCCCCCAGGGCTTGTGCCACCTTAGGGCACCTCCCTCACTTGGTGACACCTAAAAGCTCCCGTTTGCCTTTTCGATCCCAAAACATCCTGAGGAAGGGAGGGCAAAGGAGCTCGTTTCTTCCCCCCCCCCCCCCCTTTGGCTCCCCCAGCTTTGTCGGATGCAAATCCCCCCCCTCCCACCTCCTCCACAGCTGACACCTGGCAGTGGGTTTCCTCTCCCTCTGGTGAACAACGACGAAAGAAAGAATGGGAAAAATTAAATAAATAAATGAATGAATAAATAAATAATCCCAGCTGCCGGGCCCTTTAAATGGATTTCACCGTATCCATTTCTTTCCCCTTCTTGTTGCCTGTGTGTGTGTATGTGTCTGTGTGTGTGTCAGTCTGTGTGTGTGTGTGTATCAGTGTGTCAGTGTGTGTGTGTGTGTCTGTCTGTGTGTCTGTCTGTGTGTGTGTGTGTGTCTGTGTGTCTGTGTGTGTGTGTCTGTGTGTGTCTGTGTGTCTGTGTGTGTCTGTGTGTCTGTGTGTGTGTGTGTGTCTGTGTGTGTGTCTGTGTCTGTGTGTGTGTCTGTGTCTCTGTGTGTGAGTGTCTGTGTGTGTGTCTGCGTGTCTGTGTGTATGTCTGTGTGCACATCCCTGACGTCAAGGCAGATTTGGAAGTTGCCCGATGCCGGCCATCTGCTCCTGATTACGGGAGGCCCTGAGCTCCTTAAAATTACACACGGAAAAGCCAACATCCCCTTCTTGGCCGGAGTCTCGGCCGCGGTGGCAGCGCAGGAGCTGGGGGGTACCAGGGTCCTGCCAGCTCTGCTCCAGCCCTGGTGATCAGCGGGCAAGGGGAAAAGGAGAGCAGGGGTCCAGAGCTGGGGAAAAAAAAAAAAAAAAAAACCTGCCTGAAGGAGTGGAATCCTCTCTGGACAGCGGTATTTGGTTGGTTCGTCATTTTGGAGAGGTTTGGGGTAGGGGTGCTAAGGGGATCCAGGGTGTTTTGGCAGCGGGGTTGTGGCTCTGGGGTTTCTGCTCCCACTCGAAAGCAACAGGAGACAGCTCAAGGAAGGGACCTGCAGGGATTATACCTTTAGGATTTATAGCAAAGAATCCGCTTGAAGGATTTTAGGGAGAACAAAGCTGGCAAGGGATGTGGGAACCCCTCTGTAACCACCTCTTGCTGCTTTGGGAGAGTTCTGGAGGTGTTTTGGGTGCCTGGAATTACAAACTGGAGCCTGACTGCCAGCACGAGCAGGGCCATGGGGTCAAACTGGCATCAAACATGCAAATCCACAAGACCTCACAATCCTTGTGCCTTATGGCCATGTCCAGGTGACATGGAGCCAGTCCTTGTCGTTCCCCCCCCCTGTGCCTCAGTTTCCCCATGGCAGGAGTGAGATGAGCCTGTGCCTGAGTGCTCCACACCAGAGCCTTTAGGGGATATCCTTGGGGACCGTCCCACCAAATCCACCACAATCTGCTGCCCGGGATGGGGACAGGGCACATGGTCAGGCTCATCCCCATTGCCCCATCCAGGACACAAGGTGGCTAAAAGTCAGTCCCCAAAACCTGCCTGGTGGTGGCGGGGCAATTAGCTGTGACATGATTACAAGCAGCATGGTTAATGAGGTTAAACTTGGGCTTTCTGAGTTCTTAATTACTTATTCTTTAATTGCTGCTCTAAAGTACATTAATATAAATGATTGTCTGTGACAAAAAAAAAAAAAAAAAAAAAAAAAAAAAAAAAAGAAAGCCAAGCTATGAGCCATGTGAGCTGGGACACTATGGAGATACCGCCCCCTCCCCCTGTCCTCCTCCAGGGCTTGAATCAGCTTCCAAATCCTTCAGTTCCCATCAGCAGGAATCACACCTATCCCAGGGCTTAAAAAAAAATAAAAAATACTTTTCTGCCCAAAATGTTTTGTGTTGGAGGGGGTTGGGTGCCTGCCCCCCCCTCTCTGAGCCTGTCTCTGCTTGGCAGCCTCGTGTTTCCGATGCTTGGTGGACGTGGTGCCGGTGAAGAACGAGGAAGGAGTTGTCATCATGTTCATCCTCAACTTCGAGGACCTGGCCCAGGTCATGGCCAAGAGAGGCAGCAGGAACCTGCACCGCCGGCTGTCACAGAGCTGGCGTGGAGGTGAGTGGCACCAGGGATGGTGGGGATGGTGGGAGGGACCACTCAGCATCCTCAGGGCTGTCCCCATCCCGTGGTTTTTCTCCCCAGGGGCTGAAGGTTGCACTGGGCTGAGCTCTGAAGGGTGCCCAGGAGCAGAGGTTTGTGTTTCTGCACGGCCACAGCTCCACTGGCTCAGGATCTGATCCAACTGAGCACTAACTGGGTGGAAAAGGGGATTTTTGAGCAGCTGTGCTGCCTGTGCAACCCCTCCCACTCAGACCTGCCTGTACACCCATCCTGAACACCCAGGGGCCTGGGGACAGGGATGAGGACTGACCTCCTGGGCATGGGATCGTGCATTTTTAAGCTGAAGGTGTCTGTCAGCAGAGCCCCCAAGCCCCTCTGTATCCCCCTGTCCTTTCCAGCTTCAATGCTGGGAGGTTTTTCCAGTGGGAAAAACCTGAGCCCCCTCCTGCATGGCTGCAGCACCGTGGTGGCCAGGGCAGGAGGTGCTGGTGTGGGACAGGACCCACTTGTGGGGTCACCAGCAGGGTCAGGGGTTATTTGGTGTCAGTGCCAGCAGGGCTGTGCTCTGGGGATGTCACTGCAGGTGAGTGGCCTGAGGGTGGTTGTGCTGGGGTGGTCCTGAGCCTGCCCCAGCTTTGGGCTGATCCCAGCTGTCCCAGGCACATCCTGGGGTTCTGAGGGGCTTTGGAAGGCAGTGGAAAATCCAAACTCCTTTGTTTGGGAAGGCTGAATCAAAGGGGAGGGTGGCGAGGCTCTCAAGGGGGTGTGGGTTCCCAGGGATACAGATGTTAAGCCTGACCTTGGGATGAAGGGTTGTAGCTTCAACAGATCCTCCTGTTCCACACTCCTTGGTGCCAGTAGCCTGTGTTGTAGGCAGGCAAATAATCCTACACCTGTGTAAATGCAAAACACTCCCTGGGGACATGGGTGGCTCTAGGGAGGTTTTGGGCAGACCTCAAAGTCAAGCAGCCCAGGTCTGTGTATCCCCCCCACCCCCATAGCACGTGGGGTGGGACAGAAGAACCAGGGCCAGGGCTGCATCAGGGACCAATGGAGACCCTTAGAGGGACAATGGGGACACTTATAGGGACCACCAGGGCCCCTTCACACTGTGAATTTGTGGGTTGGAATGAATTCACACCTGGCACATCTGTAGAGTCTGGAGGCATCGAGGTGTTTGTGTGTGTGGCAGAGATGCTACAGGTGGTGAGAGGTTTTAGACATTCACAGGCCAGACCTACCCACCCAGGACCCACAGATATATGTGTGTGAATGTATATACACCCTGTGCACGTCTTCCTATGGCTACAAAATGATAGGATTTATATTTCTGGTGTAGTGCTACAGTATTAATTTCCATGCCTGGGCTGCTGAGGACACCCTGAACATCAGCCCTGGTCCCTCTGTTCTCAGGATGTCTCAACATGTGATACATCCCTACCCCATCCCACCCCAAGGCGTGGTAGATTTGCCTGCAAAAAGCACCCAAATCCAAAGGGAACTCCAGGATTTCCTTCATGTTAGGTATTGTTCTGCACATCCCCAGGAAGGTTGCTGGGATTGCCAACTCCAGCACTGGGGAACAGCCAGAGCTGCTGAGGTTTTCTGCTTCAGTCTTGAACCACCCAGCATCAGGCAGCCCCAGTGCTGGCCCCCTTGGCTCACTGGTGCCCAGGGGAAGGTGGTTGCTTGGTTTCTTCCAGCTGAAAAGCTGCTTTGGATGGTGGGGATGGGGTGAGCAGAGGGAGCCCACCTGGCTCCCCCCATTCGTGGGGCTGTTTTTAGGGAGCTGAGCAGGTGGGGAGCCTGGCTGAGTGGCTCTGAGGTGTGTTGGGGTTAGATGAAGAGGCAAATCCTACCCAAATCAAGCAGCTCCTCAAAGTGTTGCTTTTTCCCAGAGAGGCTGATGCATTGGTGGGGCTCGTGTCGTGTCCCATGTGCCCTGGGATCCCATCCCTGGGCCATCAAGAGGTATTTCCTGAAGCTGAGTGACAAGCTGTAGGGAAAGGCAGCCGTAGGAACACCTGCTGCTGGATTTGGGCTGCTTCATTTGTAATGTAAGACGAAGCCAAGATAATCCAACCCTCATCACCACTTTGGGGGGTTTCTCTGCCCAGCACCCACCCCAGGGCCTTGGTCGCACCAAAGGTTCAGCACTGGGGTTTGCCTGGGGGAAGGTTTTGGTCCAGTTAGGGAGTACAATTGGTGCTGCTGGGGCTGGGTGAAGGTCCAAAGACAGTAGAGTGTGAGCCTGGGTGCTCACACTAACCCTGTCATAGCAAGTGGCTGCAGTCTTCTTCTGGGACTGGGATTGAAAGAGAACAAGTGTCTTTTTACTGGGTGTCATGACCAGGGGCAGTGGGTCCCACCAGTTCCTCTCCACATCTGACCTCCTTCCTCTCCTGAACTCCTTTTGCAGCTCCTTGCAGTCCCAGCTGCCCTTGCCTCAGCCCCAAACTCTCTCAAGGTGATCTCCTGGTCCCTCATGAGGGCAGCCAGGGATCTTCCTCTCTGCTCCATCACCTCTCATCTAAAATCCAGAACAACTCCAGGAATATAATTACCTGAACTGCTTTTATTTTTAATGCTTTTCTAACTTGCCATGTCTTGCATTTGTGTCTTGTTTTGTTTTTTTTTCCCCCAAAGTCCCACAAAGGAGATTTAGAGGCTCGATTTCCTCCAGGTCTAAATCCTTTAAGTGGCTTTAACTTCTTTAACCAGCTTAAGGATGCTCTGCACCTTTTCTGTCTTGCATCCCTGGTTGGTGGGGACTTTCCTCTCTCCCAGCAGTGCTTTTTGCCAGGTCAGGGTTTGCCTTGAGCACACGGAGATGGGATGCTGCAGGAATCTCCAGTGTGTTGGAGGAGGAAGGGCTACACAGCATCTCCATCCCAAAATTCTCCACAGCCTTTTCCCCCCTGCCACCTCCTCCCCTCCTCACTGCAGCTGTCACGTGCAGCTAGGTTACATCTGTCTCTCTTGTGTTTTGTTTTTTTTTCTTTTTTTTTTCTTTTTTTTCCCTTCTTCTTCTTTTTTTTTTTTTTCTTGGTGTGTGTCTTTTTTTCTTTTCTTTTCTTTTTTTTTCCCGTTTTGTTTTGTTTTTAACAAGGTGAAGGTAGGACTTTGAAGTTTAGTCTCCCGTCCCTGCGGCGACTCAAAACCCAGCGGAAATCTCTGCCCACCAGTGAGTTTGATGGAGTAGCCATTGACTATGGAAAGGTAACCGCAGCCTTTGCCTGGTACCAGCCCATGCCTCAGGCCAGGTTCCGGCATTTTTCCTCCGCTCTTCCCACCCTTTCCCCCCCTCGGCTGCTGTGGCTCGGGCCGGATCCGGCGCTAAAGGCTCCGGCATTGGTCCTGGTGAGGGCTGGTGGTGACCGGTGGTGCTTTGGTGGCATGGTGCTGGTCCCTGGGCTCATCCCCGGAGGTGTCCCCGGTGGGGACCCGGAGCTGAGAGGAAGGTTTGGCTCTGTAGTTGTCACAGTTTGACACTTGCCCAGCAATTAAACCCAGTGCCAGATGCTCTCCATGAATCCCCCTCCCCTCCCTGAGAAAGGAAGGAGAGAGAATAAGGGAGAGAGACTGATGGGTTGGGAACTAAACTACACAGCTTTAATGAAACAGGAATGATAAATAGGAAAAGTTACTAAATCTATACAAATAGAGAGGAAAATTGATCCCAGGTTCCTCCCTTCTCCCCCCCCAATAACTCTCACATCAGCACCGAGGCTGCAGGGCAGCCCTGGGAAAGTCCAGGCTGGAATCCTGGAGTCTGCAGCAGTTGGGAGCTGGAGGCAGGAACACACAGATTCAGGCTGGGATGGATCAGGAGCACAGGCAGAGGAATGGATGGAATCTTCCCAGGATGCTGAAGCAAAGAGGGAGAGGGGAAGAAGGGAAAGCAGGAAGGGGTTTGACCCTCGGGAGCCCTCAAATTTATACTGAGTATGAGGTGTATGGGATGGAACACTCTGTTTGCTCAGTTTTGTCCAACTATCTTGTCTGTTCCTCCCCAAAGGAGGGGTTCAGGTGGGACCTTTTTACTCCTTTTCTCCTTCCAGAGGGCAAAATGTTCCTCAGGGCTGAGCAGTGCCCTTGGTTCTGCACAGCAGTCTCTGGCTGTAACTCTAAACATGGAGTGTGATCAGTCCTAGGAGCAGCAAATATCTGAGAAACTTGCTGTTAATTTCAGCAAGTGCAGCTACTTCCAAGAGACTGAGCTGAGAGCAAAAGTACAAGACAGAAAATCACCTTTATCCTGGCCCAAAGCAGGACAGGAGTGCAAGTTATCCGGGATGGTGGAGCTCCAGGGAGTTGTCCCCACCCCTAAGGAGGTGACAATGCTGGAGGAGGCTGGAGGAGGCCTGGTCTGAGTAGGGACAGGCAGGGACTTGAAGGCAAGCCTCAAAGGGGCACTTTTCCCACGTTATCCAGGCAGCTCTGGCTTGCTCCTTCAGCAAAGGCTTTGCTTTCCGTGCTGGAGGGTGGTGTGGTCATTGCTGAGGTTGGGAAAATGTTGGTGGGATATCTTTAGAGATTGCTGGTCTTGTTGGCTTCTTGACTGTGCAAAGTGCTCAAGGTACCTCGGGGCAGAGATGTGTTGTTTTCTGAAATGCTGCAGCTCCAGGCACAGGGCTGTGGGGCCCGAGGCTTTGGCTCTGCTCCTGCAACCCCCAGGCACCAGGTTCTCCCTCTGCCAGGTGTATCCAGACAGCCTGGATAAAGCTGCTTCCCAAAATTACATCTACGATGAGGTGAAAGGTGCCTGTCCTCTGAGAGGCTGTGCTTCTGGCAAGTTGATGACATCTGCAGCAGTATCAGATGTCTGGATTTGTCTCTCCTGCAGCTCCTGGGGCTGCTGAAGGCTCTGGGTACCCCCAGGTTGCAGCCTCGTGGGGCACTGCAGTGGACACACATGGAGGAGGTGCATCCAGGACAACCCTGATGACCATATTCGTGGAGCCTGGACCAAGTTAGGGCAGTCCAGGAGATGCAGGGGCAGCCAGCAGCCAGCCTATCCTAAAACCTGCAGGAAGATCCTTTGGGAGAAGTCTCTGTGTGCCCAGGCAAGCACACAAAATCCCAGTCCCTCCCATGGATGTGACTGGTCTGAACATAAAGCCATAGGTTTCTTCCCCAAAAGGTGGTTGCTTTGTGCACCCCATTATAGAAGTTGTTAAAGGTTGGGAACTCTGTAGGACTCGAAGGAAAAAGGTTTAGCAATGGCCAAGGGGTGCTGTAGGAGAGGGATGACCACATCCAGCCCAATTTTTTGAAGCCAAACAACTCCTCCAGTGCTTTCTGGTGCAGAGCAAATCATCTCCCAGAGACACCAGCACCAGAGGCACCAAGCTCCTGAAGTGGGTGAGGGAAGGGCAGGTCTGGAGGTGGGACATTTAGGGACAGCTCAGAAGAGCTCACAGGAAGGCAGATACTCCAGACAAGCCTGTCCCTAGGGTCTCCTCTTCTCCTCTTGCTCTGGCTCGCTTCCCAGCTGTGCAGCAGCATCATTTTGCAAACCACCCCCTCCCCCCCGAGCTCCCCCAGCCTCTGGCAGGAGCTGGTAAGAGGTAGGAGCCACCAAATCTCCAAGGACTTGATCGCCCCACAGCAAAGCAGGTCCAGATCCTGGTTGGAGATGACCTCAGGAACCGCAGCACTTCCCAGCCCTCTGCCCCTGCTCTTACCACCCCCAGCTCCCTCTGCTTTCCTTCCCCCCCTCTCCCCCCCACCCAAAAAAAAAAAAAAAAAGCCCACGGGGACTCCTTCTAATAAAACGCTTTCTCCCGGCTGTCTTAAAGCCTGGTGGTGACTCCCTGATTTTGAGGGACTTGAAGACATCGCCCAAGGAGAACTGTGTGCAGTCAGAGACCGAATCCCTCCTGGAAAAGGAGCGGAGGCCGAGCCTGGAGCCCGACCCCACCCTACACCACTCGTCCCCGAAACAAGAGCCTCCCTTGGTGGGCCCACGAGGGTCGTATTCTGCCTGGGGTTTCTTTCGGTCTCGCCCCGGGGGCAGCTTCCACAGCCTCCGCAGGGTCTCCTCCTTGGACAACTTTGAGGCTGCGAGGTCTGAGTTCCAGAGAAAATTCAGGGAAAGGAGGGCAAACTCAGGTAGGGGAATAAGCCCGGAGTTGTCGGTCCTACTGGGGGAGCCGTGGTTTTGGCCCATGGCCCCGGGACATCTAAAAAGGGGGGGGAGGCATCTTACCCTGCACTGCTTTTTTTCCCTCTGCAAAGTGGAACTAAGCTGGGGTTTTCTCCCCAAAACTCGGTGGTCTCCATGTCATTCCCTGTGTAGGCAGGTCCTGCTCTCCGGGTTGACCACCCCGTGGTGTTGTGCGTGAGATGTGAGCATGAGGTTGCGTTTGGCTGCCACACAAGAGGGGTATCCCAATGTTATCCCACCTCCCCGGGAGGGAGGGAGGGAGGGAAGGAGTCTTCAGGAATGTGCAGTGTCAGCTGTGTCCATGTGTTGGAAGTGGATGAGGTACTGGCTGGAGCACTCCGTAGGGTTTGGAGGAAACAACCTCCACCATGGTTGGTGTTCACATCCAGAACCTCTTGTTCTTGTGAGGAAAATGGTGACAAATAAGCTGGAGGTCAGGCAAGAGAAGTCTCAGTAATTGGGGATGAAGAGATCAGTCTGTGGTGTCTGGCTTGACCAAATGGGGAATTGTGGTCCTCAAATAGTCCCTGGACCTTCGGGAGGGGACACAGAGGGAGGGAAGGGGAAGGAGTAGGGAGGAGAAGGGTGGTAGCAGGATGGCTGGTGCTAAGTGGGCACCTTTGCAACAAGCTCTGACCTCCCTACCTGGAGCCTGGGGATGAAGGATGGATCCAAATGGGAACATCAGCCAGCTCCTGGTTCAGCTTGGTGGCCAAAAACCAAGGCAGCAGCTCAGGAGTTATGTGGGTAAAAATGAAACATGCAAGGGTGGAGGAGAACCTCCTCCTCCTTCAACTGTTTTTATGCCAGTTTTGGTATCCCTCCCTGGGGGATTTCATTGAGACTGGTCCCCAAAATGGCAGAATCTTCAGGGGTGGCAAAGGATATTGGGTCCCTCTGTATTTTGATTGGTGGTCTGAGACGCTGGGAGGAGGTTTAATGGTGAAAAGATGGGTGATGTGTCTGAAAATCAACTCCTCTCTCAGGCATGTTGGCTTGGGCATCCCATGACTGAGCCACACTGAAGAAGCCAAGCCTTTATGGCCCGGCAGACATTGGTACCTTCTGGTGGTACCTTGGGGTGGTCCCCAGCTCCTGAATGTCCTACAGTAAGGACAGGGCTCTGCAGATCAGCTCCTGCTCACCCTGCCCTTCTCAACTCTCCTTTCCATCCTCTTTCAGAGGCTTCCCACGTCAAACTCAACCCTCCAAACTCCACCTCAGACTCAGACCTCATGAAGTACAGGACCATCAGCCAGATCCCCCAGTTCACCCTCAATTTTGTGGAATTCAACCTTGAGAAGCACCGCTCGGGCTCCACCACAGAAATCGAGATAATTGCACCCCACAAGGTGATGGAGCGCACCCAAAATGTCACTGAGAAGGTCACACAGGTACGTGGGCAGTGGGGTGACACCGAGGTGGTGGTGGTGCTGCCAGCAGGGTATGGTCACAGCCATCCCTGTGGCTTTTGGAGGAGAGGAACAGAGAAGGCACAGTGGTACCCAGAGGTGCATCCCAGGCAATGCCAGCATCCCTGTGTTTGGTTTTAATCTCTTTTTCTGAATGGTTGAAGTGCTCTCTCTGGTTTTTGGGTTGGTTTTGGTTTTTTTTTGGTCAAGTGTGGCTGGGGGAACACCAGCATGAACTGCTCCTGGTGTGATGGTGGCCTTGTCCACCTGTGTGTGTGTGTGTGGCTTCATTCGTGGGGGATTCTCTGTGCCCTCCAACGCTGGGGATGGAGCCCCCAGGGCACTGCTGGCCCCAAGGCACTGGGGAGCCCATGCTGGGAGAAGGGGTGACCACGCCAAGGGTCACTGGATCCCCTGGGAGACAGCAGGTGGCACTGCACTGTCACCGCAGGGGACACGTGTGGCAGTGTGCTGTCACTGCCAGGGACACGCATGGCACTGTACTGTCACCATGGGGGACACATGGACACCAGTGAGGGGGAAAGGTGCTGCTGTGTCCTGCAGTACCGAGCATCAGGGAGCCCTTACCAGTGGGGAAACTGAGGCACGGGATGTTCTAAGCACAGCTAAGGGCACCTCCCATTGCCAGAGCAGCCAAGGGCCAATCTAATGAAATTGCAGCCATTTGACCCAAAAAATACCTCTGGGCTTGACAGTTTGCTCCATCAGAGCAAGATGCTCTGCGCGATTTTCCTCCTCCCTGCCCCCATCCTCACCTGCCTCCTTCCACGCCACAGCTCCCTTGCTCCTGAACACCCAGTAATTCCCAGGTGAGGCAGAGATGCCACTAAAAGCCCTAAAAACCACCATCTGGAGGGCAGGGAGAGGTGGACCCAGGGAGATCACAAGTGCACTGAGTGTGCTGGGCTCAGCCTGCCATGGGCCAGCTCCAGGAAATGGCTGGAGGCACACAAGGATGCTTGGGGGGGTCATTAAGCAGAAAGGGAAAGGGAATGGGACCCTGAGGGACCACCATGGGAGACACCCAGCACTGCCATACATGGAGACTGCCAGGGCCACCCAAGGGTGCCACCCATGGTCCTTGCAGTCCTGGAGCCACTCCCTGGCTCTGTGTTGGTCTGGATGTGCCTTTGGGGGTAGTTTCTTTTCCGTGTTCTGCCTCAAGCCTCTGGGGTTTGGGTTTTTTTCTGAATTCCTGTCTAGAGAACATCAGGGCTCAACCTGCTCTGGCTTCAGCTGCAATGGGTGGGCACCAGGAGCAGGGACAAGGGACAGGGCAGGTGTCCCAGTGTGGGGAGCAGCATCTGGGGACTTGAATTTAGGACTGACTGTCCCTGGCCAGGAAGGATTCGTCCACTGAGGGTGGAATCGTTTCTGGTTTTCCCAGACGTGTGGTGCAGGAGCCCATCTCAGGTCTGCTGGACACATCTGAGCTTTGGGGTCAAGTGTTTTGGGTTTTTTTTTCCCGGTGTTGCCTTGTCCCCTTCCCGGCTGTCCCCTGTAGGAACGGGTCCCCAAACCCAGCTGGTTCCTCGTTCCCTTCTGCCAACGATTGCGTTTGGGTCACTTTTTCCAATCTCTCCCTTCTGCGTCCACCAACCACGTCGGCAGCTCCCATTGTCCCCATTGGTTCTCTCCACATCCCCAGGGGAGGGAGCAGCATCGATCGGGTTTGATTAATCCACGCTGGGTTCTCAAATGCCCTTCGCAGCCCCGTGGCTCCCACCCACCCGGCTGAGTGGACGGGCGATGCCACGGCCCCGGTGCTGTGCCCGCCCTGCCAGTCCCTGCCTGGGAGTTTGGGGTTGGGGACCCCCATGGTGGACACCCGGACCTCGAGGGTCAGCTGCCGCCTGGGGCGCCGGGCAAGCTGCAGGCAGGTAGGAGCTGGGGATGACCCCCCCCTAATGCCCTTCTCAGGGTGTGGGACCCGCTGCTGGTCCCCTAAGGGATGCGGGAGAGACTGCTCGTGGTGGGACAGGGCTGGAGTTGTGTGGGCTGCAGATCCAGGAGGCCTCGGGAAGCCCTTGAAGCCCTGGCTGAGACGGGTGTCGTTGCAGGAAGGATCGGGCCCTCCTTCTAGATCCATGGGCAGAATCGTGGTGGTGCCCATCACATCATCTCCTTGCCAAGCAGGCCACTGAGGTGGCCCTCAGCCTCCTCTACCGGTGGCACCGGTGGCTGGCGTCACGGGGACAGCCAGGAGACAGTGGAGTGGCAGGGGCAGGCAGGGAGGAGCTGGCTCCTTCCTACATAAGCCCCTTCATGTCACCAGCTCTCAGCACCCAAAGCAGGATAGCCCCAGCCTTCCTGGTCCTCAGTACCATGCATTGTGTCCCCAGGGTGGCTTCAGAGTCCACTGAGAGCTGGTGTTGGTTCTGGAGGGAGAAACTGGGATGTGTTGTGATTCACTGGTGCTGTGGGAGCATGCACTTACAAGGACAGACAGACTGAGGGACACATGAGAATATGGGAGGCTGCATGAGATGGTGTTCCCACACTGGTGGCCACAGGTGTAGGAATGCATCTCCAGACTTACTGTCCCCAGAGCCAGGGACATCCAGAAGCTCCTGGGATGGTGGCACAGAGCTGATGGTACAAGGAGGGATGGCAGGAGACACCTTCCTCTCCTGCATGGTAGGGTCTGAAAGGCATAAGGCAGATAAACACTTGCCCCAAGGATGTTCTGGAGATGGATAAGGAGCTGAGCAGACCTTGGTGCCAGCTGTAGTGCTCAGCTCACCCTGTGGCCTCCCAAACAAACACACCTGAAGGCAACCGAGGTGAAAAGGGTGTAGGAAACCCACTGCATGCTCCTCACTGTCCTACCAGAACCTGGCTCCTGGCATTATCCAACCTTGCTCCTGGTTTCCCAACCTTCTCACTCCCATCTCTTGGCAGGTGCTGTCCCTGGGTGCTGATGTCCTTCCTGAGTACAAACTGCAGGCACCACGCATCCACCGATGGACCATCCTGCACTACAGTCCCTTCAAGGCTGTGTGGGACTGGCTCATCCTTCTGCTGGTCATCTACACAGCTGTCTTCACCCCTTACTCAGCTGCTTTCCTGCTCAACGAGGAGCAGGTGGAGGAGAAACGCTGGGACTGCAGCTATTCCTGTGACCCACTCAACATCATTGACCTCATCGTGGACATCATGTTCATTGTGGACATTGTTATCAACTTCCGTACCACCTACGTCAACATCAACGACGAGGTGGTGAGCCACCCTGGCAAGATTGCCATCCACTACTTCAAGGGCTGGTTCCTCATTGACATGGTTGCTGCCATCCCCTTTGACCTGCTCATCTTCCGCTCTGGCTCTGATGAGGTACAAGCAGGACCTCAAGGTTCCTCAGGAGAGAAGGGAAGGGACTTATGGATGGGTGGGGGGGTAGAGGAGAGAAAGGAAGGGAAAGGGATGGCTTGATACAGGCAGTGGATGGCCAGGTCTGCAAGGAGAGGGGTGGTTAGTCAGAGGGATGGGCACATTTTTATTAAAAAGAAGCTGGGACCTGGGGTGTTATTTAGCAGGGTCAGAGAGCTCCACAGACTCTCCTTGATGTGCTAAGATAGTGTCTAACTGGACCTGCTTCCCTTGCCTCCTTTCCTGCTTCCCAAAGCAGGCTGCGAGCTCAGTTTAGGGTCTGGTCCCATATGCTACTGAGGATGAATTTGGGGTCTCACTGCAAGCCAGACTCAAAATGTTGGCAATGAGATGATCCCTGTGGCTACTGTGCTGCTCAGAAGCCCCACCTTGGCTTAGAGCCTGTGGGGTGAAAGGCAGCTCTTTGGGAAGCAATGATTGGCAAGATGAGGCCCCACCAGGGAACACGGGGTTGCTTTGGTTCCTGTCCCTTGCTCACCCATAATCCCAGGGCTTCTTCCCTTTCTGCTCCATGGAAGCAAACTGCCCTTTTCGTGGCATCCCTCATCCAACCTGTGTCAGATGTCACCTCCAGGCCCAGGCAATCCATGCTTTAGAAATGCATTTTTATCCCTCAAAGGGAGCATTGTTAGGTTTGGGGTCACCTCTTCTTTGTCCCTGAGATTTCTCACCTGTCCCCTGCAGACCACCACCCTCATTGGCCTCCTGAAAACCGCCCGGCTGCTGCGCCTGGTCCGCGTGGCCCGCAAACTGGATCGCTACTCTGAGTATGGAGCAGCCGTGCTCTTCCTCCTCATGTGCACCTTCGCCCTCATCGCCCACTGGTTGGCCTGCATCTGGTATGCCATTGGCAACGTGGAGAGGCCCTACATGGAACACAAGATTGGTTGGCTGGATAACCTGGGTGATCAGATCGGCAAGCGGTACAATGACAGTGACCTCTCCTCTGGCCCCTCCATCAAGGACAAATACGTCACCGCTCTCTACTTCACCTTCAGCAGCCTCACCAGCGTAGGGTTTGGCAACGTCTCACCCAACACCAACTCGGAGAAGATCTTCTCCATCTGTGTCATGCTCATCGGCTGTGAGTGTCCCGCTGTATCCTATCCCTTCTGTGGGGCTGCTCTAGGGAGAAAGAGGGAGAGACCTATGGGGATGTAGGATGTGGGGTTTTAAGACAACCTCATCCTCTGCCCGTGCCTCTTCCACACAGACAAATGGATGGGGGAGCTAGAAACACACAGGTTTCAGAAACCCCCTGGTTTTCAGGTCCCTGGTAGATACAGGATTTGGAAATCTGCTGCTTCCAGGTCTGAGGGAGTAGGACATGCCTCATCCCCATGTCCTGCTGAGCCCTGCCCTCTCGTTGCAGCTCTGATGTACGCCAGCATCTTCGGCAACGTCTCCGCCATCATCCAGCGCCTGTACTCGGGCACGGCGCGGTACCACACGCAGATGCTGCGGGTGAAGGAGTTCATCCGCTTCCACCAGATCCCCAACCCCCTGCGCCAGCGCCTGGAGGAATATTTCCAGCACGCCTGGTCCTACACCAACGGCATCGACATGAACGCCGTGAGTAGGGAGGGAGAGGGGGGACCCAGGTCCTCACAGCCCTTCAGACAGAGTTCAGTTCTCGGGCCACCCAAACACCTCCAACCTTTCGAGCGGGGTGGAGGAGGTAGAAGACTTAGGAGGCCAAGGTCGCCAAGAGGCTGTCTGCCCCCAGCATTCCCCTTTCTCTTTCTCTCGCTTTGTCTCTCCAGCCCTCCACATCTACTCAGAGGGGGTTTTTTCGGGCCTTGAAGCCGTTTCGGTGGGGTTGGAGCTCAGAGCCCTGGCTGGCGCCGAGCACTTTCAGGCTGGTGCCTCTTGGTGTCACCGAGCCATGGAACCGGTATCGATCCGGCTCCTCTCCGCCCCGCCGTTGCTAAGCAAAGTGCATCCCGCTCTCAGCAGCAGGGAGAGGAGGGCATTTAAATAAACCTCGATCCATTTTAATTAGAGCCCAGAGAGGCTGCTGTGTGTTAGCAAAAAGGGGGGATCAATGGTGGAGCCACGCTGGAGAGGCGCCGGGGCTCTGAGCCCGGTGGGGGGGTTTGTGCTGATGGCACCAGGAGAACCCAGGGATTAGGGGAGGGCTCAGGCTTGGGGGGGTCCTGGGCTGGGGCTGGGGTGACAGGGGTCCAAAGTGCAAATGTTCTGGCTTGGCCAGCTTCAAGGAGAGGGAGGGATGAGAAAGGATGAGGTGAGGAGAGATAGGACCTGGGATTCCCCATCTCTTAGCCCTGGGCAGGCCCTTGGCTTGCTTATTCCCAGCTCATGCTCCTTTTTTTCCTAAAGCTTGAGCCCTCCCTGTCCTTGGGCAATATCAGGACATGAGTTCGTATTAATTCAGCCTCTCCCTCTTCAGACACTGTTGGCTCATTAAACAACCCAGCAGCATTTGGGGATTTGCTGCTGGGAGAGCCTTGGGTTAAACCTCTCCCACGGAGGAAACCCCTTGGGCTGGACGTGGGTGGCAAAGCCATGGCACCCAACCAAGCACAGGTTCTCCTGGTTTAGTGCAAACCCAGGTCAGAAATCCCCTGTGCCCAGCTGAGCTTGCAGCTTGGACGTGCTGCTGCTCACAGCGATTCCCACCGCACGCTGCTGAGATGCAGCACCAGCTGATCAATCATCCCAGGGCCCCATCGATTTGTCCACCCCTCATTTCCCAGGAGGGACACAAAGGCAGCCTGTGACATCATGAGGGAGCTGGGAATGAGCTGCTCCAGGTTGTCCCAGATTTAGCCACCAGCAGGATGGTGAGAAGAGAGCAAGGGGTACCCCAGGGCCATACGCTGCTCTCAAAAAAAAAAAAAAAAATTGACCCAGGTGGAGGTTGCTCTGGCACTGTGAGCCATAGGTGGCAGCAACTTTCTCAATATTGTGAGTTTTACCTTGATTTCACCTTCAGGTTTAGCTTTTGTTCATGGTGAGGTGTTTGCCACAGGTCTATTTAGCCAGTGCTGCACACAAGTGGCCCGTGCTGCCACTTGCCATTCAGACTGGTGCTGTTTAATTAGGGCTTTAATTACCTCCTTACCAGCTTGTGCTCTCATTCAGCCACGATTAGTGGGCATAAAAATGGAAAGGGGGATATGGGGTATCTCTGGTTCTTATTTTTTATTCCTTGGGAGTGGTCTCATCCTCAGCTGCATGCCAGGGACAAGCAGATGAGTGGCCACCAAGGGAAGAGCAGAAGATGTCCCCAGCTTTGGCTTTCTTGTGTGACAGGTTTCTGGGGCTGCCACAGGGTGGTCCTTCCCAGGGACATCCCGGAGTGATGGCATCTTTTCCCTCTCTCTTCACAGGTGCTGAAGGGTTTCCCTGACTGCCTGCAGGCAGACATCTGCCTCCACCTCAACCGCACACTGCTCCAGAACTGCAAAGCTTTCCGAGGAGCCAGCAAAGGCTGCCTGAGAGCCCTGGCCATGAAGTTCAAGACAACCCATGCACCACCCGGGGACACCCTGGTGCACTATGGAGATGTCCTCACCACACTCTACTTCATCTCCCGGGGCTCCATTGAGATTCTCCGGGAAGACATTGTGGTGGCCATCTTAGGTGGAAAAGTCCTTCTTTCTGGGAGGGAGAGGGATGATGGGCAAAGGGTGAAGGGTGGTGAGAAATGGGTGAAGGATGGCAGGGGATCCATATCCTCTAGTGGATCCTCTCCACATCCCTTCTAGAAGGGAAGGCTGTTTCTCAGCATCTACCTGGTTGCCACACTAGTGGGCAGAGAATGGAGAATCCCAGTAGATACCAGAGAGAAGCCATAAAAGAGTGATAAGAGCAGGACATGGCTCAGCTGTCCCCAGTCATCCTTGATGACCCTGGTCCAGTCAGAGGTGGCTTTCATAGCATAATCCCCATTGTCCACAAGCAGGATCAGGGGCACTGAGCATCCCCTTGCCCATGAGCCCCAAAGTGAGGTCAGGACATCTGGAGCAGGGGTGGGTGCCCACCTCCCCCTAACAAGCTCTCTGTTGGCACAGGGAAGAACGACATCTTTGGGGAGCCCATCAGCCTCTACGCCCGCCCAGGGAAATCCAATGCTGACGTGAGGGCCCTGACCTACTGTGACTTGCACAAGATCCAGCGGGAGGACCTGCTGGAAGTCTTGGATATGTATCCAGCCTTCTCTGACAACTTCTGGAGCAACTTAGAGATCACCTTCAACCTGCGAGATGTGAGTTCCGGCGCTGCCTCAAGGGGAGGGATGTGGTCAGTGGCTTCAATTTGGCAACTGGGAGGCAGAGGTAGCCAGAGACCAGTCCTAGGAGGATACTGAATGGGCTGTAGCCTCGATGGCACCTATGAGTGGGACGTGGTATCCATGGATTGACCTGGGTGCCTGTGGATGGGACATGGCACACTTGCCTTGGTGACCAGCCCCTCTCATCCCTCAGGCAGACAGCGTTCCCCGCACACCCCTCGGTGAGGAGTATGACTGTACCTACCGGAGGGCACGCCGGCACAAGCACTCCCTGTGCCAACCCAACAAGCCTGGTGAGTCCCACAGAGCCCACAGAGTTTGCAGGGATCATCATTTAATTACTGCCCCAAAGCAGAGCCCGGTTTGCAGGGATCATCATTTAATTACTGCCCCAAAGCAGAGGTGGCTGTCAGCACCTCCATCCATCCCCACCCTGGGGGCACCCACGCTGCCTTCCCCCCCTTCTCCTTAGGATGCCCCAACCCTACAGGCACCCTAGAGGGGATGTGGGCTGATTTTTCCAATTGTGGTGCTTCCTAAATTAACTTCTTGTGCTGCCCCACAGACCCAGACACGGGCATCTCGGATGCAGAGCAGTATCACACCTACTCAGAGCTCACCAACCCGCAGGACCCGCTGAGCAAGGACCAGTGGGACGACCTGGGCAGCATCACCACTCCCTGCTCCCAGACCAGTGATGACGAGGTCAAGACTGGCAGTCCTACAAAAGCTGAGCCTTTCCCCACCTCCAAAAAGGATGACTTTGCTCTGCCCACACTCAGCCTCGTCACCACCGCTGACGGTGGCACAGAGGTCGGCAAGCAGAGAGCAGAGAGCAGCCAGTCCTACACAGGTACCCAGAGCCCCAGCCAGAGCTGGCAGGAGGGTGGGGAGGGATGCTCAGGCATGGTGGCTTCATGTTTGGGGCAGAACCAAGCAACTCAGGTAGATTTGAGGGGTGCCTCACTATGGCCAAGAGTCTTTGCTGCCTTTCATCCCAAGTAGTCTTTGCTCTGTCCCTCCCATGCTCTGCAGTTTCTCTGAGCACCCAGGAACCCTTTGGGGGCTGCTCCAAGGGGGACAAATGCTCTGTGCCATCACGCTGGGTGCCAGTGTGATGGGTCCCCATAAGCACCTCAGGTGCTAGGGTGATGGACTCTCCCTAAGCTCCACGTGTGTCAGAGTGATGGCTCTCCATGAACATGTTTGGAGCTGGACTCTGGAGCACCTCCATGCCACTGGAGCTGGGGGAAGAAAGACAGAAGTGCTGAGTTGTGTCCTTTCCTTCCAGCCACCCCCGTGGACATCCCCAACATGTTCACTTTCTGGGAGGACCGAAGGCCAAACCACCAGCTGGAACCTTTGCAACAAATGTCCTTGGTTCACAGCTCAGAGGACATCCCCCTGCAAAGTGACCACAGACCAGGGCAGATTGAGTCCAGGCTGGAGCTCCTGCAGGCCCAGCTCAGCAGGTGAGCAGGCACAGGGTAGGAGAACACACAGGGAGGCTCTGGGCCATAACCTTCTCCCACACTCTAGGGGTGGGCTCTTTGGGCAGCAAAGAGACCCTGAGATACTGCATTCCTTGGGGAGGTAGTAGAAGCTCTCTGTAAAGGTAGCAGTTTTTCAAGTCCTGGCCCAGCACTTTGTTTGCTGCTGTCCTCACCACCCCTGGGATCTCCCACGTTGCCACTACCTCCAAACTCAGTTGCAGACATGAAATGACCCAGGGGCTCCTGACCCAAGGTTTTTGCAGGCCTCCTCTTCCTCTTGCAAACATCCTCTTGCTTGAATGAGCCCCGTTGCATGTTGTTGCCTTCTGCATAAGAACAAATCTGTGATTTTTGAATGAGGAGGAAGAGCCCACACTGGAGATGCAGGTTTGAAGCAGCACCCACAGGAGCTGCTGGCTCTCCTGCCCATGGCTGCTGCTGCCCACCCAGAGCCCACTTTGGAATTTTGGTGTCTCACCCATGTGCCATCCCCAGCAGCAAGGGCTGGATCTCCAACCCTCTCTGTTAAATGCTGCCAGGACTGTTGCCTGGGGCTGGGGGGAATGTGTCCACTCCTGCTTTCAATCCAGGACAAAGCAGAAGGAAAAGACTTACTCTACTTTTTTCCATTTCCTTCTGTTCCTCAGTTAAAAATGGTTGGCACCAACCTGCCTTGCTCCCATCTGTCAGCACAGGCAGCTGGCCTGGGGAATTGATCCAGATTAAAACTAACCATTGCAATTTTTATCCCCCCTCGGGGTAGTTTTAGCTTTATTCATTTCCCCACTCCAAATTCCAGTTCGGCTTCACAAAAAAAAAAAAAAAAATAAAAAAAAAAATTGGGCAGGAGATGATTGAGTGTGGCAGGAGAGAGAGGGCAGCAGGATCGATCGTTCTGCTTTGAAGCTCTGCTAAAAACCTCTCGCCTGAGCGGCAAAGCATCATCACCCTCGGGGCACCTCCTCCCCAGTGCCTCCCCTTCCCGGCCACTGGTCTGGCTCTCCCGGGATGTGGTGGGATGCACCGTGCTAACACCGGGCTGCTCTGTCCCTAGGCTGGAGTCCAGGATGTCGTCAGACATGAATATAATCCTCCAGCTCCTGCAGCGCCAGCTGTCCCAAGTGCCACCCGCGTACAGCCCCATCTCCCCCTCCTCCCACAACCTGGCCATGTACGGGGTCCTCCCGAGGAGCCTGGAGCCCCTCACCCCCTGCTCACACCTGGAGGAGGAGGAGTCGACAACCCTGGAGGAGGTAAAGCCACCCTTCCTGGTGCCCCTGAGCAGCTCACAGGATCAGCAGGGTTGGAAAGGAGCTCTGAGAGCAGCAAATCCAACCCTTAACCCACTCCCCCCGTGATTCCCAGCCCATGGCACTCAGTGCCACATTCAGTCCCTTCTTAAAAACCCCCAGGGATGGAGAATCCACCCCCTCCCTGGGCAGCCCATTCCAATGCCTGATCACCCTCTCTGGAAGGAATTTTTTCCTAATATCCAACCTAAACCTCCCCTGGCAGAGCTGAAGCCCATGCTCTCTTGCTTTACTGGTAGCTACTTGGGAGAAGAGACCAAACCAAAAGCAGAGGGGATGTTACATACATGAGTTGGGGGTGGGCTGGCAGGTCCTGTAGCCTGGAACATGGTTCCTTCCCCTCCTCTGTCTATTTAATCCTGAGCTTGAAGCCTGTGGGCTGATGTTCCCTGGGGAGGTGTCTGAGACAGCCCTCTTGCAACACCTGGAAAGGAAATGTCACCAGGAGCATGGTTGGTTTCATCACCCCAAACCCAACAGGAGTGTGACCTCCTCGCTCCCTACAACTGCCCAAAAGGAGGTTTGAGCCAGGGGGGGGGTGGGCTACAAGAGGTCTCCCCTGAGCCTCCTCTTCTCCAGATTGAACACCCCCAGCTCCCTCAGCCCTTCCTCTCAGGATTTGTGCTGGATCCCTTCCCAGCCTCCTTGTCCTTCTCTGGACCTGCTCCAGCACCTCAATCTCCTTCCTGAACTGAGGGCCCCAGAACTGACCTTTCCCTTTCCTCCTGCCTGGAGCTCCACAAGTTCTCTCCAGCCTCCCTGTAGGCAAAGCACAGCCAAGTGAGTGGGTCCAGGGAGCTGAAAATGGGAGTAGATTTCCCTAGTGATGCTCCTGCCCAGTGCCTCCCTGATTTTAGAGCACAGCCTGACACCTCCAGCACTACCAAGCTGCCCCATGAGGAGGGAGCATAGTGGGTTCCTCTGCTCTGAGGCTTCTTCAGGCAAAGAAACAACATATTGGGGCTTAGGTGGGGTGAGGAGAGAGGATGGCTACTTGGTTTTCCTTTTGCCATCACCCACCTGGTTCCTTCTTTCCCACCAGAGCCCGAGCTACACGGAGATGGAAAAGTTCCCATTGAAATCCAAGGACTCCTTGTCAAGCGGGACGCACCAGGCTGTGGCATCTGGTGAAACTTTGCTGGTCCACTCCGAGCAGGAGCACCATTCCCCACCTCTCCTGAAGCCGGAGCCTCCTCACCAAAGGGCACCAAATACCCAGGGACTCTTCCGGGGCTCTCGTGTCCCTTCCCTCCCTGAGCACTTGGAGGCATCTTCGGAGCACCAGGACATTCAGAGACACCTCTCCGACCCATTGCTTCCTGGAAGTTAGAGTTGGGGGGGCTGCAAAAGAAGTCAAGAGGAACCTCAACTGCAAGCTCGGTCAGTTGATGTTGATTTTGACTGCAAGGGTAAGACAGAGGACAATGCCATTGGCTCAGGGGTATAATTTGTAGCTGTCTTCTGCCACCGTGAAGGGAAGCGGGGAGTGGTTGGCTTCCAAAGTCAACGTTTTCCAGTGGTTCCCATAGAGTAGATTTCATTTGCACATTCTAGTGAACCCAGAGCAATTCTTTCTTCTGGCCACCAACAAGCTGGCTAGGCCAAGCAGTACCCAGCACCTCTTCCTTGCCAAGGCTTCCTCTCAAGAATGGCACAAGCCACAGTGACCGGAGGAGAACAAATCCGTGGCTCTTAGCTGCGAGGCCACTTTGCTGTCAGCTCTTTGGAGCAGGGACCATTGTGTTGGTACTGGGCTTAGCAGAGCAGAGCCTGAGGGTATTTCAGGAAGGGAAATCACCAGAGGAGCAGGAGATCTCCAGACTGAGGGGAGCTGCAGGTGGGAAGCCTGACACAAGGACAGAAGTTATCCTCGTCCTACTTGCCTACCACTGAGAAATGAAGGGCCAACAGCTCCAGCCACTACACTATGCTTCAGCACGAGTCCTAGGGCACTGACTTCTCCAGCAAGGTCAGTTGAACCTTGCCAACCCCAACACCCCATCCCACAACTCCCCTGAAAAACCCAACTGGTCACCGGCCTGGGCATAAAGCACAAAACTCAAAAGCACAATCCCAGAAAGCTGAAAAAAACCCCAAATGCCTCCCCCTCCAGCCCTTCCTCCCAGCTCCTCTCTTTTGATAAAAGGTTTGATAGATGCTTCCTCCTCCCCAGCCCTTTGCCCAGCAGACTCCCCCAGCATCCCCTGTAGGAGAAGCCCACTTAGCACTGCTGCCTTCCTCTTCAGTTAGATGCTCTGACAGTCCTAGGCCACCTGCTCCAGTAATGTATCCAGCTCCCTTCCAGAGTAGTAAAACTGTGAGCATCTCTTTTCTCTGGAGTTTTAGTGTACACTTTGCTAATAAAGATGTTTTTGGCACCTCACGTGGATTACAGCTGTGTTGGTAGGACGGTCCATCCCTGGCAGCACCAAAGCACTAAACTGCAAAGGCACTTTGAAGAGGCTGTGTCCCAAGCCCAGTTGCTTCATCCAGGGAATGTGTGGCTCACGGAGCCCACGTGGAGGTCCCAAGGGCCAAAGCTGGGGTCTGAAGGGCTTTGCAGCAAATGGAGGGGACATGAGATGAGCACAGCAATACCTGGAGTCCATCCTCCATCCCTTGCTGAAGGGGACACAGCTCTTGTCTGAAGAAGACCTCTCTTTGGGGAGGGTTGGGTCACCCAGGACTGATCTATTATAGCCCCAAAGGTAAGGCCAGACCCCCAGCCCTCAGCAGGAGCTTCAGCTTTGCCTCTCCACAGCTCCATGGGGCACCACAGGGCCTCAAAGTCCCTGCCCAGCCTGGCACAGCCCCACAGATGGGTTATCTCTACCCCAGGCGAGCCCAGGTTTTGGCTGGCAGCAGCCAGGACACCTCCTTGCCCCTGCTGTGCCTCAGATGAGAGAGCCAGGAGGCTTCCAGACCTTCCCAGGGCCTGCACAGCACCTGAGGAACCCCCACACCCCCATCCAGGGCCTGGGGTGCGGCCCTGCCGGGAGGGAGCCAAACCCGCAGGGACTCGGCCTGCCCGCTGACCGCCCAGACTCCTTCCTGGGATGAGGCGCTGGGCACTGCTGGGCACTCCCCAAAACAACCCCTCCCCCCCCCAATTAGGCTTTCGTTAATTAGAGACAATCCCTCCCGCAGCCTCCACTGAGAGGAAGCGGGACTCGAACCCGCGGCCCCGCTGAGCGCCTGAAGTGGCCCCGCCCGCCTGGGGGCTGCCGTGACTGACACCACTTCCAGCCAATCGCTTCTCGAGAAAGGCCTCGGGGTCCCGCCCCAGGCCACTGCGACCCCCGATAGCCAATGAGATGTCGAGAACCAGCGCGGCCTTCCCCCCCCCTTAGGGGGCGGGGCCAAAGCCAACGGTAGGGGCAGCCCAACCAGAGGCTGAGCCCCCGCTTGGAATGAAGGGCAGAGCGACCAATAGGAGACCGAAGCGAGCCAAACGGACAGCTGAAACACCCAATCAAACGTCAGGATCTCTAAACCGACAGGTGAGCCAGCCAATCCGAGATCAGGGGGCGGGGCTCCCCGCCTGGCTTCCGTTCCCGTTGTGTGAGGGGCTGAATCCCAAACGGCCTCCGCGCTGCCGCCGCCGCCGGGCTCTGGGGCCGGGCCGGGGGGTTCGGCCTTGGGCTGCAGCCTCC
The DNA here is from genome assembly GCA_023637945.1 of Phaethornis superciliosus. NCBI lineage: Eukaryota > Metazoa > Chordata > Aves > Apodiformes > Trochilidae > Phaethornis > Phaethornis superciliosus. The sequence goes on from JAJQWJ010000029.1 coordinate 70,118, forward strand.
CCCCCGCTTCTCCCTCTTCGCCGCTCCCTTCCTTCCCGCTCTCCATCGCTCCCCCGTCCCGCTTCTCCCTCCCTTTCCTTTCAGTCGGGCCCATCTCTCCCCTCCGCTCCCCTTCCCCCCTCGGCCGAAGCCGTTGCCCCCCTCAGCCCCGCCGCTCCCCGGGGCCTTCTCGGCCTTCGCCATGTCCCTGCATGGGAAGCGGAAGGAAATTTACAAATATGAAGCTCCTTGGACGGTTTACGCCATGAATTGGAGCGTCCGGCCGGACAAGAGGTTCCGTCTGGCGTTGGGCAGTTTCGTGGAGGAATATAACAACAAGGTGAGGAGTGGGGAGAAAAAGGGGGAAAGCTTCGGCAGCCCAAGGGTTCCAGTGGTTCCCTAGCCTGGGGTGGGAGCCTTGGGAAGTGGCGAGGGCCGAAACGCCTGGGTGGAGGTTGGTTTCCTTCCTCAGGTTTGGGAGGTTGAGGGGGAAGAGGCCTGGGGGCTGTTCCTGGCTGCTCCTCAAGCGGGGGGGTTGAGGATTCCAGGGATCTTCGGTATTCCTGGCTTTCTTTCAGTACGAGGGAAGGGTTGTAGCCAGGCTGAAAGTTGGTGAGGGTACAGACTGTTTGGTAGAAATGTGCCAGCTCGTTATATTTCCTTGCTGTGAAGAACTTGTGTGTGATAACTTTTCACATAAATATACGAATCATTCTCAGTGATTCCTCAGGAACTTCACTTTTCTCTGAGAAGAAGAGTGTAACAAACCATGACGTGGTATCCCCAGTGCTTTCTTGCAAGAAACAGGCAAAGGACTTGATTTTTGTACTGAAGATTGCCTTCCAAGCACTTCTGGACATATTTCTAATGTGCTAATCTGATACAACTAATTCAGATAGCTGAAAGAGAGATAAGGAAATGGGCAGAGCTCTAGAGCATTCTGAAATTCGTGTGAAACTAAGATTTTTTTTTTTTTTCTCCAAATATTGCTTTGTGTGTTTGTAGCTTGTGTGCTTTTGCAGCTTTGTGCAGATGTTCAGTGGGGGAAAATAATGTCAGAAAGCTGGTGGTGGGGATTGGACTTGGTGTAAGGATGTAATGAGATGGGGTGATGATACTCCTGAGCACTTTGTAGCTCAGCCAGGGGGATTTGGCTGCCTTTGAGTTGTCTCCTCATGGTTGTGGTTCTGGGAATGCAGCTGGGCAAAGGCAGGGCCCTGACCTCGAAAACTTTTCATTTGTTGAAAAAAACAACTGGGAAACGTTTTTGTTATCTGTACTCCGAGAAGCTAAAAAGAATAAACATTCATTAGAAGTGCTGGAGCTGGTTAACAAGGGGATATACACTTATCTTACCTTTACCTCCTTAAGTCTGGACCATTCCCTGGGGCTGCTCTGGATTCCAGTGGGATCAGCTCTGCTTTTCAGCTCAGGCTTCAAGTGTAAAGCAGTTGAGTCAACCCCTCTCTTCTCCACCCTTTATGCTCACAGCTGTTGCAGACAGAAATTGAGTAGGACTTTGGGAATTCCTGCTGTCTGTAAATATTCCCCAGGGTTTCTCCTGACCTGAGAGCTTCAGGAATAATTATTCTGTTGTCTTCAGCCCATATAAGCACCACATGCTGTGAGATCCATGGGGTGCAGAGAGCTGGCAACTAACTGGAGAAGAATTAGGTTCTAGTCTGGATGTTGCTGCCACAGAAATAAAGCTGTTGTATGATGAAAAATTCAACTTGTGTAATAAATGCACTGAAACAGAACCTTCACTTGGCTGAGAGGTTTTGCTGGGTCTTTGATATTGCAAATTAATTTGGTAATTGCAGGTTTTACTGCTTAGAGTATTGATGCTGACTCCTTGACTTTGGGGACCAGAACAATCTCGGGAGTGGTGTTTCATCTGGATTTCTGGTATCTTCCTAAGACTCTCACAGCTTTGCTGAATCTTTTAGAAGGTATTGAAACATTCCAGGAATGGCTTTATGCTCCAGATTGGGAACTCTTGGACAGATATTGGACAGTTGTGCTTAGGTGCAAGCTAGCTGTAAACTCTTTTAGCTTCTCTCCACCAAAGTGGTGTAACTAAAGGAGAAAAGGAAAAGAACTAAAGTTGCCCTTTTAAAGTAACATAATATTGGGCTAGAGGGGATCTGGAGCAGGTGTCTTCATAGCCTGACTGATAAACAGAAGTTCTGATAAGCAGAAATCTTAAGACTTTTGCAGTGTACAAAACTGTGTCCTCCCCCATCATTTTCCCTTCACAGTTGAGATATTTTATATTGCCAGCTTCTGACATCAAAATACACTTATAGGTGCACTTGGCACTAATTAAAAGGGTGATGGAAACTCATCTACATTTCACCTTTCTCTTTGAGAGGTTTCTGACAACCTCCAAACAGGGTTTTTGTTCCTCATGTTGCAAAGGTTTATTCCAAATACCTGGCTTTCTTCCTTACCCTATATATATATACATATATATACATATTTAAATAATTTGGAATAGCAGTTCTAGGTTGTTTAAAATCCTAACCAAATAGGTGAATACAACTTCAAAAAAAGATGTTTTTCAAAAGACTTAATCCACAAGTGCTTAGTGCAGCAAAAGTACTGTAAAATTACAGTAAAATACAGGAGAGTCTTGTCTCATTTGTCTCTGTGATTTTCTATTTCTGTAGTAATTACCAGAGCTTGAAGTACTTCAGGGTTACGTATATAAAATGGCTGTTTACACTTCTGTTTCACAGAACTTAAATTATTTAGGGTAATGTTTCCTGAATTTCTTGGCTTAGGAAACTCCTGGCAGCCTTTATTAAATCTCATGGATCCCCAGGTCCACTTGCACAATGAGAGGAACAGAGGTGTTCAGAAATCTCACTGTTAACTCAGTTCTGCAGGCTCCTGACTGTGGCTTCATGGATCAGAAACCATCAGTGGAAAACATCAGAAAAGGCTGATTTTGGGAGCTATTTGTGGAATCTGGAACCTGGTTTAGAAAACAGCAGAGGGTGAAGCTGTGCAGTGCTCAGTCCCATCGCTGGAGTTAAGGCCATGTGCTTCCCAGGTTGCCACCTTCTCCTGAACATTGCCTGGAATCAGAGAACATTTAGGGGGGGTTGTTTTACCAGAGGGTAATTTTTTTTCTGGGAGGTTTAATGTTGCCAAGAAAAATTGATTGCATCCTGAGGATTAATTGGTGCAGTGAGAGCTTTCTGATTGTACGTGACCCTAAAATAATTGAGGAATGTAGTTCTTAGGAGCTGCTAATTTGGTTAAAGGGATATAGGATGTTGTGGTTTTTTGTTTTTTTTTTTTAAAGTACTGTGAATTTATTTCACTGTTCCTCAAACCATGCAAGAAAAAGCAGTAAGCTGCTCCCAAATTCTGCACTGTTTAATTCTGTGTCTGATTCTTTTGGGTCATGTTGAAGAGAGGTTTTTTTTTTTTTTTTTTTTGTAGGAGTTAAGGAATGCTGAATAAAGGCACTTTCTTCAGATGTATTGTTGAAATTAAGAATTATGTTGCTAAAGGCTTGGATTAAGATCTGAAAACCCACACAGCCAATTGTATCCTATCTTGATGTATTTGACAAATAGTTATTTAGCATTCTACCTACTTGCAGGAAGGAGAGACAGGGCTCTGATATCATCAGCATCCTGAAAAGAATTCCCTCTCCCTGGATTCAGTCTGCACAAGAGGATGAGGAGAGGGATTCTGGGATCACTGCTCCTAATCTGCCAGGTCTGACAGTGTCAGGCACCTGATCTTCAGCAGTTGCCAGGAGCTTTGGTGTTGCTATTCCAATTCTTGTTCTCTGCCCTGCACGTAAAAATGTGAAAGATCACAGAGGTTCTGGGGTCCTGTGCAGTCTTTGTTTTTTCTTCAGGTCTAAGGCGGGGGCTAAAGATGAATGTGCAGTGTAGGAATTTCTAAATCCATGCCAATGAAGGTGAGCCCTTGGCTGTTTGAGATTTACTTCTGGTTCTGAGTGTGTTGCTGAAAACAGCATTAGCCCAGGAGAGGAAATGATTAGAGGTCATTTGTCTTCTGATCCTGACCTTGTCACAAGGTTTTTCTGTCACCAAGGACAATTTGCTCCCTTTGTAAAATCTCTGTAGTATTTCTGATCCCTAAAGGAGTCCAAAAGCTATTTGTCAATCACTTCAGAAGGCTGGGAGATGCTTGACTGATTGATACTAGAGTGTGAAGTATAATGAGAAGCTGCAATAAAGAAGAGTGCAAGGCAGACAAATACACAGTTTTTAGAAGCATACTTGAATGTGTCTTCAGGGTTGGTTTTGGGTTGGAAAGGATGGATCTTAATTGTGGCAGGGGGCAAGGTTTGCATTTGTGAAGAGCATCTCTAAATAGGCTGGTAAGTGCTAATGTTGTAGTTTAAGATCTGAAGCATTTGTTGGTTTTCTGTTATGTGGGGAACAAATATGGTGGATTTCTGATCTTGTTTAAGTGTCTCTTTTTTAACCAAATTGCTCATTCCAGAATACTTAGGATTTTTCTACATGAACATCTTAGAAAAAGTCCATTAAGCCACTGTTTCCAGAGGTGGAAGAAGCTGCTGTGTGGAAAGTCCTAGAAGTTCCTACTGTGAGCAGCTACAAACTAATTGTAGTGAGTTGTCCCCATAGTGTTTGTGTTTGAACAACATTTAACACAGTGGGGCTTTCATCCTGTTTAGTTTTTGTAGTCACTGCTAAGTTAAACATATCCTCCCAGCACCATATTGCTCACTGAGCCCTTTCTGATCTGTCAGTATTTTTCTAATAACATGTCTGGGGCTTCAAGCATTGCTTCAGGTGTTGTTATTACCAAGTGATGTGGTGACAGCTTCTTGTTTGCTCTTTCTTGCATCATTCTCACAACTGGGTGAGTTACCCCTTCCCACTGTCCCATTACTGGGCAGAAAAACCTTGTTTAGAAATCAGTTACCTCAAGTCGTTCAGCACATCTGCTTTCTTGATCTCTTCATGCAAAACATTTGAATAATTATGTAGGTATTTTAGCTTCCTAAGTCTTTGAAGTTGAAATTCTGTTTTATCCTGATGTAGTTAATCTGTATCTCAATTTCCTGCAGTTATCAGGATGGTTCAGTTCAGGTGATGCTGAGAACAGCTTGCTAGCTCCCTAACATCAGCTGCCACAGTCTGCAAAGCTGTGGCCCTGGACTTGAGGATATGGGTGTTCATTGTGGGGGGGTTGTCATGCAAACCACAGCTTGTCCCACTCTCTGCAGGTGACATTGTCAGCATCAGTTCAGTTCAAGAGGAGCTGGAATGTTTGTGCAGTTGAAGTCTGATTTAAATTGGGCTTTGCAATGTGGGAAAGAGAAGGGTGGGCTTTCATCCCTTGGGATTGGATTTTTATTTGGTTGAGATGGTCTCTTCAAAGTAAAGCACTGTGGTGATTATGTATGCTTCATTTTGCTTACATGTCCCAGCTAGAAAGCAAAGCTCTAATGATTTTTATTGACATCATGGTCTTTTAAAACTGTTCTTGAGGTTCCAGAAGGTGCCCTTCTGAAAGCCACTCAGTCCTAATATCATGATTATAAATGAGTATTTTCATAAAACATTTCCTTTTAAATGTGGCTTCTTACAGGTGCAACTTGTTGGGTTGGATGAAGAGAGCTCAGAGTTCATTTGCAGGAACACCTTTGATCACCCCTACCCTACCACAAAGCTTATGTGGATCCCAGACACTAAGGGAGTGTATCCAGACCTGTTGGCCACCAGTGGTGACTACCTACGAGTGTGGAGAGTGAGTAAATCCTCCCTAGAAAAGGAGAAACCATGATACAAATTGTGTTGATGTCATTCTCACTGGAGAGCAGATTTCATTTCCAGCAGCGTTAGGGTTAAGGCATAAAATCAAATCAGAGAGAGAGCACTTGATGATTTGTTTTCATAACTACAAAAATGTGGCTAAACCTGCTGGCTATAGGAGAAGCAGAATTATGTTTTATTCACCTTGTTGAATCTAGAGATGTGATTGTGTTCTCTAGAGCTTTAGGATGTAAAGCTGAGAGGAAAGAAGCTGGGGATTAACACCTTGTGTTTGGAAGTGCAAAGGGAACAAGTGCTGGGATGTTGCTGGTTAATTCAGGTGTTTCACTTTTTTTAAAGGTGGGTGAAACAGAGACCAGGCTGGAGTGCTTGCTGAACAACAACAAGAACTCTGATTTCTGTGCTCCACTAACATCATTTGACTGGAATGAAGTGGATCCTTACCTTCTAGGTGAGACTGACAAAATGCTACATTGCTGGCATTGAAAAGCCAGCATTTTGAATAGAGTCTGATGAAATCTGGGCTCTGCCTGACTGCTCTGGCACTGCATGTCCACTGGCTAAGCTAATAACTAAGCAGTGGACAAACTTCTGCATCATAGAAAATGCTGTTGTCTTGGGTTCCAAACAAAAAAATAAAAATTTGAGCAGCTCATGGAGACACTTTTAATTGAAAAGTGCCCTGCCCACTACAAAATGGGTCACTTTGGTTGGACTGGGATGGTTCCTTATTTGCAGAGCTGGTGTTGCAGTGCTAAGTAACGATGTACATAAACTCCTGTGACTTACTTCAGCTTGTCCTGGAGCAGATAGAAGACTGTGTACCAAGGTTTTCATTTTATGAAGCCATTTCAGCAGCAGGACTAAAGCCAAGAGCCCTTAATTCAGTTGAAGGAGAGGGCTGAATGCTTAAAGTTTAATTATAGCCTATGGGACAAATTGTGAATCCAAGCTGACTGATCCAGCAGGCTTGTTTCCCAGGAGAGTACAGCCATTTATGTCAGGGGGATTTGTCCAGAGATTAACAGTGATAATATGTCTTAGTAATTATTTACTACATGATTTATTTTTTGTGTGCTGCATCTCATCTCTTAAGAGCTTTACTGCTAGCCCCACAGAAACAATCAATTAATAATAATACTCTATCACAACACTACGATTGGATTTGGGCTTTGACACGCACAGGATGGGCAAGTTCATCTCAGCATTACATCAGGCTTCTGACCAAATTGAAGTAGACATGAGCTATTTACACTTTATTCCTGTGTGGAAGACTATTTCTGCAGCTAAAAGGTTTGGGTCATTTGAATGCATGGTAGGCTGTTACTGTTTGACATTTTTGGGTTTAATTGTATGCTGTTCTTGGAGCTGTTTTGATCTGTAGATGTCAGGGCAGATGACATAAACCCAGCAAGTGATTAAATAATTTGTGAAAATATTAATATTGCTAACAAGTGTGGTTTTTTGTTTTTTTTTTTATTTTTCAGGTACCTCTAGTATTGACACAACCTGCACTATTTGGGGTCTAGAGACAGGACAGGTTCTGGGAAGAGTAAATCTGGTCTCTGGTCATGTGAAGACTCAGCTTATTGCACATGACAAAGAGGTGATGACTTTTTTTGATTGTTTTCATGGTATATTTTTTTGATAGCAGAAAAAGAGCAGAACTCTTCTGACTTTCCCCTTTTTCTTCAAAAATCTCAGGATCCAAGAGGTTAATTAATCTAAGATTAAGATACACAGCTTTGATTACCAAACTAAAATTGCACTATTGGTATCAAAGCGGCTCTGTTTGCTCATCATAAAATCTGGACTTGAGAATATGCTTGTGTCCTGCTTTGAGCTTATTTTACTAGGTTATGGTCCCCAGATTATTGAAGAAAAATGATGTAAAACATCCAGCTGGAGCTGAAATCAACTGCATATCAAAGGCAATAAAGAACTTGCAGGATTCTTTCAATTTAACCTAACATTATTCTTATGCTACTTTTCAGCATTTAATACCACTGAGTAAATTAATCTTTAGCTTCAGTGAATGATCCTATAATGACACAACCCTTTTAATTTTTCCCCCTTCTTTCTGGTAAGTGCAATAACTAAAAACTTGCTAGGAACACCCTCTGAGGGGCTACGTCACCACTAGAGCCGCTCTGTAGATGCAAAATCCCTTTTTTTTTTTTTCCAAACTAGGAGGCTGTGTGCTCCCTGAAACTAAGGTGATGTTTTTCTGTCCTCTTCCTGAGCAGGTCTATGACATAGCATTCAGTCGTGCAGGTGGTGGCAGGGATATGTTTGCTTCAGTTGGTGCAGATGGCTCAGTGAGGATGTTTGATCTCCGCCACTTGGAGCACAGCACCATCATCTATGAGGACCCCCAGCACCATCCCTTGCTGCGTCTCTGCTGGAATAAGCAGGATCCCAATTACCTTGCTACGATGGCCATGGATGGCATGGAGGTAAGGAGAGAGTTTCTTGTGAATGCAGGGAGGAAAAAATGAGGAGAAAAAAAGGTTGAGGCCGGGCGAGACGGCTACTCGGTGAGAATGTCTGACTTGATTCATCAGCACTGCTCTGTTATATAGTGCAGACTAAACATGGCATCATGATAAAGTGGATTGTTTTAAAAGCAAGATATAATAAACAAAGACCAGGGTCTTGCTAGCTACAGACGTTGCTTACAACACTTTCCCACAATAGAACATCCTGGGAAAAGCCCTGAGTTGATTGAGTACATAATCCCTTTGTTCAGAGCAGGTATCCTCCAAATTCCTTGCTATCTTTTCTGGCCTTGAGCCTTGCCTCATCTTTATCTTTCTGGCAGCAGGCCTTGTCTTGCTGCTGTCTCTGGTTGGCCTTGCTTTGTATCCTGGGACCCTGCTTTTTCAGAAGCTCTCAGGCCTCTCAAATTATCAAGGTGGCTCTCCACAACACTTCATCATCTGGAAGTGCTAGTGGTTGGGATTCTTTGGGGAGGTGGTTTGGTCTCAGTCCTTTAGAGTAAGGATCAGGGTCAGTACCTGAACTGGAGGGATGATTAAGGACCAATTCTAAGTGTGCTAACTGGAGCTAAAGCAGTAACTTTGGCATTACAGACTCTAAGGTCTCTATGGCTTGTATGTGTTTCTGGTTTTTAAGAGGGCTCTGTGAGCAGTTGGTCAGCAGTTTTCATATCAGAACTTAAGCAATTGTTTTAGTCCCATTGTTCTTTCTCAGTCTATCACAGGGCAGTGCATCTTATTTTGTCACTTGTGCTGCTTCAGAGAAATTTAATTTGTTTGCCCTGCCTGTGAGGTCTGACTGCTTTTGAGACACACTGACCAGCTAGAAGTGATTCCCTGTTTTGGTTTCCCTTGGTTTTCTGAAGCAGCAAAGAAATGCAAGCTACTAATTTAATGGTTTTTTGTTTCTGAAGGTGGTTATTCTAGATGTCAGAGTTCCCTGCACTCCTGTTGCCAGGTTAAACAACCACAGAGCATGTGTAAATGGAATTGCTTGGGCACCTCACTCTTCCTGCCACATTTGTACAGCAGGTAAGTGGGATCTGCCCCTATCCAGCTGCACAGGTAAAATTCTGGGAATCTTTCATTGCGTTTGCAAAATCCTCTCCAAAAGTTTGTGCAATTCTCTGCCTGCCTTTTGCTAAAGAAAACCTGCAGTTTAGAAGCCCTTTGTTAATGACTTTCCTAATTTTTTAGTGGAAATGGACATCTACTAAACCTCATTGTGTGGAAGTTGTGAGTCCAGTGCCCAAACTCTGCATCTGCTTGGGCTAAGATAAATTATTTTAATGCTCCTTAGTTTTTTGCAGTCTAGTTCTTAAATGTTTACAATTTATGAGTTCCACTGATGATTTCTTTTTCAACTCTGTCCAAGAATAATTTGTTGCAGAACAGGTGTACAGTTTCCTGGACTTTATGCCAAGCATATGTAGTGGCTACATATGGAGGTCTTGTTATTCTTTGCTACTACTTCTGGTTTTTTTCTTCCATTTGCAGCTGATGACCATCAGGCTCTCATCTGGGATATCCAGCAAATGCCTCGTGCCATTGAGGACCCAATCTTGGCCTATACAGCAGAGGGAGAAATCAACAATGTACAGTGGGCATCAACTCAGCCAGACTGGATAGCTATCTGCTACAACAACTGCCTGGAGATTTTGAGAGTGTAACATTACTGCTTCATGCCACACTGAGGCAGGGCTGTATGATTTCCCCTCCCCTCTAAAGTAAGAACAATACAAGTGGCCAGTATCTATTGTTGCTTTGCATCTGCTGTTACAAGAAACTGTTAGAAGAATCAATGGCAGGTGTCTCCTGTCTCTCCAAGACTCTAAAATGCAGAGACATGCTGAGCCTCTTGGACCTTCTGGGTTCTGTTTTTCTTTTTTTTTTTTTTTCTCAGTTAAAGTTCTGTATATTTGTTTGTTGACTGTAATAATAAGCTTGCAGGCTTTTAAGTTGCTGAATATGTCAGTGTGTTTGTCAGCCAGCTGAGGCAGCACATCCAACTAGTTTAATAGGTGCAGATCTAAAACAAGGTGGGGGAAAAGACATTGATGTCAACAGCCACCTTGGCAGGAATATTTACCATTCCTGTTGTTGCTGCCTCCAAACTGTTGAAACATTTGTATGGTTTTTATATATTGGGCTAACTTTCTATTGAAGTAAGGTTTTTCTCCCTAATTCTTACTTTTGATATGTGATCCACTTCCATATGCCCCAAGCAGAATCTCGTGGTTGATACACATCACAGTAACACTGCAGGCTCCCTGACAGTCAAGGCCTGCCAGAATTAACTGTTGCCTTGGCTCTCAATACCTGGTTACCTGGTGCTGTGAAGTACAAATACTTGTTGCACAATTTCTTTACACTTTTCTGATGCTAGAGGCAGTTGTTACTCTGGTAGGCCTTATTTTTCAATTGTAACTGAATTTGCCTGTCTCCTGCAGTTGTGTTATAGCAGAATGGTAATAGGTTTCAGAAAGAAGATAACATGTCTGACTGAAGCTCCCAGGAGATAAATGACTCCTGACAAAATATGATTTGTAATGGACTGGGGATTGATACTTCAAACCAAATTATTTCCCCCAGGAAGACTTACTGTCTAAAGCAAAATAAAATGGTTTCTCACTTTGTAGCTTGCTTGATTGGCAAATAATACAAGCAAGATTTTGTGGCTAGCCTGTTCCTTGGAGCTTCTTTGCATTTGGCCTGTGTTCCTGGGAGTTCTTGAAAAGCAATCTTTTTTTCCTGAAGTGTATTTGCTTTGTACTATCAGGGCTTGTTGGAAAAGCTGGTCCACTACCCAAGTGAAAGCTCTTTGCTCAGAAAGAAATGGTTCCCTAATGTAATGCAGAAGGATGGGTTTAAAAGGAAATAAACTGTGCCACAGAGGCTGAGGTTTAGCACTTGTCATCCTCTGTATCTTTTGGGGATGTGCCCAAGGGCTTCTGTTTTGAAGAGTGGATTGCTCTCCAGTAATGCTTTTCAATCAGAGCTGAGTGGATTAGGCAAGATAAAAATCTTAGGTGATAAGACAGCTCCTGGGCTCTCCTGATGCTGAAGACATGACAAGCAGAGCTGGGCTGCAAAACTGTAGTGGCTGAGTTGGGATGGAAATGTTAGAAACTATCAAAGTTGTCTTTTTATCTAATGAGTAATCCTGCAACTGGAGGCAACATTTGAAATAGTGGGACACTGGCAAACTCAAATCTTGTCATTTTCTGCAGGAGAGGTAAGTTGGGAAAAGCAATTGCTGTGAAACAGTGAGGCTGATGCTAAAAGTGCTGTCAAGGACTGAGCAGAATTTGAAAAGTTTTGTCATTCTGGATGTGCAAAAATATTCTTTCAGGCTGCTTCTCAACGTGGAGCTTGGAAAAGCACTACCTTGAGAATTTGATCTGAGTTCATTAGGGAGAGATTTATTCCATCACTCCCTTTAATACTGGAGAACTGAGGAGGACAGTTCAAGCTCATGTTTTGCCAATGACATTCTGTGTTCAGCTGTGGGATTTATTTTTTTTTTAACAGAAAGCTCCATTTGATTTGAAGGTCATTTTTTTTCTTATTAGCAGCAGTGCTGAGAGGAGTGTATTCCATTTGATCTGGATGTCAGAACAGTCTTAACCAATTAGCTTAGCACTTCTTGCAATAGCACTTCAGCTGCTTATGCAAAATGAAGTTCAAATTAGGAATTTCTTAGCAGAAGAACATAGTGGCTTTAGGTATTCATCAAAACATGTACACAGGCTGGTCAGGTACTATTTAATTACAAATGTTAGGTATAAGATGCTGTGTTATTAAAGGGGAACTACAGTCATATCAGTACTTCCTGTAATCCCCTTTATGCTTCAAAGTCTCAATCTTGTATAGGTGGCATGAGGAAGAGATGAATGCAGTTGTTGCTTGGCTTAAAAATGCATCTTTTGCAAAGGTGGAACTGTGCTTTAAAAAAGTATTACCTAATTTAATTAAAAGTGAAGACACTAAAAGAGTCCACAGGCTGTACAAAATGGCAAATGCAGTTTCTTCCTACAGGAATCCAATCTGTTACTCTTATGATGAGGACAGAGCATGTATTAAGGGGCTAGTAGTCTGTATAACCAGGTAGCTTTAGTTTTTCCAGCTTTTACTACTGCTGGAAAATAATCCTGTTATGAACCCGAAGAGGCTCTAGTGTCAGTCCTTCCATCCATAAAACTGCTTGAAGTTTAGTTGTGGAACTGGGTGCTTATTCCAAACTCCAAGGCAAGTGAGGAGGAATCTTGTAGGCTCCAGTGGATTCTAAATAAAGCCTATATCCTGTTTGTTTAGCCAGTGGGGTACCCTCTGGATCTACAGCATATTGCTTTGGGCATAATCCATTGTTATTTTTCATATGAAATTACGTTTGAAAACACTAGAGGCTGTTTTGGAAAAGGGAAATGCTACTTAAAATAGCTTCTTCTCAGAAAAGTCACTGGAAAGGTTAATGATTGAAAAGACATGAAAATCCTCATGGGTGAGATGTTCTGCAGTGCAAATGGCACTTCCACATAGAGAAGAAAGTGAGAGACTTTGGTGCCCTTTTGCCAACACCTGCTGACACAGGGAGCTGTCTACCTGCTGGTTCAGTTTTATTTGCAAGATAAAATAAAACCCTGAGACTCCTCACTGCAGCCTGTGAATCAGAAGACAGAGTTTCTCATATTTCACCAGCTTAACATCCAGTTATGTTGAGTGTAAAGCCCCGTGCATGTTGGGTTTTCCTCCAAGTTCATGAAAATACTTGGATCTTAATTATTTTGTGCTTCCTGCACAAACAGAGCAACTGCTTTCAAATGCCTCATATTCCTTGAGCAGAAAGTAACATTAGGGAGAAATCTGAGCATCAGGGAGGATAGCAAAGCACCAAATCACATGGTAGTGTTTGTACAGACAAAACTGATTCTGGGACCAAAATCTTTTTCTCTTGACTATTTCAGTAGTTCTGTATGACTTCTCCAGGTGATGAATTCAAGATGCTGGGCTATTGGTTGTTTGTGACTGTGTTTAAACCTAGCTTTCCATAGATTCCTGCTGTATGTGGATAACCTGTTGCTAGTACTCAACCAGGAGACCTTGATCTTGTAAAACTCATTAGTGAGGTGAAAACCTACTGCAAATGAGTTGGATGTCAAATTAGCATGGAGTGTGCCAACTCAGATTGTTAAAATGTAATGGGCTATGGTAGCTTGCATCTATGGGACTTGTACTTCAGTGTACAGGGATTTAAAAGGCAAGGATAAGAGTGCTTTGACAATCTATGTAGAAAGAAAAGAAAAAACAGTGGTTTGAAATAATGATATGAAAGGAGACAGATAATACAGGTTGTTCCTTATGGAACCTTGAAATGTACTTAACGGGGGAGGCATTGCCTCTCATAACTCAAAGTTAATGATCCTTTCAAATCTTCAGTGTAATTAGTCTTCTGAATGTTCTGGATAATAGTAAAAAGATCTATTTTTTGCTTGGTGTTGCAATGAGAGAGCTTCATCAGTCTCAACTGTAGATCACTGCCTGCCAGAGACTAGGTGAGGGGAGGAGTCCAATATATTGGAATTCACAGATGATCTTGTGCTTGTTTTAAATATAAATGAAGAAAGCTGAGTGTGTCTGTTTTGTTCTCTTGCAGATGGCACTTTAACAAGTATATTTTTGGTAAGATTGGAGGGAGAGTCATCTTTTTCTCAGCCCTTTTATGGTAGGCATTTGTCTGTGTTTTGTATAAAATGCTGAATACAACAGTCACTGAAATTCTCAACTGTCTGCAGTTGTCAGGATCTAGTGCATCCTCATCTGTGTTGAACACCAGGAACCTGGGCACTTGACAACACTGTTCATGGCAAACTGAAGCTCTGTTCTGAGACTGACACAAACTTGCAAGGCCAACCCAAATAATGGAGTGCTGCTTGTCACCCAGAGAGTCCCTTTTGCTTTGTTTATGAACCTGATGGTGTTTGGGAATCTTTTTTTTTTTTTTTTTTCCTGCTGTCTGTAAATGATGGCAGTAGTGGCAGGTTGGCTGTGTAAAAATGTGGCTGGATTCTTTTGATAACTTATTTTTGTGATAGAAAAAAACTTGCAGCTGCTGTCTGTAAATTCCCATGATGTAAATGCTTGAACTCGTCAGTTTGTTGTGTTAGTTGTGTTTGAACTCTTTCAGGACATACTGAAAAGAATGAAGGGCAGCAAGGGTAAGCTCTTGGCTCAATGGATTTACTTGCACAGTTCCATCCAAGTGCTGAAGGGTTTTGTCTTCTCACTCCAGCCTAGAAAAATGGTTTAACCCTCAGATCCTGTGTTACCTGTCAGGAAGTTCTCTCTCAGATCTATTTCCTGCTTTCTCCTAGCAGCCTGAGATTCCAAAGCAAGCCTCTATTTACTGTACAGTGGACATGAAAAGAGGGGATATCCAAGATCAGTCCTAGAATGGGCAAGGTACTCTCCATGATATCCCTGTTTCTCTTGGTCTTTGCAGAGAAGGCAGGGAATTAATTGTGTCTTAAAGAGCACTTTCTCACCTTACTTAAGAGATGCAGCTCCCTTTCCCTCTGCTTACCCAAGAAGAGCCAGAAACATCTCATTTTCAAGGGTATTGAGAATACTTTAGCATGCCCCTGACTCCTTTTGTTTAGGAAGAGGTTTCTAGAACTTCTGATTAGCACCTTTCACCAGCACTAAAAAGCAGTAACTAGAAATGCAGCTAAATACCAGGCACTGAATGCTCACCCAGCAATTTGTGGCAGTGTCCAGAGGCAAAGGCAGTTGTGGGGCTTGCTTGCTGCTGCCTCATTTCAGGACAGCTTTGCCTGCCAAGTATCTCAGTGACCTTCTGTGCAACCTCTGATGCTCTCAACATCAAGCTTCAATTTCCATATTCATAAAAATTAAAAAAAAAAATTCTGTGGCTTCCGTAAAGTTTATTTCTTTTCAGAAAATCTAACAAAATAAAGAAATAAGCTTTTTTTATTTTTTTTTCCCTGAAAAAGTACTGTGGCCTTGCGTAGCTGTAAGCCCAGGTTCCAGCTCTCATCCCTTGGAGTTTGCTGTCCTATTTGCAAGATGTGTGGTTCTCGGGTCTCCTGTTCCAAGATGAGAATCAGTCTGTCAAACCTGACCAAAGGCAGAAGTGCAAGAACTAGTCAGTGAAAGAGTCCTAGTACAGCTGAGAAATGATACATTGCTTTTCTAGACAGCCTGGTAAATATGAATTATGAAATTTTACCATTTAAAAGAAGCTTTTTTCTTTTTTTTTTCTGAAAAAAAAAAAACAAAAAACAACCTTGGGTTGCTAGCAGTGTAAAATGTAATTTAAATCTGTTGCATTTTTGTTACCCGTAGCCAAGTAGATGTTTACTTTTATGTGTGTTTGCCCTTCTGCTCTTCCCATTCATAGTCCCGTTGTGGTAATTTCCTGAAGGTGTAATCTTTGTAGCATGATTGTACAAACATCCATATGAGATTCCTGACTTCTTGTTCTCACTAAAATATGTTAAAGCAATAGTAGTTTTACTTCTATCTTTCTTTTCTTCACCCTCTGTATTGAGATTTGCAACTTCTCTACTATCCTGTCCTAGAGGAATCCTAGTATCCTGCTATTCAACAGGCATCTGTTGTTGACCTGGATAACTGCAGTGTCCTTATATTCCTTTATTTTTATGGAGAAAATACAAAAGGTTTTGTTACAATGGATTTTAACACCTGAGTCATGGAACCATATTGTTGAAACTGTAAATTTTAAGGCAATTTTCTGAAATCGCTTGAAAGTGGAATGTTGCATCCTTTTATGCTATTCCTTGCTTCCTATGTAGTTTTATTCCAATTTTTTAACCTTCTTTCTAAGTTTCAGCCTCCTGTGTATTAGGTACAGTATTTTCTGCCTTTCATACTTTGTAATAAAAATGGAACATTTGTAGATTGACTGCAGTTCACTGTGTGGTGAGTTAAAAACTGGTAGCTGGGGGGTGGGGGATGAGCAGGGAGCTGCCTCAAGTGGACTTCATGTGTCCTGGGGGAGGTTTATGGCTGTAAAAGGGAGGGGGAGGAAAGGATTATTTAACTAAAAGGATAATCTTGACATGATGTACAAAACAGGTGAAGTGCATTCATCTCTCATCCTGTTGATACCCAAACTTCATAATTCTACCAACCTTTAACTTTATTAATAATTATGATGTTAGGAACCTGGTTGAGACTTAAAGTACACCTGCATTTACTTTCTTAAAACAAACCTCCTAGTGGGGTTATTCCTTTTTTTCCAACTTCTTTGCACATTTGTTCCCTGCCCAACAAATGGTAATTATCTGCCTGCATGGTTTTGCTTTTTTTAAGATGAGGAGAAGAGGGAATTTTTTTTTTTTTTAAATTCAAATAATTGGTCTCTGAGGCTTTTTGAATACAGGAAAATTAAAGACAAAGTAATGAGACCCTTATTTCTAAGGCCCTCCTGGGGTTGGTTGACCTCTCTTAGAGGCTGTTTGGGCTTTGCAGGCTCAGTCACTGGTGTTGCTGGAACTGGAACCTAGAGGGGCGACCCAGGGTGGCAGAACTTGGGCATTTTGCTTATACCTTAGACCTTGGGGAGCAGGACTGGTGACTTCAGGAGTCAGATGAACTCCAACTGATTTCCTGTCTGAAAACAGTAGATTCCTCTCTAATTCTTTGTGTACTGGCTTTGAAATCAAAGCTTATTAAGCCTCATGACCAGAGTGGAAAGAGTTGCCTGTAAAGATGCTACAATGTTTTGAAGCTATATATGGATTTAGTTCTACTAATCTCACTTTGGAAAAGATGTTTTCCTTCTAAGAACTGTTTGTCCTTTACCCCAGAAATGTCTCTACGTCCTCCTAGCTATTTTTTATTGGATCCATGCTTTGGAATTCTGCAAAGAAACTCTCAGCTCTACTCTGGTGGGTGAAAGCATATTCTGCTGCTGGTGCAAAAAAAGCCAAGAACTAGTAACAGCTACAAGAAACAGATTGCCTTTCAGTGTGGCAGAACAAGTGCCCTGAAGTCCTGCAGAGGAATATGGGTAGAAAAAGAGACACGGAGAGGATCTCTGCTTTTTGTAAATATTAAGGTACAGCTGACATCTGGCAGAGCTGTGACCCTGGGAAAGTCACTTCTCTGGCAGCAGTTGTAAGTGAAAAGTCTTTCATTAATCACTGGTCAGTAAGTGGCTTGAACATACTGAAAAATGAAAGAAAACCTCCATGGTGACAGAATATACTGCCTGTAGGTGGAGGGAAAAAGTGATCTCTGGGATGATTTGAAGCCCTGACATTGTACCAAGCATTTAATCTCGTGTTTTTTTCATTAGCATTGCTCTATAAACAGCCCCGACTGCCAGCTCAGAAGCAAGTAATGATCTCAAACCACACAATATTTTTACCATCCTTCCTCCTCTTCCTTCTCTTCAGTCTTCAAGCTCAGTGGCTCCTATTTTTTTTTTTTTTTGAAGCAGACAGCTTCAGAGCCCCCTCTGCTGGGGTGTTGTCAGCAGGAGAAAGAGGCACAACCTGAGCTGCAGAACAGGAGCTGGGAAGAGAGCTCCCTCCGGACATGCTTTTAAGGATTTTCAGGTGGTTAATGTATTCTGCTGGAGCTGAGGTACGGTTTGGGCAATTTATGTCCTGTCACACTGTCCTATAGTTGGATAATGATGTTAGTTTTCCATTCCCTTTGCTTTCAAAGCTGAGCATGCAACCAGAAAGCATTAGCAGCATGAGAACTGTCTGGAATCAGGGAGATTACTCTATTCTCAGATCTGCAGAAAACAGTGTGGAACATTTTCATGCATCCTTTGAAGATTTACAGGGTTTCTCCTACTTCCTTTGCAATTTTGATGTCTTCTCACTGCCCCTCCTCACTGTCTTTGCCTGGGGAGTCTCAGATGTAGAGTAAGAAAGTTTTGGCATGGGACAGGGCTCAGCCTGGAGACTGCTCAGCTCCTCAGGAAGGATGTGTCTACCTAAACAAGAAGGGAAAGAGGAAGGAAAGAAGAAATTGTACATCTGATACCAAGAAAAAGAGGCTCTTTGAGTCAGACAGGTATGCTGCAGAAAATGGAAGTAATACCAAAATAGAAAGTAAGATGATGGCAGAGTGATTAAGAGAGTGGGAAATGATGCCAGGAGCTCAATCCCAAAGGTCTTCTCCAGACTTCCTGTGTAACTTTTAACAAGTCACTGGCTCCCTGTGCAATGCCCTAAAATCCCTAAAATAGGGATTGCATTTCCTTTTCTTACTTCATGCTGCGTGACTGCATTAAACTCTTAAACTTCCATAAAATTCCTGTAAAGGCAGACTCTAAACACAGGAGCTCCTGGAGAGTCTCAGGGAGTATCTCCCCTGATGCTTTTCACATTAAATGCCCTCATAGCTTTAAGCTGAAGAATTCTGTATGTTTTGTAGCTGCTGTTTACAGGTGCAAAGCTTCTTTTCTGGAAAGCCCCAGCTTTGGGTGATCTGGGGGGAAAACCACAAAATATCAGCTTGTACCCTGGTGTTACTGGTAAACCAAATAACCTCGTTCTGCACAAAACTAATATTACATTAAGTAGGCAGTAAGGGTGAAAAAGGATTTATTTTTTTTTCCCTCAAATTATAGAAAATAGGAGTGCCTGTTTTGGTAGAAACTTTGGTTTTGGTTCAGGAAGGGATGTACCAGCTTGTCTAGGGAAGGAAAAAAAATAAAGAAAAAAAGCAGGGAGAGGTCTACAATGGTCAAAAAAAAAAGCTTAATGGCACTTGCATATGGATGATGTTGTGGTAAGGTCTGTAAAACAAGACAGAACCAGAAATTGGCACATAAAGTTTTTGATTTAGCCATCAGGCTTGATAGGTGGGTGAAGTGATGAATTGTTAAGGACAAATAATTCTATTTTCAATTGGACATGGAAAGGGTGAGTTTTCCCAGGGTGGCTGTCTCCTACCAGCTGCTGGGAACTCCTGGCTCACTGTCTCAAGCTGGGAAATGCTGGTTTAGTGTCTTTTGGTTGTAAATAAACCAGGTTTCTACACGAAGGGCATGCAGTCAGTCTCACTTGACAGAACTTCTACTGAGAGTTTTATGTGCAAACATGTAAGAACTGGAAGACAGACAAAAATACCAAATGGTAAAGTGACAAGGGAATGTTTTGACATCAGGGCTGCTACAGTGGGGAATTAATACTGAATTTCTTTAGTTCTGGTCCCAAGAGTACTCTTCCTAAAGCCTTTTTACAATGACCTTGGCACAAAAAGTGAGCATGATAATTACATTTGGTGATGAACAGAAGTGGGAGGCTTCAATAATACAAGGGAACTAGAATATCTTAGAGAATTGATACCTTTAAATAGCGAGAACTAGGGATGAGATGAGATGTGACAGTAGAAAGTGCAAAGCTATGAATTTAGGGACGAGGAGAAATTTGTGAAGGATGCTAAGAGGGTTTTTTTTACATTTTGGAAGTTAGTGAAGAAAGGAAGCTAGGATTCAGTAGCTGGTAAATGATAGTGATGAAACTGAAAAGGCACAGAGAGAAGTTGGTCCAAGAGCAATAAATGAAGTTGTCAAACAGGAGAGAGGAAATCAAATTGGAGAAAAAGAGGCTACCAGGAAGATACAACAAATAAAAAGCTTGTATTATGCAAGAGTGGCTTACTTGTCTGTTGCAATGAAGCCTGAAGGGAGATATGATTATCTTCTTGATGTATTTAGAGAGAAAATACCAGGGAAGAGGAAAGGATTATTTAACTAAAAGGATAATCTTGACATGAAAACAAGTGGCTGTAAGCCTCTGAGAATGGGATAAAACTGACAAGGAAAGCTAGGATCCAACAGCAGAGCAGTAATGCAGGAGGGGCTATTAAATTATCCCAGCTAGACAGTTTAAAAAAAATCAAATTAATGATATCCCATCCTAAAACCACCTCTTCAAGCTGGGTTGCCCAGCAGCAGGGTGGCTGTTGCTGTACCAGGGAAGAGCTGTACTTTTTAAAAGAAAAAGTAAACCCCCTTTTGCTGTCTCTTTGGCAGAAAAGCCACTGTAAAAATATCATCCTGCAGGTGGAATGGAAGCAGGAGCTGGGAGAGAGCAGCTGAAGGTCTGGAGGTCTCTTGAAAAGGTATGATTTGGTTTCAACACAGTTTGTGAGCTTTGGGATAGAATTCCTACATTAGACTGAAGAATCATAATAGTCCTTCTTTGGCTTAAAATCTATTTAAAATCTTTTGTGTGTTTGGTTTGGTTAGCTTTAGGGCTTTACCCTCTCAAAGATGTTTATATTTAGTGTCACCAAGAATAAGAAGAGTGTGTCCTGCTTCTGCTCTGTGTGTTCAGGTTGGCTTGAGGAAACAAAATGCTAAAACTGAAAAACAAAACAAAAAAAAAATCATTAAGTGTCTTACATGAAGTGAGTGAACACAGCAGGTCAGCAGTTCCACTTCTAGCAACAAAAACACTTTCTTCTTAAGATAAACTCTGAAATGAAAGGGGAGGAAGTGCTGAACTTTAATCCACTAGGCTGGTGTTCCCTCCTGCAGGTTGGATCCAGAATTTGGATCATTTTGGGTAACTTCAGCACATGGGTGTGAATACAGTGCTCAGGAGCATCGTGGGCAAAATTAAATGGTGGGTTTGAAGGCTTAAAAAGCTGAAGAACTGTTTATTTTGTTACTTTGATATTTGGTATTTATGGCAATCCTGGGGAATGGGGGGGACACACACATAGTTAAGATATGATGGGAATTGGAGCTGGGATTTGCTCCTGGATCTGATAACATCTCCTGCTGTAGATGGCCTGGGAGGTCCTGCAGGTCAGGCTGGGGCTGAGGGAGGTTTTGCAGCCTCTAAAAAGTCAGGTTGGTAATTTTGAGATGGGGTTTTATGGGCTCACACTCAATTGGGAAGTTTTTTCCTGGGGTGTATTAATGGTCTGGGGGGTGCTCTGGGCATCTCAAACTTTTAAAACCAAATTAATCCCGCCGTCAGTGCCTTTTGGCCTTTTTAATGCTCTTGAACTGTATTTGCTAGTTGGTTTTTTTGTTTTTTTTTTTCCCCTCTCTTAAAAAAGTGCTTTTAAACCGAATTGAACCCGGTGCCCGGCTCCGCTTTACACGGGCAGCAAACCACCGGGGGTCAATGTGCACCCACACCGGCAAATGCGGCTGAGGGGACCCCAGGACGTGTCTGCCTGAGGGGGAGGCTGAGGACCAGGTCTGGGGGGGGGACAGGAGGTGCGGGAGGGACAGGAGGTGCGGGAGTGCGGAGCCACCAGCCCCGCAGCCTCCCGGGCACTAGGACCCAGCTCCAGAGCCCGGAGGGAGGGGGCGTGGCCTGAGCTCCTCCCCTCACTCTGATTGGCAGCGCGGTGGGCGGGACTTGGGCGGGCGGCTTCGGGGGGGCGGGGCTAAGCTCTCCTTTCCCGGCTCGGGTGGGCGGGGCGGACGCCGGCTTTCCTCTCTGGCCATTGGCTAGCGCCGCCGTCGGGTGGGTGTTTCTGCGACGCTGATTGGCTGGCAGCGCCGGGTCGGCCCCCTGTGATTGGCAGGCGGTGGCGGCGGCTGCGAGGCGGTCACCGAGCGGTTTGTTTTGCTGGCGGCCCGGGCGCTCTGTGGCGGCGGCGCGAAGCCACCGGGACCCCCCCCCCCTTCCCTCCCCCCCTTCCCTTCCCCCGGGACCCTCCCTTCCCCGGGATCTCCCGGGACTCCTCCATATCCCCCCCGCCCCCCGGCGCCGCGGCGGGATCCGCCGGAAGGAGGCGGCGGCGCGGGCCTGGGAATGTGGCGGCGGCGGCGGCTCTGAGCCCTCCCTCTCGGCCCGGCCGCCATGGAACAGCGGCGGTGACAGCCCCGGAGCTCAGCGCCCCGACCCTTACCGGGCCCGACGCCCGCCGAGATGGGTGAGAAAAGGAGGAAAGGGCTTGGGGAGCCGGATTCGCTTCATGGGCCTGAGGGGGGAGGGAGGGGGGGGTACGGGGGCCGTGGCGGGAGCGCTCCCCGCAGCGGGGAAGGGACCGGTGGGGCCTTTCGGGACCCCCGGGCTGAGGGAAGCGAGGGGCGAAGGCGGAGCTGAGCCCCCGGGAATGGGAGGAGAAGTTGGGGGGGGTTCGGGCCGCGGGTTTGCGGCCTCCGGGGGTTGGTGCCGGGACGGTGGGGCGGAAATTTCTTGTCAAAGTGTGTCGGTGCGGGTTTGGGTTTATTTTTTTTTACGAAATGTTGGGGAGTTCCCCCGGGCATCCGCACCGGCTCCGGGTTTGGGGGAAAATTGGGCAAGGAAAGGATGGGAGGAGGTGGAGGTCAGGCTGGGGCTGAGGGAGGTTTTGCAGCCTCTAAAATGTCAGGTTGGTAATTTTGAGATGGGGTTTTATGGGCTTGCACTCAACGGGGAAGTTTTTGTTCCCTGGGATATTAATGGCACTTTGGGAGTCTGTCAAAATAGGATTTTCTTGATGAAGCTTCCATTGAGTTCTTCTGTGTTGTCCTCAGGCCAGGCAGCAGCACATGGAAACAAGCAAAGTCGTTTTTTTTTTAAGAATAAAAAAAACCTTGCTATCAGAAGTTGCCACGACTGAGTTGGAATGATTTGGCCTGGATAAAAACTGCTTGTGGAGGGCTTTAGTGTTCCTGAGTTGCCTTTTGAGTTTTGAGGTGAATCTCATGCACTAGAATGAAAAATTTTGATTTTCCAGCAGAACTGAGCCCTGTTTGCTTATTGGTGAGGGAATGGCTCCTGTTGTGAGGGCAGAGTTGCATTGCCACCACTTTCATGTTTCTTCCCTGCAACTGAGGTCACTTTTCTGAGACCATCCTTTGTTATCTGGTCTGTCTGCATAATTAATTCTTCTCTTCCGATTATAAATTTATAAAGCACTGTAAGAGTTGCTCAAAACAAAAATAAAGCAGCTTCATTTCCTTTGTACTCTGCTTTGATTTGATAAATACAACAAATCTCTGCAGATCCATGATGTGGGAGAAAGGTGTTGGGATTATTTGATCTGTATCCTCACTGGAGGAGCCAGCCAGGTGGTTCCAAAGCTTAAAACTGTTGAGGAAGAAGAAGCTGGATTTCCATCCCAAGGGTTTTCCAGTGGCAATTGGATGCCTGTAAACACGTGAGTGCAGAATGAAAAAAATACCAACTTGCAGCTGGCTCCACCAGAGCCTTGTGCATTTGTGCTAATCACAGCTGCAAGCAGATCACTTGTGGTAGGAAAGCTCTACATTCAGTAGGCAGTTTGGATCAAAAAGTCTAAAGAATAACAGAAAGCAGGCTGTGCCATGCTCTGCTTTTCTTCCATCTTGTTTTTCATGCCCTACTCTGCAAGATCCATGGGGTGCTCTGTGCTCACATCTCACTCCTGCAATTTGTCCCATCCCCCTTGGCACAGCTGAAGCTCAGGGAGGGCCCAGACCTGTGGTTTATTTCCATACAGAGGGCTCCTCAGCAGCATTTCAAACACAAATACCTACTTCTGATACCAAGAAATCTCTCCCTCTCTGGGCAGAGTGTTGGAGCTGACCTGGAATGGGCCAGGCTCAGCTCCAGTGGAGTTTTTCCCTGGATCTGCTCTTTTTTTCCTGCCTGTGTCACTTCCTTCCCTTGGCTCAGTGCAGCACCCTAAGTCCTGCTCAGAGCTCTGGGCTCCAGCAGCACTGACCCCCCCGGAGCAGTTTCTTACAGGTTAGAACCAGCTTCAATCCCAACCTCTTTTTGGTTTGGTTTGGTTTGTTTTTTTTCTTGGATAATTTGTGGGAGAGAAGAGGTACTCCAAATCTACACCACGTGGATGGGGTTTGCAGAGAAGCTCTGGTTTGTCTTTGATGCCTACAGAGCACTTGCAATCCCTCAGAATTGGGCAAGCAGCATTTTATTTCCCCTAAGAATGCCCTGCAGTGAAGGAAACACAATTTTTCAAAGGCTTTTTTTTCAGAGCTTTAACACAGACTCAGTTTCTCTGCTCACTTGGGAGGTTTACTCCTTGCTCAGGGATCTGCTGATCCCTTCCACAAGCACTCAACTTTGCTGTTGTGGTGGTGGTGAACAAATTCAGAATTTGTTCTGAACAAATACACACTTCACTTTTTTCTTTTTTTTTTTTTTTTTAACAAGTGTGGCATCATGTCTTCTATTATCATGCTATATAAAATAGCCTCCTGGTTTAGAGGGGTTTCCAGGCTTCCTGTTTTTACCAGTGTGCAGATGCTTTTACTCTGTTTGAACTTGATTTTTTTTTTTTTTCCAAACTGTTTCCATTTCTGCCACAGCGAATACACTGACTTGCTCAGACCTGTGCAATAAAACATATATTAGTTGAAATAAACGCTTTATGCAGAGGAATAGCTTTCTCTGGGAGCAGCAGTTCCCTTTTATCGATGTTATAAAAATCCTTGAGTGTAGTTTTTAAAACATGAAAAGCATTTCCTGGACAACATCTTTCCCTCACAAAGCAGAACTGTGTTTCCCAGACCTACTGGAGACCAAGCAAAACAGGGTCTCTCAGTGCTCTTCAAAACTTGTCTAGTTTTCATTTGTAGTAATTTTTGCATTGTGTGATTAATGTGATGCTGCTCCACGTGCTCCTTGAAAACCAGCCTATGGAAATCCTCTGTTTTGATGGGAATAAAGAAGTATTGATGCTTTTCCACATGAAATCCATCACAATGCTATCCCTAAACGGAAACATTTTTTTTCCATACACAAGTTCAGATCAATCTTGGGCATTCATTTTATTTTCTAAAAAGATAAATGCTCCTTTGTTTCCTACCTACCAGCACAGGGATGAATTGCAGAATTTATATTTTGGTACTAGGGAGCTGATAGCTTAGGGTGAGGCTACTGAAAATGGATAAAATCATAGAATGATTGAGTAGTTTGGGTTGGTTGGAAGGGACCTTTAAAGGTCATCTAGTCCAACATCACCCCCTGCAGTCATCAGGAACATCTTCAACCAGATCAGGTTGCTCAGAGCCCCATCCAGCCTGGCCTTGAATGTTTCTAGGGATGGGGATTCTGCCACCTCTCTGGGAAACCTGGACCAGTGTCTCATCACCCACATGGTGAAGAATTTCTTCCTAAATCTAAGCTAAATCTCCTCTCTTCTAGTTTAAAGCCTTTATCCCCCATCCTATCACTACAGGCCCTGGTAAAAATCCCCCCCCAGCTGTCCTGTAGTCTCTTCAGGTGCTCTGAGGTCTCCTTTTCCTCTCCAGGTTGGACAACCCCAACTCTGAGCCAGGCTCTGTGCTTCAGCCCTCAGATGATTTCTGGGGCCTCCTTTAGACCCACTTAAACAGGTCCATGCCTTTCCTAAGTAGGATTCAGGTGTGCAAGATGCAAATTCACCTGATGGAGTCCCACCAACCTTTGATAACTGCACTAAATTTTCTTTTTTGGGTGGATGCAAGCAGGATTTCAGCCTTAGCACTTGTCTGCAGGGGAAACTGAGGTTACAGTGAGTGGGATCTGGACCTTTCTGGTGTAGATGCTCACCAGATGCAGCCTGGAAGAATGAATGTCTTAACGTGCTGTGAATTCTCAAGTTAAGAAACAAATTCACTGTGTAGCTGAGCTGCTGTTTTTATGGAGAGACACATCATTGGAGAGATCCATGGCCTCTGCCCACTTCCTCATCAGAAGAGCCCCTGTAAACCAGCTGCCTTTCCACTCAGCCTGGACTTTGGGCTCAGCCACCTGCAGCAGTGAGAGCACTGCTCCTTCTTTTCAGTGGTGTGCCCTGTTGTTCAGATGTGAGTTCTTATTCTGCTTTGATGGACTTGATTTCTTGTCATGAGTGCTTAGTTATAAACTGCTTCCATAGCTGTTTTGCTTCTTGCCCAGAGACACCCTGAGTATCTGCCAAGACAAGCTCTTCTTCATCCTCCTGGTATCTGGCCAAACCCAAACTGCACTGTAGTGGAAAACTTGCATCTCAGCTCTTCAGAGCATGTTTTGGGTGGGAAGGGGCTCCAGGGGTATGCCAGCCCATAATTTGTAATATTTTGTTGTGCAAAGCTACACTCCTTGTCTGCCAGGTGACTCAAAGGCTCTGCTTAATATCAAATATGATTAAAGGAGAAACTGGAGACACTCCAGTAAGGTGAAAGTTACACATCCAAATGTAATGTTGGAAACAATTTAAAGAAGAAAGAAGAAAGTTGTGCTGTTAGCTACCTGAAACTTTAACTTCGTTCACAACTGGTTTTCATCTTTTTTTCCCCACAAGGGGTTATTCAGTGCTGAGATAGATCCTAGCAATTATTTCCTTTGGCTGATGTACTTCTCAAAAAGCAACCTCTTGCTTTGGTTGTGTTACTTATACCCCTCACTTCTTCTGCATGCAGTTGGAATTTCAAGGAGTGCTCTCCCTTCTCCACTACCACAATGCAGTTATTGTCTCATCTGGCTTGTCTTGGACAGCAGAGATTTGGTGGGTTTTGATTTGGGTTGTGTTTCTTGTTTTGTTTTTTTTTTTTTAAGGAAATTTATTTTCACTGCTCTGCTTTCTTTTTTTTTAAGATTTTTACTCTAACACCTTCTGCTAATGAACTGGGAGATTTTGTTCCATTCCCCTTTGTAGCCTGGCCAGTACTGTCAGAAAGCTAAAGTAGAAATTATTGGTTGTACCAAAGCTCATGTTCCTGTGATTTCTGGTCTGGGAGGTTTTTTTTACCAATAATAGGTATATTCCCCCCCCCCCCCCCTCCCCTTTTTTCTTCTAATTTTGGTAGCCTTCACTCCCTACATACTGTAGAAGCTGTGTTCCACATCTGTCATCTTGAAGCATTATGAAAATCTGGCTTGTTGTTCAGACATTGATTAATTGTGAACCCAGTCCTCTGCATAAAAAAGAAACTGGCTGCTTGGAGAGACACTGGTGGATGAATGCAGAACATGGAACTGGAAGAAAGAAATAGTCCCAATGAGTCCCTTGGACAGAGAGCTACAGATGTGAGACAGTCCATCATGTAATGGACAGCAGCTGCTCCTCAGACACCACTTCCTAACCTAAGCCATTCCCCATCCAAACCAGTGCCATCAATGGAAAACAAGTGTGTGGCCAGGCTGCATTTATAAAATCACATTTCAGCTCCAAAAAATGCTCCTTGCAATTCAAATGCAGCCAAGTGACACATCTGGAAGAAAGGAGGAATCTAGAGAATCCCACCTGGTATGAGCAGGGTTGTGATAACCTCACCTATGTTCACATGGCTTCCAGAAGTTCCAATTGTCTAAAAAAAATCCCAAACTGATGGTCAGATCCAACCAGAGCCTTCCAGAAAGGGCAGATCCTTCCTCTGAGCATGCTTAGAGCTGTTCTAATCACTGCTTCAAATATCATGCCGAAATTATGCTTCAATATCAGGCCGGATTTCACTGGATGTATTATTTGCCAAGGAAACCACACTTTCTCTCTAAATGGTTTTGAGTCTGGATACCTGAGGACTGCAGAAGGCAGGGAGCAGCTCCTCTGTGTGGCAGCATCTGGTGCTGCTTTGTTAGGTGGTGGCACAGTGCCCAGGGGCAGAGCAGCCAGGGCAGTCCCATTGGGAACCAAACTTCACAGGTCAACTTCTTCTACCTTTTGCAGTACCAAGGAATTTAGGAGCTGTTTCTCTCCTGAATTTTTTTTTTTTTTTTTTTTTTTTTGGTGTCTTTGTAGGCATCACACGAAGTTCTGCTAAATAACACTTCTGTCCTCCAAACCAACAAGGAGGAGCACTTTAAATTGGTTATGTTAGGGATCTCAGCTTCAGGAAGTCATTTGCAGTCAGTAGTATGGAAAAGGATAATTTCAGTGTGTGGTTTTTATTTTCTTGCATTCCCAAGAAGCCTGGGGTTGAACCTGCTGCTTTGTACCCTGCCAGCAGACAGTGAGTGCTCCTAATGCTGGGGAGTTTCAATCTGTCCAGTAGATCTTGGAAGTCTCACTAAATGGTTTGAACTTTGTTTCATCAGCTTGTTCTGGGGGAGGAGAGGAATGTGTTGGGGAAATCAGTGGATTTGTAGGCAGAGATATTTGAAGATGGCTCGTTGTCCTGATTTTCATTTTTCTTTCTATTGGCTGTGGTTTGTCCCACTAGCAAGGAAACCTTTTAAGTTAACAGGATATAAAATTGGAAAGAACAGATCCTTACCAGGTTTCCCTTGGCAGAAGGACATCAGTTTGCCCTTCCTAAATGACCTGTGATGATCTAGCAAACCCATCCAAATTGTACTGTTTGTTGGGAAGCAATTTCAACAGCACCAGGGGCCAGGGATATTTATTCTGAACTTTACTACTGCTGGATCCTTTTGTTACATTGGCCAAGTGACTTAAAATCTGTCTGCTCACTGCTTCATGATAGAAAGGGAACTTGGGGCTTTTTCTGACCGAATGAAATGACTGTGATCAAAGATCCTACAGGAGAGATTGTCTTTCTGTGAGCCAGGGGAAAAGAAGTGCAGAAGTGTTAGAGTTGATACTCACCAGGCAACTTACTTCTCTCGTTCTTGTGCATCCCAGATGAACAAGAGGCCTTGAAATCCATCATGAAGGACCTGGTAGCACTCCAGATGAGCCGACGTCACAGGCTGACTGGCTATGATACCATGAAGAATAAAGAGACTGCTCACTCCAACAAACAGGTAACAGGCCCTTTAGTGACTACTTGGAATCCTTTCCTGGAGGTAGAAGGGACAAGGGACCTTTTTTACCCTTTCTGGACTAGAGAGGGTGCAGTTCTGATCATTTGTAGCATCTCAGTGTTCTGTCTTCCTCCCACAAATGTTTTTGATGGGGTTGGGTTGGTGTAGATTAGCTAAAAAGTTTACTGAGTTTTTTTCCGGTTGCACAGTTATATTACCTTTTTTTTTTTTTAATGACTTTATTATCTTTAAAGAAAAAACACAATGCCAGCAGTCCACCCCTCTTGGGCAGCCCTGCAATAACAAACCAGTGTGCCTCTGCAGTGGAGGAAAAAAAAATTCCGGTAAGAAAACTTGACTTCCTGTTCAATATTAGGAATTATAAATTAAGAGCACGTTTTAAAGTTGTGTGCAGTGACCTTTCTAGGACATACTTAAGCAGGTGGGGGAGGTCAGGAAAGCTTTTCTTTACTGCCTCTGTCATGATGTAGCAGTATGATGCACTTCTCATTGTAGTGGAAATAATAGTTAAATTCAAAGCCAGGAACTGAGAAGTATAATGATGAAAAGGAAACAAGTATTTCCATTTGTGATGCAAACAGGGGCCACTGCAGTTTAAAGCTGGATAAAGCAGTCTGATAAAAACCAGTCAAACTGAAGCTGATCCAAGAAGAACAGTGAAGGGCATTGTCTGAAAGGACTGACTTCAGTGAACCTTGCTTCAGTGAAAAGGAAACAGCTTTTTGCAGGTGTCTGAACAGAGGCAGCAGCAACAGGGAGGACTGGCTGGAGTTACCCAGTCATATGTCACATGAAGAGGGCAATGAAACTAACTCCTGTCTGTGTAAGGGGTTGTGAAGTCTGTTTTCCACAAGAAATACTCTTCCCAAGGTAGTAAGTGGCAGAGTCAATACTTTGAAGTTTCTCTAGATTCTTTCAACATTGCTCAAGACTTTTTTAGAGAAAACTATTGCATTGGCTTTCTGGTAGAGAAAGGCCAGAATGGTATTGATCAGTCAGTGTGTTCTGCATATAATTTGGATGAAGTACTTGAATGCAAATCAAGAGCTTTAGTCAATAATTCTTTGTCCATTACTGTCTTAAAAATTAGATCAAGTTACCTAGAGTAATTTTAACAGGAGAAGTTGCCTGTATCAGTAAAATAACTCCCAGGCTTAAGTTTTTTCGGCAGGCTTTACAATTCATGTCTGTCTCTTCCTTGTGCTTTGTCTACTCATAATCTACTTGTTCAGCTGGAATCTAGGATTTCCTCAAACGTGCTGGACAAATCTGTAGATGGAGTCATACAAAATCCTTTTCAAATTACTTTGAAAGGCAAATTCAGAGGTGCCTTAAAGACAAATCTTAATG
This sequence comes from Phaethornis superciliosus, assembly GCA_023637945.1. Lineage (NCBI taxonomy): Eukaryota > Metazoa > Chordata > Aves > Apodiformes > Trochilidae > Phaethornis > Phaethornis superciliosus. The sequence goes on from JAJQWJ010000029.1 coordinate 100,391, forward strand.
GTTGTTGATGAAACCACATCACAGAACTAGAATGCACCAAACTTGGATGTGATTTCTTACTCATCTCTTAGGAGAGCTAATGTGAGTTGCTTGAAAAAGTGCTTTATGTAGGCAATAGGCTCACTGCTTTCAAAGGAAAGGACACTAAATGTTGAACTCCTCCAGGTTCTCACTGAAATGCAGACACTGAGATCACTTTGAATACCTTTTCTTAAATCTTTGAAAAATAGACACAAATGGGCAGTGTCTGCTCTCTTTGGAAGAATCATCAGGAGATAATGCCAAATTTCATCCCCCTTCTTCCCTTCATTACAAATTGCACATTTTAAAGTGTGCAGTGTCATTCAGAGAGAGATTTTAGTTTCCTTAGGTACCAACAAATTGAAGGAAGGTCTCCAGAGAGCCTTGAAGATCTTTGAGTGTTGTCTAATTTTAACCAGTGAGAGCTTTGCCACTTCTTGAGGTCAGAAATTTATTCTGAAAAATTACTTTAATTCCATTTGATCCAACCAGTCCTGTTTAGTCCCCTTAGACTGGGCTACTTAGTGCAGCCTTCCTTCCCTGAAAATCCCTGACATAAAGGGATCATTCCTCCATCTATGATGCCTAAGAACAACTGTTTTATCAGCAGCTGGCTGGTCTACATCTTTTATAGTATATTATTCCTCTGCTGTTGCATTTTTCCTTTACCATTCCACAAGTTCTCTGCAAATTTGCTCCATTTTGGTGTCATTCTAGAGTTACCTTTCTCTTCCTACATCTGGGAAAGCATCTTTGGTAAAGTTCCATGCAAATCACCCACCTGCAGACCATGGGAAGCTCATTTGTCATGATCAATTCTCAACCTCCAGTGCTGCTGCAGGAATACTGTGTACTCCCAGTGATTGCCTGGGTCCCTTTGAACTGCATTCTTGACCACTGGGCCTGCCAGATATTTCCTCCAACTAAAGAGCATTTCCTGGCCACGTTTTTTTGAAGTTCCTAGATGTATGATTGCCTATTGTCTAAGGCTTTCACAGATGGCTTAATCTATTCCAATCACAGAAATTATGCAGGAGAAATTAGGGGCTCTTATCAGGGCAGATTTTTCCCTTTTATTTTTATCTTTGTGACCTAAATTGGGATTTGAACTTTGATCTCCAGAGTTGAAGGTTCAGCGTGTTGACTCTTCCGTGCCAGAGAGCATCTTCTGAGTTTACAGGGAAGTGCACAGGTTGTGCAGTCAGTGCTTTTAACCATCTGCCAGAAATGGATGATGACCCCTTTGCACTTTAAAAGGTGACATGTAGTTAACTTTTTGGTAGCTTCCTAGTTTGAGTTTCAGGGGCTGCATTTTTGCAAAAGCAGGGATTTAATCTGTGTTTTAAGGTTAAAGAATGCAGCTCGCTCCCTGCACCTTTCTTTTTCTTGACATAGAGGAAAACATGTTGGACTCTGATCTTGAAGCTCTTTTCCAGCCTGAGCAATTCTATGATTCTATGTTTGAGAATGCAGGAATTCAGTTCAGGTGAATGTGCAGTGGGGCTCAGTCTCAGATTTTTGCCAGTCTTTGTTTAAGATGGATTACTTTCCCTTACATGAAAAACGTGTTTCAGAGTCCTCTGATTTAAATGACAATTAATAAAAATTACAACTTAGTTTTCACCCTTTTCTTTCCCTTTCTCCTTTAGCAGTTTCTCCATCCCTCACAGTGCTGTCTCCACATGTCAACCACTCATTGCCCACAGTTTGCTTCAATTTCCATGGAAAAATTCAGCAGATTTCTTCTGTTCGGGTTAGCTTTTCAGGGACTTGATGCCTGGGGCAATCACAAACTGACCTACTTTGTGTTTTGGGCCTTAAAATCATAATGTGATCCATTTGTTCTGGTTTGTGTGCCAGAGTTTCCCTGCAAACTAACCTTTTGTTCTTTCTTCTGCAGAATGATGTAAGGATCAAGTTTGAATATAATGGGGAAAGACGGTAAGTCTGTCTTCACTGCTTTTATTCTTTGCTTAGTAGAATAACTTAGTCATCAGTAATTTAGGTTAAATATTTTGTTGGCTTCACTTTTCCTTGTTCCAGAATAAAAAATAAAGGCAAGTGCCAAGAGGTCATCCACAACTTGGTTATTTTTAAAAATCATTGTGTCGTACAACACTTTCCTTTGATTTATTTCCCTGATTTTTATTTGGAAGTGGATAGCAGTAATATTTAAAAAACTATCCAGTCTGAAACAAATGCAGGCTGACAGTCTTATTTCATAGATGTTCTCTATTTGTTTCATTTAACTAAAACCAAATGAAACAGATCAAAATAGTGACATTCTTTTCTAATTTCTCATTTGCCAGTGCCCTATCACTGCCTTGCAGTGACTGAGCAACAGGTACAGCAAGGAGATATTTTTTTATTCATCTAAATACCTCCTTGTTATTTCCTCTGGTATTTAGTCTTCAGGCACTTTTTTTACAAAAAAAACCCCAAAACAACCAAAAATTTGAATTAGCATTTTGCTTGTTTAAAGGTGTTGTTTCCAATGGGTAAAATGACTCAGGCATTTCAAAGGAGGTTGCAAAACCTAACTTGTCCTTTAACTGAGATCATCCCTCGGTGCTGTTCTAGCTGGTCAGTGGTCCTGTGAACATACAGGAAGGCTCCAAGCTTGTTTGCAGCCTCCTTTTGAGCTCTTACTGAGGGGAAAAAGGGATCTTGATGCTATGACCCAGTTCCTTTTTTGAAGAAATTAATGGGGTTGTAAGCATGAAATTACATGCTTCACAGGCATCCTATGAGAATCCTGTGGTTCCTCCCATCCCAGTCAGTACTTGCAACGTGCAGGTTCATGGGTTTGTGATAAAATGCTTGTTTAATGCTAATAATGCAATAGTGGAAGTCATATGCAGTGATCCTGACAGCAGAGGTTAGTGACTGAGCTGCTTAAGCTCCTCCTCCAGTTACCCTTCTCTGTAAAATTCAGGGATTTTTGCTGAAATGGAAAAGCAGGGGCATTCTTTGTTGGAAAAGCAGGCAGTAGAGAATATTGTGAAAAATCTTCTAATATTGAGCACTTTCATTCACCGAAGTCCTATGTGGTGAATTCTGTCACTGGAGGAAAAAAAAAAAAAAACAACTTGGTTTTTGGTGTTCAAAGAGAAATTTTCAAAGTAATCATAGCTGGGATCTGCTGTTACCTTTGTCAGCCAGATCTTTTCAGCACTCTACTGTGTCACAGCTATTGTGAGGGCTACAGCAGAGAACATGTCACAATTTCTAGGACAGAATAACTCAGGAGCCACATCTTGTCATTACAGTCCTGTCACCTTCCATGTCTTCTGCCTGCCTGCATTATAAGATGGCACAGAGCTCTGGGGAGAAGAAAAGTGTTTGTTGGTTTTTTGGTTTTTTTTTCTGAAGTATGATTAAAATGAAAAGGTTGATTGTGTGTTAGTCTAATTATGCAGTTACACTCTCCTGAATTCCCCATTCCCAAAGTGGTGTGCAGTTACAGACAGCAAGCTAGCACTGAGAATGTAAGTGTGTGTGCTTGGTTTCAGAGGAGCTGCCAGATCTAACCACAAATATGTAAGGTGGTCAGGCAGGAATGAGCTCCTTAAACTCTGCAGTCCCTGATTTTGTGTTAGAAGAGTGCACAGAGTTTTTAAACTAATAGAGTTTGTGGCACCTGAGAACAGCTCTGCTTTTTAATCCATTGAGTGTAGAATGGAAGCCTTTATAAGGGACTTGAGCTCAACTGAGAGCTGAATTAGGTTTGTGCAGAGCCAGAGGACTCTAATTTCATGGATGGGTTTCTTAGTAATATGTAGAAAATGTTATTGTGGGCTGCTCTCTAACAAGCACAATTATTTCTAACTAGCTGAGTGTTTTAAGTCTGGTGGCAAGATGAACCCTTCCTGGGAAGAGGCTGAGGAAGCCAACTAACACTAGAGTTATTTCAAACAAAAGCTGCATATCATGAAAGGACACCAAATGCTGGGAAAGCACAAATTCAGCAACCTAAACCTTCTGTCCAAAGCATGGGTTCATCACAAACTCCTCTGAGCTCCACCAGAGGTGATTTGGGGTTTCACTGAGCTCAGAGTTGCCCCATGGGGAAGATAGGTCTTGAGTTGCTGTGATCCATTCAGGTCTTCCTATTTCTACCTGATGGCAAAATTGGGAAGTGATGCTAATAACCAAGCTTTTGGGGGGACAGCATTTCAGCTCTGCCCAAGCAGAGTTGTTTCAAGGTGCAGTGGTGGGGTAAGCAGCTGCCCTGGTGGTCTGCAAGCTTTCAGAAGGAGGGTGGTTGTCAGCTGTGTCCCAAAACTGTTTGTTCCACGTGCTGGTGTTGTGGTCTGCTTGCAGGAACAACCAGCCACCCGGGGCTTGTGGAGCAGGGAGATGAAAAGTAGGTTTCTGAGCAGCAGACATCCTTGTTTAGCTGGAAGAGTCAGTTATAAACAAGATTTCAGCTTTGAATCCTTTGTATTGTAACCCAGGATGATTTTATTCAGGGATTCTTTTCTGAAGAGGGTGAAAATCATCCTCTTCCATGGCTGTCAAGGTAGTGACTTGCTGAGTATTTGTTCTTCCTACAGAAGAACATTCCACCAAAATAAACAGATGTTTTGCTGGAACTTCATATTACTACATTGTGCAAAGCATTAGAATTTGTATTCCAAGGCAGGCAAAACAATAGTAAAACCCCAACAATTAAAAGTATACTGACATTTTCAGAAGAGCTTGTGTGTGCAACAGGATTCTGTGGCACTTCTGCCTGTTGCCACTTTGGATTTCTCAAGGCTATTTGTATATATAAGTCCAAAATTCCTGCTATCCAACTGCCTGAGTGCTGGAACTGGGTCACAAAGCCCAGGCTTGGGAAAAATTATCAGAATAATTTAAATTTGTGCATATTTTATGTGTCAGTCAATTAGTGAATGTGCCCAGAGGTGTCTTACAGATGAAAAAACAATGAGGGGTGAAACATGAGAATTTAAGACTGATCTACCTTATAGGAATAGTCTGGTTTATGTGAATATTCTGAATTATCACAAGTCAGCTGTGCCACTGCTCTTACAGCTGAAGCAGTATTTAAGTTTTTATCTATTCAGACTTGGGAAAAAAAAAAGGCAATTTTTTAAAATTAAGCAGAGAGTGACACACAGTTGTACAGTTACAGATAGATTTGCCTTCAGCTCTTCAGAAAAACCCCTGCTCTGTTGCACTGGCTTTGAAGGCTGACAGCAGGGCCAGTGGAGTGAGTCTGGGATTTGGATGTTTGGAGATGTTTGCAGAGAGCAAACATGGACCTCATGTCACAGTCCACCTTTGGGAAGCAGAGTTTTTGGATTCCTTTGTGTCCTCCTGCTGATGCCTTCCTGCAGGAGTTGAGGGCCAACTTTGCTGTGGGAATGTTTGTTGGAAAATCTCAACTTGCATAAATTTTGGGCTTTTTTTAAGGACTGAGTGGTGAGTCTTCTGCAGCTTTTAATTCTATGCTCACTGAATGTATTTGTTTCTGGTTTGTGCCTGAGGCAGTGTTATCTAAGCCAAAGTGGACAGGAGATTTGTATCCTGTTACGTGAAAGAAATTTACTCAGTAAAGGATACTTTTCCAGTTGGAAATCTTCAGTTGCATATTGAATATTGAATTCTGATAAACCACTTGGAAGTGGACCAGAGATCAAAAATTCCTTGCTAAAATAATTAGTATCAATTCCAATTCAAAAGGTTTACTACCTGCTTGAGGATGAAAGGAGAGCATTCAAATCTGGGTTTAATGGTTCAGCCACCTAATTTCATGGCCTTGCCAAGTACACCTCTGAATTTAACCAGTGATTCTCTTGCATTCCAGAATTATCCCATTTGTCCGTCCCGTGCGCTATGAAGATGTGCAACAGAAAGTGAAAACAGCCTTTGGCCAGCCCCTGGACCTCCACTACATGAACAATGAGGTACAGAGCCTTGTTATCACTGCTCAGAACATCTAACACTCTCTCTGGATGCCATCTCCCTTTCACATCCCAGTTTCTGTGCTGTTAAATGTAAGCTTCAGTTCTCTCTAATAAGAACCATAGTTGTAAATTACTCTGTGCCAGAGGAAAACATGCTGATGCTGACAAAACATCACACTGCTGTGTGTGTTGTACAAACACCAGCATCTTGCTTCCTTGTACTGGTATTGTTTGGGAGACTCAGACTCTCTTAGGGAAGTAAAAAAAAAGTGTGTTTGAAGTGTTTTGATTATTGAAAGCAGCTCTTGCAGGCTGATGTATAGATGGGCTGAGGACTGAAGGCACTCCCAGAGTAATTTTTTCAGCTGTCTGATGGCAGAATTAGTATTGCTGATTTTGGGTTTTTTGCTGCTGACCAGCAGGCAGGCAGGCATCCATCCCATCCCATCCCATCAACAGTTACCTTCTGCTGGCTGCATCACTTTCTGCTCTTTGCCCAACCCTTAGCTCTTTGCAGAGCTCTTAGGCTCTGCTGAGGTGCTGAGGGGGAGTAAAAGAAAGTGGTAAAAGTGACATAGGGAATAAAAGTTGAGGAACTGAGTAGTCCATAGTAATAATCCACAGCATTTTGTTGGCTTTCTCACTCTGAACACTCCTGCTTTTCCTTCTTTTGGTTATTTCTGTTTGTTTGTTGTGGTGTTGCCTTCACCCCATTCAGGACCGATTCAAATCCCATTCACCAGTAGGAGGCAGACAAAAATGAAAAGGGTTCTTCACTGTTGTAACATTCACATTTTGAGATGTGAGTGGGCTGTAGAACAGAGGGTTTCTGAGCATAATTTCATGGCATCTTGCTAGGAAGTTTTAAATTATTCTTTGATTCCCTCTTCCAAAGTCTTCTACACAATTTTCACTCAGTTGTTACATCTTGATTCAGAAGTATTCTGAGACAGTATTCTGATCAGGGAGTCTGGGGCCATCTTTGACTTGTTCTCTGCAAGCAGCCAATTCAGGTAGTAGTTAATATGTTTGTGGATGGTGCCCTAGAGAAAGTTGCATGGGGTCATCCAGCCCTCTGATGGCATGGAAGCAAAACGTTGTTAAAAAGGACACAAAGACAATATTGTAATGAAATCTGTGGAATAATTCAACAATCAGGATTCTTCTGTTCTGATTTTTTTTTTTTTTTAACATTTGTTGAAATACCTACTGTGGAATGTCTTTTCTAATGTTTTTTTTTGCCTGTTCTGTATTTTGCAGCTGTCTATTCCTTTGAAAAATCAAGATGACCTGGACAAAGCAGTAGATCTCTTAGACCGAAGCTCTAATGTGAAAAGCCTTAGGATATTATTGCTGTCTCAGGACAGAAACCATGTAGGTAACAACTTCTGTAACTGCAGCAAAATGAAGGTTTTTACCCTTAAGTCTCTGAAATATGATGGCAGCTTTATCTGGGAGTACCAGGAATTAGTAAAATCACTCTTCACAGACACAAATGTATATGTTTATTCTCTCTGTTTTAGCTTACCTATAGGTATCTCCTGTTTAAATTATTTTTCCCTCTTCCCCATGGCTTCTGCAGCTGTTCAGGGACTAAAACATTGCAGCATTTTAAGCTGTAATATGAAGTACCCAATGTGACTTGATTTCATATCAAGTACCCAATGACTGTATTCAGAAACCACTTAATGACTTTGGTTTGCAGAGGACTTCTTTTACCTTTGATTAATAGCAGTGTCAGAAGTGCGTGTAATTATCTTGCCTTTAGGAAAGCACAGGTTGTCCTTGAAGACGAGCTGTTAGCTCTTTGTTTCCTGGATGAGAAGCCTAAGGACAGCTCCCAATGATTTTTCAGTTCTGTAGTTTAATGCATTATAGCCTTACTCTGTGGAAGTTGCTTTTAGCTAATAATGGTGTACTCACACCTAAGGTGAATTTTTTGGTGTCTTGGTTTGCTTTCCTTTACCAAAGGTGTCAATGGAGTTTGCAGCTTTCAACACAAAACATAATAACATGACAACTGTTGAAGTCAAGCTCCCAAAGCTGCCCATTTGGGGCAAAGAATTGAACTGTGAGTTGAAGAGGGCAAAAAGAGTCAAAAGTTTTCCTTATTCCTAATCTGTGACTGGAGAACTCTGTTCACTCAACCAGTGTCTTTTTTTTGTTTTTTTCTTTCTTTCCCCCAAATTAAGGTCATGTAGCTTTTCAACCTAAAACCCTTGATAGCTTAGATATTTTATTTCCAAATCACCAAATTCTCTTGAAGAGTGTGACACCAAAAGCCACTCTGCCCAGAAAGCTCTGTCAGTAGCAGCTTGTCAGTCTTCAGTGTTCATTCCTCTTCAAATTCTGTGAGCTCAAAACAGTCACACCTGTTATTCTTGGAATGGTCGGGAGAACTGAAATATACTTCTCTTTAATTTTGGTTTTGATAATCTGTGCTAATAGAAATACAGAGATCTTCAGGAGTGTTAACAGCTCTTTTCTAAATGACTGGATGCCAAAGGCTGGAAAGGTGTAGGAGGGGATGATGCTGTTCCTTGCCATATGCCCTTTCCCTAAGCATTTGTTCCTGACTGTTCTGAAGACAATACTTGGCAAGAAGGCTTTTGGTCTGACCTAGCATAGACTTTGTTCTTTGTTGTCAGGAAGTAGTCTGTAAAAGGTGGCCTCAACTTTTGGTATAACACAGTAAACCAGTCCTCTTTTACAGCCTTCTCTTGATTTCAGTGCCTTCAGCCTCCAAATCAGATGTTAAATGATACTGTCTAAACTTTACATAAGCCACCTGCAGTAAACACTTAGTAAATCTGATCCTTACACCATCCCTACACCATGTGGTGTTTTCCTTTTATTAGCTGTTTTTTCCTCTTTTGCTCAAAGCAGAAACTAACAGCAAAGCTTTCAGTAAGTGCCACTGTTTCCCCCCCCCCTCTCCTCTGACTTCCTCTTCAGCTCTGAGTTGCCTGACAGGAGAGAGCCCTACATGGGATAAAGCAAAAACCCACAAGTCTGAAGGAGGTTTCTTGGCTCCATGGTCTCATCCCACTGAGGGAGTGGGAAACATTACTTTTCCTGAAGTACAGGATGCAGATTTTGTTTTGGTTGTGCTCTTTTCTTTTTCTGGGGATGGAAAGGTAATGCCCTGACTTTGGCATAAATAAGTATATAAACCAAAATAACTTTACAGCAGTAGCCATGTGACTAATACTGAGAAGCCTGTGTATTGATGTTTATTTTCTCACACATCCTTTTGTGGGCCGTTTATGCTTTTTTTTTATCTAGTAACTCATTTCTGTTGTCAGTCTTTTGTGTTTACAAACTAATGGGAAGAACTGGGGAAGTTGAACACCTAGAGGACTAAAGCCAGGCTGGCCACATAAATGGTGTCACCTCTGCAGCCTTTATTCATTATTATGTTTGTGGCTGACTTTATGTCATTTTAAGCAAGCTCCCTCCTTACTCTGTGCAAGGGTAGGTGCTTATTAAATGAGGGGCTAGTCTTCACTTTTTTGGTTGTGTAGTCTCTCACCTTATTTGCCAGTCATCATTAACTCACTTTCAGAATACAGAGTTAATTTCCTTGGGGCCTCTCTGGTTTTGTTCATCTCAACCAAATAAGCACTTGACAAGCTTTAGTTTAAGTTCTGTATAAAGGAAGGGACCATTATATCCTCTTGTAAAACAGCTTCTTTGGGACAAGATGAAAACTGAAAGCATCCACAAGTCTTGAGCATCTGCTTTGACACCCAGGGGATCTCATTTCCATAGGGGAGGTTGGAAGTTCACAATATTTCCTATCTTCAGGCTTCAGTTCAGCATCCTCAGCCCACTGGTGTCCTGTTCAGTCCCATGTTCCCTGTGCCACCTGTGGAAAGGGCACGGAGGTGTTCACTGCCTGGAGCTGTATTTCCAAGTGAGCACCCTCTGAAGTCACCTTGCAGTTTCTCCTGGCAGATCTGTGTCTAACTGCTGCACAAGGAGGGCAATAATTCTCCTAAATTGTGTCTGTGGAACTTGAGGGAAGGATGAATAAAAGCCACACAGGCAGCATTCATCTTGGCATCCCCAAAGTCTTTGTGCTCTTTAACTCTCTATCATTTCTTTCTCACTGAGCCAATTGTCAGGTGACTTTTTAAAAATTGTGGGGAGTCAGCTTGCTGTTTAAGTCCTGGAAGAGTGAAAAGTTCATCATTTATCTCAGCTGGCCAAGATGGCTGATAGAAAGTGTAGGTTATTCCATATTGAGTGAGTGGCTGGTTTCACAGGCAGCTGCTAATGGAAGACAAACATTGAGACTCTCAACTCCTAATCTGTGCCCCCCAGCACAGATCTGGGGCTGGAGGGTAGCATGCTCTAGCTGTTTGACTCCTGGTTTACACCATAATTGTAAAGCTTGCTCTTTTGCTGCCTTTATTGTTTGTGTTCTGTGAAGTCAGGAATATTTTAGGCTCTAAAGATATTTTTCAGCTGTTCTCTTGCTACTAAACATGATATTTTTGTAACTGTGGCTAGACTGCTTGAGCTCCTCAGACTCATTTTGTTTTCTTTTTTTTTTTTTTATTTTACCCAACAGACCAGTTCTTCACCCCATTCTGGACTGCCTAAACAAGTCAGGATTAAAACTTCCCAATCTGTGGGGGATGTGAACACACCCTATCAGCAGCCAGAACCCAGAAGTAGGCATCTGTCTGTCAGTGAGTATTTTTGCCATTTCTGCTTGTCTTTGTTTCATAGAAGGTATCTCTTGGGCACTGTTGTTTATGGTATAGCATTTCTGAAAGCCACGAGAAATTGAAAGGTTATTCTAGGACAAGGCAGTTCATTTTCAAAAGCTTTTAACATGTTTACAATAGACTATTTCAAAGTTCCTTATGAAGTTGTTGAACAGCTGACGAGCTGCTAAAGGGGATGTCCTAGAGCCAGATTCACTGAGGTTAGAAATTTGGAAAGCTTACTGAGTCTATTAAGTTTTTTATTTAGATTGGCAATTTCAGTTCATGAAGCCAAAATGTGATTTTTTAATTTTTTTGTTTTTTTTTTATTTTTTTGCTTTGTATGTTGGCCTTTGGAATCTATCCTTGCTCCTGTAGTCAAGCATTTTACTAGTAGCACAGGAATTGCCACTGGACATCTAACCAGTGCCCTGGATACTGAATTCCCTAACCTTGCATGCTCATAATTACCAGATGAGTAGAGCACAAGGCTAAAGCCACAGATGATTGGTACAGCTGCACAAAAGTCAGTAAGATCAGAGTAATATGTATTTTTGTCTCAGTTCTGTTGTGCTTTTGTTAGCCTGTTGAACTCATGTTTAATGGAAAGGTTCATGTAAGAATCCTGTAATTTTTATGACTTTTATCTCTGGTAGATTTGTCTGAGTCATCTCAATTGCTGTGTTGTAACACCCTGTGTAACTGTGCAGCACTCTTCAGATCTGTGGTTGAAGGATGCTCAGAGCTGTTAATTTTTTATATGAAAAACTAAAACATCTGCAACTGCTTCAAAGACTTCTGCAACAAAATAAGAAAAAAAAGTTTCTGGTTTATAATCTGGCTCCTTGGTGTGAAAGAGCAGGAAGGTGAACAATAAGGGGGTTCTGTCTTGTGAAGTTTAGAGCCTGAGATGGTGTTCTATATAGATGACTTTTGCTTTACAAGTGAGAAAAGGTAAATTTTGCTGGAAACAGAAGCCAGAGAATGACTGTGCTAATACAGCAGCTGGTTTAGGGCTTGTCAGACCCAATGCCTCAGATGCCAGGTGCTGCAAATCACTAGGGTAGGAATTGGGATTGTCAGAGCTGTTTTTTTGTTGCCAAGTTCTAAACCAGCCCCTTCTCTGGAAGAGGAGTGCTTTTAGTTTCATTTGTTTAAATTGGAGGCATAATCATTACAGGATCTATATTATGACCTATTTTAGATCTGTATTTCCTATGCAATTTTAGCATCAAGTAATAAAGCCAATTAAACTACAACAGCCTCTGTACTGGAGAGATCTAAACCAGAGTCAGATCCACAGTGTTCAAGAGCAGGTGACTGGGAGAGCAAGCTCAGGAGAGAAGGACTCCAGGACTAAACCAGTAGTTCTCAATACTAGACTTGCCTAGCAAACAAAAAAAAAAAAACCAAACTTGTCTAGAATCTGCTGATCCCCTTTGGTATAATTTGCTTATCAAGTATGTGACTCAAACTGGGTCAAAAAGAGTTTTCCCATACTTTCTACTTTAAAGTTAATATGCATAAAAAGAGGAACATTCCTTTGTCCTAGGAAGAAGTCAGCAGTATCCATGCACGTCTGAACACCACATTTTTTTTTTCACAGAAAAATGCAATGCCAACACTTACTTTATTGAATATATATAGATATCTTTCTCCTTTGTTGGCATTCTGAGGTATCCAGATAATGATGCCAAAGCTAACAAACTGTACTGCCTGTCATGGGTTAACTGTATAGTAGGAAGGGGCCTCTCTGTATTCCAGTTGTATGGACTCTTTCCTCTTATCCCAGCTTCTGGATGCTTTCTGGTTAGCTTGTCATTCATCAATCAAGAAAGCATTGGGTTTTTTTTCTGAAACTGTCAAAGTACCAGCCTGCTACATTATTAAGAGGTCCAGAAGAGTTCCAATTCTGTCAGAGGGCTGATAGCAATTAGGCAATAACTCAGTCTTGAATCAGTTCCTTCTTCCTTCTCTTTTCCTATCTTTGATTTGGCAGAGGAGTGTTTCCTAGTGTTTCAGGCAGAGAGGCTTCCCTGTTCATGCCCTGTCATGCAATGCCAGTGTTCTGCTGCCACCAGTTCAGAGGTTTGGAAGTGAAGATAACTTTTATTAAAAAAAAAAAATAAAAAATTTAAAAAAAAAATTAAAAGTTGCTAAGCATTCTGGCAGCACTTGTGTTTTTTCCACTCACTTCCTTTGATATACATTGATTTAGTGCCGACTTCCTTTTCCTGCCCAGTGCTTGTGGCCTTTCCACAATAGCACCTGGACCAAGGCCAGCAGAATTTGGGCTCCCTTTGGCCAAGGGAAGGAGTGAAAGTGTGCTCCTGTGACTGGGGGGAGCCCCACAGCATGCTCTCTTGTTTATCTCCACACCAGTTGGTTCAGAATGTCACGTGAGCCCCTTGGAAAATCAAGTGGTAGCTCTAAACACTGCATTATTTTTTCACACACACCCCCCCCCATGGCTCTAAGCTGTGCCAGCACTGGGGTTTTTATTTCCTCTGAGAGGTGTGTGCACTGCTTTTCAGTTTGCTTCTGCTGATGTTTCCCTTATTGCAGTAACTTCTGCAGGAAATATTTTCCTTGGGAGAGGATTTGCTGATCTGGACCCATCTTTTGTAGCACCTGAGTACACACAGTTAATTCAAGGCAGCATCGTGAAGAGCAGAGCGTGAGAGCTGATCTTAAGGCTCTGACTTCATGGGTGACCTTGAGTAGATTGGCTCGACCCCAGCATTTCTTGGAGCTCCCCAGGGTGACTTGGTGGGAGCTGCAGGTGGACAGGTCACTGGAAAAAGGAGTTGTGTAGCTTCCTGTTTCTGTAGTGTCATCATCTTTGAGATCTGCAGGGAAAAAATGCATCCTAGAGGTGAAGTTTCTCTTGGGTAACACTACAGAAACTCTTTAAGTAGTGGCATTAACAGAGAAGCAGAATGTTTTTCTTACCTTTTGTCTCCTAAATATGCTCTCAGTCCATATCACTGTCTCACCCAATTAATAGAAATTGCAGGATTGACCTCCATGTGTTTTTGCCCAAACTGGTACACATACAGTTTCATTTTTCACTCAGTAAAACAGAGATTTTGGGGTTATTTACAAAGGTAACAGTGCTCCCATGGGATATTGAAATTTCTTGGTGTCAGTACAATTAGTTCAGCTGATGATGACTGCAGGGAAAGTGCTGCTGCTCAAGACAGATGATACTGTTGAAGCATCAACAGTTGAAGCAAACTTATAATCAAGACAGATTGGTTGCCCTGACAAGTGTTTGGTTTAGTGGAGATTAGCAGTGAATTTCACACCCACCATCCAGGGATTCCTGCCTTCTCTGAGGTGCTGGAATTATGCTCCAGAAGGTGAGCAGAAGAGAAATAGGTGACTGAGCTTCACCAATAATCTGTAGTGCCTAAAATAGCAGTACAGCTGCTCACTGAATAATTTGCTTTTTGACATGGGACCTCCAGGTTCCATTTCTACCCAAAGGTTTGCTCCAGTTTTAGAGGTGAAGACTTGGATTCTGTGTCCACAGATGTGCATTCTCATTTCAGTGGGCATAAATATCAAAAATGTCCTTCTTTTGGCCCAGGCTCCCAGAACACAGGCCGAAGTTCACCACCTCCTGGGTATGTTCCAGAGAGGCAGCAGCGCATTGCTCGGCAGGGTTCCTACACCAGCATAAATAGTGAAGGAGAATTCATCCCAGAAACCAATGAACAGTGTGTAAGTATGAGCATTAGGGTGGAAAAAAAAATGAGAATAATTCCAGCTGTTAAAGGGAACTCACTGCTGCTCTCTGAGACCTCTTTTTCACTCGAGGATGTTCCCTAACTGTAGTTGCATCAGCTACCAGCACTGCTTTGTTCATTTAAACTCTGCTTCAAAGTTGTTTGTAATTGTGCAAGTTGGAAGCCTTTGTTGGGCTGCCAGAAGCAGTTCCCATGCATGTTGAGTATTGTCTTTCCACCTCTGAATGAGCAGTTTTTGGTGTGCAGTGCACATGGGTGCTCAGGTTTCCTATTGCCAGGTTGGTGTCACCCTCCTGTGTTTGAACCTGCACTCTCCATTCAAAAAAGTAGGAAGTAAGGCCAGAGGGCGAGTTGCAGGTGGAGGCAGCAATGCACTACCACCAGCAAAGGCTCTGTTCCTGATCCCAAGTCAGTTGGGACCAAAACACAGCACAAGGCTGACCTAAACTTTCATTTTTCACAGCTGAGTCCTTTGACACCTAAAGTAATGTCTCCAATTTGATACGGCAAATGATTTCTGTGGGAAAGAAAGGAAAAATGTTTATTCAGAGTAGCTTTGGACTCCCCTCTTCATCTGGACATCCTTCAAGGGAGGCAGTAGTAGACTCTGATCCTCTTGCACAGTCTCTTTTAGACATCAGGCTCAACTGATGTTGCCATGGGATTTCTTTTGTGTTGCAGATGCTGGACCCCTTAAGCAGTGCTGAAAACTCGGTGTCAGGAAGCTGCCAGTCCTTGGACAGGTCAGCAGACAGGTACAAATGTACAAGCTGGTAGGAATTTGTGTGCTGAAATCAAAATGCCAGTTGTACTTCTTTCCATCTCATACATTTTCTTAAAGAGAAATGGGGAACTTGTATCCTACCAATCTCCCAATACATCTCTTAGAAAGAATTAACTATGTCTTAAGGCTATATTAGTCTCTGGCAATACCATACACCACCAAAATGGTGCTTCAGTACCTCTGAAAAGCTACAGAGCTCTAAAGCAAGCTGTCTGCATGGAGCCTGGACTCTGAGAACATCTGACTGCAGGGTATTTAAATCTCTTTTAGACAAGGCTCTACTTGTTCATTTAAAAACCCAAAAAGCCAACCTATTCTAAGGTTATGGAAATGTATCATTACATTAGATTCAAAAGATCCTGCAAGATATAATTCCAAAGGTAAAGAAAGTGGTTCTTCCTTTGTTGAAGAGTTTGTCATAGTCTGGTGCTCTAGACCTTGTTCTTCCTTTGCTTTGCTGTTGGTGTTGCTGGAGGTGGGCAGCCATGGGTTCTATTAACTTGAACAGCAACTGTGGCTTCCCAGCTCCTGGAATATTGGGAATTCAGCATGTTTTTAAGATTCCTTCAAGCTGCTTCTTCTAGGCAGTGCATGCTTTCATGTCAAGCACTTGAGGTTTGGTTTTGTAGCCATTCACTTCCTCCAGTTTATGGAGTTAGAAGGAAGCACTTAAAGTTAAACCTGTCTGTATACATGCATTCATTTATTTGGGAGTGAGGATATTGCTCACTTGTTGCCTGTCCTTCTCTCCCCTTTCTCTGTCCTAAGTGGAGGATGTAGAGAGAAAAAAAAAAAAAAAAAAAAAAAGCTTTCCTGATTTTTTTCTTGTAGGAGAGGGCATCATCTGGGCAACCTTGTGTGCCTTGTGTAGTAGGGAAGGAATCTCTTTTTGGGAGTCTTGAGAGCTGTATCAAGCTCAGTACATTTACACTGGTTAACACAAAAAAAAAAAAAAAAAGTGGGAATAACAGGGCTTTGGCACAGGTTGAGTTTTTTTAAACATGTTGAAGGCCTTCTGCCAAACAAGGGGCCATATTTAGGCTTGCCTGAGGAGTCCTGCATACTGGGGAGAAACTCAAGGGTTCAGTGTTGCAAGCAGTGTTTGTATTTCTGCTCATCTTCCCCTCGTGGTAAAGCACATGGTCCCCATTCTCTACTGCCCTCTGAGCAATGTGCTGCAAGTGGTCCCCTCTTCTGGATTTTAACCTTCCACTTCAAGTGGCTGAATGAAGCACTGGGTCTCAAACCAGAGGTTGGATTCCTGCTGAATAAATGGCACGAACTGGAGAGAAGGGATGATTGACCCTGTTGGGAAATATTTTGGTTAGCTTGGGGCTTAGCCTGACTTCAGCTTTGCAGATGTGGCTTGAAATGATTGCGGGGAAACGGATTTGAAAATCACCATGACTGCTGTGCAAGTATATTAGCTTGTATGTAAAGTCCTTGTAGGTTTCTCTCTAGTAGATAGCAAAACTTATTCTTGCCTTCTCTCTTTAATAGTCCTTCTTTTCGGAAGTCACGGATGTCAAGGGCACAAAGCTTTCCTGATAATAGACAGGAGTTCTCAGGTATGTCAGTATCCAGTATAAAGATGATTTGATGCAGACATTTTCTCCTCTTTTGCTGGCTACCCTCCATTCTAGCTGGGATTGTATAAACAGAAGAACTGGCTACATGTTGCTAGAAAAAGCTGTGGAGTCGTTTATTATTCACACCTTCCTAAAAAACCTCCTGTTACAGGAAAATTCTGTCATGAGAACATGTATCCTTTGGGAAGGAGCCTCACTTTTCTCTTTCCATCTCCTTCCAGACCGTGAGAATCAGATCTATGACAAAGCAGGGAAAGGTGGCACCTACCCTCGGCGCTACAACGTCTCCATGCAGCACAAAGACTACAACGATGGTGAGTTTTATCTCAGACCTTTGATTCCAGCCTTGAAGAAGCTGGAATGGTAACCTCCAGGAGAGGAAGAGTCTGAAAGTGTCTTTGGAGTTAGTGCCAGTGGTAACCTTCAGGAAGGAAGAGTCTGAAAGTGTCTTTGGAGTTAGTGCTGGAGCTAATGCAGGATGCCACCTTGACAGAGCAACCCAGGGGGGCTGTTTGGAATTGTTGGTTTTCTTCCTCCTTTCTGGGGATATCCAGGCTGATCAGTGACTGCCAGGGTTGAGCAGTGAGTGTGTTTGTCAGCCTTGATCAAATACAGTGGGCTCCTCCCTCAGGGTTTTATTATGCTTTCCTAACTCACAGCACAAACTTACTTCTGGGTTTTTACAATACACCAGTGATTTAAAGAATAAAGTCTCTCTTGTTGGATGGCTTCATGGAAATCCATTTCTCAAAGTTTCCTAAGAGGTGCAAGTTGTCACAGTCTTTTGTTTATGATGTTTATTTGCAAGTCCAGGCACATTCAGAAAGCCATTCTGTCTGTGTAGTTAACAAGCCCTGGAGCTTATGTGGTAGCCTGTAAACCAGATCTTTGCCTGGCAGGGCAAGTTTAGATCTTGCATTACTGCACTGAGGCCATTACAAAGTGTTTTCTCCTACTGCTTTGGGAGTGATCCAAAGCTTTACTGAACTCAAGCAGCATCAACCCTAAACTGTTCCATTTTTCCACCTTGCCTGTTTGGGCAGTAGATTCTTCTCCACCAGGATCACAGACTCAGCCAGGTTGAAAAGGAGCTCTGAGAGCATCAAGTCCAACCCTTAATCCACTACCACTGTGGTTCCCAGCCCATGGCACTCAGTGCCACATTCAGTCTCCTCAAAACCTCTAGGGATGGAGAATCCACCCCCTCCCTGGGCAGCCCAGTGCCTGATCACCCTCTCTGGAAAGAATTCTTTCCTAATATCCAACCTAAACCTCCCCTGGCAGAGCTGAAGCCCATGGCCTCTTGTCTTGGGAGAAGAGCCTGACCCCTCCCTGGCTCCAGCCTCCTTTCAGGGAGTTGTAGAGAGTGATGAGGTCTCCCCTGAGCCTCCTCTTCTCCAGGCTGAACACCCCCAGCTCCCTCAGCCCTTCCTCCCAGGAATTGTGCTGGATCCCTTCCCAGCCTCCTTGCTCTTCTCTGGACCTGCTCCAGCACCTCAATCTCCTTCTTGAACTGAGGAGCCCAGAACTGGACACAGGACTCAAGGTTCTGCACTCAAGGATGGATCAATCCATGCTTTTCCCTCTCTCTTCCCTGCTCAATCTTCGTTACCTTCCCGCTCGGATGCCGCGTTCTTTAAAATTTTTCCTGTTTTTTGTTTTGATTTTTTTTGTCCCAGGCCGGAGGACATTTCCCCGGATACGACGTCACCAAGGGAATCTTTTCACCTTAGTCCCTTCCAGTCGTTCCTTAAGCACCAATGGAGAAAACCTGGGCCTGGCCCTGCAGTACCTGGATCCCCGGGGACGCCTGCGGAGCGCGGACAGCGAAAACGCCCTTGGTGTGCAGGAGAGGAACATTCCCACCAAATGTAAGCCAGCATCCTGATGATAACTGAGGGAAGGTCTTCTGGCCTTAAAGGGGAAGAAAAACTTTCAGAGTTGAACTCCAGAGCCAAGATATTACCATAGCTTGAGGATAACAAGGCATTCAAACCCATGGAATTACGTGGCTGGGTGTTGAGACTGCTCTGTCTCACCTTTAGGAAAGGTCTTCTAAGGATAGGGAGCTGGCCTTTCCTTAGGAAGCATTCCTGCAAGGAAAGCTGGAGAGGAGCTTTTGACAAGGACATGTTGTGCTACATGACAAGGGGGAATGGTTTTAAGCTGAAAAAAGAGATTGAAATGAGATAGGAGGAAGAAATTCTGCACTGTGAGGATGTGAGTCCCTATCTCAGGTCGCCCAGAGAAGTTGTGGCTGTCCCTGGCAGTGCTCAAGGCCAGGTTGGATGAGGTTTGGAGCAACCTGATCTGTCTGGAAGTGTCCCTGTTAGAACTAGGTAATCCTTAAGGTGCCATCCAGTACAAACCATTTGATGATTCTGTGATCTATCAGAAATTCAGCAAAGTAAAAAAGAGCTTTGATTGGATCTGAATGATCTACAAGGTTCTTAAGAGTCAAACAGCTGTGTTTAGTTTCTTGATACATTAGAATTTGCAGTCAGACATGTGGACTACAGTTATTTTACTGGTTAAGGGCTGTATTTATGTCAGTCACTCCTTTACAGAAAGATGTATTTCTGTATTAATAGCATTCCTGAGTTGTTTTTTGGGGAACTTTATAATATATAAAAAAATAAATGGCACATAAATCATTGCTGATGAACTTGAGATATCCCACACAATAATTTAAGGATCAAAATGAAGACATTAGTGCAGCAAAGTAAGCAACACACTCAAACACCAACTGGCAGTAAATCTGATTAAATTAGACATGGCAAAGCTTATCTCCCAGCTCTTCTGTATTTTCACACTGTCCAGATGGCTGGTTCTTCTCTTTGTTTTTAGAGTTTTGTTAGATCCATCATAATTGGATGCATTGCACTGCATTAGTCTGGTACTGTAGTTTTCCAAGTTAGAGCTAAAACACTGGAATGTATTTTGGTACTGAATGTGGTCTGGAAAGCTGGGCTCAGGTGTTAATCTTTGGGTGAGGGGACTGCTGCTTGTGCAATGCACTTGCCAGCACAGTAAAACAATGAGACCCCATCAGTCCCTGCTGACTTAACCTCCTGCTGGGGCATTGGAGGTGGCTGCTTTAGCCAGTTCTCATGTATATTTTAGTTAGAGGTTGATTATTCAGCAGGTAAAGCTGACGCCCACACTGTGCTTACATTATGGCCCCTGCCTTATCCCTGTCTAGTAGGGAATTACAACTTCTAATTTTTGTACTGTTGGGATAGCCTTACAATGAAAGGCTTCCTGCAGGAGAATGAACCCCAAACTAATCAAGGATTAGCAGAGGACTTGGAAATAATGTCCTGCAAGTTGTTCCAGAAGGTTTAGTTATTCCCAGCTGGGTGGGATTGATTTATCAAGGTAAATTGGATTGCTAGAGCTCTTCTTCATCTGATGCATGTAGTAACTACAGATTAGTCATAGAATCACAGAATCTTTTAGGATGGAAAGGACCTTTAAGATCTATAAACCTAGGAGTGCCAATTCCACCACTAAACCACATCCCTAAGTGCCTTCTCAGTGTGGTTCAAATAGGGAAACAGGGTTAGAACAAAGCAGTGTCCAAAAAATCTGAATATTAGGACCTTCTGAGCAGAAGGGTACATTTTGACCAAAGAGAAAAAAAAACCATTCATAGAAAGTGCCTTAACCACTTTTAAAAGAAAGAAGCTTCTCTATCCACAAAGCTTTTCCTTTTGCTTCTTTTTTTTTTTTTTTTTTTTTTTTTTTTGCCATCTTGCATTTCTAACTGAAACTGGCAAGTGATGCACATAAGCTGAAAATTCACACCACTCCCAAAGCCAACACCTTTCTTTGTGAGAGGGATATTCAAGGGCTGGAAGATGCTATGTAATTGCTGCCTCATCTCTTGAGATAGTGATGTTGTAGAATCCACTCTACTGCTGGAAAGAAGTTTCATCAATCTCATTGAATAATTTGCCAGGAGTAAATCTTTGCAAAATGTTTTGCTATTTCATTATAATGGAAATTGTAGGAGGTCCTGAGAGTCTGAAGGTTTGGATTCTGCTCTGTCTCCCTTACCCTAGGAGAGTGCCTCATGTGTTTTTCTTCAACTGCAAAATGCCTCTTTCAATCCCAGTGGGATGGAGATGGATCTTTGAAAAGATCACAGTTACCTTGAAATAAATATAACGAGAAGATAAATCAGCAATGTTTTGGCTTGTTTTTTTTTTTTTTAGCTCCAAGTGCTCCCATAAACTGGCGACGAGGAAAGCTGCTGGGCCAGGGTGCCTTTGGTCGTGTGTATTTGTGCTATGATGTGGACACAGGCAGAGAGCTTGCAGCAAAGCAGGTCCAGTTTGACCCAGAGAGTCCTGAAACCAGCAAGGTAATTCTCATTGCAGCTTCAAAAATTCATTGTGCAGGTTTGAGATCCTGTGAAGTGCCTGTATCTCTCCTCAAAAGCTGGCATCATAGTGAGTTTGTACTAGGGTTTCAAGTCATGTGGAGAGGAGGAGGAGTTATTTAAAAATTACTTTTCCATATTATTAATTTCAGCCTGAAATGAAAATCTGTTTTCTGGCTTCATTTTTGGCTCTCCCTTCTCAGCTTTCTGGTTAGTTGCCAAGTTACTTGAGGTATACTTAAACTGCTCTATGTTCCTGGTTAGACATGGATGTGAATGAAACTAAATCCAGAAAGAGGAGGATTTTTTATTTTTTTTTTTAAATAAAAAAGCTGCATGCACTTGGAAAAAACCCCTATCTGAGCTTCCACTGTAATCCCTGTATCATGTGTATTAAGTACTGGTTTCCAGTTGTGAATTCTCCCTGTCCTCCAAGTAAACTGCGGTGTGTCAATTAATCAAGAATAGTGATGTGACAACACATTAGAAACAGTGGAGAAATGGAAAGGGAGACCTTGGAATTATAGGATAGCACATGACTCCCTGCACAGTGGCTGCAGCTGGAATGGCTGGTAGGTTTTTTTGCTGGTGTTTTAACATTGCACCAGTTTCCCAATAATGAACAAATTCACTCTGAGCTGGAATAACTGATCCATGAAGATTTAATTATTCTGCTTTTATCTTGAATATTGGTGCCAAGGTAAGTCCTTGACTTGCTAAGTTCTAAGTTCTGCCATATCCCTGTTGTAAATCAGACAGTAACTCTGTCTGAGCCTGGGAAGAATAGGCTGGAGTGTATTTTCAAGGCACTGAAACTCCAAACCTTTGCCCAATTAGGCAACTTCTGGTTCCACACACCTCTGCAGCAGCCAGGTTCATGCTCTTGAAGAGCTATAGCCCCTTCCAAAGCAAGAGAATTGAACCTGGCACCTTCCAGTGGCATGAGTGAGGAGAGTGGGACTAATTTGGGGGAAACCATTGTCCTTTTTTCTGTAAATCCTCATGCTCCGTTACCTTTGATGTTCATCCTCTTCGTTTCCTGGATTCAGCAAGAAGCTGATACTTTTCCTGGGCAACAGAAATCTCTGATTCAGTCTGAAATTGTTGGATAGCTTTTTTGCCTTTGTGCTATGATACCCTAATGTATCTGTGGCAGTAATAAAGCAGAGAATCAGTTTCATGTGCATAGCTGCAGATTGCTTGAAGTAAGAAAGAGAGGAATCCATTTCTGAGGTCGATTCAAGTAAAAATCAGTTGTGTGAATGAGAACAGCTCTGGGTGACTGAAGAAGTTAGGAACTCATAGCACTTGTAGCCTTGCTTTGTAACAGGTTGATGTTCCTACAAAAGATTCCTAGCAATTCTGGAACTGTGTATTTAGGGCTTTTTCCATAATTGACATTAACACTCACTGCTGAGAAGTGAGGTTATGTCTGTGTTGTGTGGGAAGAATGCTTTCAACCAATTTGGCTAAAGCCATTCAGCTGTCAGAATCAAGACAAGAAATAAAGCTTCTGGTCCTAAATCTATAAATGATACAGCCTGAATTCTAGCTGCCAAAGCTGTTGCACCAATACTTACCTGCAAAAATTAATGTGAAGTATTTGGTCATGTTTGCCTTTCTCAAGAGGCAGGTGAGCCAGTGCTATGGATTAGACTTGAGTGTAGTAGTGGCCTTATCCTTCCAGGGACATATTTATTAGGATGGAATATTTCCTGGGGTCAGAACCTTGGTTTCTCCTTCAACCTCCATAGGAAGTGAGTGCCCTGGAGTGTGAAAT
Source organism: Phaethornis superciliosus (assembly GCA_023637945.1). Taxonomy (NCBI): domain Eukaryota; kingdom Metazoa; phylum Chordata; class Aves; order Apodiformes; family Trochilidae; genus Phaethornis; species Phaethornis superciliosus. The sequence continues at coordinate 123,331 of JAJQWJ010000029.1, forward strand.
TCAGCTGCTGAAGAATCTCCAGCATGAACGTATCGTGCAGTATTATGGCTGCTTACGGGATCGAGCAGAGAAGACCTTGACCATCTTCATGGAGTACATGCCAGGGGTAAGAGCTGACACAGGCAGCACATTTGCAGACCATAAAGTCAGATGGATGGCTTTATTAGTTGTTTGATTAGTTGCTGTGATGATTACCCTATCTCTGTAACCCACCTGGTGCCCTTTTGGGTATGTCTCTTTCTCCTTCTGGCTTTATAATGCCACGGCTTTCTTTTTATTTATACCCAAACTTGTGCTTGAAATAGCTTCTCTTCATTAGTGACTAACACCAGCTCTGTCCCTCAGTCTAAATTGGTTCTAACAAAGTACTTCAGAGGACTTGGACCAACTTGTAAATTGGCAGAGTGATCTAGTACAGCAAATTAGACTAAAACTGACCCTGCAAAAAGGGAGACTTTTGACCCGGAGCAGTTTGCTGAACTATTTTATTGCTTGTCCTCACAACAAGCTCACAGCTCAAGGATGGAGGAAGCAGACAGAACCTCCTGAAGCTATTTTTGCCATAAAGCATGTCCTTGCTTTTTCTTAAAAGGGGCTTCACAGGGCAAGATGCTCTGAGAGCCTCACAAAAGGCCTTTAGAAGAGGTCAGAATTCAATAGTCTGCTGGCTGGGTGTATAACAAAGCCACAGCTTGTGGAAATGGAGTGGGGACTCTCAGATTGGTGGTTTGTCATTTCTTTGCCAATCCTGTCTTGTTTGCTTTTGGTGCAGGGGTCAGTGAAAGACCAGCTGAAGGCATATGGTGCTCTCACAGAAAATGTAACTCGGAAATACACGCGCCAGATCCTCGAGGGAGTCTCCTACCTTCACAGCAACATGATTGTGCACAGGGACATAAAGGGTGAGGTCTGCTGATTCATGTGTGTGCCACGTGCTAAAGGAACTCTGCCAAAAGAGGCCAAGGGTTAAGAGTTCAGTATCCTGGCTGAACATTGCTTTACTCAGTTATCCCTCAGCTTGGGTCTTGTATCCATGTGCAGGGTGTAGGGAAGGTTGTGTTGTGGGATGGGTAAGGGAAGTTGGGCTGTTCTCTCTCCAGGACCTGAGAGCATGGCAGTTGGTTCTAGGAAGGAAGACTGGAAGCTTCCAATTCTTAGGATCACTCCTCTGTAACTCCTCACCTTCCTCTCACATCCCAGCAAGATGGGGCTGAGTTGACACCTGACCTGACTTCCACTGCTCCTATAAGGCACACTTTTTTCCCAGTGGTTTCCTGTCTTAATTTCCTTTTTGTTTGGCCAAAGTTCCATTTTCAGCTGGTAGGCATATTATTTGCCATGCCTGCTCCTGACAGTCCTGCTTACCTCAGGCTCTGAATGTCCTGCATCTTGTGAATGTCCTCTATGTAGGAAACCTCTAAAATCTTCCACATGGAGCCTCTGTGATTAGTCCTTCATTTTCCTCTTCCAATATAACCCTGTGGAGCCAGCCAGTCTCCTTAAGAGTTACTGTCAAAAAACACAGTTTTTTGTGCCCTAGAGAGACCAGGAGGGTTGCTCACTGCAGGAAAAAGATCCTCTTGTTCCTGCCTATAAATCTTCATGGCATCCCCTCCAGGCTGGCAAAGGGAAGTGAGCTGCTGATTCCTGAATAGCATCTTGTCTGGTGCTCATGTGATGCTCTTCATCAAATGATTTCTTACCTGGTGGGTTATTCATTAGTTTGCACCCATCTTCTAAGCCAAACTATTAACTAGCCTCCAGGATCCTGGCTGGACAGACTTGTTATTCTGAATTTAGCTCTTCCAGTGGGGGGGGTGATAAAGCACAAGGCAGAAGTAGTTCACATACTAGATAATGGCAACACAAGGGTTCTTGATCTTATTGCAGCTTTGGAGGAAAAATTGTTTTTTTGGGTAAGCCTCACTTTGTCTCCACATCAAGCTAAGCTCTTAAGTTTGCTTTTTTTCCCTGGTGCTTCACGTTCACGACCTCTGACCAAGTAAAGTGGAGATGGACTTGTTTATTGTAGGAGTTCAAAGCAATTTAATTAGCTACATCTGTTACACAGCTGACCAGAAAGCAATGGTTATTCTCCCCAAAGCAGCATCCCAATAAAATCCTTCTCCACACAGCTCTGTACTATCTTAGCCCTTGGCCTGGGGGCCCTGCATAGGCTGTCTGAGCTGTTTACAGGCAATGTAACAATGATGGTGCTGACTCAGCTCTCATTTCCCTTCCCCCTTCACTTCCTTGTGTTTTTCCCCTGAAGTTTTTCCCATTTGCAGCCATTAGCACTTGGCTTCTCTACAGCCTGAAATAAAGAAATGATGTTTAACAGGTCACCTGAGGCTTAATGGGGAAAAAGCCATACCATGAGCAGGGGTATTTCTGGGTTGGCTATCAGCTCTGTACAAGCTGCAAGTCCCAACAGCTGGATTGCATGAAAACAGCTGTCTCAATTTTCTTTTTTTTTTTTTTCTTTTTTTTAATTTTTCCTTTTTTGTTTGCTTGTTTATTTAGGAGCCAATATTCTCCGTGACTCTGCGGGGAATGTGAAGCTTGGGGACTTTGGGGCCAGCAAAAGGCTGCAGACAATCTGTATGTCTGGAACAGGGATCCGTTCTGTCACTGGCACACCATACTGGATGAGCCCAGAGGTGATCAGTGGAGAAGGCTATGGCAGGAAAGCAGATGTATGGTGAGACTCAAACTTTTTCTCCCTTAGATTACAGTTTTTCTGGAGCAAGAGAAGACAGACATCCATGCTGTCATCCAGCTATCCAGAAAGCAGGTTTGGTCTGGATCAGATGTTTTCAGGTGAACTGGAGGAGTTGATTTGAACTCAGGACAGGACCTGCTGCAGGTTCTGCTTGGCAAAAACTCAAAACTCAGCTGCTCATTTAGTTTTTCAGGAGCAAATTCCACTCAAGCTGAGAGCTTATTTTCTATTTTCCAACTGATGCAAGGTTCCCATCTTTTTTTCCTATCCCTTGTAAGAGAGACTGAAGGGTGTTTAGGAAGGGTCCATTCATTTGGTTATAAAATGAGAAATATGCTTATAGCACACTGGAAATGAAAGGAAGAGAATTGAAGCTTCAAAGGAAAGATGCCCAAACCTGGAATAACACAAAAGATACAGGTCAGATCAGAGGTGATCTGAAGTATGCATGAATGGAAACTGTAGCTGTGCTATTATTGGCATAGCCAAGAAAAAAAAAAACCTCTATTGAAAAGAAAGAGCAAAATGGGCTTGTGTCAAAATGTTCATTTTGGAGGCCTTAAAAAAGGTCTAAGCTAAAGCAAATGACAGCAAACATAGCAGAACTGGGGCTTGGATGCAAAGGGTTAAGTTCTGCAGACTGGCCCAGTTGGGCTGCTTGGGGAGAGATGGTAAGCACGTGCCCTTCCCCCTGGGTTGCTGCAGTTGTGGATTTCCTCTTAGTGCTGACATGGGTCCATTCCCATCAAAGAGAGGCTGCTGTTGGCTGAACTCCAGTTCCTACAATCCTGATCATTATTTAGGGGGGGGTCAGAATTTTCCAGTGCAGAGTTAGTCCCATGGTGGATGCCTATGGCCAGCGAGGCTCAAAGACGTAACAAATCTATCCACCTGGCTTCCTGCCACTGCTGCAGGCCCCTCTCCAATTTTCTTTTTCCTAAATAGCAGAATATGTGAGCTATTTGTTATTGCTGGAATGACTTGACATGAAAAACATTCCTGCTGTTTGCTGAATATCTTCAAGAAACCGGATCTGCTTAAACAGTATAAATCAGTCTAAACAATAATATATCCCTGCTTGCTCTTGAGCAAACCCCCAGCACTTCTGCACACATGGTTTGCATTTTCTGTACTCTCTCCTAGTAAGTCTTAATGTCTGGAAACCAGTGTAAAATTTTCACATTGGATTTTAAACTTTGTCAAGAAATCATTTCTTGCATATTCACAGGGTTTAATTCCTTTCCTTCCTTGTCTTGGCAACTGATTCAAGTCTGCCTCTGTGAATATCTTCTCTTTGCTTTTCACTTCAAAAGGTTTAGTTTAAAGGTAGAAGAGGCAGTTTTGCCTTTTTAATGGAAGAGTGTAATCAAAACCCAAGCCTGGATATTAGAATTTCACTAACTGCTTTTGCTTAATCTGTGGCCTGGAGGAAGCAATTAATCCTCTTTGAACAAGAACCAATCACTGCAGCACCCCAGCTTCCCTCTGGAAGTATTGGTGTCACACTTGCTTCAGGAAAGGTAGCTCAGCCATGTCTATCCCCTTGGAGCCCCAGGGATTTAACAAGAGTTTTGCCTTCCCAGAATGATTCATCTGAGCCTCTTCTCAGGTGATGAGGATAAAGGGTAAGGGGTGCAAGCTGGACCATAGGAGGTTCCGTGTAAACATAAGAAAAAGGTTTTTCAGTCTGAGGTTGACAGAGCCCTGGCCCAGGCTGCCCAGAGAGGTTGTGGAGTCTCCTCTGGAGACATTCAGAACCTACCTGGACATGTTCTGGGTGACCTACATTGGGTGACACTGCTCTGGCAGGGGGGTTGGACTCAATGTTCTCTTGGGGTCCCTTCCAACCCTTTACACTCTGTGATTTCTGTGATCTGCCCTGCTGGTGTTTTAACTTGCTGGCTCCTCAGTTTGGAGCTGTTACAGCTTTAATGATCTTTTAATTGTCTACGATGCTTGGTTTCTGGTGGAGATATTAAGGGGGTTCTCTCCCATGTGGGCATCCTGAGGCTGTGCACGAAAAAAAGGATTTTGCCAAAATGGCTTTGTTGAGGTCACCACCTCTGATTGACTGGTTAAAAAGTGTGGTTTCTACCTTGCAGCTCAGCCAAGTGCCTTGGAGAGATAACAGGAGCAGCAGCAGAAATACCACTGAGGTCTGGCATCACCTTCAGGGTCATCTGGTGTGCACCTCTTGGCCCCTGGTGGGAATGCAAAGGTTTCCTGAGAGCAGGATTTGAACAAATGAGAGCTGGGCAGGTGGCACAGCCCAGGTCATGGTGGAAACCAACCTCCCAGCCTCAGCACTTCCCTGCCAGCAGCAAAAGCAGCAAGGTTGATCAGTCTGGCTTCAAACCTGTGCACACTGAGGGTTTGCTGCGCATGGAGCAGAGCTGTACCTTGATGTTGGCTGCTTGGAAGTTTGGAATAGAATTTTCAGGGTTGGAAGGGACCCCTTCCAAGCCATGGGCAGGGCCATCTCCTACCAGATCAGGTTGCTCAGAGCCTCATCCAGCCTGGCCTTCAAAACTTCCAGGGATGGGGTTTCCATCACCTCTCTGGGCAACCCGTGCCAGTGTCTCACCACCCTCAGGGTGAAGAACTTCCTAATATCCAATCCACCTCTACCCTCCTCTAATTTATATCCATATCCGTATCCTGTCACTCCCTGACATCCTTAAAGGTCCATCACCAGCATTCTTGTAGCCCCCTTCAGATACTGGAACTCTTCTCTCTGCCTGTTATTTTGTGTCAGTCAATTCTCACTTCTTGTTGTGTTGTTTTTTGTTCTTTTTTTTTCCTGTCTGCTTTTTTTAGGAGCCTCGGTTGTACAGTTGTGGAAATGCTGACAGAGAAGCCCCCCTGGGCAGAGTATGAAGCCATGGCAGCCATTTTCAAAATTGCCACCCAACCAACCAACCCCCAGCTCCCCTCCCACATATCAGAACATTGTCGGGACTTTCTAAAGCAGATTTTTGTGGAAGCCAGGCACAGACCCTCTGCTGAAGAGCTGCTCAGACATCAGTTTGCACAGCTCCAGTACTGAATTACCTCCCTTGCTAGCAGCTCCTTGCTGGGCTTTTGGGTGCCCTATCTGGTCTAGTTGCAACTGCCTGTTGTGGTGCTGCATCTTCCAAATGCCAACTCAGCCATCCAAATCCTTTGGGAAAACGATGCCAAGGAACCTAGGGTCTGCTCTTGTGCCTGATGACCTTTTGTTTGCTGGACTAATGTTGATTCTACCAACAGAGCTGCCTTCTTGCCCTAGTTACCTTGATGTGAAATTGCAGCTGGCTGCATGTTTTCTGCAGGCCTCCAAAAAAAAAAGAGAAGTGGCTCACGGGTTGAACATAGAAGAAACCTGAACCAAAGGGGGAACTGGAAGAGCTACACACAGCAACATGCAACAGCCATCCAGACCAGCTCTCTACATGTGGGTCACTCTTTTCCAGACTGCTGGAGCTTTCAAGGCATCTCTAGTACAGGAATCCAGCAGAAAGCCATGTGGCATTGAGCATGCACTCACTATATAATTATATATTTTTCTTCTTAAGTATTCAGCATCTGAAGGTGTTCAGAAAATATTGATTCAAAAGTATGTGAATAGTGTTATTTTATAATGAAACCATGGATTTGGGGGTGAGGGACGTCTTTCTAGTGAAATGTCAGGATAATCAGAAAAGTTTCAGCAGAATGCAATCACTCCAGGGCCTAAAGATTAGGGCTCTCCCAATGACATTTGTAAAATCCCAAGCTTGATTTTCCAAGGCTTGATCTGTCCTAGCATTAAGACAGGGTTGGATAGTTTGTGTCCTCATAGCCAACAGATCTGTGCTCCTGCTTCATCTCCCTGGGACTGCTGGGTCTAAACAAAACCCTTCTGGAAGGGAGTTCTACAGAACAGCTTTCTGTGGCACCTATCTTTTTGGCTGGTAACTTCTTACCATCCCTTAAACCAAAGATGGTTCATCCTGATACCCAGGAATTTGCTTCAGGAAAAGCTTAGGTGTTTCTTTGAGGACTTGGCCTAATGGAGAATTGAGTTGAGAAATGCTGGACAATAGTTTTACTTATGCACAACAAGTTAGAATCAAGCTCAACCCTTCGGTGTGTGTTTTGTTTTACAGGTGTGGAAGTGTTCATCTGGGGTTTCCATCAAATAGTAGGGTCCTGTTTAAATAAGTTTTTGTACAAGTTCAGTCAAGCAGTGAACCAGAGAGAACATTTGTAATCCTAGCAAACTTCTGAAATGAACTGCAGATGCCCACACAGGTACCAGCAAAATCATTTTTGCATCTGAAAGGTACCACATCTCTGAGAATGGAGCTCCTGGTGGTTTTACTAGCCTCAAATACTAGATGTTGATTTGGGCACCTTATTTCACTCATAAAAGACCAGCAGTTTCTAAGTGCTGGGCATTCATGGAGTAATTACAAGTTATCTGTATGAAATTAAACTAAGAAAAGGAAACCTATTGTTAGCCAAAATATTGAAAATATTTAGCAACACTAGAGGTGTTCTGCCCTTATATTGGAAACCATATTAAGGGCCCACATGCCTCCACCCTTCCATCTCAAAGACGACTTGAAAAATTGCTTTCATAGTGCAGTAAAATTAAGTTTTACAGCCAGAAAAGGCAAGTTTTAATGAAACCAAGCTCCTTGAACACTTGAGAAGTAATGTGTTTAATTAAAAGAGGCAAAAATGAACCCTTAAAAATAGCCAAAAGCCCTGAAAGGGTTTAAAAACCAAGTGTTTTTCCTGTGCCAAACTCAGAGCAATGTGTAACCAGGGAAAGCCAAGTTCAGGCTTTCCTGCACTACTACAAGGATGCACAGTTTAGGTTGCAGGCACTTCAGGGGATATCTTTTATGAAAGCCCTTGTTCCATAATTTATTTAATTCTAGTGAGAGCACTTCTCTTGATCTTTTCCAAACCTGGGACTTGACTCCACATTGTCAAGACACGTGGCCTGACTTTGGGCCAGCACTTCCCTGTCATTTGCACCAAAGGGAAGTGAGGCCGTGACACTGCTGCTCTGTTTTAGGAAGCATTGTACAACCCCTTTACACAGTGGTGTAAATGGCTGCGTATGCTGCAGAGGAATGGGAGACCCTTCCTCTAGGCTTGGTGACAGAAGTAGGGTGAGCAACACTCTTCAAGCCTTGTAACTAGCACCTAACTATACCAAAGATTGGAATCTCTTCTTCATCACACTGCAGATGTAGAGCAGCAAGCAGGGGCACGGTGATCCTGCCTGCCCAGGTTCCTCTTTTTCCTTATCCCACACCTTGTATTTTGGGAGAGAACAGGGCATGAGGAAACGGTGTCACTTTTAATGTTTCAAAGCAACTAAATCCTCAGGATCTGTTGTGGCTTTTACCTCATAGGCGTCACGGAAAGGCTGTTTCACAGCAAAGAGCATCACGGACTGATGGGCTCAGTCCTCTCTCCCCACCAGAACTTCTGCTCCTTCCCACCACCTATGCTGAAATGTTCCTACTCTGTGTAATACGTGTGTATTCCAGTCTGTATTAAGGAAAGGAAATAGGAATTGTACAGTGACAGAGAAGATGGGGTGCCAGCTTGGACTTCTTATATTCCAGAACCTGACCCAATGCCACCCGTTCGGCACAGGAACAAGCCAAAGCATTACTTGTATGTTTGGAGATGCACTTTTATGAATGTAGTTTATATCGCTCTTTTTTAGCTCTTTTTACATCATGTAAACAGTGATGCCTCATACTTTGGGGTTGTGTTTTTTTTTTTATTTATATCTTTAAAAGATCATATTTGGTGATTTTTATATATAGCGACTGTTACGGGGGAGGGGGGCTGGGAAATAAATTTGACGCCTTTATGAATTTAAAAAGGAAAAAAATAGCAGCTGGTTTTGCAGAGAATTTGCTGATGGTTTGTAACAAGTAGAGCCAAGCCAAAATGCTTTCTTTGTTTGCTCACAGCCCTCTTGATTGTGGAAAAGGAAGATCTGGATTCCTAAGTCCACTGCTGCAGTGAATAAGCTTGGGGCCAACACTCGGACTACAGCCTCTTTACCACAACCCTGGCAGCAAAAAAGCTTCAGGTGGAAATAAGTGTAGTTATACCTCTAAATTGAATTACATCTGGCCTCTTCATCCTGGTAGAACTGGGAAAAAGAAAAAAAAAATGGAATCAAGGGGAAGAGGAGTGCCAGGCTGACAATAAGCTATTTTGTGTCCAGTCCAAATGTCATGTTGTGTTTTCTGCTGTTCCTTCCAGGGAGGGATTTCTGGTGAATATTGAGTATTGGGATCTTCCATGGAAGGTGCTGCAGAAATGGAGGCTGTTCTGTTTGGTGAAAATATCTTGTGGGAGTCCCTTTCTCCTAAAGCATTTGAAACTGTGAGCAGGAAAATGCCCATCAGAGGGGAATTTGGGGGATTTGGCTGTCTGGGATTGTTAGGAAACAAAACTGTTGGCATTTTGGTCTTGGTGTGACGATTCTGTGCATTCCAGGTTATTTGCTTGTTCTCCAGTAACTCTGATCTTTGCCTGTTCTAGAGGTGGTAAGTTGCAGCACTTTGGATTATTTTTTACTTTGTTTTGTTGCGGTTTTGGTTTTTTTTATTTATTTTTGGAGTAGTATTTCAAAGGATTTGAAGATGCTCCAAACAGTTCCCATTGCCATTAATTACAAAAAAAAATGGACTGGGAGGAAAATTGGTACCTGCTCAGGTGACACATGTTATTTCCAAGTGGCCAGAGAGCCAGGATAACTCGTGAAACCTCAGTAACCATATAGCTCTGCTGTACACACTTCTCTGTTAGGCAAAGGCCAGATACTTGGAGCTGTACAGAGGGGTTAAATGAGGTCCCAGTGACTGGTGCTTAGGTTATTAGCTGCTGGATGGAAAGGTTTTTATAAATTTGACATATGTACAGTCCTGTGGCTGTCACCTTGGTACCTGCCCTCGGAGCTGGGAGTCTTCAGTCTGTATTTAATTTTCAGGAAAAAAAAAAAAAAAAAAATAGTTGTCCACTGCAGTTTGGGCTTCAGCTCTTTAAACTTCAGCCTCAGTTAGGAGCAAATGTCACTGAGCAGCCCTGTATTTTCCCAGTTAGAGAAGGTAGATGTGCCAAAGGGACAGTTCAGAAAGGAAGAAAAGGACTTTATTTTCTGTCAGTGCCTGTCTGACATCAACTGCAGAGCAGGGAGAAATTGCTTTAACCTGGATTGTGCAGAAGACCTTGAACCAGTAGTCTCTATATACCGACCAGGGGCTTGCAGTGCAAAGCCAGGCCAATGTATCATTTTATTTACAATAAAATTATCATTTATATGAAAGCCTTTTTGGTGGTTGTTTGCAATACCGTTCCTCTTCCTTCCTCTCTATGTGACGCCTCAAATGCCTAAGACAATTAAGTAGTTTACCCTCTAACCAAGGACTTTAGTTGAAGGAGGAAATTTTTCTTTTGAGGGATTTATTCTTGGAGACAGCTGAAGGAGTGTTCTGTTTGTGAGGAATTGCTTCTTGGAACAGGTAAGTGTGTGTCTTCCACAAGGGTGCCTCTGAGGAAGGTCATGTTCATCCATTCTTACCCTTCAAAGAGAAGGTAGTATAGTGTATAGGTAGTAAAGTGTATAAAAATAGCAACCTCTTCATTTCACCTTGCAGGAGAGTTGCTGGACTGGTTTAGTGGCTCTTCAGGTGGAGATCTTACAGCTGGAGAGCAGGAGCTGAGGTTTGCTTTTGAATTTTGCAGTGTTGGTGAGTGTTTTTCTCTAGGTCTTGTTGCTGATTCATCAGTGCCTAAAAAGGTAAATCAGCATCAGGTGGGAAAAAGGTGACAAGATCAGGAGGAGATGGTTTGCATGATGGGGTCTGATTCCCTGCCGTGTTTTGCTTCAGCTGGGAACTAGGAAAAAAAAAATCCCCAAGTAGCTTTTGCTAAGGGGGTAACCCCAGCTCTAGCTTGAGGAACTCAGCCTCCTCAAAAATGTATTTATTTTAAGTAACTGCTAACAGCTCAAGGTTCCTGAACTGTTTCTCCTTTGAATGTTGTGTAATTTTAGAAAGCAAAAATTGAGAGAAATGAGGCCACTGGACTTGAGATAAATGGGAGATCCCATGAGCTGGCTTCTAGAATTGAAACCTTGCAGCTGAAGTGGAGGAAATCTGTGTAGCCTTGAATTGTGTGTGCCAGGGCTTTGGGACAGGACAAGCTTTGCTGTCCCAGAGTAGGGTGAGGGAATGGGTAACCACATTGCCAAATATTTTCAGGCTTTATTTTTTTTCTAGCCTACTATCTTAGGAAAGGGCAAAAAATAGTGCATCTCTAACATGACTTGCTGAAATGCTCAGTTTTTCCTGGTGCTGCTCTCTCTTTATTCAGCTCCTGCTCTTCAGTGTCACAGTCACTTAAGCAGTGGTTTGAATGCTTGAGATTTTGGGTCTCCCAGGACCTGAACCACAACCTTCCTTCTACTCTCTTTCTCCCAGGCCAGGGTTAGCTATTTGCTGTGTCAATTAAATACTGAAATAATGTTTTACTGTAAAATGTGAACAAATAAGAACAAATGGGTTAACAAACTGATGCAATAGAAACCCCCGCATGTGCAACATGTGTGGAGCTTGTGTGCTGTTCCGGAAGAGACGAGAACCAGATCACTGAAGCTGTCCCAGAACAAAAATGTCATTTGGAACCAGAAATAACCCCCTCCTGCTGCTTCCTGACCCTCTCCTCATGTATGTTAGAACCTGAAATTTCTGCCTTTGCTGAAGGAGGAACTTAGAAACTCTCAGTTACCTTTGCTTTCTCAAAGCTGCTGCCTTCAGTCTCCTTTCCACTGTTCAGGGGTAACATTTGTTTTAGGAACATGAGGATCACATCTTAGGCCTGGATGATGGCATCTTCCCTCCTGAACTCGTCTCCCACTCAGTTCTGGCAAAAGTAAGGAGCTCTGGAATAATTCTGCTTGCCATAAATAGGGTGTGTGGGACTGACTTAAACCTTCACCATGCCAGTCCGTGGGTGGTGGTTGAGCAGAGGCTGAGAGGGAAATGTCTGGAGTTTTGGGCTGAAGGTGGAAATGATCAGCCATGAAACACCAACATGCAAAAGAAATGCAGCTAAAAACCTCTACTGCCTTCTTTTATTTCTGCTAAGTAGTGTTATATGCAGTATGGCTCAGGGGAAGGTGACTCAAAGTATGTTTCCTCTTTAAAAACAGTTCTGAAGCAAATATGATTTAAAATCTCTGAAGAGGTTGGCTCTGGTACACTACTGTGGCTCTTTCTGTTAGGACAGTAAAGTCTAAAGTAGGAGTAATGTCTCCTGGATTTAATATTGCCTGAGTGTGGGTGTATTACATTTTATCCAGGAAATGCTGGCATGGGTAGCTGTCATGCTGCTTGTTTTTCTGGGGTTGATCTCTTCCTGGTGCTCTGTGTCTTGTCCAAAACTGGACATCTGGATGGTATGGATGTACATGGATTCTTACAGATTGGTTTGGGTTTTGGTTTTTATTTTTTTCCGAAAACAGTTTTTATTACATGAATCTGTTGGCTTGAATTTTTAGGGTCTGGAGCAGATCCTTGAGCTAAAAGGCAGGTTGAGGAAGGAAGATGGAGATGCAAAAGAAAGCTGTGGGGTGAGTAACACAAATAAAGGTTATTTGTTACTCCTCAGTCAGATTGTTTCTTTGGTAGCCAGCCCAGATCTGGGCTTTGGAGGGGAGGAAGTGGAGGTGGCAATGTGCCACTCTCTGTGCTTCAGTTGAAAGGCTGCAGCAGTCAGCAATAAACCCTGGAGCAGCCCTTGTGCTGCTGTTGGAGCTGCTGCTCTTGAGCTCTCACTGCAGCATCACCTTGGAGCTCCAGCATCCTCTGCTTCAGCTGCAACTTCTTTGGTTCCTCTGTGCTGGAGCAACAGAAAGAAACCCCAACAGGGACAACTTTTAAGTAGTTCATCTCAACTAGATGCAAGCTTTGGACAGCATCCTCGAATAGGTTGCAAGCAGGATCTCTCTTCCTAGCTCTGGTTTCTCTTGCCAGATGCTTCCCCCTGCTCTGCACTGCTGCTCAGCCTCACCAGGGGGAGTGCAGGATGCTTCCCCCTCCAGCCAGAGCTGATGCCTGGCTCCTGGCCATGCAGAAAATGCAAAGAAAAAGCTTGTAATCATGTTTGGTTGCTGTATATGCTGAGAACTTGCTTTCCTTCTTCCCATCCTGGGTGTTCCCCCCCCTTGACTGGGGGGGCTGAGCATCCTGAATCCTGGTACCTCCAGAGATACAGATTGCAGGTTTAGACTGGCAGTCAAGGGGGGCTGCTGGCAGCTGGGATGAGAAAAAGCAGCTCCTGTGCTTCAAGGTGGAGATCTGAAGTAAAAGTGTGGCAGGAAGAAGTCGCTGGTGTGTGCTCAGAAAAGGGATTTTGGGGTGTGTTGTCCAAAAGGTATGCTAAGGGTGGGGGGATGCAGAAAGGAGGGCTCTACACCCAGTGTAGTGCATCTAGAACTCCTCATAAAATCAGCTGGATTTTAGCTCAACATTAGGGACAAAGAAACAATATTTCCAGCTTTTTTCCTTTTTTTTTTTTTTTTTGAACCTGTCCTATAGAAGCTTCCCAGATGGAGGCATTTTTAGTGTCTGCAGTCTGCTGCTTCTGGCACACCCTGGGAAAGCTCTGCCATTTGGGCAGTTCCATCACTTTGGAACTGGCTCAGGCAGCTCAGATGAGCTGAAAGCATTTTAAAACCTCTTCCCATGTGTGCTACCACTCAGGTTTCCCTGCATGCAGAGCAGGGAAGCAGGAGTTCACCATTCCCTGTGTGCAGCAGCCATTCCATCAAATGTAGCTGTATCCAGAGTCTCTCTTCCCCACCTGATACTCCTTGGATTTCCTTCCCTCCCCTGAACTGAAGTGCCCGGGTCAGGTTGCTGCAGCCTATTTAGGTAATAAATAGCCTGGTTCCTGCTCTCAGAATCAGCAAATGATCATATAACTGACTGGAGATCTCACACCTCTTGTGCTTGCACGTTCCCTCCCTTTCTGCTGCCTCAGCCAGAGTTTGCTGTGCCTGTATGAGAAGAGGCTGTAGGAAAGCAATCCTAAATTTCAGTTTTGGGGAGAAAGGAGAGAAATGGAATGTAATTTTTCATGCCGAAGGCTCATTCTCTTGGGTTTTTTGTTTTTTTTTTTTCTACTGGGTGTTTTTGGATTTTTTTTTTCCTACCTTAAAATCGTCTAATGTAATTAATGTAATCTGCTTTGTATCTGTGCAGAAAAGAGCAGCAGCCTGCTGAGGTGAGGGAAGTGAGGCCAGCAAGCAACAGGAAGCAAAACCAAGGAGGCTGCTTTCATTTGCTAAGCCAGCTTGAGGAAGGAAGGGGCCACAACCCCAGCAGCATCACGAGACCCTCTCGACAGAGGAGGGGGGGGACTGCTCAGTCTGTTTGATGGCAGTGAATGCTGCAGGGCTGCTCCAGAAGCAGTTTTGTCAGGGTGTAAATCTGCCACCAGAGCACTGGTGTGAGGGACTCAGCAGCACCTGGATGGTGGGGACAGTGAAGCTCACCTGGAGCCTTACCAGGGTCTCCGTGCAGTCCCCCCATCCAGAAGAGCTGACAGATTGGCCCTTTAAAAAGCCCAGAGCTAAAAAGGAGAAATAACTTGGCCAACGTGAGGGACACCAAGCTCCTGGGGTCATCCAACAGGTGTTTTCTCCAAGCTGCAGCCACCTCTGCCAGAGAAGGCAAGCTGTGGAGATGCTGCTGGGCTCTGGTGCACACGCAGACGGACTCATCGGGAGGGAGGAGGAGGAGGAGTACCCCAGTGAGCCAGGTCAAGAACACATCTTTATATCCTCTCTTCCTTCCAGGACTCCTAGGGACTACCCATACCCATCTTTTGCCATCTTTAGCTCCTGTTTTCCTGGCTGTGTCTGGCTTCTCCCAGCCAGGCTGTGCACAGCTGGAGGTGATGTTATCAGTCCCTGATGGAACAGGGGCTCTTGGTCTCAAAGGCTGTTGCTCTGCTGTGTGGGTTTTGCTGGTTTCTGTCCTGAGTGGGCTCTGAAAAGCCTAATTCCTGTAGCATTTGAAAGATGTGAGATTCCTGAATGTTTGCTCTTTCAAGCAAGTCTTACAAATTGTGTGTGGAGGAAGGAGGTAAATAATAATTCAAACCAGACTCACCTGCTCTCCCTGCATGCCCTGCAGGTCTCATCAGCCTCATTCATCTGCATGGACTCTGCTGGGCAAACACCACAGCTCAGCAGATGGGGTTGATCCAAACCAGATCTGGGGGTGCAGCCATCAGCAGAGCTCTGGTGCCCATCCTGCCCCTGGAGCTGAGCTGCTTCCATGCGGAGGGGGAAACCCCAAAGCATAGGCAAGGGCAGAGGGGTGGATCTAATTCCCAGGATGGTGTATTCCCTTTGAGGGGGGGCTCCCTGGGGAAGCTGGGGTGTGGTTACAGCTGGGCTGTGCAGTTTGAAATCCTGCAGTCAGTCCCCAAAGGATCCCAAAGGCTGCCCAGGTATCGACGTTCCACGTGCCTATCAGGAATGCTTTCTTGGTCCTGCTTGGCCAAGAGGCTTTTTCCACAATAACTGAGCAGCAAGAGGCAGACCTGAGCACTGCTCCCACCTCCCTGCCCCCCTGGGAACACAGACCAAGACAGGGAAGGCTCGGAAACCTTGTATTACAAAAATAAAAGAGTGTGATGCCTGAAGCTGCCGTGCCAGGCTCCAGCGCTGAACGTACCCATCAAAGGCAAATATAAAAAAGACAGAAACTGTTGAACAGTTGCAGGGCAACATCCTTAAGGCTGAACAATCCCAGCTGAACTGAGCTGATGTAAACCAAGGACTCTCTTTATCCAGAGGCCCCCAGCAAGGCAGGACTGGTGTGGCAGGAGCCAAGAGCTCTGCTGTGACTTGCAGGCTGGGCTTAAGCCCCCAGAGCATCTCCTTTTCCACGGTGACAGACTTGAAAATGTTATCAACAGGGCTGGGGTTGCCCCGGGGGCAAGTACTTCTGTTCTGATCTCATGAGAGAGAAGGCAGAGAGAGGGCTTTAGGGCTGAGGACTTTACCCTGCTCCCCTCTACCCTGTCCTTATGGACCCCTCCCAGCATCCTCCCAAGTGGGCCGGGGGGTTGCCTCCCATCCCTTCCCACCCACAGGTCCTTGGGATCCCCTCTGGTTTACATCAGCTCAGTTAGCCCCTGGCTCAGCCCTGCTCCGAGCTGTCTCCTGCTGGGCTCCAGGGAAGGAAGGGGTGGCTCAGGCTGTCTTGGTCCCACTCTCCACCTCCTTGTGCACCCACAGCTCCTTGTGCTGCTTGCGCCCGAAGCCCTCGTCGTAGTTGCCTTTACTCTTGAAGAGCTGCTGGAAGTGGGGCTTGCAGTAGAATTCCCCGTGGAGAGCTGCGTAGCTGCCCAGGCTGGGGAAGGAGGGGAAGGTCAGGATGGAGAAAGTGGGATGGGGGAGGAAGGAGGTGAGGAGCATGCAGGAGGGGACTCGTAGAAAGGGCTCACTCCAGCCATCCCAGGGGGTTGGGGGATGTCCTGAGCAGCCTTAAAAGTCCATAAAGGAAGAGGGGGGGTGTCCTGCAGAGCAGCTGAACCTTGGCTTTTTGTCATCTAGGAGTAAGGGGTGGCTCAGCTTTGAGTTACCTTTGGAGTGCTCTCCCTGCTCTTCAGGAATCAAACTCTCCAGACCAGCTGGGATTTAGCTGAGTCTGGGAAGCCAGTGGGCAGATAAATCCCGGTTTTTTTTTGTTTTTTTTTTTTCTCTTTGGGCTGGAGCTCTTAATTTACCCCCGAAGAGGAAGAAGGGTTGTGCTGGGTAGGTGGGTGCACTCTTTGGAAGGTTCAGAGCTGTGGTGGTCCCCATCCCCATCAGGGAACACCTCCCAGCCCGGCTCACCTGAGCTTGGTGTGGCAGTGCTTGCAGCAGAAGCAGGAGTTGTGGAAGACAAATTTATCTGCCACCAGCCTCTCCATGGGGTAGACAGTTTTCTGGCAGGCAGTGCACATCTCCTTCACTTGAGCCTTCAGGCTGAAGGACTGGGCAAGGGGAGAGCAGAGGGTGAGGAAGGGGTCTGGGAGATGCTGTGCCTCACAGAATGGTTTAGGTTGGAAGAAACCTCCCAGATCATCCAGTCCAACCTTTGACCAACACCACAAGCTAACTGCTAAACCGTAGCCTTAAGGACCAGGTCACAGGATCACAGAATCATCCAGGTTGGAAAGGAGCTCTGAGAGCATCAAGTCCAACCCTTGATCCACTCCCCCCGTGGTTCCCAGCCACATTCAGTCCCTTCTTAAAAACCTCCAGGGATGGAGAATCCACCCCCTCCCTGGGCAGCCCATTCCAATGTCTGATCACCGTCTCTGGAAAGGATTCCTTCCTAATATCCAACCTAAACTTCCCCTGGCGGAGCTTAAGACCATCTGCCTTTTAAATACCTCCAGGGATGGTGATTCCACCACTGCCCTGGGCAGCCCATTCCAATCCCTGACAACCGTCTCAGGGAAAAAATGTTCCCTAAAATCTAAACCTCCCCTGGTGCAGCTTCCAGCTATTTCCTCTGGTCCTATCACAGTTCTCTAGGGAAAAGAAGCTGTTTCCCTCCTCACTCCAACCTCCCTTGAGGCAGTTGAAGAATTCCTCTTCCCCAGCATCCTTGTCCCTGCTCACTGCAGGAGGTTTGGACTAGGTGACCTTTAGAGGTCCCTGCCAACCCAAATTATTCTCCATTTCTCCCCTCACTGCCCATCAGTGGGATGTGGTGAAGCTGCAGGTACCTTGGAGCGCTGCACCGTGCTGCCTCCTGAGTTGTTCTTCACCTCCTAAGAAAGGAAGAAGAGAAATCAAAATGAGAGCCTGGAGTGACAAGCCTGGCACTGAGCAGTGCTGAAGGAGGAGCAGCAGAGGATGAGCACAGGTACATCCCAAAGGAATGATGGAAGATGAGCCGGGGGAAGTTTAGGTGGGATATTAGGGAAAGGTTTTTCACCCTGAGCACTGGAAGAGGCTCCCCAGGGAAGTGGTCCCAGCCCCAAACCTGCCCGAGTTGGAAAAGATGTTGGGATGATGCTCCCAGGCACCTGGGGGTGCCCTACACAGGGACAGGAGGTGGATTTGATGATCCTGATGGGTCCCTTTCAACTTGGGCAGGTTCATACCCTTTGGGGTATGTCACCTGGCTGTGTGGGACACATGGTGACCACCTCTGAAATCCCTTGCCCAGAGGCTGTCCTCTCCATCAGGCCCTTGGGTACCAATCAGTTCCTGCTGTCTCCAAAGAGGAGAGAAAATAGAGGGGGGGAAAAAGAAAAAAACCAAACCATTGCCATCTTGCAGAGTGGGAAGCAGGCACCAGGAGGCTGTGGGACCTGCCTGGGGACCCCCAACACTGCTCCCTGGGGCCTCTGTCTCAGCCACAGGAGGGTGGCATGGCTTTGTCCCTTCCATGGCCCAAAGGAGAGGTGACCTCTTTCGAGGCAATGGTTTAAAACTTGAAGAGGGGTAGACTTAGATTAGATTTTAGGAAAAAAAATCAGTACTATGAGGGTGGTGAGACACTGGTACAGGTTGCCCAGGGAAGTGGTGGATACCCCTCCCTGGCAGTGTTCAAAGCCAGGCTGGATGGGGCTTGGAGCAACCTGGCTTAGTGGGAGGTGTCCCTGCCCAAGGCAGGAGGGTGGGAATTGGATGATCTTTGAGGTCCCACCCAACCCAAACCATTCTGTGATTCTATGGGGATGGCCCAGAGGAGATATGACAGAGCACAACCCCAGGGTGGCCTTGGTGCCAAGCACCCTAAGAAGCAGCTCCCACCCTCTGCCCCCCATCACTCTCCTTGGCTCCCCTGTGCAGCCACCACCTGCATTTGGGGACACAAAGGGCTGGCACTGGCCCTGCTTCCAGGTCCCTGGAGGACACTTTGTGCCTGTGGCAGGCAGAGAAGGAGAAAGGGCTGCACAGAGCACAAGTTCCTGGCAAAACTCCCACCATGACCTGAGCTGGCACATCCTTGCTGGCTGGCTGGGGCATCTTCTAACAGCAGCTCTGTTTTGGTGCAAGGTGCTGCTCCTCCTAGCTAACATTTACCCCCCAAGCCTAGAGAGTGATAATTAAGCCTTCTCAACAATTAAACCCTTCTTGCTAATTAACCCTTCTTTTGCTTGGAGGGGCACAGGGTTCTAGTGATGCTGCCAGCACAGGTCTTGGGTGCAGCCAGAGGATGCCCCAGGGGATAACTGTGTGACCCTTGCATGGAGCATGTTCTGCTGGTTCCCCTTCAGTGGGGTTTTTGTTCCTGAGCTCCTCTGCTTGCCCCCAACCCCTTTGCAGCCCCTCCTGCTGCTGTACCATGAGAGAGATGGAAAAGCTGAGCAAGCTCCTCAAGTCCCTGGGTTAAGGTTAGAGTTAGGGTTTAGGGTTAGGGTCTCAAGTCCCTGGAGGCTCTGGGGGTGTGTGTAGGGCAGGAAGATCCATGGGGCACAGCTGGAGCTGGAAGTCTGTTCCAGGGCATTCTGCAGCTTGGGGGGAGCAGATGTTCCTCAGCCCCTCCAGCTGCAAGAGGGCAAAAAAGATCCAAGCAGGGAGGGAACCTCTGCCCCCCAGGTTTCAGGGCATCCCTCCCATCTGCAGCTGCAACAACTTCTCTTAAACCACCTCCCAGTCCTGCACACCCCCCTCCAAAGCTGACTCTTTGCAACAGGCACCTGCTGGGTCCCCATCAGCCACCTGCAAGTGTTTTAGCCTGGGAGAACCAGTCCCTCCTTCTTTCAGACAGGCAGGATCAAAGGGGTAAACACACTTGGGGCAAGGTGGACTCACCAGGGTTCACTCTCTGTACTCCTTGCTCCCAAGGTTGGGGCAGGATGACCCCAGACCATCACTCCACTGCCTCCTTGGCCACCTTCTTGCTCTGGTTTGGCTCTGCTTGGCCAGGACTTCCCCTGTTCCCTTCCCCCAGACTGATCTTCCATCCCCCTTCCTCCTGCTTTGTCCTTCCTCATCGTCTCTCCTTGGTATTTTTGGAAGTAGTTTGTCCAGGAGATGCAGAGCAAACTCTCACTTTGCTGAGCTGCTTCTCCAGACATTTCCCAGCTGTTCTCACTGACTGAGGTCAGGGATGTGATTTTTTTTTTTTCCTCTCACTCCCACAAGGCTGGAGGAAGGAAGCCAAAAAATCAACAGAGGGCCAGGGGGAGGCTCAGGCTGTGTAAAACCAGTTGCATCCCTCAACACTGGTAAAACACCCCCAGGTGCTCTCCTGGCTTTAGGATTTCATGCACTGCTTCCAGGCTAAGCTAAGGAAAAGCCTGCCTCTTTGGAGCTGGGATACATCCGTTCCCAAGGCTCCAGGCAATCCAATGCTGCTCGTCACTTCTCGGCAGCCTCCTGGCTCTGGTCAGGCACGCTCTCTATTTCATATCTGATATATCCTCCCGTGGGGAAGGGCCATATCCTGTCCCAGCAGGAGATGTTCTTGAGGCCTTTGCTGTTTTTCCATCTCCAATCCCAAGCAGCTCTCGCTGGTGAGTAGAGAAAGCCATGGAAACAGAAACAAACAGATGGCAGCTCCAGAGGAGAGGAGAGGAGGGTGAGCAGGGCCTGGATGTTGGCTCAGCAAACAGCACCTTCTGCTGGAACAGTCCTGTTCCCAATTCTGGGGGTTGAGTACCAGTTGACCGTGCCTTTGATCACCCTAAAATGTCAGGTTTGGAATACAGCTTTTGGACGTGCCACTCCACCTCCAAGAACTAAAACCTGGGTTGAAATTCCCCCCCAGAATCACAGAATCAGCCAGGTTGGAAAGAGCTTCTGAGAACATCAAGTCCAACCCTTAATCCACTACCACTGGGGACCAAGAAAACCTGTCTTTGGGAATACAAGCTAATACCATAAAGTGTGTCATCAGATACTGAATGCCTTATTAAGACATCTTCCAGGAAGGAAATTATGAAAGGGCATAATATTTGTGGCAGGCAAAGTACGACTCCATGAGGGACCACGGTGAATCCTGCACAGTGTAAATAGGAGCCCTAAAGAAAATCAAAGTGTGCTATTGCTTTTCCCAGGATATTCTAATCCATTATGGATAAAACATGAAAACAGTCATACAAATTTCAAAGTTCAGATTTGTACCACTTAGTGCCACATTCAGTCCCTTCTTAAAAACCTCCAGGGATGGAGAATCCACCCCCTCCCTGGGCAGCCCATTCCAATGCCTGATCACCCTCTCTGGAAGGAATTTTTTCCTAATATCCAACCTACACCTCCCCTGGCAGAGCTGAAGCCCATGCTCTCTTGCTTTACTGGTAGCTACTTGGGAGAAGAGACCAAACCAAAAGCAGAGGGGATGTTACATACATGAGTTGGGGGTGGGCTGGCAGGTCCTGTAGCCTGGAACATGGTTCCTTCCCCTCCTCTGTCTATTTAATCCTGAGCTTGAAGCCTGTGGGCTGATGTTCCCTGGGGAGGTGTCTGAGACAGCCCTCTTGCAACACCTGGAAAGGAAATGTCACCAGGAGCATGGTTGGTTTCATCACCCCAAACCCAGGATTGTGACATTGCTGTGCCCAAAGCTTCCCCTGTGGGCTCAGGGCAGCCTCCTGGCTTTCCTGGGGGATCCAAGAATTTTCAGTTTACCAGACTGGAGCAGCAGGCAGGAGGTGCAGGTCTGGAATACTGCTCAGGTTTAGGAAGCTGGGAAGTGACCTGGGGCACTGAGCTCAGGGAGCTGTGTCCTTTAGTCCCAAAGATATTGGGGGTAGGACGGGAAAGGGCTGCTGGAAACAGGAGCTGAAGGGGACGTGGTGGCTCCTGCTCCAAGCCAGGACGTGGAAGGCAGCTGCCAGGCAATGGTTGAGCCTTTAGCATCAAGGCTATTACTCCCAGTGTTTCATTAATGACTGGTTGTGCTGGAGCAAGGACTCTGATTTTAGTCTTGTTTTACCCCAGAAAAAGTCTTCCTGAACAGAGGGGATTATGAGCAAGTGATGGGGACTTTGTTTTCTGGGGCCCCTGTGTGGTGTGCTGAGCACCCAGGAGGATGAGTTGGAAAGGTCTCAGGCCAGTTTTAATGCAGCATGAAAAAAAACAAACCAAAACAAAAAAACACAAGAGACAAAAAAAAAAAAAAAAAAAAAAAAAAAAAAAAGAAAAACAAAACACCAACCCACCAGCACTGCAAATCACCCCTTTTAGTAAAAAGGAGCTGAAAAAGCACTGACAGATCCTCAGGGGGTTTTCCCCATTGTGCCTTACCTTCAAAACACCCATAAAAGGTCAAGTTTGAGGAGCTCTGTTTTGCATCTGCAACCCAGAGCTCTGGGGCTGAGCAGATGATGCTGAGCAGGGAGGGAACAGGAAGGTGAAGGGGTGGCTGCACAGCTGGGCAGTCAAGGGGATACAAACCAGCACCACTCCCACCCCCAGAATTGGGTTTGGTTTTGTTTTGCTTTCCTCTCCTGCTGAAACTTCTCATATTGTCACCTCCAATATTTTCCTGCTGCCCAAGGGTTAGTGCAGATCCTGAGAAAGCTCCAGGGTAAGAGAGGTTCTGGGCAGGGTTTGGGGCAGGGGATATCTCTGCAATGCCATCTCAGAATGGTATTTGCAAACATGCTCTGGGTTTTGGGGACTCTTTGGCTGCTTACAACATCCCAGCACCTGCCTCAGCTTGCCTGAGCTCCAGCAGAACACCCAAAATCTCCACTTTCAGAGTCAAAAAACCTTTCTTCCAGGTCCTGAACAGCAGTGGGTGAGCTGAGCTCCCCTCCACAGCCCTGGGGGACAGGACAGCAATGTCACAAACCTTGTGACATTGTCTCAGCCTCAGTGCTGAGAACGTGGCTTCAATTTTACCTAAATCATTTCCTGCCTCCTCTGTGGTTTCTTTGCTATTTCCTCCTTGCTGAGCGGCTTCTGCGGTGCCTGCCGGGAGCTGGGGACCAGTGCAGAGCCCAGGAGCAGCCCCAGTATCAGGGGATCATGGTCCAAACCCACCCCTGCTTCCCTGGGACAGCTCCTTCCCCATGAGATTATCCCAATCATTATATCCCCATGACATTTATTAAATCTCCAGGATCTGTCTGGTGCCTACATCCCACCACAAACCTGAGGACCCCGGGACACCTCCAGCACTACCCCCTGGCACCTCCCCTGCCTTTGCCACAAACATTTCACTGCCTCACCTTCCCTTCCTCTTCCTCCACTCCTCAGCTTCCTCCCATACCCCAGCCAACTTCTTTGCCTCAGTTTCCTCACTCTCTCCATCCTCCTCCTCTTGCCCTTCCCCCTAAGCAGCTGCTCCCTGGCTCCTTCCACCTCCTCTTTGTTCCTTTGCTTCTCTCACCCCCCAAACCCTCTTCCCTTCAATTCCATCCCACTTATCCTACCCTATGGTTTGATGTCCTCCCCCCAGCTCCATCCTCCAGGTCTTCTTCCTCTTACCATCCCTCTGCCTCCTTCCCTCCACCCCTCTCCTCCAGGCACATCCCCTGCTCAAAACCCTTTGCCCAGGCTGGCCCAACCTTTCTTTTTTTTTTTTTTTTTTTTTTTCAGCCAGAGGTCCCCCCATGTGAGTAGAAGTTGCTAAATGTCCTTCCTGCCAAAGGACAGATCTCAAAGGGGAAGGGTGTGCTGAAGAGATAAGGGAAACAGAACCAAGTTGGAAACCACAGGAGAGATTTTAGGAGGCTCTCAGCTGCTGGCATCACTCTTCCAAGGAGAGTTTTGTCTGCAGAGGATGGGGTGTGAGCCCAAGGAAATCAACAGAAGCCTCCAAGAGCAGAGGCAGAGGTGGCAGAAGCTTTACTTAAGGACATGCTGCCTGACTGATGTCATGGAACTTTCT
This sequence comes from Phaethornis superciliosus, assembly GCA_023637945.1. NCBI lineage: Eukaryota > Metazoa > Chordata > Aves > Apodiformes > Trochilidae > Phaethornis > Phaethornis superciliosus. The sequence goes on from JAJQWJ010000029.1 coordinate 146,917, forward strand.
TCCAGGGGTTGCTGATTTTCTGAGGAGCTCAGAGAACACCTGGGACAAAGCAAGAGAGCCAAATCCAAGTCCCCATGTGGAGGTTGGCATCCTAAGTGCTAGTTCTGACCTCTCCAAACCTCTCTTTCCTAAGGCTTTTAGCCATCTACGGCAGCCCAGGAAGAGCAGGACTGAGCCAGGAATTTCAGATATTTGGCTCAGGATGAGGTGAGAATCCCTTTGCCTTTCACTTTCCATTCTTCCTACCCCTCCTGAAAGCATCTGACAGCTGGTGAGGACCCCCCCAAAAAAAAGAAACAAAAACAAAAAAACTTTTTCAAAGAGTTCTGGGCTGATGCCATCTCCCCAGGGAGGTGAAGCAGCTCCTGATGGCAGCACTGGTGGTCACAGCATGAGAGGGAGGGTGGGGGATCTTGGGGTGCTCCAGAAAGATGGCACCAGCAGGATGGGTGCACTTGGTGCCCAAGTTCTGCCTGCCCGGATCAATGGTTCTGCCAGTCCTGATCTAGGGGCTTTTATTTTATTTTATTTTAGGGGGAACACAGCAAGTTGGTGTTCAGCTCAGGACCTTGGGGTTGGAGCTTGTCTGGCATCTGCAGGGGACGTGTCCCTTCTGCTCTGGCTGAGCACAGGTGGAGAGGAGCTACAGCTCTTTTAGCACCCAACAGGGGTGCAGCTTGGGGTGAGGAGCCCAACATCCATCCCAGAAGCTGTTTGGTTGCAGAGCAGCCTCTCCCACCCCCTCTCCCCATCCTGCCTGACCTAATGCAGGGAGAGGGAAGGACCCTCTGAAAAACATCCCATTTCCCACAGCCAGGACAGCATGGGGACCCTTTTCTCCTGTCCCCTCCCCAAGCAGGGCTGCCCTTGCTGCCAGCCCAGCCCAGCTCTGGCCTCTCCAGGAGCTGTTGGGTTTCCGGGCCAGGGAAGCAGTGTGAGAGGCCCCTTTCTGCCATATGGTTCCCATTAGCAGCTCTGGGAAGTCTGTGTTCACCTCTGGGATCACTGTACTGCTGCAAAAAAAAAAAGCTTTTCCAAAGGCAAAGGGTGGTCTGGAGAAGGGGGGTAGGGGGGGGAGGGGTGTTGGATCTGGGCTCCTTCCTCCTCCATCCCAGAAGGACAGGGAATATCCCTGGCAGCCCCATGGGAAGGGGAGGCAACACCTGGGAGGGACCTTTGTGAGCAAAAGTGATGGGGACTGATGTCCCCAGGATGATGTGCAGGAGGGGACAGCCCCTGACCCCCCCCCAGTGCCACGGCCAGCTCAGCCCATGGTCCTTCTCAGATGAATTGGGTGAGGAGGAGGTGAAGAGGAGCTGGAAAAATCCATCTCCTGAGCCCAGGAATCACCCACTCCCTCTCCAGCCTCAGGCACAGCACCCCCAGGGAAGGGGACGTTGTTGTCCCCAGTGTCCTTTCAGCTCCTCAAGCACGGAAAGAGACAGCAAGCTGCAGATGTGGGCAATGATGGAGGAAGCCCCTGGCTCCAGCTTGAACCATGGAAAAAAAAAACTTCATTTCACCTTCAGGTTTTGGCTCCTCACTGGACTTTGACTTCACCTGGATTTGGGAGCCAGGGCAGGTCCCTGCTGGCGTCACACAGGGTGGAGGAGGAGCAGAGCCATTTCTGAGGACACCACTGCTCTGTTCCTCAGGTTCCTCTGGAGATCAGCCCCACCACATGGACCTTTCCCTGCCCACAGCCCATGGCCCAGAGCTGCCCCTTCCCACCAGCCTGCCCTCACTCATCCACTTTCCACCCACGTTCCATGCCCGGGCTGCCTCTTGAAAGATTGCCAGTGGGCAGGAAATCTGCAGCCCAAGTGCTGAGGGATGGATGCTGACAAGGAATAGTTGTGGGGAGGAACAGGGCTGCCTTTGTCAGGGCAACAATGAAGGACCCAAAGAAGCCAGGAGGGAGCCCCAGGGAAGCCCCTGCCCACCCTCTCTGCTCTCCTACCTTCCTCCCTGCCTTGACTTGATTCCTCTGAGGAGGAGGTGCTGGAAGCCCTGGAAGGACCAGGGCCAAGGGGAACCATGCTTGTACCCTGGCTCTGTCTCTCAGCAAGGGGGAAGATGGGGCAGGAGGATGCTGCTGGAATTCCATCCCTTTTTAGTGGTGTGTTATTTTTTTATTATTTTTTTTTCTGTAGTCTCTCCCATGCTCCACCTGGCAACCTCACCTTCTGCTGTCCTAGATAAATGCACATCCATTTAATCTTACACTGGTGTTATGTTCCTAGTTCTTCTCCCACTGTAATATTTGCCTCTCCGAGGGATTCATAAGAGTAATCACATTCCTTAGCAGTCTGTTTTCAGTTGGAGAAGCCAATTCCTTTTAATCTGATCCCATAAGGTGAATTCTCTGTTCCTACAGCTACCTTGGTGGCCCTCTGCAAGTGGCTGAGCTGACCTGGCTGTGCCACCTTGAAGGCCATCTCAGACCTCTTCTGGTCCCAATACTTCTCTGGCAGCCTGAAAACACCTGCCCTGGTGTGGTTTTTCTCTGCCACCTCTGCCAGAAATTCTAGATGCATTTTCTTCTCCATTGCCCCCTCCTCTTGCTGAGGTCTCCTCAGGCTCCAGCAGCTTCGTGTTGCAGCTCCCCAAGGACCCACTCTGGCATGAGACAGCTCCAGCCAGTTCCAGGACTTCAGTTTCATCTTCCTGTTTGCTGATCTGGTTTTTCTCACCACAGGCAGCTCTCCTGACTTCTAAAAGGGACTGTTAACAAGTTCAGTCCCTTCCCTGTGGAAGGATCCAAATGTCCTCCTTCCATGTTCCTGTCTCTTCCCTATCCTGTCTCCACCTAAAATAATGATTTCCTTTGGCCACTGGATCAAGTGCTTTCCTTAGGCCCAAATTCAGGAGCTGTTTCAGAATTGAGCTGTTGTACCCAAGGAAGACACTGAGCCAAGGACTGAGAGCTTCTGATGCTTTGCTACCTGCAGCCACAGCCAGAGAGAAGCAAATCCTGTTCCAGGCACCCCAAAAAACAGCACAACCCCTTTCCATGTTCCCTCCCTCTGCACCACCCCAGCAAGAGCTGCTGTGTCCTCCTGCATTTGCTGGCTGGATGCAGATTATGTCAAAAAAGAAGAGCCACCCAACTCACATCCCTAAATCTCTCAAAAGACCATTCTTGCCTTGAGCTGCCCTGTCTATTTGCAGCCTTCACTTCCATCCTTCCTTTTAGGATCCAAGATGTCTTACTATAGACAGAGGATTTCAGTGGAGCAACAAGTGTTGCACCAGAAGAGCAAGCCCTGGAGAGGCATTATCAGAGGTTGCTGAGTCTCCTGATGGCTGAAAACCCTTGGGCTGTCCCCATGGAGAGGGATGTGGGCACACCCAGGGAATGAGAAATCTGCCTAAAGTGTGCTTCATCTTGATTGCAATAATCCCTTTACCCAGATTTCATGTTTTCCATCCCAGAGCCTTTGCTAACAGGTAGGGAAGCTCTGCAACCCCCCCCCCCCAGATGGCAGATAAAAATTATTTCACTGGAAAGCAAAACGCAAGACACCTCTGGGAGAAGAAGGCAGCTGCCTGACAATGGCCAAGAGCCCTGCAAAAGCTGAGGAGGGGTGAAAAGAAAAAGAAAAACTCAATCCTTGTGGAGGACCAGAGAGGGTAAGCTGTAGGCTCACAGGATGGACTCACTGAAGGAAGCCAGAAGAGGAACTCCCTTCCCTAATGAGAAGTCTCGTGGGATTTTTGTTGACCAAAAAAGGTCAGGAACCTTAGTTTTGGAGTGTATGAAAAAGAAGATGCATCCAGTCACTTTGTAAAGCCCAAGAGGTTGGTTCTGACAGGTCCTCACTTCTTAACTGAGAATTTGCTTCTTGCTGGGCTCCCATTTAAAAGGGACCCTCATGCTGGAGCTGTTTCAGGCTAGGTTTGATCAGATGCCCTGCAATTATTTTGTAATCTACATTAATAATGCTGCAGATGTGCAACTCCTGGCCTTAAATATACAACAGCTCAGCTGAGGCACCAGATGTCTTCCCTGCAAGAGTCCTCACATCATGTCTTTGGTGGACAAAGCCCAGTTTCCAAGGCATGATCCGGGCAGATGAATTATCCCGTTCTTTACAAACTGATTCCCACCCCATGAACAAAAACCAGCAGAAAATGGATCAAAAATATGACCTGCAAGATAGCTTAGCTGATCTCAAGTGATCCAAGGGGATTAGACAGATCAGACTGGCTCAAAATGTGGTACTTACAGCACCAGACTGGGACTCAGGAGACCTGGGCTTGGTTCTCAGCTCTGCTGCTAGTTTTTGGGTGGCAGTAAATAAACAATTAATTTCATTTTTTCTCTTCCCCAGCTCCCCCTCCCCACAATGAAAACAGAGCTGCTCTCCTTTGTCAACCCCAGGAGATCTCTGGCTGTTAAGGGTTATGTCAGAGCCCAGCACCTTTGTGTTGTTATTAAATCTCACAGTCAGACAACAGCCTCCCCAGGGAAGTGATGAAAGACCTGACACTGGAAAGGTTGGGAGCCAGGTTGGAGGAGGTGGTAGGAGACACACCAGTGAGAATTAGCAGGCATTAACCAAGGGGAATAAGGGAATCAGGATCTAACAGGTTTTCTTCCATCTCTCCTCTTCCTTTAATAAAATGGATCTGTCCAGCCCCACCCCCCCACTCTGGACTGCAGCACTCAACAAAAGGGGAATTACAGCCCCAAAACACTGCACCCCAAGATGCTCACTGCAGCAGATCCAGCAAACACAGCCCTGTGCTCACATCCCCCCATGATCCGCTGGGTGCAAGCCCCTCACCCCCCAGCTCAGGGTGCTGCCCCCCTCTCCCCTTGCAGCAGCATCATCTCCCCCCCAGCTCCGGGAGCTCAGAGCTCATCTCCTTGCCCCTGCCTGACCCGGTGAGGCCACCCAGGGATGGGAACACCCCCCCCTTGTGTTAACCCCCACCACCCCCCCCATCCTGAACCCCCTTCCCGTGGCCAAGCCACCCCTCAAAAGCAAAAAAGTTCCCAGTGCATCCGGGGGGCTCCTGTTCCTGGGGGGAGGATGCAGGGGGTGGGGGGGTTGGGGGATGAACCCCCGTCTGCTGGGTGGTTCCTGCCCAGCAGTGCTGCTTCCCAGGGCTGTCTCTGCATTCCCCCCTCCTCTCCATCCCTTCCTCCCTCCTCTCCATCCCTTCCTCCCTGCTCTCCATCCCTTCCTCCCTGCTCTCCATCCCTTCCTCCCTGCTCTCCAGCCTCTTTTCTCCCTCCCCCAGCTCTCCCCCCCCTCCCCGGCAGAGCCACGATCGGCGGCATCCTCCGGGCTGGATGAACCCCACATTTCGGGGACCCTCATTGTCTCCTTCCGAACCATCCCCCCCCCTCCCCACACCCCCTTATCTCCCCCCCACACCTCTCAGCTTTCTCCACCCCCAGAAGCTCACCATATGCCTGGGCTCCTCACCGCGGGGCCCAACAGGAGGGGTTTGGACCCCACGCCGGGTGGGTCCGTCCAGTCGGGGGCCGTCCCCGATACCGAGGGTGCTCCCGGTACCGAGGGTGCTCCCGGTACCGAGGGTTCTCCCGATGCCGAGGATGCTCTCGGTACCAAGGGTGCTCCCAATACCAAGGGTGCTCCCAATACCGAGGGTGCTCCCGGTACCGAGGGTTCTCCCGGTACCGAGAGTGCTCCCGGTACCAAGGGTGCTCCCGATACCGAGGGTTCTCCCGATACCGAGGGTTCTCCCGGTACCGAGGGTTCTCCCGGTACCGAGGGTTCTCCCGATACCGAGGGTTCTCCCGGTACCGAGGGTTCTCCCGGTACCGAGGGTTCTCTCGCTGCTTTTCTCCCCTCTGCAGAGAGCGGGGCTGCGGGAGCGTTTCCTGCCAGCTCTTCCCCCCCCCTTGCCCCCCCTCCCCGTCTCCTCGCCAGCCCTTTTGATCGCCCAGACGCCTCGGTGATTGGCTCTGCCCCTCGGACCTCCTGCCCAACGCTTGCTCCTTTGTGTGAAACCAACCCCAAACCTTCCCCAAACCAACCCAAACCTTCCCCAAACCAACCCAAACCTTCCCCAAACCAACCCAAACCTTCCCCAAACCAACCCAAACCTTCCCTTCCCTCTCAGCCCCCCGCAGCCATCCGCCGACCCCCCAAAAATCAGGGAATTTGGTGTGGATCCCGTTCCCCCCCGCCCCAGGGGTGGAAGGAGCTTTTTGCTCAGCCTTGAGGCTCCTTGCTCCCCAGCCTTGGGATGTGGCCTTGGGATCTGGCTGCGTGGCACTGACCCACTCGTGGAAGGTTCCCTGGAAGCATCCTGGAGGATCCGTCCCTCCAGGGTCTGAAAAACAAACAAAGAAACAAAAAACAAAAGCAAACAAACAAACAAAATACACACACACAAAAAAAAAAACAAAAAAACCCACAAAAAACAAAAACAAAAAACCCACCCCACAAAAAAACGAAACCGAAAAAAAAACAAAAAAACAAACCAAAAAACCCAAAAAACAAAACAAAAAAACAAAAGAAAGAAAACAAAAGAAAAAAACAAACAAAAAAACCCCACACCACAAAAAAACAAAACCGAAAACAAAAAACAAAAAAACAAACAAAAAAACCAAACAAAAAAAACAAAACCCAAAACCAAACAAACAAAAAACAAACAAAACCACAAATAAACAAAAAAAACAAATAAAAAAAAAAACAAATAAAAAATACCCACACCACAAAAAAACGAAACCTAAAAAAACCAAACAAAAAACCCAAAAACAAAACAAAAAAAAAAAAGAAAAAAGAGAAAAAAAACAAACAAAAAAACCACACCACAAAAAACAAAACCGAAAACAAACAAATAATAAAAAAAACCCTAAAAACACAAATAAACCAAAAAACAAAAACAAAAAAAACCAACAAAACAAACAACCAAAAAAAAACCCCAAAGAAACAAACCCAGAGGAAGAATCTTATCAATCAGCTCCAGGGATCCCGCTGCCCCCAGGTCCTTACCCTGCAGGGAGGCAAAACCCGGAGCTGTGCTGGTGCCAGAAATGAAGGATTTGTGTAGATCTGCAGGGAATGTTCTCCTGGGGCTGCCTGGATCCTAAAGGTGATCCCTGAGGTTTGGGATGGGAGGGCTGGGAGATGTTAGGAATAACCAGGTTAAGGATAAATAGTTAAAACCTGCAGGGAACTCGAGGGTGGTTTGAGACAACCCAAGGAAGCTGAGATGGGGCCTCCCAAACCTTTCCAATGGGGAATAAAAATGGGATGGAGAGGAGGGAAGAGCTTTGATAATGGTGCTGGAACAAATATTCTTGTTTGGGCTCCTCAACACAGCGTGGGGCTGAACAGTGGCTGGAGATGGCCCCGAGTCTGAGCTCAGGGGATCTTTTTGTGCTCTTTGTTCCCCATTCCAAAAAGCCAAACCACAAAAAAAAAATTTAAAAAAAATTTTTTTAAATTACAATTAAGGAATTGATGGTGGTGATTACTGGAGGAGACAGCGGTGATGTAAATAAAAAGAGGAATTTTGGCCCCCCTGGTAAAAGGAGCTGTTGCTGAGCAGATTGAGGGACAGGGCTGCAAATGCCAGCGTCCATCTGGGCATGGAAAAAAGTGGAAAAAACATCCAAGGAATCCCCACGTCCCTGGGCCGGGGGGAAGGGGCTGGGGGAGCAGGGGGCTGGGACCTCCCCCTGGCACCCACCCGTGGGGCCTGAGCCCACCTCCCACGGGAGCCCCCCCGGCCCAGAGTCCCCTGCTGTGGGTCCCCTCCACACGCGTGCAAGGGAGGTGTGCGAGCACACACGTGTGCACCTGGCACGCATAGTGATGGAGGCAGAGCCACGCGTGCACAGCCACCTGCACACACACACACACACACACACACACAGCCACCTGCGCACACACACACACACACACACACACACACACAGCCCTGCACACACACACACACACACACACACAGAGCCCCTCACACACCTGCACACGCTGGAGCACACATGCGTGTGTGCTTACACACTGTTACACGTGTGCATGTCTGTGCCCACTCACCTGTGCACACACACACACACGTAAATGTACACACACGTGCAGGTGCACACACACATGCATATTCGTACAAGCACGCACATGCATACACACACACGTAGGCACGCATGCATACAGGTGCACACACACACACACATGCAGACACACACAATGTACACACACGTACACACACACAGGTACACACACACCCATGCACACCCCCACACACACAGGTACACGTGTACACACACACACACAGGTATACACACAGGTACACACACACAGATACACACACAGGTACACACACACACAGGTACACACACACAGACACAAGGGTACACACACACACACACACAGGTACACACACACACACGTGAACACACACACACAGATACACACACACACGCACACACACAGGTACACGTGTACACACACACAGATACACACACACAGGTACACACACACACAGAAAGGTACACACACACACAGACACAAGGGTACACACACACACACACACAGGTACACACACACAAACACGTGAACACACACACACGCACACACACACACAGGTACACGTGTACACACACACAGGTACACACACACACGTGAACACACACACACGCACACACACACACAGGTACACGTGTACACACACACAGATACACACACACAGGTACACACACACACGTGAACACACACACACGCACACACACACACAGGTACACGTGTACACACACACAGATACACACACACAGGTACACACACACACGTGAACACACACACACACACACACACACACGCGTGTTCAGGCAGAGGCTCGGGCGCTGCCTGTGCAGGGTTTGGGGTCCCCCCCCGGTTTGTGCCCACCCCAGGTGGGGGGTGCTGGGGCTCAGCTCCTCTTCCCGTTGCCATGGCAACCTGACAGTTCCCTGCAGGAGGGGGAGGGGGAAGGGGGATGGGGCCGGGGGGGAGGTGCCACCCATTCCCCTCACCGCACCCTCCCCGAACCCCCCCCGAATCCCCCAAATCCCCCGGAACCGCCCTGAGCCCCCCGAGTCCCCCCCGAACTCCCCAGAACCCCCGAACTCTCCGGAACCCCCAAATTCCCGGAATCCCCCCGAGCCCCCCGAACCCCTCCCGAACTCCCCGGAACCCCCGAATCCCCCGGGACGCCCCCGAGCCCCCCGAACTCCCCCGACCCCCCGGAAATCCTCCCGGAACCCCCCGAGCCCCCCAAACTCCCAGGAGCCCCCGAACCCCCCCGAACCCCCCGGAACCCGGTGCCTGCCCGCGCCGGTAGGGGGCGCTGTTCCGGCAGGTCCCTCCTGTAGGGGCTCTGGGTCCTCCTAGCCGGCAGGGGGCGCTGTGCCGCTTCTGGTGCCGCTCTAAGCGGGGAGGCGGCAGTGAGAGGCACAAGATGGCGGAGGAGGGTTCTGTCTGCAGCTTCGTCTTCAAGAAGCGGGGGCTGGCGGCGGGCAGGGGACGGCGCAAACGGCCTAGCAGTGACCAGGAGCAAGGTGAGGGCTGGCGGAACACCCCGAGAGGGCGCTGGGAACCAGGCCGTTACGATAGCCCGGAAAGATGAGGCAAGGCCTGGTGCCACCTCAGGAGCGCAGCCCCCAGGTTCATCCCCTCTCCCCCATAGCTGTGTGGTGGAGGATGGCAGGGGCTCTTCCCCGACCCTGCCCGTCGCCCTCCGGGGGTCCCCCTGACCTCGTTTCTCTTCCCCTGGGCTTCCCCCCCCCCCACCCCTCTCCCCAGGAGGAGGGGGGTTCCGGCAGAAGCTGCATTTGGGCCGAGGTTCTGCCCCCGGGTCCATCCTCACCTCTGGGCTTTTCTCCTCAGAGAGCAGCGGGGAGGAGGGCAGCACGGTGGTGAGGAAGGAGCGGCGGCGGGAGGCTCCCAACCCCATGATCCAGAAGGTGAGGATCCAGCAGAGGTGGCCTGGGAGATCAAGCTGGAGTCAGTGTCGGTGCCTCCCGTCCTTCATTCCTTCTGTCTTCTTGCCCCTCAGACCAGGAAATGCACGAAGGAGAAGGCCTCCTATGCACTGAGCAGCAGTGATGAGGAGGATCCAGCAAAGGAGATTGGAGTCACCTACAAATCAACCAGGTCGGCGGTAAGGAGAGGGCAGGAAGGGGGCTCTGGGGGCTCTAGGGGCTGTCAGATCCCCACTTGAGGGAAAGATTTTGCCTCTGAATGTGGGATCAGCCCACTGTGGATGCACCTCTCCATCCCTTCCTTCTGAAGGGACAGGCACCTTGTGCTAGGTTTGTTCTCCTGATCCCCTCTGCATCCTCAGGAGGCCACCTGAGCTTGGTCTTCCCCTCTCAGAGGTGGAAATGAAAACCTCAGGATGCCACTGGACGTGCCCAACATCACAGCACATTTTCAGGAGAGGGAGCACTTGACTCAAGGGGGGACCATCCCCCCCTGGATTTGGTTTGAATTGAAGCTGGCTGTGATGATTCTTCAGTTCCTGTGCAGCTGTTACTGAAGAGCTGATAAAACCTAAGAGTAGGAGTCTGTTCAGTCCATTAAATTGGAATCTGGACCACATCCCACCAGGAAAATGGAATGCAGGCCACCCACAGCTGTTCAACCAGAACATCCTGCCTGGTGGTGGGGTGGTCTCATGCTTGAAGTGTTGGATGTGGGGAAACCTGAGCTCAGCTTCCAGCTAAGCCAATTCCAAGGAATAAAGGAGAAAGTGTTCCCTGCAGGCACAGGGTTGGATCCAGCTCAGGGGGGATTTTCCCTGGAATGTGGGAGGCAAAGCAAATCCTGCCTGGTAGTTGCTCTGTCACAACTCAGCAGGTAGCCAAGGAGCTCTCTGTCCTGGAGAGGGTTTTCTCATCACTGCTCTCACAAATTCTTCTTGTTTTTTCAGAAACCTGTTGGCCCAGAGGACATGGGAGCCACAGCAGTGTATGAGCTGGACACAGAGAAAGAGAAAGATGCCCAGGCCATCTTTGAACGCAGCCAGAAAATCCAGGAGGTGAGTTAGCTGTGCTCTGGAAGAGCTTAGTGCTCTCCAGCAGAGTGCCTGTGCTTCACTCATCCCCTTCTGCACACCAAGAAGAGCTGGAGTCTTTTCCTCCCTGGAAGTTTTGAGAAGCCAAGAGTGTCACTGGTGCAAAACTGGGGAGTTTTCTGGCTTTATCTTGGTATTGAGGAGGGGGAGGGAGGGTGAGATCAGAGAGGTTAAAGCTCATCTGTGACTTGAGGCTCTCCTGACCTTTCTTTTTGCTCTCCTAGGAGCTCAGAGGAAAGGAAGATGATAAAATTTACCGTGGTATTAACAACTACCAGAAGTACGTGAAGCCCAAGGACACATCCATGGGAAACGCCTCCTCAGGAATGGTCAGGTGGGCTGGGATGAACCTCGGAGAACTGGGATAACAGAGGAACTCAGGCCCCAGCCCCAAAGCCACTTGCTTAGGGCTTAAGCTTTCTGACAAGTCCAGTGGTTGGTTCTGTGTCCCCCCCTTTCAGGAAAGGACCCATCCGGGCTCCGGAGCACCTGAGGGCGACCGTGCGGTGGGATTACCAGCCTGACATCTGCAAGGATTACAAAGAAACTGGATTCTGTGGCTTTGGAGGTGAGTGGATCCTTGGGTGCATCTGAACAGACGTGAAGGGGATCCAGTCCAGTTTGTGATCCCATTTTTGGGGCACCTGACTGAGTCCCAGGGGTCTGCGTGCGAGCGCTGCCGCTGAGGGCTTGCGTTTGGCCCTCGTGTCCTTTGCGTTGGCCCTTCTGAAAGGTGATGGCCTCTGAGCAGTGGTTCTGAGAGTCCTGGGAGGGATGTCCCATGACCCACATTCCCAGAGGTATTCTGCCTGCTGAGGCCACCTGAGGGATGAGATTTCCTCTTCCTTATCCCACGTCCCTCCTGTGCTGGAGCCGTCGCTGCGGCAGGCGGAGCGGGATCCTTGTCACCTGCCAGCCCTCAGCAGAGATCCATGGGGAAGCCATCAGGTTTCACCTTCTGCTGACAAAACCCAGGCATCCTGGTACCAGCTAGGCTTTTTGGGTTAATTCTTCCTTTTTTTTTTTTTTTTTTTTTTCTGCTGCTCAGACAGCTGCAAATTCCTCCACGACCGCTCGGACTACAAGCACGGCTGGCAGATCGAACGGGAGCTGGATGAGGGCCGGTATGGAGTCAATGGTATGGCACTGCCCCTCTCCCTCAGCTCACAGGGGATGAGCCTCCCAGGTCCTCTCATCATGCCCTAAAGCAGGCCTGCTGGCAGGATATTGGATCACAAACTGCTGGCTCAGACTGTGTAGGCCACGGGGTTGAATTAATGTTAAAATCATAGAATGCGTTGGGTTGGAAGGGACCTTAAAGGTCATCCCACCAGCCCAGCTTGCTCCCAGCCAACCTGGCCTTGAAGACATCCAGAAAGGGGGCATCCACAACTTCCTTGAGCAACCTGTGCCAGTGTCTCACCACTCTCAGCTTGAAGAATTTCCTCCTAATATCTGACCTCAAGCTCTCCAAGTTTCAGACCATTTCCCTTCGCCTTCTCACTACACACCTGTGTAAAAAGCCCTACCCCAGCTTTCTTGTAGGCTCCCTTCAGGTATTGAAAGGTTGCTACAACAGAAGGGACTCTTGATTCCAAAGCTGTGGAACTCCCTGCTGCAGGATGACAGAAAGACAGGAGTACTGAGGCTGGAAAAGACCTCTGGGATCAGCTCCAGCCTATGATCTAACACCACCACCTTGGCTCAGCTTCAGGCCATGCCCTCTCCTCCTGTCACTTGTTGCCTGGGAGAAGAGCCTGACCCTCACCTGACTAAACCCTCCCTTCAAGTAGTTGTAGACAGTGATAAGGTCCCCCCTGAGTCTCCTCCTCTCTTAAGACCTTAATAACCTTAGGGCCAGTGACCACTGAGGAAATCTGCTGTTCTCAAGTAACCCCTGAGAGCCCCAGAGAGAATTCTCCCCCCTGGCTCTTTAGAAGAGGACAGCACTGCTCTTGTGTGGGTTCCAGAGGGTGGTGGGACACTTTCATGCTGTGTCATATTGTCATTTCTCACTGTGTTGGGAGCTGCATCCCAGAGCTTGTGAACTGCTGTGCACTTGGGGGGTGGGGGGGAAAGAAGTTGGAGCCAAAGGGTTGGTGGCAGCTGGTTTGGAACAAAAAAAATCTAAAAAATAGGAGCGGGCTGGAGGATATTTCTCTTTATAGCAGCAAGTGGGCGAGGTAGAAGAGAACTTGTTCTTGGGAGATGAGCAACAATCACACTGGTTTATTAGAGCTAATTATATCTTGGTCCCACGGGTGTTGCTGACAGACCCCTATTGTTCCCAGCAGAGATTCAGTTCCACCTCCTGTGCTCTCTCTCTATTTCATGCCCCACACAAGGGCTGGGCTGACTGCCTCTGCTCTTGCTCCAGGTTGTTTTTTTTTCCTTTCCTGTTCTGCAGATGAGGAAAACTATGAGGTGAGCAGTGATGAGGAGGATATGCCTTTCAAATGCTTCATCTGCAGAAGTTCCTTCAAGAACCCCGTGGTCACCAAGTAAGTGGTTTTTTGGGGGATGGGGAGCCAAGTGTCTGCTGTCCCCCAGGCCTTCTGCAAGCCCAATGCAAACACTGCCCACAGGGGCACCAGTGGAGGGGGTTTCTCATCTTGGAGCATCTCCTTGGAAGTGTTTCTGAAGTCTTTGTTGTCCAATCACCTTTTTGATTTCCAGATGCTGCCTTATTACACCATCTTTCCCCTTAACCTGGAGATTTTTTTCACTCCTGAACACTGCCTGGCAGCTGCAGCACCAGGAGGAGGGGGAGCCAAGCACTCAGCATGGCTGAGGTGCAGGCTGGGGACAATGTGGCCACCACAAACCCTGTCCCAACTTTCTGGCTGTCTTGCTGGGTTCCTGGTGTCTGGAAAAGTTCCCTGGTGGATCTGTGCCCTCTCAGAGCCTCCGTGCAGCGGCGCTGCCACCACCTTTCACGGGGCCAGTGCTGGAGAGGAAGCTCTGTGTGCCACTTGCTTTTTTGCATCCCCCCCAAGGAGCAGTAGGCCCCATCATTTCTAACTCCTGGGGACACAGTGGTTGGCCCTGGGGACTTGGGAGTGACATCTGTGTCTCCGTGCAGGTGCAGGCACTACTTCTGTGAGAGCTGTGCCCTCCAACACTACCGCAAATCCCAGCGCTGCTACGTCTGTGACAAACAAACCAACGGGGTCTTCAACCCAGCCAAAGGTAAAGGGGCCCCCCCAAGGGGGCAGGGGGAGCACGCAGAGCACCACAGCCCCCAGGTCCTGAGGGATCTTCTTGGAGCTGGGCATGGCCTTTGGCTGGAGCTCGTTGCAGTTCTGAGGCACTCAAGTTACAGCCCCCACCGGTGCCAAACTGGGATGGGGACTGGGACTCCTGGGGAGGGTGTGGGGGATGTGCTGTAGAGGCAGCACCTTGTCTGATGCTCTCCTTGATCAGGCAGTGACACACTGAAGGGACTTGGTGACTCTTAACATAACATCTGATGCCCCTTGGCTCAGCAAATGGTGGCAGCTCCAAGCTGAGCCTTTGTGGATGCAAACAAATGGCCTGGCTTTTGTGGTGGGTGTTTCCAGGACCTGGGCACCTGGGTTTGGTGAGGGACAGCCCCTGGAGTCTCATCCTGCCTTTTCCTGGTTTTCAGAGCTCATGGCAAAACTGGAAAAACACAAAGGGGAGGAAGAGGAGGAGGAGGAGGAAGAGCAGCAGCACTCAGACCACGGAGAGGACCCGCACTAGCAGAGCACCTGTTTTGTATCTTGCTGAATAAAGATTTCATGGGAGAAAAACCAAAACCACCTCACAGCAGTTAGTACTGAGTGCCCTGACTCTGCTGGGCTCCTGGTTTGCTGCTCTGTGGAGGCACCAGAGAGAACAGGTAAGGTGAGGCACGAGTTGTGGCTGAGCTCTGCTCCCACCACACTGCCAGCAGCACTCCAGCACTGCCCCCCAGGTGCTGCAGTGTCCCTGGGGAAGGAGGTGTTGAAAACCTAGCATTCAGGCCCTTCAAAACATTTTTTTTTTGGACCAAAGTGCTGTTGTTTCACTCCTAACTTTACCCTGATCCTGCTTGCTTCCTCTTGCAGTGCAAGCATAAAGCTGCCTCTAAGTTTATGGATTGAAATTACCATGGTGAAAGCATGGAAAGGGATGAGGCATCTTGGCCTGGCTTTCAGTTCATCCTTCACCCTAAAAATGCAAACTCAAGGGAAAGCAAGGTGGAGGGCTGCAGTTATTTGTGACTGAGGAGAGCTCAGTGTATTCCCTCCTGGCTTTTCTGCCTGGCTCTTGGTTCCTTGAATTCAAGAGAGGCTTAGAGGGCTACACCTCTTAAATCATCCCTCCATATGAGGAAACCCATCTCCAAACCACTACTAACTCAAGTCCTAAAAGGTTGTGCTGAGCAGTTCAGTCCCTGTCCAGGCATGTGGGAGAGGGGAAAGGATTTTCACAAGCTGCAGCCTCCCTAAAAAGCTAGAAAATAAGACATACTCAACATAGTAAAATTTAATCTGAAACCAAACCTGATCCTTGCTGCAGCCTGCCCTTACAAACATTCCTGTGTTTGACTGAAACTTTTAGAAAAGAGCAGGGTGGGGGTTTTTTTGCAGCTTCTTGTTTTAGTTTTTGAGACATGAAGGCAGCTGCAGCTGTGGTAAGCTGAGGGAAAGGAAGGAAAAGAGCAAAGGATGCCCAGCCTGCCTGCATCACCTCTTGATCCACTCCATCACCTTGCAGAAACACCAGGCTTTAAAAAAAAGACAAAAAACCAAAAAAACCCAAACAACTTAAGAAATACTTTATTTTTTTTGGCAAAAAACTAGAGTAACAAACTTTATCTGGGTTCAAGTAAAGTTTATAAACACAAGGACCTGTTGCCAGCACCACTACTCCCATCAACTGTGCCTACAGGACTGGATTCTCAGTGCTTCCCTGGAGAGCAGGACCTCCAGCACCCATGGTCCTTGGAAAGGTCAAACTAAAAGCCTTAAATCCATCTCCAAAACACAAATGCCATGGAGCTGGGGAGAGCTGTCACAGCAGCAGGGCAGAGTCACACAGCCCTGAATCACAGGGAGCCACGTGGGAAGCCAACTTTGACCTGTCAGTCACTCAGGGAAGGCAGAAGAGCAAGGGTGATGGAAGCTTGAAGTTCAAAGGAGTCATCAGGGAGAGGATTTAGCATGAAAGTCAATTTACTTTTCCTCCAGGGTAAGTCACTGAGAAGATGCTGGTGTGAATGTGACATGCTGTGAAACCAGCCCAGCCAGAGCTGCTGTGGGGAGAAAGAAGCTGGCACATGGCACAGGCAGCCATGGGAAGAGAGGCTGGAATGCCCTGGAGCATTCAACATCAAGTCAAAGAAATCTCTTCAGTTCTCTCCAGAACTGAAGAAGAAGAATCCAGTGCTGCAGAGGAATGCCCATTGCAGCGAGTGGGCCTGGAATGGAGTCAGGTTGTCTTGGATCTCCCATTTTCCATCACAAATCAGGGATTAAAGAACATAATCCCCCTTCTTTTTTTTCCCTTCCCACCCTCAAAACTTACCCAGTGGCAATGCTGTAACAGTAATGTAACTAAGAGAATGCCCAAAACTAAGAGCTGCCTGCCTCCCCTTAACCCTAAGGCACCCTTAAAGGAGAAAGAACCAAAGAGGGTAGGGGCATGCAGCCCTCAACTGTGATATGATGAAGCCAGTGATTTTTAGAAAAACATAAATAGAGACTAAAGAGACTCACTCAATCCATGCGAGTGATCTGCCAGTGCTGAGCTGCAAGGACTGGGGCTCTGGGCACCACAACATCTGGAATACTCCACAATTCCTTGGGGATGATCCCTTCCCCAGCTCAAGCCTGACCATGTTTCCAGGCTACTTCTGAAGTAAACAGGCAGCTGAAATTCCTTCCCAAGGACCTGTAAACTCTTCTGTGTGTAACATTCATCACCTTTTATGAAGAGAACCAATAAATTACAATGTCCAGAAAGCTCCTCCAGAACCAGATATCATTCCTGTTTTTTTTCTAGAATTCCCAGTCATCCACATCCAACTGCTCCAGGTTTGACACCAGCCCAAAAATGCCACTGGGATCCTGGGGCTGCGTTCCTTCAAAATTGGTGATGGGGGTGACAGGGCGCAGGAGTTCCGGGAGCGCTTCGGATGCGCGGCGTTTGATCTGCACAGAGAGGAGAGAACTCAGCTTCTGAAGGGCAGGATGACCAAGCTGCACTTAAAATTATTCACCCAATTCACTTAATCCTGCTGGATCACAGAAAATTCCTCAACCTGATGTTCCCACCCTCAGGTTCAGTAAAACAGTGAGACAACAGCTATGGAGCAGCCACCATAAAGTTTTATCAAGAGGAAATGAGTTCCTTACCTGCTTGAAAAAGGGATGATTGAGCAGAGTGCCTGCACTTGGCCTGGAGAAGGAAATGAAAATGAAGTAAGCACACAAAAAACCAGAATCACAGAATCAGTCAGGTTGGAAATGACCTCTGAGATCATCAACCCCAACCCTTAATCCACTTGGCGTGAGTTTCCAAGTCAGGTAGTGGAAGAAAAAGATGAAATTCCTCCCTGCTTCTGTCTCACCTACAGAGCATCTCCCTTCCTTCTGTGTTCAGATGACATTTTATGCAAGCAGCTCCACCTTCTACTGCACAAGCTACAGCACTGCACACCCCAGCATTTGGTTAAGAGAAAGTTCCTGAGCAGTCTGGTGTACTAGAAAAGTTTGTCATGACTAAAGACAACCTTACCCTCACTACAGAGGAAACTACAGGTTTGATCACTTCCAATCATTTTCTGCTGGCTGAGCAGACATTCTTGGTGATGGAAACTGGGTAATCACAGTCTGACAGGGACCAGAAAGTCAAGCTGTTCAGTTTATTTTCCTGCCATGCAGCACTACCCCAAAACCAAGGTTGCACAGTAGCTCCTCAGGCTCTCTTATTAAAAAAAAGTGCTCAAACTGGTAACACATTTCTGGTTTTACATCCTTGGATTGCTCCTCTCAATGCATGGAGCACATGCTATAATCCACTCTTGGCAAGAAAACTTTGAATAACCTCTGCTGGCTGTCTTGGTTTGAGCTGGAGGTCTGTGAAGAGCAGCTGTCCCCTGGCTTTACCTGAAGTCAGGGTTCCTCTGGAGGCACTGCTCCACAAAATTATGGAAGTAGGTGGAGAAGGTCCGAAGGTAAGGGTGCAGGGTTGGCTCTCCATTGGCTGCTCTCACATTGCTGATGGCCATGCTCTCACTCATCCCATAATTAGCACCTGAACGGGAGGTTTTCATTGTCAGCTCATCAGCAGGAATTGTGGTGGTGTCCAGCAGGCAGGGAACAGTTCCATTCAGCTTTTCCAAGAGCATCTGGAAGAGCAGGGGGCATCAGAAACATCATAGACAGGAAGAGAATTGAGATTGACTGTTCTGGGAGGCATGGCAACCTTCCATCTTCAGAAGGATAAAAAAAAGAGCAGCTTTTAAACCTTACCTGGGTGGAAGGCATATCTTTAAATGGGACATGTCCATTGGCCAGCTCACAGGCAGTTATCCCTACACTGTAAATGTCAGATTTTGCATCATAACCCTGGAGATTCTAGATGAAAAGAAAAATTAGTCTTCTGGACTTGAAAGAGATTGCAGGGACAACACCCATGATTTGGTGTGCAGCAAAACCCACACGATTAGAGCAGAAATGGTGCAGCCCACAGATATATTGGTTCATTGTGGTGGTTGGGTTTTTTTTTGTTAAAGCCTACAGTTAAGGGCAGTACTTATTTAATCAGCTAGCTAGGAGGAAGAGCATCTCCTTCAGGGTAACTGGCATCTAATGTAACACTTTGCTAACAGGAGAAATCTCTACAGGCACCTAAAGGAAAACTTTTTAGTTTAATAGATTAGGTCACTTCCATTTTTGCCAATTTTGCCTCAAAAATTCCAAACAAACAGACCTGGCTCCCAAACAGAAGGAGTGACCACTGAAAACTCCTGCTGGCCCTCACCCTCCTATGGAACCCTACCCACAGCACCACCAACAATCAGGCTCCAGGCTTGTTTTAGCACCTAAAACCTCAAACATTCATTCCCTATTCTACCCACCCATTCTCCAAACTGTGCTCACTTGCCCTGTGCCCACCCCAAAGTTTACTTTAGCCTCCCTTCACACCTTCCTCTGGAGGGAAAGAAAAGACAATGCTGTAACATTCAACAGGAGTACAGGTTTCCTCTAGCTAGGTTAAAAAGATAGGAAAAAAAACCCCAAAAGGATACAGGTGTTATGGCCCACCCCTCAAAACATGCCATAAGAACTCAAAAAATTTTACAGGTAGCATGTTTCCCTGAAAACATAATAGGTTATTTGAAACACACCTGCTGTAACACTTCAGGACTGAGCCAAGGCAGGACTTTGATGCTGTATTTGGGAAAGTCATGAACAACTTTGAGTCTCTGCCCGTGGTTGATCATACTGAGATTGCTTCGCAGGCCAGAGAGGTAAACCTTGCCATCCACAGAGATCAGGATATGGCTGGCTTTAACACTCCTGCAGAAAAGGAAAACTCATCAGGTTCTCTGGCCTCAGAGGAGTTAAGTTCTTTTACAGTGTCCTGGTTTGGGCCAGGATAAAGGTGATTTGCTGTCTTGGACTTTTGCTCTCAGCTCAGTCTCTTGGATGTAGCTGCACTTGCTGAAATTAACAGCAAGTTTCTCAGATATTTGCTGCTCCTAGGACTGATCACACTCCATGTTTAGAGTTACAGCCAGAGACTGCTGTGCAGAACCAAGGGCACTGCTCAGCTCTGAGGAACATTTTGCCCTCTGGAAGGAGAAAAGGAGTAAAAAGGTCCCACCTGAGCCCCTCCTTTGGGGAGGAACAGACAAGACAGTTGGCCAAAATTGACCAAACAGAGTATTCCATCCCATACACCTCATACTCAGTATAAATTTGAGGGCTCACCAGGGTCAAACCCCTTCCTGCTTCCCCTTCTTCCCCTCTCCCTCTTTGCTTCAGCATCCTGGGAGGATTCCATCCATTCCTCTGCCTGTGCTCCTGATCCATCCCAGCCTGAATCTGTGTGTTCCTGCCTCCAGCTCCCAACTGCTGCTGACTCCAGGATTCCAGCCTGGACTTTCCCAGGGCTGCCCTGCAGCCTCAGTGCTAACATGAGAGTTATTGGGGGGCAGGGGGGAGGAACCTGGGATCAATTTTCCTGTCTATTTGTATAGATTTAGTCCTTTTTCCTATTTATCATTCCTGTTTCATTAAAACTGTGTAGTTTAGTTCCCAACTCATCAGTCTCTCTCCCTTATATTCTCTCCTTCCTTCATCTGGGAGGGGGATGTGCCATTTGGTTTAATTGCCAGTATTAAACTGTGACATACATACAACCTTCCCAGGAAAACTGAAGTGTGGAGGGGAACTGCAAAGGATTGAAAACATAATAGAAGTCATAAGCACTAATAATAGAACTTTGGGCATCTGCAATTTACTCTTGCAACAGAGGGATGCAGCAAAGAGGAAAAATATGCTGTGGAGATTTAAAGAGAGATCTAGAGATGCTGTAGTAGTAAAAAAACCTACACCCTTAGTAAGCAGGTCTAGAAAGGGTAAAAGCTGCTTCTGATGATGAGCAGTATTTCTCAGAACTTCCACCAGAAGGAAAATGCATCATTTTGTTTGGTTTTTCCCTACCTGTGTACATAGCCCATGTGGTGGATGTAGTCAAGTGCTTTCAGTACACCTTGGAGGATATATGCAATAGCCAGTTCACTCATCCCATCCATAAAATGGGTGCAGATTAAATCTTTTGCAGAACCTAAAAAGAAATAAAAGGCCTCTCAATTGGTCAGGAAAAAAATCACCAAGGATACTTCACCTCTTTAATTTCACAGATTCTGATGGTCAAAGGTATTCTCCTCTCTCCACCTACCATAGGCCATGAAAGATGTCACTACCCAGAGCTCATTGTCAGCTATGAAAGTTGCTTTGTATGGCACAATATTAGGGTGGTTGAAGAGCTTGGAAACATGAAGTTCCCCCTAAAATAAAATGAAAAATATATTTTGACACAATTTAGTAAATGAAGAAATAGAAGCACAGTGTTGATAAACACTGCTCTTGCTGCTGTCCTTCCATTACAATATTAGTGGGTTTATGTTACCTGCAAGAAAGTGACCATCTCATTGGTGCAGGCCTCCAAGTTCACTCTTCTGACTGTGACATACTCTCCTGTGGGTTTGTACCTGGCCAGGTTCACAACCATCAAGTCTTCAAAGCCTCTGCCTGAAAGAAAAGTTATTAAAGCTTCAGCAGTACTTCTGGGCAATTCCTCCAGTCCTTGACCCTTAAATAATCTTTACACTCATTTACTGAAATTATTTTTGGCCCTGCAAAAGAAAGTGATTGTTCCACCAGAGATCACCTCCTTGGCACGGATCCCACTGAGAGCTCCTCCTACTCAGTAATATTATCCTGTCTTTCAAGTTCAGAACTGAGGAACAAATCAAATAATTAGGCCACAGCCCCACCAAGGACAAAGAGAGATTTCAGGCTGCTTTGTCCTTGACACTCAGCATCATTACCTCACCCCACCTCTCTTTCAGTTGAAAGCCCTTAAGATTGACATCTCTTTTTTGAAGTGCTTTTTAAAAAAATCACAGAGGACAGGGATCCAATGTCAAAAATAAGTAAGTACCCAAGAGCAGCCCACCCATGGGGTTACCTATGATGGTGAGCAACTCATAACAGCTGCTGTCTGGAAGGAAGTTGCTCATGGTGTCCCTTTTAGGGGAAGAAGCTATCGACTCGGAGCTCGCCTCATTTGTCTGGGGGAAAAAAAAACAACAGTCAGGTCAAGAGGAATAAAGATCATGTGCTTGAAAAGTCATCTGTTCCTTCTGTTATCACACAACTCAAACTAATTAAGGCAGTACCGAATATAGAAATAATTTAACTGCTGTTCAAGTCATTTCAAGTTGTTATTTATCAACTGAGATACAGGAGATGCCTCATTTCAGAGGATCCAGACATCTGTGTTTCAAAACACATCACCATGGACAGGTGAGAATTACAATAAGCTCCAGTTTCTTTGGGAATCTTTGGATAAAGCCAATTTCTCCAAGAGAGCTTAAGCACTGCTTTACAGCCACTACCTTCCTCCCAATTAATTACAAACTCCTGTGCCACCATCCTGTTGCCTGAGCAAAGCCACCAAAGAAAAACTGATTTATAGCTTTTATAGATTTCTCTACCCTGTGGCTGGCAGCATTCCTGCCTGGTGCTGGGATTCCTGCCTTCCAGCTGCCCCTCTGTGACCAGACCAGTGCAGCTGGAGCTGCTCAGCTCAATGGTCAAAGTGATGAACCAACCTTGCCCAAGACATGAAAATCAGACCTGCATGGAAAGAGAAGCTCCAAATGAAAGCAAAAACTTAACTGCAAAGCATTAGTGCTTATAGAAGGGGCGAAAAAAAAAAAAAAATCAAAAAAAACAAGCCCACACACCTCAGGGGGAAGGAAGCAGCACTTCCAAACCTGTCAGCTTTTCTTCTCTAGATCTGACACCAAGCTATCTGCTTTATTTACCCCTCCAAGCAGGATTTTGGAGAAAACAAATTTCAATGTTCTTACAAGTTCCATTATACCTTCCAACCCCCCTCTGATTTCCAAAGTCAGAAGGAGAGCATCTTATGGAGAACCAAATTTATTTGGCGTCTCAAATCAGATTTAGTCATCTCCAACTTGCAGCATATTAACTCCTCCTGACATTTGGAACTTCAGCTCATTTTTTCCACCTCATTCTTCCACAATTGCAAATGCCCTTTATCAGACCTTTTCTCATGGTACATGAAGCAGAAAAGGCTCCTGCAATTTCTTAAGAGTGACAGCAAATATTCTTTTTTTCCATCACTGAAAGATGGAAACATAACAGTGACAGCTGAAAAACAAGGAACTTGCTGTTCTACACTCAGTCCAAGGTAAATGGAGTGAATTTGCCATAAATCCCCTCTGGCTCTTAGGGAGTAAACAGTCACATTCCCAAGTTCCACCTTCTCAGCTGCCTTTGAACAGTGCACATTTTCCCTCTGCCTGCCTCTAAAATAGATTTATTTTGCAGTCCAGAGAAAATGCCAAACTTGAGATTTGTGAGCTGTGCTATGGTATAATTTCAGCTCAAACAACCCCCGAGATCTCTGCAGTCCCAAATCCTTTATCTGACACCTGTGCTGTTCCTTTCAGCAACTTTCTGAGCTCTCAAACTCCTGTTCCAGATCCCTGTCAATTCTAATCTCAAGTCTATCATTTATAACTTCTTCCAGCAGTTTCACAGAGTCCTGTCAACAGCAGGATTGCCAGGAGAGAGACACACAGGCAGATGGAAACCTCTGAAGCAGAAAGGTACCACCAAGGAAATGAAAGCAGAGGCTCTGGTAAGCAGCATTATGGAGCAATGACAGCTGGTGAAACATTAAGCAATATGTAAGTGGTTTGGTTTTAATCAAGTCCACTCCAGATAGAGCATAAGCCAACAAAAAACAGATGCAAAACAAAAAAAAAAAATTAAAAAAAATTAATCTTATTAATGGTGTACACTGTTTCCACAGCAATGGGAAAAAACACTGTAAATTTTAAAACTGACTTTTTAAAAGTCTGCCAGTACATCAGAGGTCTTCACTCACCTCTGTTCATGTTAGCAGTGATCAATAAGTGAGTGAATGCAAAAGGAGCTCTACCAGAAATTTATCATCATCATCATACAAGAGTTTAAAAAAAAACAAAACTGAAATGTCATTTATGAAGTACTGCAAAAAAGCTCCTCAGTGGTTTCACACAGGACAATTTTTGGTGTGTGGTCAAAAGCAGCAGCAAAAATAAGTCACAAGTGCCCAGCTTTATGCCATGACATTCATTAGAGCTGGCCAGCCTTCCAGCTTGTTGATCTGATTTGAACTGGAGATAAATTTCAGGAAATTAATCTTTGAAAGGCAACTGCTGTTATAAATGCCATAAGGAAATCAGTTATGTGATGCTGGCAAGGATCTGTATTTGCCAATGTTCACCTGAAAGAGGGAATTCTGGGTTTGTTCTGCTGCCTTCCTCTCCACCTCCTCATTCCTCACGAGCAACAAAAATTGCCAGCCCATCCTTCTCCCCAAATCATTCACCTTTCTCTAAAGCCCTGCATTTATTTAGATTTAAAAATAGATATTAACCTCCATCTGCCTCCAGCCCAGCACATGTAATGCTCTGTTTTAGAAAAGGTGTGAATTTATACAAAATATTCCATATACAGCTCCTGTTCTCAGCTTTGTTTGTGCCAGGAAATTACAGACACTGCCACAAAAATCAATCATAAGCAGCTTGAACTGACACAGTTCTAATAGTTGGAATTAGTGCAAGACCTGCACACAGGAATCTTCCACTATGGTGTGGGCAGGTGGGAAATCATTTGGACAAATATGTTCTACCCTAAGCTGTGCTGAGCATTCTTCATTATGGACCAGGCAGTGCACCATCAGGGGCTAAAGAACAAAAAGCAGAAAGAAGTTTTCAACCATCCCATTCTGAACAGACATTCCATGTCTGAAAGTGATTTTAGCTTTGAAGAGAAAAAGCCCCCTAAGCACAGAATTGGCTCTGGAGATGACTACAGAGGAGGTAAAGTCACCTCAAAGTGAAAACTACACACTGCTTGGTGCTGATGTTGGAGCCTCTGCTGTGGCTGCTCCACAGGGAAGAGAAAGGAAATGGGGATCAGAAAGGAACAGCCAACATAAAAATTTTGGGTTCTAGTTTTCAGAAGTCCCATAAACTATCTCTGCTTTTTATTCTGGAAGAGAGTTCTAAGTGAGCAGCATTTCTGAAGAATCAGATCTGAGTCTTCTCCACCAAAATAAACCCTTGGGGGCTGTGGGAGGACAAGAGATCCAAATGGTGAAGTTTCAGTTTTTCACTTGTCACACACAGTCTGAAAGCCACACACCAAAATCTCCTCTCCAGGGTGAAACCTGTTTCCACACTTGGAGAGCTAAATAGAGAGATGAAATAACTAAGAGAAAAAGACAAATCAAAACTTCCACAAGGAATAATCTCCATGCAATGAACCACAGCACCACAGCCTGCAAAAGCCACTTACTTTTCTCCGAGAGTCACCCAGAGGCTGCTCTGGAGTAAAGAAATTAATTGTTCACCATGTTGTGTTCAACAGACACCCATTAAAAATAGAGCTGGAAAACTGTAAATAACCCTGCATGACACCCTTGGATACCAAATAAACACAGGATTTTTTTTTTTAAGGTAAAGAGATTTCATTTACACAAAAGGCCACAGCAGTAAAAATCATCCCATTGCAGCACAAACATGGGAATTGGAGAGAATCCAACAGTGCTGCTGGCCTTATATTCAGCATAAATGTGACTGGTTTTAAAAATTACACTTCAAAAATGCCATATTTGCTCAAATACCCTACACCTGGCAGCTTGAAACCTTTGCTCTGATCACCTTCCATGTCAGTGCTGGGAGCTCTGCAGCCCTGGGGGCAATTTTGCTCCTTGTGCACAAAGCAGAAATGAATCTCCCTGGGGAGCTAGCACCAGAATTCCCAAATCCATTTCTCCTCAGAAAATTCTAATTAACTTCCCCAAACCCCAAATCAATCTTTTGCATAGGAAAACAAAAAAAAAAAAATAACTAATGCAGGGTCTGCTATCAACATGAAATTGTTTCTCAATAATTTGGTAGATCTTGGACACTTCTGTGTTAACTTTCCATGGTTAGGCAGATGGAATAACCAGATTTAGTGCTAAAACCAGATATTTATGTTGTTTAAGATACATCTTTACAGCCAAATTAACAGACCTTGCAGCTAAAATAAAACCTTTAAAAGTGTTAATCCAATGAGAGGAAAACTTACCTCCAAACAATTCAAATTCTCTTAAGCCCTCAACAATGAATTTCTCAGACACCCACCTCTGAAAGAAAAAAAAGAATTCCCCAGATAATCAGTTAGTGCACCTAGAGACAAGTTTCTTCCCCCCACCCCCCCCCCCCCAAAAAAAAAAAAGAGAATTTTTAACATTTCAAGGATTTTCCTGTGGTCAAAGCCTCACTTTGGCCAAGGATATTCCCTGCTTGACCCAACAATCACATGGGTTCTGCTGCTTTCCCCAACCTCAAAGTTTTTAAATCATTTAAAATCATTTATACATTATTCAATTCATTCAAACCTTTATACATGCACATAGCAAAACAAGCATGCAACAATTTCCTCCTACAGGCAAACAGAAGTTGGTTGGTTGGGTGTTAAAGCAAAAAAAGCAGCTTCAAGTATTTACAGCTAGGTGGTAACTTAAAAAACTTCTATATTGTGGCTCTGTAGTTATTGACTGAATGCAAAATTAGAACATAAATATTTCAAAACTGTTGTTCTCATCCAGAATTCATGCTTGACATTCATCAGGTTGTGCAGAGAAACGTTTGTACCATTTTATTCCACCCTGGGATTCAAGGAAAAATCTATACTGAGGCACATGTAGCCCACTAACAGAATTTTAGACTTGCAGAGTGTTAATTAAACAATCAGAAACACTCCTCTGTTAGAATTTGTCTGCTCAGTAAAACAACTGAGAAAAGGAGCTTCTAGTTTTGAATGCAACTCAAACCAGTCCTAGAAAGCACCAACGAGTCTCTAGGTGACAAGGACTCAAACCTCCTGATTAAATGGAGGATTACACAGAATGTCAGGGCTTGGAAGGGACCTCAAGAGCTCATCCAGTCCCGAGCAGGATCTCCTCCCTCCCCAAGTTCAGGATCAAATCCCCAACCAGAACCTGGGGGGGGGGGGAAGGCTTTAACTCCCTCCCCAGGGTGGGAGATAATCACCATTTCTGCTTTTTTCTTCAAAAAGAAAACCCATTACAAACCCCCGCCCCGCACACGAAGGGGATGGAGGTGTGCGAGCAGGAAATACTTCACTAATTTGCTTTAATTAGCTTTAATTAGCACCGAGCCCGATGAAAGGCAATTTTTTTATTTTTTTTTCCCCCTGTCACCCGGAGGTGCTTTCCAGGCACCGTCCCCTCCGCCTCTCCTCTGCACAAACCCAAGGTTCAACCGAGAGCGAGGGAAGCTGAGAATTGTTCAACACTCACCCTAATCCGTTCGGGTTTACTTACAAGAAAAGACATCGGCTCCGCCTTGCCGTTACCACACGCAGCTCCTCAAAGGCCGGGCCCACCTGCGGGCACAACCAGCGCTTCAGCCCCTTCACCCCGCCCTCCCCCAGCCGGGAAAGGGGCAGTTCCCGGACCAGGATGATCTCGTCCCCCGTTTCCCCGTTCCCGTTTCCCCATCCCCCTTTCCCCGTTCCTCACCCGCGTTCCTCAGGCCGCGGCCGCCGCTTCCCCGGCACGAACGCTGCGTGTGTGACGTCAGCGCGTCGCTGACGTCACTGCCCCCCAGAGGCGGGAAGGAAGGAGCTCCCAGAGGCGGGAAGGAAGGAGCCGCCGCCATCTTGGTTACCTCAGAGAAAAGGCGAAGGCTGCGCCCCCGCCGCCCGCTCCTCGCAGTTGGGTTATGGCGCTGTGCCCGCTCCCCCGGTGCTGGTTTGGTGTCTGCGCGACCCCGATTTTAAACAAAGGGGGGGTGTCACGGTTTAACACTGGCCCGGCAAAACAACAGATTTAAACCAAATAACAGATTTATATATTAATCTCTCTCTCCTCACTTATAAAGAAAAGAGAGATAATAAGGAAGAGAGACTTATGGGTTGGAAACTAAACTACACAACTTTAATGAAACAGTAATGATAAATAGGAAAAGTTACTAAATCTATACAAATACACAGGAAAATTGATACCACATTCCTCCCCCCCAATAACTCTCAGGTCAGCACCGAGGCTGCAGGGCAGCCCTGGGAAAGTCCAGGCTGGAATCCTGGAGTCAGCAGCAGTTGGGAGCTGGAGGCAGGAACACACAGATTCAGGCTGGGATGGATCAGGAGCACAGGCAGAGGAATGGATGGAATCCTCCCAGGATGCTGAAGGAAGCAGGGAGGAAGAAGACAGGAAGGAAGGAGTTTTTTTGACCCTTGTGATCCCTCAAATTTATACTGAGTATGAGGTGTATGGGATGGAATACTCTGTTTGGTCAATTCTGGCATCTATCTTGTCCGGTCCTCCCCAGAGGAGGGTTTCAGGTGGGACCTCGTTGCTCCTTCTGGAAGGCAAAATGTTCCTCAGAGCTGAGCAGTGTCCTTGGCTCTGCACACCAGTCTCTTTATCAGTAACTATAAACATCGAGTGTTATCAGTCCTAGAAGCAGACACTGTCTGAGAAACTTGCTGTTAATTTCAGGAAGTGCAACTACTTACAAGAGACTTAGCTGAAAGCAAAAGTACAAACCAGAAAATCACCTTTATCCTGGACTAAACCAGGACAGGGAAATCCTCCAACTCCACCCCGAAGGGAAAGGAGAGATGTCCTCAGCCACCTGCCCTCCCTGTCCCACCCCTGTCCCCCTCAGCAGCCACCACCCTCCGAGAGAGCAACTCCCCGTGGGAGGGAAAAAAAAAAATCTCCTCTTCCACCATCACAGCAGAAGTAAGGCCAGGTCCTGAGTGCTAGAAATGGCCCAGGAGCAACGGGGCTTTGAGATTCTACCAGCTGAAAGGAACACAGAGTCCAGCCAAGCAAAGCAGGCAGGTGGAGGGTTTCAGTTGCATTTTACTTTTTCATTAGAGTGTTCGTTTGAATGTTCATATTACAAAATTAGCTGCCACCGCCCACAGATGTATGGGACTTGAGGAAAGCTGTCCAAAAGAGCACAAACTGGTATTTCCTTGGTGAAATAATACCACGTTAATCTTTAAAGCTAAATAATGCCAAAACTTCACATCCTCTACAGTAGTTTTGGTTTTAAATAATTCCACCAACCATTATCAAATCAATGTATTTGCATGTATAAGGTTACAGACATTCGCATTTAAATCAATTTTAAGTATCCCATGCTGGAACAAGAAGTTGAAGCAATTACTGTTTCAACAGCAGCTCATTCTTATTGCCTCAGAGTCAATACACAAACAAAACAAAACAAAAAAAAAAGCAAGATATTGTTTCCCCCCAAAACCGAGTCTGTTACAATCAACAATAAAACACCTTCTAGACAGGAAGCATTTATAAAATGCAGAGCTCTCTGTTAGCAAAGTGCTTGCATGGGGGCATTCACCTCCTTCTCCCAATTGATATTGAACCTGAAGTGATCATTTCCCAGCTGAAGAGGAGACACATCCTCTAAAATGTTTTAACTTGCTCGGGGGAATTGGCAATGGCAGATAACTCCACTGAATCTTGCTTCTGACTGAAATGAACCTCAGCAGCTGCTGAGATCAGCAGAAAACTTTTTGAGGCAAACTCAAGACAGGTAAAAACATTCCAGGAAAGGTGGTTGAAGCTGCTAACTCACCACACACTCACTCCTGAAGAAGCACCATGCTGACATTACAGACTTCACATTGTATTAAGCTTGCAGCATTCAAAACCACAAGGAGGAAACTTCACGTATTCCACTCTTGTATCAACCCCGTCTTTGTGTTTTACATACACACCAGTCGTGCCCACAAGTGACCAAATACTGCTTCAGTCCCTTGGTTTTTTAAAAATAAAATAAAAATCACTTCTACTGAGCTTAAATCCCTGAAGAATCCATACTGTGTATGGAAGGCTCTAAATTTTGTGCCTTTTCAAGCCTGATGCAAATAAATGCACAGTAAATGTTTATTGTGCAGTTTTCCCCCTTCCCTCCCAAATAACCCCAAGTTTTAAAACCAAAGCATGAATGTTTGAAGATGGACAGGTTAACAACCTTCTTGTTCAAGAACAAATGACAGCATTCAAGAATATTGCAAACTTTTTTTTTTTTTCCTAAACAAGTAGCAAAAATTTATACCACCTGGAGTAAAACTGCCGAGCCAAAGCTCTCTACACAGACCTGCACGTTGCTGTAATACTTAAAACAAGTAACACCAATGCAAGGAGCATTTCTCTTAATGGCTACTAGTGTTCAAAGAAGTGGAGTAGGATGGAGTTCTGGAGGTTTTTGTACCCTGTGAATTCAAAAGTCCACAGGTGGCAGCCAGACCCTGCTGAGGAGGGAGTCACATTGCTTTCACTTTGATTTGCTTCATCTTCATCTGCTTCTTCTCAAGTTTCTTCTGCTCACGCCGTAAAGCAGCTTCCTGTGGGCAAGGAAAGAGATCATCAAATGGGTTGGGTTGGAAGGGACCTCAAGGATCACCCACTTCCAACCCAAACCACGGGCAGGGACACCTCCCCCCAGCCCAGGCTGCTCCAAGCCCCATCCAGCCTGGCTCTGAACACTTCCAGGGATGGGGCAGCCACAACTTCCTTGGGCAAATTGTTCCAAGTGTCTCCCCATCCTCAAATTAAAGAATTTCTTCTCATGGCCAACCTAAATCTCCCTTCTTCATGTTCTAGATCTTTTCCCCTTGTCCTCTCACTACACAACCATGGAAAAAACCCTACCCCAGCTTTCTTGGAGGCAAAATCTGAGTGAACATTGGGGATGAGCTCTCAAAGAGCAAGCTGATCATTTCAGGAAAAAAAAAAAAAAATAAAAAGATCTCCAGTACTTGGGTCTGGAAGCCCTCACAAGTTTCAGAAAGCAGCACCACGTGCCCTTCACCGGCCAGCAAGGAATCCAAGCTGCCCACTGCTGGGGCACATCTGCCAGCAGCTTTGGAACATCCTGAAAACCCATCTCACCTCCAGCCGGCGCTGTTTCTCGGGATCCTCCTCGTTCATGATTCGTTCCTTCTCTGCCCGTTTTTTCTCTTCCCGCCGGGACTGAGCAGCCTCCTGCCTCTGCACATGGGTCAGCTTCAGGAAGTTCTCCTCCACGCGAGCCCTGTTCTTGTCAGCTTTTTGCTTACCCTTTTCAGAGAGAAATGCTGTTAATGCATCCTGCTCCCGGGAAAATCTCCCTGGTACTCATAATAAAAACATAAGACTCTCAAATATTAAGGATCTAACAGGTGCCACTTTATCACCACTCAGAGACAAAACTACACACAACTTACTTCTCTGTTGAGACGAAACTTCTTTGCTTTGTCAATAGAGTAGATAACCATGCTCATCAGAGGCAGCAAAGACTCCATGTCCTTTGGGGAAGTGTTGCCTAAACCAGGCACTAAAACAGAGTTTCTTGTTAATTCAGAGAGGTTGCCAGGACTTTTCTACTTGCTCCAAGTGCCCTTATTGCTCACACTGTTCAGGAAAGATGATCTTCCTCTTTAGGCAGGACATAGCTAACTAAAAGAGGTCTTTAGATTTGGAGATTACACTAAGGTTCCTCACACACTGACAGGCATATCCCCCCATAATCCTTATATTTTATTGTTTGTCCTTATTTTTTTATATTATTTATTATATTTATACTTATTTATAATTTATACTTTAGTTATACTTTATATTTTATTTAATTTATTTATATTTTGTCTATTTTTATTTTCATTTTATATCTTGTTTATATTCCATTTACATTATTTATTATATGTCCTTATATTTTATTAGTATGGAACACCAACACTGAATCCAGGCTCTCACCTTAGCTTCACGTGGAGCTACAGCCTTGAATTTCAGAGAGAACTCTGGGAACTACTCTTGCCTACAACAGGCTCCCAGGAGTCTGCTTTTCTTGCCAGATGAACCAAGTAACCCTCTGCAAGGTCCAACTGCAAGGCCTGTGGCTTCAGAACAAGTTTTCTGCCAACACTGCCCTACTACAACCACCAGCAGAAATACGAACTAAGATCAGGAAAAGATCAAAAAATTGAGGATCCCTTCTTGTCACCATGTGCCACTCAGTCCCCAGTGTTACCACTGCTTACTGGTCAATCAGTTATCCTGTTACATGCACTGATGTCATTTGTCATATATAAACGACAGAACTTGAGCATGTGACTTGCACAGATAAAGCAAACACTCACTCAGACACCCAAACACCAATTCTCTTACCGTTAAATGTAAACAAAAGTGTCTTTTTAGTTTCAGGCAGCTTTGTAAGCTGCCCCTCCCTGGCAGGAAAGAAAAAAGGGGCTAGAATGAGTGAAGAAAAATAGAGGCATACAAACTAACCAAATTCATTAAAGAAACCTCATCAAAAGCCAAGAGACACTTATAAACTAGTCAAATAAAATAAACAAAATTAAAAGCCTAGCTGTAACTTTTAATTTTCA
Source organism: Phaethornis superciliosus (assembly GCA_023637945.1). Taxonomy (NCBI): domain Eukaryota; kingdom Metazoa; phylum Chordata; class Aves; order Apodiformes; family Trochilidae; genus Phaethornis; species Phaethornis superciliosus. The sequence continues at coordinate 179,190 of JAJQWJ010000029.1, forward strand.
AACTATTCAGTTTCCTGAAGTGGTTTATTCATAAGTATTTTTTTAATGTAACCACATGCTAACAGCACCACCCAGTCTGTCGTCCAGGCAGCCCTAAGAATGCTTGGATATTCTTTAGGACATTCAGTTTGAGATATGCCCTCTTGTTTGTACTTCTACAGATCTAGAAATACCAGGTAGAAAATAATTTTTTTTCCTAAAGAATTGATGTCTTCACTGCCCTGAACCCCACAGCATTCTGATGTACAAAAATCAGCCCTCCATTTCACACACCCTCCAAAACCTGGCAATTTTAGTACAAGGTACACATACTGCTACCTTCTAATTGAATCAAACTGAAACACAATTGAATTGAATTCTTTTTTTTTTCTTTTTTGAGGACACTTTCCCATTCTGATAGGGCTCATTTATATGCCTGTGAACATAATCCACCCTTGCCAAAGCCTACGTGGGAATTCAGAGAAATCCCCCACCACTTCCCAATTGTCAAGCAGCAGCTAAAAGCACCTCAAGACTGGGAGGTTTAGAGAAAAAGAAATGCTGCATCTGTGGATTTCTGAAACACAGCTGAGAATCATCCTGAACACAAATATCCCAGGGACAGATCCAAGAGCAGAAGGGAAGGACAAGCAGCCCCTTGGTTTTTCATGACCCTGCAGGGCTTTGCTTAAACCTAATTCTTGATGCATTCCAGCAGCACCTGAGTTCGTGGGCTGAGCTGTCCTCCTGCAGTGTTATTTCTCAACCCTTCAACTTTTGACATGTTGTAAACCTTTAGTGAGATTACTCAGTTTTTACTCTGCAGCTGCCAGGTGTTTGTGCAGAAAAATAAATATCCAGGCCATACAGCACCTTCTGAATTCATATAGCACAGGGGGGGTGTTTATTCACCTGTATCCCCTTTGCTCCAAATTTATCTCAGGCTTCACGATACAAACAAGTTACAACAGCTACTGGGAGGAGAGAGGGAGCTTTGTACCTACTCTTGCATAAGTTTTGGACCGGAGAACTGGTCCGAGAATTGGACGGACTCAATCCTGTCAGCGTAGTGAGTGAGGAAATGGATCATCTGCAAGAGAAACCAGAGTTAGATTTTCCCAGTTCTGATTCATCCGCAACCTACCCACTCCCTTAGGGTTTGCCAAACTCTACATTCTTCATTTTTTTTTTTAGCTTTTGCTAGAAGGTGCCTCAATGCATGGGATTAACATCAGCAACTCAGATATTAAGTACATAGCTCTTTTCCAGTTTGTTTGGTGACAGATGTCAGCTTTGAGGACCTGCAGACACACCATCAATACCCCCCCTTCAAACTGATTTTGAAGCTAACTTCCAGGCCTGTGAAAAGCAGTTTTAAGTCTGCAGTTCATGTTAGACTACCAGTTGCCATGTAAAAAGAAACAAGATGTGGTAATTCTAGCCTTCTTCCAGCCCTTGAGCTTCCTTAGGGTCTCAATTTCCTTAGATCTCACTAAGGCCATTAGATTCTCCTGTATTGTTTACAGGAGATAAGGAATAGAAGTTTTTTTGGACAGGCTGGAAGTGCCTGGGTTACCAAGATTGGTACTCATTTAATTCAAGATTACCTTAGCATCCATCATTCCCTCAGTGACTTCCCCCATCTCTGACAAGATAGCCAGTGAATCTGGAAGCCCATATTTTGCACCAGACTTGGGTTTATCACTGCAGAACTCACTCTGTTTAAAAAAAAAAAAAAAAAAAAAGATTAGTAAACATTAGCTTGAAGTATCTTATCAAACTGAACTGTACCAGCACAGTGAGACCACCCCTAGAATTATTGATAAGAATAAAAAATAACTCAGTCACTCAGTGTGGCTGGGGACATAGCAAGCATAAATCCTGCAATAGCAATAGTCCTTGAGCATATCCCTTCAGTAGTCAATGTTTGAAGGAAAAAGATAAAACAATTGTAGCACATCCATGCTAGAATCCTCCAAGTGGATTAAGGCATTTTGCTTACATTGTGTGCTTGTCTTACAAGACAGAAAACTCCCTCTCTCTCCTGGCCCAAACCAGGACAAACAAAAATAACTGGCATCCCACCAACCACACTGCAAAATGTCTTTTCCCTACCCACAAATTCCAACAGGTCAGTCACAAATTTTCAGCTGTTGCCAGGCAAATAAGCAATCTACAGATTCCAGGCTCTTTCCCACTCTTTATCATGTTATTATTCCAAACAAGATCATACATACCAGGTCCTGCATCTCTTTCTGAAGTCGTACCAGTGCTTTTCTTGTCCCAACAGCAAACACATACGTGTCCATATCTTCATCATTCATTGTTACTTTTATTTGCTGTGGACCAGAACATCAACCTTGGTCAGATTTATACAATAAAAAAATTGAAATTGAGACCTACATCTTCTCAGACTTCCGTGTTTGGCACTTTGATTTGTAAGAACAAAGTGAGGCCATAGACAGCTAAGCTAGAGCTGGTTGATTTCAATTATAGATACAAGGAAAGAATATTCACAGTTCTTCTTCTAAATGTGATTTCCCTTGACATTTCTGCAGTTAGAGATTCCCCTCATCTCCAAGAGCAAGGGTGAGGCAAAATTCTTCCAGGATAAAACAGCCAGGCCAGCATTAAAACAGCTCTGTTCAGGCAGACTGAACAGAAGAACAGCTATTAAGGATTCCAGACCCACTTTCTATCAAGATGAGGTCTTGAAACATGGCAAGACTGCTCACAAAACAACTCAAACAATAAAAACCAGGGGTAAACCAATTCCCAGTCATCAGCTGTTGGCATGTCATGGGCAGAAAAGAGGAAATGATTCCTTCAGATTATTTAGTTACTGAGCTGAGGGGGATAGTGAGACACCCAGCAGTTCACTTGTCACAAGAACCATCAAAAGCAGCAAAGCAGAACAAAAGGGATGGAGTTTTTTTAGAGGTAATCTGAAGGGCTGAGTACACACCACTTGGTCAGAGGATGGCCTCATCATGCGTGCAAGAACATTCAGTAGGTCTTGTCTCTTGAGAAACTAAAAAGACAAAAAAGAAAATAACTGAGTGGACCCAGAGTGCAGAACTTCACTGGCAGACAGCAGTGGGGCTCAAGGAAAAAGAACAGTTAGAAGCAGATATTTTTCATGCAATAATTTAGCTCTGAAGGACCCCATTTGGAAGTCCCTCTGCTGCTACTCTCTGAGTTAGGTGCATTTCTCAGGGCCTTGTTCCTTCAAGGTAGAAGCTGTTCCATCCCAGGTGCAGGACTCTTATTTGTCTTTCTTCCTTGGAATTCCTGTTGGTCCATTCCTCCCAACACTTTAAATTCCTTCTAAACAGCAGCTCAGCTTGTCAGCATCCTGTTACCTCTGTCTACAAAACACTCCTGGTTTCTGTGTCTGAGTGAAGGAGTCAAGCTCCGTGGTGCTCACACTCCTAATGGAAAATCCTCTAAAACCTGAAAACTGGTGGCAGGTAAACTACTAGAAACTCCTTCACCCTTACCTTGAGCTGGATGAGCATTCCTTCACAGCACACCCTTCCAGAGCACCACAAGTTATAGATATGTTCATTTTCTTGATTTAATTTCCCAGTGCTTGTAGCTTCTTTATTAGTGCCATCATCCCCTGAAGAAAACAAACAACCCACAAAATTAAACATGAAAGTTCAGCAGTAAGCTTAGAGCTCAGCTGTTGCTGGATTACTTCAGTATCACCATGATGTTTCTGAATAATTTATAACACCATAATCTTAATTTCAGCACTGGAAGACTGACACACAATTTGTCTCCACACAGTGCTGTCATCAGTTTTATCTTGCATCTGCACACCAAAGGTTACTCCTTTCTCTAGCCTCCACATTGGGTCTAAAACCACCTTTATTTCACCAAACAAAAAATGGATCCTGGGCCATTATGGAACTTACCAACAAGAGCAAAGTTACTTTCTAGCAGCTCCCTGTGAGTATTGAACCAGGCGTGAGCCAGGCGGTTGTTTTTGTTCTTCCCAATGATGTAATTCATGATGTAAGCAAGAAGACCTGTTACCATCAGGATCTCCATGTAGTAACTCTCCCAGCTGTTTTGAAGGTGAGCAGGGACCTATGGTAAATGAACAGAGACTCTCTTTTACACAGGGAATGAGCAGATTGCAGAAATACAACCACTTCAGAGAACAGGGTGCTGGAGAAGCTTTATCCCAAAGGTGACAGGCAGAGCTAAGCCTACACAATGCACTTGGCTCCACTGGGACACAGTAATTTTATGACTGTTACTAGCCAAGCATTTGGGGAATGCTGTTACAAACAACTTCTCTCTTCCAAGTGAGCCTGTGCTAGCAGTCAACAGCCCAGCCCTTCAACCCACTGATTAAGCTTCATGCCCTATCCAAAACCTCATTATCTGATCATCATGTGACTTCTGTTGAAATCTAAAGCAGTACCCAATGTCCAGGAGCATTTTCAGGATGCCACCAAGCACTACAGACTGTGGGGGGGAGCAGGGATGTCTGCCTGACCTTGTCATCTGCAGAGGATAATTCACCATTCTGCCACCACTGTATCACCCTTCAGTCACACAAGCACCCACACCTTAAGTTTCACTGCCAAGTTCAGCCATAACCCTTAAAGAGATCTTAGGGAGAATAAAAATGCATCCTCCAAGCATCAGATGGTTCTGTGAAAGATTCTCTAGGGAGGCAAAGAGGAGGTTTTTAAAGCCAGTCTCTCAGTCACCATCAGAGGAGTCAACTTCTCATCTGAAACTGTAGACAAGCTAAAAATAGGTGATGTTTATTGTAAGCAAATCTTCATGACAATCTTTGTGTGTTGACAAAGGACCCAGGCATTCTGGGATGATGTGTTTGATTTTGCTCTGGATTAAACAAAGGTCATCCCTGCAGCTCCTCTGCTTCTCCTGTCTAGGCATATGAGTAAAAGAAGCTAAGCCTTAAAATGCTCTAAAAGGTCAAAGCTGTGTTTCCAAAGGTCTGTTTTAATGAAAGATTTCCTGATTTCTATTCCAGTTCTCAGTCTGAACACAAAATGCAGCATCAGTCCAAGGATGGGAGGTCCAGCAGCACAAAAGCAGCACTGACAGCCCAAACACACCTGCACTACAAGCTTTACTTCAAGAGTTGCTATTTCAACTGGAATAAACCAGTGCATAAAAGCATGGAATTAGGAGCTGGCACACCTGAGTCCCATGCTGCTGCATTATTTCAGGTACTTTCCACTCTCTCCTTAATTCCAATGGCAAATTCTTTAGGACAGATTCTCTTACATGTACATTTGTACACCAGTAATACTACAAGCATACAACCTTAAAAAAATAAGTGATGAAACATTTACACCTACATTAACTATCGTGATGGGGTCTTTATTTTTGCTAGGAGATGCATCTGGTTTCTCTTCATAGCCTTCAAATTCCTCATCATCATATGGTTCACTCTCAGTGTCACCTTCCTAAAGGGCAAAAATCACAAAACTGAAAATCCAAAGCCCTGGAAGCAAAATCCAGAAAGATAAGATGAGAAAGAAAGGTGGAGAGATACTATTAGGAAACACTTAGAGGAAGGAGATGAGTTGTTACCTGTGCATCTGCATCAACAAAGTCTTCCTGATTCTCATCTTGACCTTCAAGCTCTACAGTGGCTTCTTCTTCATCATCCTCTGTAGTGATGATCCTCTGAGGAGACTCTGTGACTGCATCTTCATTAACATCTTCAAACTCTGCAAAGTCATTATCATCATATTCCATAATGTCATCTCCATCTTCAAATTCATCATACTTTGCCAAGGAAAAAGTCCATGGGATGAAGAGGACAGTAATAAAAATATATAAAATCTTCATTCTCACTGAAAAAAAAAAAGAAAAAAAAAGAAATCAAACATTGCAAAGAATCCGTACCTATTCTCTTGCATCACACCTCCAGGAATGCCCAATTTCCATCAACACTTTAAAAACAATGTCAGGGACAGCAGAGGGAGAAATAAACCCTGCTCTTGCTGTCTGCTGAAGAAAGACACTGAATACTCTTACAGGAAAAATTCACTTGGCAGGTGATGTTTTAGACTCTTGCAGCAGGAGCAGCTGGAAGAGCAGCAAGTTCACATCTGGCCAGGCTGGTTTGTTTTTTTTTTCCCCCTCAGCTTCCCTACATCTTTTCTGCTTTTCTCTAAACAGGCAATGATTCTACTCCTGCATTTCACAAAGAGCTCCAGAGGATGAGCTGCAGCAGCCAAGACTCCTTTTATTCCCTCCTGCAACCAGGAATGGGAATGTTAATGAGATTGTTCTCCTATAAACTTGAAATAGGAACGATTTGTTTCTAAATTAAACCCAAACTCCTCCGAGTCCTCCATGCAGGGAACCCACTGCTACAACTGACAAGGACAGCTCAAATAAATGCCTGTGAGTAATTATTCTAGCAAAAGCCTGAACAGAAGACGTTCCCAAGAAGAGAGGAGCACAGCAGAGCCCAGGAATTGAGCACATTCTTGGGGTATGGCACGATTTTATGTGAATTTCAGTAGGAAAACAAAAGACGATTTGCATGTGACAGAAATTGCATTCCGAGGTTAAAAACACGGAGCCACCTCCTCAACCCGACCTCAGCTGTTTCACAGGGAGAATTTCGAGGCTCTTGGCAGTACAGCCACTCTCAAAAGAGCCCACAAGCCCCTAAACCCTTCGGCAAAATTAACTCCAGCTCCTTCCCCAGACCCTTTAAGGACAGGACGGTGCCAGCCACCGCTCCTCTACCTCAAGGCAGAGCGGGGTCCAAGTACAACTCCACGCAGCACAACCCCCCAGCCACCCCCATGTCACCCCCATGTCACCCCCAGCCACCCCCATGTCACCCCCCGCCTTTCCCTTCGCTTCCCCCCCGTTCTCCGCCCAGAAAGGGAAAAGCTCCGGGCGCTGGCACCGACCCGCAGGCTCCCGCCGAACCCCCCGCACACCCCTCTGCTCCAGCTCCTTGCAGGGACACAGCTCAGGCTCCAGGAACCCCCCCACTCCCCCCGTTCCCACCTCCCTTCTCCTTTCCCCACGTCCCGCTCTCAGACAGCGGCACCGAGGGCACCGCCAGCCCCGCACGCCCGGTGCCCTCCGGGATCCCCTCCGGGGCCAAGGGCAGAGGGGAACGGGAAGAAGGGAAAGGGAGAGGCGGGAGAGGGATGCCCCATTCCCGGCAGGGTGCGGGGCTGCGGGACCCGGTGCGGGGCTGCGGGACCCGGTGCGGGGCCGGCGGGACCCGGTGCGGGGCTGCGGGACCCGGTGCGGGGCTGCCTTACCTGAGTCACGCGGCTCCGGCTCCGCCACCGCCGCCGCTCGGGCCCGGCCCTCACCCTACGCTCCGCGCCCGCCACCTGCGTAGCTTACGTGCTTTGCGTAGCGAGGCGCACGCGCACTGCCGAGAACCCGCGGCGGCCGCCGGGGCTGCGTGTGCGCAGGGGTGGGCGCGGGTGTCCGTGCGAGCACAGGCGCGGGCAGCGGGCAGAGAACCCCCGGCCTCACAACCGAAGGAAACACCGGGGCTGCCGGTGGAAACCCCCGAGGACCCTCAGGCCCGGCCCGTTTCTCCCGCCCTTCTTCCGCGGCTTCACCCGCCTGCAGGGCGCATGCTCCCGGGGACGCGCTGACCTCATCACGTCACGCACGCACGGCGCGTCCGCACGCACGTCGGGTCCCCACCCCCCGCCCCGGTAACCGGGGAAGCGGCGGCTGCGGTGGCCGAGGGGTGAGTGAGGGGGCCCGGGACGGACGGGGAGGTTCCGGGCGCCTCCTCCTCCTCCTCTTTCCTTCCCCGTCCCTTCCCGGGGCGGCCTCCGTGGGCGGGAAGTGGCGGGGCCGCGGCCTGGCCCGAGCTGAGGCAGCCTGGGCCTGGCCCGCACAAAGGGTCCGCCCCGTGCCGGGGCCCCGCGGGCGGGAAGGGCCCTGAGAGGCCCCGCGTAGGGCCGGGGGGAGGGCTTGGCGGTGTTAAACTGCGGCTCCATCCACCTCCACCTTGGGCAGGGGCCTCCCGGGCTGTGCTGAGGGAAGGGGGGGGGGGGGTCCCCTCTTCAGCAACCGCCAGAAACGGGAGCAGCGGGGACAGAGCCGGGGGGGTCGGAGGGAGGGTGGGTGGGTGGGTTTATTCCCCTTTTCTCCCTCGGAACGGCGGGATCCGCAGGGAGCCAGAGCCCCCCGCTCATCCCTGCCCTGAAAGAACCTTTTCCTTGGGCAAACAGAACAGATTTCCTGCTTTTGCAGCTGTATGGCAGAGTGAAAGAATGGTGGGGGTTTTTTATTATTATTTTCTGAGGCGGTAGGAAAAAAAAAAATCGAGAGGAAGAGTGAAGAAGAATTCTTCAAATCGGATGTGATGACTGAAAAGGTTCCTTGCGGTGCTGTCAGGGCTGGGAAGTCCCAGAGGCCATTCCTTAGGTGTCTGGTTTGATCTCTTCCCTGCCACAGATGTGGAGCTGCCAGGAGTGGCAGTGCAAACAGGAGAGGAGGACACCAAAGTCAGAACTGAACAGCAGAAACTTTCCCCCAGGTCTCCTACTGAGCTCTGGTTTAGAGTTGAGGTTTACTCAACTAAATAGTCTGCAAAGGGAGCAGAGGCTGTATTTGTTCTCAGATGTTTTATGGAGTTGGTTTTTTTGGGATCTCGTTGCAGGGTTCTTGGTGAGCGTGAGGATTTGTTTAATAAAACTTGTAGCCTTTGGGACATCTGATTATAATGCACTTGAAAGCAGTGAGTGTCTCTGGCTCCCTTAAAGGTGCAACTTGCAATGAAGATGAAATAATTAAAGTCCTCAGAATGGGATGTGTAAATCCTAGTGTGGCAATTCAGTTTTCTTTTTATTTGGTTTAGAAAACCCAGTTCTGGTATTTTGCAGATTTTAAATGCAGTTGGAAGGATGTAGCTTGAAAAACATAATGTGTGGCTTGAGATGTTTTCTTGAAGAGGGAGTTGCTTCTTTGGCAGGAGAGTCACTGCTTTGGGCCCACTTTTTTGGACACCTCTGGGTTGCAGGGAAGTGGTGGTTACAAAGCCATGGATGGGACTGTACCTACATGCAAAATATCTTCTGAGTTTGCATCTCTTGTTCCTCCTGATGTTCAAAGTTCTGGGTTTGAGTTTTTTTGTCCTAGATTGCAAAACAGACAAAAGATCATAAATCCACTTAAGGAGTCACTGATGGGCATGATCTGGGTTGGAAGACAACCTCTTTGTTTTGTTTTTAAATCGTGGAACAAAGCCCAGATTTTTTTGTTTGGGTTTTGGTTTTGTTTTTGTTTTTGTTTTTTTTTTTGAGAAACAGATCACAATCTTGTCAGTCAGACCTCCACAAGTCTCTTTATTGTGACTGTAGTAACCCATTGACAAGCAAAATCATGACACCTGTATGTGTATCCCTGCCTCAAGCAGAGAAGGGATTAATTTATCTGTTCTGATTTCACCAGATAGATTGAGGACACCATGAATTGGAATAAAGGTGGACCTGGTACTAAGAGAGGCTTTGGTTTTGGTGGGTTTGCCATCACACCTGGAAAGAAGGAGGAGCCTAAGCTCTCCCAACAATCTCACAGTGCTTTTGGAACAGCTGGTTCTTCTGCTGCATTTGCAAAATCAGGACCTCCTCAGCTGCCTTCTTTCTACAAAATTGGGTCAAAGAGAGCAAATTTTGATGAAGAGAATGCGTAAGTAGGGTTATTTCTCCTGTTTCTCTATCTCTAGGCTTTAGTGTTTCAAAGTTTCCAAGGTCAAGGGAAGGCTTGGTGACATTTAGGAGGATTAGTTTTTAGAAAAGCCTTTGCAAGGATAAATCCCCCTCGTGCTGCATCCTGGTGGAACACAGCCCCAGCAGCTTCGTGGTAATGGGGTCAAGAAAAACTGAGGTTGTCACCTGCAGGAACTCCCAGCCCTGCTCTGCAGCTGATTTTTGGTGTTGCCTAGGACTGATTATTTCCCTTTTCTCTGGGTACAAGTCCATTATCTGTAAGATGAGAGTAATAAAAATAATAATAATAATGATACAACCTTATTAAATACATTGAAAATACTTTGAGATCCTACAGCAACCCATGGAGAGCTCTCCCCTTATCTTTCCTCTAAGAACACACTTCAGTCAGCTCAGTTTTCTTATTCAGGACCCTGATGGGTAAATTTGGGTGTGTTTTGCACAGGGAAGCAATCAGCTCCACATTTCTTCATTCACCTTTCAATAACTGCATAAATGTGTTGACCAGGAGGGAGGCCAGAAAAGCATCTTCTGTTCAGCAGCCTGGGTGATCAGTTGCATCACAGCTCTTTGCCCAACCCCCCCCCCTTTTAGCTTACAGCAGAAATAATTGTAAATAATTCCATCTCCACATCTTTTCCTCTGTGCTTACTGACTCCCATTATCCACCTCTGTCTGGGAAACTTAACTCAGAAACCATGAAAGGGCAGCATGGTGCTGTAGGCTATTTGCTGCCTGAGCCATTGTTTGTTTCTTTTCAGGTACTTTGAGGATGAAGAGGAAGATTCCAGCAATGTGGAATTGCCATACATTCCTGCAGAGAATTCCCCCACTCGCCAGCAGCTCCATTCCAAAGCAGCAGACTCTGACAGTGATGATGATCCCCTGGAGGCATTCATGGCTGAAGTGGAGGCAAGAACCAGCTCCTGAAATGTTTATTCATTTCTCTGGCCATATTTTTAGCCAGTCAGGAGGAGCAAATGTCACTCAGGGCTTGGGCAGCTGCATTCAGAATGTCTCTTAGTTTCGTTTTTTTTTTCCTTGTAAGATGCTGTGTTAATTATAACTCAAAGGTGGCTTTGATGGGGAGAGGGTGGATATGATTTACAGGAGCTTAAGTGTTTTGAGCATGTCAAGGCAACACCACAGAGAGCTTTGTGTGTCTCTGAGTGTGAAATGAAGGTTGTGTGCATTTTTCTCTACCTGAATTGGAATTATTTGTATTTATCCTGAGCTGTTTCTTAGCTGCAGCTCTTTTGTTAGCTGGATTCTGTCACTGTGTTTTCAAGAGGCATGTGGAGAATATATTTTTTCAACACCATTGCTGGTACTTCAACACCATTGCTACTGTTTCAGTAGATAGATTTCAAAGGTAGAAGTAAGAGAATTTATTTTACATAATGGTATATGGAACAAATCCAAAGTTCAGTCCAAAAAGTGTTGTCTCTGTGTCACGATGGTCTAGTTATGTAGGAACTTTTTTCCCTTCCATGTTTTATCATGGGTTTTTTGGTTTTAATGTCATAATTTTATGATCTATTAGGATCAAGCTGCTCGAGACATGAAGAGACTTGAAGATAAAGACAAAGAAAAGAAGAATGTCAAGTAAGTTCTATTTTATAATTCTCATGCGTGCCTGTGTCTTGTGTGCTGCTAAGAGAAATTCAGTGCATTTTGTTGATGATTGTTCTGTAGACAATATAATATTTCCTTAGCATTAACCAGCACATTTCATCCCCCATGGGTAAAGTTCTGTGGGGTGAAAACTGAGTAACAGGAGGGAAGAATCATGGCAGCATCCAGTGGGGGAACGTAACCTCCCTGGGAGTTACCTCAGGCCTTTCTAGGCCACACAAAGTGGGACAGCACAGTGCAGAGCAGCCTCAGTTTCAAATCTGTTGATGGGAGCAAAGCAACTCAGTGCTGCTGTAATTGTGAGCTGGAGATTCTCCCAAACTTGAGCTCTATTTTCAGAGATTCCCTGTAAAGCTGGGGTTTGAGGGAGCAGGTGACAATTGGGTTACTAAATCTGGAGGTTAAGAACAGTTTCCAGTTTTGCAGCTTGTCTTTTTTTGACCAAGGGAAAACTACTGATGCTGTTGATTTTTTTGGTATGAATGTCAGATAGATTGGGAAAACTTGGATTGCATGGGGTTGATCAGATTATACATGGTCCTGAAACAGAACACCGGATCCAAATCACCACCTGGGGAAGTTCTGAACTGGATTTGCACTTCCTGGCTCATATTCCTCTTCAGTTATGGGACTTCTGTAGCATCAAGAGCTTAGACCAGGATGATCTTTGATGTGGCTTCTGCTGGGAAGACGGAATCCTGATCTTTCCATCTCATTAATAGAAGCAAACAGAAGTCTTTGCAGGGTCGCTGCCAAGGAAAACTCCCTGGGTTGGGATTAGAAATGTTACTGAGCTCTTAGTGTTGTGTCTTCCACCAAATCTGGAGCTCAGCACTAAATGGAGTGAAAGTTTGGAGCTGAGTCTGTGGAACACTTGCAGGGAAGTTTTTTTTCTCTGCTTGTTTTTCCAGGGGTATTCGAGATGACATTGAAGAGGAAGATGACCAAGTGAGTTCCTATGCAGTCTTTCTATTTTCTTTTTTGTTTGTTTGTTGTGGTTTTCTTTACCTTCACTCCCTGAATACATAACTGCTATGTACAAACAAAACTCCAGTGCCATGCTCCAGATAATTCAGCAGGAAGCTGTAGTGGTTACCTTGCTGCCTCTTCCCTTCTAGATGTTTCAGTAAAAAAAGGAAGAATATTAGGAGACAATTCAGGTTTTTGGGGTTGGGTTTTTTTTTTATTGTGTTTCAGAAGATTTTTTCAGTCTATTTCAACCTCCTGTACATGTTCTCTTGGTATTTGAGGGTTCAAATCAGCAAATTCAAAATTAGCAATATTAGCTACCATGGAGCACCAGTGAGAGGCTTTTAAACTGTGGAAGCTATTTGCAGTGAAATTTCCTGTCTGTAAGAGCAGGAGTTATTGTCAGTCCTTATTGAGGACTGTAAGAATCACTGTAACAGACCCAATAAACAAAGCAGAAAAACTTGATTTCAAAATGTACCTTACTACTAAGTTGTAATTAAGGATTGTGTTACCACAATAATGCAGAGCCCTGGGGGCCCTTGCTACCAATTTGACAAGTGTAGCTGTGTTAAAATATGAGCAAAGGTGACTTACCCTTGCAGGCAGCTGCTGTTTTAACTTACTGCATGCATATCCATGGGACTGAGTGATAGTTGGCCATGCAGATGAAAAAGCCAGAGGAGGATTTGCAATTCTTTGTAGTTAAACCTTGATTTAAATATCAGATCTGAAATATTTGCCTGAAAGTAAAGGTGAGACTGGTGTTTTCTCCAGGAGGATATCTTGGTGTGCCAGTGGGAGCCTGAAAGGCACATACATGAGCTGTAAGGGTGGCATGTGACAGTGGTGACAGTGAGTTCCAGCTTGGGCTTGTGTTGAAGGACTCTTCTGAAATAGTTGCTTTTCAGTCTGCTGCTGACTCCCTCACTGAACAATAAGTGTATTTTCATTTGGTAGAAACTTGTTAGGGGACAGTGTGTTTAAGGAAGTTTAATCATCATACACTTAGTAATGTGATTTATAGATTTTTCCATTGCTAAAGCATAACAAGTCTTGGTAGAAGGAATTGTTAAGCAGATATTTAAGAGAAATTGGTTTTTAAAAGCATTTTGTGATCTAACTGACACTGGTTGTTTTCTTCATTGGTGCTTTTGTCCTTCTGGACATAGCTTGGTATTTAGTAGAACCAGTTCTAGTGAACTTTTTTTTTTTTTTTTTCTCCCAATGGTGTGTCTGAAAGCAAACAGCATATACATCATTTACATAAATGTCCTGGTATTTCTGCATCCTATGGGGTGTGATTTTACTGCTATGTTTTCCTGCAGGAAGCTTATTTTCGCTACATGGCTGAAAACCCCACTGCTGGTGTGGTCCAAGAAGAGGAAGAGGATAACCTGGAGTATGATAGTGATGGGAATCCAATTGCACCATCCAAAAAAATCATTGATCCTCTCCCACCTATTGACCATTCAGAGGTAGGAATTTGATTCCATTTCTTCTCTCTGAGGTGTTCTAGAAAGCAGGTGCTAAGAAGCAGATTGAAATATGGTTCCATCCCTGTGGATCAGTGTCAGCAGGGAATATTTCAGTGCTGTGCCACTTGAGTCAGCCTACATCAAGTGACTTGATATTAAACTTAATGTTCTTGCAGATAAAGCAGTGGGTTGGTTTTTTTCTCAGAAGGACTTTCCCTTCAAAACCAAGTGTACAGAGAGAGAATCTGGGACTAATTTGAGTAATTACCCTTGCAGATTGAATATCCACCATTTGAGAACAAAATTCTATGATGAGCATGAGGAGATGTGTACAGAGAGAGAATCTGGGACTAATTTGAGTAATTACCCTTGCAGATTGAATATCCACCATTTGAGAAAAATTTCTATGATGAGCATGAGGAGATCACCAGTCTCACCCCCCAGCAAGTGGTGGAATTACGTCATAAACTAAATCTTCGGGTAAGTTGGTCACAAAATTATCCTCCTAGGATTTTCTTACCTCCATTTTTTTTTTGGACTTAGTACTTTTAATCAAAATTTTCACAGGAAACTCCAGCTTTTGAATACCAAGCCTCTTGGATACCTTCAGTGACTTGGATTTAGGGGACCTGAGTCCTTGAAAGTCTCCTTTGGATTTGCCAAAGTGGGCACCCAGGACTGCTGGTTGCATGGTTGCACTTGGACTAAAGAGCTGGGAATTGGAGCTGGAAATAGATCTAAGAATTAGTTCTTTGCCATTTGTGACATGTTAGTGTGGTGCCTCTATAAAATGAATTCTTTGGGGAAGAAGGAGACCTATTACAGAAGGAGGGAGTTATGATATTTAGTAGCTTATGTTGATTGACAGTTGATCTAGATTTTTCTACCTGCAAGTCCTATTTCCAAATCACATCTGGAATTGCCACCTAGTTAAACTTAATGACTATTCAAAAACCAAAAAGCCATTTTCAGAGGTAGAGAGACACTTTTTTTCCCCATTTTTGTATGGATTGCCCTTTGTTTTTCTCTTACTGTTCCTGAAACAAAGATGTGTTTCTGTTTTTAAGGTCTCTGGTGCTGCTCCTCCAAGGCCTGGCAGTAGTTTTGCTCATTTTGGGTTTGATGAGCAACTTATGCACCAGATTAGGAAATCTGAGTATACCCAGCCCACTCCTATACAGTGTCAGGTGAGTGTTGTTATTTCTCTAACTTCTTACCAAACTAGGAGAACACAATGAGAAGGTCCCTAGTCCATGTGAGGATGTATATAATTCGAGTTTCCTATACAGAACTATCAGGGGGAAAAATAATTTGTATTTTTCTAGGAATAAAGCTTTTTTTTCCATAGAAGTTTCCCCACTTTTTTGTGTGTTAAACAACCACTGTAAATATATCCATATTCTTTTCTTTGTTTGTCTCTTGGGGAAGACTGAAGAACATGCATGTGGCATTTCTTGCTTCTAGAAATGTAGGAAAGATTTATTTTTTTTTTTTGAAATTTTGTGAAAAATAACCATAGCAGTAGCTGTGTAAGGAGCCACACATTTCCAACCTTATGAACTTCATAAACTTGATGAACTTCAGCACTCAGAATGCTCATAAGAAGAATAGACTTAAAGAGAGTTTGGTTTGAGCATTCTCACAGCTGGACAAGGTGTGTTTGTGGACTTGGAAATATATCCTTGGGATGTGTTACTGTACCCAAACACTGATTTTGTATGGGTCACAGGGTGTTGATTGCCTCTAGCCCTTAAAACAAACCAATTCAGAGCTGAATTGGAGAATGGAATTCCATAAGCATCAGTGTATGTTGCTAGGAGTTTTCTGGAATGTGCCCTTGGTACCCGAATTTCCACGTAATATCCACCACAAGGGTATGCTGAGTTAGGCATAATGTGGGTTTAGAATCTCCTTTTTTTTAGGGTGTTCCAGTTGCACTGAGTGGCAGAGATATGATTGGGATAGCTAAAACAGGAAGTGGGAAAACAGCAGCCTTCATCTGGCCAATGTTGATTCACATCATGGATCAAAAGGAGCTTGAACCAGGGGATGGTCCCATCGCAGTGATCGTATGTCCCACCAGAGAGCTTTGCCAACAGGTAGGTCTGTACTGAGCTTTCATGTGCCATACAGTGCTCTTGGAGAAGAAGACAATATTCTGGGCAGAAATTAGCAGAAAACCTCAGAAAATTTGGAAAAAAAAAACCCCTCCCTGTGTGTTAGTAGCATGCCTCCACTTTTTTTCTCTGCAATTCCCTCTTTCTGTTGAAGGGTCATGACAAATTATAAATTTTTCCACAGTGATCCCATATTATTTCTAAGTATTAAGAGTACTGTGGATGTGCTGCACAAATTGTATGTGTGGAAGGATAGAGCCTGCAGGTTAATTTATGGGTGAATTCCTAAATAAGACTTCAGAAATTGTCAGAAGTTACCTGCAAGTATTTAAGTATCAGCCCTGAGGATTTCTTGGATCACTTCACTAAGTTACTGGCTGAGAAGTGGATTTTAAAGCAGGCCTGTGTTTCCAAAGTAGGATATATAGTTATATATATTTTCCAAAGTAGGATATCTTTATTTAGACCTGTTTAACAGGAACTTTGGTGTGCTCTGTTTCAAATTCTCAGATCCATTCTGAATGTAAACGTTTTGGTAAGGCGTACAATTTGCGGTCGGTGGCTGTGTATGGAGGAGGAAGCATGTGGGAGCAAGCCAAAGCCCTCCAGGAGGGGGCAGAGATAGTTGTCTGCACACCAGTAAGTACCTGCATGCTTAGCTGAAGCTGAGACAGATTTTTTTAACACCACTGGTGACATAGAATTTGTTCTCTGATCACTGAAATCCTTTGCAGGTTCTCAGATTCAGAGAGCAAATATCTTGGGATTCTTTGTGTGCCAAGAGAAATTGAAAGAGGTCAGGTGTGATTTGCAATAGTAGACAGAGTAGCAGGCAAGATTTGCTTGAATCAGTTGTGTGATTGCTGAGCCTTAGATTTATGAAGAAAATTTCCAGGATGTGATGAACTTCAGTGCCATTTTACTGCATCAGTGTTGAGCACACAGCAGCAATACCAAAGGTTTGAAATACTGAATCAGAGTGAGTGTTGGTGCTGAAATACTGATGGAAATGAGCACTGTTATCAGCTGGCTTTGCTTGTTGCAAAAACTGGGCAAAACTGAGCAACTAATGGAGGGATTTTTACTGTGGCTATTTATTGGGCTACTAGTCAGGAAGAGAAAGCATGAAAAACTCCTGTGCCATATATCACGGGATTAAATAGCCAGTTCTCAGATTTAATGAAGACAAGAGAATTTTAGAATCGCAGTACTGTTAACCTTGAAAATCCAGTCCTAAAATTCAGCTAGTCAAGTATAGTTGATGAGTTTTAGGAATCTGTTTCTGTGACTTGAATCTGGAAGAATCTGTTAGGAATCTGTTTCTGTGACACTTGCTTCTAGAGTGAAGCCTTGACATGTGTTCTGTTGTGAGTCTGTGGTAGGTGAGGATAAAAAGCAGTTAAATGGTTGAAGGTTGCATAAATTAACAATTTTTTTTAAAGTATGCTTTTAAAACTTGGCTTTTTTCCTTGTCTTTTTTAATAGGGTCGTTTAATTGATCATGTGAAAAAGAAAGCTACAAACCTTCAAAGAGTCACTTACCTTGTGTTTGATGAAGCTGACAGAATGTTTGATATGGGTTTTGGTACGTAATGAACAAAGGCCACTGCTTTGGAAAGCTGTGGTGTCAGCAGCACTGTTTGTAACCCCTGTAGTTTCAAAGACTTGAAAATAAATTAAGGAAATACTTTATAGACAGAAGTCATATTTTAAGGTCTCAGTATCTGTTCCTGTAAAGAGATTAATGAAATTCTGTTGATGTTGAAGTCCAAAACTCCTGATTTTTATCTTAGAGTGGCAGAATAACTTTGGGGCAAGTCCCTTCTCTGCCTTGGTTCTGTGTGTGCAAAATAATGGTGTTAAAAGAACTTCTTGCTTTATTGCAAGAGGTTTGGTCATTCAGATCTGGATGATTTTGAATTAAGACTCATCCTGGGACACAGCAGAGATTTGACAGGACTGTTTTACCACAAATGGAGGGAGGCACTTGGAAGATGTAAGGGTATGCAGAGGCTCAGCTTAGATCTTGGCTTACAGAACTTTTTTTGCTGCAGGAACTTTCAGAAGTTTCTTTGTAAAGCAAAGGAACTTCCATTGTGCATCAAAGAGCACCAGAAGTCACAGCAGCCAGGCAGAGGCATTCTTTCATTCTCTGGTTATTTGTAAAATAAAGCAAGGAAATTGCATTTTCAGTTCTGCTGCTAAATCATGAGTGGACAGTGGTGATGAGAACATTTTCCCTTTCCTTTCCAGAATATCAGGTCAGATCAGTTGCAAGCCATGTACGTCCTGACAGACAGAGTAAGTATAAATGTATTTCAAACTAAACTCCAGAGAGTCAAAGAAGTCTGTGGTGGGTAATCAGTTAAAACTCCTGGGAGTCAAAGGAGACTGTAGTAGGTAACCAGTTAAATCTCCTGAAAGTCAAAGGAGGCTGTGGTGGGTGACCAGTTAAGAATCAAGAAGAGAGACTGGGTTGCTCGTTCTTGATGCAGCCATGCAGTGAGCCCTGTAAGACTCCAGAGGTGTTAATTCTCAGTGTGGGCTGTTGGGAGGGAGCACTTGTGAGGGTGGTTAAACACCTTTACTTACTGCTCAGTCTGCAATTCCTCCACAGAGGGATATCCCTTTACCCAGGGAAAAAGTGATCAGCAGAATTAATATCAGGATGCTTTGAGATCCTTTGTACCAAGCTGCCACAAAAGAACATTCCCATCAGTGCCAGTTCTTAGCCACATCTTGTTCAGTGACATCCAGTGCAGCTATACAGGCCCTCATTCTTTAGATCTCTGCTGAAGAAAAGGTATTTCTTTCAAATTCTTCCAAACACTTTCAAATTCAAACACTGTTTTTCTTTCAGCCCTCTTGTTCAGCGCCACTTTCCGTAAGAAGATTGAAAAATTGGCTCGAGATATTCTGATTGATCCCATTCGAGTTGTGCAGGGAGACATTGGAGAGGTAATTCCACGTGACTTCAGAGACAGTTGGAGAAACAAACCCTTCTGTTTCTGTTGCTTGACATTTCTGTTAAGCTGTAGTAGTCGTTATTTCTATTTAAGCATAAATAATTGGTGCTTAACAAAAAAGAATAAGGTTTTGGTTTGTTTTTTTCATTTCACTGAGATTTCTTTTTGGCAACAAAAATTCTTCTAGTGATGGGAGGTTTCATCAAGGAGTGAAACAGCATTAATGCAGTGATTGACTTTTTTTGGCTTGCTTTTTTTTACTAGCCTGAATCAATGGATGTATCCTTTTGCTCAAAACTATAAATAAATTACAGCTTTTGCAATGAGGGATCTGAAACTTAGACTGTAGTCATGTCTTTCATTCACATGGGACTGGTGATTCTGTACTTGCTTGGCAGTAGCAGCTGAACTATTAGCAGTCTAGGGATTTGTTAGTAGCCTGATGAAGAGGGCAGATGTATACATGCCATGAAGAAATTTTATTTATGTGAAAACTCTGAGAAATTTCACAAGATGCCTTCAGAACATTTTTCTTGTAACCAATTCTCTGTGTTTCTATATTTTTCAATCAGGAATGAGAGGTATCCCTTTTTAACAAAAAAAGTTCATGGCTACCTGAAGCCCTTTCTTTATTGGAAAATGTTTTTTCCTAAACATTTCTTAAGAAAAGAAGCACCTTTCCTAGCCTAGTCCTAGAGTTTTTGTTATTTGACCTAAGTTACTCTAGTATGAGAGCATCATCCTTGAAATCACTAATATTTAAAAGTGTCAACATTAGATTTTTCAGAGAAACTTCCCAATAGTGCTCCACTGTACTGTTGTTTTGTGCAATGCAGTGTGTGTAGAGAATCTGTACTTCTCCTCTCCTGACTCCAAGGACACATCACAGCTCACAGCTTCCTCTGATGTATAGAAATAACTTGTCCTGATGAGCATCTCTCCATCTCACACCCTGCTCTCACACAATCTGTTTTAGGTGTTGCAAGAGCATATAAGCTGCAAGGACCCAGCTGTAGATCAGGAGGGTGCTGAACTGCATCATGTCAAAGACTGCACTTTCCCTCTCAGATTTATCAAACAGGAACTCATTTAACCCCTGCCTTTTCTGCACTCTGAAGGTGAAGTGGGCAACAGAGAAGGGGAGAGAGCAGAAGTCTCATTCAAAGGGAATTTTTGGTCCAGTTTTTATTCTCACACCAAGTTTAAATTCCTCTTTTTGTTCTGCCATCTGTGTTTGTTTGCCAATCTGCCCTTTTCTGTCCCTGGGTTATTGCTTGGCTTCTTTCTCTCCCTAGGCAAATGAAGATGTTACTCAAATTGTGGAGATTTTCCCCTCTGGCCCAAGCAAGTGGAATTGGCTGACTCGACGCCTCGTGGAGTTCACATCTTCTGGGAGTGTCCTTCTGTTTGTCACCAAGAAGGCCAATGCAGAAGAGCTGGCCAATAACCTGAAGCAGGAGGATCATAATCTGGGGCTGCTTCATGGTGATATGGACCAGAGTGAGAGGAATAAAGTCATTTCAGAATTTAAGAAAAAGGGGATCCCAATACTGGTAGCTACAGATGTGGCAGGTATGTGATGTTCTAAGAAACAGCTGCTCCTACACAGTGTGGCTACCAGAAAGGCTGACACGTGTCAGTGGGTAGCAACAAGGTTGGCATCTACACCCTCACTGCGTTCCAGATGCTTTTTCAGAATTATAGAGTATGGAGATTTGCTTTTAAAGTCTTGTAATGATGTTTAAATTACAGCCTGGCAGGTATTTTGTAGTATGCTGGAGGAAAAGAAGCTGTTTCTGAAGGAAGGAGTTGCTGGTCATTAACCAGCTGACACATTGTGCATGCTTGAATGAAAAGAAAGTGGACACACTTGAAGCCTTCTCTAAAACAGCTTTTGTACTCGTGTTTAGCTGAAAAAAGAGGGAATTTCAGTGTTCTTTAATACCTCCTTCCTTGAAATAATCATCATCATCATTTAAAGAGATCTCTGCCACCTCCAAGTCTTTGAACTTGGGGTTTTGTGTAACTTATACTGCTCTTGGAGAAGACATTCCTACACTGAAGGCAACAAAGAGTTTTAGCCTATGAAGGGAGTTGTTACCAGGGAAAGAAATGGGGGAAAGTTGTTTCCTGTGGAAACTCCTTTCATATACTGGAGCAGATTGAAGTGATGCACTGGATTGCTTGGAATTGACGCAGGATCCTCTTGCTTACCACTTTATTGTTCTTTATTCCAGCTCGGGGGTTAGATATCCCTTCCATTAAGACTGTCATCAACTACGACGTGGCTCGGGACATAGACACTCACACCCACAGGATTGGTCGTACTGGCAGAGCAGGGGAGAAGGGAGTTGCCTACACTCTGCTGACTCCCAAAGACAGTAACTTTGCTGGTGATCTTGTCAGAAATCTGGAAGGTGCTAATCAACATGTTTCCAAAGAGCTGTTGGATCTAGCAATGCAGGTACAATGAGCAAAACTGAAGTAGAGGAAGGTTCCTTCCATGATTAGCTCAAAATCAGGAGCTCGGAGATTTGTTTCTGGCTCCATCGTGTGTTTGCAGTGACCTTTTGGCAACCTGTGCTGGTTTTAAGTAGCCTTTCCAGTGTTTTTAATGGCCTGTGGAAGAATCCATGAAGGCAAAGAGTTTGAAATGCACTAAGTGATCTCCTTAGGGGTCAGGTACTGCCTAGGAAATGAGGAGCTGTATCCTGGCTGATGCCAGCAGAGCACTCCAGCTCCAGTGTCTCATTACAGTCAGTTTGTCAATAGGCATTTGTGGTCAGCTCCTGGGAAGGGCAGCTCAGCTGAAATAATTTACAGGGATATTCACTCTCTGAAATGGTTGTTGCTTGATGGCTATAACTACTTGGCAGTGCTGTCTGCTATATATAGGTATGACAGACAGCTGAGGCAATTGTGTTTGCACCACTGTACTCATCAGATCCTTAAAGTTCTTTTCTTCTGCTGCCCATGTAGTTGGAAGACAGCAAAGGCTTTTTGGTACTTCCAAAATTCAGAGATGGATTAGGATGCTTGTAGCTTAATTGCCAGGCAGCTTGGGCACTAGCTACTAGAAGTAAATACATTTTTCAAGGTATCAAGGCAGCTTTTTTCAGAAGGGAGAGAATTTGTGAGGCAGAGCTTTTGAGAGCAGAATTTAGAAGCTCAATGGCTTGACTTCGTGGCTTTTTAAGATTTGAAGAAATGAAAGGGCATAAAAAGAGAGGGCATAAAAAGAGGTGCAGCCAATCATTATATACAAACCTGGTGACAGGAGGCTGGACTGCTCTTTCCTGGTCACTGCTCGTTGCAGGAAGTTTTGCTGACAGAAAGGATTTGATAATGATTTCTTTGAAATCATAATGATTTCACCTTTGAAATTATAATGATTTCTTATTAGCCAGGCAGTGGGCTAAAGCACCAAAACCCAGATACAAGCAAATGCAGAGCTCCCAAGTGAATGGCCTTAGAGATTGTGTTTATTAGAAGGCAAACCACCAAACCTTGAATGTGGATGAAAGCTCAAGACAAAAAAATAGTTTTCATGAGAAGCTTTTGTCATAAAAAGCTTCAACCCCCCCATGACAAAACTTTCTGCAGTTTGTTTCGGAGCACTGGAGTCTGTCACATCCCATCCCTGAGTGTCACATCCCATTCAACAGTGGATTTTTCTTTTGAAATGCTCAAAATCCTTCTTTTCTGAGCCTTTATTATGTGTATTTGTGGGACTTCTCATTCCCTGTGTTCAGAAGCATTTGTCTTCCTTTTGTGCAGAACCCATGGTTCCGGAAATCCCGTTTCAAAGGAGGAAAAGGCAAAAAGCTGAATATTGGTGGTGGTGGCTTAGGATATAGGGAACGTCCTGGTCTGGGATCAGAAAATTCTGTAAGTAGAGATGCTGAAAGCAATTGTTTACAGATTCTTGGAACTTTTTATATTTAAAATTGACTAATTTAAAAATCTTCTTAGTACTGGAGTATAACATCTGCTTTTAAAGGTTACTGTAGCTCAGACTATTTATATTTATTATATATACTATATATATATATATCTTATCAGTGCAAAACAAATGCTAATCAATTACTTCAAAAGCCATCTCCAGGCGGATTCTTGGCAGCAAAACAATATTGTAGCCTTGGGGTGATTGGCTAAGGTGTCCCCGTGGTAGGAAAACAGCTCATTGCTGATTGTGTGGGGACAGAGTTTAACTGTAGAAGTGCAGAAAACCCATCATGGTCAACATCTTTCCAAAAGTCACAGCTGAAGCCTTGTTCACACTGTCTTGGCTGTGACCTCTGCCAGAATCTCCATTTGCTTGCACTTTGCTTCTGCTGTAAGGAGCTGGGAAATGTGGTGATGTTCTTGACAAGTGAGTGAGAATCTTTTTTTCTCATCCTCAAGGTCATGGGACAAACTGTTCTGCTGCTCAGTGCTCTCCAGAAGTTTGTGAGGAGTTAGATGGACTTCCTGAGCACAGCATTAAGATAGATTCAGGGAATGGTTGAGCTGCAGCTGTCTGTTGGATAAAGCTCTCCAGTTGTTCTTTGTCTTTTTCCTTAGGACCGTGGAAACAACAACAATGTGATGAGCAACTATGAGGCATACAAACCATCCAGTGGGGCAATGGGGGACAGACTTACAGCAATGAAAGCAGCTTTTCAGGTTGGTCTGAGCACTTGTACTCCAAGCTCTAACTCAAGAGGAAATAACAGAAAATAGGCAATTTTTACTACTGCTAATTCAAGGCAATTCGTTTGAAAGTTTGTTTGGAATTTTGTTTGAAAATGTAAAAAAACCCTGAAAATGTAGAAAACCCTGCTGGCTTGAGGGAAGTTGGGTTTGGTAGTTGTGGCCATGTCTCATCCACTTGGCCACTCATCCCCTCAGCACTGCAGTCCAAAAGGGAAGAATTAGTATGCAGGCTGGACAGAACATGGTTGCACAAACTTAATTTGCCAAACTTACTTTGTTTTCTGCTGCCTCTTTGCTCTCTTTCCTGTCTGGATTCTTGATCCTATTGCTTAGCAACAATAGTGTAATTGCAATCAGAAGAAACAGGGAACAGAGAAACCCTTTCTCTTCAGTGCAAAAAATTAACCCCACCATGTAGGAGTTCCCTTGGTTCCGTGGGCTGGTAGCAGATACAAATTCTGTTACAAATTCTGTGTTCCTAAGCACAGCAGGAATGTCATCACTCCAAGGGTGATTTTATTTTTTTTTTTTTAATAGGAACTCTCTTTTTTTTTCATGGGGACTTCCTGAAATTCAAGCCAAGCTTGTATACACACAGTGTCTGGTTGGTGGTGCAGTGCAGAGGCAAACACGCTCTATTTTTATTTTTTTTTTCCCTTTCTTTCTCTTTCCTGCAGTCCCAGTATAAGAGCCACTTTGTTGCTGCAAGTTTAAATAATCAAAAGACTGGCAGCTCTGCCACTGGTGCCAGTGGCTGGACCAGTGCTGGGAGTTTGAACTCAGTCCCTACCAGTTCAGCACAGCAAAACCCCACAAATCCCGACAGCCCCACCGCGACAGCAAAAGGTGTCCCAGGTTTCAGCAGCACGGGGACTCTGAGCAGCCTTCCCACCTTCCCAAGTGGGGGAGCACAAGGCTTCAACAACACAAACAGCAGCACCAACAGTCGAGAAGGTGGTGGTGGCATTGTCAGGGAACGCTACCCCGACAACCGGAACAGTCGCCACAACGAGCTGCCCCGCCGTGGAGAGGGGGGTGGTGGTCGCTACAATGAGGTGCAACGCCATGGAGAAGGAGGAGGAGGAGGTGGTGGTGGAGGAGGAGGAGGTGGTGGTGGTGGTGGCCGCCACAGTGACGCTTACCGCCACGGCGAGGGCCGCCACGGTGACAACCATCGCCATGGGGAGAGCAGGCACTTCAGTGAGGTGGGCAGTGGCAATCGTAACAATGGTGACAGCAGGAACAGCAACGAAGGGAGGAAC
This sequence comes from Phaethornis superciliosus, assembly GCA_023637945.1. Classification (NCBI taxonomy): domain Eukaryota; kingdom Metazoa; phylum Chordata; class Aves; order Apodiformes; family Trochilidae; genus Phaethornis; species Phaethornis superciliosus. Next base: position 204,016 of record JAJQWJ010000029.1, read on the forward strand.
AACGAGAACAGGAACAACGAGAACAGGAACAACGAGAACAGGAACGGGGAGAACAGGAAGGAGACCAACAGCCGAGACAACAAGACAGATGGGTTTGCTGTCCCCGAGCCTCCCAAACGTAAGAAAAGCCGGTGGGACAGTTAAGAGTTGGTGTTTTCACAGCCTGAAATATCTGCAGGTAGTGGTTATCTTTTTTTCCAGAGGATTTCTTGGGGTTTTTGGTAACTGGTTGTTGAGCAGATGGAGGAAGAGGAGAAGGAAACCATGCAAACTATCCATGCAAGGCTGGGCCCCTACATCTGCAGACAGATTCACTCTAATGATGTGTACACACAATGCTTAGTCAAAGAGAAATCATTTTGATAAAGCTCCCTGAGTTCTGCTTTTAAACATTCAGTGCTCAAGTGACTCTCTGCTGGATTTCAACAAATCTTCTTGGCAAGAAAGAAGCTGTTTCATGTCCTTGGAACGATAAGAAACTGTTGTCTATGGAAGTATAAAGTAGTCTTTTCTTAACCAGTGTTCACACTGAAAAAAAAGAGTCCATCTAGAGATGCTCAGGACCCACCTGTTAAACATAAATCTTTCAGCAATTCGTTCAGTATGGTGAGTTCCCCCCCCAGTCTCTTCTTTTAACTTGGTCTCTAATCCCCAAATAATTTGGCTTCCATGTTGCCCCTTACATCTCTCTCCATCAACTAAGAATGTATCAATTCACATTACTGATGGTGGGATGAAGCAAATTGAATTTTTTTTTTACCTTTCATTTTTTTAATGAAGCTGTTCAAGGGATCCTTCTCCAGCCCAGCTAATTACAAATTCCCATGCAGTGTGGGCTGGACTCCCTGATTTGCTTGTGGTCAGTACATCAATCCCATTGCCCAGCTATTTTTTTTCTCTCAAAGAACCTCTTTCTTCCTAAGAGCTTTCATTTTGGTGGAAATCTTCATAGCAAACTTGTCTCTGCTGTGCCTATGTGCCCTCTGTTCTGAGAGGGCCGAGTGCTTGCTTCAAATTAAAAGCAAAAAAAGGGTAAAAAAATGTCAATATGCCACAACAGTCAGAGGCTGGTAGCATGAGGCATAGCTAAATGAAGAGGCTTCACTCAGAAATTCAGGGACTTGCTGTTCAGAAGCCTTTAGGGAGATCCTGAAAAAAAAAGTGATTGATAAAGTGGAACAGCTCAAATATCACCCTGCATTGGACACATGTAGTAAAAACTGTAAAATCTTGCTTGACCATTTTTAACTCGTCGTGTGGATTATCTGTTTTTTAACTTTTTTTTTTTTCTTCTTTTTTTGGGTTTTTTGGTTTTTTTTTCCCACCATAAAGGTAAGGAAGGAATCTTCTGTTGAAACATGTCAGTACCCACCTCTGTCTTGTTTCTACTGAAAAGAAGTATCAGAAAACTGTCAGGTTTTTGTGACATCGTGATGTTTTCTTTATCAGCTGTGCATTTACTTTCTGCTTGCTCTAGTAAATGTTTTATTACTGGGACAAAAATATCTGGCATCTGCTTTTTATTTTCCACTTCTTCTTTTGGCTCATCTGGCAGTTGGGTGGAGATCTTACTGCATCCCTTTCTTTCACCACCAGTTAGGGATGGAGTTGATAAAAGGCTTCCTCTAGTTTTTTTTCTCAGCATCCTTCACCTCAAACTGATTTGCAAACCCTGTTTTAGCTTTAAAGCCTCCTGGGGAATCAGTTTTTCTCCATTTTAAAGTGGGGAAGATCCAGCCCAGGAGATACTGCTCATCCCAACCTTTCAGAGAGGCATTGGTAGAGCTGGAAAGAAAATTTGGCAAGTTTTGGGATCTGACTTGCATGTGTACTGGATTCAGTTAAGACAGCAACTTGATTAATCTGGACCCCTCCCTAACTAGCTCTAATCTGTTGGGATTTTCTTTTTTAAGAATAACTTCCCTTTCAGTTCTCTGATCAGGCTGTCAGCAGGAGCATCACTGCACTGCTTCAAGCTCTGCATGTTTAGTGTTAAGACAAAGATTTGCCAGGGCAGATGTGACATTGGGCTTTGGGGGCAACTCTTGAGTTCCCCTTTCCTTATCCCACTTAAGTTTCTGCACAATTAAAGATCTGAGTGTCAAAACAAAAAACAGCTCCATTTTCTGAGACTGCCATCTGCTCCCTCCCTTCCCAGATCTCAGGAAGGAACTGGCCCTCTCTCTGCCTTATGCTTGGGTTTCTCCCCTTCTTTTTCATGCATCCCTCTGCTCTTTGATAGGAGATTGAAATTCCTCACCCCTCTCTTAGCTACCAGGAGCCTCCTGAGTCCAGAGTGAGTAAATATTGATCCCTGGCAGTGAGCTATAAATGTCAGTTCACAGGTTCATGGTAGATACATAAAGGGGTTGGATTCCACCTCTGCAGAACAAGGTCACAGTGTGAGCAGAATGCCAACTACCCTGGGAGGAGAGAACTTCCCTCCTTGTCCTGGCAGACTGAGCCAATTCCATCCAAAGAAACCAAAGGACAACTCCCAGTTGAGCAAATCCATTGCAGGAAGCTCAAGGTGGGTTTTCCAAGTGAAATCCTGGGATTCTGCTCCTGTGCCTCTGCCTCCATCACCCCCTCTGTCTCTTGTCCCTCAGTGTGTGCCACCACCCAGCTGTGCCTCTTCCCCATGGTGTGGCACTTGGCTTTCCTGGGTGGGAGGTGTGGATGTGCCTGCTTCTGCACCACTTTTGGGACCATTTAAAGAAGATGAAGCCTGGAGCCCTTCCCTGGCTGCCTGTCCCTCCAGTGCTTCCTGCTCCTTGTGACTCCCTTTGTAGCTCAGCTTTTCACTGGAAGATCTGGGAATGCAGAGAATTAGTTCCATGTCTGCTCTAACTGTCTTTGTCAGGAAATTACTGCCTTGGGGGACCCCGAGTCATTAGAACAGGGAGGAAAAATAAATTCTCCATTCTCCCACCACCAGGCTGTTTGATTTCAACCAGGATACATCCCCCCCATCTCTTCCTTAGCAACCCTGGAATTCTTCTCTCCCCTGTGGTCTCCCTGAGCTGGGCATTGCCAGCTCCTCTGGAATGCCTTCTCCCATCAGGGTGTAACATTCCCAGGTGTAACATTCCCAGAGTGGACAGGGGACAGTGGGAGCTTCATTGTCCCCAAAATTGAGCAGTGAGGGCTGAGACCCAGCCCCATCCTCCCCACTGCTGCCCCCAGCAAGAGCTGTATGTACCCCCACCCAGTCCCTGGCCAGAGTCCAAGGATGGAAACAAACTACAGGCTGTCTCTTTATTCACTTTGCTCCTGGAAAAAGCCCCCAGGACCAAGACTTTTGCATGCAGGGCTCTGTGTGTCCCCAGAGCTCCCTGTGCCCATCATATCCCAGTGGCTCAAGGCTCCCAGTTCAGGGCTGAGCAGTGGGGACTGGGCTACCCAGTACCCATGAGCTGCCCAAGAATGAAGGAAGGGGAGGGTGAGCTGCAGAACAGTGGGGAGTTCACTCTGCCAGCCCTAGGATTTGATGCTAAAGAAAGGAATCAGCCTGCAGGAGTCACTGGATCAGCTTTGGACACACTGGAGCTGAAGTCATCTTCCAGGCTGTCGAGGTGTGACAGCTTGGAGGGTTGTTTTCTGGTGGTGGTTGAAGAATTTGCATGCACAGACATCACCTCCAGCAATCACTTAGAGGGTGGAAGGGAAGGAGGTGTGGGACTTGGCTGCTCCTTTTTACCCCAGGTGGGTAGAAGGAGGGAGAGCTCGTGGTCCCTTTGCCAGGGAAAGGGACTGCTGGGATTCCAGCTCTTCCCCTACCCCAGCTCCACTCAAAGGAGCCCAAAGCATCAGGATCAGCATCTTCCCAGGCACAGCTGGATGCCCAGGTGGGAGAGACACTTTTCCTTTCATAGCACAGTCTCCAGCTCTTTGTTGACTCTGGGGTGATGCTCATTCAGGTTCTCAAAATCCCCAGGGATTTCCCCCCAGCTTTTCTGCCTCATCTCCTGGGTGGGACAGGGCGAAAAATTCCCTGAGCCAAAGGAGCTGGGGACAAAGCCTGGCAGGCTGGCAGGGAGCAGCAATCCCTGCTGCTGGCTGCCCCCTGCCCCTCTCCCTGCCAGGCTGGTGTTGGTGGGGGATCCCAGCCCCCCATAGCAGCAGCTCCCTGCTGCACTGCTGCCACGAGCCTTCTGCTTGAAATCCAGGGCCAGGCTCCTCCGAAAATGAGCTTGCTTAATCTCTGTCTGCACCTGAGGGAGAGACCAGAGCCACGAAAACTCCTAGTGGGTTTGGGGTTTGGTTTGTTTTTTTTTTTTTCTTTCATTCCTAGAGCTTTTATTTCCTTTCCAAATCCCAGAATCAGTTGGGTTGGAAAGGAGCCCTGAGAGCATCAGATCCACTCCCCCTGTGGTTCCCAGCCCATGGCACTCAGTGCCACATTCAGTTGCTTCTTAAAAACCTCCAGGGATGGAGAATCCACCCCCTCCCTGGGCAGCCCATTCCAATGCCTGATCACCATCTCTGGAAAGAATTTTTTCCCAATATCCAACCTAAACCTCCCCTGGCAGAGCTGAAGCCCATGGCCTCTTGTCTTGGGAGAAGAGCCCGACCCCCCCTTGGCTCCAACCTCCTCTCAGGGAGTTGTAGAGAGTGATGAGGTCTCCCCTGAGCCTCCTCCAGACTGAGAAGAGTGGATCCCAATTTTTCCCTCTGCTTATCCCACTCTGGAGGCTCTGAGTTTAACTTTCCTAACTTAAAGGGGCTGGCAGAGGGAGCTCAGCTGCTCAAGCTCCTGACTTACCTCCCCGTTGCAGAAGCAGTAGATAAAAGCCACAAAGAAACCCTGTAGAAAGAGACAGAGGTGGAAGCTGTGTCCTGAGCTGGGATGCTCCATCTGTGACCCCCCCACCCCCTTTCCCTGACCAAGCAGGGACAGCAGCTCCACCTCCATGTACCTGAGAGGAGTTGAAGAGCATCTCATAATGCATCTGGATCTGCCAGAGGACCCCGGAGACTTCAGTGTAGGGCATGGCCATGAACACCACGTAATGGACTCCAAAAAGTGGCATCAGCACCAGCGTGGACTTCAGCAGCTTCCTGAGAAGAGAAATACCCTGAGCCCTTAGGCAGGACCTGCCAGGCAGCCCTGCAGCCCCCCCCTCCCAATCTTCGGGGAGGGTCTGGGTGCTGCAGTTCCTGCTCCTCCTGCATCTGCTTTGGGCACAGCTCCTGCCCCACTGCCTGGCTTGGAGAGGGGACTGAGCAGAACCTCTGCTCCTTGAGCCACCTCCCTCTGGCTGCCACCATCCTCCCACCCTCCAGCATCCCTTTCCTCTGCTCTCCTTCACTCCAGGAGAAACCACCTGGGGTAAAGAGGCAGAAAATGAGTCAGTGGGTGTGTGGAGGGGGGGGGGATGTGGTTTTGCTGCTGCTTCCAGCACTTGCCTGTACTGCTGCCTGGGGTCCAGCTTCCCTGTGGTCGTCTCCCAGAGCTTGGAAGCCAACACCCGGACTATGTTGAGGAAGAGGAAGAAGTTCACCTGTCAACAGACACATTTTGTTGTCTGCAATGACCCAGGGTTGCCTGAGCTGCCCCCTGGGATGAGGACAGGGATGTGGGGTTGACACTGAACAGAGCAGAGAAGGACCAGGACCCTTGGATCCCTCTGCACCCCCTCCCTGGGTGCTGAGGTGGCTGGAGACCGACCCCAGGGACCACAAATGACTGGCTCTGGATCTTTATTGTTCCAAAGGAATTGAGGGATTGAGCCAGAGGTTTCTTACCACGATGGCAGCCAAGATGGGGACCTGATAAATCCACTTCATGTTCCCTGCACTGAGGTCCCAGCATCTGAAGAGACCAGGAAAGAAACACCTTGGAAGAACCCGAAATCACTGGGAAGGAAAATTGCCACCTGATGGCTCCTTGTCCCCCAGTCACCATCCTCATCCTCCTGCCCTTCACCTCCCCTGGGTGGGAGAAGTTTGTAGAGTTCATGTAAACCTCAACAGCAGCCATGCCAAAGCATCCAGAACCAGCATGGAGTTGCAGAGCAGTTTTAAATCAGGGTTAACCTTCCTGAGAGCTCCTTGGCCACCTAAAACTCTGTTTACCAAGCCACATTCTGTGGCTTCCCTCATTTTACAATGCTTAACTTCAAACCACCCCCTTCAGCATTTCCCTTTGCACTGTTAATTGGTCAATTTATGGTGGAAACCTCCACGCAGCTGCCCCCCAAGTGCAGAACAAAACCACTGCTGGACAAGATTCCTGATGATTTTATGAATGAACCTAAACGTGTGTTGACACCTCTTGGTCTTTTTGGAAAATTTTCACTTTTATGGTGCCCACAGATTATTTTTTTTTTTTTTTTTTTAAATGGCGTTTGCACCCAATCTTTCCCTCCCCCTCCCCCCCCCCCAAAAAAAAAAAAAAAAAAAGGAATGTCAGAGAACACTACGTACTGTGTATCTGCCAGGGAGGCCCTGACACTGGCCCAGACAGACACAAACACAGCAGGGAGGCCTGGAGAGGCAGGAAGCAGGGTGAGCAGCATGGCTGAACATCATCTTTGCAGACTTGAACCAGTTCCCAGCACTTGGTCTGCATTCCACTGCCCTTATCTGGGCACCCAATGCTGCTCAACCACAGCTCCCAGTGCCCACTGGGGTGGGCTCCATGCTTACCCCAGCCAATGATGATGAGGACCCACAGGTAGTTCTTGTTAGAGAGGAAGGCCATGAAGATCAGGCTGTGCAGGTAGAGACCTTCCACCAGGATCCAGTAGTGGTTGGTGGCCAGAAAATAGAGGAAGAGAGTCACCACCACCTTGCAGCCAACCTACAGAGAGGTGCCCCTGTCAGGCTGTCTCCTGAAAACAAAACCTGGTGGTTTTTGCTTTCTGGCCAGCAAAACCCTCTGCATGGCCCAGGTTCCTCCTCTTGCAAGGAGCTGCATCTCCTCTGGGATATTCCAGCATCAGACACAGATGCTTTTGGTCTTTTCCATGGGAGAGGCATTTCCCATCCTGAGCTCAGCCAGGCTGCCAGCCCCGTGTCCTCTGTGGCTCTGCTCTCTCCCGGGGCACCAGGACAGGGAGAAGCTGGAGGTGGCCCTTCACCCCTCCTCCCCAACCTCCTCACCTCTGAGCAGCACAACTCCCATCAGGGAGGGTCCCAACCACATCTCATCCCATCCCATCCCCTTGCACCAGGGCTCCCCAACCCCTTCTTCCCCTGCTCCTGCCTCTGGTCTCATGGAGCCACTTGCCAGGTGGTTCCGTTGTCCTGCTGAGGGACCCATTTCTGCCTTGAAGTCATCCTCCCTCATCTTCTCTGGCTCAGTGCCAGAGTAGAGCACCAGGTCCTTCACAAAGATGCTGAGTGCCCGGCAGATGAAGGAGGTGAAGAGGTGGACGTGGATGTAGTTGCGGGTGCAGTGCAGACGCCTACGGAGAAGGGAGAGACACGGAGCATCCCTGGATACCCACCTGCTCCTCAGGTCCACATGACCTCCACGGGGAGGGCTCAAAGAAGGGGAGCAGGGAGGCGTCCCCCAGAAGGTGCTGGGGGGTGTCACAGGAGGAGGGTACCAAACCCTTCAAGGGTGGAGTGGTGGCCACAGTCGGGGGTGAGGGGGGGGTTGGGGCTTTGGGAAGTGGTTTGATGTTTGGGGCTCGTTCCCATTCCATTTGGGGGTTGTGTGAGGGGATGGTTTTTCCTCACCCAGGGATGGGGTTTGGGCTCCTCCTTACTTGAAGTACAAGAGGATGCAGACAGCAACGATGAGGGAGGCCAAGGAGATGGAGTAACCAATGGTGTACATCAGGTGCAGGCGGTCAAACACCTCCTGGAAGAGAAGGGCTGAGCTCCACACACACACCCCCCCTCACCACAGTCCTCAGGTTGAGAGCACAGGATGAGCCCAACTTGTCTGGGTGTTCCTCTGGCTTTTGCTGCACATTTCCCTGCTCCCCATCCCCACCCCTTTTCCCACCACCTGATCCAAGGTCACCTTCTCGCGGCTCCGGCGCTCGGAGGAGAAGAGCAGAGCACACTCGGTGTAGTTGGCCCAGGTCTTGTTGGTGCTGAGAGCCATGGCCCAGGTCCCATAGGCACTGCAGTACCTGTAGGCATGACCTGGGGACAGCCACGGGTGCTGTGACAGCAGCAGAACCCCCAGGAAGCCCAGGCAGATGTTCCTGCTGGGTGGAGGAGTGATGATCCCAAAGGTGAGGTCGCTCCCCACCCAACTGCAAGAGTTTTTACCTTGGTGGTTGAAGTCATAGATGTAGTCAGGGCAGGGCACTGAGACCTCCTGGCTGGGGGAGCCCTTTGGCCAGCAGATAATCCCATCCCACTCGGGAAGGCAGCTGGTGTCTGGCCAAGGAGCAGAGACAAATCTCACTTCGGCTCCCAACAGGGACACATCAGAACCTCCCAGCATCCTGCTGGAGCAGGGTGAGGAGAAGGTGCTGCCAAGCCATCCCCCATGGCCTGCAGAGCCCAGGGAGTGGGACACATCCCATCACATCCCTCCTCCTCCTAGAAACTCCATAGCTCTCATTTACAGTGGGCATGGGGCAGGCTGGCAAGGCTGCAGGCAGTGCTGGCTGATCAGGGTGATGATCTGATCAGCACCTAATGGCACCCAGAGCAGCCAGGGTGCCAGGAGCTCCACAGACTCTCAGGAGCCATGTGTCACTGGCCCCATCCTGCTCCCATTGGGGGGGGACAGCATTTCCCACAGCATTACCAGTTCCACTGGGGCTGACCAACCCATGCCCAGGAGAAGGGACACTACCTTTGATCTTCTCCAGTTGGGCTTTTATGTCTCTCTGACATTTCTCCTTAGCTTCCACCAGAAGATAGATCTGCTCTTCTTTTGTAAGAACATCATCAGGGTCAACCTGCCAAGACAAAACTGAAATGATGACACACACCCCCCCCACTTCCCACGTGGTTTGGCTTGGACCAGCAGTGTCAGACAACAGCATGGCTCAGGCCTCCTTTTTGTGCTCACAATTTAGAGATTAATCCTCCCTGGGTGAGCTCAACCCACCCTTGTGATCCCCATGTCCCCAGAGAGCCATCACCACCTGCTCAGTGACATGAGCCACCCATGGCCAGGATCCAGGAGCTGGGACTGAAGCTGCTTTGTCCCAGCACCACCCCAAGGATGGTTCTTGAGATGCCCACAAACACTTCCAGTCTCAGGGCAGGACCCACACCACTTCTGCTGCCACAAACCCCTCCGTTCCTCCCTGCCTCCAACCCCTGAAACCAACCAGCTAATTAACACCAAAATCACAAGGAGTTTGGGGGCGGGGGGGCATTGTGGGAACATCATCTCCCAGTATAGGACCAACTCAAGACTCAACCCCACACCGTGGTGGCCTCACTCGTTGCATCAAGCAGGACCTTCCCTGGGGCAAGAAATGAGAGTGACAGAGACAAGAGGAGCACACAGGGACAGTGGACATGCCAGGTGGCAAAGCTGACAGAGCCACCACCCCGTGGCCAGGTCCCCCCAACCCCTCCCAGGTCAATAAAGTTTGTGCAGCTTTGGGTAGATTCAATCAACATGGGAAAGAGCCCACCCTGCCCACCTTCCTGCTGGTGGTTTTCCCTCTTGCCAGGTTGAAGCTGAGCACATCCTCCCTAGTTCCATGGTCCATTGAGGAATGTTCATCTTTCCACATTAGAAATCAGTGCTGGGCTGGGCTCCTGACCCATCTCCCTCTTGCCCAGCCCCCTCCAACCCCCCCAAAATGCTGGGTGTCCCCCTTAGCCACAATGAGCTGGGTCTTGGCATCCCTGCAGCCCCAGCATCTGCAGCCTCCTGGTCTCACAGCACCTGCCAACAACTTTTGGGTTGTTTTGGACCGAGATGCTGAGTTCAGAGCTGGGATGGGGAAACAGCTTTGGGAGGTGAAAAGATGCTGTGATGCAGAGGGGTTGTGTTGGCTTCTGGACTGCCCCAGAGAGGAGACCCTGAGTTTCCCTTCCCCAAAGCAGCCATCTGGGTGGGGGGGTTGGGCAGAGGGGGACTGGCAGGAAAGGGGTCCCAGCTTTGGGAGAGGTGCTGGATCCCCTCCCTGTGTCCCTCCAGCCTCGCCTGTGCTGACTGTAACTCATCCCGCTCCTCCTCCACCCCCCAAAGCCTCCCAGCCAGTGAACTCTTCCCTGGATGTGCCCAAGAAATGGAAAAACCATCTCGTGGTGGCTGCTGGAAAGTTTGCAGCAGGAGCAGAGAGGTTCTGCCCTCCTCAGCTCCTTCCTGGCAGCTCTGGAGTGCAGGACAGAGAACCAGAACCAGCTGCAAAATTTCACCAAATTTAAAGCCAGGAAAGAACCCGGAGAAGCCCCCAGGGCCACGCAGACTTACCAGAGCCCAGGCAGAGCTCAGGAGACAGCAGCAGAGGAGAGCTGTCCTGATGCCTCTCCCAGGAACAGACACCTCCATGATCCCCAAACTCCTCTGGGATGGAGACCTGGGAGCCAACGAGGTGGAGAAAGCCAAAACTTCAACTGGGGACAGCCAGATTGCTGCTGGCTGGGGACAGCAAGTGCTGGAGAGGGTTGGTGCCTTCAGCAGGACCCAGCATCTTCTGGGAGTGGTTGTGGTCACCTAGAAGGTGAGGGGGGTGGCAGGGGCACAGCCTGGCCCTGGGGGTTGGGGGAGCACCTCGAGGTGAGGGTCCCCCTGTCCTGGCAGTGCTAGGGGAGATGCTGACTGCTCATCAGGCTGGGTTTTTTTTTTCCCCTTCCCCCAGACACCCCCCCCAGCACTTGCTGCTCTTCAGTCTCTGTGTCTCCCCGCTTTAAGCAGCTCCTGGAGCATGTGCAAACAATCCCTGTAGGGCTGGGGATGGCAGAGGTTTATTGGCTTAGCCCGAGGTGCTAAAATCCTCTTCATTCAAGGCAGATTCCTCTTCTCTTTTCAAAAAACTTCTCCCTTCGCCTTGGGGCTCATTTTTCAGCTGTCACAGCATCCTCCTCCACTGCTCCTGTTCCCTCCAGCCCCAGACTGGTCCCAAGGAGCTGAAGGACCTTGGGGGAAAAACAAAACAAAACAAAACAAAAATGAAAAAAACCAAAAAAACCCAAAAAACCAAAACACCCCACACACACACCAAAAACCCCAGCAGTCCCAGCAGGGTGGCTGTGGAGGTAAAGGAGGCAGAGGGTGCAAGCACGTGGCATCACCTCAGCACTGATGCTCCAGAGATGGGATGGGTCTCAACCTGACATCAGTTTAACTCTTTTCCTTCTCTCTCAAGGTTGGGGCATGGGTTGGGGTCCCTGCTGGGACAAGCACCTCACAGCTTCATGAAGATAAACCAGACAGGGAGGGCTGGGAGGAGGGGGGGCAGAATTGGTCCCATCACAGCTGACACCGTCCCCGTGTCCTTTGTCACCCACAGAGAAATCCCGGGGCTGTCCCCGTGTTTTGGGTTTCTTTTGGGTTGATGCAAGTGCCCAGCTCGAACTTGGCAGCCCCAAAACTTTGTGTCCCCTCATGTGCCCAATGTCCCCCTGACAGACACTCAGAGCAGGGAGTCCTGGTTCTCTGAGAAGGTCACGAGATGAAAATTCAAAATCTCAGTGCCAAAACCTGAGGGATTTGAGTGGGAACAACCATCTCCCCAGGGATCCACTCCTGCCCCACACCAAGGCAAAATCCTGCATGGGGCAGAGCCCTGGAAGCCTTCCCGGGGGTTTTCCTGACAGGACAGCACTTGGGGTTGCTTGGAGGAGGAGGCTTGGATTTTTTTTTTGCTCTTCCCGGGGGTCCTCAGGAGCATCAACCCAGAGAATCCCATCCCGGCAGAGATGCTGCTGCTCCCTCTGCTTCAACCTGGGGGGGGGCAAACAAACTTCTCCCTCCCCGTGGCCATCACCTGGCAATCACAGAGGGATCAGAGGCATTTTTGGGCAGCTGCCCATCTCCTGGGCCCGATTTAGCCACCACCCTGGAGCACAGCGTGGGTGCTGGCACCGGCACCGCAGCTCCCGCCATGGGTTTTTGGTTTGTTTTTTTTTTGGAGGGGGGGGGAGGTGAGACATGGGCACCCCAGGGGAATAGGGGGGGGGATGAGAGGGTGGAAAGGCAGGATTAATGTTTTCTGAAGGCTCTTCCAGGGCCTGAGCTCTGAACCAGAAGCTGCCAGGGAGTGAGGACAGAGTTAAGGTGAGGGTTTTTTGGGAGGCAGGGGGATGGATGCTGGTGAGAGGGAGACAGAAACACTCAGGGATGGGGGGTGTGTGTGTGTGTGTGAGGAATTTTGATTCCCACTGCAGGCAAAATCTGACCCAGGCTCTGAGTTCACAGTCAGCAAGACGACATTGGGGTGTTTTTGTGGGTTTTTTAATTTTTTTGTTTGGTCGTTGTTTTTTTTTTTTTTTTTTTTTTTTTTTTTTTTTTTGCTAAATGTCTCTATTATAGAGAGATCTGGGAAGCAATCGTGGCAAACACCACCCACCCAGCCCCATCATGCAGCCCCCCAGATCCATGCCAGCTCCTGGGAGATGACAGCAGACAGCAAATTCCCCAGCACTTTGTGGCTGCTCCCTCCTCCCCAGAGCCCCCGGGACCCCACTGCTGATGGCTCAGCTCAGTGGTTCAAGCAGGGAAGAAGCTGGGGGGGCTCTGGGCACAGGGCTGAGCTGGGGACACTCCTGGTTCCCACCATTCCTAGCCCAGCAGCAGCTCTGAAAGAGCAGGATCAGACCAAGCCAGCCAAGCCTGACACAAATATAAATCTAACTGCATTTTATATATATATATATATGTGAACAAAACAAATATATACACAGATAATGTGTATATGTGTGGATATATATGTACCAATGTAACAGCTTAGGCTCAGGCCAGCACCAGGACCTTGGAGCTCTCCCACCAGGACCAACAGCATCCCATAGGATCCTCTTCTACCCCTCCATGGAGCAGGCACTGACCAGAGAAATGAGCCTGGGGTAACATCTCCACAGCAGAGGAGATGCTCTCATTTGTTGTAATTAATTCCTGCCCATTTATTTCTGTGACTAAAATATCAACTCAGGGATCCCAGAGCAAACTGGGGCTGGGTTTTCCTTGTTGCAATCTGGCTGCATTTGAGTTGATGGTTTAGGATGTCTGGTATAATCCTTGGGGTTCATTTCAGGGATGCTGAACCTTGATGACTTCTTCTGCCTTTTCTCCAAGTCTTCAGGTAGTTGGGAGAGATGGGTGAAAAGAGAAGCAGCACCTTCCAGAGCCTGGGAAGCCAAGAGGGGACCTCATTGCCCATTTTGCTCACAGGTTCCGGGGTGCAGGGCTGTGAAAAATCCTGAGCTGAGGAATTTATGCTCCCCCACTCTTTGTGTTACCCTCAGCCATCCCGATGGAGTCTCAGGAACAAGAGATTGGGGCAAACCAGATGTTGAGGAGGAGGCCAGGGGTTGGTTCAGGGAGGACTGGGCTCCTTTGAAGGAGCACCTCATAATTCTCTGTCTTAAAAAGCACCCTGCAGCCTTTCCCCTTGCAGGGCTGCCTAAAAACAGCCAGGCTTTTCCCCGGGGGGGGATGGTGGAAGGTTTATCAGCCATCCTGTTGCTATTTTCTTGCCAGGCACCTGGGACTGTTTGCGTTTAGGTTTTCAGTGCTCATTTAGCAGGCAGCCCCCATGCAGCCCACCCAGTGCAGGTGCTGGAGGGGGAGATGTCCCCCCTTGTGTGGCATGGGGGTGGAGGGGCACTGGTGGCTTTGCAGAGCTGGTGACAAGGGGCAATTATCGAGTTGGGGCCCTTCTCATTTGAGTTTTCTTCCTTTTATAGTCAGCAGCAGTTGCTCCAGCAGCTCCAGCCCCTCTGGGGTCAGGACAAGACTCCAGATAAAAAGGGAAGGAGCAGACTTTGCCTTTCATCCCTCCCACTGATCACTTCTCTGGACTCAGCCCTTTGCAAAGAGCCCCGGCCATGCCGCTCAAAAAACCCGACCCGAAGAAGGAAGCAGCCAAAACATCTCCAGCCTCAGAGCCAGCCAGGGAGCCTGCCTTTGATCCCAAGGGTGTGAAGGTGAGTGAGGGATGAAGATGTCACCATCTGCCTGGGTGCCTGTCACCTGCCAGGCACGGGAGATGCTGTGAGCGGCGTTAGCCCGGCTGAGAGCCAGGGCTGGGAGAGGAAAATTAGCAGATTATTTAAAAAAAAAAAAGAAAAAGAAAAAGAGAAAGAAAAAGAGAAAGAAAAAGAAAAAGAAAAAGAAAAAGAAAAAGAAAAAGAAAAAGAAAAAGAAAAAGAAAAAGAAAAAGAAAAAGAAAAAGAAAAAGAAAAAGAAAAAGAAAAAGAAAAAGAAAAAGAAAAAGAAAAAGAAAAAGAAAAAGAAAAAGAAAAGATTAGCAGAAGGCTGGGAGTGATGCTATCCTGCCTGGGGGGGAAGGGATGTTTCAGTCTCCCCCCATCCAGCCCTGCCCAAGGAAACTCCTTCACCCTCACACCGGGATGCTGCCGCCCACAGCTCTGGCTGTAGACTTGAACACCCCAAGAACCCCAAAGCTCCTTCTGAGACACTGTGCTGGGGGCCTGGCAGCATTAAAGAAGCTTTTCTGCCACCCACTGTCTTCATCCTAAACTATTTTGCTGCCTGCTTTGTCTCCTCCACGTGAGAGCATCTTTTATCCAAGTCTCTATGACAGGAGCTCAATTTTTCTGTGATTTCCCAGTTACATCTTTAAGCCAGAGCTGAGGCAGGGGAGTTGTTAAGAGCAGGTTCAGCAGGGATGCTGTTCAGCTACTTGAACCAGGGATCAAGCCTTAAAATTACATCCCTTCCACCCAAAATAGCCCTGAATGGTGGGACGAGCATCCCTGATGCTTCTCCATCCCCTCTGCTTTCCGTGGGAATCCCAGCTCCATAGGGAAGGCAGGAGGGCTCCCAGGCAGGGCTGGACATGACTCCTGGTCCTGAGCCTTGTGGAGGGAAAGGTTTAAGGCAGGGGAAAACCCCTGCATCCCCCTCCAACAGTCCTGCAGCCCTCATCCCTGGCTCTGCTCTCTTCTCCCAACAGATTGAATTCACTGCTGAGCAGATCGAAGGTAAGTGCAGACCTCCCCTTCTCCCATGGGTGGCATTAGAAGTGGGTTTTCACAGCAGACAAAAGAGATGAGGCCTCGGATGTCCAGATCCCTACTGGAGAAAATCCCAACAGGATCTGGGCTCCCCATTCTCCCCGACACACTGCTCATGGAATTGTGGAATGGTTTGGGTTGGAAGGGACCTTAAAGCTCATCCAGTTCCAACCCAGTCCGTGGGCAGGGACACCTCCCACTTGACCAGGTTGCTCCAAGCCCCCTCCAGCCTCATCCTCCAGGATGATTTCAGGAGGTTTCTTTGGAGGTAGAAGGGACATTGGAATCAGAAAGTCACATTCCCAACCAGCAGCAGGCTGGAGAGGAGATGGGAAGAGCACTGGTGGGAAGGGGGGAGGCAGGAGATGGAGGTGGGAATGATGCTGGGAAGGGGTGGGAGCCAGCACAAGGTTGGGAGTGATGAATGGATCCTGGTTCTTCACTCTGTGCTGAGGATGCACCAGTCAAAGAGGAGGATCCCAGCTGCAGAACCTGGCAGGGAAAAGGTATTTTCCCATTCCTGGTGACAGAGACAGCCTGGTTGAAAGCCTGGGAGCCTCTGGCCATGCAGGGACAGCCCCATGAGAGGTCAGGAAGCTGACAAGCATCACCCAGAGAAGGAAGGAGATCTTTAATTGTTTCTAATTTAGTCATTTTTCCTCCAGGTAAAACATAACACTCGATGGTATGATAATTTATGGGACTCAGCTTGGAAATGAACCCCCTGTGTCCTTCCATGGCTAGTGTGACGTGGCCTGCAAGGCTGGGGTGGATATGGTCACCCTGCCCCAAACAAAAGCATCACCACACTCTGCCTGCCCAGCTGGGGGATGCCAGCAGAGTGGACGTGGGGCTGTGGGGATGCTGGGTGGGCAGCAGGAGGGTCCTGGGGGCCTGGGGAGACTCCAGTCAAAAAAAGGGAAGAGGAAGGGGGATGTTTTGCAGCAGCTCCCAGTGCAAGGTAGTGTAGGAATCCCAGCAGGGTCATCTGGCCAGCTCTGCAGAGGTGGCAAAACCTGCTCCAGGAGCTGAGTGACTCGTTGGAGGAGTCTGGCAAGTTTGGGTGGCTCATTGCTCAAGCAGCGATGGGTGCAGAGGGCACCCACGCCCCCACCCCCCCCCCCTGTCCATCCCTTCCCTGCCGGGCTCCAGTGGGTGGGAAATGGGACTGGCATGGCAGGGGCCATCTGAACTCTTTTTTTCCTGCAGAGTTCAGAGAAGCCTTCAGCCTGTTTGACAGATCACCCGTGGGGACCATGCAGATCACCTACGCCCAGTGCGGGGACGTCCTGCGGGCACTCGGTCACAACCCCACCAATGCAGAGGTCCTGAAGGTGCTGGGCAAACCCAGACCAGAAGGTGACAACTCGGATAGCAGGGGCAGGGTGGGAAAAACAATCCCCTGGCAGCAAGTGAAGGATCACATCCCCTGCAGGAAGAGTCCTGTGAGATGAAGGGACTGGGAAGGAAATGATGCAGGGAGACTTCATTCCTGCAAAATTCCTTCACTCCCACTCCCTGAGCCACAGCTGACGTGGAAGGGGTCAATCCTCACCCAGGGATGGTGGCAACTGATGTTTAGCAGAGCATATTCTGAGCTGGTACAAACTGGTGTAACCCGACCAGCCCAATGCCACTGCATTGCCTTGGTGACAGAGGACCCGCCTGCTGGCTTTTATTTTTGGTTGGTATCAGCAGTCTCTGTGCAGTCCCCAGATGATCCTACTTTGTTCTTCATACGGATCTTCCCATCTCAAGCACAATATAGTCCCATCACCTTGTGTTGTTGTGTTGTTTATTTTTTTTTTCCTTGGACTCAGATGGAAATGAGGCCAGGAAGGTTGAGCGGGAGGTCCCCAAAGGCTGACTTCAGCCCCAGGAGGTTAATCTCTGACCCCATCTCCTCCTCCCCTTCCAGAAATGAACACCAAAGTGCTGGATTTTGAGACCTTCCTCCCCATCTTGCAGCACTTCACCTGCAGCAAGGAGCAGGGGACTTTTGAGGACTTTGTGGAAGGGCTTCGTGTCTTCGACAAGGAGGGCAACGGGATGGTGATGGGGGCTGAGCTGCGCCATGTGCTGGTGACACTGGGTATGGGGTGACCCTGTGGTGGGGAGCAGGACCCAGACCACCCCTAAGCACTTCCTTAGGTATTAGTTGGCTGGTTTAGTTCAGTCTGGAGAAGAGGAGGCTCAGGGGAGACCTCATCACTCTCTACAACTCCCTGAAAGGAGGCTGGAGCCAGGGGGGGTAGGGCTCTTCTCCCAAGACAAGAGGCCATGGGCTTCAGCTCTGCCAGGGGAGGTTTAGGTTGGATATTGGGAAAAAATTCTTTCCAGAGATGGTGATCAGGCACTGGAATGGGCTGCCCAGGGAGGGGGTGGATTTTCCATCCCTGGAGGTTTTTAAGAAGCGACTGAATGTGGCACTGAGTGCCATGGGCTGCGAACCCCGGGGGGAGTGGATCAAGGGCTGGAGTTGATGCTCTCAGAGCTCCTTTCCAACCTGGATAATTCTGTGATTCTGTGGTCTCCCACACTGGAGAGATTCCTCTTATTCTGCTGCTCATGGGCTTTTGTAGAGTCAACCTTTCCCATCTCTAGGCCACAGCTTCATGCATGATCCAGGTGAGATGGAGAGTCCAGAACATCCTCAGTTATCAGAAAACCATTTCAGCTTGGGCTTCTCTCTACCATCTCCCACCCACCCTCCTCACTCTGTAGTGGCACACAGCTCCTTGTTAGTCTCCTTTTCTTTGTTCTGATGGTCTTGGCTCTCTGGAAGAAGGACAGAAAGGTCCTTGCAGGCTGAGAACCCTTCCCCTCACCTCTCCTTCTTCCTTCTCCAGGGGAGAAGATGACAGAGAACGAGGTGGAGCAGCTCATGGCAGGGCAAGAAGATGCCAATGGCTGTATCAACTATGAAGGTAACAGCAAGAGATTCCCACCAGGGTCATCTCTGCCTTAGGATGCAAAATGTGTCCTTTGTGAGGACGTTTGTGGTCACTTAGGGGAAGGTGTGGGTACCTGTCACAGTTTAACCCTGGCCTGGCAATTAAACCCAATGCCAGATGCTCTCCATGAGTCCCCCTCCCCTCCCTGAGAAAGGAAGGAGAGAGAATAAGGGAGAGAGACTCATGGGTTGGGAACTAAACTACACAGCTTTAATGAAACAGGAATGATAAATAGGAAAAATTACTAAATCTATAGAAATAGACAGGAAAATTGATCCCAGGTTCCTCCCCCCTGCCCCCCAATAACTCTCACGTCACCCCCGAGGCTGCAGGGCAGCCCTGGGAAAGTCCAGGCTGGAATCCTGGAGTCAGCAGCAGTTGGGAGCTGGAGGCAGGAACACACAGATTCAGGCTGGGATGGATCAGGAGCACAGGCAGAGGAATGGATGGAATCCTCCCAGGATGCTGAAGCAAAGAGGGAGAGGTGAAGAAGGGGAAGCAGGAAGGGGTTTGACCCTTGTGAGCCCTCAAATTTATACTGAGTATGAGGTGTATGGGATGGAACACTCTGTTTGGTCAATTTTGGCCAACTATCTTGCCTGTTCCTCCCCAAAGGGGGGGTTCAGGTGGGACCTTTTTACTCCTTCTCTCCTTCCCGAGGGCAAAATGTTCCTCAGAGCTGAGCAGTGCCCTTGGTTCTGCATGTGCCAATGAGTTCAACTAAAGTGATTTCAGCTGAAGGCAGCATCTCTCCATGGGCTTCAGGGCTGTTTCATCCCCACTTTTGGCAGAGTTTTGTTGTAAGCTATCAAAAGGAAACAAAGCCAGCATCTTCCACAGCAGAAGCTGCATGGAAACATTTGGAGAACCAGATTGCTCATGGATCCAAGAGGGTGAAAATCTGGCATAAAGGGGGGGTGAAACCTGGGAACCACTCAAACTGGAGAACATTGAGGGAAAAAGAGTTTCCATTACCCTTGGCCTCAAAAAGCTGGATATACCTGGATCAGCTTGTCTCCAAGTGGGATTTGGGATCATTGTAAAAAGGTTTGGGAGGGCAGGCATAATGTGGGAACAGGAGGAGATATCTCAGCCCTGGCAGAGCACATCCCCTCTGTCCCTGGGGTGCCCTGGGTTGGGGTTGGGACCCCCCCAGTGCCTCTCTGTCCATCCCACCACAGCTCACCCCCCTCTTTGACCTCTCACACCCTCAATTTCTCCTTTGCCCCTCAGCTTTTGTCAAGCACATCATGTCTGGCTAAGAGCAAAAACTTCAGGTGAGTTTATCAAGGGGCTTCTGCTGCTTCTTCCAAAATTGGAAATCCTGCATGGAAACAGAGGAACCAAAACCCCAACCCCAGAGAACTGTGGACCAAAGCCCCAGGAGTAATTCCAGCTTTGAAAGCCCAGAAAGCTGTGTTGGTGATAAGGAACCTTATCTGTTTAACTCAGGATGTTTAAAATTACATCAGGGCAGCATCAATCCTGTGGCTGTCAGCCCAGGGTCTGGTTCATGGTGCTGAAAGAAAGAAAAAAATCAGTGTGGTTTGGGGGATGGTACATTTTCTAACCCACCAGGAGCTCAGGTGGGCATCAAAGAGCAGTTAGTGGAAATAAATATTTAAAAAGTGGCAGCAGGGCATTAGTTGGACACCAAGATGTCTGTAGTACTGTGCTGCTCTGTAATTCCCATTAATATCAGAAAGATGATGGGAAATGGCTCAGTGATTTGTGTTATGCTTTTCTGAGTTCCTCAAGGTCTGCCTTGGTTGCTTATAGGGTGAACTGTCCCTCTGAATTCTAAGATGTTTGACAGAAAATCCAAATTACTAATTCTGGCCTCAGTCTCCCCTGCCAGTTTCTTATGGTTTAATTATCTTGCCTTCTTTTCTTAAACGTTTTTCTTCTCCTCAGCTGTGTAAAAGCGAAGAGAAAAAGGGGAAAAAAATACCTTCAGATACTACTAAACACACAAATTAAATATTTAAAAATCTCCTTCCCCCTACCCCAAATCTCTTTAAACATCAAAAGATTAAAACAGACAGAAGTCTGGACTTTGGATGCTCAGCATCCTTTTTATCTTGTTTTTAAGCCATTTCTCTCCAGTTCCTGTTGATCAGCTCAGCAACATGGGTGGTTAGGTGGCAAAGGCTGCCAAGGAGATTTAATTCAACACTGAACTATTTGCCTGAGACATTGTGGGTTTTGTTTTTTTTTTTATTTTTTTAATGGTGTGGAATTACAGCTATTGACATTTTGGGTTCATCTGGGAAGGAGCAATCTCCTTTCAAAGAGTCATTGTGTTAAGCTTTCTCATGCTTCATTCCCAGGCTCTTGGAAAGATTTGAGCCCACCTGAGCACCAGGAATAGGGAAATTCCTCCATCCATGGCCTTTCCTCCCTGGATATCTCCAGGGATTCTTTGCACGAGTCACCACAAAGAGTTGACCTCCACGTGTGCCCAAGACTCAGTATACAACAAAACATCTGCAGCTTGGTTTTAAACCTTAAATTATTCTTGTTCAGGTGTTTTTATTTTCCCTGTGACATTTGGCTCATTAAATTTCATTCCTTCCTCATTTAAACACTACCTCTGCTTTGGCTCTGGCTTGCTGAGTGATGAGGTAGATGGAGGAGATCCCATGGGCTCCACCAGCAATCAGAAATTCTCCCACAGAAAGGGGAACAAGGAGGGGTTTATCACTCTTAGGTGGGAGGGAGAAGTTCAGATTTGTGGGGTGAAGGGCTCTGTTCATCACCTCAACCTCTGTATGGGGCCAGGAGCTGGGCTGCAGCCTGGCCACACCGTCCTGATGGGTCTGGAGCAAAGTGAGCATCACAGGTTGCAGCAAACAGCCCCCAGGTTTTTTAGGGGTTCTCCACCTCTTTTCTCCCCAGAACCCAGCTTTTTTTCAGACCTGTAAGTCCATCTCCCTGCAGATCCAAGCTGAACTGCACCACGGAGCAAAGAAGGACCTGGTTGGTCCTGCCACTGTCACTGGAGGGGACCAGCAGGCATCCTTGTGCTGTCTGTTTCCAGTGGAAAAGCCCAGAGGAAAAAAAAAAATCAAAACCACCAGAGAAAACATTAAAACAATTTTTTTTTTTTTTTTTAAATATCACTATCAGTTCCTAATGTCTGGTTTCTAGGAAGCTGAGTCTTGATGAGTCAGCAAGTGGGAAGGAAAATGGGGAAGTGATGGGGATTTCTGGGCCAGGTCACAGCTCCATCTCTGTGGCACGGGACAGTGGGGCCCTGGGGTGCTGGCAGTGTCCTGCCAGGGATGGAGCTCAGCCAGGATAGGGCTTCCTGGATGGTTCCTCTCCATGTAGACAAGATGTTTGCAGCCAGAAGCTGTCTGGGGGCTGTGCAACGTGACCTGCTGGCTCCTACCTGCAAAAAAATGATCACGGCATGGTTAGAAGTGGTGAATAATTCATGACAGATAACTCAGCCTTCCCAGCAGCATAACACCTGGGAGCAGCAAACACTTTTCTTTCATTTGTTCTTTATCCCAGTGTCCTGGCTCCATGACTGACTCAAAACTGAAGGCTGGTTTGCTGTGCTGTGGTTGACTTCAGCTGCCACTTGCTCATTTCTGTGCAGTGCCTGAGTTAACAGCTGCTTTCAATTCCCCCTGCTTGATTCAAATGCTCATAAAAAGCAACACAAGCTGTTTAGAGATGCAAGATTAGATTTTAGCTTCTGTCTGTGGTATTTCTATGGCTTCTCTCAGGGAGGATCTGGGCATCTCCTTTTCTTTAATGCACTCCCTGTGTTTTAACCTGTTCCAGGATGGGGGGGACAGGGTGAGGAAGGATGCTGCTTGCTCCAGGGTCACGTTTGCCCTTGTCACCAATGTGGCATTGACTCCTGCAGAGAGGAAAGGAGCAGAGGAGAGGCAGGGAACCTGCCCTGACTTATGGAAAAAAATCCATGGCCCTGCTAGCTGTGATATTTCTGTGATATTGTGAGCTCCACTTTTTGCTCCTATAGGCAGAGAAGCAGCCCTGTGTTTAAGCCTCCAGCTTCTGTGCAGAGAGGGATGACACTGTAAATTAAAACCAGAGACTCTTGCAAAGAGACAGACAGAAAGAGTGCAGTGGAAAATAACAGAGAGCTAGGAAAAAAAACCAACAAAGCAGGGCTGTGAAATCCATCCTGGGGGTAAAAGCCATCCACTCCTCTCTGAGGATCTGTTCTGGCTCTTCAGGATAAAGCAGAGCTGATTTGTACCAGAGCAGGTTGGAATGATGCATTTGAACGGGCACAGTAAATAACTCTAGAGCTATATACCCCTGTATGTGCCCCTGTGCCCTGGCTCCTCCTCTGGAAAAGCTGAGGATTCCGAGGAATAGGCAGTTTTGGTCCCATGGATATTTATAAAAAGCATCTGAGGACGCCAAGGAATGACCCCACATGCAGAGCTGTACTTCAGGACTGGAGGAGTGTCCACAAATTGAAATGTCCCAAGGCAATTATCAACACTCTATCCTCTTACAGTTCAGCTGCTTTTTCTTGAAGTCTGGGGAACTCTGAGGAGAGGCAAACACAACCCCCTACACATTCTAAGGAGAACCTGTGGCTGTATCTCCTCAGGCTGTGATAAGGCAGAGACTTGTTCCAAAGATGGTTTGGGTGTCAGGAGGGTTTGCTCTGCACCCTGTGAAAGGAAGGAGAGAGATGGAGTCAGCTTTCATCCTCAGGAGTTATCAGGATGTTATCAGCTGTGCCTGGCAGGGCAGTAGGATCAGGATGAGGAGGATGAATATGGACTGTGCTCCTTGAAAGGCTCCCTCAACCCACATCACCATCAGCATGTGAGGCCAAAGGCTTTGAGGGAGGGAAGGAAGGAACTTCACTGAATTGGGTTGTTTGTGCCCTTGGGGGGCAAGCACTGCTCCCTGAGCCATTTTGCTACTTGTGTCAGGTCAGGGATCAAAAAATAAAATAAATTAAAAAAAAGCTTTGCTTTGCCAGCCTGTGCAAAACTGAAAGCAAACCCCTGCAGATTGCCCTGAGTGATAACAAACTTGTAAATAACCCTTTTACAGCAATGCAAAGACTGATGTGTAAGGAGAGAGAGGGGGGGGGAGGAGCCCTCCTGCTCTCCACACCAATTTCCAACATCAGAACCAGGCAGGCAGGTTGGGATTTTCACCTAAAGGCTCCAGCAGGACCAGCACCCATCCTTCAGGCTGCTGGGTGCAAGTGCAGGAGGTAGCACAGGGAGCAGGAGGAGCAGCAGAGCCCATGGAGGTGTGGATGAGAGGTGGTTCTGGGCTGGAAGGGTTTGTCCAGGTTTGGTTCTGGACAGGAAGGGTTTGGAGCTGTCGGTGCCTGCTGGTGGGTCAGTATTTTTAATAAAGTGAAGTTTCATTGTGTGCTTTTGCTCCATCCTCTTGGGAAAAGAGCGCTCTGGGTGCCAGATGTCAGATGAGCAAACAGAATCAAGTTGTGATTGCCACCTCCCCCCCGTAGCAGAGGATTTTTAAAGTTTTGAAGACTTTTTAAGTCTCTTTAGACTTTGTCAGTCTTCCCAGACTGAAGTGGTTTAAGTTTTGAAGACTTTGTGCAAGTGCTTTGCCCTTCTTTGGGCAAGTAAAATGTAGGTAAGAGACGTACCAAGACCTTGGTAAAAGAATAGAGTAGCACGTTTGGTTTTTTGTGGAAAAAAGCAGAAATAATCCAGGAAAGATTGCATGAATGAGTTAGAGGAGGCTTTGCTTCCAGTCAACAAATGAGCGGTAACCTCTCAGCTTGCAATCAGTGATCAGCTCGTAATAAACCAATTATAAAGTAACACGATTGATGCCTGTTTCGGAAGAAGATAATGACAAGTATAAAACTAGAGGTGTTTGGGGAATAAAGAACTGATGGACCCCCGGGTGTCAGTTACTTAACGCCTCGGAACCGCCCATTTTTTCTCCTCCTGGTTCTGGGTTGTCCCCAACCTCAGGATTCCCATGACAGGGACAGGACCCGGGTTGTGCTGACCCCGCACACGGGGGCACCCCGCGAACCCCCGCACACGGGAACTCGGTTCCGTTCGGTTGGGTTCGGTTGGGTTCGGTTCCGTTCGGTTGGGTTCGGTTGGGTTCGGTTCCGTTCGGTCCGGGTCGCTCCCGCCCGGCTGCCGGCTGAAGTTTTCCTCATCTGTTTTCCATCGGCGCTCGGCTCTTTCCGCCCCCGTCCTTCGGCTATTTCCGGCAGACGGTTCGGCTATTTCCGCCTCTAGCTTCGGGTGGACTCGGCGTGCGTTCGGCCGGCCTCGTTCCTTCCCCTCCCCGCCGCCTGCCCCGGTAACGGTCGCTGGGAGTTTAAATGAGCAGGGGCCGGGCCGGGCTGCGCTGCCGCCGGGACACGCACTGAGGCGGGGCCGGGGCCGCCCCTCTCCGGGCTTGGCGAGGAGGAGGAGGAGGAAGCCGGGGAGAGCAGGATGACGGTGCTGCAGGAACCCGTCCAGGTACCGACCCCTGGGAGGCTCGGGCTCGCCGCCGCGCTCAGGCCCCAAGGCCCGGCCTGGCCTGGCGGGGGAGCCGGACCCGCGGTGCCGCCCGTTCCCCGGGGGAGGCCTCACCCCCGCCGGACCCCTCTCCTGGGGTGCCCCCCACCTCTGCCGGGCCCTCTCTTGGGGTCCCCTCCCTCTCCTCCGTTCCGGCCTCTCCCGGGGGTGCTGCGGGCCCCGGGTGCCCCCTCCCCGGTTGAGCGGGCCCTGCCCGTAGGGTGCTCCGGGGGTTGTGGGGCTGCTGGGCTTCCCCACTCCTTCTTATGGCCCTTTCCTATTCTCTGTGCCTCTGGGACGAGCTGCCTTCGCCCTTTCTGCCCCGGCCGGGGGTAACCGGTCCCCCCGACTCCCCCCGGGAGGTATCGGTGTCCGGTGGGTACCGTGGCGGGGTCGGCTTCCAGGAAAGGCCCTTTGGGCTCCCCTGGGAGACCTGTTGATGCCTCTGTCTCTTTCTCTCCACCTCGTTTACCTTCTCTGCTCTTGCTGCTGTTTCATTTTTAAAAGCTCAGGGGGTGGGTGCTCGGCTTTGCACCTTTCGCCTCCTCCTTTCCCAGGAGTTCATCTCTTCAGGTTGATGGGAGACACCAGGACGGAGAAGAATGCGAATTTCGGGTTTCTGCCATGTTTTGATCTCCCTGCAGTTCCCCTGGTGGGCTTCCTGCTCTTGTTTTTCCCATCTGAAAGGCGTGAATCACAGAACTGCAAGTTGCTGTTGCTTTCCACCTTTTCTGTGTGCCCAGTTTTCTAGCTGTTTTATAGTCTTTATTAATTTCTTTTCTTATTAATGTTCTCATCCTCTTATTTTATATTCAGTTTTTGAACAGGATGTTGGGGGGTGTGTGTTCCAGTTATGCTAGGAACCTTTCACTGTGTCTTGGTAGCACATTATTGTGTTCTGTAATGAAAGCAGGGGAAATTCTTGCATTTGGCTTTCCTCTCTCCTTTTAATGAAAAGACAGGAGAGGAAGAAGGACTCCTCCTGTGCCAGCCCACCTTGTGGACTTGACTTGGTGTAATATGGTGACAGTGATGGCCTTCTTGTAGACCTTTGTTTGTGTCCTTGATGCCACTGTTCTGTTCTGAGAGCAAGGGTCAGCGTGGTGCTGCAAATGCTTTTGGCCACCCACTCCCTCTTCTGCAGTGGTGATACTTTACACCATTGCTGTTACCTTTAGAGCTGGGCTGGTCTTTTGCACCAGTTGGGCATTCTAGGAAAACCATGGGATTATGATAGAAAAAGCAGCAAGAATGCATTGCAGGGTGAATGACAGGAAACAATATTTAATGTTTCCAGTGCTGTGTTCATTAACTAGACTTACCAAGTGGGAAATATTTGCTGTTCTGAGAGTTCCCTAGTAGAAATGTGCAGCCTTGTTTTCATTTTTCAGAAAGTGAAGGACATCTCCAATGTCCTTCTCCATTCTCAAGCCCTTATCAGGTTGGATGTTTTGATGAGGCTTTTCTACATCCAGTAGATCTGTTTATATTCTGCCTGCTTCCAAAAGCCAAATAATTCCTTGATGGTGCTCTCTCTTATCTTTGCTCTTATTCCTTGTTTCCAGCAGCACTGGTAAGTTTAGGCTTTATTTCTTCTGGCCTGGGTCACATTGTTGCTTTTAATGGGGAGGAAGTGATCAGTGCCCCATCCAAAACAAATTCCAAGTTTGAGTTCTGCCTGGAGGTTCTGTTGTAGCTGTAGTCCTGGGTGCAGAGGTGGGACTGTTATCTACAGCAGCTTTCTAAACCAGCTGACACTTTTTTCCTCACCAGTGTAGTGTGTCCAGTGAGTGCTCTCCATTTTGCTGTGCACATCTGGATGAAGTTGATTGCATTTCTGAGTTCCCATTTTAGCTCGAGTCTGTGTTCTTAGCTCAATTTTTTTTTTTTTTATTAACAATATGATTGGAAAAGTTGACACTGCTTCTCTTCTTTTGTCACTGCAGAGATTTTTTTTTTTTCTTCTGTCTATTTGTCTCTTCTCTTACAGCCTTTCAGATGTCTACAGGGCTTAGTGTTCCAGGAAAGACTGTCATCTTTACAGCTGTGATATGCAAAGCATGACAGATAAATAAAGGGATCTGCCTGTATGTTGCCTTATAAATGCTGGGGTTTAATTAGATGAAATTAATGTCCCAAAAGGCATCCTATTCACTGGTTAGATTTTTACAAACTATTTTTAATCCTTTAAAATGAACAAAAGTGCCAGAGTTTCTGTAGACCTCTGAGGGACTTTTTTAAAGACTCTTCAGCTCAAACAGAAAGCCTTGCATCCCATCTGCTGAAAAACTGCCTGGAGGCCTTCCAAATATTTCTGAAAAACATCTTGGAAACAAAAGAAACACTTTCCTTGGAAGTTAGCTGTTGAAGGTGATCTGCTGTGACCTGCTTGAATGGTGCTTTGAACCCCAAGGTTACTGTTAGGGCTGAAAATGTGCAATAGTGATGCCTGATGATTTGATCAGCAGAGTTTGCATCATTGGTAGATGTAGCACAGCTTGTCACAGAAAACTCTTTCATTTGCCCACCCTGAAGAAATCTTAAACCATGATAGTAACTGCTTAGCATATCAGTAAGCTATAAAACTTGGAAAATAATTTCCAAGCCTCTTTAGCTGTTGGAAGAGAACACCCTTTACCTCTGGTTTAGTTGTGAAGTGCAACTTGGACAGTGCACAGGATTTTCTGGAGAGCAGATGGACCTGACTCTGCTTTCCCTGGGTCTCTGCTCAGCAATGGTTGTTCTTTGACCCAGTATGTAGTGTAACTTTTATAACGTGGCTGTGATGCATCCAAAAATCACTTGTGGCCCCTCTCAGCCTTTGGCAAAATTGCTTCTGGCAAGTTGCTTCTGTTGGAGAAGTCAAATGACATTGATTTCCCTGGAAAAACAGTATTTTTAACCTGAGGATGGCACAGCTTGGAGAGATTAATCTGAATGTCATTTGTGACTTGGTAAAGGAAGAGCTGCTTCTGAGAGCAAGAGAAAAAGGAGACCATAGGCTGCTCAAACTTGCATTAAAACTTAAAATGAAAACTTAAAACTTAAAATCTTTCAGATTTTAATGCTCTCCTTCTCTCTCTTTTTGTGCCATGCTGTCTGTGGGGCACAGCCTTGGAGCTTCTCAAGGTGAAAGGGAGTAACCACATCAGGCATACTCTGTGCTGAAGTTATCTCAAGTTTGGAATGCAACCAGAAAGAAATAATAATGTCTCTGAATTATAATAACCAAGCTAAGAGAATTTGTTTCCATGTACTTTCACATAGGTTTAAAATTACCTCTTGATTTTGTTGGGACCTAGAAGAGAATATAGTTTTCTCTGCAGAGATTTAGTGTGTGATATTCTATATAGTAATTGGAAGGTCTGGTGTGTACTGCTCATGACTATGTAGGCTTCCCATGAAGAGAATATTTTTCACACCCTGAGTTTGTCAAGTTTGTGTTGGAAGAAGTAGCATATGGTATATGTAATTCTACTGTTTGAATTTATTTTTTTTTTTTTTTTTTTTCTCTTTTTAGATTAAATTGGCACTTGCCTTTCCTGCTGGGAATAGCATTTCAGGGTGCTAGTTCTTTAGCTCTGGAAAGTTTCTGCTAATTTTGGAGTATCTGATATGGTATCAGAAGCTAATTCAGTTTATGTCTTCTTGCTGATGAATATTGAAGAAATATGAGCTTACAGAGCCTTGAGCTTTTAAGTCCAGAGCTTGTTTGGCTCAGTAATAACAAAATGACTGCAAAATGGCTGTTTGCTGCTTAGGGGAAACTGCTTTGGAGTTTGAGCAAGATGGAAAGGAACAGTTGTCAAGAACCTTCTAACCTCAGAACACAACCCCTGCTAAGTGTGCACCCCACCTCATGTAACAGGTGGGGAGGAAAGGTTAAATAGTTCTTAAAAGGAATTATTTTTCCCACCCCACCCCTCTGATAGAGCTAAAGGAAAACTGTTAGTCTGCTGTGAACAAAATTGGCTGAGTATTTTGCTGTGAAATCTTTTTGTGGATGGCTCTGGATGGTGACAGCACCATGTACATGGTTTCTACACCTGTCTGCATGTTTGCTGGGTGTTCTACTGGAGCTGTGCCACCTCTGAAGTCTCCACAAATATCAGCAGTCCCAAACTCTGGAGCTTGGGAAAGGAAGAGAGTACCCCTAAGCATTTAATAGCACTGACCAAGTGCAGGTATGTGAGCAAAACAGAGAAGTAGGTTCCTTCCAATGTGTGTGCATCAATTTGTCCATCTCATTTGCATTCATTCTCAATTAGTGGCAGAAAAGAAGTGGCTGATGGGCAAAGCCCCAAAAAGAAGCAGTGGATCACCTTCATCTTGGTTTTTAGAGGAACACTGATATCCTCTTGAGGAAGGTGCTGTGCACCCAGTATCATCAACAGCAGCCTCAGACACTGATGTGGTTTCTGGGCCTCTTGGTTTTTGGTTTATCCCTTCTCAAGATGAGATGGTTTAAATGGGCTGATGGATAATGCTGTTAAAGTGGATTGGGCACCTGAGCTGCTTCCCACCTCCCCTGCCCCTCCTTGGGCACAGCTAAGAAAAAGGGCAATACTCTGGTGCTGGTGTTGGGTGTTCTTACTTCCTGTGGTTTTGGTTGGTGGTAGTGTGCAATAACCCATTCCCAGTTAGGCACCAGGCTAAAACTCAGTAACTCTTGGAAATATTCAGTTATCTCAGGGCATCTCAGGGCATGTTGGATGAGGTTTATAGATGCTGTGCATAGGAACAGGTGAGCAACATCCTTGGACTGATTCATTACTTCAGTGCTATTATTTTTAAGTCTCTTTACTAATAGCTGAAACAACCAAAACTTATCTTGCACATTTAGCCTTCTCCATTCCTTTTGAGACTCCAGTAAACCAGAACTGAACTTTGCCTTTTGGCAATAAGAGCTGATTAGTTTTGTGTTTTTAAAGCTTCTCTCTAAATTTAGATTATTTCCTTGTCTTGCAGGCTGCTATATGGCAAGCACTTAACCACTATGCTTATCGTGATGCAGTGTTCCTTGCTGAAAGGTTATATGCAGAAGGTATGTACTTTGCAAATATAATTTTGAGGGGGTTTTTTTCCTTTCCGTTTTGATTTAGGATTTTTTTCATCCTGCTTTGTTTTATTCCTGCTCTTGTGATACTGGAGTTTTACTTTCTGCTTGGGGAAAGCAGAAGAATGCCTCAGGATTAGGTTGGAAAGTCAAATCATGTAACAGCAGCAATGTTATTTTACAGTAATACCTCCTTAAAAAAAAGAAACTCATTTGTTTAAATACAACGTGTACAGTGACCTGTTGAATTATATCAAATGGAATTTTATTAAGCAGTCCATGGATATTTTGATATTTGGATATTTTAAGCAGACTGAGGATGTTTTGAGTTTAGAAGCAGTATACAAATTCTAGAAATTGTCTTGATATTGAAAGGTGTCTTTGTTAATAATCCTGTTTGGATATGATAGCTGAAAGAAATAATCTTGTGGTGATGAGGGAAAAGCATAGTGAAATGGAGACAAGGAGAATCAGAACATATGGAATAGGTATTTCCTCTTGGATTTTTGTTTACTGTTCCTTCATTGTGATCCTGGGATATGGGATGTCTTGGATACTGAGCAGGCAGCAGTAACACAAATCTGTACTTTTTCTGGGTCCTTCATAGACCACTTTCTTCTTGTGTTCTGGTCCTTCTTTTTCATTAACCTTTCCTCCATTACCTCTGATAAGCTTTTTATTCTTTTCTACTTCCTTGTCCTCAATACTTCATGTTTTTTCTCTGTTTTGAAAGGTATTGGCCCATAGTCACTAACATGAAAAAAAGCCCCAACTCTTAAGCTAAACTATAAGCATAATGTAATTTGTCATGCTAAAGAACTTGAGCTTGTAATGTGAATTAAACTCTATAATGCTCTATCTGCTCTGTCAACTGCTCTAACCTGTTTCACCCTCTGTTCTGCAATGAAATGTTTGGCTTTCAATGTTTTGTCTGACATGCTCAGAGTGCACTTAACAGTGGAAGCACAAAACTCTTTTTCAGAAATCAAGTCCTTTTTTTCCTCATGTCAGGGTTACCCATGAAATCTGGGATCTTCCTTTTGGTGTTGAAAGAACTGTTGTGTAGATGAGAGAGAAACAGTGGTTTAGGCATGCCAGGTTTCCCCTGAACATAGCACATTGTGGGATGCAGGGAAATGCTGCAGAGATGGTAATTGCCAAGGATGCAGAAATGAAGAAAATCCACTTTTTGCAGCAGTCAAGAGAATTCTACATTATCTTTGTAGAATAATACTCTGCTAGAGTACTTCAAAAAGCTTTTTTTTCAGTGACCAACAGTGCTGAGAGAACAGCATGCATGCTGCCACTTGGTTCAAGCAATTAACTGCTAACAAAACATTTGGCTTTTGGCTAAAATAAGTAATTCTGCAGAGCAGAAGCTGCTGAACACTCTGTGTTGGCAGTGGGGATTTTACCCTAAGAAGAACTTCTTTTAAATCCATCTGCAATTACTGTCCTTGTGGGGACATCTGTGGCTTGGTAGTTTCCCAGAACTCTGGAAATGTGTTAAATTAGTGGATAAAAGAATTGATTTAACTTGAATTTTCAAAAAGATCTTCTGGTGTTTCTAGCATAAGGTTAATAAAATGTCCTTCTCTCTGGGTCTTGAGTTTCCACTGTCACTGTCTGAGTGATGGCACAAACTGAAAATACTTCTCAGTGTAGCAAAGGATTTGAGCAGGTTGCCCAGAGAGGGTTTTGTACAATGCTAGTATTGATTTCTCTGAAAAGTTTGTAGATAAATGGAAAAATATCAAATTTTTTTTCTTTTAATGCTGAACTCCAGCTGCCTGGTGGTGTGTTCTGAAAAGTAGAATGTGGGTTTCTTAATGGTATAGAGATTTAAATACCTTGCCTTTAGAGAAAACCTTTGATTTAAAAATGTGTCACTGGATAAGGGTGGCTGAAATGTAAAGACTTAATTTTGGTGTAGAGGTGACTGGTAAAGTCAACTTGAAAATCAACTAAATAGTCACTAAAATTGGAAAAGCTGCTCCACTAAGTCATGGGAAGATGCAACATTAGACAAATAACAGAAGTCAAAGTGCAAGCAGGAAAACAAAACTGATATTAGAATTCATATTATTATTTTGGCTACTTAGGCTGAAATGGATATTCCTGTTGAAAGTTCTTGTACCTCCTAACAACCATTTTTGTGCTGTGTTTATGCCCTGCTTAAACTGATGTGAAGTGTTACTATCAGGTGAGAATTCCCTGAGCCAAGGTTTGGTGTGGCCAACCAGTTGGTAAAGTAGTTCTACTAGGAATGACTGCTATGCTTGACTTGTGATTTTAAGAACAAGCTCCCTAATCAAACATGGAGATTGGGGTAGCCAGAAGGCTCAAGGTTCTTCTACAAAAGTAGATATTAAGAATTGGTCTGAAATTCCGAGAAAAAGCAAGTTTTCATGCTGATGAGGATAGAAATGCACTTTGAGGAATGAATCTCTTTTAATAGCCTTGCTTGTTTTCTTCCATCTTGTTCTTAGCTGACTTCTCCTTGCCCTTATAACATGATAAACTGATTTATTTTTGATTTTCATTTTTTAGTGCATTCAGAAGAGGCACTGTTTTTACTGGCGACGTGTTACTACCGCTCAGGAAAGGCCTATAAAGCATACAGGCTCCTCAAAGGACACAGCTGTACTACCCCACAGTGTAAATACCTGCTTGCAAAATGTTGTGTTGACCTCAGCAAGTAAGTAAATCCTTGATGTTCTAGTTACAGGTGTTTGTTTTCTTTGGATTTCTTTTTGAAAGCTGTCCTATTGCCTCAACGAGTAATTCGTTGGTCCTTCAGCTCTAAAGAGAATTTTAAGTTCAATTCACTTGGCTTTCAGATATGGACCTAATGGAACATAATCCCTCATTGCAGAAACCTCTAAAAGGTGTTGAATAACTCGTGAAGGAGTTTGTCAAGCTGTGTAAGGGGAGAGAATGTTGGTTGCTGAGATGATTCATGGAGAACAGTCTGGGATGTGTTTGTTTTAGGCCATGGAACCAAAATGCAAAACCTCTGCAGAGGCAGCAGGGGATGCTCCTTAGTCTTCTATGCCCTCTTTAGTAGGAGAGTTAGTACATCTTTGTAGTAACAAGGGTGTGTCTACTTTGTTTTGACATTCTCAACACTTTTGGAGCTTTTAGGCTACAGGTTTCTTTGCATCCTCTGTTGAAAGGGAAATCATGTTAATGCTCTACTTGGAAAGGTCCCACTGGAATAAATTTGAAGCTGATCATTCCTTCTCTTGCTTTTATAAAGTCTGCTGTGTGCAGAGGGAGTACATCAGCTTCTGAACTGATTTCAGATAGGTGGGATCTCTTAAAAATACTCTTTAAAATGTACCTCATTTTCTTGTGGGAATGGGCTATACTGGTAGAAGCATCCACCTACAGCTGTAATTTCAAGTGGAGGCAAGAAGAGATGTTTTGTTTGTGCAGATGTTGGTCTCAAATGCCAGAAAAATGCCTCCCATTCCAGAGTTGTATGAAACCATTTTCAAGCCTCACAGCGAGTGGCCCATTCTGTGTGATTCTCCTTTTGAGCCTCTCTTGCAAGAAAACAAGATGTTAAAATCCAAAGTCTGTGCCAGGTCCCAATATTGGATCTTAACTGCGTGCATGGAGTCTTACAGAATGTTTTAGTTGGGCAACAAAGCCAAACCAAGTGCTGTCTTAACTTTGTTACTAGGTAAAGTACCTTCAAAAATGAAGTGTCTGAAGGACTTTTTTTGTCCTCCATTTAGGATTTTACCTAAGAATAGGCACTTCTGGAAAAAATCATGTTATATTAAGTGTCTCTGGCTTTGGAACACTTAGCATATGTTTTGTTTTTCTTCCCCCTCCCCAGTAGAGATATTCAGCTTCAGAGTGCTGCTTACCTCCATGTTGCTAGAGGAATACCTCAATTATTAAAAATTAATTTACAGGAAGGAGATTGTGTGTGATTTGAAACCTGTGAACACTGACAGTGGATTTCTGTTTTTGTTTGCAGCAGGGTGAACCCTCTGGACTACCAATACTGTGAGCCTTGTAACCCCTTTAAACCTCTTCTTTTTTAAAAAGGCTTGCAGAAGGAGAGCAGATCTTATCTGGTGGAGTGCTGAATAAACAGAAAAGCCATGATGACATTGTTATGGAGTTTGGTGATTCTGCATGCTTTACACTCTCATTACTGGGACATGTTTACTGGTAATACTGCTTTTCTATTTTTTCTAATCAAGCTTTGGGTTTGGTTTTAGTTTTTTATTTGCCTGAGCTCAATTTTAGTACACCTGTGTCTGGGTTATGTGGCCTGCAGGATTTCAGAGGATGGTAGATGCAGGTAGGTAGTTGTTGAAGCCATCTAACTTGGGAATGCAGGAATGGTTCATCTTTCACCCAATACTTCTGATAGCACAAATTCCTCTTTTCCAGGTTATTAAGCATTCAGTCCAAGAGTCTTTAACTTTGGGCTTGTTCTGTAGCCTTCCCTAAAACTCAAGACCTGTTTCCCACTGTTGCCACTTTGATTTTTCTTTATCTGTTCTGCAGATTTATAGCTATAGCCTACAAATGAAAGGTTTGAGGCCTGCCAGTTAGAATAAATTTACAAATTTAAGCATTTTGCATTTGCCTGGATGCAAGAAAGGTCTTGGTAAATGGGAAGAGATGGAATGGGACTTGTGGGGTTCTTGGATTCTTCACTAGGGTACCATTTATTTCAGAAGCTGTCTTTGTTAGACTTAAGTGTACAGTTTAGCCCCTAATTTATATGCACAGGTCTTATCCCTTGATATTTTAAATGGCTGGAGGGCTAGCAACCAGGTTGCTCTTTGAGGAATAAAAAGAAGAAAGCTGTTGCAGAGAACAGCATCTTTGTAGAATAAAAATTCTCAAGCTATGTTAGTACTTCTGTAACACTTGAGGACTCTGCCTGAGTAACTTTCATCTATGTCAAAATATGTCAAATAGCATGAAAATAACTCGGGGTTACTTTTGTGGCTTGACTAATGAGGAATATTGCTGTGACTCTCAATATGTTTTTGTTTTTCAACTCTTCTTGGAAAGCTATCTTGAACAAAAGTCCTGCTCTTAAGTTTCCTTATAAACATTTCTTTTTGCAGCAAGACAGACCGGCTTGCCAAAGGATCAGAATGTTACCAAAAGAGCCTGAGTTTAAATCCTTTCCTCTGGTCCCCTTTTGAATCACTCTGTGAAATAGGTAAGTCTGCAGAGGTTTCACCACTGAAGATGATTTCTGCTTTTCTGGGTGTGTTAAGCTTTCTGATTTGCCATTACCATGTGGCAAGGTTTACTTGACTCCTTGTCCAGAATTAGTCAGGAAAATGCCAGCAGAATTGTTTGGGAGGGGTTTTGTGAGCAAAAATGCATTAAAAATTCTTTTCCAGTGTTTACAGCTTTTCGTCTTTTCTTCTGTCTTCACAACTTACATTTTTGTATTTAACAATTCTGTATGTTTTCCAACTGACAGTTAGTGGATCCTGAGACACTTCTGAGAATCACTTTTAAAAAGTTGGTTTTTTTTTCATTTTTTTAAAATAAAACCAATTGCCTAGGTCTTTGTATTCTAAAAACTCTTTACACTCAATCAGCAGTGTTCTAAAACAATGAAATAAGAAAGCACCTCCTTCTAAGTTACTTTTCTCCTGTCTCCTCCTTGTTTCAGACTGAATCTTCAGCATGTAGACTGAGAAATAACTCTTATTTAAATGTTCTTCCAATCTTACAGGTGAAAAACCAGACCCTGACCAAACATTTAAATTAACATCTTTACAGAACTTCAGCAGCTGTCTGCCTAACACTTGCACAACCTTGGTATCTAATCACAACATATCCCATAGACAGCCTGAGACTGTCTTGATGGAAACACCTCAAGACACAATTGTGAGTTTTACTAAAATCATTGTGTTTAAAGCAGTCTTTCCAGCTTAGCTGAAGAATGCTATTTAGAAACAAGTGTGAGTGTCTGACACCTGTCTTCCATTTTTCAGGAGTTGAACAGAATCAACCTAGAATCCTCTAATTCAAAATATTCCTCCTTGAACATGGATTCTTCTATGTCTTACATTGACTCAGCTGTAATTTCACCAGATGCTGTCCCTCTGGGGTCAGGAACTGCCATATTGTCTAAACAGGCTCAAAATAAACCAAAAACTGGGAGAAGTTTACTGGGGGGACCAGCAGCTTTGAGCCCACTAACCCCAAGGTAAGTCCTTGAGATAGACAGTTCCTCTCTATAGCTGTGATTGATAATTTTTGATTTGAAAGAGGAAGGTGTCTGGTGCTGCACAACATTCCCAAACATGTATGTTGATAGCATGTTGTACAATAATGCTACAGAAGCTAAACAACTTCTGTAACTGCTTTTGGTCCCATCTGTGAGGTTTTTTTAAAACTGTTGTGATTTTTCATTAGAAGAAAGGAACTGTTGGTTTAGTATATTGCTTATTGTGGTGTCCACACTGGAAGACTTGTTAGTTCAGAGCAGAAACACTCCTTTAAACTTTTAAGAACATTACTTAAAGAGTAGATCTCTTTTAAAGAGCTTAGATTCACACAGAATTGTCATGGTTGGAAAAGACCTCTAAGATCAGAGTCCAATCCTAAATTTAAATATGCCCTGCATACCATCTGGTTTAAACAGGATGATATTACAGACTGTTAATACTTGCATTGTCTGTTTCTCTTACTTATTATGCAAGCAGGCAGAGAAAGTTGTGTTTTTCAATTTCAGGAATAAGGATGCTTTCTATTAAAGCATCTTTTATAGATGAGGACGTTAAGATATTGAGGGTTAACTTTATTTCAGAACTACTTCATTGATTTAAATTAATCATCTGAGTCTCTGTTTTAAGCACAGAATCAGGCATTGAATCTAACACTCAGAGATTGACCCTTCCTCCTCTATTTGTTCTCAGCTTTGGAATTTTGCCACTAGAAACCCCAAGCCCTGGAGATGGTTCTTATTTACAAAACTACACAAACACTTCCTCTGTAATTGATGTGCCATCCACGGGAACACCTTCAAAAAAGGTATCTTGTGTTCCAGACTATAATCCCTGTTCTATGAATTTGACATTGCAGTGTACATTAAAGAAGAATCCATACTCACAAGTGGTGCTGACAGTCAGGAGAATCCCCTTATCCACTGCTTACAGAATTTCTTTTGGAAAAAAATTGATCTGAGTGTGGAATTGATTGCAGCCCTCTTTTAGCTGTGGAAAAGGTTTGGGTTATTTAGATGAAAAATAAGTTTATGGCTAATTTTAATGTGATTAGAAAATAATCTGCTCTTACTGTTATTTAAGGCAGTGAAATAATATTTTTCACCAGCTTATGTGTTTATAATAAGGCTAGTGAGGATAGGGGTGAGGGAAGCATTTTAATTTGACTACAAGTGGTCCAATATTATGCTACCAAAACTTTTTTAGACTTTTCTGAAGTGCTAGTTAAAATAAATCTTGTTTTAGAATAGTATCTTATGTTGAAACAACTGTTTCTAAAGCCTCGATAGGTTTTATTTTTAAACTTGTCTTTTCAAAGGAGGCAGCAAGAAAAAAAATGCACCATATCTCAAGACATCTGCGTTGTAAATATTTTCAGCTTGTCATGTCACTTCCTTTGGCTAGCAAAAAAATTTTTTCTCAACTTTTGGAATGACATACAATAGTAATTTTTTTTTTTTCCCCACCCAAGATGCAGAGCGAGCTGGTGTTGCTGGAGGCAGCCTGAGGAAGGTGCTGTACCAGCCCAAATGTGGAGTTATCACTTAAATTTAGTTTAAATGACTGCATTTTCAGGGTTGACTTCAAGTAGTCCTGGAAGCCTCAAGTGAGCAGAAGCTACTGATTTCTGGCAAGGAGTTCTTGAATTCTAGTTTACAGGCCAGACTACTCAAAATACTGCTGGTGTTCTGGGGAGGGCTGGCTGAGAGAATGGTGCTGTTTCACTCAGCTATGTCTTGTGTAGAAGAAACTAAAATTTCTTATTTTTAATTCTTTAAGAATCTGCCATAGTTACCATAGTGATAAATGAAGGGTGGAATGCTGATGACAGTTTAAGAACTATTTCTAAAACCAAAAACCTGAGGATTTTTCCCTTTATTTTTAGTAAATCTAGAAGTAGCATGAGGAATGCTGGTGTTTTACAGGTGGCCAACTCTTTTATAAAACTCAGTGCAAGTAAGAGTTGGATTCCTCTAAAAGTAGAACTTGAATTTCTGTATTTGCTCTGAACAAATCAGTTGGTGCTCAGCTGGTTTTGCCATTCTGTAAGTGAACTTTGGGAGCTGCTAAAACCAATTTGCCTATTCTCATTGGCCCATTATGTAGGAGAATAAAAACCAATGAGCAAATAACTTTTTCTTTGGATGGCCTTATGAAACTGTGACTGGGAATTCTAAGATCTCACTTCACAGACCACTATGGTGTCTCTAGAGATTACTGCAACACTTTTAATTCTGCTTGCTGCTGCTTTTTTTTTTTTTTTTTTTCATTCTTATCTTTGCTCTTTTTGGGATGGACTGCACTAAAACAAAAACAAAAGTGCAGCTTTTCAACCTCATACTCACCTGGATTTAATCCCAGGTGTGTATTACAGGACAGGTGAAAAGCTTTGGGGAATAAAGTCATAGTTGCTGCTGCTTTATTGCTTTGTTTGGTACAGGCCAACAGCAGCAAGGCAGAAATTTTGCTCATCTGTGCATATGCATCTCTCCTCTTACCTAAACACAAATATCGAATCAGTTTTAATAAAGAGCTTAGAATTCTAATGTGTGCTTTGTCCAGGGCAAATAATTACTTGGCCAGTTTCATTTCTGCTCTTCAAATTCCTGAGTTAGAAAAGGTTGAGTGTAGCTGTGGCTAAAATGTGCAGGACTTCAGGGAGGCAGTTTCCTAGGAAACCCTTCTGTAAATGAATGAAACATTAGGATGGAACCAAAAGTTTTCTTTCTGAGTGGACAAGGGTGCTTTCTGGCTGCTTGAACTGTCCTCTTGATAACAAAGAAACTGAGAAGGGAGGGACACAGCAGTGGAACTCAGTGTTTGTGCTGTCATCAATCCTGCTTGCTGATTTCTGGGGTCTTAAAGGACATTTCTTCCAAACAGCCATCAGAGAGTTGTGTGTTAGTGTCCCTGGAGAGGGCAGAAGGAGGGGGTTTAAGCTTTCTTTAAATGCTAGAGA
Source organism: Phaethornis superciliosus (assembly GCA_023637945.1). Taxonomy (NCBI): domain Eukaryota; kingdom Metazoa; phylum Chordata; class Aves; order Apodiformes; family Trochilidae; genus Phaethornis; species Phaethornis superciliosus. The sequence goes on from JAJQWJ010000029.1 coordinate 242,790, forward strand.
GGGAAGGGCCTGTTGTGAATCCTTTGTAGGAAGTCTACACATCAGACTGAATTTCTCTCTACACTTCTTCCTTAGGTTTCAGCTCCACAGGTTATCGCAGCTCTGGGTTTGCATGCCCCAGCTGTGCCAGGGTAGGCATCAAAGTACACATTTTAGCTCTCTGATAGTGTATGAGGCTACAGGACAGTGTTTTGGTGCTAAGCCATGACATGATTATAAACTGGGGCAAATCAAAGATCCAAAACCTCTGTGTGCTCAGCTGAGAAGCAGTAACTTGCTAATCCATGTTAACCTGAGTGGAGCTCTCTAACTTCATGTGCTGCAGAATGCAGGTCCCTTTCTGATGAAGCAGCATATTTCTGTGCCTGCTCCAAAGGCTCATGCAGTAATTATTTATGAAATCCTGATTTATGCTATGAACAGGCACACCAGAGAGGGGAGGAGCAGGCTCAGGTGTTGCACCCCATGCACCTCCCTGAGGTGGTGGTAATGGTTGCTGGATGTGATTGCAGTAGGATAATTCAAGAACTTCTTACAGTTTCTTGCCACTAGGTGGAAATTTTAAATTTTATCAAATAATGTCCATCAAGTTGGTTAACTCAGTGTTACTGGCATTTCAATAGGTAGAATAAGAAAGGCTTTTGAGATGTGCTCTGTGGAGCTGGGGCGGAACCTTCACTCTTTATTGAAATAATTCTATTTCCCATCCTTTGTGTAGAGTTTGGTAGGCAGAATGGTTATGGTTTGGGACGTCAGAAATTGAGACCACTTAGTGACATAATAACAAACCTGTAGAAACTTTGTCTTATGCAGAGTGTCAGCAGGATAAGCCAAGCTGGAACAAAATCTGTCTTCTCACAGAGTGGAAATAGCCGAGAAGTCACTCCAATTCTTGTTGCACAAACACAGAGCTCTGGCCCACAGACAAGGTAAGGGAGGGGAGAAAATATCTTGGAGCATTACATACTTTTGCATCTCAATTTTTGAAGGAATTTGGCACTTTAAATTGCCCAACCTGTGTGGATGTTCCTGCAGAATTTTTTACGTAGAGGAAGAATTTGTATTTTTTGTTGGGTAAAATAGCTTCATTGGGGAAGTAGGAAGCTCATTCATTGTTCTTGGGCTGTTATTGGTGTTTTGTTTTTTTTTTAAATCTTGTTTGCAGTTAAATCATTTCATCAGTAAATTAAAAAGTAGATGGAAGAGAATTTTCCTCATGTTCTTAACATGCAACAGGTAGAGTTCTTTTTCCATTTGGATCGTACTCGAGCATATTGAACCAAGATAAAAGCTATTTTTATTGAAATGTTCCTTATTAAAAGGATTTATTTAAATAACTATTAAAAATGAAGAACGTCCAGTTTTGAGTGTGCCATTTGTTTTCAGTACTACACCTCAGGTATTGAGCCCAACAATTGCTGCTCCCCCAAACTCACTGCCTCGAAGAAGCTCTCGCCTCTTTACTAGTGATAGCTCTACAACAAAGGTAACAAAGTTTGTCTGCTTTGCAAACCTGTGAATTCCTTACCCATGCTACTGCACTGATAAATAATTTTTCTGTTTGCATAGCAATTCTGGCAGCTTAAGAGCAGGTTCTGTATGAGCAGAACTTAGGAGACATCTGGCTGTGCAAAAAAACATCACTATGGAATAGTGTTAGTTTTAAGCTCCCAGGAGTGCTCAGCTCAAATAGTAGGAAGAAGAGTGTTATGAACAAAAAGATGTGAACCTTTGTTTAAAAATGAACTGCTAAACATATTTGAAGTTACTGTATACTTTAGTTTCAAAGTCAAACAGCTGGGCATGGTTATTAAGGCTGCAAAGAGGCATAAATGAAATTTGACATAATTCACTTTCAAGTTACCTGAACTTAATACTTATTTATATGTAACTCTTACTCTTCTTACTTGCAGGAAAATAGCAAAAAATTAAAAATGAAGTTTCCACCGAAGATTCCAAACAGAAAAACAAAAAGTAAAACAAATAAGGGAGGAATAACTCAACCAAACTTAAATGACAGTTTGGAAATTAACAAACTGGACTCTTCCATCATTTCAGAAGGGAAAATTTCCACTGTCACACCACAGATCCAGGCTTTTACACTACAGAAGGCAGCAGCAGGTCTGTTTGAATGCTGTTGGGTTGTAGTAAAGTAAAACTTTATGTATCTGTATTTTAAAGCTGAATGAAAAGAAGGTTTTGCTGCAGTGTTTCTTGCTTCAGTTAGCCTGGGCTGTCATCTTTGTATGATTACAAAGACAATTCAGTATCTTCTGGCTAATTTACAAACAACATGTGAAGAAATAGTAAAAAGTGTGTAGTTGTAAGAAGATGCATCTTGCAATCTTGCAGTCTCTGGTTCATTATTAATGATTAAAATCTTTTCAGGCAAGATCCTTGGAAACTTGATTCAGAAGAGCTATTAGTAGCCCATCATCTTCCCTCAAAATTGGGTTTAAGTAGTCTGTTCTCCCTGCATACTTCTAATTTGTCTAAAGACAAATCTTTATTCAAATTGTTAGAAAATCCCAGACAAACTGCTGAATTCCTCTCTTTTGACTTGATAATACTTCCAGGCAGCAAGATGATGTATCCATGGATACCAGGCATGTAGAAACTGTGTTCAGACCTAACAAAATGTTTGAGTAGCTGCTGTAAATGCAAAAGTCCAGTTGCCCTCAGTTTCAGAGTTTCTCTGTTGTTGGCTTAAGAAGTTGTCACTATCTGACTTCTAAACATGAACCTTTGTCATGAAACACTCTTTCAGGAGCTCCCAAACTTTTCCAAAGCTCCTGAATTGGGGAGCAGTGCCTGCCAAAGTGCAGAACTGGTGAGATTAGCAGTTTCAAGAAAATAGGTCTCAACTTTCTCTTTTTTTTCTGCCTTTATTTATTGTGTTTTTCTCCTAGAAGGTTTGATGAGCCTCCTCCGTGACATGGGCAAAGGTTATTTAGCTTTGTGTTCATACAACTGCAAAGAAGCTATAAATATTTTAAGCCATTTACCATCCCACCACTACAACACTGGCTGGGTGCTGTGCCAAATTGGGAGAGCTTACTTTGAACTTGCAGAATATATGCAGGTAGGAACTGCTTGTGCTTGATTCTTACTCTTTTCATTTCTGTTTGGAATCTTTTCCTCAAAACCTGCAGGCTTCCTGCCAAAAGTTTCTGGTTATTAATGCTACACCTGGAGTGGATTTAGATCTTGAATCTTCATCAGTACTCACTGAGCTTTCCTGAAGAAGCTGAGCTACATTTTAGATTTCATGTTATTTCCTTTTGCATCCAACTGTTGGGGTCTCCTCCTTGCCTGTCCCCATCTTCACCCACAGCTGTACTGATGAGATTGTTTGTACTGCAACATTCTAAATGAGATCACTGAAACAATTTGAGTTCTTTGTGCTCTGCTTTGGATGAAATTAAATTTAATTTCTGTTCTTAGGCTGAGAGAATATTTTCAGAAGTAAGGAGGATTGAAAACTACAGAGTAGAAGGCATGGAGATCTATTCAACCACACTGTGGCATCTGCAGAAAGATGTTGCCCTCTCAGTTCTTTCAAAAGACTTGACAGATATGGATAAAAACTCACCAGAGGTATGAAATGTTGAATGACAAATGGGGAGCTGTATGTATCAAAAATCAATGACTGAGAACAAAGCTCTGAGCTCTTACCTAGTTCAGGTGTGTTCTGTGGCAACTTCATGACAAAACTGGAGAGGGGGGGGGTGGCAGGATTGTCTGAACTGATGGTGCTTGAATTGGCTTCTTAGAATTAAAACAGCAGCTGACCTGGAACACTTTGAAACCCCTTATCTGTTAATGGTTCTTTAAATTTGCATTGGCACCATTCATCCAGGAAGATCATGAGGTAGTCACTCCACAGCTGCCAGTATGTAAAGATAAAGAATGTATTCTTTCCTGTGCCACTTTTTAATTGCTTTAGTTAATTCAGTGGCACTTAAAACTTATTTGCTCTAGTTGTTATTTTCAATTATAATTTTTACATTTCTACACCAAAGTCCATTAAATTGCAGGACATATATTAATGGTCACTATATTCAAAAAGATATTTTTAGTGAGTTTAAGAAAACTGTAGGTAATACTGGAATTATTTACATTTAAGAAAACTGTAGGTAATACTGGAATTATGTTTTTTTTACTGGAGGAGAGAATCTTGTTTTCTTACTAGCTTGTGTAATAGTGGGAAAGCAAAAACACAAGTTCTATCTAAAATGTAGATAGATCAGCATGGAAAAATCTGTTCAGCTCAAAGGTAGTCACTCTGAATAATAAAAAGTGTGCTAATTTTGCAATGTTGTTTTTTTTCCTAGGCATGGTGTGCTGCAGGAAACTGTTTCAGCTTGCAAAGGGAGCATGACATTGCAATCAAGTTCTTCCAGAGAGCCATTCAAGTTGATCCAAATTATGCTTATGCCTACACCCTGCTGGGGCATGAGTTTGTGTTAACAGAAGAGCTGGACAAAGCACTGGCTTGTTTTAGAAATGCAATCAGAGTCAACCCTAGACACTATAATGCATGGTAAGTTTGGCTTCATTCTGTTCCATGTGATCCAGAATCCCTTTGGGAGAAATACCTTCCAAATGCTGCCACTCCTGTGGCTTCCCTTTCTCTCTTCTAAGAACAGAACAAAACTTTCTGCACAAGATATGGCCTCATCTGTTTCTTGTGGAAGTAAGTGTTTAGTAAGGGCAAAAAATTAGAGCTTTTTTGGTTTCCACAGATCACCTTAGCTGGATTAGCCCAGTTAGTTTGTTCTTCTCTGCAGTATTCCTTCTCTCCAGTTGCAGCTGGGGAGAGGGGAAATCTGCCCCTTTGTAGCTTAGGATATATTCAGTTTCTTTCAGCTTTTTCTGTGGGGGGAAAAAAACAAAGCAGTAAAAGTGAGATCTGCTGGTGTAAGTCACTGAATCTTGAGAATGCCTTTTAATTTGTAGTTGTTCAGCCAGTTTTCCTGAATATTAGGTATCAAGTCTTCCAACTACTCAATTGAGCAAAAAAACCAAGATGATTTTAGAGCTTTTTCCCCCAAGAAATTTCCTGCCCTGGATTGACAAGTGTCTAGACCATTTCTGCCAGGTTATCTTCACTGCCAAAGCTACTTTGCTTAGAATGCAGTCTTCCTGAACAGAATTGTTTTTCTGCTTACAGGTATGGGTTGGGAATGATTTATTACAAACAGGAAAAATTCAGTCTAGCAGAAATGCATTTCCAGAAAGCACTTGATATCAATCCTCAGAGCTCAGTCTTACTGTGTCACATTGGAGTAGTAAGTAGATTGGATTTAACTCTATCCTTGCTGTGTTTTAATCTGCTTCTGTACTTTGTTTGCATGAGAAATTCTGAATGTTTTTAGCAAAAAGCTCACTAATTTCAGAGTATCTACTGGAGGAGCTTAAGTGCCATATGAATGAATAACCACAGAATTAATGTCAGAATATGCACTCTCCTCTCTCTCTCCAAAGTACTTCTGGGCAATAATGAAATTATATTATCTGGTCGTGTTGGTGAGTCAGCCAGAATGGCAGTGATATGAAAATCAAGGCTGTGTGCAGATAGTAATGTGAACAGGGTATTTATAGGGTTTTTCTATAATGAATACAGAAGAAATTAAGTGGTTTTTAAGTGTTCTTGCATGCATTTGGACTAACACTTCCATGTCTGCAGAAAAACTCAGGCACCAGTCTGAGCCTCATTGCAGTCCCTTGTAGCTGTGACAACTGCCTCAGTGCCACTTGATGTCACCTGAAGTTTATGTAGCAGGCAGCTACTTCAGCCAGCATCTGTTTAATGACATTTACAAGGGGCTATTTTAAAATCTGGTCTTTTATCCATCTCCTACTGGGGAAACAGTAGCCTGACTCAAGCAAATGCTTGCTGACCAAGTTGGGAGGCAGTGCTTGGATATTTGTGCTGGTCACTCAGGTTGTGGGAGGGTGATGGATGGCTTACCTGCTGCCATTCATTTGGGTTCTATGTGGCAGCAAAGCTGTGTCAGATTCCACAAGGACAGAGGCTGTTTCTCACTGAAATGCTGAGAAAGGTGTTGAGTTCACTCCTGGCCAAAGGTTAAATGATTTCTGGAGGCTCTTGGGTGGGGAGAACCTTTTGAACTGGAGATGAGGTGAAGTTTTCTTCCTGTATAATCACTTGATCTAGAATTGCACAAATATTTTTAAAGGAATAGACTGTAAGTGAATATAGTCAAATGGATTTGTACTTGTCTAGCAGATGAGCTGTTATTTTCCCTTTTAAAACTGCTCTCCCTTTCTGTAATAGGTCCAACATGCACTGAAAAAATCTGAAAAGGCTTTGGATACTTTAAACAAAGCTATTAACATTGACCCTAAGAACCCACTATGCAAATTCCATAGAGCTTCTGTATTATTTGCAAATGAAAAATACAAGGTAAGATTTAGTATATCCAGACAAGAATATAAATGTAACAATTGTTTGGGCTGTTTGTTTCACATTGGTGCTAAATCACAAGGTAGTGATATCCTAGCAGGGTTGCAGACTGCTAGTTTGTAGTTACATTATTATTTTTTTTTTTATTCCTCTTCAGTCTGCTTTACAAGAACTTGAAGAACTGAAACAGATTGTTCCCAAAGAGTCTCTTGTTTACTTTTTAATAGGAAAGGTAAGTAAACCTGTGATCATAAGTCCTTTGGTTTTGTTTGTTGCAGAAGTAGAATTTCATGCCTGTCACCAGGCTGCTTCCATTTGGAGCAATACTCTAAAAATTGCCAAACTTTAAATAAGGCTTACTGCTCACTACCTTTATCATGTCATTTTTAAATGCAAAAGACAGTTGTTATTGGAGCAGCCTCCAGCTGTCTTTAAAAGAAATCAAGAAAAAACAACCCCAAACCAGTGTTATTCCTTACTTTGTTTGATTCCACTACTGTCAATTCAAAAGGTAATTTTAAAAAGCAAGAAATTGATCCTGATGAAGATACTTCACTGAGAAGAAATAGTGATAAGTGGTTATGCACACTCACAGATATTTCTCTGAAAGTTGATTTTAATTAAAATTGGTTTGAGTTCTTAAATAGAAACACTTCCTTATCCTTACTACACACATTTGCTGTTTCCCTTGGGACTGATGTAATAAATCTTTCCTATCTCCCCTCTGTTGCTTTTCAGAAGGTATCTGGTTGTCCAAACCTTCAAGTAGCAACTTCATGTAAATGCAGCCTTTTCTGCTTTGCTTTTAGGTTTATAAAAAACTGGGTCAAACACATTTGGCCCTAATGAATTTCTCATGGGCAATGGACTTAGATCCCAAAGGAGCCAATAACCAGATCAAAGAGGCCATTGATAAACGTTACCTTCCAGATGATGAGGAACCAATAACTCAAGAAGAACAAATCAGTGAATGTTACCCTTATGAATCAGGTTTGTACTGCCAACCTTTTTTCATCCAAGGAGACATTTCCACTGAGGTGATAGGAAGAATTCCAGGTTTAATGAGTGCAACACTGCTCAACCTCACTGCTTGGCAAGGAAGAACTCCAGAGGCTCTTCATTGAGAAAAAATGCACTCATGGTTCTTACAGTGAGCATGAAATAAAAGGATTGTGACATTTCTTTAGAATCTGTAGATGGAGTAGGCCAGAGAGAATGATTACTGGAAATTCATATAAACCATGGTTGGCTAATAGCATCCTAGGAGAGCAAAATGTTCCCAGAGCTGCACATCTTCCCTTGTAGAAGCATCAAATCATTTCCAGGTAACCAAATGGCAACCTGAAAGTGCCTGTAGAGGCTTTGTCAAAAAATTAAGCAAACTGGATATTGGGTAAAAAGAAAATGTCTGGTCTGCTAGATCTAAAGGTAGCTTTTGATGAATGTCAGGGAGGCATTTTCATTTGAATCAAGAAAAAAAAAATCGAGAAAATAAAACACTCCTGTTACACTGCTTGGGAATAATCCACAAAAAGGAATGGCCTGGGTTTCTCTTCTCTCAACTCTGTTATGAGTTCAAATTCCATGAAGCAGGGGTAGCTTGGTGAAGCATGGATAGTCATAAATATTGACCTCTGTCACACAGGCTGAAAGTGATAGAAAAGAAAATGCTAATAAGAAATTTAATTCTTTGCTAGTAAGAATTTTAATACTTTTCCTCCAAAGAAGAAAATACAGCAGGGTTTGGATTCTTAAAGTAGATCTATGCTGTTTTATGCAGTTCTAGATCTTTAACTGAAAAAGTTGTTTTCCTCCTGCATATCATGTTGATCATTACTGATCCTGTGCACAGTGTGCTTTTCAATACTGGAAATTTCTCCTGCACTTCCATTCCTGAATTATCAGGCATTTTTTTTTTTTGCTCCTTGCAATATATTTGTGCTTGGGCTCACTCAGACCTCTCACTGGGAGCTGAGCAGATTTCTGACCAGAAGATGGAGACAGAGTACTTGAACTGCTGAGCAACGTCTAAGCCCTTAAAAATAAGAATACCCAAACAACTGAATTTGTGCAATAAACATAAACAAAATAAACCTGCTAGGCTGTGTGTAAGCAAATTTGGTCTCGTGGGCTGTGCAGATAAAATGTAGAAGGGTTTCACAGTCTCAGCTGAGTAATTTTTAGGATTGTTGAGACAAGCTCAAGTAAATGAAGGTGTTTGCAGAGTCAAGGGGATTAATATACTGGCTAGTCTGAGCCATTTTGTGCATTAACCACTAGTGTGGCACTGTGTCTACAGAAATCTGCAAAGTCTTTGTATTAAAGCAATAAAAGGCATCAGTTTCCCTACAAAGCACCTTAAGCATTTGGGAATTTCCAGAATGCCAAACTGCACTCTGGAGAGCTGCCTCAAGTCCACTCCTGTGTGTGAAGAGGATATTTCACATTATTATTTCATCAGGACATATTTCCCTTTGTTCTCATCTTAACAAGTACAACAGTGAAATCTTTCAGGGTAGCCTTTTGGTGTGTGCACATTTATCCTCTCCACTGGGCATTCCTTGGTTGCTTTATCCAAACAGCAGCAGGAACCTGGTTTTCTTGGAAGCTCTGAGCTGAGTGCTCAAGGTTTTTCTTCAGCACCAGAAATGCCTGTAGGGATTTACTTCAAGCAGTTCTCTTGCCTCGTATCTTACACAGTTCTTTGTCATGGAAGAAGGGAGCAAGTAGAGGCTCCCTGAATTAAAATTGAATATTATGTGAGTGTAAATTGGTCAGAGTGCACTAAGGCAGTGGGTAAGTGATGTGAATATTTCCTGCAGCTTGTATGTTTTGAAGGAGTGGGAAGGTTCAATTGGGAATTTGGGAACCCTCCATGCCAATCCCTAAAGAGGTGGCCCACAGTTTCAGGTTTTTAGCTGAAGATGGCTAAGGTGGGATGTTGTTTTATTAGTACCTGCTTCCTGTTAATTTCTTGCTAAATACCTCTCTTTGGACTTCATTAAGTTGGCAGAAATTGGTATATTCAAAGGGAAGTTAATTAGAAGGGAAAAGCCATATGACTTCAAAGCATTTTGAGGGGAAGCCCAAACCCATCAATTCTGTGGTTTTGAGTTGACTGTGGGGGAATCTTTGTAGTGAAGAAGCTTGGGAGTGTTTGACTACTTTTTGTGTTTCTTTTTCTTTTAAGTTGGCACAGACGAATCCCAAGAGAGCAGCATGACTGATGCAGATGACACACAGCTCCATGCAGTTGAAAGTGATGAATTTTAACCTCTAAAAGCCAGTATCTGAGCCTGAGTGTGTGACTGGTACTGTTGTGTTCTCCCCTTCCTTTGCATCCTGGGTCTTCACATCACTGAGCCAGCATTGTCATTATTCTCCACTGACACCATGAGTACACCACTCAGATTAAACTGTACCCAGAGTAAATGGCAGTGCAATATTCAGCTGCTACTGAGTCTGACTAGTTGGCTCTTCCACCTTTATGAAAGTGACTGAGGAGGAAATGCTATTTTTGGACTCCCCTTTACTGGAAAAATATCATGGAAGAAAGACTTGGGGTTTGCTGTAACAATGCCAGTAGATGTGGGGATAGTACTAATGAAGCAGTGTCTTGTTCTTTTTTTTTTTCCAGAAATGTGTCTTAGTTTGGTTCTTTCTTGGTAAGCAGAGTGCTGAACCTCATCTCCAAGCTCTTCAATGACAGTGGTGACAAACACATGGCTGTTCAAAAGACTTTTGCATATTGTAGTGTAACTTAAATGCCAGGGAATGTAAATGACCTTAAAGCTGCAGTGGCTCCAGTGAACAAACACAGTCCTCATGTGTGGGACTGGGGGTGTCAGCCTCCCCAAAACACCCCATTTCCCTCCTTAGAGTGCAGAAATGCAGAGGTGGAAAACGTAGCAGGAGACTCACATTGCAGAATCAAAGCTTTCAGTGAATGCTTTCATGTTCTAACCAAGCAAATTAATTTATTCACCTCCTCCCTGAAAGGTCAGTGTTTACTTTGGACTTGGAAGACACAAATCAGCACCATCTTGCTTCATTTCTCACAGCCCCTTTTGACTTGTTCTTCCCCTTTTAAGAATAAAAATTAAGAAAGGGCAAATCAAGAGAGAAATGTAGATACAACTGTCATGTGAAAACATCAAACCCTTAATCCAGAGTGACTGAGCAGGTGAACAGGGAAGACTGTGGAAGCCTTAATACAATCAGAACCTTACAGTCAAGTGCATCAATTATCTGAGATCAGTATCATTTCAGAAACTCCTTTGTAAAGTGTGGTCCAAGCAGGATGCAGAAATGTGCAATTATCTGTCTTTTTTCTTTTTTTTTTTTCTTTTTTTTTTTTCTTTTTTTTTTTCCTCTTTTTTTTTTTCCTCTTTTTTTTTTGTTTTTTGTATAAAGCTGTTCTCTAGGATTCTCACTCTAGGAAGACTTTCCTCTTCTCCAGAGGCTGCTTCTGTGAGAAGGCAGCTCTGTCACCTTGATGAGTCCAAAATGATCTTTCTCTGTAGCATTCTGCAGCAGCAATTGGTGCCCTTTTGTGATAATAAAGAAAGTGTATGGTATAAGCAGTTTTAAAGAGCAATTTATGCATAATAAATTGGGAATTATACTGATTTCATAGCAACACATTGGTTGTGATAAGTCAATGTTTGGGGGTTTTCTTTTTAATGTTGGTTTTTAGGGGGTCTTTTAGCAACCTTTAGAGCTTCTATTTTTAAAAATTCTGTCAGTGTCTTACACTAGGCACATCTGTCACAGCTTCTCTCTGGTCCTGAGCCACATGAAAACCTTTATCCTTTGAAAATTAATCCTCATGTGCTAGGCAAAAATATAATTATCTGATTTAATTTTTTTTTTTTTTGAGTTAGGAGGAGGATAAGCAGTGAAAAAAGCTTAAAGTCCCCTAACAGCCTGGAAAAGAATTTCTAAAATCTGACAAATTATATTGAAGGAGGTTTGTTCTTCTGCCACATAGTTCCAATCAGCTTGTGTCTGGAAGGTGGATGAATTGACTGGAAAATCATGGCAAGTTTCAGTTGACTTCAGCATACCCAACCTTGCACAGCTTTTTGGGGTGACAGATATTCTGGGGAAGACACAGGGTTCAGATTTCTGATCTGTTTCTGCTGTAGAATTCATGTACTGTGTGGTCCCTGGGTGTTTTTCCCATCCAGCCACAGGATTTTCTGCTTCCCAGCACATCCCTTGCAAGGAGAAATTTTCTGAGCATAAGGTCTGGAGGCAGCACTGGTGTTGATGCCACCACTTAATGTGTTCCTTGGCTGCTTTTTGGTTCCCAACATGTTTTTGGAAGCAAAAAAGCTGGAGTAAGCAGGTGCTGCTCTCAGTTCTTTACCATGACAAATGCTGCTTGTTTTAACTGGAGAGCAGAGATGGAGGAAATTAAGTGGCTTTTCCCCTTTTTGTTATAAAGTGTGAAAAATTGCATTGAAACCTTCAACACCTTGGAAAAAAAAACACAAATTCAGCTGGGGTGGTGAAAGGGTGCCCAGGCTACCTGGAGCATTTAATTCTCACTTTATATTTACATCAGACTTTAAGGTGATGGATCTTTTGTCCCAAGAATCTCAAGTAACATTTAGACCATGCTGCTAATGAAATGAGTATTTAATAAGATTTTGCTCTCTTTGAAGAGGGGTGGGGAGAAGAATGGTGAGCATGAAGGCACTCTGGCAGCAAGTGTGTTTGCTGAAATGATTAGGGAACTGTCATTTTCTTACAAAAAAACTATGAAAAAATACAAAGTGTGGGTGTGGTGTGTACTATTTGCATTGAAACAATGTAATTTTTTTTTTTTTTTTTTTTGCTTTTTCAGACTTTTTATTTCAAAAATTGTACAGTCTTAGGAAAGAGAGAGAAAAAAAAAGTCTTTTCTGTTAATATATTTGCGATTCATTACAGGATGTGGAAAATCCAAATAAACTACTTTTAAAAGCAGGTTTAGCCCCAGGTCCTTTGGAACAGTGTTGGGATTCATCCTCCAGGAGGTGGGCAAGAGGAGCAGAGCTGGAGAGAGGTTTGAGGAGGTATCTTGGGGGCTGCTTCCTGTCCTGAAGCTATTGTCACCTATAAAAATCTGTCCCAGGCTTCCAGTAAAGTGAGCCACAAATCTGGGTTCCTGGGCTGGAGAATTTGGGATGAGGTGTAGGGTGTTACATCTTGTGGTAGGGACATGGAGTAAGAGTGCCAAATCCATTTTCTCTTCGTTAGCTCACCAGGAGATTGAAGAACCTCCTAGGTATTTTTTTTTTTAACAATTATGCTTTTCAGAGCAGCTCCTGACACTGTGTCTCAGCAGAGAAATTACTCCAGACCTGGAGGAAAAGCTGAGCAGGAAGCTGCAGAGTAATTCCTCTTGCTCCATGGACAGTTGTCTTGGATCCAAGCTTTTAGCCATCATTTTAGTTCACTCTATTAACCTAATCCAGTGTTTTTATTGAGAGACAAACTGGGCTGTAGAGTGACCCTGAATTTAACCCTTCCCTACACCTGGTTACCTCCTCCTTTTTTTTTTCCATCGTGTTTCTTTTAATCCTGGACTTTTGCACCCAAATGCAGCCCCGTGGTTAAATTCTTTGCTTTGCAGCTGACTTCCTGCCCAGCTTTACACACAGCAGCCAGAGTTACTCTTCCTGTGTCTGGGGTTACAGTTTTTGTGTCAGCTCAAACAGGGGTGGTTTGGGCTGGGTGCTTCCCAGCAGTGAAAAAGCTTTGTTGATGGGAGGCTGAGCTTGAGATGTCTCCAGAGAAAGGCAAAGAATTAATGAAATTTGACTTTTTGTAAGCTGTGCTGCTTTGTTCTGTGTCTGAATCACAGCCCTGCCTCAGACACCAGGAGTTGTAAGTTATCTCAGGATTTCCAGCTGGGGAATGGTTTTGGTACCTGCTCTTGAGAAACACCGAGAGCTTTGTACTGACACTTCATTCTGTTCTTCATCAGGAACTTTGCTGCTGCTTCATCTCCTTATTTCCTGTCCCTCTGCCAGAGTTAGTGGCTTTATTTGAGCAAGACCTGGCCCAGGAGCAGGCACTGGTTTGTTTTCGGTTTTTTTCATGCAGTTGTGGAGAAGAACCGGGTTTTGAAGGCAGGAAACCCCATAATCCTGATCCTCAAAGGAGCAGGGTTTGAAATTAGATTAACACAGAGAATAAGACTTTTTCTACTGCTTTGACCTCTCTGCTTTTCAAACCAGTATTATTGGGGCACCTGTTTTCCCATTTCTGGATCCTGCTCCTCTATAAACCCTGGGAGATGTTCCTTGCTTTGTGATCCCCCAGTGAGGGGCAGCTGGGGAAGCAGGGACAGGAGAGCTCAGTCCCTTTCCTGGGGTCTCAGTGCTGGATGCAGGCAGCAAACATCACTCCAGACTTTGTGTCCTTACCTCCAGCTGGGAAGAGTCACGGAGCAAAGCCACAGCCTGGGAATGTTGGAACCCAAAAAATCCATAGAGATGGAAAGAGGAGACAGGTGAGGAGCTGCTGAAAAAATGCTGTTGAGAAATGGGGTGACCATCCCTTCTCCAGAGCCAACTGCCACACTCACCTGGACTGGGACAATGTGGGGCTTTTTTTGGGTTTCTCAGATGCCACCCCATGTGCCTCATGGGCAAACGTGGGCACTGATGATCCCCTGCAGCTGTTGGTGCCCAAATATCCGATCCATGGCTCTGCCTGAGTTCCTTGTCCATCCGTCAGGGACTTGGGGGACTCCCTTTTCCCATTCTCGTCTGGAACCTGCTCTCCTAGCCCAGACTGTTTTATTTGGCCCTAAAGAATGGGAAAGATTTCAAATATCCTAATGGTACCAATAACGGAAGCATCAAAACCTCTTCCCAGATCAGGGGAAAAAAAAAACAAAAAAGGCTTTAAGATAAATTCCATTAAAATAGACCCCAGAAAACCACAACCAGAAAGGACCCACAAGATCCTGCCTGACAATACTTACATTCAGACATTTCATCAGTTGAATGTTTCAAAATCCAGCAGTTTGTATCCACAGCTGTGTGGAACAACCGGAATTCTTTGTTGTTGGGAAAAGTGAGCTGAAGCAGGTAAGAGGATTAAGTTGCTGCTTTCTGCTTCTTCTGGGTTCTTGGGGATCTCAAAAGCTTTAGAAAAGGCACTTTATGGCAGGTGAATCTCTCTCAGACCCACGTGTAGCAGCACATCTCCTGCACCTGCACTTAAATTTGGACTTTTGGAATTTTGGAGCTGAAATTGGCAAAAATGGGAGAGCAGCCGAGGGGACAAACATTTGAGGTTTTGGGTACAACCCCAGAGCCCAGTTGGTGGTGGTGCTGGGGTTGCTGCTGTCTCACTGGCAGTTCCCTGCAGAACGTGGTCATATTCCAGATCCTCCTGGATAACCCTGATAAAAATCTGGTTGCAAGCACCACACAAACCCCACCTTCCCCAGGGAAGGAGATCCATGGGATTGGGGCTGTAGGTCAGAGGGTGAATGCTGCTGCTCTGGGTAGGGTGTCTATGAATTTTAATTTAAATAGAGAGGAGTGTGGCTCCTACACTGAGTTGGTACAGAAATTCCTCCTGTGTCCTCCCTGCACCAGATAGGATGATGACAAATTCATGTTGGTTTTTAAAACGTGTGTGAGCTTCTCCCTCCTGGTGCTGGGGGAATTAATCTCATCCCAGAGAAATCTCTGGCTCCAGCAGTCTCTCTCCTTCCTACAGGATCACCCAGTGGATGGACCTACCCGGACTTGGGGGTGGCAAGAATCCAAACTAGAACCATCAAACTAAAATCCATCATCTTGCCCAAGGAGCCAGAAATGGGACTTTCTTTTTTGGATCCCTCAGAACCCACCTTTGCTCAGACCTTGGAGATACTTCCTGATGGTACAAACCATCCTGGTGATTCCTGGGAGGAGCAGGGCACTTGGAACAAGGATCCTTGATGGATCTGCAGCATCTCAAACATCCCCTCTGCTGTCCCAAAGGGAAACAGGGACCCAAAAGCTAAAAGGAGTTTGTCTTCTCCTCGGCCTGCAAGCCATGGAAGTGTGTCCATTGGGATTCAATCCAGCCCATCACTGGGATAAAAGACAAAAAAATAAAAGCAACAGAGGAAGCAATGGCACAAAGAGCAGAGCTGGGGTGAGCAGGCAGGAGCAGGAGGGTGTCTGTCCCTTGCCTGGGAGAAGGAGGTGACACTGAAGCCCACCCTGAGCTCAGCAGCCTGTGGCTCGCAAGGAACGCGAGGTGGCTACTGCTGGGTGACAGCAATCTGGAGCGTGGGTGCCCCGAGGCAGCTCAGGGCCCACGGGTGACAGCCATGGGGGAGTGGGACTGACTGCTGCCATCCCTCCCGCAGCTCTGCGTTCCCCACGGGGGACAGGGATCCGTGTCACCAGCGGGACATGGGCCCTGTGTCACGCGGGTGACAAGGCAGGACCCCTTCTCACCCACGGGTCACGGGTGGCCTGTGGCCCGCGGGACACCCCGCATCCCCCGGGGCTCAGGAGCCGCTGCTCCCCCTCCTCACTCCCGCAACCACCCCCGCGGCCCGGACGGACCCGTGGCTGCCCCGGGAAGCGGCCCAGAGCCCGGGGCCTCCTGAGCGGGCCGGGCCGGGCCGAACCTGCGGGATGTGAGGGGGGGGGGGGAGGGGAAGGCGAGGGGGGGTGGGTGCGGGAGGTGGAGTGGGCGGTGAGCGGAGGGTCCCGGGGGGACGGTAACGGGGGGGGTGGGGGGGGTTGCTGGGGGTGCCGGGCAGGGGCCGATCCGCGGCACCGCATCAATCACCCTTCGCCCCGCCCCTCCGGCCCTGATTGACGCCTCGGCAGCCAATGGGAAGGGCCCATGCCCCGCGCTCAGCCAATGGGGACGGGGGAGGGCGGAAGGTCCCCACTTCAAGGGTGGTTGAGCGGCGCAGGTAGGTGCGGGGCGAGGCGCAGCCGGTGCGGGGCTGCTCGGGGGGTGCGGGGGGCAAGGAGGCCGCGGCCGCGGCTTTGGGGGGTGGGTCGGTACCGAGGGGGAGGCCCGAGGGTCCCTTCATCCCCTGCGGGCAGCACCAGGCCAAGTCCTGGGTCCCCCTCCTCCTCCTGCTTCCCCGCTGCCGTCCTCCCGCAACTTGGCTGCGGGGGTGGGGTGGGGGGAGGGAGGGAAGGAGGGGGACGGCTCCTCCCGAGGCCGCTCCGGGGAGTTGGGGGCCGGGGTTGGTTTTTGGGGGGTGGAGGGGGTGGGCCGGGCTCAGGGCCCGGGGTGAGCTCCGCCCCGCAGCGCTGCCCGGGGGGGGCCGGGCCGGGCCGGTTCCGTGCGGTGCGGGAACCCCCCCCCCCTCCCCCTTCCCGCCCCGGGCCTCCATTTTAGCCCGGGGAAGCAAGGCCGGGCCTGGGGGGCTTCTAGAAGGATCCGGGGGATGCAGCCCCCCGGCCCCCCGCACCACTGGGCCGGGCTCTGGGTGCTGCGGGGCCCCGGGGCGGGATGGAGGTAAAGGGGGGGTAGGGGAGAGGCGGGGTGGGTGTGCGGTGCCAGCGCTGCCCTCCTAATGCTGACAGCCTTTTTTTTTTTTCTTCTTTTTTCTTTTTTTTTTTTTTCTTTTTTCTTTTTTTTTTTTTTTTTTCCTCAGGTCCTGGATTTTTCCACCTTCTCAAATAAATAAATAAGAAACTTGCAGCCCTCCCAAACGTCAGCAAAAGCTGGAAGGATCCGGAGGCCCTCGCTGAGCACCTGGACCACAGGTGGTGAGGATGGGCATGGCCAAGATGCCCACCAAGGTATGGTCACCTCTGCCCCCCCACCTGCTGGGTTGAGGTTAAACTTCGGGGTCTGGAATCCCCCCCCCTTCCTCCTCCTCTACCATCCAGGTTGGATGGGCTAAGTCGCTTTTGCAGGTGGTGCTTTAGTTCCTGAGGGTGTGGGATGGGTCTGGAGCTCTGCAAGTTGTTTCCTGGGGAATGTGGAACTTGAAAATGGAGGTTTGGGAAGGTGGCTGGAAATGGGGGTTCATCCCCTGGGTGTGCAGGGTGTTTCTTTCTTCCAAACAGTCCCAGTGCCTGTTTGCAGTGAAGAGATGTGTAGCCTTCTCTTGGGGGGGTGTGTGTATTTCCTGGTATTAGCTGTCCTTATGTGCAACAGCACTGAGACATCAAGGTATGGCTTGCCTGGGAAAAGAAAGATCTACTTCCCCCCCACCTTATTTCCTGCATCCTTTAAACCTAAGGTTTACATCAATCAGGTCCTTTCTACTTGCTGATACACTCTTTTATATATACTTAGAATATCAAGGGAGTTTTGTGTCAGAGGGGTCTTGGCTTTGTCCCATGAAAGCAGAAGGTCTAACCCTGTTTTTTTGGTGCTCACATTTCTGTGCTTCTGCCTTCCCCAGGGGTGAAGCGGTCGTAGTGCTTCTGGGTGTGGAGTGGAGGGTGGCAAGGGTTTGCTGCTGCCTGTTTTGAAGTCACCTCTTACCTTGCTAATGTTATTACAGGTTAAGAATCATGTCTTAAATGCATAGATACAGCAATCAGGTTCCATGAAGCTGAATAAAATCTAAAGGGAAGGATAGTTCCCTCTTTCATAACTCTACAAGCCAAAGCAGGCTGACTTTAGGCCAATTATGGAGGCAATGAATTTAGGCAAATTCTCTTGTAATGGGAAAACCAAAAATCTTTACTCAATCCTTTCACACTGACCTTAAACAAATCTGCTCTGGTATCTGATCTCCAGTTGGCTAACATAACAGTAAAGGCTCTTATTCTCTGGACAAATAATAACATTATGGGTGAGCTTTAGAACAGGACTTGAACTCCCTCCTACAAGTTTTGGAGGTTATCACTAAATATCTGGGAAGTCTGTTTTGCTACAGCTCCTGCTGAAACTGGTAGGAAGTCAGGAGCTGATCTCTGCTGGAAACTTGTCCTTATTTCCAAAGTACCACATGGATGTATTGAGAGGTTTAGCACGTGGCTGTGTGGAGCTTGACACCCATGTTGGTGCTTGTGTAGCCTTTGGGTGCTGAGATTTCCTCCTTTGTGTCAACAGGTGAGGGTCTGCAGCCATCCACAAGAGGTGGTGTTCTAACAAAATGTTCTGAGTCCAAACCTGAGCTCCTTAGCCTTGTGCTTCAGCCTGGAAAACTTGGAGGAGTGAAGAAAAACAAACCAAAACAGTCAAGTTGAAGAGAGCTTTAAGTCATTGGGAAATGGTGGGGACAGTGTCAGTTGGGTGAGGGGATTTGGGAGGGTACTGAAGGCATCAGTGGGGTAGGGCTGGGCAAGGGGGAGGACAACACCAGGTCCTTGAGCTGCTTCCCAGGAGCTGGAAGGAGCTGTGCCTGTGTGTCCTGTTGTAGCCAGCTGGAGGGTGTACCCAGGAGGATGTGCTGACTGTCCTGTGTCGGGCCAGCACATCAGCTCAGCCTTTTCCCTCAGAGGTGTTCACTTCTTGTGGTGAGGATCTAGTTGGACCTTGCTGGGTTGGTTTTTTTTTGTTTTTTTTGTTTTTTTTTTTTGGAGTGTCTGTGTGTGTCATCTGTTTCTGTGCCAATTGCTTTAAAGCTTCTATTAGTCCATATTTGAGTGCTTTTGTGTCTTGCATCCCTGGTGTGTGCCCAAACTCGAGTGCCTGATGGCACTGTCACAGTCTGCAATACTTTTTCATCACAGGACAACTCCTTTATAGCCTTCCCAAAGCTCTTTACCTGCAGCTCCTCAAAGGGGAGGGAGGGCCCAGGGAGATCTGCCTGGTCCTTCACATCTAACAGGCACAGGGAGAAATCTCCAGGCTCTGGAGCTCTCTGGGCTGTGGTGTTCGTTGCAGAAACTGGGGACTTGTTGCTGGTTTCCCTGTTTTCTGTGCAATGCTTCTCCTGCATGAGACTTGTCATAGGAAGTGTTGCTCATAAGGAGAGCTTAATAAGGGGCTTGATTTTTTCCACCAAGTATCTCTGATGTCTGCCTGTGCTGCAGAGGGGTTGGGAGCAGGTGGATTTGGCCAGGATTGAGGGTATTGCTATGAAGTCCTGAAACTGGAGGCTGGGAGACTTGGGAACAGGAGTTCTTGGGGCACAGCTCTGCTATCAGGATGCTGAGTGACTCTTGAGCATGACCAGCAGAGGAAATAATCTAAAGTTCTGGTTATCAGCTGTATTTCAGTCTGGTTAAACCACTGCTCCAGTTTGGAATTAAACTGAATTATTAGCAGCTACTAATAAAGCAGTGATTTCTCCCCCCCCCCCAAGTCTGGAAATCCAAACAGCAATAGAATTGTTCCAAGTGCCCTACAGCAGAAACACTCATGTTAGTGGATCTGAAAAAGAATGTGTGAAAAAGATGATTGTCCCATGAATTAATGATCAGAGACTCTTACAAGTAATGTTAATCCTGTCACAGCGGCAGAGCTGTGGTGTCCCAGTCTCAAGTGATGGGAGGTTGGCCTTGGGGGGGTCTGGGGTTTGCTGGAGAGCATGAGGTGCAGGACTTGGGGCAAATCCAATCTGTGGAGATGTTCTGCAAG
Source organism: Phaethornis superciliosus (assembly GCA_023637945.1). Taxonomy (NCBI): domain Eukaryota; kingdom Metazoa; phylum Chordata; class Aves; order Apodiformes; family Trochilidae; genus Phaethornis; species Phaethornis superciliosus. Next base: position 262,732 of record JAJQWJ010000029.1, read on the forward strand.
CCTTGGCCATGGTTCGTGGATAAAGCAAAGTACATCAAGACTTTCTCAAAGTTGGGTTGAGCTGCACAGGAGGTATAAACCCAGTTCCCCTCTCAGCACTCTTCTGCTGATGGTGTCCCCATGCTTGTTACCAGTTGCTGAGCTTCTAATTCTGACTTTAATTAACATGGAAACTCCTTATTCTGTCTGTCAGACAGGGAAACTGAATATTACTCCTAGCAGGGGAAATAAAAGTGTGAAATGTCTATACAAAACCTCTAAGGTCTGCTTTGGTATTGAGATTTGGAAGAGTTGTCCCCTAAAACTCAATTAGCCTGTTTCTTACATTTTATAAGAGATTAATTTTTACACGGTTAGTGCAGGGTCACATTTCCTTCTTCTCTCCCTTAACTTTGCTTTCCTTCCTCCTTTTCCATGATAGAACATGAAATGGAAGGAATGGAATTTTAAAATGCTATCACCTCACTTATTCTGTTATTCATACATGTTCTATTTTACTGCTCACATCACTGAATGTCTGTAGTGTACTCTCTACAAAAAATACTGATTACCCTAAGGAAGTGTTGCCTTAATTCCTGTCATCCTGGTGTTTTTTAAGCAAATACCCCAAAAACTGATGGAACTGAAGCTTCCTCATGTCTCTGTTCTGGAAGAGTTTCATGGACTTTTTTTGAGTGGATCTAAACATGAGAATATTGCTGGCTTTTCATGAGGACTTGGGTGATACAGGGCCACAATTAAATGTCTGTTTGGAGGCTTTCCCTTCTACAAATTGATGAAACTTGGCTATCAGTCCCCAGCTGAAATTTATGGTGCTGGACTGAGTACTCAGCCTGCCATTCTTCCTTGGAATTCTTCCCTGTATTCCCCAAAGGGATAGAAGCATCCATGAGGACTTTGGGGAATCAGACTCTTCTGAACAAAGTGTGTTGGTCTGATGCAAGAGTGTGGAGTATTTGAGCAGTTTTTGGCATGACCTGATGAGTCCAACCTCTTGGGCAGGGACTCAAAAATACAACAGTGAAGTGAAGTTTGTAACCTTCCTTAAACATCCTTAGAGTATTCCCAGCCTCCCATTCCTATGGAAACCATAGGAATACATCTCACAGTGGAAACTCTAGAAATACATTTCACAGTGGAAACCATAATTGATTCAAAAGAGCTTATTATTAGGTTGTAATAACCAAGGTCCCTTCACAGCAGATTAAAATAATTTCTCCCCTAGCCCAGGTGACAAAACAGCTTTGACCTTGAGAGGTGCAGGTGTCCTAGACTAGACTCCAAGTGACACCAAGCAATATGTGTTGTCCTTGAAATGATGATTGTGTGCATCAAAAAACTTGATCTAAATCATCACAGGGGGTTTCAAACAAGCTCTGTTTCTTATGTGGATCATTTGGCTTTTTTAGTGAGTGGTACCTCAATTTCCTGTTTCTAACAAGCAAACTAAAACTTAATCCATCAATCTAGAAGTCCTCAAGGGAGATCCAGGTTTGTAGCTTGACCTTAGGATGCATTAGTAGAATAGAGACCTCCTTGATCAGGGAACTGCCAGGGATGCCAAGCTCTACCAGCATCTCTTGACCTTCATGAGGCTCTGGACTTTTTTTTTTTCCTCTCTCCTTGTTGCTCTTTTTCTTTCCTTCCTAGTGAGCATTTTCAGAATATCTGGCTGGGATGTGCTGTGTCAGTCACAGCTAAGGGGAGCCTTTCTTCATGTCACTGGGCACTTTCTTTCTCTAATGGTGAAGAATATCAGAAGAACAATGGTCACTGCAAAGGGCTTTTGTTGTTGCTACTTTGAATTTGCTAAATTCAAAGTCTTGAGTTTTCTGAAGCCTCTGTGGCCACTGACTTCTGCGTTTGTTGCTTTTTGTTGGGATCTCTAACGAGGTTGCAAATGAAGATGCAAAAATTCTGGCTTTATTTGTAGGAAGTCTCATCACTGCCTTCTTTGGTCAGTATCTTTTCTCACCTCAGGATGTTCCTCAAACCCATCTGGCATTTTTGCAGGTTCCAAAGTCTCCCTTCATGTGCCTTATCATGTTTAATATAGGTACAACCATGAATGTTTTGAGTGTGTAGAAACTGAGGCAGGTACAGCCCTGAGGATTGGTTGGTAGAGGCAATGAACCTGTGCTGGAACGCCAAGGTCATGATCAGGTATGAGGGGACATGACACTCAGGTTTTGTTGAACCCTGTGGTTTGTCTGGTCCTGATGCTTTGTGGGAGAGGAGGACTTCAAAGTGATTTAAAGGATGGTGCTCTACAAATGGGAATTTGCTGGGGAGAGCTGCTCCTCCTCATGAAAGGCATCTCAGGAGGAGTGACAAAAACTGTCCAAGGGACTTGTGTGCAAGGGTGGCTGGTGCAGGAATACCCAGGTGACCTGGAGGAGATGTTGCAGCACTACTTTGAATGGAAAATTAATTCCAGAAGGGCTCTAAAAAGGTCCCTGTCAGAGGCCAGTGCTGTTATTTGAGTTTGGACAGCAATTTTTGCTACATCATCTCCAGGTAAGGTTGGCTGATGAAATAGATGTGTCTGTGCTGCAGGAAGATCCAGATCTGTCCCAGGCTGTCAAGCCAGAGATCTCAGCTCTTGGTTAGTTTTGCCTCAATGAGCAGAAAATTCTGCAGTACAGAGCGACCAAAAGCTTAGAAACTTTATTGCACAGGTATTTCTTCCAGCTTCCCCCACAAGAGATTGCCCTCCCTTTTCTCTTTCAGTATAAAAATGCATTTGTTGCTACTTCTGGTTTTTTAGCCCAAAAGAATTGAAGGCAGATTTAAGAAAAAACACCAACAAAACCCTCAGATGTGTGTGTGCTGTGGTAGGGTTTCTGAAGAGCTGAGTGTGGCAGGGAGGGAGGAACAGGAGAAAGTAAATTGCTTTCAGAAACACTATTTATTTCTGTTACCCTGAAAAACAGAATTTATTCTCCTTGTGACCTGGCTCTGTGCTGGGCATGGGGTTGCTGATAGCAGAGTCCTGAGCTCTTCCTTGGCACTGTTTCACCATTGACTTGAAGCCCAGTTCAGGCTTTTTTTTTTTTTTTTTTTTTCCATTTACTGCATGAAACTCTGAGACTGGGGTAACTGGGGACTGAGCTGGTTGTCTGCACTTCCCTGTGTTAGGGCATAAAAAACCCCCATTGGTCTCTGCTGTCTGTGTTGGACATTTTGCTTGAAAAACACTTAAGGATGAGCTGAGTTTGGAGCATTTGTGTCAGTCTTGGAGCAGTTTTGGCTGCAAATGTAGGTGGCTCCAGAAGCCCTTAGAAAAACTGATGAAATTTGTTGCTGATGGATTTCTTCACCCCCAAAAATCAGCATGGTGGGATTTGTTAAGCAATATATTGGATTTTAAAGAGAGTCTTAACTCTCTATCTCCAAATGCTTTTTAAAGGAGGGGAGCATTGCTTTTCCTCTTTTGTGGCAGTGGGATTTGAAGCAAGAGGAGAGGAAAAAAAAAACTTCTCTGCTTGTGCTGCAGAATGCAGATCAGGATTGCCTGTGCTGGCTATAGAATCTGTTCAGTCTTACCTAATTCTGCAGTAGAGACAGCACAAATTGTCTTTTTTTTTTCTTTTTCTTTTTTTTTTTCCCTCTAAACCCAGTTCCCTTGGGCAAGTAACTCCTCTCTGGTGTGTAACAGCAGGCGCTGCTGGAGCTTTTTCCCTTTGCAGACAAATGATGGTCTGAAGCACCTTTTTATTGGCAAAACTGCATTCCTAGTGTAGAGACAGCACAGCTGTAGTGAGGGGAAAGTAAAGTGCAAGAAATACAGAATGAGAATTGACATCAAGACCCAGCTGGGGGAGGGGTTTGTAGCCCCCCTGAGTGTGTTGGTGGCCATTCTGTCCTTGTGCTGGGGGACAGCTGGGTGTCACCTTCCTCCACATGGCTAAAAGTGAAGGTCAAAGAGGTGAAATAGCTGCTGTAGTCCCATGCTGATATTTTTTTTTTTTCTTTTCTTCTTGTTCTTCTGCCTCTGGGTGCATCCTGTGCTTGTAGGGAGATGGAGTTTGTTGGGGAGGAGGAGATATCCCTATGGTGGGATGGGAAAACCTCTCCTGCTCGGCTGGAGGTCGCACTTCCCATTTTTCCAACCCTAGGGCATTTGCAATAAAACCTCTTGGAGGTACTGGGGGCTGCATCCCCCTTGGCAGAGGTGCTGGGACCATGGGGACCCCCCCCCCCCGGCTCTCAGCTCAGGAGCCCTTAGGGGGCTCATAGGGCAGAGAGGGGCTGGGGGGGGGGGGGGGTTTGTGCAGCCTTAGGGTCAGGACCCCAATTTGCAGCAACACGTCCCAAAGCTGGGAGGGCTTCGGGGGGGGTTTAGGGTGTTCTGGGGGGGGGGGAGTTGAATGGGATTTGGAGGTGGATTTGTTGGGGAAGAAAGCTGAAAAGCCTGGCAGGGGGAAATGGAAATAAAGCAGTAAAAAGCTTCTGGGACTGCAGGTGGAGAGGGAAAAGCGAGGTGGGGGCGGGTAATGGTGTTGGGGGGGGGAGGGAAACGCGTGAGCCAGTGGAAGTTTTTCTGCAGGGAGCAGGCTCAGAAATGGCAAAACAGGAAGTGATGTTTTGGGGAGGGAAACACTAAAAACGGTGAAATTTTGTCTAGGCCGTAGACTGCCTTCCGGGCTGGGGGTTGTGCAGCGGGAAGGGTGTGTGTGTCTGTGTGTGTGTGTCTGTGTGTGTGTGTGTATATGTGTATATATATATATATGGTGGGGTGCGGGGCTCCTTGTCCGCACGTGGCGTGTCCGGGGGTTGCGGGACTACATCCCCCAGCATGCCCCGCGCGGCCGCGCCATGATGCGGCAGCGAAGGCGTCTGCGCGCTTCTTCGGGCCGAGCGCTCCCTGGTGGTAGGCGCCGGGAATGCAGCCCCCGCAGCGGCGTACGCGGCGGTCGGACAATAGGCACCGGGTCCGCCCCACCCCCGGCTTCTTCCCCTCCTCCCCCCGCCCCCCCCCCCCCCCCCCGCCATTTCCCCGCTCCCTCCCCTCCCCGGCGGCGCGGTCGCCCCTCCCGCACTGCAGCTCCTCCGCTCGGCGGGAGCTCGGCGGGGCCCCCTGGCTGCGGGCGGGCGGCGGGCGCGGTGCTCACGGCGACCGACGGGGGCGCTGCGGGGCCCCCCCCTACTCCTCCTCCTCCGCTCCCCCCCCTTTTCCCTCCCCCCCTTCCCCCCCCCCCCCCCGGTGCATTCTCCGGCTGACGGGAGGGGGAGGGCAGAGAAGGAGCTCGGCCGCCATTTTCCGAGCCGCGCCGCCGCCGCGCTCGCCCGGAGCGGGGGGGAGCCGGGGGGAGAAGAAAAGCGCCGCAGCGTCCGCTCCGCCGCGCCCCGCCGGGCCCGCCCCGCCGCCGCCCAGCGCTCCGAGACGGGGGTGGGGGGGCCCCGCTCCCCGCCCCCCCCCCCCCACCCCCTCCGTTCCGCGCCCGTCCGCCCCAACCCCGGACTGCGGCCGCCGCTCTGCACCCGCCGAAGGAGACGGGCGAGCCCATCCCCCCTGCCCGAGGAGGCGGGGGGGGGCGCCGGGGCTGCGGCCGGGGCTGGCGGTGCCCGCCCCGGTTGCGGCACCGCGGCTGCCCCTCGGCCAGGGTTTGTTTGCAAACTGCGCCCATTTTGTGGGGGGTGCCGAGCCCGCCCGGACCGCGCTCGCCGCTCGTCACGTGGTAGGTGCCGCTCGCCCCGTTCCGCGCCGCTCCGCGCCCGCCGCCTCCCCCGCCGCCCCTTTGTTAGCGCCGCCGCGCCCCGCCGGGCCCCGCTGCGGGGCGGCCGCCGCGCCCCAACTTCTCCACCCGGCGGGAGGCGGCTCCCCCTACTCTACCCCCCCCCAACCCCCCCAAACGTCCTTCGCGCTGCCGGGGAAAGTGCGGGGGTCGCGGCGGGGGAAACCGGGGGTGGGCTCTGACCCGCCGGTCCGCTTCCCCCCCCCCCCCCCTCCGCCTTTTCCCGCCGCCGCCCCCGGTGCTGCGTCTCCTTCGGGTGGGGGGCTGTGGGGGGGGGGGGATGGCGCCAGTTTAAATTGAAATCTCCGTCCCGGAGGCGCCCGGGTGGGCGGTGGGGTCCCGGCGGGCCGGGTCGGGGCCCCCTCACGTGGCCGGCGGCGGCGGAGCCCCGGGCCTGGTTCCCTTGGGGAGGGGGGAAAAAGGGACGGGGTGGTGGGGTGAAGAATCCCAATCCCTAACGTGCGGGGAGGGGTTGGGGTTGCGGGAGGGGGGGGGGGGTAGGGAAAGGGGGAGAAGGGGGGGGGGGGGGGCACGCGAAGTTTTAAAAGTAAACAGAAAAAAAAAAAAAATTCCCATTGCATAACCTCAATCTTGCAAAACGCGCGGAGGGGAGCAGCTCCTCAGTCCCTAAATCCGCCCGGAAAATCCGAACGTCGCGGTCTCCGGTAATCCCGGTGGGCTCCCGGCCGCTGTCACCGGTGGCTGCGTGCGGGTGTCACGGTGCGGTGTGCCCCTTCTCCGGGGGATACAATAGCGTAATTTTTCATGTGGCTTTGAGCCGCTAAGCCATTTTCCTGTATTTACTTTCCGCCTGCTTTTTTTTTTTTTTTTTTAATTATTTTATTTTTTTATTTTTTGCCACCCCACCGATCTGGAATTATTTTTCTCAAAACAAGACGAGCGTGACTATCCCGCAATCCTTTCCGTGATCCGCATGTGTGTTTACTTCCATAGCCTCTTCAGTGCTTGATTACAGAGAAATTTTGCCTCCTTTTGGGTATAGATGAGGGTCGGGTGGAAGGAAAAATACAGCGGCCAAATTACTGGGAAGTGGCCTTCTTTTCTCCTTAAAAAAAATAAAATCCCAAACCCTCCTTAAAAACCGAGGTGTCATCTCTCTGCTGATTGAATTTATGTACAGGTGGATCAAACCAGAGGCACCATATAAATTATATTGCCTGTTATGTAAAGTGCAGTGGAATGACAAACTGTAGTTTTCCATGAAACCGGTCAGGATATGGGAGGAACTGCAGGGTTGGTTGGTTGTTTTTTTTTGTTTTGTTTTGTTCTTTTTTTTTTTTTTTTTTTTTTTTTTGGGGGGGGGGGGGTGGGTTTGTTTTTTGTTTTTTTTTAATTTGTTTTGACTGACCATTATATTTTCAACCGGTTTGGGCCATCTCGGTCTTGGTTACATCACGTCATGTGTTGTGTGCAGTGTGATTCCTGCCTCTGAAAATAAATAAATAAAATAATAATTAAAAAAAACCCAACCCCAAAACAAAAAAAAAAAAACCAAAAAAACAAAAAAACCCAACCCCAACCCGTTTCTTGGAGGTAGGAAAGTAGGAGAAGACTTGAGCCTTGGTACAGTCCCGCTGACGACAGGGATATAAACCCATTTTTGGGGGGGCAGTTGAGGTGTTACGTGTCTGCCTGGGTCTCACTAAACCTCCGCTGTAGTTACGGTGCCGAGGATCTGTTTATACAGCAGCGTTTTCCCTTTAAAACCCTATTTCTCCTTTTTATAGCCTTTGTTTTCATGGAGGAACCTCTGATGCTCTTCCCCTGCCTTCACGTAGCCCTCTTGGATTCCCAGCCCGGCGGGGAGCAGCGCCCTTCAAGCTGATTTTATTTCTTTAATTGAGAACTCGGCAGCCTTTTAAATCAGCCAAGACGAAGCCGAGGTGACCCAGGGGCTCTAAGGCAAAGCTTGGGGAACCCCCCCGATGGGACCAGGATCCTGGGGCTGCTCATTTTTTCCTTCTCCAGGTCTCTGCTGTCACAGAGATCCAGGCTCTGCATGGGGTTTTTTTTTGGCAAGGGAGGGATAGGTCTTTTTAATTTTATTTTCTTTTTTTTTTTTTTTTTTCCTCTCGCCACGCTGCCAAGGTAGCACAGCTGTGTAGGGCTTAATGGATTGATATGCTGCAGGAACAGTTAATTGTGGAACTCGGTTGTGATACAGTTACAAGCTGATTTGTAATGATTTAGCAATGGGGGTGACTTGTGCTCCCTCTTCAGAGGTGATAAAGCAGCAGATGACCAGGCAGATGTGCTTGCGTGTTCCTCTTACGCTTCCCCCCCCCCCTGCTTGTTCCCCCCCCCCCCTTTTTTCCCTTTTTATTTTATTTATTTATTTATTTTTTTTTTTTTAATGTTGTGTTTGAGTCTCATTTGCTCTCAGACATCATCCGGTAACTGGAGAACTGGTGAAATTCTGACATCATGTGAGTCAGGGGTGAAAACTGAGCAGTTCTTTGACCAAAGTCACTTCCTTTTGCCCTGTTTATAACTGTGTGGGGTTTTTTGGTGTGTGTTTTTTTTTTTTTTATACACGCAACTGCCATTATCTAATGAACACCCTGAACAAAGCCTGTCTCTGGAGTTTCAGCACTCCACCCTTTTTTTTGCTCCGGCAGTGAGTGGTGCATGTCCTTAAAGACCGCAAAAGAACTCCTCTTTTCCAGGGAGAATAAGACTTTAACGTATAGGGAAGATAAGGCCTGGAGTCCAACCAAGGAAGGGAGAGGGTAAAGCTTGGGGAGAGGGGAGAAAGTGCAAGCAGCACATATTTTAATTTGTGGGCCTTCTCCCCTCCCCCTCTTTATAATTTTCCATTTCTATAAATTTTTTATTTTTTTTTTAAACTGTTTTTTTGAGAGTACAGCAGTGATAATATAGATGCCCATCCCCATTTAACCCCACTTGATTTTGCAGGTTTTTAGCTTTTTTTTTTTTCTGGACTGTGTGGGAAACAGGTGGGCCAAGCTATGCCTAAATGTGAATTTAACTCACAGAAATTGTCTCTGGTGGATCACACATCCATTTAGGCCAAATAATAAGTAAGTTCTGCACGAATGCCTCTCCTCAAAGTGTTTTATCACTTCATTAAAAAGACCCTCTTAGCATTTGGGCAGTCAGGATGGCAGGTGATCTGAGAAGCACCATTTCCGTTGTTGCATTTTATAAATACCGTGTCCCTGCTCACAACTTCCAGGAATACAATGTCTTGCCTGGAATAAAAAGCAGCAAAGATCTCCAGCCTGCTCTTTGGTTTAAGAATCCTTCCTTGTAAATAGCAGTTTTGCTGGGCCTTCAAGGACACAGTTTTCTCTTGCAAATCATTTAAATTGGAATAAAGGCTTTCTGGTTTTTCTCAGCTGGGCAAGAAGTTGTCATAACTCAAACCAGCAAGAGTCCTGGTGATGCAGGATTTGAGTAAACATAATTCCATTAAACCCCACGCATGTCTCCTTCATCCAGACCTGTGTTTTGGGAACAGGATAGTTTGGATAAGGTCCTCTGCAGTTTTCAAAGCAAGCAAGGAAATAAATGTGTATCTCCCCTTGCCATGAACTGCTGTTAGCAGATGGCTGCCAAAATATAACTTGGTTTAGAGAATGAGACCAGCAGTGAAATGGGATATGCTAATAGCCACCCAGAGATAATTCTGGAGGGTAGAGTTTTGACAGTGCAATTGCTGAATTTAATGATGAAACTGTGCTGTTTGTCTAATGATATGGGGAAAAAGGGTAACAAAATCCCATCTGAGGAGAGGAAATGGGAGTAGCTGTCAGCTCGAACAAGCCTTGTCTTCATCTGTGCCTCAGTCTCTTGCTGCAAACTCATTTTTTGCAAAGTCAGTGGAAAGGCAAGTGTTAAATGGACCAATTTTATCAAAATTTTAATTGAAATACTTCCTTCTGTATCAAGAGCTGCCTTGGGCCTTAGAGCCATTAGCAGAAGATAGGCAGATTTCTTATTTTCAGCTCACTCAAACATTAGGAGTTCTCTCTGCAATCTTTTAACTTCCTGTTGAGGTCTGTAGTGCCAGAGGATGTGATGGGAAAGGTTACTGAGAAGTTGCCTTACATGAAATGAGAACCAGCAAACCTTGAGCTCAGGCTGTAATTATGGCCCATAAAAAGGAACCTGTGATGTGTGATTGAACATCACCTTCTATGAAATGAGTGTCTCTGTTCTGGAGTTCATGGCATCTTGTTTTTAGTTGCTGCCATGGCTGTCTTTGTGGATTGTTCTCTCTCTCCTCTGAGATCCGAGGAGCAATAAAAGCTGAGGTCTGCAGTTAGCTGAGCACACATGTCCTGGAGAACTCTGTTATGAACTCCATTCAAAATAAGGTATTTAAACTCAGCTGGAAACCAGTCCACTGGATTGGGCAGGGATGTGGTGACTGGAGACACTTCATTTTGCTCCTCTCGATTCTGCTCTTTTCTTCTTGAGGACACAGCCAGTTAATGCAAAGCACTTGAAAACTTTTTTTTTTTTTTTTAGTGACAACCTATGCCTTGTTTAAAAACACAAAGTCTTAAGGTGGTGACATTAATGGGGTGGGGGTTAAAAGTTTTGGTAACTGTCGTATGCTTTTGAGCAAAGGTTGGTGTGACAGCACCTGGTGAATGAAAATGTGTCTTGAAAATCAAAAGGCAATTCTGTTTTTTTGTTTAACTTGCTCCCTGAGTCCTGAGTTCAGGTTTTCATATTTCCTGGGCAACTTGCCCAGATTATGCGAAAGAAAAACAAAAAATCTCTCTGATATTCAATGGGGGGAGACCTGGATTTCACAATTAAAGCTTTTTTTTTTTTTTTTTTTTTTTTTTTTTCTTTCCTTTTTTTTTTTTCCTTTTTCCTTTTTCCTTTTTCTCCTTTTTTCCTTTTTTCCTTTTTTCCTTTTTCCCTTTTTCCCTTTTTCCCCTTTTTCCCCTTTTCCCCTTTTTCCCTTTTTCCCTTTTTCCCTTTTTCCCTTTTTCCCTTTTTCCCTTTTTCCCTTTTTCCCTTTTTCCCTTTTTCCCCTTTTCCCCTTTTCCCCTTTTCCCCTTTTCCCCTTTTCCCCTTTTCCCCTTTTCCCCTTTTCCCCTTTTCCCCTTTTCCCCTTTTCCCCTTTTCCCCTTTTCCCCTTTTCCCCTTTTCCCCTTTTCCCCTTTTTCCCTTTTTCCCTTTTTCCCTTTTTCCCTTTTTCCCTTTTTCCCTTTTTCCCTTTTTCCCTTTCTTTTTCTTTATTTCCCTTTTTCTTTTTTCTTCTTTCTTTGTCTTTTTGCTTTTTTCTTTGTCTTTTTTCTCTTTTCTTTTTTCCTTTTTTCTTCTTTTTTCTTGTCTTTTTTTTTTTCCTCTGTCAGACTGCTTCTTTGTCCAGATGTCCCATGATTATTTTTAAAACCACATTCCTTTTTATTTGTCTGTAAACAACTTTGGTCTGAAGACTGACTTAACAGCAATGGGCTTTTTTCTCTCCAGCCACTTCATGTTTCAGGTGAAGGCATTTTTCCTTGTAATTATACAACTTTCCAGACTTCATCTTGTTTTGTGCCTTTTGTTTTTGCTTTCTGATATCCTATTGACAAAACCTTCCCTACCTCAGATTATGCAATTACTTTGGTTTATTTATATCCCATGAGAATTCACAGGCACAAGAGAAAATTGTTCTTCAAGGAGGAGGCCTCACATTCTGTTTAGAGTTGGCTAAAAGACTTTGCCACTCCTGCAGCCCAGCAAGTGGGAACAGCAGCTTTTATTTTCATCTTCAGGGCTGCTGGTTGGAAACAAAGGCTACAAAAGCAGAGTTCAGTAATATCTTTATTTGTTCCACTGCATAAGTACCATTTGCTGGGATGTTCTTAATATTAAAATTCTTATTTTTTTTTCCCCGAGAGATTAAGTGTGAGTCTGTAGTGTTAATATATATGAAAGGGACTCATGTATATATTTAATCTGTCATTCTTATGTATGCTCTTATGCTTTTTTCATTAATATTAAAAAAAAAAGCCTGTTTCCCAAATGTAGGTCATGTAGTGTAGAGTCTGTCAAACTGCACATGATAGCTGACTTATCAATAAGTTTATCATCCTATGCTTGCCTGTCACGTTTCTTCAATTAAGCTTTGAGAGTTACTTCTCATGTAAATCTCTTTCTAAGTTGGTAAACATCTGTCTTACAACTCATAAAATGTTGAAAGGTGGTGACAAAAGGCATGTAGAGGATCTTTTATGCATAGTAGGCATAACTTTTGGTAAATGTACTTTTTTTTTTTTTAATATGGAAAATATATGTAGGGCTCAGGGTGTGAAGTTTGTGTGTTGAGTTACCTGCATTTTAAGTTGCTTCTGAGGTTGGAAGCATAGTGATGGATTTTGGTTGCAGAATAAAGTGTTATAGGGATTTTATTCTAGCATATTGGGCTTTTTCTTTTTCTTTCTTTTTCTAAAAGACATTTGTAACAACACAAGCTCAAGAGTTGGCTGCATGCTTGATTCATATTGGGGGGGGAGAGGGGAAGTGGGAGTTGGTATTATATTCACTTCCTTCAGGGTAGCTTTGCTTTTACTGTTTCTGATGGAGTCACCTTTCTGTACAGACCCCCTGCAGAACCTGTGTCTTGGGAAGGGCACAGATTTGGGGGTGAAGGAGTTTTTGGGTGGGCATGGAGTAGAGCTGGGGGGATGTCTGCATCTCAACTCAGGTTTTTTTTTTGTCCTTCACGTGTGGGTCGGAACTTCAGGCTCTGCATGATCACCCCATAACTTCTTCTGTCTTCTTTTTTTTTTTTTTTTGTGCCAGTTGTAGGGAAAAAGGAGTGTGCCCAGGTGGGTTTGGGTGAGTGCTTTATAGGAGGAGATCAGGAGAAGTAAGGAGGGATCTTAGTGACCGTAAAGAGCAGTCCCAGTGTGGTTTGGCATCTGATGGTATGGGCAGGAATTTTGATTTTGGATGGGCCCAGGGTTTAAACTGTAATTCAAGGGGTATAAATACACCAGGGAGATGTGTGTGAGTGCTGGGAGGGGTTGAAGGCAGAGGTAGCCAAGTGACTCAGTGGCCATGGAGGACTTTGGTCTCTGAAGGGACCTCCATGCCGCTGGGAGGACATGGAGAGACCTTCAGGAGAGAACTGGAATGGGTGTTGAGATGGATAAGCAGAGGAAAGGCTGTTGATACCTTCTGCATTCAAGACTTGGAGCTCTCCTGATCTTCTCAGGAACCTCAGGTGCCTGGTTTCTCCCCCTGAAACACTTGTCACGAAGATTTCAGAGAGCAAAACTTCCTGTGTTCATTTTGGGCTTATTTTCTCAGCTGTTGCTCAAAAACACATGCTTAGAAATCCAGTTCTTCTTCCAAGGGCTGGCTGTAAAACTGAGTTTTAAAAGCAGACAGTCTTGAATAAGTCAGCATGCTGAAGGATTGTTTTCAGTGCTGTGGTGACCCGATAGCTGCTCTGGGGTATAGTGTACCTACATTTATCCCTCATGCCTCTTCTGATGTCCCATTTTTGCCTCAACTTATACCCACTCTTCCACTCCTCTATGCTTAAAAAATTTCTAAGAGTTTTGAACATTGGTGACAGGGAAGCGTGGGTGAAGCCACCTGAGGTAGGTGGCCTTGCATGTGCTCCTTGGGATATGGTGGAAGATGGGTGAGTTCCCATGACCCTATTTTTAGCAGCTCATAGAGCTTTTCATCATTCCTCTGATCATTAATGCCAACTGCTCTGGCAGTGTTTTAGTTTGAAAGCAAGAAATCTAAAGTGTGCTTGTGAATTTTGAATATTATCTGGAGATAAGGTTGTAAAAACCATGTTGGCCTTCCAGAAGAAGCTCCTTTTGGATCTTCCCAAGTGAAGTCCAGCAAAAGATGTCATGCCGTGCCTGTTGAAGACAAGGCTGGATCTTGTACTGGAGCAGGGGTGAAACTGGAGGAGTAATCCAGTTGCTCTGATGGTTGTCTACCAGCAGAACTTCTGCAGGAGGAGAAGCCTCTTGGCCACATGTGTGGAGTCATAGACACTTGGTGGAGAAATGCTGGGAAAAAAAAGAGTGCTCATATCAACCTTCTTATTTTGATGGGTGATAGCAGTTTGGGTAGAACTTGAGTCCCCAAGGTAGGCAAATTATTCAGGGTAATTCTTGAAATTACTGTCTCAGGACATTCTGAAAGTTCCTCACACTGTTGTCCATGTGAATGACCTTTCCTTGTCCTGTTGCCTTACCATGTTCCCTGTTAGGAAAATCTTGCTCCCCAGTGTGATAGTGGTTTAATAGCAACCAAAATTTAGAAACAGAGGGGGCAACATGCTTACAAATGTTTCCTAATATTTTTTCCAATGTTTGTAAGTGTAGAGTTCCAATCCAGTGTTAGAAAAACCAGTGTGGTCTAGCACCCAGATAGTTTATAAGGACCTAAATAAAATATAAAAAAACCCCCACCCAACAGGAACTTTTGGAGGTCATTTTTAAGCTATTAGAAGAAAGACTTATTCTTAAGGGAGACTTTCCAGGCTTCCAAAGTATTTTAAGTGCTGTTCACTCAACTAAAAGTGAAGCCAAGGAGGGCTGCAGTAGTTAGGAGGAGGATTTTCTTTTTAAAGTGAGATTGCTAACCCGGAGGAAAAGGCAATATGAAAGTTCTACTTCCTCTTTTCCGCTTCTGTTAATTTAATTAAAGTTGATGACGTCCAGATTTACTCTAAAATACTCTTCAGCCAAGGTAAACTCCTAAACAGCTGTGCTGCAGTGCAAATGTGTTCATGAAGAACCATTGCAACCAGCACCAAGTGGAGGTTTTTCTGCTTTTCTGCAGTATGGGTATTTCCTAAACTGCTCTCGACATCTCAGTGCTCTGGTGGGGGTTGTGGTGAGGAGCACTGATCCAGAGCCTTCCTTGGAAAACAGACCAGGGTGTTTCTGCAGAACTGAGAGCAGCCCTTAGGAACAGTCATTCCAAGTGTACATGACTTTAGTGAAGGTCCTGGTAGGAGGCTGAAGTGGAGGAAGTTCTTCTTTCTGATAGTTTTCCTCCCAAGGGCGTCCTTGCCACAAGTGGAAAGTTCCCTGCAAGTTCCTTTTAAATTTTTTTTTTCTTCTTCCCTTAATAGTCATGCTCAGTCTTTATTTATGGAACCAAATGGTGACTAAAAGACATTTTTAGTGGATGCACAGTAAATTTTTAGGCACAAGATGTATAGTTGATCACAAAATACACTGAATTCTGGCCAACAGCACACTTCTGAAGTCTGATGCCATCTCTAGCATCTCTGTTAAAAAAGCTTCAGGTTGGATTTTTTTGGTTGGTTGGTTGGTTTTTCATCAGTCCCTCTGTGAGTATATTCTTTCTTCCCTGTCTCCTTCCTCTGAATCACCAAACTGGGTGAGTTAGCAAAACTGCAGATGGTCTCAGCTGGGGACCTGGTGAGGGACCTGCCAGCTGGCCAACGTACCTGCTCAATGAAAACCAAAGAGAGCAAATAACTTTGAGCTTGTCCTGTGGGCCTTCCCTCCATAGAGGGTTGGATTTCTTTCTCTTAACTCATCTCTGACTTTTCATTAAAAAAAAAAAATCAGATCTTAGTACTTAGTGGTTTTCATCCCTGGTGTGTGTCTGTGATCCCTGTTAAGGGGAAGCACCTGGTGTAGGCACTGGGGAGCAACTGTGGTACAGCTGAATGAGGCTAGAAACAAAACTAGCTGATTAAATTTTGCTCATTTGACATATTTGAAGTGTAGCTAGTCTTCACTTTTCCTCTGAAGTGGTATATTAATTTGGTCATTGGGGTGTGTTAATGAACAGCTCCAACAAGCTTATGCAAATTTATGTGAAATGAGAGGATTGGTGTTATCGGGCAAGAGATCAGGGCACCTTCTTGGTATTAAATTGACATTGAACTAATTTTGGGAGGTGCCAGATAAATTTGCAGCAAAAGGAAGAGAAGTAACTTTTGCACTGCAAAACCCTGTGCTGTGAGTTATGTGAATTCAGTTTAAGAAAACCCAAAAAAACATTTTAAAAACCAGTGACACTTTTTAGTGATAATGAGAGTAGATAAATGACCAGAAACTTGAAGGTGATGGAGGGGAAAAGTTGCAATATACATGAATGAAAGGTGGTTGGTTATTACTCTTAACTAGTTTGACCTAGTTGAGTTAAGCCATGGCTTGCTGTTGTGGTCAGAGCATAGAACTGCGTCGTCATGGTGTGTGTGGGTTAATCTTTATCCACGTTCTTGAAAAAGAAATGGGAATTGCTCATGCTGGAAATCACCTGGCTTATTTGGAAATTCTTCTGGGAAAGCAGGTTTCACATGCACCAGGGAAACCACTTTGTGCAAATCCAGGGCTCTTGGGGAAGCAGGGCAGTTGCCACTGGCTGTGGGGTGGTGGGGTTTCTTCAGCTCCTGGGAGTTCAAGCATATGGAGATTTGTTCCCCTGAGGTCCTGTCTCTAGTACATGTTCTAGCTCTGACTTGTGGTTTCTAATGTGCCTGACTTGGCAGTAGAAGTTCTGAAAGCTCTCTTATAGACATAGCTCAAGGATTTTTAAAGCTGAGGTTGACATTGAGGAATAGGGGCTCAGACCTGGAGGGCTGGACAGGTGCTGGTTTACTTGGTGGGTGGACTGAAATAGAAGAGTAGTTACAGGCTAGCACTACGTTTAGGAGATCCTGAGGACTAGTTTATGATCCCGAGGACTAGTTTGTGTGTTGCTGCTTTGGTTTTGACCTGCCTGGTACCTAGATGGCTCTGCTCAGGATGGGGCTGGTGGTGGCAGTGGGATGACGGGGTGCCGAGCGCGGCGTAACCAAGAGCGATAACCCTGGCAGCTTTTGTCTGCTTTGTGTTCTTTTCTCCAAGTGCACCTCCTGACTGTCTCTTTTTTCCCCTTCTTTTTGCAGGCTGCCCTCGGGAGAGGCAGTGGGAGGCAGTGGAGCTGGCCTCGGCACCGGGAGAGGTTGGACTTCCCCTCTCTCTGTGCTGAATGGCTGCGATGGCGCCCGCTCTCACTGATGCAGCAGCTGAAGCTCACCACATCCGATTCAAGCTGGCTCCCCCGTCCTCCACCTTGTCACCTGGCAGTGCCGAGAGCAACGGCAACGCCAACAACATCCTCCTGGCTGCCAACGGCACCAAAAGGAAAGCCATTGCTCCAGAGGATCCCGGTTTAGATTTCCGAACCAACCCGACGAAGGAAGAGCTGGGCAAGCTGCAGCCGCTGGTGGCCTCTTATCTCTGCTCGGATGTAACATCTGTTTCTTCAAAAGAGCCTCTGAAGCTGCAAGGAGTCTTCAACAAGCAGACAGTCCTTAAATCTCACTCTCTCTTATCTCAGTCCTTCTTGAAAACAAGTGATCTGTTGGGGAGGCAACCGGTGTTGGAATTCACTTTGGAGAATCTAAAAACCATGAGTACTAATAGCCAGGCACCTCTCCCACAAGCACCTGTAAATGGCTTGGCCAAGAAATTGGCCAAAAGTACCAATTCAGACCATGAAAACTCGAGTTCTCTCAATGGTGGGAAGTGTGCTCCTCCTCCTGCTGCCCTGCAGGGTGTTGACTATAACACGGGAGGTTCTGAATTGGGGGACTTGAAGTCCGGGTTGACCAATTGCACTCTTCCACACAGAAGCCTTGATGCAGAGCACCCAACTCCATTTAGCAATAATAGCACTGCAAACAAATCTTCCCTTAATTCCACGGAGCAACAGCGGGCGCTGGAGGGTGGCAGCGGAGAGACAAGGTTGCCTGGTGTTGCTGGTCACTCTGACTTTGGGAGCAGTAAGTTGGAGGAACAGAAACCTTCTCTGCTGCCTGGTCACCACAGTGCTCTGGACTCGGAGGTGAGGACGAGGGCACTGCTGAGGAGGCAAACAGACATTGAGAACCGTGCCCGCAGGCTGCAGAAACGCTTGCAGGTGGTGCAGGCAAAGCAGGTGGAGAGACACATCCAGCAACAGTTGGGTGGCTTCTTGGAGAAAACTCTGAGCAAGCTGCCAACTTTGGACCCCCTGAGACAACGGAACCAGCTGATGTTGACCAGGAAAGCAGAAGCAGCCTTAAGGAAAGCTGCGAGTGAGACAGTTACTTCGGAAGGTCTAAGCAGCTTCTTGAAGAGTGATTCAATATCAGAAGAACTGGAGAGGTTCACAGCCAGTGGTATGGCCAACTTGAGATCCAGTGAGCAAGCGTTTGACTCGGATGTCACTGACAGCAGCTCAGGAGGAGAGTCTGACATAGAAGAAGAGGAACTGACCAAAGCAGACCCAGAACAACCCCACATACCACTGTGAGTAGCAGTTGTGCTTTGCTTACCTCTGGTGGGGGGAGAGCGAGATGAAAGGTGGCAGATGGAAAAATCTGGGGTTTTGCAGGAACATTTTCTTCTTTTGATGGGCTGAGATCAAAGAAGTAATTGTTGAAACGAGTGTGCTGTGATGTGCAGCACACTTCCTAGTTCAGGCAGCACATGCAACATTGAAGATAAAATTCTTTGTGCATGCAGTAGTTGGTGGTATTCTTGTGGAGCATCAGGTCCTGGAAATACTGGCTGGCTGAAGCAGTGCAAGCATACTGCAGATAAAACCCCAAAATACTTGCAGACAGTTTCCTTCATCATGTGTTGGACCTGTCCCCTGAAATAAAATGTTTGTCTTTTTTACAAGAAGAATCTTCATTGTAAAGCAGTTGTGTAAAATAAGGCCAGGCTGAATCTTCATAGCTGACAGCATGCTTGTGGCTGGGGAATTACATTTTTTTTCTTTGTTCAACTATCTACCTGGAAAAAAACTTTTGAAAGGATTTGATCCAAGTGCTGGTGGAAATGTGAAGTGAGTGTGTTCTCTTCTGGAATCTGGGAAATTATTATTGGGAATTTTCTTCTTGTCAGTGAGTTGTGTTAAATGATGGCAACAGCCTCATCATTGTGCTGGTGACTGGATGCTGTTTGCTTAAATATCAGGTGCCAGTTTGTGTGTGGAGGAGGAAGATCCTTGTCAAGGCAAAGGGTCTTGAGACAGGTCAAGGAAGAAGGGAATTTTTAATTCCAAGCTCAGGATTTCTCCCCAGAAGTTCATCTCAGTATTTTTCACAAATCTGTTGGAAGGCCATAGTTGGTGTCTAGTATAGGTAAAATCTTGCTTGCATGAGTAGGGGCTCTCCTCCACCCTGCTGGATGTATTGAACTTAAACCTCAGGCTGTGAAGTGTGGTTACAGTCAAAAATCTCCCTGCAGCAGTCAAAGGGGTCCTGTTTGGGGTGCAGATGGCTTTCTGATCAAGGCTGGAAATAGTCACCAGGACTCTTGCATACCTGTGCTCTTCCGGGCTTGTTCAGATCTCTGGAGAAATAACTGCTTGTATTTTGATACCTGTAGTCCAAAGTTATGTCTGGTGGAGTGCTGCATGGCACAGATCCTACTGCACAACTGGGTAGGTGGATGCAAACAGTGTATGTGGCCCCAGCATCCTCCAGGAATGCACTCATATGGATGAATGCTGATCCACAGATGTTACAGCTCTTGAATATTAAATTCCAGCTAAATGTCATGTCATGTTTTAGGATGTTAGCATGGGATGAATTTCTGTCAGTGAAGTCTTAAACGTGGCATGAGTTTGGATTTCTCCCAGTGCAGAGCTAGTAGCTGAGCATGTGATCCCTGCTGGCTGGACATGAAGGCCTTCTTGTGCTGTTTGAGAGTTTAATAACTTCATTCCCATTCTATAACTGCCCCAAATTTACTATTGGGATTACCAGTAAAATTGCATTTGTAAGTCTTCTCCTATTTACTAGAGGAGACAATTGACTGAAGTTCTGTGCAAAGTAATATTAAATTTCCCGTCGTGTGGGTTTTGTAGATGGGTTTCACAGATTCATGTGTTGTCTAGCAAAGTAAAATGTCTTTGCCACTCATCCTAATCCCAAGAGGAAGTGAGGTATTCAGAGACACCATGCGTGAAATTCTTTGCTGACTTTCCTGCCCTTTGGGTTAGTCATGGCTTTACATTCCCCAGCCACCACAGTACTTTTAAAAAAAGGTTTTGAAGCCAAAGGGAAGAATGATCCTGCTCTTGTCTGTAGGTTCAGAGACTGGTGTGGATGCATACTGGCATCTAAGCCAGGCCCACCAAACCTCATTTCAGGTTTATGCCTGGGGGTTTTTAGTAATTAGTCTTCCCAGCATTGACTGCCCTGTTGGCATGAGTGCTTTGACATTGGGTCTCACCAGCTCTGGCATTACTGAAGTTGAGGCTGAATGCACATTTGTGCTCTTAGCAGAACTCCTGAAGTCAACCTTAAGCATCTGAATAATCCTAAATATCATTCCTTTCAAAGTGGTGCTGAGAGGAAGGAAGGGGAAGAGCTGACTTTTCCACTGAGAAGCTGCCTTGGGTCAGTGTATTGTACAGAACCATTGTTTTACATTTGTGTGAGCACAGAACACCAAAGGCTTGCCTTTTTGTTTTGTTGGTTTTTTGTTTTTTTTTTTTTCTTCAGGGTTGCACAAGTATGGCTGGATTCAGCAGCTTGCTGAATTTTCTTATTAGGGGGAAGACTTTCACCTTGATTATTTTAATTTTGATAGTGAGTTGCATACCTTAATGAGTGGAAAAACTTCTGTCTCATCCCTCAGTCGTCATCCCTTGGTTTTTGCATTGCTCCTGCATTCCCCCTGGAATCTGTTTGCTTGCTTGTGGATCTTCAGTGAGAGTTATGCTGCAATCTGTGTGTCTTGTGGCTTGCTTGCTCTAAGTGGCCATGTCACTGTCTGCCTCTGGGATTCAAGTAGGAGCATGCAAAAGAAACAAAGACCTGTTTACATCATGCTTAGATAAGAGCTGACCTTTGAGTTTTTCTGGCATGGTGGCATTCCAGAATCAGTATCTGGTCAAGGACAGACTTTCAAGCATTTGTACTTTCCTGGCTCACCCGATCTTGGCTATAGAGCAGCAGCTCCCAAAGGAATTGCATCTCTCCAGTTACACTCAGGATCAATCAGAACTTTTTAGCTCCTTTTGAAACACTCGTAGACCTGCTGCCCAGGAAGGTGCCTAACCAGGCCATCCTGTAATGCATAAACAAAGCAGGGAGGTAGTAGTTACACCTCTGTTGGGAAGCCCTGCCAGCTATGGGCTTGGTTTAACAAGGTACTCTTGGTTCTCATGAAGCTGATGGGGAAAGGGAGTGCACACAGGCAGGGTTTGGTTCCTGCTGCCTTCTTAGGTTTGTGTAGATCAAGGACCACTCTGTTGCATTCAGTTTGCTGGCAGATGAACAGCATCCAACTCAGTATTTCACAGCTAAGATCCTCTTATGTCTCACTTCACAGATGGCAGAGTTGGGAGCTGGAGCTTTCCTCCTGGCTGCTGGTGGGGAAGGCAGCTTGGAGCCACCCTGGTTCAGAATCCTTGGGCTGGCTGTGACCATGGGACTGCCAAACCTGGGATGCTCTGGAAGGCCCAAACACTGGTGTCAGTGTGGTAGGATAAGGAACTGCTGTTAGGGAGAGGTGGCTTGGAGCAGGGTATGCAGATCCCTCCCAGTGCTGCAGGGCTCTAGGTGCTATGGTCAGGGGATGCTTAACAAGTGATCCAAGTCCTCCTGTTTCTGTCACCCTGGATTAATACACAGAAATAGGAAATACTTCATGTGGCTTGTAGTAGTTACTTTTCTCAGGCTGGTTGTTGTGTTTCACTGTAAACCAGTTTCATCAGAATTTGTCAAATGATTTTTTGGCTGATCAGCTGCCTGTGTCAAGCAGCAAGGTAGTCATTAGCTGGTGAGTGGTATGCAATTCAGTGTCTGCAATCCCCAACTTCAGTCTGTGTACCGTGGAAAAAAAAATCCAAAAAGGTAGTGAAAATAACTATTTAATTGGAACTCATCTTTTAGTTCAGGTTTCTTACCTGGAAGGTCACTGCTCTGATGGCAGGCATGTCCAGCTGGGGCAAGGGAAGTTTTTGGTGACTCCTTTTATAGGGGTTGACCAAAACCTACAGTGTGTTCAGATGGGGTGGGTATGGTGCCTGTGGCCATGATGCTTAAGCACATTTTAATTATCCCCATCTACTGGTGGGAAATCTGAACACCTTCTGCACTTTGGTGTTGTATGAATCCTTTCACAGCCTTGGAGTCTCTGGATGTTGCCTCCTTCCTGCACTGTGTCACTTTGTGCTGTTTGGATTTCAGAATTGCTGTGGACTTGGAGTAGTAAGAAAGATGTCTCACTAATAAGTGCTTTTCTCAGGGCTAATTTCCAAGTTTTGTGTTGGGAGAGGGATGTGTATGGCACTTGCATCAGTGGTGGGTTGAGGGGTTGTCGTGGTGCATCAGTGGACTGAAAGTAGATTTTAGAAATTGTGATTTTTTTTTTCTCCCTTGATTGTATTTTTCAAGAGAGGGCATGATAAGGGAACCTATATTTCAAGTGCTATTTCAAGTGATATTCAAGGGCTATTAAATAGCATTTCTCAAGTCTCTGACTTGGTGGAGCTGTGATTCAGGTGGCATATCCCACACTCGGAGGACTAAGGAAACTTTTCCCATTGGTCACAAAGGCATTTTGCTAACTTCAGTTTATGCAGAGCATTCCTCAAAGTCTCTCTCCACTCTCGATGACTTTTGCAGTCTTGACTTTTTGTGCTGTTCTTTTGTTCTTGACTTCTGGCTGTACTTGCAGGTGCTGATGGCAGCTCAGGGCTTAACCTTCTGGTTTTCAGCTGTGTATGAAAACTTGAGGATGCCATAGCTGAAATGCTCAGCAGCTCAGGAGAGGTGTCCCCCTAGAGGCTTTCATTTTAGGAAAAGAGAAAGAGAGCCAATGCTGAATGTGTTCTTGCTTAGCATTTGAAAGTAGAATAGCAGAGAGCAGTTCATTGTTCAAAAAATGCTTAATCAGGTATCCAGAGTAAGTAGGACACTCAGCAAGCCCCTCTTAAGAAAAGAGGGCAAATGAGAACATGTAGGAGGATCTTAAAAATAAATCAGTGATTTCTCCAGTAAATATTGGTCAGAGACCATGTTTTATCAATACAATGGATGTCCGGGAGTTGATTCTGACTTGGATTAGAGTCTTGACTTTCCTGCAGACCTCCCTGGGGTCTGGAAGGGAGCTGGGGTGGTTTTGGTGCACGTTGTCACCCACAGGACTTGGATAAGGCAGTGCTGTTGCTGAGCTCAGTGTGTTGGGTTGAATTTCTCCTCCTGGGCTGGAATCAGTTGTTTTGGGGGAATCAGTTGTTGTGTGTGTGAAGAACAGCATTGGAGTCAGGTGCTGTGGGGCAGGCAAGTGTTTGAATTTGGGGTGGAGGGGTGTTAAATGCAGAGCAAGCATCTTTTTGCATCTTTCTTGCAGGTGCCCTTAGTGTTCTTGCAGGGTTTTGGGTTACTCTGCTCAGTCAGACCTCCTCTGCCTGTTTCTTGGGCTGTGGGGCTGTGAGGTGTATGAAAGGTAAGGTGGAGAACCGGGAATTCTTTGGTGTCTGTCAGTACCAATAAACTGTGCTTTGTCTGTAGCTCTTGCCCAGTGGGGCAGTGAGTAACAACAGGCTCCAGAACTGATTTTTTTTAAGATTTGTGGGTGACACTTCGGATATGGATAGGGTTGCATAAATATTTCCTTTCTTTTTTCATTGGTAAAAGCCTGTCACAGCATCTGAAGCAGCAGAAAAAAATAATGTGAAGCTTGTGAATGCAAACTAACATGAAAAACCTGAGTGTGGTGGCTTGCCTGCTTTCCTAGGACCTCATGTGAAATTGAACTTTGCTTAAACAAGGGAAAGGGGCCCAGTTTAGAGTTGATCTCTAATATTGAAGTCTAATACATTGCTGTGGGGGATGGAGAAAAGACTTTGCTATTGCTTGGGTCCAACATCTGTAAGCAGCTACACTGTGGAGCTGGGTTTTTATTCTTGTTACTACTGACCCAAGACTAAAAATTACTGGGTGGCAAAGATTAAAACTAAAGCAATGGCAAGCATAGCCTTCCTTTGAGAGATATTGAAGGTGTACTTTACAGAAGTGTTTTTTCTTCCTGAGAGATTTTTTTTTTTCATTATTCAGTAACAAGGGCTTTCCCCCCCCCCTTCCTCCTTTGTTCTCTCCTCCAGCAGATCCATTCTGGTTTCACTAGCTCAGCAGCAGTGCTGTGCTAGACTTCCAGCTGGGGGTAAATGTTTTCCTTGCTAAACTGGCACTACCCCAAGAGATTTTTCCAAGCAGTGTGTTTTGGGCACACCCTGGCTATGGTGAGTTGTGCAAGTGTCTTGTTTCAAAGGCTTTGGAGATGGCTTTGCTTGGGCCATCCTTGGCTGAAATGCTGGTGGTTGAAGAGAACTAAGAAGATGGATTGAGTTCACTTGCAGGATTTCTGAATGGAAGGAAGGATTTGAAAATACAAATATGTGGAGACCTGTCTATAGCTGGCAATTCAGTTGGGAAATGGGAAGAGTTGAGTCTGTAGCAGTTGCCCTTGGTGTCTGGATCCAGATGGGATCTGGGAATGCTTCAGTTCTCCACTGGAATTGTCTCCAACATCCTCTGGTTGTAGCACTCTACATTTGAAAGATTTTTCAAGGTGCTTGTCATTGATGTAATGATATGGTTTGCTTAACTAACATCCAGCTCTTCCCCCCCTTTTTCTGACCTTCTCTGTGATAAGGTTATTTTCTGGAATGCCTGCTCCAGCTTTGACCTCAGCACTAAACAAGCTATTTATGGGAAGGGTACCTGGCACGAGTAAGTTGAGTGAAGGATTTGTGCCTGGGATTTGTGTGTAGAAAATGCTTTTCCATGAAACTGCACCACATCAGCAGTGAGGAGGGTGATACTGGGGGTGAAGTAGAAGGTTTGGAAGGATACAGTCGGAGACTTGTGCTATTGAGAGTTTAAATTCACTGAGTTTGCTGCAAATGTGAGGTGGCTCAACAATTTTCCTACAAATTGGTCAAGTTGAAGGTTGGATCCCCTAAACCAGCCTCCAACTTTGGTGGTGTTACAGCAGTTGTCTGGGGCTGCTTATTTGTACCCAAGCAAGGAGGTCATCAGGGTGATGTATTTAAAACTGGGTATTTGTGAGCTGTCAGGTTAGGGAGGGTGAACACCTTGGCAGATGGCTTTTTTCTCCCTGCTGCTCATGTGCAACTGTCTTGGTGGCAAAACAAGATGTTTCCTGTGATAGTGGTGGCAGTTTGGCTGCCACATCTCCTGATGCTTCTGAAGCAGATAAATTTCTCCTCTCTTCCCAATGAGCAGAAGTGTGCTCTTCCCAAAAGTGCTTAATTCTCCAAGACTCAGCACATTTTAAAGAGCTACAGCTCCCCTTCTCAGTTAAAAACATGCATTCTTACTGTGTAAAATAGATAATTTGAGTTGTCTGGCACTTCTGTGGTGGAACAGTCGGGGGGGTGGGAGGAAGGGGGTGGGTTTGACACAGATCTTGCTGGAGTTTCAGGTGTCTCCTTGCAGCACTGAGTTTGCCAGATAGTTTTGAGTGTCATTTGACTTCTTAAAAAGTGCCTCCTGACAGAGAGGATTTGTGACCTGTGGCTTCACTTGGCCACTTGTTTAATAAAATATTCAGTAACTTAAAGCAATGAAAAAAAATGGTCACTGTAGTGGTGGCCTTTTTTCTTTATTAAACTCAAAACATTTACTAAATGAGGAATAAAGAGGATGGGGGTACTCCTTATGTAGCAGAGCTTTAGGCTTTTCTATTTGTGTCATTTTAGCAGTTTCCATAGTAACACATAAAGATGCTGAAAGAAATTTTGCAGGGATCTTATTTGTATAAGGAGGAACATTAAAATATTAATGGAAGGCAGTGTGAATTGGAGGGAAGTCTAAGTGTATTTTCTGTTGGGAGCAAAAAATGGATTCTAGGTGGAAGAAAGTGATTTAATGTATTGTCTGACATGAACAGCTGTCTGCAGACTGAACTTGTCTTGCCCAGCAAACAAAAAATAGGAGACCTTCAGTCCTCTTGGGTACCTTTGCCACAAAGTCTTTCCTCTCTTGATACTCCAGGTAAAGCTTTGGAAGTATTTTGCTGGTATTCGTTCTCCAGGTCTAAAAAATATTTTATCTGAGAAGTACTTTTAATCCCAACCCATGTGCAGTTGGAGTTTGCTTCTTTCTTTCATGATACTGGTTAAATGTTTGGAGCTCATGCCCCATCTGCCTTCATGGGATTGAGTCTCTGTAAGCTTTGTTGGGTTAAAAATTGGATGTCTCCATTTAGAAGCTTTTGTAGTAGAGCAGCTCACACAGCTTTACAAGCAATCTCCATTTACTGAATTCCCTGGCGGCTCCTGCTTAATGACCAATATTGAGCTTTTTGCTGGTGATGTTCCATTGCATTACCAACCCCAATCCACTCTGGAGTAAGAAGCAAAGGGGTTTTGTGGAGATGCAATAGGCATAGATCACAAAAAAATGACTTTTTCTTGGAGAAAAAGGGTTTAGAGAGGTATGTTTGTGTGCATATGTTGAAGTGGGTGTAAGTTTGAGTGGTGGATCAGAAGCCATCCACTTTACCTCCTATTTCCACCCAGTTTGCTGAACAAAGGCAGTAAAGGGCATATGCTTTGGGTGACTTTGCAATTAAATCACTTGCAGGAACCTGACAAGAAATTCCCACTTTCCAGATGAGTTTAGAAAGTAGCACATAAATGCTTCACTTCCCTGTATCTTACCTGTGGTTTCCTCTTATCAAGTTGGATATTTAATCTTAATTATTAAGTTAGGTATAAAGTCTTTGGAGCTTCTGGCCTTGCCCTGATACCTTGTGTCTGGGAAGCTGCTCTGAGCTGATCCCTGCCATGGTTTGTGCTCTCTGGATGCACTGGAGGTGACAAACTTCGGTTCCTCTCTGGGCTCCGTGCAGCCACTTTCTTATTTTTCTCTCTTTTAATTGCAAAGCTGGGGTGCAGCAAGAGCCCTTCCTGCCCTGCCCTTGTCTTCTGTCTGCATCAGAAGCTGAGTAGCAGTTAACATCTTCCATCTGCCCATTTAACTTTGGAGAGGACACCTCCTTTCAGAGCAGCAGCACCCGTCCAGGTTGGTTCCTGGGCATCCGGTGTTGCAAAAACTGCTGCTTCTCCTCCCTCTGCTTGTAGGCACTGAGTAGGTTTGTAGGATGGGTGGGTTGGTAGGATGAATGGTGTGGTAGGATGGGTGGTTTCACTTCTAGGGGTTGATTGTACCCCTAGGAGTTGGTTCTCACTGCATTATGCCCCCTAAAGGTACATTGCAGGAAGAGATACCAAGTGATAACTAAACCCAGGCCTTGCACCCTGGCTTTTTTAATTTTATTTTTTTAAAATTATTATTTTTTAAAAAAATTATTTTAACTTTTTTTATTTTAAAATTTCCTTCTTCATTCTAGGTGGCAGGAGCACTCTTTGCTGTTGGTCACTCACAGTGATTGGCCTTAAAAGTGGTTGGGATGGAGGTTGATAGGTTCAGAGATGGGTCCAGTGGTCCCTGGTGGCCTTGGCTTACTTTCCCAAAGGAATTATGGCACCTGGGGCACAGTGCTGGGTGTGCACCCCCAGTCTCTATCCGTGGCCATTCCTTCAGGTCCTGTCCTGCTGTGGGTGCTGTGTTACCCCTATGGAGCAGGGCAGGAGGCTTCAAAGGTGCTTTGGTGCTCGGTGCTCTTGTGCTTCTGATATAATTCAACTCCTTAGGAGCCAATTCCTGAGCTGGGTGGTTTGGTGTGAAGAGGTAATGGCTCCCCAGGTTCCTAGTGCCTTGTTTTTCTCCTGCAGGGATCTCATCCTAGTGGCCAAGGGGAAAATATTTCTGTTTTGCAGCCATTGCTATTCCTAGGCTGGGACAGTAGCATGAATAAAAGTAGCACCAGCTAAATCTGCCTATTTTGGTGTGAATTGGAGCCCTTCTCCATGTGACTTCTGCTATTCCAGTGCTGGCTATTTCAAAAAAATGAGACAATTGGGCTTCTGTGAATCTGCATTTTGAATGCAGAACACTTGCAGGGCTCTTGCTCCATGTATGCAACATTTTGTGGTATTAGCTTTATACTGTCTCAGACTAAAACAAGAAAATTATTCTCCTTCTGCTCCTTCTGTGTTGTAGGTAGCTCTCCTAGCACTTGGAGAAATTTGTCCAAATGAAAGGGGAAATTCTGTTTTTACTGAGCAAGCAGAAAATAATTTGAAGGAACAGCCACACTAGGAGGGTCTTGCAAGTCATAAACTACTTTTTCTATGTCAATCTGTATCAAGTGATGCAGATTAATTTTCAAGTATTTTTCATCATAATGTATGCACCTGGCTGTCATCTAATGGTTCATTTTTCATGTACTGGTCAAGGCCTTACCATTTAAAATAAAATATATCTGAGTAGTAGTGATCCACTTAAAGAAAATTCTTCAGGGTGATGATTCATATTGTGCCTAAAGACAGCTTTGCATATTCAGCCCTCACTCACTCTCCCTACCATCCCCCTCTCCCTGCCTCTGGAAAAGGGCAAGAAGCCCAAAACAACTTAACTCTTGGTTATTTAAACCTATTTTTTAATAAATTCTATTTGTAGACACTCTTAACCTGAAGGCTTTGATTGACGTTGTCTTGTGCATTAGATCTTGAGCTGCCTTATGAAGTGTGTAACTTTGGGGTTTTTTTTGTTTGTCATTTTTTTTTTCTTTCAGCTGCTTTTTTTATGAACATGAGCAATTCTGTGAATTCTTACTAACAGGCTGAAATTACATCTGTCTCCAGTTACAGGGGCTCTGTACTTGATCACTCTTCTCTGTGAATCTTTGACTTCTCAAACGTGCCCTAATGCCCCCCCCCCTTTCTCTCCTGGCTTAGCCCTGCTCTTGTATTCAAGTCCAGACCTTTTTATTATAAAGACTTCTTGTTAATCTAAGGAGTTCTAGTTATTTTTGCACCTCATTCTCCTGTGTGCTGCCTGTTGAGGTAGCATTTATTTTCAAAATAGGATCCTCAGTAGCGAGACAGCTTTCATAACCCAATCTAGTTGTCATGGCACACATCTGCTTCCCTCTCCCCCCCCTTTTTTTTTTCTTGCTGTTACCAGGCATGCTTTGGTTCTGTTAAACTCCTGAAACCAAATGCCACTTGAAGCAGGGTACAGGTAAGCCCTAATCAGATTATCTGCTCTGCAAATGGAGTTGCTTATTTTACCTTGGTTTTCTTGTGCCCGGGCAAGTCCATTTGTGTGGACAAGCACTCTCCTATAATAATAAAAAAATAAAAAAAAAAAAAAAAAAAAAAGGAAAAGTGACTTTATGAAGTCTGGACAAAGACTTAGTGAAAATTATCAACTGTGTTTGCTCACATTCTCTATGTGGATGACTTTCTTTCCCCTGTGTTTATATTAATTTCTTTGCCTTCTCTCCCCTGGGCACTGATTGCATGTTTGCCATCTCCTCCACTCTGTCTTCTGGTAACTTCAGAACTTTTTCTGGACTAAGGTTTGCCCACTACTTGGGTCAGCATTTGGGGTAGACAGGTACTCCAGTTGTCTTGCACTTCTCTTTCCTCTTCCTCCTTCCTTCTTTTCTCCATCCTTCCCACAACCTAAAAAGAGGTTATCTGGAAGCTTTTTAGTGCTCATGATGCAAATCCTAGGGTGGGTAACACAGGCACAAAATTTGGTGATGTTTTGTTGTTTTTGTTGTTGTTTATTGTTTTTTTTTTTTAATATTGTCATCCCTGGGAAAGCCTAGGTAGTAAATTCCCAGAAACTTCTAGTTGTGATATTCAGAGCAAGCAGTGACTGCAAGACTTCAGCAGTTGGGGAGGTAACTCCACGCTGTCTCTCTCTCCAACCAAGTGGTCCCCACTAATGAGAGCCATAGGAATCCTTTCTTTATTGTTTTGCTCTGATGTTGCAGCATTCCTCAAAATCACTTTCATCTAGTTCTTGTCTGCTTGTTAACAACCATCTGCATCCAGAGCACTTGGCTACTTTAAAATGTTTGCCTTATATAATTGAAACTTCTCCCTCTTCCCCCCCCCCCACCTTTTGAAGCTTTCTAGTAGGATTTTTTTCTTTCCTCTGATGTAGGTGTTTGAATTTCTCAACTAGTTAAGCTAGTACATAAAGTAATCTGTTCTGAGTCTTACTGTAGCAGTCTTAGTGGAAAAATATTTGTTTTCACTTAAATTTATTAGATCTGGGAGAAAACTATGCAATCTTCCTTCCAGTTTGAGAGACTGAAAATTTCCAAGAATCCAGACCCAGTAAAGCCTTTTCTCCCAGATTTTTTTTTTTCCTTTCTGATCCTGCAGAGATTGAGTTTTAAAGGGAGCTGGATGCTTATTGCCCAGCTCTGGGGATTCTGGTCAGATGAGAACTGCTGGGATGTGTGTGTGTGTCTGTCCCTGCTGCCCTTGAGAACTGCTGACCTGGTACAAATGGGAGTATTAATTGAAGTAATGGAGCTCTCCTGTGTTTCACTTCATTTCTGAGAGTTAACTGGTCCAAGAGCATCTTGCTCTGTTTGTTTAGCTGATGCTTGGTGAGATAAAGGAGGTTCTGAGAATTTGTGATTATCTACTTAACTGTGGCTTATGCTCTTACAATGCTCTTGTCTCTTACAATGCAGTGGAGCAAGGAGGTAGCACCCCTCCTCCTCCTCCTCCTCTTCCTCCTCCTCTCTGCTGTGAAGAACAGCAGCTGCCCGACTTTCCCAAGGATTAATCATCCCCATCGTGCCTCTGATCAGTTTTTAACACACATTAGGGCAGAGAGCTGAACAGAAGAATCTTGTTTCCTGCTTCACAGAAATGTCTTGGAGAATGTAAAAAAAAAAACAAAAAAAAACAAACATGGAAAACCCTCCCTTAGGTCCACCCTTGTAATTACCCGGTAGCATAATGCTGGCTAATACCACTTGTAAAAGCCTGGCATTTATTGCAAGGGGTTGTACAGTCATTTCAGAGGGACATTTTTGCTTTGTACCAAGGTCTGTGGGTCTTATTTTTAGGTTAGACCATCCCATCAGCTCTCATACTCACTGTGAACTTCTCACCCTTTGAGTGAGATGATGGTACTGACAATGGCTGCATTATGGTTCTGGTCCTTACCACAGCTTGTTCCAGCTATGCTAATGAAAAAAATTTGTCATATCTCTTCCAGAGCTGGGAATCCTCTAGGTCTGGGGAAGTGAAAATGTGTAATAGTTTGGCAGTTCAGCTCACTTGGCCCTCTGGACCCTTTGAGGCTGTGTAGTAATCAACTTGCAGTGATTTCTCTTTGTTTCCAATACAATTACTTTTGTGTTGGCTTTTGTTGTGAAATGCTTGGCTTCAAATTTTTTGAATGCATTTGAAAATGCACCATGTGTTTTACTCTTTCTTCTGAGATGTGCAAATAATGTTGCCGTGAATCAGAAGGAGAGGGTTGTCCTAAAGCAGCAAAATCTCAGGTTCAGCCCAGCAGAATTTGCGGGGATGGAGAATGATCTTATCCATAGGGTGAGTGTGCATCAGACCTTGGGGCTGAACCTGCTGCCAGCCTGACAATGTTGTGTGCAGCAGATTATAGAAATCCCGATAGGCTGAGAATCTGTGTTCTGTTCTTTGCTTTGTGTGAACCTTTTAAAATTTTATCAAGCACAAAGGTCCAGAAGATGACTTAGTACTATAAATACTTCCATTTGCTGCCTTTGCTCATGGCTTGCTTGACTGAATGTTGCCCCAACTCTGTTTTTGGCTCTTGTCGTGGCTTTTAGGTTTGTCAATGTGACATGCTCTGCTTGAAAAGGAAAAATAAAAATCTAGCATTCACTTCTATGGAAAAGTGTTAACTCGGGGTAAGGAGTGGCTGTAAGGTAGGTAACACTCCATTGACTCTCCTCTCCCTCCAAAAAATAAGAAAACCTTCCAGAAGTAAACACATCTCGTACAAAAATCTCCTGAAGAGACTGATTTAATGATTTTCTGAGAAACTGAGGAGGATTTGGGGTAATGATGGAAGCTCTGCCTCTTGGATGACATGTTTCAATGCTGCCAATCAAAACATCTGCTAAAAATATCCTATCTTCTAGAAGAATCTATTCCTGCAAATCAGAGCCTGATATTAAATAACATCCTGTTGATTGCAAAGGATCCAAATTAAAGCAACATACCAATATTCATCTTTTTTCTGCCTTTCCCAGTCTTTCCCAAATTGCTGGCCGTTTGTTGCAGGCTTCACACAGGATGCAAATAAAATCAGTCTGAGCATAAGATCCTTCCAAAAATGTGGTACTTGGACTGCAGGGGAGTTTGCTCAGAAGGTGGGAACTGGCTTGCTTTTCTCTACAGAGCTTTTTTTTTTTTTTTTTTCCTTTTCTGTCGCATGCTTTGGTGTCTTGGCATGAAATAAACATTATCTCGTCCTTTTCAAAAGTCCTGAAGTAAGAGAGTGTGTCTTGGCTGAACCTGATTTAAAGGGCTGGAGAAAATCTTTCCAAGAAAAATAAATTTCTGATGGAGCAGCCAACAGTTTATATGACATGAACCACTTCTGGAGGGATGGGGGTGGGACAAGCAGAGCTTTGATTTGGCTCTGGGAAATATGGGTGAAAAAGGAGGATACAGTTAAGATAGAGCCACCTCCCTGAGCCTAAAATAATTGAGTTCTTGGTGTTTTCTCACCAGTTCTTCTTCCTGTGGTATCTCTTCTCACCCTTGTAACCTGTATTTTGTAATCTTCTTTTAGAAGAGCATCTCCTGTCTCTGGAGGTATCTGCTGGGCCTGGCAACAGGGATGAGGGCTCATGTCGTGCTAAAGGCACCTGCCCAGGAGGGACAACATTGCCCCAAAGCTCTGGCAGGGAAATGAATCTCATAGAGCTGCTGGGTTTGGGTTCCCGGGGCTGTAAAAACCTGATGGGATTACTGGGATGCAGAGGTGCAGTTTCTAGGGCTTTGTTTAGGGAGAGGAGAGCTGGAAAACAGAGGTGGTGAAAAGGGGTCATTTCCCCAGGCTGTTTTCTGTCTTCTTCCCGGGTGGGGTGACATTGGGATCATCTTTTCCAGCTTCTCTGTGATTGCTTCTTTTCCTTCTCTTCATTTCCTCCAATCTTGTGGTTTAGGGACTCCCCCGTTTGCATTAGCATCAGGGAGGAGCAGCCTGGCAGTGGCAAACCTGCCACGTCTGCTTGATCCAAACCCGCATTGTCCTTGACAAGGAAAGAGCCTTCCAGTAATTCACCTTGCCAGCAAGAAAGAGGATTTTAGCATTTATTTATTTATTTTTAAAAAGAGCAGCTGAGCTGCTTGAAATCAGTGCAGTGCTTACTGACACTAAAGGAGGATGTACTTTTGGGAGTAGGAAACGCTGCTCAAGACAGCAGTTTATTTCTTTTGGTCTATTTGAAAACCAAAAATGTGTCTGTAAACTCAGGATTTTGCTTTCTTCCTCATTGCCTTGGCATAGTGGAAAGCCTCTTGGACTGGCAGAATGAAACGATGGATCTCCCTGTCTCTTAATGAGATGAAATGAATACTACATTCTGTGTAGCTTTTTTAAAAAAATCAAGAATCAGAAGCATTCTGCTCTTCTGCAGGGCGGTGTTTAATTACTGAAGTACTGTGAGCAAGTGAAGATGTGCAAACAGGCCAAAAAAAAACTGAAGGAGAATTCAGGTAGCACTGGGATCAGAAACAAGCTGTGGGAACCCTGAGTCACAGAAATAAATGTGGTTGCCAGTAGGTTTACCAAGCAGTAGCCAAATCTGACTGTCCTAAAGTAAAAATGGTCTTGTTTTCTCTTGTTGATGTACAATCCCTTTTTTAGCTGTTTGGTTTGAAACTATAAGGAGTTATGAATGACTTGTATGAATTTATAGCAAGTTGTGAAAGCCTCAAAAGATTTATAAGCATTTTGGAGTGTGTGTGCACATACACAGGGTGTGTGTGGTATACAAGGAACTTGTTTTAAAGAAATCTCTGTTTTCTTCCATCCCAGCAGATTGCTTCTGAGGCCTTGGCTTTGTTCTCTCTAGTTATAGGTATGGTTGAGTTCATTGGCTGAAATACCTTTTTGTTTCATCTGAAATACCTTCTGTGATGTAATCAGAATATCATTTTATTAAAGCAGGTTCAAAGAAGGAGAAGGGAGAGAGGTATAGATGAGTAAGTAAACCAAGTGCATTTTGTGAGTTTGAACATCAAATCCTCATGCGTGTGACAAGTTGCTGATAGTACTGCCAAGCCACCAAAAACATCACCTGCTTTATTTCTTAAAATATAAAAACTCAGTCTTGTTCTTGGTCAATATTTTTATTGCACAGAGGGAGTTGGGCTGGACTGCATAACTGTTCCTGTAGCCAGTTCAGTGTGCTTAAAAAGAAAGTATAAAAACTAAGAGGGTCTGCTCTTCATAGTGTGTTTTACTCATGTTGCTTAGAGGGCTGATTACATTTTGAAAAATGAGGCTTAACACCTCTTCTAAAACTCATCTTCATGTGGGTAACAATACACAAAATCCTTCAACGTGGCTGAATTCTTGGTTTGTTTGGTAGCTTGTTGGAAGAGAGTTCAATAGTCTTCCAGGATTTTTTGGTCTTCCTTATTTGTAGCTTGTGGTTTTCAGAAGTTCAGTGAAGTTTAATTGTCACTTCAGCATCACTTTTCTAAGAAGTTCTGCTGGTGGAGCAGGGTATAAAGCACACAGCCCTGATTCAGCTCCTTCTGCCTTGGAATTTCTGCTGGGCCACCTCTGATCTGCCCTGGAGAAGTTGAAGATAGAGCTCTTAACCCCCCCCTTCCCTCCTAAGAAAAATAAAACCCAACCTCAAAACTGTGTTTACACCCAACTTGCTCAGCAAGTGGAGCATCTGGGATTGCATGAATTTGTTTGTCAACAGCATTTTGCAAACAGGCCTGAAGATACTTTGCCTTGATCCAAATGATTCTCAGGAATTTGCAATCTTTCCAGAAAGCTGCTGATGAAATGGGATTTTGTGCTCTCCAGAAAGTCTGTTTACAGTTGCATGGATTTTTTAATAGGGATGAAGCAGCTCTGTGTTCACTGGATAGGGGTTATTTGAATGCTGGTCAAACTCTTGGGAAAGCTGAAGGTGGAATCAATTAAGATCTTTTTTCTTTTGCTGTCAGACTTGTCCTTTCCATTCCTATAGCATTGAATATTAGACCTTGTAGCTCCAAATGTCAGAGTTTGCTGCCTGGCTTTTGGGAGCAGGGTAACAGAGCACTCAGTCCAGCTCCTGTACTGCTGGTATTTTATTTTTTATAACTTGCTATGGCAGGAGCATAGTGCTGTTCCATTTAAAGGTGGGACATGTCAAGAAGGAGAAGCCAGGCTGTAAGCTTTGCGTAATAAGCCTTCAAGTGGAATTAAGGAGTTGCAAATAAATTTGCTCTTAATAAACTGAGTGCAGTTACCAGTTTGTCCAGAACTTCATTTACAAGGTGGAATAGAATTCTTGTAGCTTGTTTTGGAAGTTCTGCTTGTGTATCTGAGGTTGTAAATCATAATTACTTTGCCACCTTATGGAGATGGAAGTCTGGAGCAGTGTGGACTCTGAGGAGGTAAAGCTCTTCTCAAAATCAGTCCACTGCAGCTTCCTAGCTCCCATGAGTCTTACTCTTTTTTTTTTCTTTTTCTTCCCCTCTTTTTTTTTTCTTATGAAGTGTGTGGTATAGCACTTTTAAACAAAGATGGTTTATTTCTCCCAGGTCTCCTGTGTCTCAAATTGGGGTTGTAACAAGCATACTTATTGCCAGAACTCTTCAAGGATGAGAGTTGTGCAGTTGTGCAGAACAGTTAGCATAGTTTACTCCCAGAAATGTCTTTTTGGAGCAGAATAAGCACAGATAAGTCTTGACCAAAGCCCAAGTGGGCTTTGCAGCGTTGCATTTTTTTTTCCCTAGAGAAATAATGGGAAAGTGCTACTCTGGGAGGTAAACATTATCTACAAAATCTAACTAACCATCCTCTTGTAACTCTTCCCTGGTGAACATGAAGCATCTATGCTGTCTGTATAATTATTTACACTGGGTTGAGAAAGGGTTTGGATCCAAAAGAACCATGGTGGCATCTTCATCTTCAACTGTGATGGTGTCTTCTTCCCTTAGCTTTAAGAAAGTGGTTTGTTGGGCTGCTGTGACCAGCTCTGCTGTGCTGTGTGAGCTTTTCTAGTCTTAACAGGTGTCTCCCTGAAAATATGTGCCAGTATTTTCTGTCTGCTGGGAAAGAACAGTATTCCTTTGTTTCTATTTGGAAAGAGAAGGGAAGCCAGCCAAGTTCAGTGCTGCTTCATGGCAGAACATATCTCATGGCTTTGAAGTTGTATACTTCTTAAAGTAAGATCACCTAGACTGCAGCTTGGAAATTGTTTATTGAAGTCACTGAAATATGTTCTAGGTAGTATCACATATTGCTACTGAAATTTAGTCTGCTAAAAATCTGTCTTGTTTGTTTGTTTGTTTTGGGGTTTTTAAAATTTTGTTTTGGACTTTTGGTGCTGTTTTTTGTTGTTGTTTTGGTTTGGGTTTTTTTGTTGATGGTGTGATGTTTGAGAAAGGACCAATGTTTTGCATCCTTTTGGGTGCTGTATAACAAGCCCCAAAATTCCCCATGTCAGTTCTCTTCCAGGGTCTCAGATGCCATCTCTGCCAAATACTTGTGTTCTAGTGCTGGGTAAAAAGACACTTAAAGATTGGGCTTCTCTTTGATTCCAGGGAGTCCAAAGCCAAGACTTCAATGCAAAGAAATTATTGCCTGTCAAAATCAAATAAACCATTGTACAGGTGGTATTTTCTGGAGGGTGTTGAGATGGAGTTGATGATTTACCTGTTCCTTTGCCTGGGAACCTCTGAACCTGGGTGCAGTTGGTAGTTGAGAAAACCCAGGGTGTGGGAGCTGGGAGGAAGGTGGCAGTGGCAGTTGAGTGGTTTTATGAAGGGTTTTCTTTATTACAGGTCCTGGGAGACAGAACTTTTGGAAGATACAACAAAGCATTGTTTCCTCTATAGCAGTTGAATTTCCAGGGGCTTTAAAGGGTTGTGCATGGGTGTCCTCTCCATCTCCTTTTTCAAAAAGGAGCTGGGAAAAACCCTGTGTTGGGCTGCTGCAGGTGAACAGCAATGAATTGAGTTCAACAAACCTCTGCTCAGGACCCAGACTTCCTAAAAATTCCCAATACAAGCTCCTTCCACTCAGTGCAGTGGTTCTTTTCTGCATCTAAAGCACAGGTCTGACGTTCCTCCTCCCGAAGATAAGGAACAGCACCTTGGGGAAAGGTCCTGGAGATTCATGGCACTTGATCTGACCACCCCCCTGGTGTCAAACTCCTGTGGAGCAGAGTCCATGGGGTTCCCTTTGAGGTCTCTGAGCTCTCATCACCCACATTTTCAGGCTGCTGGGTTGCTGGAACACCTTTGGTACATTATGAAACTCTGTCAGGTTTAACTTGGGGTTTTTTTAAGTGTCCTTTGCAGCAGCTGTAGCTTTCTGGTGTGCTGCAGAACAGCACAGCTGAACGTACCAAAAGACCCTTTTTTTTTTTACTAAATTGGAAAGAAAAGCCTTTGGAAGAGGGAGAGGGGGTTAGTCCACTGTTTGATCAGATGTTGGCTTCCTTCCCAACCTCAGGGTTGGGACCCTTTGGAGCCCAGTTGCTTAAGAACAACAGAGCAGGGAAGATCTGAACCCATCCCAGTGCTGCTGGGAGCCTCTGGTGGTCGTGCTGCTCTGTGAACTTCAAATACTTGGTGTTTGTTTCTGAGGATGTCATGAACTCTGTGGTTTGTGTTCTTTGAGGCAAACCTCTGGAGTTGAGGCTTAAATCATGTGTGGATGGCTAATGTAAAACATCCTTGGAATTTGCAGCTGATCCATGGAAGAGTGTGCATCCAGCTTGGGTTTTTCTTCTCCAGGAAGGACTGTGCCCATGATTTGGACCCTGGGAGGATGATTTCTTCAGGCTGAAAGTGCTTGTGATCATTCTTGAAACAAATTGCTTTTCTTTCCTCCTTGGGTCTTGCCAAATATCCTGAAGCTGTATGTTCACCTCCTCTCCCCAGTGCTATTGGGAGGTGTTGAGTAGAGCCAGCCCCCTGCTTCTGTTCCAGTTACTTTGAAAGCAAAGAGGAAAAGCTTTAATTGGTACTTCTAAACTTCTTTATTGGACAGTTGAGAAGCCACACAGGAGAGAGACTTCATGATTTTTTTTTTTTAATATATCTGCATTCTAACAGCATAGGGAAGATTTTACCTTGCAGCTCTTCCCCTCTTAAGCACCAAAGAGGCTGTAGTGAAGCTGTTATATAGAGAATTACATTTAAATAGTATCATGAGCACTTGGATGCTCAGACCATTCGAGGGGTATGTGAAAATGTGTAAAAGCTGTGTTGTCCTTCACCAGCACACACCCTTTCCTCCTTTTCAGGAAAATGAGTGTTAGTATCTCAGTGATTTGCAGCTGTGGTTTATGGCTTCTCCAACTGCTTATTTTTGTTGTGACTGCAAACACTTGAACATCTTCTTGTTCTCATTAGGTTAAGGCAGGCTCCTTCCCTCAGTAGTAAAGGCTCCAATCATGAACTTTGGATTCAAACATGTGA
The DNA here is from genome assembly GCA_023637945.1 of Phaethornis superciliosus. Classification (NCBI taxonomy): domain Eukaryota; kingdom Metazoa; phylum Chordata; class Aves; order Apodiformes; family Trochilidae; genus Phaethornis; species Phaethornis superciliosus. The sequence goes on from JAJQWJ010000029.1 coordinate 301,032, forward strand.
AACGCTTGTGGTGAGATAAATTGGGATAGAAACCAGCTGCTCCCTTACAGCTCTGTCTGTTCTTGCCCTGTGGGATTTGCCAGGCAGGAATAAGGTCTTTTATGTTGCTTTGGGATGGGGCAATGCAAGAGGCAGGTGCTGCTCCTCATGGATCCCAATCATGCTCTGCTTTGCTTCATCATCACTGAGTTTATGAGCTCCCTGCTCCTATTTGCAGTGGAGATGCTTGAGCCTGAGAGTGGAATTTCAGAGGCTGAAAGTGGTTTCTAATGTTAAATCCGGTTATTTCTAATATTAAATGGTGGTTTCTAATGTTAAATCTCATCTTTTCCCTTGAACAGATGAAAATGATTGGGCCATGCACACGATTGCCTCTTGTCCTCCTGGCACAGATAAATCCTAATGATGGATTTTGACCTCTGTTACTCCAAAAAAGCCCCCAAACTCCTCAGCTTCAGCTCAAGAGACGTTGCTGGTGTTGCAGTGCATCCTTTGTGCTGTTTGCATGGCCCTGGTGAGGGCTGCAGCTGCTCTGAGCTCCTTTGCTGGACATTGCCTGCTGATCAGTTTGTTTGCAAAGTGGGAGTGTGTTAAAAAGGTTCTGGAAATCAGCAGAGGGTTTGTCACCTAAAATTGGCCCTCTGATTTCTGTGTTGTGGTATTTTAAGTTCAGACTTAAGGGACTTGGTGTTTTGGGTGTGATTGTAAGCTCTATCATGTTTTTTTATATATATATATATATATATGCACACAGATGTGTATACACGTTTATATGAGATTCATATATATGACATACCATTTATATATATATAAATTATCCCATACACATTACAAATATTTGAGAAGACTATGGGAGCAGCAAAGAATGGAAGAGGTAATTGATGAATGTCCCTCCCTGTTGGAACAAGGAGTTCAGGTTAAGACAGACTAATGGACAGCAGGAAGTTTCCTCTTTAAAATCACATTTTTCTAGTCTGGATTTTCTTTCAGCTGCTGTTTAAAATGTGTTCCAGGATTTGCATGTCCCATTGAGCTTGTCACTCCTTGTGCTCCCACTCTGACCCTTGTACTCTCAGACCAAGGTTCTGGATTTGATCATACCCTGTGTTATTTGGAGAGCTGTAGGTGCTGGGTGTGTTGCAGGGTGTGTTTAGCTTGTCAGTCTGCCCAGGATACCCACATTCCCAGCCAGACCTTCCCATGTATTACCTCCTTGTTCTCCATCTCCCCATGCTCTTAGTCCCAGCACAGTTGGTCCAAGTTGGAATTCCAAATCCATCTCATCCCAGATGCTTCTTTCCTTCTCCATCTGGTCATCATTAGTCAGCAAACTTCTCTTTTTTATTTTTTTCTTTTTTTTTTCCCTGCAGTGAGTTGGTGAGAGCTCTGCTGCTGACCTGGGGAATGTTCCCAGCAGGTTTGTTGTTCCAGTTAAGGCTCAGCTCTGCCCTGCTGCCCCCAGTGAGGATGGAGCAAAGGGAGAGGAACCCACTGAGGGAGGGAGAGAGATTGCCATACTGCTCCTTTTGGGGAAAAAAATTCCTTTCTTTATTTCAAAAGAAAAAAAAAAAAAAGAGTGTGGGAGGGCAGAATTCCAATTCCTCTTTTTCCCCCTGAAACTTGCAGTCCCCTCCTACCTCTTGCATTCATGCCAGAAGCAACCTGCTCATTCCAGCAGACAAGTGCATCCCTCCTGAGATTTCCTGCCTTCTCTATCAGTACCCTGGGATAATATGGTTTGTTTATTGCCCTCCACAAATGGTACAGCAGAACAGAAGTGTTCCTGGGAAGACAAGATACCAGTCCTGTATCTTGAGCCTTAATCACAGGAACAAGGACAATATTCACTCCAACCTCACTGATTTTTATTAAGAGTAAGAAAAATGTGAAGCCCTAGGAATTCTCTAAAGGTATTGGAAATGTAAGTACTGGAGATCTAGAGGAAAATAAATTTTTTGGTTCAAAAATGAATTCTCTTCCAGAATTTTCTTGCTCAGTACTTAAAAGGTTTATCAGGTAGAAGAAATGAGTCCTGGGCTTGGATATTCTGTTGAAAAAACCCCACAGAATGAAGCTATCAGGCTGCCATGCTTTTTGTCTAAGTTTGTAAGCTTCTTTGATTGCTTCTTGTCTGAACCTTATTTTGGAACTTCCTACACATAAATATTTGTCTAAATATTTACTCTTTTAATGTAGTATTTTGGTTAAAACTTTGTAGAGCTTTTCTTTTGCTCAAGTTTCCCATGGAAGGAGTAGACTGTCTCACTGTGGAGTCAGAAAAACTTTATGGGCCATAAAGTTGAGATTTTTCAAGCTCTGCAGGTGTCCTATGGCCAAAGTTAAACTTCTGGTTTTTGGGGTTTGTTTGGTTTGGTTTTTTTGCTGGCTTTAAGGATAATCTTCTGCCAAGCAGGAATGGGTTTGGGTATTATTTAATTTAGTTGAAGGTTTGGAACTTGGCTGTGTGGATTTCTTGTACCATGTCTCGAAAAAGCAGACATTTGTGTAGCTGTGTACTGACAAGCAGAAAGACAAATTCAGAATGATCTGCTCTGGAAAAGATCCAAACATTTTAATTTGTGTGTATGTAATTCTAGTATCTCTGCTAGAGCCAAGTCTGCTCTCCTTAGACTTGATGATAATGCTTAGCACATGTAGTGTTTTCATCTCAAAAGCACTACACAAACATTAACTAACTTAGCATTTAAGCTTTAAACTTCCTTTTAGTTGACATTTACTTCACTTGGAGAGCAGGCTGCTCTCTGCCCTTACATATCATGGAATGCTTTGGGTGGGAAGGGACCTCAAAGCTCATCCAGTTCCATGGGCAGGGACACCTCCCACCAGCCCAGGTTGCTTCAAGCCCCATCCAACCTTCAACACTTCCAGGGCAAGGATATCCACAACTTCCTTTGGAAACCTGTTCCAGGGGCTCACCACCCTCAAATTAAAGAATTTCCTCCTAGTGTCCAACCTCAATCTCGCCTCTTCAAGTTTTAACCCATTTCCCCTTGTCCTCTCCCTACATCCCCGTGTTCAGAGCCCTCCCCCAACTTTCTTGTAGCCCCTTCAGATAGTGGAAGATTGCTCTAAGGTCACCCTGGAACCTTTTCTCCATTCTGAACAACCCCATTCCCTTCCTGGCTTCCCAGGGAGGTGCTCAGTCCTCTGAGCACTCCAGTGGCTCTGCTCTGGACACCTTCCAGGAGCTCTTGTGTCCTTCTGATGCTGGGGACTCCAGAACTGGACACAGTGTGTTGGCTGGGAGCACATCCCAGAATGGGCTGACAAAGGGTGCTAAGAATATCTGCTGATAGATATTCTTAGGATAGTGGGGGAAAACTCACGTGGCTTTTATATATAAATCATTTTTCTGATCTCACCAGAAACCCAATGATCACATCTCAGCTACTGCTTGGAGCCAGAGCATTGGATTGATTCTTCTGGCCAAAGTTTTTCTTTAAATTTTCCTGTAGGTCATCATTGGGCTGAGGTCCCTGATGTCATTTTGAGGGAGCTGAGACAGCAGTGAGCTCTCACTTCCACTCCATGTGCTTGGGGACCTGCCTTGCTTCTCTGATAACACCAAATTCCAGAAGCCATGGAGCTGTCCTACCTTCCTGACCATCCCCCTGGTTAATGAATGACTTGGTTCCAGTCAGGATTGGTGAGCAAAATAAACACAATGACTCCACAAGCTCTTCTTGGCCAGTCCTCTGGAGGCCACACAGTTATTTCTTGCATGGGGGAATCAGCTCCTTGAGGGATGCTTTCATTCCCAGGGACAAGAGGACACCTTACAGGGTGTTAAGTCCTTGAGCACCATTCCTGACTGGCTCAGCATTGTGGTGAAGCTTGAAAAACCTTTCTCTTTGTGCTTTTGCTGGTGGGTTTTTGTTACTTCCTTTAGTTCACTTAGCAGAACAGGTGGCCTTATTCTTCAGTGTCTTGGCAGATTTCCTCTTAAGCCTTATTTTAGAGAGTTGAAAGAGGAAGAGGGCACAGGGTCCTTTTTGAAGCTGTATTCATTGAGGGCTGTATTCCCACCAGCACTCTGAAGACTGGAATAGTTACTCCAGGATCCTTTGCTGTTTTGAAGCAATTACAGTTTCTCAGTCTTGAAATGGAGGACGTTGTCCTATAAAAGAAGAATATAACCAGGAGAAGCACTGAAAGGGGGGAAAGAAAGATCACAGGTTTTATTCACTGCCCCAGGATTTATCCCCTTTGTCTCAAGACATCCAAAGGTTTTGCAGGAGCTTGTGAAGACTTAGAAAGATGAAAATCAACATGGTCAGCACTCTTCATCTTGGAATAATAGGTGGTTGAACAGAATTCCTGCATAATGAATTTTGACGTTTATTAACCCTCTCCTTCCTCCCACTTCTGTTTTTTGTACCTTTTGAGTAAAGCTTGATCCAAAGTGTCTGGTGAGCAGGTGTAGAGATAAGGTGCTGCAATTAAATAATACTTTTTTCCATATTTTCTATAGTAATGGGTGGAAGTGGGTGTGCAGCCTTTTCTTTCCCTGCTGAAGTCAACAGAGAAAGGCTTAATTTTTTTTTTTTTGCTTTTTTTTTTTTAAAGTTCTATTATTACTAAATGCTTTTGAAAAGGCTCTCGGTTCTGTCAACAGTCTGAGCAGCAGAACGGGAGACAGATGCTTGTGATAGATTGTTCTGTGTGTGCTTCAGGAAAAACCTGAACCCTGCAGAGTCTGCCTGTGTCACCTCTGTCACCCTGGGCCTCTCTTTCCATTAACTGCAGGACAGTCTGAGTAATCAGATTCCCCAGTGAATTGGAGCTGGGACACTTTCAGTTGTTTGCTCTTTTCTTGGTGTATGATTCATTTAGTTTTGACTGGGACTTTGGGAGGATGACTGTAGCTGGGGTGAAGCACTGGGATTGCTTCTTAGGTGTAGCTGCAAGAAGAGATGCTTGTTCTGAATCTTTTCCTGTTATTATGTATTTGTATGTCTCCCTGCTCAGATCACCTCTAAATAAATCAGGCACCTACAGATTATGTGACCCTGATCTCTGTCTCTTTTCTGAAGAGAATGATGAAGCTCTTTAAAGGAAGTTTCCAGTAAGAATTTTTTTTTTTTTAACAAACAGCAGCTGGAGGTTTGCTTTTGCAGCTACATCTGAGTTCAGTTGTTATTTCAGTTCCAACTCAGCCCAGAGATTTTAGGGTACCCCATGGATGTGGCTTTAGGACTCTAACCCCTATATACAGCTTTAAAGACCTGCTTGAAGCTGTTCAGAAAGCACCCCAACATGCTGTTAATAACTAAGGACTTCCCAAACATCATTACTTTCTTTATTGTCCAATAATGTCTGAAGCAGGTGTAACCCCCACCCAGAGCACATTTTCTTCCAGTAGGATTTCCAGGTTGGAGAAGTAGATGCCCATTTAGGCTGTGCCTGAGCTTTCCTTGCTTAAAGGATTGGTATTTTTGTGGGAAACCTTCCCATTTTGTGGGAAACCTGTGCTGCCAGGTGTGTGGGTGATGACTGATGCAGAGCTGAGCTGTGCTCTCCTAGACACAGATTTCCCAAGCTATGAATATTCACTCCTGCCTTCCACAAGCTGCTGAGGAGAGATGATGGAGTAGGAATTGAGGCAAATATTAAATCTGTGTAAAGAATGGAGTGTTGCATGCCAGTTTTCTTCATTTTTAGGCTTTCTTCAAGGAAGGTGGCATGCATTGGATTTGATGTCAGTGCTTTCTGCTGCATCCTTGCCATCTGGGTAACTTATTTTCTAGATGTGCTTTTTAGGCAATCTGTTGTAACTGAAATTTGCTGAAGCTGCAGTTCTGGGATTCATATCCAGCTGTCTTTCCAATTCTAATTTCATTTATGTGTGCAGGGCAGTGGGCATTTGGGAGGGCATGTCAACATTCTGCACCTTCTGGGAGAGAATTGAATGGGTACTAGAGCGAGATCCTTGGATTAAAGCCTCCAGGATGGAGCTGATTCCATGAAGTGATCCAAACACTTGGCTCTGTCTCTCAAAAATACTACGTCAAAGCACAGCTGAGTGTTTTAATACTCTCAGTACTTGCTTGGGTACTGATGGTTGGGACACATTGCTAGGAGTGAAAATATTTTCTGCTTGAGTGCTCCCTGGATGAGCATACAGTGTGGATGAACAGTGCATCCTGATCTTCCAGCATCTGGTCTCAAAAAAGCAGGACAAGTGAGTTGGACAGAAGAGCTGCTGGAAGGAGAAAAAATGATGCTGAGAAAACTGGCAGGAAGAGAAAGAAAACAAGCTTAGAGAAATGGTGTCAAGAACACTTTGTTTTTTTCCCTGTAGCTTTAAATCATAAGGCCAGCTGAGGTCATTTATGGGGAGAGATCATTGCAGAGGTGTGTGATTTAGCTGAGTAAATTCCTGTTTGCTTGAACTAGAATGGATTTTCAGAATCACTCTTCACTTTGATCTTGCAGCCATCAGTTCTTGTTTCCTCCCTTGCCTGTTGGGCTGGCAAACTGTGTAACAAATACACAAGTTCTTGTGGCTGGGATCTCCTTGCCTCTTGCCATTTCAGATTGGAATACCAGATGTGAGGGTTTTTAAGTCTGTTGCCATTGTGGCTTAAAGTAATCTTGCTTGTGAATGAATCAATTTCCTATTTTTTTTTTAATAAGACTCTTTAGTGCTGTTCAAATTCCAGCAGTGTCTTTCGTGAGTGATCAGAAAGTCCTTTAAAAGCATCTTTTTGCCCCCACCCCAAAAAAAAAACCCAAAACACACAACTAAACCCCTAACACTAGTTCTGACCTGTATTATTTTGTGTCTGCTAAATATGGTTGAAAGTGTTAAGAATGTTTTCATGCTTTCCTTTGCTGTCAGCACAAGTAAGCCATCCTGCTGTCAGTGTTTGTTCCTTCAGTCAAGGTTTATTTAGATTTTTGTTTCTGCCGAAACTTCTCAAAATGCCTCCTGTTCCTTGCCTTCCCTTTCAGTTGCTTGTCATCTAGGATGTGGTTTGTCAGCTTTGTGTGTGTGCACACCATGCAGAAGCCTTGGTCAAGAAGCTGTGGGGTAACAAAGATATTTTTTCACAAAGAGTTATCATTAAACACTTAACTTTTTTTTTCCTTTTTTCTTTTTATTCCCTCTCTTTTTCTTGTCTTTTTTTTTCCTTTTTTTTTTTCCTTTTTTTTTTCTTTTGTTTTTTTTTACAAAGACTTGAAACCCCACATTTACAGAAGATACTGAAGTGGTGTTAGAGTTCTGACATGTTGGGTTCTTGCAATGGGAGGGATGTGTTTGGATGACATCAGAGGATGAGATTAAGCACTGAGGCCTCCCTTTTTCTGACAGACAGCTCAATGTGCTGGCATAACAATTTCTTTTATTGCACACAGGTGATAGCTGCCTCTAAAGTTTGCAGAGAGGTTATATTGATGCCAGTGGGAGTTTTGCTGCATATTGAAGGCAGTGTGCCCTAAATCCATGCTGACCGTAATTGTAAGTGCACTTTGGCTCCCATCCAAGAAAGACTGGTGACACCTTTGATTTTGAGTTGCTGGGGAATGAACACATCTCTGTCTTCTGCTCAGAGATGTGCCATGTACAGGGTCTGCTCCCAAAGTGAAGTGGACTTGGACACTTCATATTTACAATGGATCCACTTTGGAGCACGGGGCTGGGCAACCAAACCAGGATCTCGTCGAAAGAATTCCTCGGATGCCTCTTTTTTGGCTTAGATGCTCTTGCCCCCTTCTTCTTCCTCCTCTCCTTTTGCTGTGCCATCTGTTTGTCATTTGCTTTCTTATTTCCCTGACCTATTTATGAAATATGTTTGCACAACCCCTTTTTGCAGTGGTTGCAGAGGAGCGTTTGGGTTGGGATCAGACTCACTTCCTCTTCATTGAATTTGTCGGGTCCAGGGTGACTGCCCACTGGATTTGTTGGCCCGTCTCTGGTCTCATTTTAAATTTCCAAGGTGTTGGTTTCAAACTGGGGCTGTGCAGAGAATTTTCTGGTAGTGGCAAGGCAGGACACGGCTGCAGCATAACCCTCCAGGTTTGGGATTTGTCTTTCCGAATCCTGGCAGGAGGTGGGGACCAGCTTTGGGTTGCAGCACTTGCTTGCCCGAGTTCAACTTTCACAAAGAGGAACTTTATTTACCAAGCTTTGGACAGTGATTTCATTGTCCCAGACATGCCTGGCATGAAGGGGAGCATTGAGGCTCTGTCACCAGGCCAGGTTCCTGGGTCCACACCTGTTGGTGGGCGGCTGCAGCCGATCAGCCCCTGACATCGGGGTTCTTGCTTTTCTCATGTTGGAGGATTAAGGCTGGGATCTGCTGGAGTTGGGCTCACACCCTGCAGAATCAGAGAATCATGGAATTGCTCAGGCTGAACAAGACCTTCACAATCATCAAAAAGCCCAAGAGCAAACTCTGTCAGCAGTAAGATTGCTTTTAGCATGTAGCATGGTAATGAAACGCTCTGCTGCAGTTGTAACCAGCATTTCCATGCTTCCTTTCTTATTCCTCATTCCCTATTCTAGAAAAAAGCAGTGAATTGCCAGCAATCCCTCAGATCTCTCCATAATAAGCATTCATGGTAAAGTAGGAGCTTAATACTCTTGCACTCCAGTGCTGGATCTTGCAATTCCTGTAGCAGGTCGGGAGTTCTTTTGAGTTTGGGTTATTTTCACGCTTTGTATCATAGTTTAAAAAAAAAAAAAAGTAATAACATCTGGGTTGGATGGTGCCATACACAGAGGGAACAATGCAGTATGGTTGGATTTGTTCTGGAAAGGGTATTATATTGTCTGTGCTTTTCTGCTGGAGATAGCAAAGGAAAAAACAGGGAGAGGGAGGAGGACACAGAGCAGTGCTGATAAGGCAGTTCCCTTGCAATTTCCTGCCTGCACGGTGGGAAGAAATCTGTTTACTCCGTGTTGGATCTGAGGTTAAGGATCTTCATTCACACTTTTATATGTATTTGCTTCCAAATAACATGTTGCTTCCTTTCTTTTTCCCCATTACTGAGTGTTAACAGAGGCAGAGGTGGTTGGGAAGGGATGGAAGGATTTTGAGAATTTCTCAGGCTTCCCCGGCCCTGCTGTTTGGGGCTTTCTCTGCAAATGGATCGAGGAAATTTTGCCACTTCCTTTGAAACTAATTCTTGGCCAATCTCCTGCACAAGCTGGCAAGGTCACTGTGAAATCAGAGCTTTGGGGGAAGGGTGGGTTAGAAAAAAAAAAATATTCCTTCATGTAGGCTGCTGTAGATCAGATTGTGTGTTTTCTTTTGCAGTTCAGATATGCTGATGAACACACTGAGCTTTACTGAAGGGTAGGAAAAGCTATAGCTTTTTGGGTTTGTTTTTTTTTTTTTAATTTTATTTTCCTTGAGACATTGAGGAAAGAAAATGGAGCAAAAGGGGACAAAAAGAATTGCTGAACAAAGCATGTCCTTTCCTCAGCTTTATGAAATAGTGAAAGCGTCTCTGGGAAGAACCTGAGCTGCAGGGAGGGAATGAGGAAAAAGGGAAAAAAAAAAAAAAAGTGTCCAGGAGCATGTAACCAGTCCTGACATACCAATAGCTGCACATTCCTCCTCCCCAGATTTGCATAGAAGATGCCTCCTGGAGCTGAACTTATAAAAAGCCCAAACAATAGCTCTTGCCTATGAGTTACTACAAGGAGTGGATTGTTAACCTGCTGCTGACCCCCTCCCTTTTTCTTTTAATGAAAAAAAAATTAAAATGTCCAGTCACTTCTAAATGTGTGTGTACAAGACACATATTTTGCTCTTGGAAGAGGTATAATTGCCTGCAAGCTCCAGCCCTTGCAGTTGGAGAGGGTGGCTGTCTGCTCAGTGATGACACAAGGTGGAAAACCTCCTTTTGTTCTGCTTTGTCTCACTGACCCCCACTCTGCTGTCTTGATCAGAGGGAACTTTTTTGGCATGTGTTTTAATTAATTAAAAGAAAGAAGGTAGTAAATTGATGGTTACAGTGGAATTTCTTTTGTGATACTAAATCCACTCCAGTCTAAAGCAGTCTTCTGCCTCGGACAATAAATACACCATAGATAGCAGCTTGAAGGTAAGCCAAAACTCCTCTGGCCATATTATAGATGAGAAAAAGATGTCAAGTAACCCGTTCAGGATCAAAAGGCAAAGCCGTGATGGAGCAGAGAATTAGCAGATTCAGGACTTGGAGCCTCATAATTTGGAAGACCATTTTCCTCCCCACCACCTCTCTGCCACGTTGCAGAAGACAGATGTCAGCCACAGGTCAGGATCCTGTAGTCCTACTTCCTAAGGCAAGGTTTTCCTATGTGTGATACAGTAAATTAATTCACATAATAGAGTCCTTCATAGTTTGCCATGCCTATACAGACATACACACTGCCTTCAGCTTCTTACCTTTCTGTTTTTTTGTCTGTTCTTGACTTTTATTATTGTTCAGATGTGAATTTCCACCTTAGAGCCTACCTGGAGTTAATTCTGTACCTTTGCTCTCAGTGATAGTTTACATCTTCTGTAAATCTTGTGAGCTGTTGCCTTTGGGCTCTACAGAAGAGATGTAACAGCACACTTGGGGCTTTTTATCATCTGAATCCTGCCTCCCCTGCCCAAAGCATGACAAGACACCTAATAACCATTTGGTAATAGAGTAAAATTATCATTTTGAGATGTGAAAAGTTTATGAATTGAGGGAGAGACATCTTAAGGAGTTTGGGTCAAAATTGCACATCAGCAAGATATTTGTAATTTAAACTGTCCAGTGTAAATGGAATAATTGTGTGTGGTCTGGTTACCTATAGTAAAGCAGTCTTGCCCAGCATATGGCATTCAGTGGGACACACTGGGATGCTGATGTCTTACCAGAAGAAGCAGAGAGAAAACCCAACGTGTTAACTTTAAAGTTACAGTTTGAAGCACTGAGAAATCATCACATCATTTGTATCTGTGGCCTTCTGAGCACTCCAGAGTGGAATTGAGTTAAAGGTTTAGATGTGCATGCAGGTACTTGAAAGAAAAGCTGTGCTTCACATGAAACTTCTGTTATATACTGAAATAAAGTCACCGTGGGAGTGTTTTTGCTAGGAGTGTTTTGTTTTGCATGGAGTTCAGGAGATGCTGGTAGTCTTGTTTCCCTCTGGCTCTGCAACATGTTCACAGTAGAAAGGGAAACTTCACATTTTAGTTGTTGAACTGAAGCTTGTATCATAGAATTCCTTTGTCCAAAGTGCTGGACTGAAACAGAAGTCCCCATTTCTGAACACTGAGAGAACCAGATTTGGGAAGAGAACAGAAGGGTCACATCTGCTTCAAGCCTGTGCTGATGATGTCCCCCTCACTCCCTGGTGACACTTGAAGGAACTCATGGAGCCAGTTTTTTCTCACCTTTGCATAATGGTTGTTTCTGTGTTGGAGTTGTAAACATACTATAAATGGCAATTGCAGAAACAACACAGTTAAGATTGTATTGTTTTCATGAGAATCCTCTGGTTTTGAGAACGTGCTTTGTTACCCTTCACAACTGGCAGGGAGGAGGGGGATGCCCCCAAGGAAAATTCACATCTGAAATCTGTTGCCAGCTCTGGGATGATGAAGCAAAATAGAGATTTCGTTCCTTCTCCACTCTGCTCTTGTTTTTTAGCTGGTTCTTACTTCTGAAGTTAGTTCTCAGGGCCACCTAAATAGCAACCTAGATAAAGAACAACCCAGCCAAATGCATCCCAACCACCTGGATTTGCCACCACCTGATTGCTCCTTTCACCAGGGTGGTCTCAGAGCTGGAGCCACACACTGCCACATGCAACTTGGTGGCAGGTTTGTCCTCTCCAGACCCTCCCAGTGATCTGGAGGCCTCAGCTGGCAACCAGTTTGGATGGTTTGGCCAGGAATTGCAGGGTCTGGGAGCCCTGTGGACCTCCTCGCATCTCACTTCCTTCCCCCCCCAGGCATGCCTGCTCTCTCAGGGTTTGAATTACCCCCCACTCTTTGCAGGAAAATAAATAGGGTGTCTGTAAGCTTAAACATTAAGGCCTTTGTCAGCCCACAGCAAGTAGCAGAGGCCTCCTGTGGATAAAGCTATGTTTGGGGGGAGGTCTCTGGTTTTCAAGTGCATGGAGTTGTGTTGGAGGATGGAGGGGAGACTGAAGTCCTCTGTACAGCAGCAAAGCCTTTTCCCCCTTTTCCCTCCCAACCACTTGTGCAGGGCTCGTTTTGTCCTTGGACCAAAGGGCAGAACATGCAGGCAGGGTGGAGGGGAGGATGTGGACTGACATGACTCAGTTTGCAGCCCTCAGATGGCTTTGCCAAGTGGAGCATTCGGTCCTTTTTGTCTCAATCATTTCCTAGCAGATTATCCAGATTTTGCTTTTCAGCTGAAGCGTGTGTGTGCCACCTCTTACCTCTGCCATGCCACTTGTTGAGAGTCTACAGCATGATCCTCACCACCTCTGCAGCCCCACGGAGGCTGCTCTTGCCTCTAGGTCTGTGTCTAGTGAAATATTTCTGCTCTCCTGCCTGTCCTGAATAGATTTGCAGGCCAAAATCTGCAGCACAGGGTGCATGTTACTGGGTAGGTGTATGCACTGCCAGTATGACCACTACTCCTGAACTCCCCCTGAAGCTGGGGATGTGTCTGGTTAACTGCTTAACTGGAAAAAAGATGGATCACAGCTCAGCAGTGACACTTCTTCCCGTGGCACGGTGCTTTGTCACCCTGGTGTGCCACACACAAAACAGCTGCAGGGTGCTGCCTGGCTTTGGTCTGGCTTGAAGCAGTCTTGTCCATGTTAAATCAGCAATTTGTTCTTGCAGAAATTGCTGGGTTTTAATTGCTGCTGGCAAACACCTTCAGAATATAGTAAAGGCTGAAGTAGTGGTTCTTACACTGTGCTCCGTGGGACCATGCAGAGCGACTTGCAGATTCATTAAATAAGCTTTTTGATGGAAAACTTGATAAAGGAGCCAGGAATGCCCAGGAAATTCATGGGTGTTGACAGCCGTCTGCTGGTGTGAAAACTGTGGCAAGCCTTAGCAGAGGGAAATGACATGATTTGTCAGCTTGTTGCATTCAGATAAGTTGAGAAGTTCCCTGAAAGCCCTTTATTAGTGATACTCATTAGTGGCCAGAGTTACCCTTCTGGAAGATTCTTCAACCTGGTCAGAGCTGGGTCCTTTTCTTGGAAAGCAGAGATGCTCTTTTGTGTCTCCCATTTGATGTTTGAATCCTGTGTTTCTTCAGTCTTTTGTACACTGGAGCATCTGTTACAGAAAGGGTTTCACGTGGCTGAACAGTGCAGATTGTGCCTTTTTTTCTTCTAATGGGAATAAAACTCCATTTTCGCAGCCTCTGAGCATGCTGTGTTTTGGCCATCCTCAGCCACCCCTCCAGGACAGTTCTGCCCAGAACTCCTTCCTTTTTCCCCCAGTTTATCTACCCCACACCCAGCACCTACCCCTGCATCCTTACTGGGATTCTGCTCTCAGATTCGATCCAGTGCCGTCAAACCTTTCTGCGTCGTTTGCTGTGGAACAGAATTGCTGATTCCTTGATTTCTGCCTTCTGATTTTTCATCTCTATCTTGGCCACAGTTAAGTAGCCAGAAAGCAGATGCCTTTCGCCCAGCCCATGCCACCCCAAAGCTCCTTGGCTGCTTTCTGCTGTGTTTCTCTGTATATAGCTTCAGGCAAAACCAAACGTAGCATGATTCACATTAGTCTCCTTGCCATTTCTCTTTAGACTTTTTCATGCTCCTGTACTATATAGTAGTCCTTTAGCCAGGATTTTTTTCCCCCCCTTATTTCTTAGAAAAAGGGCTAAGAGGCCAGAAATGTATTATTTCTGTGTTAACTGGAAGGGCTCTGGGTTGAGAGAGGAAACTTTTCTTGGGTCGTGGCCAGAAATAGCACATCTGCCCCCTTCTCTTGACTAAATGACCTTCATATTTAATACTGGTGTCTGGCTTTACCCTTGCTCTGTTTTAGCCTGAAGAAGGCAATCTTTGTCTGCTGGGGGTTGGCAATAGGAGAGGGCTGTGGAGGCACAGGCATCGCTGCAAAAACCCCTCTGCTCCAGGAGCTGTGGAGGAGCAGAGAGCTGCCATTCCAGAGGGGATCTCTGCAGCTTTATTCAGTGGGAATAAGAGAATAAGCTTCACTTCTCTTAAAATACCTGGGAATTCTTTTACTTTGAGCAGGGATGACCTCGTGTGCTTCAAGCCCCAAAAAACCCACCCCAAACCAACCATCCGAAACCACCCTTTGTTTTTTCTTTTCCCCCTGCAACTCAGATGCAAGGCTTGGAAATCAGGGCAATCCCATGAGTAGGCATGAGATGTGGTTGTGGATGTGGAGGTTGCTCCCTCTGTCTCCCAGACAAGGTCAGGAAACAGATTGCTTTTTTTCTTCTTCCCTGGAAGGCAGGGAGCTTGGGGAGCCCTGGGACTGCACCTGATGGGTGAATTCATACCACTGGTGCTGTTATGCATTGATGTTTCCTCTGTTTGCTTGTTCAATGTTCCCTAAAATCCATTACTTGGCCTTTAATTCCCTGCCCACCCCAGCCCATTTCAGCTGAATTTGGTTTTGATTATAGCATTTTTTCAGCTGAAAACCCTTCCTGGCTTCTACCTATATTGTCCTAATGCTTACCATGTGGTACAAACAAATGTGTATTTCTCAATTCCTACCTCTGTGTGAGCTCAAAAACCTGCTTGCTGGTTTGAGTGGTGAGGAAGACTGAAAAAAGACCTTCTTAAGGAGAGGCTTTTGTGCTTCAGGTACAGCTCATAGCTTAATTCTGTGATGCTCAGAGCTTTATTTATGAACACAAAATTCTGCTTCTTTGGGGTTATGTGTTTGCAAAGCTCTCTTCTTTCCCTCTGTCCTTTTCCTTTCTCCTTTTCCTCCCAGGACATTAAAGAGCAGATAAGGAGGGGGAGGTCATCTTAGCAGTGCAGAAATTTCCCAGGCCTGCTTCAGTATAATCACTCATCCCGATGTTTCATTTTGATCTTGGGCTGCAAAACCTGTGGAGTTAAAGAAAAACAGCCTCCTCCCTATGATCCCTGACAAAAATCCCCTTTGACCTCAGATCTTAGTGACTGCATAATAAAAAGTGAAGAGGCTGAAGCTGCATTTTCATACCTGGGCAGACTGAAGTATTCAGTGCTGCTCATTTGTTCTCTCAAGATTTCCTGGGTGTGGTGGTAGAGGCAGAAGGGAAGAACTCTGCATCACCTGCAAGCTAAACCAAGAGGAAAATTAAAATGTGTTTTATTTGTTGGACTGCTCAGTCCTGGATTTGAGGATTCAATCCTTCTGCTGCGATTGGTGGGGATCAGAAGTTGCTTAGTTGAAAACAGGGCAGATGTCTGCATCCTGTGCTGGTCTGCAGTGTGTCCTTCTCAGCTCCTTTGCTGGGATGCTTGGGGGTTCCTGAAGGAGTTGTCAGCTCTTGCCAGGAGAGCTGGGGCATGGGGGTCTGAGGATTGGAGAAGCTCTTCTCTAGTTCAAGAGTAGCTGTAGTTTTTCTTGGCTATCATGAGAGAGTTTTGCTGGTGCTGCCCAAGTGGAAAGCTTTGCAACACTTGAGTGACTGTGGTTGCACTTGTTTAGATCAAGTGGAGGGCAAGTTCACTTGCTTTTGCTGGTGCTGTTCTCTTTGTGATGTGAGCTTTGAACATCCTGGAGAACAGTTCTGCAAATTCTGCCTTAAGTAAACTCCTCTGAACAATGAAAAGCATGTCCCAAGTAAGCCCTGTTCTGACCCAGTGCTGTTACAATGCTCTTCACCAACTGGAGCCTCTTGAGTTGCTGTCCTCACACTGGCAATAATTTAACATAGTTGGTGTATTATGGAATATTGATTTACTGTGGAGCGTAAAAATGTGCAGCCCTCAGCAGAAGGGCCTCACCAATTGTTATGCTTCAGGAGCACTGCTGCTCAGGAATGTGAAATAAATTTTCCCTGTTAACAATAGCTCCTGATTTGCATAGTCTCTATTCTTGTTTCCCCAGGGATTGTGCCACTGATGGTCTGTAGTGAGCACTCCCCCACTCTGACACCAAACTAGTATTTGCAGACATCCAAAGGGCTTTGCTGTTGAACAAGCAGAAGAACTTCTCAAACAGTTTACCCTGGGCTGTAATTGTTTCCTCTCGGTTGTGTGCTTATTCTTGTTGGAGGCATTGAAGACACCGAACACCCTTTTCCTTCTCTTTGGTGTTTTAACTGCATTCATTTCAAAGAAGATTGTTTTACAGAAATCCAAAAAGTCAAATCATCCTTTGCTGCCAAGTGTGAGGTGGTGTCTTGTTGCTGGTTGAAGACCAGAAGCTGGGAAATGCCTTGTTTGCTCAAGTATAACTTCTTGGAAAATATTGACTGCTGCTGCAAACCCTGGCTGTCCCAACCCAGGAGGTGTTTTTTTGACTGAGGTTTTTCCCAGCAGCTTTTGTTGATTATTCTAATGTTTTTTTGAGAGGATTCTGGCTTTCCGCAAGGGTGTGTAGGGGGATGCTTGGCCAGGATATCTGCCTGCATGTGCTTCTCTGGTGCTTTGGCAGCAAAGCAGAGCTTTAGGATAGAGTTGCAATGTCTGCAATTTGTCAGCTGTTTCAGAACCTCTTATTTTAAAGACATTGAAGAAAAACTACGTGGACTGCTGGAGCTGTTGCTGGTTTGTGTGCTCATGATGCATTTGTGAAGTTGGTAAAACCAGCGTGTGTTACCACGTCTTGTATTCCCAACTTAGTGAGCAGGAGGTACTGGTCCCTGGTTTTCCAAAAGAAGGTTGTAAATCTCTTAAGGAAATCCCACTTTTTATGTGAAGAGGAGAAAAAAACCTGAAGAGTGACATTTCCATTGGTTTAGTGCTTCTACCACTTTTCTGCTTTCTAATAAAAGAAGTGTGAACTCTAATGAAAAATGGGGATCTAAAAAAAATCCCCAAAACAGAAGGTAATGAAGCTATTGTAAGCAAAATTCTAACATTGATAAAGGGCCTTACTCAACAAAAAAGAGGTTGTGCTGCTGGCAGTTGGTTGTGAGCTTGAGCAGTCCTATTTTGGGCAGAAATGTGATCGTCTTGGTACTTAAGCTGTATTGTTGAGAATGGAGCAGTAGGCAGAGCTTTAGGGGAAAAATTCCCAAGTGCACTGCAGTTGGTGCAAACTTTGTTTTTCATATATATGAACAACTATAAAAACCTTTAGGATAGTCTTGTTCCTGGATGGACCTGCAGTGGGTACCAAACAGCTTTGCATCTTCTGGTGGGGATGATGATGAAGCACATTTTGCCCATTGGCAGTATTAATGATTCTGCTGCCTGCTGTGCCTGCATGGTTGCTTGTGAGCATGTGGAGAATTATCTTGAAAAACTGATGCAACAAATTATCTTACAAATGTGGTATTTTTCAGCTGGCTGCTCTGCCATGCATCTGCAGAGTTGGTTTTCTTCATGTCCACACTCTTCTGATTCTCACCTCCAGTCCTCACCTTTACCTTTTCTCCCCACGTTTTGCTCCTTCTTTTGTGGATGCTGAAACAGGATTCAGACAGGGACCAAAGTGCTTGAATCGGCATAGCTGAAGGAATAAAATCTGAATTGTAGGTTGTTGTCACAAAATAATTGTGGCTGTTAAGGGCTGAAGGGCAGCTGAAGCTTGGAATGGCTGTTTCCAGATAGTCAGCTGAATAAATGCTTGGGGCATTGCATAAATGTCATAGCATGAAGATCTGGGGCACTTGGGTTTGAAGTATTTCAAAAGTTCAAACCTAGCCCTGGCAATCAGCGTGAAGAATTTCAGCAAAGATTTTCAAGCATTCAGGAAACTTAAGAAGAAAAAAAAATACCTGAGGTCCATTTCTGAGACTGAGCCACAATTGTGAGCCACAGCCCTTCTGCTGGGCCACACTGGTTTGCTTCTAGCTGCTGGACATGCTGCTGAATGCATGGTTTGGTCATCACCTCAACAGAAAGTGAAATAATAAGGGTAATGACACTCATTTTCTTGAATTCTCCATCCAAACACAAGACATTTATTACACCCTTCCCAGCTCGGAAAAGTCAAAACCTCTTAGGAGATCCACTCTACTTTTGAGCCCCCATTTCCAGGCTTTGGTGAAAACTCCTGGCTGTTTCTTTTGTGGCTTTCCATCAGGATTGTGGCTGAGACTAAGGGAGGACCAGCCCAGACAAGGTGAGTGACTCAGCATCCCCAGGAGTCACCACTGCAGGATCCAACCCAAGGAGGTGCTGAGTTGCTACACGTGGGGCTGAGATGTTGTAACTCCAGCAACCCCAACGTGTCAGAGTCTTCATGAAATGCTCTGTTTTAACTTCACTCTTCTGCCACACAGCCCTGAATAATGTGCCCCAGGGATGTGGGAGAATGAATGTTGAATTTTTCTGCAGGTGATGGTCCTGCAGTCAGCTAAAACCAGGAGGTAAACACAATGACACAATGAAAAAGCTGAGTAGTTGGTTTGCTCCATGCATCTGAGTGCCATAAAATTGGCTGTCTTATTCGCTGCCTGTTTGCTGGGCTCCCTCTTAGGTGTCATATGTGATTTTTATTTTTTTTTTATTTTTTTTTGCAAAGTGTTGCATTTAAGGGGAGAAAGGCAGTTTGTTAGAGTGGCTGCTTTACTACCTTTTCTGAGAACACTTTCTGAAACTGTACTTCAGAAGGATAAATCTTGTTACACCTGATACTGAAGTCTGTTGATGGTGATGATGATGTTCAACAACATAAATAATCCCCTGGCATTTATTTCAGGGCAAAAACTCCATTCTCAAAGGTTGGACTGAGATCTATTTTTGTTATGCATCTTCTCAAATAGTTAAAATTATCCTGAATCACAGGAAACTCTGTTAGTGGGTAGGAAGGGCTGTGGAGGGGGTTTGGTAGCTTTTTTTTTCCGTGCAATGAGCAGGAGGGGGGTGGTGGTGGGGTGTCCCCCCCTGCCCTTCCTCCCTCCTCCCTGTGCCTTAGCAGTTGTTTCACTTCAATATTTTATATTTCCCTGTTTTGTTTCCCCATCTGTTGATCTGTTTGTGGGTTGAGTTTTGTACCCATCCAACTGGATCCTCGGGCTGCACTTACCTTCCAACTGGGAAGGGGCTTGGGGGATATTTTGGGGGGAGAAACCTTGCAAAGGTTTTGGCTGCAGCAGTGGGAGAGAAGAATGCAAGAAATTAATTCCAGTATAGAGCATCCCCTTGGGGTGAGGGACTGCTGGGACTCCAGACTGGTGCTGAGCTATGGGCTGGACACCCATTCTGCAGCTGGAAAATTAGGAATTTGGATTCTGCTGTGTGCAGTTGCCACAGGTTGTGGGGTCTCATCCTGCCATGCTTTTCATGCAGGACTTGAGGTATCTTTAAATAGCTGGTCTAGGCCAATTTTTTTTCCTTTTTTTGTTTTTTTCTTTTCTTTTTTAATAGACCTCAAGATGCCAATACAAACCTTGCATATCCTGATCCCCAGCAATGGTTGTTTTGGAGACAAAACCATTTGCATGCTGTGACCTGGTGGAGTGGTTTGGATGGTTCCTTATCCTCAAAAAAAAAAAAGGGGGGGTGGGGGGGCTGTGCACTTGGGATCTGCTTCATTTGAATGCAAATTCTGGGTGGCCTCTTGGTTCCTGGCATCAGCCAGGGCTGCCCTCTCCCTTGGGCAGAAACCTGGCAGCTTTGCTTTTGCCCTGCTCAGCACCAAAACTCCTTTGGATTTGGACTTCCCCAGTTTCCCCTCAAGCAGTGGGGGTTTTTCAGTGAGGAAGAGTGGAAATAACTTTACTCCCAGCCTCTAGAAGTCTTGGGTGGTGGGGGTGGGTTTTTTGTGTGTTTGGTTGTTTTTTTTTTCCCCTGATTTTTGGTTGTTTTGTTTTGTTTTTTTTTTTCTGAATAGGGGAATGAATGAACCAAGTTGAGGTTTGAACTAGATTTAGATGAGTGCCCAGCACATGCTGTGAATAGAAGAGCCCTTCAGATGCTGATGTTTCTGTCCACAGGGTGGGGGTGGGTGTTCAGCTGAACAAATTGTTCACTTTGGCTTCTTTAAAGGCAGAAATGTTATGATCAGCTAATGAGATTGTTCTTCAGCACTGGTGAGGTTTTCTCTTCCTCCCTTGGTGTTGTCATGCGAGTCTGTTTGGCAGAGTTTTAACTCTTGCTCCACCCCACAGATCTGAGTTTGTACTGTCTGTGTTTTGTTTTGTTATGATTTTTTTAAAGAAAAACCTAAAACTTTTTAAAAAAAAAAAGCATTAAAGCTTGGGGGGGCTGAGGAGTGAACTTGAAGAATAGATGGGGACAGGAGCAAGCTGGAAAGTATCACTTAAATTGGGTGCAAATCTCTTCTTTAACGAGGCACAATTAAAAATCATGACAGCAGTTGAAAAAGCTGCAGTTTTGTGGTGCTGGGGGGGGGGGATGCTTAATTTTTTATTGTGAAAATTGTGTATGTGGGCAGAGCACATGGGCTTCTCCTGGATTTCCAGGGTGTGTAAGCATTGGAGATGCTGTCCCTAGTATGGATTCTACCAGTGTGTCCCAGTATTTTACTTTCAGTGCTGGCATTTGAGTCCCTCAGAAGATGAGAGGAGAAAGGGGATGGTAAACTTTTTTTTTTTTTTTTTTTTTTTTTAAATTATTTTAATGCTAAAATTTCAGTTGCCAATGAATCAGCAGGAGTTGATTTAACCAGCTTGGCATCTTGTGTTGTTCAGGAGGAGGCACTGCAGCAGTATGGACATGAAGCACTAAACTTTGTACCTGGTGGGTAATGCAAGGCAAGCAGGCAGAATGAAGTTGGGTCATTTGCCCTTGAATCAACTTGACAGCTGAATGTCATAAACTGTCACATAGGAAACCACTTTTATGCTCTCTTGGTGGGTTTTGTCCCTGATCTCAGGTGGGAATGGGAACTTAGCTCTCTGGTGGTGGGCCCCATTTGGGTTTTGGGTTGGGTTGTGGGTTTTGTTTGTTTGTTTGTTTTGTTTTGTTTTTTTGGTGTGGGTTTGGGTTTTTTTATGTAGTTAGCAGCAAGATCCCTCTGCTTGGTAAGAAGAGTGAATTGCATCAAGAGCTGGGACTTGGGCAGCTCTCAGGATGGCCCAGGGTGCACCCCTGGCACTGCTGGAATGTGGAGTTGAGTGCAGAGCTGGGAAGAAGAAGGCAGCTTTTGGATCAGAACCAAATTTTAGGATGGGATTCTGGCTTCCTGCAGTTGCAGATTGGCTGGTGCAACCTTGAGAGGTTGTGTGTGACTGATGATGAGATCTCACACCTGTATTTTTTTTTTTTTTCCTTTTCTTGGTTCCTTAGGCAGGAGGAGAAGTGTGTGAAGGGCCATACAAGGCTAAAAGCTGATGGTTACCAATCCAGAGCCAGCCAGCTGGGATGTTAGAAGCAGTTCAGGGCAAACCTGCTTTTTAAAAACCCCCCTGACAGATCTGGAGCCTGGGAGAACTCACAAGGGATAAACATGGAGAGAGGCTCTGGAGCTGGCCCAGGTTTGCAGTGTGGGCCATGGCTTTGGTGGGAAAGGGAGTGGTGTGTTGGGATGGAAGAAAATAGATTTAGGTTGGACATCAGGAAGGGATTTTTTCTCATGATGATGTCCTGGACCAGGTTGCCCCATCCCTGGCAGTGTTGAAGGTTGGATGAGGCTTGGAGCAACTTGGGCTGGTGGGAGGTGTCCCTGCCCATGGCAGGGGGATTGTTTTGTGTCTTGTGGGAGAAAGTCTTGAAATCTGGGGCTTTAAACCAGTCCTGGTGAGCTTTGGTGATTTCTTCCATCAAAGGCTATGTAGGAAGGTGGGGAGTAAATATAGAGTGGCCTCTGTTGTTGGTAGATGACAGCATTTCAGGGGACAGAAAAGCCCCTGGGTATGTGCCAGTAAATACCAGAGGAGTGGAATCTTGTGGGAAGTGCCTGGAAATGTGCAGCTTGTTGCCTCCCTTGTTGCCACCATCCATCTGTGCCTCTGCTGGAAGGGAGAGGATGGTGATGCTGAGGATGCTCTGGTCCATGGCAGGTGTCAGCTCCTCTGGCCAGCAGAACCCACTCACTCCAACCCCCAGCAGCTCCTCATTCGTTACTGCTGGCTCCCAGAAGTGGTTCTGATCCGTAGTTCCCCTCCAGCCTCTTAACTTTCCAACCTGAAATCTTTTCACTTCATTTTTCTGGGCTGCTCCGGGTCATTCTCAGGCTGGCTTAGAAGCAGTTGGTGGATCTGCTCTGTTCACTTTGCAGCTGAGCTTTTAGTAGGGCAGTCCCTTGGTGAAAGAAAAAAAATAAAATCCTTCTTCTAATCTCCAATTCTTTCAGTTTGTTGGTGCTGTCTCTGCCCACCCCCTGGCATTCAGCTGCCATGGGCTGAGAAGACAACACGGGCTGATGGCCAAAAGGACCTTGTCACCACTGGTTGTGTGCTGGAGGAAGGCAACACACCTTCTCTGAGGTCCAGAAAAAGCCAAATTCCTTTTTAGGATGCCAGGTAGTGATAGGACATTTTGAATGGATTCAAACTAGAGGAAAGAAGATTTAGATTGGATGTTAGGAAGAAGTTCTTCACCAGGAGAGTGGTGAGACCCTGGCACAGGTTGCCCAGAGAGGTGGTGGAAACCCCATGCCTGGAAGTTTTGAAGGGGGATTGGACCTAGATGAACTTAAAGGTCCTTTCCAACCCTGAAAATTGTGATTCTAAGTTCCTCTAAGGCAATCTGTGAAAGCTGCTGGTGGGAGGAAGGCTCGGGATCCTTTGAAGTGGGCAGATCCCTGACCATTCTTCACGCAGAAGTGCTTTGTTGGACAACTTCTGCCTTGATTTTGATCTATAAGCTTGGCTTAAATACATCTACCCTCAGTGGAGGTTGTGTTAGGGAGTGCTGATCCATATGGAGCTCCTACAGCTTTTACAGCAGCAGCACTGCTGAGGAGACCCATCTGGGTCTGGCATGGGTGGTACCGATGGGCAAGCAGTGACTGAGGTGTTGCTGTTTTATTTAATTTTTGTTTTTTAAGTAATAAAAGGAGAACACCCCCCCCATTTCTGAGGCAGCCCAAGCCAAGCTTTGCTGTGCCTGGCCCTCTCTGGCCAGCTGGAGCAAGTCACCTCTCTGACCCTGACATGGGGACACTGCCTGGCTGGAACCCCTGGCTGCTGGGGGTTTGTTGTCTGGTGTTCACTTTGCCTTCAGGATAACTGATTTTAACCCAATAATTGTCTGTTTTCTCCTTAGGGGAGGGTTGGAGCCCACCCCAAGGACTTGGGCTGATGGCAAAGGGGATTTATTTCTTCCCCTGCTGCCCTTCTGCTGTCATATGAAACAAACTGGGGAGGTTCCCTCCACGTGAGGCTCTTGATTTGGTACCATGGTAAATGGTACATCTTGATTTTGTTCCATTTACCATCAGCAACATCTCCTGCTGTGTGGAGGACACTGTCCTTGTCAGCCAAGCTGAGTGTCACAGCAGCTGGGGACACAGTCAAGGAGCAGCCTTCTCCCCCTTGCAGAAGGGAAATGAGTCTACCTGGAAAATTGTTTGTTTGTTTGTTTTGCCTTGGTTTTTTTTTAGAAGGACCTAAATAATTAATTTTCCATGCTGTTTCATGGGCTTGCCCTTGCATCCCAGCTGGAGGGGCTGTCCCGTGCCATCCTCTCTAGCCTGGGTTTTTTTGCAGGTGGTTTCAGTCACCCTCAGAGCAGCAGGAGGAACTGTGTCCCTTGGAGGATGTGGGATTTAACTGCTTTGCTGCTGCTCACATTACTTCCCATGCCAGCTTTGCCTCTGGAAGCACAAGACCCCTCTGAGGAGCAACCATGCAGTGACACAGCCCTCAGCAGCCAGGCTGCTTGCTCAGCTTAATCCAAAATGCAAGTGCAATAAATTCTTTTATTAGTTGTCACATTAAAGCCCCCAATATTGAGAAAGAAAGGAAATGGGTTTCCCTCTCCACCCCATAGCTGGCTGAGGTGACTTCAGCTTCTGGATTTTCTCCACAGTCACTACTTTTGAGTGCTAGAAGAGAAAATTATGCTTGCAAAGTATAATTGTCTGCATATATATTATATATATATTATATATATATTATAATGTCTATAAAATAGACAGTAAAGCTAAGGAAACTACATAATTTCTTATCCCAAATCTGATCTACACGAGGGAAATACATATATCTTGCTGACAGCACGTTGCAGCCAGTGGTGTAACTGAACAGGCTTTGAAAAAGGTTTAATTCTAAATATAGAAGACCACACTACACTCAGCACTGTTTTGGAAAGTGTGGCTGAGCCATCATTCTGAATCCTCCCCTCCTCCACCTATGCTGCAGGGTGTCAGAGGGTGAAGTATATGTTACCGTGTTTCTTGGTTTATTTTTGGTTTAAATCCAGTGGGGTTTTCTGGGGTAGGATGTGTCCTGGTTTTAAGGTGAAGAGCAGGTCTGCTACTGCTTACACTACCCTGTCACTTAGGAATCTAAATGGGTGTAAGGTGTTTTTTGTACTTAATTTCTATGTAATCTTCAGCAAAAGAATGAGAGGTATTTAACGGAGCTGAGCAGTGTTGTTCCACCAGGCACGGGGATTTTTCTAATGTTCCAGAGGCAAGCAAAGGAGCTGGCAGGTTGAAGGTGCTCTAAGTAGCTTTTGATACTTCTAAAAACAATTCCTAATGTTA
This sequence comes from Phaethornis superciliosus, assembly GCA_023637945.1. Lineage (NCBI taxonomy): Eukaryota > Metazoa > Chordata > Aves > Apodiformes > Trochilidae > Phaethornis > Phaethornis superciliosus. Next base: position 325,721 of record JAJQWJ010000029.1, read on the forward strand.
AGTGAATCCTCAGAGATCTGCCTTAGAGCCTGAAAGTTTCTAGGGCTGCAGAGGGGCTCTTGCACCCACAGTTGCTGAAGATGCAATAAAAGCAGACGCTGCTATTACCCATCTCTTTCCTGGTTTTAAGTTATTTATATATTAAGAAAAATTAACTATTCTTCAGTGAAACCACTCTGAAATGATGGTAGAATTTCCCTGAAGCTCAGCTGCCAGAGAAATAAGAACTTCTGGAAAGTCTTGTGGGAAACAAGGACACAAAAATGCTGTCGATCTCACAGGTGACCGAGTCAGAGCCTGTTTCCAGCCATGCTCAGAGAAACAGCTCCAGGAGATAAACCTCATCCCAGGCCCCCTCTTTTCTCCCCTCCAGCATCAGGGAGAGGATTTTCTGCCATTTAGGTTCAGGCTGGAAGATCCTTTGCAAGGAGGAGGGTCAGGAAAGCTTGCAAGGCGTTATCCTTAGAACAGAGAGAAGCATCACTGGGGTCTGGATTAGAGCTGTGGTGCTGGGGTGGTGCTGGCAGCTGCTCAGCCCATTCGTAAACCAGATTAACCCTCTGGTCACTGCCTTGCTACTAGGGTATATCAGACTTTTACCCATCCCACTGCTCCAGCTGCCTTTGGGTCTTCATCTCTGCTGACTCTATCCTCTGTGTAACAGAGGGAGGATGAGGACCATCTACAAGAAATACTCAAATTTCCACCAAACGTAAGGTCAGCATCGATCAAAACAGAGCAGGTACTTTACACAGGAAATATTTCTGAGAGAAGGACTTAAGCTCCTAAAAGGGCTTTGCAAAAATGCTCTTTGGGAGGGCTGCAGGCAGTGGTTGCAGTTGCCTGTTTTGCTGGAAATCTGACCTTGCCTAAATTGGTGCTGCCAGGAGGTCCTGCAGAAATGTGGAGAACATGTCTTGTGCTAAATTGGTGGCTTTTGCTGGCAGTTCAAAGAAAGCAACTCCTCCTTTTCAGGGCATTTCTATTAGATATCTGATTTCAAACTCGTAATAACCCTGGTGCTTTTTTTTTTTTTAATTTTTCAGGGCAAGTGCATTTGGTAGCAGTGCACCCTAACTAAGATCAGATATATAGGAGGTGAAGATTTTTCTAAGAGCTTGGTTACTGCTCTTGCTTACAATGTCTGCAGCTGGGGGTGCTTCAGCAGTAAATCTCATTTCCCACGTGCTGCTTTTGCTGCTGATTTCAGCTCAGAAATGGGTTAATCTCAGCAGAAGATGTCTTGGTTAGGTTGTGGAAGAAAAAGCTGGACATGGCTGTGGCTCCCCTGCCCTTCCTGCTCTCACTGGGTTCAAAAACGCTCCAGAAGGAGGGGGAGATGGGCAAAGGGAATTATTTAGTGATTAATTTCTTAATTGCCAAACATCCAGATGTGGCAGAGGCTTTGTGCAGCAGCACTGGATTTGTGCATGCATTTTCTGTTGTTGCTTTGTTCCTGCATCATGTTGTGGTTTTCTTCCTCTCTGGGTAGCCTTAATATTTATCCACCAGATTCAGGCTGCTTAGGGTAGATTTTTATAATATTATGGCTTTTAATGTATGAAAATGGAGCTGTGGATGTGCACGTACCTTAAGGTCTTTGTGTTCCTCTCTGCCCTGGAGTGCAGTCGTAGAGAGGGAGGTTGTTTTTGTAACAGTGGACTAGAAAATGCAGTGGTGTAATCCATGCACATTTGTGCTCCTGCAGAGCCATACTTTGTATTTGCAGCAGAGATGAAGGTAGGAAATCAGTGGAGCTGCCAAGTGTGTGCCCCCTACACCTCCAGCCTTGCCACCTTTCCCAAGGCACCCCAGAGAGCAGGAAGGTTCCTTCCCTTGGTATTTTGCTGATGTTTCTTTGTTCAGCCAAGCCAGCAGATGCAGAAGTGGTGCCAGGGGAGCAGCTTCTGCAAGGTGCTGTTGGCTCTTCTGCTCATCTCCAAGCAGTGGTTGCTCTTCAAACCCAACACTGGTGTGTTGTGAAACTTGCCACCAAGTTTTCATCCTGGCTACGTGGTACATTCAGTGTATTTTGATGACAGGGGTGTTATTTTTAAAGAGTGGAGGAAGAGAGGGCAGATGGGTTTGGTTTGCTCCAACACTTGGAAAAAGGGAATGTGTCAGCTGTGGCCAGGTAGGACTGGAGCTGCTGGTTTAGCTAAATGTGGAACAAAATCTCAAGGCTTGCACGGTCAGGATTTCAATCACTTGGGTACCAAAAGTTGTTTCAAACATTGCTCTGTGGAGGTTCTAGCACATCTGTAGTTGGGTTGGGGATGGTGAGCAGTGGGAGCAGTCCTGCCACTCAGTACGCGGCTTTGGAGCCGTCTTGGCGGTTCTGCCAAAAGTTTTGTGGGTTCCTCTGATGAAAATCTTGCTGAGAATCACCCCCCCCCCTTCTCCTCTCTCTTCTTCTAGGAGGCGAAGGGCAGAGTGGAGATGGGCAGCAGACCGTGCAGCCATCGTCAGTCGCTGGAATTGGCTCCAAGCCCACGTCTCAGACCTGGAATACCGAATCCGGCAGCAAACGGATATTTACAAACAGATCAGAGCAAATAAGGTGAGGACCCAGAGGGACTTTGGATACATGGGATTTTGCTCTGTCTGCCTCCCAATGGTTCTTTTTTTTTCTGATGCAGTATGCAAAGTGATGTGTTGGGTTTTTGGTTTTTTTTTTCCACTTGCTTCTCTCAAAAAGCATCTTCCCTGGTTGTGGCGAACTGGAATGCTCTTTGGCATGGGCTGAGTGTAATTCTTCTCCCTGGTTCTGGATGGTAACACAAATAAAGCAATACCTTGCTTTGAAGTCAGTCTTCAGGTGCTGAATAAAACCCTGACTTTTGCATGTGTGCTGCTGTGCTTCATTGTTGGAGCCTTTCTCTTTTTTAGTGACTTTTTTGTCTTTTAAAACCCTTCCTGCTCTTTTTGGGAGTAGCAGAAGATGGGGATAAGGAAGAACTTCACAAGAGACCTGCTGGGGAAAGGAGGGGTTTGTGGTGGAAGTTAAATTCAGATGCTGTCACATAGCACTGGTTTAAAATTGAGTCTGTATCCTAAAAAAGACCATTTCTGGGTGACCTTACTCTGTGGCAGGAATTGCTTTTTTTCAGACTTGCTCTCAGATGGTGGGAGAATGGGAGAGAGCAGAGACAGGATGAAGAGGGAATTGTTATTGAGACTTGTTCAGGCATGCACAGCTAAATGTCAGGCCTTGGAGGGAGGAATGTTTGGAGTTTGTGGCAAGAAGGCTCAGGGTGTTACATCAACTTCCAGCTCCTCAGCAATTCAAGGTCCAGCAAAAGCTCTTCCCAGGATGTCTGGTGCTCTGGGGGTGGTGATGAGAGAGGCTTCCAGGAGGGTAGAAAGCAGAGGCAGGGGAAGGAAGGACCTTTATGCAGCTATGTAGAAAAACAGGATAATTGAGTGAGGGAGGGCTATAAATGACTGGGTGGAAGAGCATGGCTTGCTGAACAGAATATATTGCTGAGATCAGAGCGAAAAAAGGCTTCTGGGAAGCAAACTGTATGTCAAATTAATGAACCCATTTCAGAAAGAATTGCCTTCCTCCTGTCCCTAAGTAAGCCAATCATGCAAGATGGTTTCTAAGTATAAAATACAAAACAGCTAAAAATTTATATGCAAAAAGTTAAGTAATGGAGGAAATCAGAAAACTCATCTAATGAAATGGAAGATTCAGTGCTGTCTCCAGATGATGACATCTTGACAGGCTGGTGAAATGGCCTTCTAATGGCTACAAGCAGCCCATATGTTTTTATCTAAGGTTGCAGTCTCTAGGGCTGAAAGGAGGACATCACAGTATTGTGTCAAAAGTTAAAAAAAGTACACAGCTGAGGTTTCAGAAAACAGGATGTCATCTTTTTTGATTTGTTCCAGCAAAAACTCATCTGCAGTAACCCAGTGCCTGAATTTCAGATAAAACAATGCCACTTGCAGTGGCAGAAGAGTTCAGGTGTTGAGGGTCTGGTAGTGAATGTTCTGCCTAAACAAGAAAGTGAGTATCAGATATCCCAGCTTTCTGGTAGGACTTCATGGACATCACTGCTTGCACCCAGCTGTCAGTATTTTGCTGTCATTGAGCTCCAGGATGCAATTTGTTCTGTTTTCATCAATGAAAAATTCAGTAATGTGCAGAAAAGCAGCTTGGGATGAGTATAGGAGACAGGAGAAATGAGTTCATGTTTCAGTCCTGCTGGAATTTGGCTCCAGATTGAACAAGGACAGCAGTTAAAGAAATTGGAGACAACTTGTTTTCTTCATCAGCATAACCTAACTGTAGCTCATTTGGCCATCAGGAGGTTGAAGTGTAGCTGCTGCAGGAATTCAAAATTGCTATTCTATTTTATTCATTATTGAGGTTAATTACCTGTGTCCATTAAGCTTTCCATCCCAGTGTACCCTCCAAGAAAACTTCATTGCCTTATCAAATCAAGAGAAGGCAAGGTGGGCAGTCAGAAATAACCCTCTCTTTTGAAGGCACACTGCTACCTGGGTGTCTCAGCAGTAATTGAGTTTTCAGCACATTTGGATCAGCTCAGTTGGAGCCTGGTGAGATGTGGAGGAAAACAACAAATCAGTGCTCAGAGTTAGCTGTGTTTTCTGGGGCTTAAAAACAGCAAGCTGTTGGGCCTTGGAGTTTGTCTTGGTTTGGAAAAGTGTATGCAGTTAATTTTAAAGGACTGGATGTCCTTTAAAGGTGGTTTTGTTTCTTTTCCCAAGTGTACTTATGTTGGGTCTCTTTGTGATGGGCTGGGACAAGGTGCTGGTCTCCCCCAGGCAGAATCTTCACACCTCCCAGCATGTGTGGGTGGCAGAGGCTCTGTGTTTGCAATGGAACAGAAAACATTTTTTTTTTCTCTGTCCCTTTCAAAGTTTCACTCTTAGATAAAATAAGAGGTAAATGAAGGTGAAGGCAGGAATTCTGTGCAGTGGCAGGTTTGGTTGAAATACAGTGACCAAAAATCCTTAAAGATAAGGTTGTTTTGCACATGGTCCCTGCAGACCCAGGTTCAGTTTGTTCCCAGAGCATCCCAGGTGGGTTCCCTGGGTTCCCTTGGAGCTTTTGGTCTGATCTGTGTGCAGCCTGTCCCCTGGGGAGGACTGTGCCCTGCTCAGGGCTGCTGAGTCAAGAGAAACCCGTGATGGGAAGGGTGGGGTGGGAGTTAGGAGGAGCCTCTTGCTGGAAGAATTTGCAGCTTTGGCATGAGTTTCCTGTGTCTGCAGTGCTATGTGAAGCTTAGGACATGGTAAGAGATGCTGCTGTCCCCTCTGCAGGGCTGTTGAGGACACTCAGTATCTTCCTGATGTGCCTTAATGTGTGTCAGTCCTTTTCCTTGCCCATTAGTCCCTTGGCAGAAGCTGCTGACTGCTACAGGACTGTGAGACATCTGAGATCTATCTCTGTGTCTGTCTCTAGCTGAGATCTCTATGACAGACTTCTCATTAATACCATAATTAGTGTTAAAAATAGAAGCATGGAAGCAGCAAACTTGCCCATAAATATTGGAGGGAGCCTTCCTTTTTCCTTTGGAGAATCCTGGTGAAAAGCAGGTTTTGTGTGACCTTGGAATAAGATGTGCTGCTCCTTTCCTGTTCCATAAAGGGAGTTGGAAATTTGATGTTGCCCTTCTGAATCCTCTGTGTTATCCAGAAGTGCAAAAACAAAGGAGATTTAAAACCCTCAGAAGCAAAGCAGAGAGCACAAGCCCTCAGCAGGAAGGTGGCATCCAACCTGCAGGTCCATAGGGACTGTCTGAGGACCAGGACCAGAGGAGGAGTGATGGGCATGGTGGGTGTGGACAGGACAGCTTCTGTATGAGAGCCCAAACCCAAATCTGGCACAGGGAAGGCTGCTTTCAGCATTACCTTTGCTTCAAAGTCATCAGTAAAGGGACCTATTTGTAAAGAAATACCCACAATACAGAGAATTAATTACTGCTCCTTCCAGAGCAGTTCCCTTCATCCTCTTCTTTTAAACTGAAGGCAGAAGTCTGGGGTGTTTTTTTCTGTTCCTGGTGCCCATCCTTCCCCATCTTGCTGAGCAAAAGCAGAAGCCCAAATGCTTCCTGCAGTGTCAAAAAGAAGCGGTTTCCTTGGTTCCAGTTTTACATTCAGTCCCAGATTCTCCTTTTTTTCCCCTGACACCTGACATCTGGAGGTGACCAAGCTCTTTGCTGAAGGGTGCTTGAGGATGTTTCTAGAAGCAATGGTGAAATGTGATGAGTTGCTCTCAGAGAGGGATCTTTTAAGAGCAGAGTTAAAAAAACAGCAGTATTTTAATTGAGTTTTAGACTCTCAGCCACTGAACATCCTTCTGGGATATCAGAAAACTCTGGGAAGCCCTCATCATGTTTATTCTAAGTTTATTCCTTATTGCTGGTCAGAGGCCACATTTAGTTTATGAACTGCTTTTAAATAAAGTGTCTCTGAACTCTGGGCTACCATTACCTTCCTGGAAAGCTGCTGATGTAGAGAAAGTGGTGTCAAGGTGTAAGATGAGCCTGATGAGTGACATCCATGGCCACGTTCCTTCACATCAGTCATGTAAGATTTGACTTTGTGGACTTTAGGGAAGCACTGTAGCTCTCTCTTGTTGCCAGATAACATGCCAGCTTCCCATCCAGTCTCACTTTCTTGTGACACACCATGCAACCTCCAAAATTGTTTTCAGGTGACTGATCTGCCTGTTCATCATCAGCTCTTCCCATAGTTCCTTCTTTGACCAAATGCAAACTTGTTCTTGGCTTGTCTTTCTTGTGGACTGTATTCATAGCCTGTAGGTTTCACCAACTCTTAAATCCCTTGCACATTTTAGCCTGCCTGGTTATAATACAGCTCAGAATATGCATAATCTTAATGATTTTATGTTACATTGTCCTTCAGAGAGAAAGCAGTCCTGCCTTGAGAGTGAGCAGCACTTCAAGTAAACCATAAACAGCACAACATATGATAAACCTGATAAATCAGTGCTCTGCCATTCTGCTTTGTCCCACTGGGTTCCTAGCAATGGCTTATTTATCAGTGGTTGTCTTTTTTCTCCTTTTTTTTTTTTTTCAATTTTGTGAATATCACTTCTTTGGGGTGGGGGAAAAAAAATCTGGTCAGAGTAACAAGTTTGTCAATTTTTGGCACCTGCTCAGAAGGAGTTTGCTTGGCTGTGGCAGGCAAGTTCCACTTTGTACTCTGAAAGCAGTCATTTCCTGCTCTCTGCTGCAGCAAAATCTTCTCTGGGGTTCTGCTGGCACACAGCTCCTGGTGTGCAGGAGGAGGGGAAGGGCTGGGAGGAGGGCCCAGCAGCAGCTTTCAGGAGTTTTGCCCAAGATTCTGCTATGAATGGGCTCGAAGGCATGTGATCTGTCTGCAGCCACTTTCCTTCTCCTTCCCAGTTCAGTGGAGATGGCAGGAAAATCCAGGCAGCAGGGGATTTGGTTTGGCATCTGGGAAACACAGCGGGGATGAAACCTTGCTGGGCAGTGGGTGCACTTGCTGGGAGATGGTGGATGCAGAGTTCCCCTGCTGAGACCAAAGGACTCACAGTTAATTCCTCTTCCCTTCCCTCTTTTCCAGGGGCTGATAGTTCTTGGGGAAGCATCACTCCCTGATCCTGCAGTAGATGATGCATCCCATTCCCTTAGTGCTGAAGTGAAGCTGGAACCCGGGGTTGAGAGGCTGGTAAGTGCCAGCAGCAGAACTGGCTGGGTCCAGATGCTTCTCCTTGGTGAATTTTGGGGTGGGGAAGGTTCTTCCTTCCAGGTGAGGTGGAAGGAGGTGCTCAAAGCATGGGCCTGGCCTCCTGCAGAAAAGAAGCTGACTGGGGGACTTCACCTGGGAATTGCTGATCTCTGCACCTCCCCCCACCTCCCAGGTTACTTCGGGGTTAATAAACGATAGGTTTTAAACACCTTTTAGAAGAGAGTTCCTTGGGGTATCTTTTTAATATGCATGAGCATTTTGTGAAGCTTCAAAATCCTAACTAATCCTTTCCCTCTAGCACAAAAAAAAAAAAAAAGAACTCAAACTGAGAGCAGCACAATTAGCAAAGGCTTCTGAAGATGTGGCTATTAATATCTGCTTGAGTGCTATCCCTTGGAAGGGGAACTAATGATTTCAGTGAGATGCACTGGAAACTATGCAGAGTGCCAGGTATTTATTATTTAATGCAGAAATGTAGGCCACAGTCTAAAGGCTTGATAGTACTGCACAGCCTGGCTGTGATTACTTTTGATCCTGTGGGACACACTGACGTATAAAAATCAAGGATTTTGAAGTTGTGGTGTAGTACTAAGAGAAGGGTGGTCCCAGCGTGGCTCAAACTCCTGCTGCCAAACTGCAGCACTTTCCAGTCCTGATGCTGTGTTTGGGGAGGAACAGAGCTTCACTGCACCAGGAGGGCTTGGGCTTCCCAGCCCAATAGTCAGTGTAGTTGATACAGATTAAAAAAATCACTAGAAATGACTGTAAAATGATTTTTCCTGTCGCTGGCAAGACTTTGTCAGAGTTTTCCCAAAATTGAGTGATAGTGATAGTGTGAAACCTGTGAAATTTTTGATTAAGGCTGGGACCACAAAAGGGATATTACAAGTGATTGGAATGAGGTGACTCCTTGCTTGACACTGGTTTTCAGATGTGTGTTTGGAATTTCAATCTTTAATTTGCGGATCAGCTGAGCTCAGGAGGAACTGGTGGCTGAGGAGTTGAGCTGGAGAGCTGGGATGCCAGGGGCTGCTGCAGATCCTGGTTGAATCCCAGGCATTAGGCAGTGTCTGGAGTTGAGCCGTGATGTCCCTTTGTCCTGTGGGTGTCCCCCCCCCCTTCATGCTTTAACCCTAAAAGTGCTAAGGGAATAATCAGTGCAGTGCCAGCCTGCTCCAGCTCACTTCAGAAACAGCACTGAGGAACTGGCTGTTAGTTTGGAGCTAATCTGTACATGGCAGACTGCTAAGGGAGATAAATCATCAAATTTAACAATGCTAGGAAGAAGAGATTCTTCCTTTTCTGTTTGCATCAGAATATTTATCTGACAGGAGTGTGTTTTCAAGCTGGGAATCTGCAGATGGAAGGGCTGTGACTCACCTGACTCTTCCCTCCACACCGAAGACTTTTTTTTTGTACTTCCAAAATCATCACATTGCCCTTTTTTACCTTGTCCCAGACAAGGAGAAGACCTTGTCCTCCTGCAGATCTTGGAGGTAACAGTGACACAAATAATAGATGCTGAGAGCAGTGAAGAACAACACCACTTCAGGTGTAAAGCAGGCTGTAGGATCCTAGGTGACACCTTCTTTTGGCTACTCCTGAAGCTTTCTTTGCCACCTTGGTGAGTGACTCCTCCCAAAACAGACTTTTTGTTCCTTTTCACACATGGCTGCTGGTGGACATGCACATCACTGAGTGCTGCCCACTCCTCTGCAGCAGTGCTGGAGGTGTCAGCCCCCAGAAATATTGCCTCTGGGCATCCTGCTTCTACTCCCTGCTGCAGGAGGGGTTGTGCTTAATTCAACTTGCTCATCAGGGTGGGGTGTTGAGTCAGAGCCTTGATCTGCTCCCAGCCAGAGATTAGCCCAGAGACCATTCTGGTTGTGTTAGGGCTCTTATTGGAAGGGTATCTCTTGGGCCTTTTGGGATCATTTTGCCACTCTTTGGGTTGCTTAGAATTAGGCTTTTTTATTATTATTATTTTTTCCTTTTTTTTCTTTCTTTAAACTTGCAGAATAAGAGACAGGTCTACAATGGGGAGTAAGGGGAGGAATCCATCTGCTCTCATCCCCGGCTCCTTTTTGGCTCTCATCCATGATACCTCCCTTGGCCAGCCTGAGTGCAGGATATGTGTCCTCAGGCACGGGCTTGAGATGTGGGATGTTGCTGATAATCCCTAGGAGGAGCTAATCCTTCCAGCAGTGGAGGGAAAGGCTCTGCAGAGAATCCTAGGAAATGTCTGTTGGGGAACTGGAAGCTCAGAATGTAAATAAATATTTTTGCCTGAAGATGGGAAGAACATGGAAGTCCTGAAGAAAATAACTTGGCTCTTGGTACTGGTTCATTGGTTGTATTGCTTATCTAGCAAAGGGATTGCACTTACAGTTTTGAATACTAAATGAGAGAAGATAGTGATGGAATGTTTTGGTAAAGCTTTTCCCTGCGTTAGGGGCTTGGATTTAGTAATGGAGGAAAGGCTAGAACCTGCACAATTTTGTTGGGACTTTTTTGGAATGTGGGGGACTTCCCCTGGTGTTGAGTCATGATTACTGCCAGTGCTCAGCATCTCTACTGCCATGAGAACCCCTGTTAGGCTGCAGGCTCCTGGTTTCATGAGCAGGTATGTTGAAGCTGAAGCTTTGACCCACTACAAGAGTCTGAGGTGTCCTAAAGACTTGGACTTCCAGATCCCATGTACCCAAAACATGGAGAAGAGCTCAGGCTGGAGCATCAATGCAATCCTGGTGTGATGAACACTCCTTTGGATCCCATCCTGCCTGCCCAGCCAGCCCTGGAGGAAGATGCAGCTAGGAGGAGCTGGTACAAGAGAAAGAAAATAAATAACCCTCTTTCAAAAGAGCTTCTGAGTCATGTGTACCCACCCTCCTGAACCGTGGGTGCCTCAGGAGGAGGTGTCATGTGAAGGCTCAGCTTTGCCAAACCTCTGGAAAAGCAGGGGGAAAATGTTCAGCTCCTGCACCCACTTCACCTCACCAGGGTGCCACCTTCTCCTTGCATAACACCAGCAAGATCTTTGCCCCCAGCATCAGAGATGAGCCCATGGAGGCTGCTCCTGTCCCTTTTTCCCCCCCCCTCCCAGGAGAAACGTCTGGGTTTTTTTGGTTTTGGGGTTTTTTGGGTTTTTTTAATAGTAGAAATGTATAGCAAAGTTCCTCAAACAGGCACCAGGCAGAAGCTGAATGCATTGTTAGAAATTCCTCTTCCCTGGGTGAGTCAGGTGGCTGCTCATGTGGAAACTGTTAGTCCAGCATCACCATAGCCTGATTTTAGTTGTTCATTAAGTTGCGGGGAATGATTGCAGAGAAGATTTTAATCATGGTTTTGAGAGGGTGTGTGACAAGCCTGGGGGCTGGCCAGCCACCTACGGAGATAAATCAGACTTTTTTTTTGGAGGGGGGGAGGGTCTTTTTTACTAGTATGTGAACCTCACCACTCCCTTTGTATGCACCAGGGGGAAACCCAGCTAGAGAGAGCTGGAAGAAAAGAAATTTAACCCTGGGGAGGAGGAGGAGTGTGTCTGAAAGCAAAAAGAAAGGGCTGCAAGGATGAGACTGGGGGTGAGGAGTTATGAAAATCCAGACTGTGCTGGCACCAGCTGGGGCAGAGAGCAGGAATGTCACTGGCAGGAGGTACAAAGCCAAGGTGTCCTTGGGAGCTGCAGGCAGAGTCCCCCACTTGCAGGGCAGTGGGAGATGCAGGAATTGCCAAACCCAGGGGGGTTGTATTTCAGACCTAAGGCAGAAGCAGTTGAGGCCTCAGCTGGGTGTCTTCAGCTTAGTTTTGCCTTCCTTTCCTCTGCTGAAAGGTGTTTCCAGCTTTGTGTTTATCAGGCAGTTTCACTTCATGGGGTTAGCCTGCTTTGACCCAAACCCCCAGCTTATGTGCATACTCATTTACAAACCTTTCTAAAAGGCTGTTTGGACTGTGTTTGCACAGGTCTTTAGTTAAAATACAAATGCAGTTTTGCAAGTCTGTTCTCCTCTCCCTCTCCTCCCCTTTGCCCCCAAACTGCTCAGACAGGAGCTTGCAGTTCACATCAAACTGCAGAAGCTGCCTGCAAGATTTACAGGTGGTTAGGAACTTGTGTGAATTATTGAGGAAAAAAGTACTAAAAGCCTCCTTAAAGACCTCAGCCTTTCATGCTCCTCTGTGGTCACCTGAGGGGAACTGAAGTCCTTTGGTTCTTGCACTGGAAGCACTGTCCTGGAGCCATCCTTGTGCCCCAGAGCTGCTCCTTAGGTCTCCAGTCTCATAGTGACTTCTGAATCCTTGTTTTGAAGTCCTGTGTGTAAACACCATGGCTGTGGTGCAGAATTCTCAACTAGAAACTGGGAATGACAAAGTCGTGGCTATTTAAGAAGCTTTTTAAATTAATTTATCATCTTTCTTATCCTTCCTTAGAGTGTTTCTGGATCCCAGCCGCTAGAGAACTTGGGAATTTCTGCTGCCAATACTCTTGAATCTCATCCCACCAAGCCCTGTGGAGCACCAAGACCTGTCAATGGAGTTATTAACACGTAAGCTGCTTGCATATTATGGGAAGAGTTTGATTTTTGTGATCTTGACAAAGTCCTGTAAGAATCTGGCTGGCAGTAACCGGGTTGGTAATGGTCCCTTTTTGAAAAAAGTATGGTAGTAGATGATGCTTGGAAACGGTTTGGAGGAGATTGTTTGCTTGAGGTTTTCTGCTGCATTGTTTTTCTGAAAATGGTATTAAGCTGAGCTGTGTTTACATGAAGAAGCCCTGCAGGCAGTCATGCAATGAGCATGTTCAAAACTCTTTCTTCCTGGGTATTTTTAATACACTTGCAAATTCTGTTATTCAAAGGTACCAGGGGCTCAAAATCACTTTGCACAAGTACCTGTAACCACTTTTCTGGAGATACTGAGCAACCTAAACCCCACTGATCTGGGGAGCAAGACTTCTGAAATTCTTTGTTTCTTTAGGCTGTTTGTGTTGAGAAAGTCTTGAAGTGGGTAAATGAAAACAAGTGAAAGAAACTCTCCTATGCTGCACAATGATTTCAGGGTTGAACCTCTTGAAAACTCTTGAGCATGTGGTGTTCCAGAGTTCTGGTAGTGGTTAGAAAAGCATTGCCAGCACCATTGCACTTGCTCAGTACCTTGAGGAGGTGCAAGCAAGTGGAGAAAGCACTGATCAGCTAACTCACTGCTACAGCTCCAACTCTGCAGAGCCCTTTGTATGCCTGTAGCTTTTGAACTGCAGAGCCTTAGAGCACAGGGCTAGAATGTTTTGCATTTTTGGAAGTGAAACACTTACAAAATAAAAGAGAAAAGGTTCTGTAGATGAGGAGCTGGGCTCGGATTTGGTGGGTGGCAATGGGGTATTGGTGCCATGGTGGAGTAGGGCTGCTGGACCTGGGCAGGGAAGTCCTTTGTATGTTAAATGGAAAAGTTAATGTGGACATTACACCTTCCTGGTGTCACTGCTGAGAGCTGGTAGGGGTGTCATCCTCAAATACTCATCACAATCAGGTTTACACCTAGGGTAAATATTTTTTTCTAGAAGTTGTCTGTCTTGTGCTCTCTGGCATTTAGAACACTACAATTTGTTAAGATACCCTGAACTGTAATTTTGGGGGGAAGATAAACTCTTCAAAGAGTTTTTAAAGAGCTCTCTCTTTTAAAGAGATTAAAGCTGCTCAGGACTAGAGAGGCTTTTGGTTTTGCTCTGTGTCCAGCTTCACATGCTACCTTTTGTTCAGAACTTCCAAATATTTTATCAAAAGGTTTGGTGGTGGGAGAGTGGCTAAAGTAAAAGAAAAAATGAGAGTTGGCTTAATAAAAACTACTGCTTCATGAAACTGCAGTGCTTTAAATTCAACTTAGAGGGTTTGCCATGCTTTGAATCATGAAGCTGTCTGCGACCGCTGGGTAACGTGGGCTGCTTGAACGTATAACAAATGCCTGTCTTCTTCTCTTCTTCTTGGGCAGTCTTCAGCCTGGCCTGGCAGAACATTCTCAGGGAGATGGCCAGGAAGCTGAGGAGCTCTTGCATAAAAAGCAAAGGCTGAACATGGTTTCCTCATCTTGGGATGGAACGTGTGTGGCAGCTCGCACTCGCCCCGTGCTGAGCTGTAAGAAGCGACGACTCGTTCGACCCAGCAGCATTATGCCCCTTTCCAAAAAGGTCAGTGCTGGGGGTTTGGGGCAGTCTTTGGGGCAGTCTTTAGCTAAAGCTCCATGCCTAAAAACCTGATGAGCTCCTGATGGGTGTTGGTCCAGTAGGATTTTGTGCTTTGCATGAAAAGATCTCTCCAGGCGGGGAATGTTTGCGGTTTTTAAGAGGCGAAAAGTAATGGGGGAGGGAGAGGAGGACAGTGAGGCTTCAAAATCTGCTGTAGAAGTAAAGCAGAAACTAAGGAGAAGCTTTTCATTTGTTGGAAGACTGATTTACAGTCACTGGAGAGGGGAGAAAACCCACTCTGATGTGGGTTTTCCTGTCTTAAACCAACCAGCCTGAGGTGAACTTAAGGCCAAGTAGTTCAAGGTAGTTCCAATTCTTCGGTAGGACTGAAAAATCAAGTATCAGGAAATCTTAGCTCCAATCACAGGGATTAACACAGCCCCAGGAACTTGCTGCTGCTTGCTCAAAGAAAAACTACAATTGTGTGACCAGGCATATGTGGGATGTCTTGCAGAAGGGCTGCCAAAGTGATCGTGTTCACTTCTGCTCCTGATGTTTGGAAATCACTGAACACTCTGACTCTGTTCTTGGCTTTGTTGTTGTTTCTTTTTTTTCACCTTATCCTATACTCCACATAGCTTCCCGTTGCCCCTTTGCAGAACTTATTTCAGTGGAAATACAATTTATTCCCTGGATGAGGGATGGCAGTGCTTCTTTCTTTTTAATTCCTCTTAGGAATGCCATAAACTGTCAGTTGGAGGATAGCTAGAAATGGAGGGAATAAGGATATTTTTTTTGTGCATGCAGTTCTCAGTTGGTAAAATCTACTTACCTTTGAGTCTGAGTGTATCAATTCAAGCTTTACCACAAGGTTTGGGGGCTTTTCATTTCTGTGGACACATCCAGTGACTCAAGAAAAAAAATGAGTAATGGTTAAGTCATGGTCCAGAGATACAGCTGACCACACTCTCCCATCTAACACAGAGAGGTCATGAGTTGCTGTGACCAGAAGTGATGACTTCAGAGTTCACTGTTTCAGTAGAGGTCATCCATAGCTGTGCCTGCTGTTCTACAGAACCTGAACACAACATCACTGGAAAGTTTTAAGAGATGTCCCGTGGGAAGGAAGAGCAGCTTAAAGGCTTGGCTGTGTCTGTAGCCCATTGGGTCAGCTCCCCACATCACTCCAGCAGCTCTTCCTCAAGTGGGAAAGTTGATGTGGTAATTCTTAATGCAGTCACCTCTAGGTCATGAGTCTGATTTTGCACATAGGACCTATTTTTTTGGCTCCTGTACATTTGTTGTTGTTTTCCTCTCCGTTTGGTACACCCATTTTTTGGAAACATCTGCCAAGAACTGGGTGCAGCTCTCCAGCTGACTGGTTAGCAGTGCTGAGCAGATTGGCAGGATTACACCTCCTGTGTCTTGCACAGCCATCCTGTTTATAAAGCCCCATGGGGTGTTAATTCTCAATAATGGTACAACACTGCTGATTCATCTTCTGATCCATAACAACCACCAGGTCCTCTGGGCAGAACTCCTGCTCACTAACCTCCTCCTTCCTCTGGTCACTGAAGCATCCACTTGTTACATTTGCCCTCAGTGAATTCCATTTTATTAATTTTAGATAATTTCCAGCTCTTTCCTTCAAGGTACTTGCAGCCCTTCTCAGTTCTTGTGTTATTTGCTAAGGCTTGAGGGTATTATCTCTTCCATCACTCAGGTCATTAATGGAAATGATTGGAGTAATGCTAGACTCAGAACAGCCTTCTGCAGGATCCAGTTGGAATCATCCTTCCATTTTGATGGGGAATCATCAGTTACTGTCTCTGTATGGGATTTACATCCAGTTCTGCATCTATCTGCCTGCAGTGCTTTCATGGAAATGAACCACATCAAGTGTATATAAAGTCTCTAAATCTGTGAATTCAGTGTCTGGCCTGGTTTAAGAAAGGAGGTTGAAAATCACCCTTTTTTACCCTGTCCCTGGAAGTGTCAACTCTTGACATGGAGCAGTGGCTCTCTGACCCATCAGAACTCAAAAAGGCTTTTTTTCCCCTCTCCAACAACTGAATTGTGCTGCCTCTTGGTTTTTTATAAATGGGGTTCCAACCTAGATAAAATGAAATGCTTTTTAGTCAAATTTAGTTTCTGTTAAACTGCTGGTGAGTAGTAGTTGTGTTTATGCCAAGTGAAAGCATCTTTTTATAAGGCCAGAAAAAGCAAGCAGGTTTTATACAGGGTATAAATAAAAAAAATCAGCCTTTGGGATGTTTTTCACAAGGTGCCAAAGCCTGAAAAGAGCCTTTTGAACACAATGACCTCTGATCTATTGCAAATCCTCTGTCTCTCTCTCCCTTTCCCAGGTCCATAGGAACAGCCTGGCACGATGTAGCTGTGATGTGAACCCTTCCTGTGCCCTCTGTGGCACTCGGAGCTCAACAACTCTGGAGATCCAGTATGATGCCCCCTTGCTGGAACGCCTCTCCCAGCTGGACTCCTGTATCCATCCTGTCCTGTCATTCCCAGATGGTAAGCACAGCACCCCCGGGGGGTTATTGATAAAACCCAGGGCCTGAGGTGGGTTACCAGGGGTGCCTGGAGATGCTGCAGAGTCTGCTTCTCCAGCCTGATCCAGTGGGAGGTGTCCCTGCTCCTGGCAGGGGGGGTGGAACTAAGTAATCATAAAATTCTAGAATGGCTGAGGTTGGAAGAGTCCTTAGAGATCATCTCTAACCTGCCAGGGGCAGGGACACCTCTCATCCAGCCCAAGTTGCTCAAAATTTCATCCAACCTGGCCCTGAACACCTCAAGGTAAGGGACAACCACAACTTCCATGGGCAATCTATTCCAGAGTCTCAGCTCCAGAGTCTCAGCACCCTCTTACTTGAACTTCTTCTTAAGATCCAGGCTGAACCTCTTCTCCTCCAGTTTCATTTCCCCTTGTCCTGTTGTTGGACCAGTCTTAGGAAAAGTCCCTCTCCATGGTCTTTAAGGTCCCTTCCAACCCAAACCATTCTGAATCTGCGATCTTGGCCTTCCAGAGAAGTGCAGATCTGCGTGGCTACTGCCAAGCTTTTTCATCCTGAGAGTTTTTAGGAGGAGAGTTTTTACTGGAACAGAAGGGTTCAGAAAAGCATTGCACCTGGAGTTTGCTCTGCTCTGTGTGTTATGGGAGCATGACCTGGAGCTCCTCTTGGGGTAGGGAAAGCCAGCAGTGCCTGGGAGTCTGTACTGGGACCTGGGTCTCTGGATGGTGTCACTGTGGCTCTGAAACCACTTGAGAAATAATTTGCTGCCATGGGGTTTGTTCATCTGTATAAAATTACTTGTGGATTGGTTTAAGACACAGGAAATTTTTTTTTTGCCCTTGTAAGGAATTGAAAATGATCTTCCATGGTTCAGAGGGTGCAGTAAGAAGGGATCTTCCCATTGGGACACTCTTTTCCCTGTGTTACAGGATCAGGGTTAATCATCATTAAGAGGAATAGTTATTCCTGACCTTGACTGAGGAGTATTCACAGATTTTGAATGCAGGGATTTTTCCCAAGGGAAAAATAGTAGTTTCCAGAGTCTTTTTGCTTCCTAAACTGCCAAATTAAATGCAAACCTGTTCTTTGACAAAAAGCTGTTGTCTTCCTGGGATTGATGTCCACCTGCCATCTTTTTTTCTCTGATCACAAAACACAGGCCCACAAATGACTGGTTGATTTATCAGGTGGAAAAATCCATCTCAGTGGTTCCTCCTTCCCATGGTAGGAGTGCCTGGTTACTGGAGGTGTAAACCACCACCACTGGGAATACTGGGAGGAAGGTGTGCATCCTGCTTCTCCTGATGGTGTGAAGTGGATGGTCCTGGTTAAAACACGGGGGTTTAACCCAGTGTGTGGTGTTCGAGTTGAAATTCCAGCTTTGCACAAACTTCCTTTGACAGGAGGAAATTCATGGAGTGTCTGGGAGCAATTAATCTGGCATCTTCCACTAGCACTATATTTAAAACAGACAAAAATAGCAAATTGGTGCTATTTTTAAAAACTAAATCCCCACCTCCTCCTAAGACACATCTCTGGCATGGAATTCAAGGGAATTGAAGCAGAAATTTATTTCCTGGTTTCACAGCACTCTGTCTGTAGTGCTAAATCTAATATCCTAGGAAGCTGTGTACTATTGCAGCGTGGCCAGCAGGCACATTATTTCATCCCATATTTCATTTTCTTAGGGTTAGCTCACATGCTAAAAAATCCTTTCTGGATTAAAAACTTTGTTTTTTAAAAAGCTACACAGTGTTAAATCTTAAAACATCGCTACAGAAATACCCACATTCCTCCTCCCTACCTCAGATTAAAGTTGATAATAGTTTTGCTAGGTTGCTTTTTGGGGGTGAAGATGCTTTTCTACCCAAACATAAAGCCAGGGAGTGTGCTCAGGTAGGGAAATTGTTCTGCCTGATATTTTTGGTCTGCATGGAGGTGTCTCCCTGCCCCTGAGCACTGTTCCAGGTTGCTCTTAGTGCTCTCACATCATCATTTTGGGGGCTCACCTCGAAAGGCAGTGACTGTGGAGATTTTCTGGAGAAGCTGATGGTGTTTGGGAGATGGAGCTGTGAGCATGTGCTGACTTTCACTTTGAGCCTGGCTCTCCGGGGCTTCTCCCTGGCAGCCAGGGATCTCTGGTGGTGTTTGCCAAGGGCAGAATTGCCAGGCACCAGGGAAGGAAAAAAATATTTATTCTTCTGGCAAGCAGGGTGCAGGCATCGAGGCTTTTAACCCCTTGCACTTGGGCTTCCTTGGTTCCTTTATACATTTAAAAAATAAAATATTTAATTTTTTTTTCCCCTGGTTCATCTGCTGCCTCACTGGGAATGTTCAGATGATGTAATAACCTTGGAGGGGAGGGTGAGCACCAGGCTCTCAGGCTCAGTCCTGTTGCCATCTGCTGGTCCCTGGGAGGTCTGCACTGCTCAGCTGAGGAGGAGGAGGAGGGGAGAGGAAGAACAGTGAGGATGTCACTTACTGCACAGCCTCTGCTGCAACCAGTGCTGTCAACAAGACAGTACCAAGCCAGCAATTAACTCATTTTCTGCTGACAGCATTTTATCTTGCATTTTTCCCCTCTCCTGTCAACCTGTCCCCTCCTTCCACAGATGTGGGGGCTGCTGGGATGGGATCAGTTTTCATGAGAAAGCAAAAAAAAAAAAACAAAACAAAAAAAAACCAAAAAAAAAACCAAAAAAAAACAGAGAAGAGGCTGCTTTCCCAGAGTCAAACCACTTCATCTCAGTGTTGTTGCAGCCTTGTTGGTAATATCCTTAAAGGACTGGGTTGTCCCCTCCCTGTTCTGTGGGACATGGCTCCTCCATGTGTGGTAGCTGAAGAGCTGTCCTCACACTGTCCCAGCCCTTCCTTAGCCAAGGGATGGGTTTAAACCAGACATTTAACCATGAAGTTACTGGAAATGCAGCTGTCCTGGCTTTTCCCTGAGAGTCATGTTCCCCCATTAATAACAGCCAGCTCCAGCCTGTGTCCTGCCAGCTCCTGTTTGCCTGCCTGCATCTGCTGGGGCTTTCCAGGCCCTGGAATTGCTGCAGAAGTTTAGGATGGGTTCAGACACCAACTGTCAAGACTACTGCCAGAGCTTGAATCAGTCCAGCTCACCTCTGGGATGATCTGGATGCAGTTCCTGAATCCCACCCCAGCTCCTGACTGCCTCCACATCTCCTCTGCAGAGCTTTATTCCTTCTCTGGGGTCTGGGAAGGTTCAGCTCTGCTTCAAAGCCCTTGTGAAAATGTCATGTAAACTTTTGAGAGATGTGGGAAAAGAGATGTTTGTGCTCCTGATGCTCATCTCAGTGCTTCTAACTCCTGGTTGTGGCAGCATGTCCTGCTGGTGATGGTCTACTGGTCTGTACTGGGGGAGGGGAGCAGATGGGGGACATGTCAAACCACAAATCCTGGTGGTCAGCAATCTTATGGGTGTAGTTGGAGAAGAAAAATCCACACCTCAGTGGTTCTCTTGCTAACCCTAAAGATGCTTTTCCAAGCCAGGATTTTAGCCCTCAGGCATAACAAAGGAGAACTGGGTCTTGATCTGAAGCTGTGTTTGTGGGACTCTTGAGGCTGGAGTAGTTTGTTCTTCCAGTGAATGGTTTTTACCATTGACCTCAGTCCTCTCAGCACAAGAAATACACAGAATAATCTCCTGAGCAATCAGTCTCTTGGCTGAGGGCAGGGAGTGCACAAGGATCTGTGAGAAACAAAGTTGGAAGATTGTGGGCAAAAGCAGCATCTGCCCCATTTCAGAGCAGGACAGCACAGGATTAAACAAGGACAGGTACTCTGGGTTTCCCTGATGCACAGAAACTTCAGGCTCCAAACCCAGCAGTTACCCAGATAATTCCCCAAGGGGTTGCCTGGGATGCTCCTGGGTCCAGCTGCTCTTTGGGCTCCCCCCCACAACTTCTCCTGGCTGATGATTGAGGTGCCCCAGCAGGCAGATGAACATCACACAGCACTTGGTTGGCTTTTGGCTTGACCTAAAAGTGAGGTTTGAAGCTGAATTTCTCTCTCCCAGCCCATACCTCTGTAGATCTGATGTGCTGAGATATCTCCAGAGTCTTGGAAGTCAGATCTGAGAGAGCAGAGTTGAGTGTGGAGGTCCAGGAGGTGCTGTCAGTGATGGTTTTTCTGACAAAGATTTCATTCTCCTGCCACTCCGGGTATCCCTGGGCTGGGAATACTGTACAAACCTGCTTCTTCCCAAGAGCTTTGGATTAGAAAGGTTGGGTCCTAAGCTTGCAGGTCCTCCTTGGAAGTGTGGAAAGCTTAGGGGAGCCTGGGTTTGACAGCCTGGGTTTATCCAGGGAGGAGTTGCTGGGGCTGCAGTTTCCTGGTTCCATCATTTTTATTCATGGTTTGTGTGCCTCTTGCAGATGTGCCGACCAGCCTGCACTTCCAGAGCATGTTGAAGTCTCAGTGGCAGAACAAACCCTACGAGAAAATCAAACCTCCCAAAAAGCTCTCACTCAAGCACAGAGCCCCCATGCCTGCCAGCAGCCTGGCTGACCCTGCTCGCAAGGACCGCCACAAGCTGGTCAACTCCTTCTTCACTGCAGCCAGTAAGTGTCCTCCCTGCCTCCACCACCTCCAGGAACATTGCCTGATCTTTTCTCCAACAGCTCTGCAACCTGGCAGGAGAGAGGAGGAGGAAAAGGAGGAGGATCCCCTAAAAATTCAGGGGTTGAGGCCAGGGCTGGAGGTGAAGTGTGCACAGGGGGTGAAGTTCAGGTTGGGCTCAGCTCCCAGGGACCTTTTTTTGCTCAATCTCAGCCTGTGCTCCTGGGCACTCTGCCAGCTCTGAGCACATCTCTCCAGCCCCCCGAGGGCGTTGAACCCCCCCCTTTTTCCCTTGACCTGTCTGGATTTACAGAGCTGCTCAACTCTGCCCGCCTCTCCCGTTACCAAAAGCAAAAAGAGGTGAAAACTGGCATTTCATAGCTCTTCCTCTGTTCCCCTCCTCAGAGCGCTCACATCAAAAAACCCAACCAGACAAGGCACACAGGCCACCTTTAGAGGATTTTATGGCCGTGTCCAAGGCTGAGAGAGCTCCAGAGCACTCTCTTGTCCAACCTCCTGCCTGGGACAAAAAGCGATTGCGAGACAGCTCATCAGAGAGGAGTGAAGGTAGGGCCTGTCGGGGGGAGCTTGGGCTTTGCTGCACATCCAGCCTCTCTCCACCTCCTTGTCACCACCACAGCAATTCCCTGGTGTGCTTTTAACTGCTTCTTCCCCTCCCCCCAGGGCCTCTCTCAAGCTGGCAGCCCACCATCAGAAGGGGCTTCTCTTTCCCGCTGAGTTCCTCCTCAGCCCTGGCAGTTTCTGGTGCACGTGGTCCATTTCTCTCCACCACTTGGTTGGTGGGTTGGGGTTTTTGCCTCTTGTGTTCGTTTGTTTTTTTGTTTGTTTGTTTGTTAATGGAATTCTTCCTTTTCTCCCCCCCTCCTTTGTGTAGTGTTAAAGCATCACACAGATGTTGGTGGCCCAAGCTACTTGGCAGCAGCTGCAACCCCCCCACCTCACAGCCCTATAGCCCGACAACTCTCCACCTCCTCAGAAGGTTCTGCTCCTGCCAGCACGAGTTCACAGGGCACCTCCAGCACAGCTGTAAGTACCCAGGTGCCTTTCTGGAGAGGTGTCTGAGCTCAGCTCCATCCTAGGGTCTCATCTTTGGAGCACTTCACCTGGAGAGTGCTTCCTGTTTCTCTTAACCCCTTGGTTCACCTGATGGTCAGGTTGTGGATCCTCTTTTTTCTCTCCTGACTTTGGGTCTGTTGGGGTTCTTGGATTGAGTTTGGTTTGCAGAGCCAGGCAGCTGCAATTCCAGGTTCTCTGCCAGCTCAGTAACTGCTGGTAAATGTTCCTCTTATCAGAAGTCCCCTGGATTTGCTCAGCCTCTGAGCTTTGGTTTTCTGAAGCTGTCTGGGGCTGGCAGGAAGAGGAGCAGAAGAGCTGAGCACCAGCAGTGTGATGCTACTGGTACAGTGCTGTTTCCATGGAAATGGCTTTCCTGTGGTGGCCTTGGTGACCCTGGGCTGTCAGTGGGGTTGGAGCTGAGTCACAGGGCAGTGGGACAAGGGTGGTGGCAGCCACCTTGATTGTCACCTGCACACAAGCTTCAGCATTTGCTTAACTCATACAGTCTTCTGAGGCACACTCAGCCTCCCAGCACGCTACAGGATGACAAAATTTGGGATCTTCATGAAGCACCATCAGTGAGCAGGACCAGAACTCCCTGCCAGGGTGCTCTGGGACAGAGGGACCATGCAGCTCCTCTGCCAGATGTCATCCATCCTCCCAGCACCTGACCCAGCTTAACAGAAACCCTCAAAGGACTGAATTCTGAACTCTTCAGTGGCTCAGTGAAGAACCTGCCCTCTGTCTCACCCACTCCAGTTAAGAGTTTGTGCCACAGGGATGTGACCAAGGGACAGCAGAACACATTTCCTTGAAGCCCTGTGATGAAATCAGGGTGGGTAAGAGGCACCTGTCCATGTCAGAGCTGAGGACACTTCATGGCCCTGCTCCACGCTTGTTGCTCTGGTGCTGTCAGGCCCTTCTGGAGGTTCCTTCTCTGCAGAATTTTCTGCTGCATCATCAACTGTGACATCAGTGAAGAGATGTCACTGAAGAGCCAACAAGCACTGGGGAGTTTGGCACTGGGTGTTCTAAGTGTTCTGAAGGATGGTTCAGCAGCTCTAGCACCTCAAGATGATTTCTCCTTCTGCTTTGCATGCATATTTTGCTCTCCTCTTGATGCTTTTTCTGCTGCTTTTTCACAAGCTCATTCAGAAAAGCAAAACCAAGTGGCTTCCCTTCAGCAGCCAAATGCTGCAGGAGCACTCTGGGCACTGGGAAGAGGTCACTGAGCTCAGGGATCTGCATCAAGGATTGGAGCATCTCAGCCTGGAAAAAGTCTGGGTCAGGCCTCACATCCAGCAGTGACACACTGGAATTGCCTTGCTGCCATGGGAATAATTGCCCATCCACTCCATCCTCATCCAGCTTCAGACAAGTCCCAGGGTTTGACCGTGGCAGGTCCTAGGCAATTGGGTTCCTGAGACCAAAAGAGAGGAAAACCATGGTAAATTGGAGGTGACTCTGTTAGGAAGACACATTTGTGTGTCAGGCTGATCCATGAGGATTCAGGGCACTGTCACAGGTTTAGGAGAAGTTTTTTGGCTAGACAGATGGTAGGAGAGCACCCAGTGAAGTGTGGAGCTTATTTCTGTCTTGGAAAATCCATCCCAATCAAAAGCATGGCACAGATGGAAGCTGTGAGGCTCCAAGTGCAGCTTTCATAACCCCAGATGAACTCCTGGCTGACTGCTTCACATTCCTCCTCTGTCTCATGTCACAAGTGGTGGATCCACAGCCCTGCAGGGACAGGAGCAAGGGGGCTGTTTCCAAACTGAATGGTTCCTCCTCCTCTCCTCATGGTCTCAGGACTCTTCTTCCCATTGGCAGGAGGGAGATGGGTTCTAGGGGAGATTTTTCTTCTTGCTGGGTCAGTTTCTTAGCTGGATTGCTGATCTCCTGACCCCCCTGACTGGTGCCAGTGTGGAGGTGGTGGTTGGAGCTCTGCAGCGCTTGCTCACCTTCCCCACAGCCTTGGGTGGTACCTTGAAAGGTTTTGGGTTGGAAAGAGCTTCCACCAAGGGGTAGGTGAGCAAATTGCTGTTGGTTCTGGACAACATCTGACCCACCTCCTTTTTTTCTATCACTCACTCAACGTGACAAAACCTGCAGCCCTTTCTGACCTGTTTTTTTGTCTTTGTTCTGCAGCCAAGGAGGAGGAGAGGTGAAAGTTCATTTGATATTAACAACATTGTCATCCCCATGTCTGTTGCTGCCACGACTCGTGTGGAAAAACTGCAGTACAAAGAGATCCTCACACCCAGGTATGTGCCTGCTCCCCCCCTCCCGAAGTGGGGTCCTGGGTCACATCCCAGCCTCTTACCCTCCACATGTCTTGCAGAAATTCAGCCTGGCCTTAGGGTTGCAGTGCCTTAGGAGCAGGGCTTTCTTCTTCCTTGGAAGTAGGGGAAAAATCAGAAACCTTGATTGTATCATTGATGGAGACTTCCTGAGTTAGGAAATAAGTTGTAGTTAGGAAATAAGTTGTCTGAGTGTCTCTGCTGCCTGGAATCCATGTGCCCTGCTCAGGTCTCTTTGTACAATCTGGAGTCATCCTTAATGTCCCTTGTCCTTCTTCAAAGGATGACAGACATATTTGGGAAGTGTTCCCCATTTTTTTTCAGGATGTGGTTTAGTGGCCATGATAGTGTTGGGTCAGCAGCTGGATTTAATTGATCTTGGAGGTCTTTTCTAACCTTAATGATTCTCTGAAGCCTCTGAGCACATGAAACCAAAGGTCCTGGTGCTTTCCCAGCTCTGCACGTGTCCAGCCTGGGTGGTGGGTGCCTGGGCTGGGTTAATGCTTTGGGTTGCTCTGGCCAGGAGAAGCAGTGCCAAGCCTGGGCTGTGGTAGGAATCAGAAATTTCTTCTCCCCAAGCTGAGCATAAGGAAGTGAACTCTCAGCCCTTGGATTAGCACCATGGGTAAGATCAGTCCCTGGTTTTTTGCTCCTGAGTGCTTTGGGGGAGTGTGCCCACGTGTGCTGCAGCTGCTTTGTCTGGACTTCCAGGTTTCCAGTCTTGTTTTTGCCCTCCCAGTTCTCCAGGTCTCTTTCCCAGCTTACCTCTTTCCCTTCCTCCTGGTCCTACCTGCTCTTCCTGGCCCCATTTTGGAGCAGGACAGGGAAGGAGTCAGTCACTGAGCCAGAGGAAGAAGAGGAAATTCTGCAGCATCTGCTCTGCTTCCTCTGCCCTTGGCAAGGCTCCAGGAGCTGCTAGACAGCACCAGGAACGGGCAGGAGGGAGGAAGAGGAGGATGCTGGTGGCCTCACTTTCCATTCCTGATCCTCCCAATGTGGAAGGGAATCTCCTGCCATGGAAGGGAATCTTCTGACTGTGTCCCTCTGGTGTTGTGTTGCAGCTGGCGTGAAGTGGATATCAGTGCTCTGAAAGCCAGTCCTGAGGAAGACAACGAGGAGGTAGGAAGGGCTTGAGTTCCCAGGAGAGGTGGGAAGGGGTTGAGTTCCCAGGGGAGGTGGGAAGGGGTTGGCAGCCGTGTCCATGGGGGACACCAGAAGGGAGGGGACACAGAGACCACCCTGGGGAGTTGCAGAATTTCTTCCTTGTTTGCAACAAAATGGTAGAATTGGCCTTGCAGAACCCAGGCTGGTGTTGGCTCTCTTTCAGGAGAGGCATGAGGAGGCAGGAGTTGGATTAACTGGCTGGGTACAGCTGAACCTGAGCTCTAATTGCTGTCAGGAGACCTC
The DNA here is from genome assembly GCA_023637945.1 of Phaethornis superciliosus. NCBI lineage: Eukaryota > Metazoa > Chordata > Aves > Apodiformes > Trochilidae > Phaethornis > Phaethornis superciliosus. Next base: position 351,499 of record JAJQWJ010000029.1, read on the forward strand.
TCTGGGCAGCAGTCTTTTCTCTGGAATAGCCTAATCAAGAAATCATGAGCAATGGTGCTGCTCTAGTTATTATTTTAACTAAACTGATAATGATGGTATTTCTTCAAACCTGTATGTGAGCTCTTTCACTCTGGGATAAGAACTTTCTGGTTTTTTCAGGTTTTAATCCCTTCCTAAGCAATGCAGACTCAGTTTTTAACAAGGTGCTTTGGCACTCACTGGTAGCATCTGCTTCCTTCCAGATCCAAACCTTCATTTCAACTCCTGCTCTAGCTAAGGCTGGAAAAAAAGTGCCTGTGGATGTGTGTTTCAGAGAAGAAAGCTCTGATCAAGCCCTTTTCCCTTCCCTTTTCTTTCCCTTCCCAGATTGAGGATTTGTCTGATTCAGCCTTTGCTGCTCGCCATGGGAAGTGTGAAGAGATGGAGCGAGCCCGGTGGCTTTGGAGCACCAGCATGCCCCCCCAGAGGAGGGGCAGCAGGTACAACTCCCTAACCCTGCCCCAGCCCCCCCAGCACAGCCCTGGCACTGGCAGGGCCTGCCCCAGCACTGGGATGCAAAGAGTTGGGTTTTCCCAGCAGTGGGATGCTCCTGGGGAGAAGGTCGTGGAGGCTTTGTTAGATTGTCTGATCCATTAAAAAAATGGTTCCAAGCTTGTGTTGCTTTTGGAAAGTTTGGTCACCACCCACAAGAACAGCTGGAGGAGCCCATGTAGGGATGGGGTGTAGTCTGCTTGGGTCAGGGTGAGTTTACACACCAGAGAGGTTGTGGACAACCACCTCCTGCACCATCTGGTTGGATTCTGTTGAATCAAACACTTTTGGTGGTGTAAAAGAGTGGAGGCTGTTGTGGCAGCTCAGGAGTCTGGAGAAAGGAGGGCTGAGCTTCAGGGCATCCTTCACACAGGACCAAGGATCAGGGCTTTCACATCTCTGCTTGGTTGCTCCAGCAGTGCCATTTCTCTGCTCAGTTCTTTGCCTGTCCTTCCCTTCCTCTGACCAACACCACTCCATTCCCTTTCTGCAGTGTCTTTTGGTGAGTCTTTTGGCACAGCTTCCAGATGGGAATCTCAGCATAAACCCATCTAAGAAGAGATTCACTCTTCTCCATGTAATTTCTGGTGCTCTCTTTGGTTTTGAACCATTCTGCTGTTTTTGGGCAGAAACCTGAACTGCAGCTGCAGGCAAACCTCTGCCCCATTGTCTCAGTCTGGTTGTGGTTGTTCAGCCCCATCAGGTGTGTGCCATCCTGCAAGGCTGTAGCTGCAGGAACTTCTGGAAATGCAAAGGTGATGTTTGACAAACTCCATTTGTGCTGCTGGTTTGCAAACTTTTTCAGCCAGTTTCTCCCATCTGATCACCCTTCACCAGAACTTTTTTTTTGCTCTCAAGACCCTCTTGTAAGGATTTTGGTGAAGGATGTTGTCCTGAGGTCCTGGCTGCATTGAGGTGCACACAAAGTTTATCTCATAGGGATGCTGGTTGGGAAAGGATTTCCAGAGATCTCTGGTCCAGCAGAAGACCAGGTTAGCCATGGCTCTGCTTGGCCATGGCATGAGCATTCCAAGGATGGAGATTGCTCCAGAGCTGGTCCCAGCAGGGAGAGATGGGGATGTGTGTCCCTGGCTGGGGTCCCTCAGGGCTTGGTTGCAGTGATCCAGCCAGCCCCTTGCTCCTTGCCTGTGGAGAAACCTGAGCCAGGGGATGAGCAGTAAACACTGGGGCAAAGTCCTTTCGTTTCCCTGAAATGTCATTCTCTTTGTCATCTGCTCCAACACATCTGGTGAGCATCTTCTTGTCTTCCTGCCTCGTGTGCATAACAGAACTGTTTGGTTTTTTTCCTGTTGCAGCTTCTAAATTGCATCTTGACTCAGCACATTGGCTCTGGGGGGCTTCCTGCAGGTGTAGCTGGTTCAGCAGGCTAACTGGGGCTGGGTTTGTGTGTTCTGATGAACGCTTGGGCCAACATAGATTTTGGAATCTGAGCCTTGGCAGTGCTTGGTTGCCACTTTCTGCTGCAGTTCCTGAAGAGCTGCACACAGGTGTGGGGACTCCAGTTGGGTTTTGCTGTTGCAGCCTGTGGGTGTTTGATCTGGGAATCTGTGTAGGTGCTCAAACTTTCTGAATTCTTGATTTAAGTCTTCTGAAGTCATGGGGCTTTGCAGGGCTCCTCCTACACCCAACTGTTGAACTTGCTGCATTTCCATCATTACTGACTCCCTGCACTTGGTTCCTGAACTGCCTGCTGTCATGTGGATGCTGGAAACACATGGGAAAACCCCATTTTCAAGTGCCTAATTTCATAGGGTAGCTTTTCTCATTGTGGTATTCGTGCAGCACTCCCAGCATAGGAGATGTGTGGGACCCAGAACCTCAGGAGAGCAGTGCTGGTGTTGCACCAAGAGAGTGGAGAAGGCTCAGAGAGGAGCCTGGAGGAGTTCACTTCACCTCAGGGCTGTGGCATTCCCTGCTTGCGTGTGCCAGAATCCTGCTGCCTTCCCAGCATCCTGTGGCTGCTGCTGAGGGATGGTGGGGAGGGTGGGAGCTGAGCTGGGACTGCAGCCAGGCTCTCAAAACTCCTGCATTTTTTTCTCAAGGTCTTACAGATCGACAGACGGACGGACAACCCCCCAGCTGGGGAACCCCTGCACCCCCCAACCCTCATCCCCTGAGGTGGGCAACTGCCACTCCCACCCAGAGCTGTCCCACACCCACTCACCGCGCAGCCCCATCAGCCCAGAACTGCTCTCAGCACCCCTCACCCCTCTCTCCCGGGACTCCATGAGGCTCCTGTCCAGCGAGGACACCCGGTGCTCCACACCCGAGGCTGGCCTGGATGAGCAGGTGGGTGTCTGGATGAGTGGGTGGGTGTCTGGATGGGTGGGTGGGTGTCTGGATGGGTGGGTGGGTGTCTGGATCAGTAGGTGGGTGCCTGGATGGGTGGGTGGGTGTCTGGATGGGTGGGTGGGTGTCTGGAAGATCAGGAGATGGTTGCTGCTTCCCCTTGAGGACATTTCCCTCTGGTTCTGATCCTGGCAGGAAGGGGTCCCGAGTGCTGCCTCGGGGGGGATTGAAGGGAAAGCTGATGTTCAAACGTGGCTCTTCTCTCTTCCTGGCTGTGGGGAGGCAGCTTGGAAGCCTGCAGGGGGAAATCCTTCCCAAAGCTGGGCTGGGGAGCGTGGTGGGGGCAGCAGCAGCTCGGGGGAAGTTTGGCGGGGGGGGAGGTTTGGAGCCTGCCGTGTCCTCCCCACGTGTGCCAAAGCTTTTCCCGGCTCAGGCAGCGAGGACGAGTCAGCCACGGAGAGGGAGGGAGCAGAAAAGCTTTTCCAGAGGTTTTTCCCTAGCTTGCTGTCTCTCCCCTTCAGGCTGTGCAGCCCTGGGAGCGCCGAACCTTCCCTCTCTCCTACGACCCCAGGACAGAGTGCGAGGACCAAGCAGACCCCCAGGAGCGGTTGTCGCGCTGCACCCGCCGCACCTCGGGCAGCAAATCCCGGGAGCCCGATGGCACTTCTGCTTTACCCAACCTGGGCAGCCTCAAGAACCGAACCCCCCTGGCCACCCCCTCCTCCTCTTCCTCTTCCTCTTCCTCTTCCTCCTCTTCCTCCTCCTCCTCCTCCTCCTCTTCCTCCGCAGCAGTTCAGCGGCCAGCGCACAGATAGAGACATCGGGGAAGACATGAGCAAAACCAACACACAGAACTAACTCTTGGCATTAAAGCTTCCAAAATCTGCGTTTGATATTCAAACATCCTGCCGGGAATTTTCACAGTTTTTAGTGAATTTAAGGAGTTTAGAAACTGTTTTTTGTTTTCTTTTTTTTTTTTCTTCTTTTTTTTTCTTTCTTTTCTTTTTTTTTTTTTTTTTTTTTTTTTTCTTCTCCATGTTTCCTTGTCACAAGAATGAGAGCCCCCAGATTCCTCCCAGTGGAGTTGAAGCCTCGGGAGGGGAGCAGCCCACCAGACCCCCCCACCCTCCCCTCTTTCCATCTTTCCCTTCTTAGCTGTATAAAACTAGAGCACAGGATTTAGCTGACTAGCAGACTCTGGGGATAGTTTTTCTCAAGCAAAAGGGTGTTCTTTTCTCTTAACCCATTATCCCTCCCCTCCCTGAAAGGTTTTAGTGGAGTGAAATTAGTGGTGAAAAAGTGGTGTCTTGGGATTGCAACCTTCCCTGGCTGGCTGGCTGGCCTTACCTGCAGAGAACCCACCCTGCACTTCACCCTCCTGCCCTTTGCTCTCCTAGGTTGTAGTTCCAGGTATCCCGAGGGAGGGGGGGGACTCTGAGCCCCCTCCCCATCTCCCCCCTGCCCCCTCCTCCTCCTCCTCCCCTTGCCAGGGAGCAGCCAAGGTGGAAGAGGGAAGGAGCAGAATCCCCTCTCCAGGGCAGGAAGGGATTTTGGGAGCCCCCCAGGGGGGTTTCTCCTGGGCTGAAGGTGCAGGGAGAGGGGGAGAATCCCCATCCAGGTGTGGTTGGCTGCTCAGAGCAGAATTCCCCAAGGAGACCTCTGGGAATGTGGCTCCCAGGTGGGGAGCAGGGGGGGGTCTGGAGCTGGGACCCTGCAGCCCCTCCACAGCTCTGGGTCCCGGGCCGGGTGGGTTTGGGCTCAGCAAAGGGGAAAGAAGAAGGGGGGTGGGGGGGTGTCAGGTGCCCCCCAACGTTTTGTGGGAGGGTGGGGGGGGGGGGTGTTTGTTGGAGATCCCTCACTACTGCTTCGCTCCACTCCCAGCCGCGGTCCCAGAACCGGGGTGGGTTCTGTTTTGTTTCTCGTTGGTCCGATGTGCCACCTCCTGACAGGTGATTTTATTTTCAAACCGAGTTCGCTGTTGTTCCTCCCCCCCCTTTTCCCATTCCCACCCCCCCCCAGGTCCCTCCTGCCCCCCCAGTGACTCCAGGATCCCGCACACCGTTCCCATCTGTAACGCTTTCTGATCCCCACGGTGTGGCTATTGGTCCCTGTCCTGTTGCTAGCCTTGTGCCTGTCTTATGTATAATCACATCCAAAAAAAAAAAAAAAAAAGAAAAAAAAAAGAAAAAAAAACCAACAAAAAAAAAAAAAAAAGGAAAAAAGAAAAAAAAAAACAAAAAGAAAAACCCACAATGGACATAATTTTTTTTTTTTTCCATTTTGTAATCGTAAAGAAATAGTAGCTAAACTGCTTAATGGTTGGGGTTTTCACAATTTTCAACATTATCTAGTGTTTTTGGTTCTGTTCTAGTTTAAAAGATTTGTCATTGTTTCTTTTTAAAAAAAAAAAAGAAAACAAAAAAAAAAAACACAACCCACAACGCTACCATATCCCTCTGCATAAGTGCTTTTCTATTTATAAGGTTGAAAATTCTGAATAACCCTTTTAGCATTATAAAAAAAAAAAACACAAAAAAAAACCAAACAAAACCACCTTGTATTTTGTAAATATTTTCTTTTCCTGCTTTGAGCTGTGTAATGTCCTTGTTATATAGAAATGCTTTTCTTCCGAGAAGCTGATCTTTGTTAATGTCTTGATTCTGTTGGCAAAGCACAAATGTGCTTATAAAAAAAAAATAAAAAAATTAAAAAAAAAATTTTAAAAAGGATTAAAAAAAAGGATTAAAAAAAAAAAATTTAAAACAGAATATTCTATGGAACTGCAGTTTGTGAACCCTGAGCTGGGGAAAGGGGCAGAGCTGCTGCTTCCCTCCCCCCCACCTTTCAATTGGGTCTTTTTTTTTTTTTTTTTTTTTTTTCTTTTTTCTTTTTTCTTTTTTTTTTTCTTTTTCCCCTTTCTGAAGTTTTTTCTCAGCAGATTGTTGTCGGAGGGACCAGAGGGGGTGGTTCTGCAGGACCAAGGAGGGGATGGAGGAGGGTGTGGGGTTCATGGGGTATTTTTTAGGTTGAAGGTCTTGCTGCCAGGGGCACCCCTGCCTTTGCCCTCCGGGGGGGTTTGCTGTGGAAATTAAAATTTTTGCAAGAAGCAGGGGGGCACAGGGGGGGCTTCCTTGGGTGCTCTTCAGTTCCTAAGAGAATTTACACTTCAGTTTTGTTACCCGAGTGGGTGGGAAGCAGGAAGGTGACCAGCAAAAAAAAAAAAAAAAAAAAAAGAGGTGGCATCCTGGGTATGGATGGGTATTAATTTCATTAACTTATTAATTAATTAACCTGGGTATTAATTCGTTACAATTAATTAATGGGGGGGGAGGGGATCCATGGTGCAAAGGGTGAGAGCAGCAGCTGGGGAAAAAAAAAGAAATAAATAGAGTGTGAGGGCTGGGAAAGGTGTGGAGGGAGCAAAGGGTTGGGGGTGTTGGGGTCTCACCTGATCCCAGTTCCCCCCCCAGTTCCCGGTAAAAAAGGGGCCGTTTGTTGTAGTAAGGACTTTATTTCCAAATTCACTTTTACGGCAACAGTGTAACCCAGTTGTTAAAACGCACGAAACACCATGGACACCACAGACAGAAGCTAAGCTAGAATGAGGATAACACTGAGCTCAAACCTTCCCTCCCCTCCAGGGCACTGGGGCTGCCAGCACCACCGGCACCTCTGCCACCTCACCTCACAACCAGTTTATTTTATTTTATTTTTTTTCCAATGTAGAAAACCCCTTTTGTTTGTTTGTTTGAAATCAAGGCCGGTTTTAACCCCTGTTTTTTTTTTTTTTTTATTATATTTTTTTTCCAGCCCAAGATGTGTGTGGAGTAAAGGAAAAAGCCCATGGGCTGTGCTCGTGGTCACCCTCAGGCCTGGGGTTGGGGACATGGCTGGGACAGCAGTGGATGACAAGGGCTGTCCTGGGACACCCCCCCCTTCCGTGGCAGCCCCCCCCCCTTTTTTGGGGGACAGATGGGACTGGGGGTGTGCTCAGCAGGGAGCTGTCCCCTGGCTGGGGACACCGGGGTCCTTTGGGAGCTGCAGAGTGGGGATGGGGAAACTCAGCTCCATCCTGTCCTGCAGCCAAAATGGGTTAATGGGGGGGGGGGAGGGGGTAAGGGGCTGGTGAGGGGGGGCAGGGAGGGGTCACAGAGGACAAAACTCCCACAGTGGGTCCTACAGTGGTAGGAGGATGGTGACAGAGTGGGGGACACAGAGCCTGAGAGCCACAGAGCAGCACCTGGGACCCAGACCCTCTCCCCAGCAGTAAAACAGCTCCTGGGGCTGCAGAAAAAAGGGTTGGACCCCCCCACCCCACCCCCCCCCCCCAGACACAACCACCCTCCCCTGCTGAGGAGGATGATGGTGGAGGTGGTGGTGCCCATCAGCTCCTGGAAGGATGGGAGTGGGGTCTGGGAGGAAGCTCCTGCTCTGCCCTCCCCCCCAGCTGCTGGGACCACCTCTGCCTCCAGCCCAAGGACAACCAGTGCCCCTGTGAGATTCCCCCCCCCCCCGTGGCTGGCCCAGTCAGACCAGTTTCAGGCCCAGTCAGACCAGTTTCAGGCCCTTTCCTTGCAGCAGAGGGCTTGGGGTGCAGGGTCTGGGCACCCCTCTGCTGTCTCTCAGGGTGGGGGGTGTGCACTGAGCTACACTGGTGGCATCTCAGCCTCTTTGGTTGTAGTGTTAAGGGGCAGGTGGGTGCAGCACAGCCCCTGGGTCCCTCGTCCCCCCCCCCCCCCCCCCCCGTCCCCCCTCCTTAGGTGTCCCCAGGCCCAAAAGCAACAAAAAGAACTCAAGGGATCAGTGCTTTTCCCCGTGTGGTGCTGGGGGGTGGGGGTGGGGGGGTGTTGGTTGGGGCATTGGGTTAGGAGATGCTGTGAGGGCCAACACACTGCAAACCCAAGCCAGGAATGTGCACTGGGGAGGGGGGTATCAAGTGCCAGGTGCCCCCCCTCCCCCCAAGAATAGGACAGGAACTGGGGAGCATCCAGCACCCCACACCCCCCCCCCCAGCTACACTCCTCCCACTCGTGTCCTGCTGGGTGTCTCCTACCCCTGCCCACGGAGCCACCGAGCTGCCACATCCACCATGCTCAGCTGACCTTGCAGGGGGAGAAAACCAAAACCAAACCAAACCAGAAACGAAACACAACAACCCAAAGCTGTCACCGAGCTGCACCCAAACCCCAGGAGCCCCCCCAGCCCTGGAGCTGGGGCTGCCCCTCAGAACAAACCCCCCTGAGCCCTGGGAGAGGCAGAGAACTGAGAAGCCCCAAGGGGCAGCCCCCGGTTCCCCCCAAGGAGCAGGGATTCTGCTGCAGCCCCCCCAGCCCAAAGCCCTCCCCAGGGAGCAGGGCAGGGGCTCTGTGCCCACATGCAGCACCAGCTCTGGGCACAACCACCTCAGCCCCTCCTCACCGGGCAGCGGCCGAGCTGGCGTGGGGCAGCTCAAAACTACTTACAGCATTATTAAATTATTATCATTATTATTATATTTTTTCTTTTTTTTTTTCTTTTTCTTTTTTTTTTTTTTTTTAAACACATGCTCATTTATGAAAACAATCACCCTGGCACGGTCCAAGCATATACAGACAAATCTACTCTACGACACGAGGGGCTGCCAAAGGAATAGGGAAAAGCCTCTACTCATCCACTCAGCGGTTCCAGCACAGCCACGGAGAGGGGAAGGGTCCCCCCCAGGGGTCCCCTCTGCAGTGGGACCCCCCAGCCTGGTCCTGGATGGTTCTCCAGCTGCCGGAGCTGAGAGCAGGGTTGGGGGGGGGGGGGAAGGGAGAGGGAGGAGGAGGTACCTGGCAGTTATCTTCATACACATCTCGTCTTTCAGAGGTAAAAAAACAAAAAAAGGTTTCATCCGAATGGGCAAAATTTAATGCAGGGAGGGAGGGCACCTCCCTGCAGTCCCTGGCTGCAGCACCCACTCCCTCTGCAGGAGCCCTCCAGCCAAGGGGAAGGAGCAGCACCCTCCTGCTGCCCTCTGGGGTGCTGGGCTCAGCTCTGCCCCCTCCCCACTTCCCCGGGGCGGTGGGCACCCCTGGCAGGGCTGGGAGGGTGAAGGAGCTGGAAGGGGGAGGAGGGGAGGGAGTGGGGGACGGGCTGTGCGCTCCGAGGAGCAGGGGGAGAGGAGGTTTTGTACCTCATAGTGTCACTGATTTTGAAGTCCTGGAGCTAGAGCTGAATGAACAGTAAAAGCAGGTTAAATCATTAACCAGTTAGGGGATGGGGAGGGTGGGTGGGTGGGGGAAAGCAGCTGTAAAAGGAACAGAGGAAGAAGGCCAGATTATTCTTTTGTTTGTTTGTTTGTTTGTTTCGTTTTTTCCTTTCATCTCCTTTCTCCTCGTCTCCTCGCCTGCCCTGCCCCCATCACAAGCCCTGCTTGGCCAGAGAAGCAGACACCTCATCGGCTAGCGTGGCCAGCTGGGGGGAGTCCACCATGTTGATGCTGCCAGAGGAGGAGACGTTGCTAAGGCGGCGGGGGGAGGCATCTCCAGAGATGGTGGGGGATTTGTAGACGATTTCAGCGCCGTGGTCGGTCTTGGCTTTGGCGTTCTCGCGGAAAGTCAGCTTGTGGGTCTCAATCTGGGAGGAGGAGAGAAGGAGAGAGGGGGGGCGGGGGTGAGAGGGATGCAGACCACCTGCAGAGGTGGTGTTTTACCTGCAGAACCAGCCACTGGGGTGCTGCTGTCAGAGGAAAGCTCTGTTGATAGAATCAGGGCATGGTCAGGGTTGGAAGGGACCCCCAGTCCAACCTCCCCTGGCAGAGCAGGAGCCCTCAGGGCAGGACCCCCAGGAACACATCTAGAGGGGGTTGGGAAGTCTCCAGGGAAGATTCCAAAACCTCCCTGGGCAGCCTGGGCCAGGGCTCTCTCATCCTCACAATCAAGAAGTTTCTCCTCGTGTTGAGGTGGAATTTCCTATGTCCCAGCTTAAACCCATTACTGCTCCTCCTGTTCCTGGGCACCACTGCAAAGAGAGTGGCCCCATCCCACTCCTCAGATCTTTATAGGGCTAAACATATATATATTTTTTTATAGTTCATTGGCCTGATGGCCCTCAGGCACATCCCTTCCAGTAGCCCACAGGAGGAATGGGCAGAACTGGAGGGGGTGGCAGTGGAGCACTCAGGATGCTCCCCAATCCTCCCCAAGCACCCAGGTGGGGGTGGGTCCCAGGCAGAGGACTCAGCACCACCTGGGCTGCCCCCCACCCCCCTGGGAGGTTGACAGAGGGGGTGGGAATCCCAAACAAGGAGTGAAGCTGCCCCTGCACCAGCCCAAAACGCTGCTCCCAGGAGCCAAACCCCTCTCCTGGTGAGGAGCAGGGAGGTGGGGTGGAAGTGGAGGGGGTTTGCTACTTACTGGTGCCCTCCCCAGACAAGTGCAAGGCTGGGAGTTGGCTCTCCAGGGAGATGGGTGGCTCCAGAACCAGGGACTGGAGCCCAGCAGGGTTTGGGCTTGAGGTCTGAGCAGCCTGAGGACAGTTCTTGTCTTCCTTGCCTTTCTCTCTCTACAGGTGAAGAAACCCACCCAGGGGTGCAAAAAAACGCATCAGCGATAACAAAAAAAAAAAAAAAAAACAAAAACCAAAAAACCACCAAGATCCAATAAATGTCAACCAGAAGGAAAAAGACCAAAAAAAAAAAAAAAAAAAAAAGACAAGAAAAAGAAAATGGGGCAGAAAAAGATCTGGAAAAAAAGGTCCATTTGCTGGCTCATAGGAAGAACAGTTGCTGCCTCTGGAGACAAGGAGGAAAGCTTTCCCCAGGCATTGAAGGTGCTGGCACAGGTAGCTTGGCAGAGCAGGGCACCCTTGATTCCTCATGGGAAACCCAACAGCAGAGTGGCACAGGAATCAGTGTTCAAGCCTGGAAAGCTGTGGAGTGTGTGTCCAAATTTGGATCTTTTGAGACACAGAGCAAAGAGGAGACTGGAGACATGGGAAAGGCTGGGAAGGGGCAGCAGAACTGCTCTATATGGAGGGCTGATGGGGCTCAGCCCTGTCCTGTCCCCTCTCTGCAAAGAGAGTGTCACACCTAGGGACAGCACTGCCTGAGGATGGTCCCTGGTGCCAAAGTGGGAATGGGATGGGCAAGGGAAACAACCTGAGGCAGTTTCTGAACTCAGGTTACACTGACAGCCTCCTCCAGGTGGGGTTCAGGCAGAGTGTGGGCAAGTGCCATGCAGGGAGGCTGAAGGGGGTGATGCCACTGCTGTGTCACACCTTGCAAATAAAATGTCCTTTCCAAAGGGTGAGTTCTTCAAAGTGTGGCCCAGTGAAGGTTCCAGGATGTGAAAGAATCATCACTGTAATCATAAAAAAGTGAAGCCCAGGGCAGTCTGATGCGTAGCAGCAGCGAGAGAAGGGTAAGGAAGTCAAGCAGTCCCTCAGTCAGAGGCCAGGGCCAGCACTGCTGGGAGATGAAGAGCTGGGAGGTGCACAGAGAGAAGATGGCCAAGAACAAAGAGCCAAAACACAGGAGCTGAAACAGAACTTCCCTTCCCACCAAGCAGAAAGGAAGTGTTTGAAAAACACAGCAAGATAAAAGAACAGTTTTGGGTTTTTTTTCCCCTCCCCCCAAGAGAATTCAGCCAAGTGTGTCACCAGGCTGCAGCTTCACCTCTGTGCTTACCTCCTGCAAGGGACCTGGCTGTCCTCAAAGAGAGGTCACAGATGTGTTTTATTTAGCTCAGACTTACTGTGAAGTCACCATCAAAGTCCCCAGGCAGGATCAGCTCACCCTGGGTTCAGTATTCACCTGATTAGCTTTTGTCTTTCCATTTCAGTCCCCTCAAACACAGAGCACCCCTGCACAGTTGTCCTTGGTCAGTCTCAGCTGGGAGAGGGACTTGAAGTGAGATCAGCTTTCTTCTGAAGTGACTACTGCAAAGTCACCTTTTCTAAATAAAGCTAAGCCTCTAATGCTCCACTTTCATCAGGGAACCAACACCTCTGCAGCTCCCTGAGCTGCCAGCTTTGTGCCACACTGCTGGGAGTAATTGGCAAGGCAGAGCTGACAAGAAGCTGCTGCTGGTGGCACCTCTTAATGGGGAGACTGGAGACACAAACACCTTTCTGCACAAACTTCAGAGAGGAAAGCAGAGGTGAGGATCTCACTGACATTTCACACTCATTCAGGAGGCCACAGGCCAGGAAGAGGACAGAGTCTGGCATCCTCACAGCTCTGCCATGGCTGTGCTCCAGCAAATGCCCTCCAGGATGAGGAGGGGGTGTGGGCAGGGGCTGAGCAGCTCAGTCCTGGGTAGGGGGCTCCTTGTTCTCTGAGGGAGGAGTGTGAACATGGGCAGCAAATCATTTCAAGTGCTGGGGAAGAAGTGCTGCTTGGTGGGGGAACATGTGGAGGGGCCACGTGGGCTGAGCAGGAGCTTCTCTAAATCCTCTTTGCTCCCATGCTTGCCCACTGGGCAGACAGTCCCTTGCAGCAGAACAACACCACTGCTCCTGACCCAGTGCCCCTTTACCTTTTTATTTCCTCCTCCAGGGACGTGGCTGATGTTATCTAAGGACCCAATTTTTGACTGCACCTTATCTTTGAAGTCCAGTTTCTCAGATTTCACCTCCACCTGGCCACCACCTGGAAAGAAAAGAGCACAAATGGGTGGGATCAGTTTCTGTGCCAAGCAGGGCAAGCTGGAGGGAAAGAGCTTGAGGTTTGAGCTGCTGCTCCGAGGTGGCTCAACCACAACCAGGAAAAGGACAGCAGGATTCCTACAGTCATCTGGGCAACCCAGGAGTGGGAAGCAGAGTGAAGAGACTTCCCAAAGTGGAAAAAGCTTTCCAAAGCTCTATGTGGAGCTGACAGATATCCTAATGTTTATAGAGCCAAGGGCAGGTTACTCCCAGTGGGGGAACCAGCAGTTCATCCTATTTATTCCTAAATCTTTCCCATGAAGGTGTTGGCACAGACCACATCCCTCCCCTGGGGGAGTGGTGAGGCAGTCTGGAGAGGGTCTGGCAGTGCTGGAGCTGGGAATAGCATCCAGCACCCCAGGGCTCAACCCTGATGCTCTGCTCACTGTTCCAGTGACCCTCACTCCCTGCACTACCCCAACCCTCTCCCCTTTTCCAGATGCCCCCCACGAGGCTGTCTGGGAGCTCCCAAGGTGCTGCTGAGCCCAAAGGTACCTGGTTTGTGATGGATGTTGCCCAGGGAACCACATTTGGATGTCACATGGCTCAGGTCAACTGGCTTGTAAACAATTTGAACCTGTCCATAGGAGAAAGGAAACGACAATGAGTTTCTTGTCAGTGCAGGGAGCCTGGGGAGGGGGAGGCACAACACACACCAGCACCTGATCTGGATTGAAGGGAAAGGACAGCTCAAACCCCAGTAAGATTAATAATAATGCACAAGAAACTGTCATCAGAAATGGGAGATCATTAATGCCCGTGTGCAGTAGCCTCTTAACATGTCAGCATGCACAAGATCACCTCTCCAACAAGAGGGGAGAAGTAGAGGCAATTTTAAAGTGCTTAAGTGAGAGAGAAAGTGGAGTGGTAATTAATTAAGATTTGCATACACATCATCCAAAAGGAGGAGATATACCAGAGAGAAAATGTAAAAAATAAATACCTTTTCTGGTGTAAAACATAAAGCTTATGTCCACAAAAACTGAAAGAACAGAAATGATCAATGTGCACAGAACTTTTAAAAGAGTGACCAAAAATATGCATTTCTGAAAAAAATGCTGTAATGGAAATAAGTCTGGTTTAAAAAAAAAAAAAAAAAAATCTAAATATCTGGTAGGAGTTCACATAATATAAATTAAAATGGCAATTCTAGTAAATCCAACCACAACAGTGTTTCATGGGACTATGGTCTGTTTTTTGTTGGTTTTTTTTTCATTCATTTGCCACCCCTCAACACAAGCTCCAGCAATTCCACATATTCCACCCCATTCCAAGCATGGCCCCAGGGGCCTCCTGGGTGACACGAGATGCACACAGAGGGAAGGTTAAGGTGTTAGCAGTTCAACACCACACTGGAAAACACCAAGGACTGGAGAGGCCTGGGACCATCAGACAGCTGCAAAACCACAGCACGTACACACCAGCTACAGCAGGAGCAGGAGACAAGGGGTGAGAAAAAATCCCCCCACCCCCAGAAGTGACCTTGGCCCCTGGGTTTGGCCCCAGCCCTGGGTGTGAAGCAGTTGTTGCTGTAGTTGGGGGGGCTGAGCAGGAGCTGAGCAGCACCTGGAGGTTGGTTCCTGCTCCCTGGGAAGTGTCTGGCTCTCAGGAGCAGCCTGGATTTCAGGAGGAGCAGCACATGCTGCTCTCTGGTTTTGTCACCCTGGAGGTGACAGTTCCACATGCTGCTCCCAGCACCAAAGGGATCTTTGCAGAGGAGCTGAGTCCTCCAGCCCAAAGTGGCTGAAAAGCAGCCCGAGGGATTTGCTTTGGTCACTGCTCTCCATCCAGCTGAGCACCCTGTGCTGAGGCAGCCTGGCCTCATCCTGAGCCCATCACCCTGAGACAGAGGTGCTGGGCTGTGTTACTGCACTGAGAAACAACCCCCCCGTCATTCAGGCAGGAAAAGGGGGGGAAGGAAGAGAGACTCAGTGTCACCAGTCCCACCTGCACAAGCCACTTGTCTCCCATGCTCACACAGACCAAAAAAAAGGCACATTTGACAAAATGGGGACAAGGAGAGGGGAGAAAAGCAGCCTTAGGGTCTGGGAGCACATTGCAGACACAGGACATGGAGACAGCATTGGGAAAAGATCACACATTTAATGCACTGGGCAGGAGGAGAGCTAAACTGAGTTGGAAAGCAGGAAACAGACCCCCAAAAGACAGAGCTGGGGATTTTCTAATCCCAGCCATGACCTCAAAGGGCCTGTGAGCAATTCAGGCACCACTGGAACCTGGGACTGAAAGATCTCAGTTCCAGAGGGGGAATCAATCAGCAGCTGAAACACTTTCTGCTCTCATTCCAGTTCCCCTTTTTTTTTTTAAAGACAGGATTCCATTAACCCTTCCCCTCCTGCTGGGGAGCAGAGAAGGGTCTTCCTCATTTTAGCAAGGAATGAAAAAGGGGCAGAGAATTGCCTGCCTGGGAAACCAGTGCCAGAGACCTGGGGATGCCACCCACCTCTCAGCATCAGCACCCAATGCTTTGTCAGAGCATCCACCACTGCTTCAAAAACCAAAAAATCTTCTGACCCCAGGATACTCCAGCTCATTCCTCCTGAAGCAGCAGTGCTTGGGCAGGGAACCATTGCCCCCAGGACCATGGAGCTCATCTCCTGGTGGGGGTCCCTTGTTTGCCCCTCTCTCAGGGGAGCCCCAAGGACAGGGGCTTTGTTCCCAGAGTGAAGCTGCTGCTGCTGCTTCCCCTCTCAGTCATCAACACCACTTCCACTGCTGGCAGAACCCAAAATCCAGATCATTCTTAAGCCCCTGCAGCTGCCAAGGGGTTTGCCCATGGTGTGAGCTCAGTGGGGAGGAGGGGGAGCTCAGCACCCCGTGCTGCCACCACAGCACAGATGATTCCTAAGAAACACTGACTCCTGGTGTAACCACTGGTTCACCACCACACACCAGGGATCCAGATCCTGGGGTAAGAAAGAGCAGAACAGGCATGGAACCTGTTTCAGAGGCCTGACCTCTCTGCAAAGCAGCTGCTCTGCCCCATTAGATAAATGCAGAATGACACCAAATTTAAGTTGGAGGTTGCAAACCCAGTCCAGTCCCAATGCTTACGTGCCAAATTCTCTGAGGTTCTCAGGGAGGGCATCCACAGAGATCAAAACCAGCACAAATAAAATCCACTGGGAACATCTGAGAGGTACCAGGCAGCTTCCTCAACTGGCCACAGACCAGGCAACCACAGCCTTAGCATCACACTTGGGGTCTTAGTGATGCTCCTTCCTCAGTCCATCATCTTTCCTGGACCCAAAATCTTGCTTCCAGAGCGAGAGGTGTAAACCCACCAACCTCTGTGGAGTTTCTCCAGGTTTCTGGCACAGTAACTGAAAGCTGAGTCTGGCTGTTTATCTGGGAATGGTTGGAAATGGCCATGTATGAATCAATTAATTCAGTATCCCTTTAAGCTCAGCCTCCATGTGCACTGCCAGACACACTCATTAGCAAGGAGAAGCTTAACATTTGCATGGATCATACTTGCCTGATGGGAATGGGCAGGAAGCTGTGTTTTCACATCTTGTGCAGAATCGTGTGCAATTTAGCAGTAAATTAAGCAACAAGGACAGTGTTTGCTCATAAATCTATCCATCTACTGCCCCAACAGCTACATCACTGTCTGCTAGAGGCCACCATCCCTGCAGACAATGAGGTATCAATCCTTCCAGGTAGTGTAAAACCTTGGGGTTAAGAGGGTGGTTTGATCCAGACATGGGTTCTACATGGGTCAGTTAGTTCTGTCCATGTCAGGCATGTACAGGACTTGTTAGGGTTTCTCTAATCATGTCTTTTGGGTTAAGGGGGTTACATGACAGCACGTCACCAATCACTATCTGGCAGCAGGGTGGCTGCAGATAGCATTGGAGGTTTAGTGTGGTACAACATGCCACTACTACTAAGGATTATTACAGTGCATTCAAAGTGTGAAGGTACTCACACTGCCTCCTCCTGGGATGTGTTTGATATTATCCTTTGAGCCACACCTGGATTGAACGCTGCTAAAGTCCAGCTTCTGATTAATTATCTGCACCTTTGGTAGCCAGAAAAGAGTCATTGCACGTCACCAATTGCTATCTGATGGCAGGGGCTCTGCAGATAGCATTGGCAGTTTAGTGTATACAACATGCCACTTATTAATAAGAACCATTATAGTGCATTGAAAGTGTGAAGGTACTCACACTGCCTCCTCCTGGGATGTGTTTGATATTATCCTTTGAGCCACACCTGGATTGAACGCTGCTAAAGTCCAGCTTCTTATTAATTATCTGCACCTTTGGTAGCCAGAAAAGAGTGTGAAAAACAACATTGACCATTGGCAGCTTGACCATGAGTTATATCACTAACACCAGGCACCTGCTTTCCAGGGCCAAGAGAAAAGGACAATCTCTGGCTTGCTGGATAGATTTGTCTACTCAGGGGTTGGGAACTGAAGCTGGAGGCAGGGAGGTTCTAGCTGGAGGTTGGATACATCTGGCTAGCAAGGCAGCCCTGGTTTCCAGGCCGGAAACACAGGAAAAAGGTCAGCTCATCCCCTTCTCTTTCACTGGAAGGCACCAGTGGGCTTGTGCAGAGGCAGAGGAAGGATGAAGCTGAGAGAAAAATGCCTGCTGAGCCCCAGCTCCCATGCCAGGCAGCATGTCCCTTCCCCAGGACAAACACACACAGCCTCACATCTCCAGCAAACTGAGCCCAGGGGTGGAGCTGGGCAGGGCAGGAGCTGAGTCTGGGACAATGAGCACTTGTGCAGGGCTCAAACTCCCTCTACAGTTACAAAAAGAAAAAGCAAAGGCTGCCAGGGATGCAGTTCCCTGCCTGCAGTTTGCTTAAGGCCTGGAGAGATGAATGAAAAAGGGCAGCACAGAGCAACCCCTCCTCCCCCTCACCTCCGAGGCAACTTTCTGCTGCATTCCTGACTCCAGCTCGGGTGGGAATGGCTCAGTGCCCCGGGGGGAAGCACACACCCTGCTAACCGCCCCCCCCCTCCAGTCCTGCCTGCCCTCTCCCCTCACACACATATTTTGGGGTTAAATAATGAAGCTGTTTCTTTTTAGGCTTTGTTTTCCCCTGTTTGGGTTTTCTAAGGGCAGAGAAACAAAGACAAAAAGATGAAGTCAGTCCCTGCCCCCTTCCCCTGTGTGCACTGGAATGGATTCACAACCTATCCCAGTATAAGCCAGAGGGAAATGCAAGCAAAAACCAGCAGGCACCCTCAGGACAAAACCTGTCTGAAGCAGAACCCCCATGAGCAGGAAGGAGACAGAGCAGTGTCACTGAAGATGCAGTCCTTGGGTGACATTTCAGCATGTCCCTGTCTTGCTGCTGCCAGGAGAGCTCCAGCTCCTCACCCCCCAGGCTGACAGTCACCTCCAGCACCACTTTCCAAGTCCACATCCTGCAAACCAGGACCCAGTTCTGCTAGAACCAGGCTTTGCCACAGCAGCACTTGGTGATCCAGCAAAAGCAAAAGTGCCAACCAAAAAAAAAGTCACCCTAAAAATCAAACTCATTGCCATCAGTCCCTCCTGCCGAGAGCAGCCTCATGCCCTGCAAAATCTCCAAAACAGAGCAGCCAGCCATTACCCCCTGCAAAAAAGCAATGAAGTGCCCCAAATTCAGCTGGTTTTACTCTTTCAGTGACAATAAACAACATGTTGTTGAGCAGAGCCCCCCTGGATTGTGATCCAGAAGCCTGTTCACGTAAGGAAGTGGAAAAGCACGTTGCTGTTTTAGGTGGGGAAGAAGGGGGAACCTCAAAGCCTTCCCCCATGCCCCAGAATCCCTGGAGGAAAGGGGATGTGCTGCACTTTGAGGAAGGTTTGCTAGGGCTCTGTGACACCGGCAGCAAGGGCTGCAAGGCAACTTTTTCCCCCCCTTCCAGGGCAGGCAAGGACAAACACACTGTGTCCCAGATGTTTAAGAGTCCCAGGGCCTTCAGCAGGCAGAGGAAATCAGGTGCTTGCATGTCTCCACCTAAGCAACCAGGATCTGATAAAAGGCTCAGGATATGGCCACAGAGTGAAAGGGAGCAGTGCTGAGAGGCTGGGATGGGTGCTGAGCACCCACAGCACCACAGTTGGAGCTGTGTAACCACACACTGCTGCTCCTGGGCTGCACGGAGGAATCAGCTCCCACCAAGCCCTCATCCCAAACTCTCCTCTTGCAAAACTGAACACAAGACCCTCGTTCCCAGGCACTGGGAGCACAGAGTTCACTTTGCTGCTCCTGAAACAGCCTCTCTGGGACTGAAAAGTACTCCTGGTTGGAGGGACAAGAGTGCCACCAGCTCTGGGCACACCACCATCACTTAGGCAAGACAGCACCTGACCACAGAACACAACCCAAAACCTCACCAACAGAATTAAGACCCAAAAATACAATGTTCTGAAAAACTTGCTGAGTCTGGGACCCTTCTGAGGAGAAGATCATGCTGCCTGCTGGCTAAAGAAGAGTTGGAGGCAGAGCTGAAGGGACTGCTCCAGATCATACAGCAGAGGATTTAAAACCACAACACCCCTGACCTTGTCACACTTTGCTCTCCCTGAGGGATGCCAGGAGGGAATGCCACTTCCCTTGGCAGTCAGTCCATGCACTGACATGCCACCCCACAACAGCCACATCACCAGCTCTCTGCAGGACAGCTGTACTGCACTAAGCCAGGGAAGCAATTTCAGGACAAGTACCCAACCCAATCAACCCAAAAAGCTCCAAAATCAGCATCAGGCTGGAGATGAGCTGACGCCCAGTGCTCTATTTCCAGCTGCTGATCCAGGGAGGGAATTGCCTTCCCCAGATGTAGCATCAAGCACCCATTGCCCCTCCAGAGAGAACCCCTTCCCCTGGAAAAGAAGAGTCCCCAATTTACCTTTCCACCTCCGGGCTGGTGTTTCAGGTTTTCAGTTGAGCCAATTTTAGACTTGACATTTTTCAGGTCAGGCATGGGTGCAGCAGAGGGTTGGATGCGGGTCTTGGCAGAGGCAGGAGATTTGGGTGGTGTACGAACCACTGCCACCTTCTTGGGCTCCCTGGCTGGTGGGGTGGGCAGAGAAGGAGTGCGGGAACGGCTGCCCGGGGTCCCAGGGGAGCCAGGACTGCTGTAACCACTTCTGTCCCCAGACTTGGGCTGCTCACCTGGAGTTTGCAGACAGAGGGAGGTGAGGGGAGGAGAAGCCATCCGCACGCAGCCCCCTCCTCCTCTGCCTGGCTGGGGGGGATCTGCCCCATCCCAGGAGCCTGTTCCCTGCTCTTGGGAAGATGTCTGAGCTCCCTTCAGCTGTGATTGAAGTGGTGATGGATAATTTCCTCTTATCTCAGGAGGAAGGTTCTGGATTTTTTTGGTAAGGCTCCCCACCCAAACAAAATTAACATGCATGACAAACCACAGAGATTCAAACAAACCCACCCTTCTATGAGAAATGTGGAAGGGTTTTTTTACAAAATTATTTGATGTGATTAAATAAGGCAGCTTAGTACTGTTCCCTGTCTGAAATGAAATGGGAGAAGAAAACCCTTAAACATCACCTTTCTCCGACTTTGCTGCTGCAGGAGGGGGTTTTTTCTGCTCCTTTCTGCCTGTTTAATGAATGAGAAAGATGCTTAAAGACAATAAAGCTGGAAAATTAATAGATCTAAGGTTTTATACAGCTCTGGTTAAGTATGAAAAATACATTATTCAGTGAAATGCACCATTTTAATGAAAATTCACAATGCTTTCTGGGGTTTCCTTATTTGAGAACAATGGGCTGATCTCCATTCCTGCAATTGAAGAATTGATCCTCCTTCCCCTGGTCTTTGTGAAATATTGTCAAGAGAAGAAGAATAGAGGGATTAAAAAAAAATTAAACCAGAGCTGCCTAAACCTTCCAAATTGGAGGAAATCTCCAAAGAACTGCCCTCTCCTACAACCTGGCAGCTAGAGGAACAGAGCAGACAAAGCTTTTAGAATCAGAGCCAGCAGGGGAAGGGGGTTGGATGGTGCTCCTGCCATCACTTACCAGAGCTGGGAGGTGTTTTGGGGGCTGTAGGGGTCTTGGCTGGGATCCGTGTGGCATTGCTGGAGTTCCTCTGCCCACCCGCAGCCCGCGCCGTGGCCGCCTTCGTCCCACCTCTCATCTCCTGGCCCTGGGGATGCAAAGGGGAAAGGGATGATGGGCTGGGATCCACCCAGGGATGGGGCTACCATTCCTCATGGATCAGAGCCACACGAGACCCTCCTGCTTCCTGACAGCCCACGGGAGCTCCCATGGGGCTGGGATGTTGACACCCTGACTCCTGACCTCACCTCGGGGCTTCTGACCACACACTCAGCCTTGGTTAGAAAATCCTCTCAATTTCATCCTTCTTTTTTTTTTTTTTTTTTTTTTTTTTCCTTTTCTTTTTTTTGTTTTTTATTTTTTTTTTTTTTTCTTCTTTTTTCCCCCTTCCTGTTTTTCTTCCTCTTTTTTTTTTTCCTGTTCACACCCTGACTCCCATCACGCTGTCCCAAGTCACCTCTAAGCTTCTGCTACATTATTGACCACACACTTGGCTTTGGTTAAAAAAAATCTCTAAATTTCACCCTTTCTTTTCCCTGTTTTCTTTTTTCCTTGTTTTTTTTTTCCTTCCTGTTTTTGTTTTTTCTTCCTCTTTTTTCCTTTTTTTTTTCCTGTTCACACCCCAACTCCTGTCACACTGTGCCACATCACCTCTAAGCTTCTGCTACATTATTGACCACACACTCAGCTTTAGTTAAAAATCCTCTAAATTTCATCCTTTTTTTTTTTCCTGGTTTGAGGGGTTTTTTTTTCCTTTTTTTTTTCCTGTTCACACTCTGACTCCCATCCCACTGTCCCAAATCACCTCTAAGCTTCTGCTACATTACTGACCACACACTCAGCCTTGGTTAAAAAGCATGTCCAACTTATCTAAATTTCATCCTTTTTTTTTTCCCCTATCCTGCTAAAATTTTTGTACAGAAGATAAATGAATCCATTGCCTAGACCAGAGGCTCCATTTGGGAGTGCTGGACTCCAGACACCTCCTTTCCCCTCACCTGTACCACTCCACTGCCTCATGACCACCACCTGTAATGGTGTGCAAAGAGCAGTGAGCTCTTCTGATCCTGCAGAAAAAAAAAAAATCTCCCCAAAACTCTTGTTTTCTTACACTGGTGTGTGTACAAAAGCTCACGAAAACACCCCAAGAGACAAATCCCAAACTGAGTGCTTCCAAGAGCCATGGTGATCTCTATCCCAGTAAAGCTGTGTCCCCCCCATCATCTGCAACCTCTGCTCTCTCTTTTCCCCTCACCACGGGGTTATTGGTATGGCTGAACACCACAAAGGGAAATTCCAGGCTACTTTGTCCATAGCAGAATAAGCCAGGGATGTGTGTGCATTTCCTACTCTCCCTGGAGCACCTGGCAGAGCTGGCTCTGGCACATCTCAAATCCATCTGCTGTTTACAGCCCATGGAGCCATAAAACCCAGCACAAAGCTGCAAAAAGGAAAGCAGAGCAGAAAGGGACCTGGATATGCTTCAGGGGGACAAAATAACACCCTGCAGCAAGGAAATTCTTGCTGTAATGCAGAGCCAGGGGGTTAGGTGCTGGTGAGATGGACTCAGCTGCTTCAAACACCAAAACTGAGGCCAAATCTGCTGCTGCCCATTGGAAGGGGAAGCACATCCCACCCAACCAGGCACTGCCAGCCCTGTGAGGAATGCCTCGAGGTATTGCCCAAAGGCAGCTTTGCTTTTTTCACGTCCCATTTCCTTACCTTGGCTTTTGTTTCTTGTGTTCCTGTACTGGTTGGTCGGGGTGTGACAGAAGAAACTCGTTTAGAGGTGGAAGCAGGGCTGGAGGGTGCTGTGCTAGAGGAGGAGTGTCGTTGGGGGGGGATGGAGGGTCTATCGCCTGGGGGTTTGGCAGTGGAAGGTGAGGATTTCTTAAAACATGGAAACAAAATAAAATGGGAACAGAACAAAAATCAGTAGGGGAGGGAAACAAAAAGGGACCGCCAACATTCAAGGGGATTTGAAGGTGCAATGTGGAACTGGGGGGGGGACAGGGGATGGTTGGGACTCTCCTCTCCCAGCTGCACACAACTGGGGCACTGCCAGGGCTTCCATGGCTGCAGCAAGCATGGGATTCCCCAGCTCTGCCCCTCCCACAGGGTGCAGAAACACCCCAACCCCTTCCTGGGGACAGGGTCACTGCCCTTGCCAATGCCCTCCACACCAGTGGCACTTTTGACCATCTGAATGGTAAACTTGTTACCCTTTTTTGGCCCCCAAAACTGTATGTGTTCTACTAGCAAAGACACTGCAGGTCCAGAACACCCAAGGCCAGCATTTTGGGGAGATGCAGGTGACCCCTCCCAGGTCTCTCTGCCCTATCATGACTGTTTGATCAATAATGGAGTCATGGCTTTTATCTAGACAACTGCTTGGCATCCTGTTGAATGCCCAGCCTGATCCAATCCTGCCAACCCCCCCTGAAGAAAGACACAATCCCTCATTGTTGGAAACAGAATTCTGTTCTTCATCTGTAATGCTTCACCTGCTCAACTCTCCATGAGCTCACCCAGGCACCAGGCAGGCTGATGGCCAGCTGACCCAAACCTCCAAATTAACACTGTGACAGATGACTTGAAACTTCTGGAATGTACCCACTGGTTAACCACTTCGAATGTATCCACTATTTAGCTGTTACTCAGCAGACAGCATCTGCAAGGCCTAAATTATTTAATTTTTTAATTACTTGTCTTGCTCTTTTCACTGCTATGGTGCCTGTCCCCAGTACAAACCAACACAGCCTGCTTTCACACCAGTTTGCCCCAGCAAAACCAGCCAGCTGCTGAGAAACTGATTTCTCTAACCACAAATTTTGGTTCCTTTCCCTGGCCTCAAAGATCACCATGGATTGCACCAACCAAACCAGGGGGAGGGAGAAAAAATAAAACCACTCTTGAAAGACAGATGGAAGAAAAGAAGATAACAGCAAAGTTTCCTAAGAAGCACAACTGCAGCCCAGGAAAGCAGGAGAGGGAGCCAGGAACATGCACAGCACTTGGTGGGCTGATGTTTAGTTTGTTTTTTGTTTTTTTTTTAGCTTACCTTGGGTTTCTTTTCATCAGCTTCAGTCCCTTCCTTGTCTTTGCTGTCAATCCGACCTGACAAATGGAAACACACAGAGTTCTGCTTCTTGGGACTGATCAATAAACTTGAGAGAGATGATAATGCCTCTGCTACAGCAACATGCATGCTGGGGGGGGGGGGTTTCCATATACCTGCTCTCCTTAAAATTAAAAACTGCTTTTAGAAATATTACAAAGTCCCTCATTTCTTGCAGAAATACCCCCCCCCCCAGGTAAACACACTCTGTCTGGGTTAACAGGTACACAAGCAACAGTGCATTTGTCATCATTGGAGCATCAGACACATGGAATAAGGTCAGTAGGAAACCATTTTGTCCAGATTTACACTCAATTCCAGCAGTATCTGGTTAGTTCAGGATAGAACAGTTCTCTTCAACCCTCAACATGAACCTCCCTTTCCAAAACACCCACAGAGTCTAGCAAATATATAAATAAAGACTAAAATTGAAGGATGTCCCAGTTGTACCAGCATGAGGTTGCCCATGATCTCAATTAAAGCTGTCAGGCAGGGTGTTCAATTTGCACAGCAAATACCTGGCTGTTGTTCCTCCCCAGCTCTCCTGACACACTGCCTCCCCAGCTCCTTCCATCTGGGTCAGACCTGGCAGGATCTTAAGGTTTTAGCTGTTGTCCTACTTGATTTGTGTTAAGCAGAGAGTGACAATATTGCAGTGTTTTGTCCCATTAGTCTCCAAGCAAACCAGACTGCAGTGTTGCTAATTAGGAGATTAGAAAGAGAGAGGAAGTAATGTTTGTACTACAGGGCACTCCTACCAAAGCCCCTTTTCCCACTCTTAAACTGATTCCTCCCTAAACTGGGATGAAAAGCTGCTGATTTCCCCCTCCTCTAGTGTTTTGGAAACCCTTTCCCAGTGATATGAACACTGTTGTTAATCCAGCACCAATGACCCTGACCCATCCCAGTAGTCAGTCACCCCCAGCACTGCTGCTTCCCAAATTCACTTCAATTGCAGACTGGAGCAAGGATGGAGCTGAACAGCCACAAAATATGGAAAAGGGCAGTAATAAGTTAAAGAAATTCCTCCTGTTGAATTGGGAAAATGGTTGATTTGGGGCAATACCTCCCCAAGCTGCCATGGTTTTCCTGCTGAGGTAGAACCCAGTGAGACACCATTGGGATTTGATTTGTGCTGCTGCCCCAGCTCAGTAACACAACTCACTGCAAAACCTGCATTTGGCTCCTGGTGACACCCCCAATAAAGGTGACAAAATAGCTCTTGGAGAAGGAAAAGGTCTAGGAGCTGCTCTGCTGGCAAGGATCCTCATGCTTTGAGGAGTGAACTCAGACCCAACACAGCTCAAACTGAGACTGCAGCAGCTCCAGGGTCTGACTGCCCCCCCAGCCCAGCCCCACACACTGATGTGTGCACCCCAGAGCCCCCCCAGACTGCTCCTGCACAACACCCCACCCAGGGACACACCATCCAGAACTGGAATTGAAGAAGGATGCTTTGAAAGAGCATCAGACACAGCCTGCAGTGTGCAAAGGTTCAGCTGGCTGCAGACCTGACCCTCAACAGCAATCAGCAGGGGATATTTAAGGGGAAAATAGGATGTCAGGGAGTGATAGGATATGGGAAAATGGATTCAAACTAGGGGAGAGGAGACTTCGATTGGATATTAGGAAGTTCTTCACCCTGAGGGTGGTGAGACACTGGCACAGGTTGCCCAGAGAGATGGAAGCTCCATCCCTGGAAGTTCTGAAGGCCAGGCTGGATGGGGCTCTGAGCAACCTGATCTGGTGGGAGATGGCCCTGCCCATGGCAGAGGGGTTGGAATTGGATGAGCTTAAAGGTCCCTGTGAACCCCCAAAATTCTGTGATTCTATGAAAAGCACAAGCAACAGTACTAATGAGGAGCCTTTTCCATGGTTAGGTCTGCCACCCCACTTGCCTTTTTCCTCCTCCCTCCTCTTCAGGAAAGGCAAACCAAAGAGTTATTGGGCTGGCCACATGCAAACCAGATGGCATGTGTCTTGCTGGACCAAGCTGCAGGGTGTGCTGGGTCAGCCCCACTCCAACATGCCCCAAACATCCATCCAGGTCCTCATCTTTTCTGGGGAAGGAGTGAAGATGTCCACCCCATAGATCCAAGGAAATCAAACCCAAACCAGGTCAATAAAGCACGATCAGGGACACGCCAGCACCATGCAAGGGATGCAGAACTGAAGCATTAAGGGTCTGGTGAGGCTGCCAAGACATCCAGGATGAAACTCAGGAGGGAAGGAGGGGGAGGGAGCAGCCCTGGAAATCAGTTTGCAGCAAAGGTCCAGAGCATCCCCCAAGCAGCAGGACTGGAGGTGGCAGCAAGCTGAAGTACTGGTTCTGGCAGCCTTGTGGTGAGCAGGGCACTGGCAGTGGCAGCTCAGGGCAGACAAAGTTTGCACACACCTGTAAGGAGGGGGACACGACTGATGGCCTTGGCATGGCCACCTGGCTGCTTCCTGGGTGCCCGGCGTTCCCCTGGATCTGGTGCAGCCTCTTCCAGAGGAAAAGCTTTGTCTTCCACCTCATCTTTTAACTCCAGGGGCAGCTGGGCTGTTTCTAGCAAGGCTCTGGAATCTTCTCCCTGCCTGAGCTCCACTTCTTCTTGGGGGATGACTTCAGAAGGCCCCCTTGGGGTGACATCTGTGGCTTCTGGGCCCTTTGGGGGCTGTCTCTTCTCCTCTTGCTCTTCTCCAGTTTTATGTGACTCAGTTTCAACAAGAAGTGCCTCTCCTCCTGTGTCTCCAGCATTTTTGGCCTTGTTCTTTTCAAAGGCATTGCCTGCCAGAGCTTCCTTGGCTGTTGCTGGACACAAGCCTGTTTCAGCTCCTGGGGAAACATTCTGTCCCACAGCAGTACCATGGTCCTCATCTCTTTCCTGTCCACTGGCAGATACTTTTAAAGGAGCTCTGGTGTATAAAGGAGATGGTGCATCTTGACTCCAGGAATCATCTGTGCCACCTGCTCCTGCCTGAAGGTGCACACCACATCCCAGCTCTGCTCCCAGTGCTGGATCCACACCAAAGCCTTCTCTGCCTCCATCATCCCCCAGCTCCTGGCTCTCTTCAGATCCTCTGGAGTCTTGGTACATATCCAGGGGTATTGGAATGGTGACCTGGATTCTGGTGGGAGCTGCTGGTGCAACTTTCATTTCAGGTGACAGAAGAACCCCAGCTACCTGCTTTGGGGGCTGGATTGCTCTTTTTATTGTATCTCCCACAGGCTTTGGAGAGCTTGGCTCCCCTGGAGTTGAAGATGCAGGGTATGAAGCATAGGCAAACAATTAGAAGAGGCATTTCAAAAGAAGTGGTCAGACATGTAATGCTGCAGAAAGACTTAAGGGTTGCCCTGTGGATCAGACAGCTCACTTCCACACTGCTTTTTTTTTTTTTTTTCCTTTATAGAAACTCTGATCCCCATGGGAATCAGGAACAGTGATGGCCAACTGTGGGAGACCAGATACTTCCATGGACCTGGTCTCAGAGCTGGTTTAGCTACAGAGGTTTTTACAAGCCAAAAATACACCCATTTTTTAATCTAACACCACCACTGGACC
Organism: Phaethornis superciliosus; assembly: GCA_023637945.1. Taxonomy (NCBI): domain Eukaryota; kingdom Metazoa; phylum Chordata; class Aves; order Apodiformes; family Trochilidae; genus Phaethornis; species Phaethornis superciliosus. The sequence goes on from JAJQWJ010000029.1 coordinate 378,714, forward strand.
ATCAGTTTCTCACTGACCACCTCTTCTTGCCTCAAGGGCCTGAAGAAAACAGGGCAGACACCCTCTCCTCCCTCATGGGCTCTGAGAATCCCTTGCAGGAGATGTGGAGATAGACACAAGACCAGCTCTATCCTCCCACAGCTCCAAACCTCAAAACATTTCTAATGAGCTCAGGGAAGAGCACTGCTATGTCCTTCTCTCTTGTTCCTGTATTTCAACTGCCAGTGGAGCAGACAGCCTGGCTGGAAAGGACTGGAAGTAAAACTGGAGCTGTAGCCACACAGCTGCAGCAGTTTTGGACTGAGCACCCACTCATTAGAGCTCCACCATTTGGGCAGAGTAGGAAGTGTGACTTTTAAGAGCCAAAACTTCAAGTCACAGAAACACAGATCTCTTCAGAGGAGGCAGTAGAAGAGAGAATTATGTTCTCTTGCTGATCTCATGCATGACACAGATCTTTACAATTCCACCCATCAATTGGTGCATTAAGCTGGTTGAGCTGGAGCTTTTCTGTCAGAAATTCATGTAGCTGAAGCAAAGATGCACTGAGCAATGGAGAATTCACCCTGAACATATGTGCATTGCTTTGAAGTCAACTGCTCCAGTAAGAATGTGCAGCTTATGTTATGAAATAGTCTAATTTCAAATATTCTTTGGTCCTTTTGAGCACTGATCAAGGCATGGAGCCTAGATGAGAGCACTTAAGTACTGAGATTTCAGTTGTGGTTTTGTTAGATTAACAAACAAGATTGAAATAGGAAAAGACTGACATTTTTATCGATATTCTCCCCACTTTAACTATAATGGTTCAGTGAAACCACCACACGAAGTCCTTGGCAATGGTAGTTTAAAAGAAATCCTGAATTGGCACCTAGTGACAGGTAATGCTTGAAATGTGGCCCCAAGAAACACCTTTTCTAACCACAGGGACTTGGAGGGTGTAGCCAGCAGACTGTCCTGGCTCATTTCTTCTGCAGATGAACAACATCACCATTAGCAAGGTGCAGAGGTGTGGACAGTCAGTTTGTTACTTGTGCTTCCATCCAGGAACTGTCAGCAGCTCAGAGACAAACATGCAGGACAAGGTCAAGAGCAAAAACAGACTCAGAAGATGCTTTTTGCACCTGGGACTCCAAAGATTTTCTAACATGCTCCCCCTTCACTGCAAAGCTTTTTTTTTTTCAAATCCCACAAAAACAAAGGTAGTTGGTTAAAAGGTGTCCAAGAGCCTCTGTTTGTATTGATAAATCACATTCTCTTTTGAATCAGAAACTGTAAAAGGAAGCAGTGCATCAGTCCATTTTCAAAGAAGTAGCAATTTGTGCAAGAGCCTAGAAATGTCACACAGAGTTACATCAGAGCTCCAGCTAGCTCTGTGTCCCCCATATCTGGCAGCTGAAAGATCCCAGGACAATACAGAAAGGTTCTACAAAAAATCTGATGAGAAGCAGCAGCCAGAACCAGGCTGAAGAGGGCAGACAGAAAACTTCACCCCTCTCCTGCTGAGTCTTGATTTCTTTTTTGATGCGGTGCTACTATGTTAAATACAGAAGAGTTGCTAGTCCAAGGACCACTGCAAAGGCAAGTAAAGGTTTTATTTTATTAGCAGGGAGCAGACTGAGCTCCCTGTGTGTGGGAAGCAAAGGCAACTTGAATTCTGCCCTGAGCTGAGAAGGCAAAGACCTATTTAATCCTTTCAAAGACAGAGATGTCTTCCAAATGCACTCATGCAGCCATGAGGAGGAAAGATGTTGCCTGAGGAGCTGAAGGAACTTCTCACATCATCCCAGAGAATTACCTGGGCTTTAACTAAGATTTGAAGCAGCCCTCTGGTGTGTTGGTGCTAGCAAAAGAGAAAATATCAAAGTGGGTTTGAACCCCCTAAAGTCAAAGCACTGAGTGCTTTGGCAAAATCCCATTTTGGAAGTTTTCAGTCAAATCTGAATTGAGCAGAGTCAAGAGAGGCTTTCCAGAGAGCCAGGAGGTTCCTGGGGAACTTCTTGGCTCCTCTGAGCAGATGCACAACCAGTGCTCTACAAATACTTGCTGCCCACCAGGCCTGTCTGTGTTCTCTAAGGCTGGGATGAGAAAAAAAACACCCTTAATGTTCAAGTCAGGTCATCAGGGAGCAGGTTTGAGACCTATTTCAAGGCAGTAATTAGAGAAACAAACCATTTCTTCCATGTGGGACATGCAGAGGTCAAAACTGACTGTTGAATGCTGAGCAGTTCCTGCTCCATGTTCACCTTCTCTGGCCTGGAGGATGCCCTGGTTTGCAACAGGACAAACAAGCAGCAGGGCTTCAGCCATCTGAGAGAAATTTGGTGCCTGAAAAGCTGCAGTTCCCTGCAATTAGTATGTTAGAACATTCAGAGCATGGTCAGGAAGAGGGAGAACTACACAACTGTTTGGGTAATGCAGAGCCTTGGAATTTACAGAAGAAAATTCCCAAACCACCAGTAACCAGTTGCAGGTGTGTAAGGCAGCAAAATTTGAGCCCAGATCAGTCACTAACCTTGAGCAGCACCTCCTGCAGCATGGTCCTCCAGGTTGGGGGTGGCTCCTATGCCTGCCTCTTCAGCTGCTCCCAGTTCAGAGGAAAAAGGAGGGAAACATGATCAAAAGAAAGATTAAGTTTAGGCATGTGTCTGGAAAATTCACCTCCCTGCTGCTTCTGCCCACCAGTGCTGCATTGTGAGCAGGGCAGCATCAGAAAGGAAACAAACCCGTTGGTGATGGATCTAGAAAGATTTATTCAGCTTGTGCTTTACCAAACTGGAGAAGAATTTCATTCACTTGCAGATCCTGAGTGGCAGGTGAATACAGGCTCCTTCAGGCACTGATGCAGAAAACAGGCTGCTAAAGAGCAGGGAAACTTGTGCATTTCTATCCTCCTCCTAGCTGGCAGCACTCCTGTGAATGCCTAACTCTTACCTCAGCCTGACCTGTTTGGTGACTACCACCCAGCTTACTGTGCTGATCTCTGCCAAGGCCGTTTGTCACCAGAAAATCCATGTCAGTCTGCTATCATTCCAACACTTCAAGACTATTGGTACTTCAGTGAAACACAATTTTCTTCCCAGCAATGATGATTTGTCTCCATCAGATTTTTTTTCAATTTCTTACATGGCTACTTTCAACAGGCTTAATCAATTATACTTGGTTTACAGTTAAACTAGGACCTTCCCTGGTTTCTCTGGTTTTTCCACAAAGAGTTCAGGATATCTTGCTGTTTCCTGGCTCCCTGAGTCTCATCCTGAGCCAGAGACTGCACATCCTTGCTAGCAGGTGAGCCCAGGGCTCAGCAGCAGCCTGGGGATGGGATGTAGGATACACCATCTGGCCTTGCTCCAGTGTTGGGACATTGGCAGAACTTCATTTCCACCCACTCCCTTTCTCAGGTCCTGCCTGATGCTTCCAGGAAAAGCCAGGAGTTACCACACAGAGGACAACAACTCATTTTTCACATACAGACCTGGCTCTCCCAGGAGCTCCTGCCCTCTTCTCCACACACACCACTGCTGCAGCTCACTCCTTTCTTACTCTGCCTCTGCAAGACACCCCCACACACACACACCTTGGAAAACCAGATCCAGGTGTAATGGTTCCCCTCCAGAGCTGAATTTGCCACTTTATTTCCTCTGGAAGCAAAGAACTGCTGCAGTGGCCTGGTTTCCACCTGCCACTTTGAAGACAACCACATGGGCTGGGGTGAGCCAGAGCACCAGTGAGACAAGCAGCAAGGTCCTGAGGTGACTTCTCCTGGCCAGCCAAGCAGGGCTGCTGGCAGAGATGATCAGGATCAGCAGGAGATGGGAGGCAAAGCCACCAGAGAGAATGATTGTCAGAAGTGGAGCTGAGAAAGAAGAAAAAAAAACCTGCAAGTTCCCTCCCAGGATGGGGAAAGGCAAGAGGACAAGCGAGGAATTCTTTCTGCAGGCTGTGGAGAAGAAAGAAGCACCCTTGAGGAGCAAAGCATGGCTGCAAGAGGTTTTTTTGGGGTGTTATTTTTAAGCACCGGCTCTCTGCTCTGTCTGCATCAAGAGATGAAACTGCACCTTGGTCTCCCTCACCTGTGGTTCCTTCTGGGATCTCCCCGTGTTGTTCCACACCACCCTGATCCTCGTGGTCTCCTTCCTCCACTAAAGGTGCTGTGGCATCTGAAAAACAACACAGCTTTCACAGAGCTGTTGAATGGCAAAGCCCTGTGGAGGCCAGGACATACCTGAAGAACTTTTTTGCTGAGAAAAGCATCTGACTCCCTCCCTTGAGAGAGGGAGACAAGTGAGTGTGACACAACCAGCATCACAGGGACAAGCAGCTGTCCCCTCTGCCACACACATCTCCAGTGTACTCCTTGCACAGCTGGAGGCTTGAGAATAACCACTGTCTGAAAATACAGAGCTGAAGAGAGCCACTGGTGCCTGATCTGCACCCATGGCAATGCCACCTGCATGGGGACATCACTGGTCGGGAGCAGGGAAGAACAGCTCCCATGGGATACCTCTACAAACCATCCAAACACACCAAGACAGACAGGAACCTGGCTCCAGCTACCAGAGGAATGTCCCAGTGACAAGTCCCAGTCCAACTGGAACAAGGGACAACATCCTATTCTGCACCTGCCCCGTGCAGGGACTGATTTCCTGAACCACATCCACAGGAACAGAGCCACAATGGCTCAGACAGCCCACACCTCCAGCAGGACAGGGCTGGAATTGGTTGGCATCTCTGTCCAGCCTTCTTTTAGATGAAATCTGCAAACTAATGCCTGTTCCTGAAGTCTCCAAGAGGCAGATACTTGGGATTACAGCAGCCAGAGGAACGCAGGATTAAAATTAATTAAAACAGTGAACAAGTCTCTAGACCACTTCAGAATTAGGTTCTTTCTACAAACATGGCATCCTGATAACTCTCTGGTGGAGCACAGACATGTCCTGAGTCCTACCAATATAACCTTTCCATCAGCACAAAGTTTTATGTACAGACTCTGCCCATCCCATCATTCCAACATGAATCACACTCTAGCAGTGACCACATAAATACAGAGGGGGCAAAAAAAAAAAAAAAAAAAAAAAAAAGAGCTATGAGGTAAAGCTAACTCTGAAAGTGAACACAGCAACCTGGATGTGCTGGGGGAACACAAAGCTGCAAACCTCTGGCCCTGGGAGCACACAGGGTGGCAGAGGAGCCCAGAGGAGCTGGTGGTCACTGGGTAAAAAGTCTTCAGGAAACAAACTGCAAGCAACTTCCTGACCTAGAATAAACTCTTCACCTCCTCTTGCCTTTCAACCCCCCTTTAGAGCACACTACCTCAGCCTGCAGTGGCAAAGCTCACTTGTGATGAGAATAACGAAGACCATTTGTCCAAGAAGGAAGCCATTCCCCCGAGAACCCCCCAGCAGAACATGGCAGGGTGAGACTTTTGGGAAGGCTTCCCAGGACCCCATCCATCATGGTTTCAAAGCAGTAAGTCAAAGAGCTCCCACCTTCTGTAGTTGGGGTGCTCTTAGCATCAGATGTTTCAGAAACAGGCTCATCCGATCCATCATCGGTTGGAATCTGAAGGGGATAGCCTGGAAAACAGTCAAATACTTACAACAAGTCCTTGGCTGTGGATTAGGGCCTGGGTTTTACCATCTCTGATTGCCCCAGATCCCCAGCAGCAAGAAATGGTGATGGAAGAGTAGAAAACACCTGGACTCCTAAGCAAGCAAAGCATGAAAATGCCAACCAAAAGCATCCCCAAAAAGGAACAAAGTGGAAAGGCACAGCAAAAGAAAAACCCAGGGAACTGTACAGCTCAAACCAGCAAAGCATGGCACAAGCAGGAGAGGAGATCTTAGCAACACAAGGAGAAAAAAAGATGTACAACTTTTGGAGTCACTGTTGTCCCTCTCTGCTGTTTCTGGAGCCCTTGGCTTCCCCCTCCCAGAGCTGGACACTTCCATGAGGAGTTAATTCTACTCCTTGCCAAGCAGGAAGTCTTTGGGAAGGGTTTGGTGTAAGCACTGTGAGAAGGCTTGGTTGCCAAAGTCATCTTTTGGAAGAGCAGGGCAAGAAGCAAAAGGTCTCCTCTCTGCAAGGAGTCTGAGCAAATAAAATAGTGAGAGCTGAAGAAAATGCCTTGGAAAAGAAGATCCAAGCTAACACAAGGAAAATTCCCTGGGAACCTATGATGTGCAAAGCTGAGGCTCCAAGCTGAGAGGAGCTGGCAGATTGAAATGCATTACAGAACCCAGGCTGAATGGATGCTCTGGATCCTCTTCAAGACAGAGACAATCCATTTAGCTGGTGTAAGCTGTGTCCAAAGCACCTCAAGAAAAGAAAAATTAAGATGATGTTTATATGGAGCATAGCTAGGAGTGAGTCCCACCAGGTCTGCTGGCATTTACATGGGGTTTCCAAGCTCAGTTGTGGAGCATGGTGGAATGAGAAAGGAAAGGCTTCTGGAGAAATGCAGGTCTGAACCATGGGGCCAAAGACTCTTGCATGGTCTCTGCTCAGTTCCCCCCATCTCCCAGTGCAGGTGAGTAAAGCAGGCAGCAAGCAGCACTTCTGAGCTGTGTCTCCAAATAAAAGCAGTGGTGCAGTTAGACAGCAAACTAAAGAGTGAGCACAGAAACACACACTTGCACAGCTGCAGCAGTGAGACCATCACTGGATCCCAGGTGTTGTTCTGCTCTTGTTGGGCAATGATACCAAAGAGCAGTGTTCTCCTATGACTGAACATCACAGCCTCTTGTGAGCTACTCACTGACCACTGGCTGCAGCCACCTGATCCACAGGAACCTTCCAGACACACAGCCCATCTCCTCCTGGTCATCCCCAAGGCTGCCTCACACTGCTCTGCCCTCCTCTCTTAGGTCATTCCCTCAGCAGTGGGCAGGGTGGGTCCTTCTCACCGTCTCCTCCTGGAGCTGCTCACCTGATGGGATGTGCTTCTCCTGGGTGGCTGCATGATCCTCCATCATGGTGAGGTCCTGAGGCTGCTCTGCTGGCTCTCAGCAAAGATACCTGAAGAGGAGAGTGAAAAAAACCCACCCATCAGTGTGAAACAAAACCACCCATCAAACTGACCCAAACCACCTCCAGCTGGAGGGGCTCCCATCCACTGCTCCCAGTTGGCTTTATCAGCTGATTTCCAGGAGCATTAAAATCTTTGTTGAGCTCAAAGCTCAGCCACCAACCAGCACTGCAGCTGATTCAGGAGAGAACTGCTTTGGTCCTGACCAGCTCTGAAATCACAGCAGCTTAAGATCCAGGTTACCTCCTGGCTTTCCCACCACTGCTGAAATACTCAGTGCCTCCCAATCCACAGGGAGCTTTTTGTCTGCCAAATCAGTCATCAGATCAAGGAGGAGAGCAGAAAGGGAGGGCTCAGACACAAAACCAGGATCTAAAAGGGCTGCCCTAGCCAGACCCCACTCACCATTGGCACAGCAATGCAGACTCAAGGCAGAAAAAATTCACCCAGGGGCCATGAGACAAAACAAAGCCATGGATTTTTGCACGAAAGACACAGAAATGGAGCAAATGTTTCTTGCCAACAAAGGGAATATCTAATGATTCCTGCACAGGCAAAAGCACGTGGCAGTCACTGCATTCAGCACCCTGAGGAGACAGGTGACTTCTGCAACACCCAAATCCCCCAGGGAGATAAGATGTCCCAAGCCAAATGACCATCCTGGTGCCCACAGGACCCTGGTTTGTCACAGGAGAAGCATGCACCATGCAGATGTATTTCTCCTGCATGCTCCAAACTCTGCACTTGCCAATTTTCTGTCTCTCAGCAGAGTGTCTGCTGGCAAGGGGGGATGGTGCAGCAGGAAGGGATGCCTACCACCCCTGTGGATACACCCATCATCTTAAAAGTAACCCAAAAGTGACATACAGGGGTGTTTACAGGACCCACCAGAGACTGATTTGGACCAGGGACTCTTTTCTAGGAGGCTTGGTTGTGGGTCTGAGAGGACAGCACCAGGGCTGCTTAACCCTGCCTCCTCCTTGCAGTGCTCAGAAAGCCAACCCCCTGGTGTGGAGCACAGCACAGCTTGGCCACTGCAGTAGAAAGGTGTCAAAATTCAGTGTTATTTTTCTACCGTGCATCTCTCTGCAAAAGGAAATGAAACCACTAGCAAACATTATCTGTGAAGCAGGGGCCAGATTTCTCCTGATTCTCCTTGCTGGTTGGCCAGACACTGCTTTTAGGCAACCTCCTAATAGCTGATCTCATTGCAGCCATTGGCTGTGATGAATAACCACCTCTTAGTGTAATCCCACATTTTCCATGACCCTGAGGAGTGCTTGAACCCAACAATGAAGCTCAGGTTACAAGCAGCAAAGAAGCAAACTCATGGTTTTGGGTGCTGGAGGTATGGAGGGATGCAAGAGAAACCCCAGTGCTGGTAACCAGATCCCTTGCCCAGCTTTTTTTTAAGCCTTTTAGCAAGATGACTGTGCAATTTAATTTCTGGCATGGAAAGTTATAAAGCAGTTTGACAGAACTGTACCAAGTCTGAGAAATTGACCTAAAAGGAAATAACCATCAAAATGAAGGCATAAAATAAGAAAGAATGAAGAACCTCATTTTTTAGCCCAAAATAGTGGGCCCTAATCACATGGATATATGGCTGCCATCCTCCCAGAGATGAAAGGGTCATTGACTATATCCTGGTCTCATCTGGCTGCCACTTTGTATTATTCACAGGTCTACTTAATGCTGAAATACTAAAACATAGCATTGAACCTAGTGCACAGGGCCCCAAAACAACCTGGGCATGAACAGGAGTGTAAAATGACAGAGTTGTGCTGCTCCTGGGTGTGACTGCATGTTCAGAAGAGTGACCTCTGCCCCAAACACACCCAAGGCACTGGGTAGAGTTTCCCCCAAGCACTTCCCTGCCTGTCAGCAGGAAAAAGGGGATGGGAGAAGCAGTGCCCACCCCACTCACAACTGGTGGGCCCTAACAGCTCAGCTCACTAAAACATCTACAGATTTTTACAGCTCTGCTTCCCAACTGCAGACCCCGAGGCAAACTACTCACAAATCTGCTGTGCTGGATTGAAAGGAGGGCTGTTTGTTTCTTCTGTCTTCTTTTTCCTCTTCGTCCCTCTGGTTTGTGTTTTTGGTTTTTTTGTTTGGTTGTTTTTTTTTGTTTTGTTTTGTTTTGAGAAGAGCAATTAGTGTCTCCCCCAATCTCCCAGGAAAGGAGGGAGATTTCTTGCCTCTGGACAAGAATTTCCTAGGACAGCATCCAGAGAGGACTCCTAGCTTTACAGCTACTGAGCTCACGCACCCCCCCAGAGGCTCCTCTGTGGACAGCATCTGACACAGCCACAGATCTTCCACTTTTCCTCCAAATAAAGCATTTGGCATCTGTGCAGCCCTGGCACAGCAGCAGCCAGCCATGATTCAGCAAAGGAGCTGCTGGGGGGGCTGCCTGCTGGCAGAGCTGTCACCCCACTTCCCCTGGACCTGCCAGGGCCAGGGGGGGAGTCAGGGAGGTGACAATCCTGCTATCTGGCTGAGCTTGGCAAGGAGGGCTCTAAAGCTGTGCTGCAGAGGCAGCCCCTGAGCCCACTGAGCTCCACTCCTGGCAGGATTCAGCTGGGGAGGATGTAGCCATTAATTTTTCAGAAATGAAAGAGTTGTCTTTTCTGTTGCAAAGGGAAAAAAAAAAAGCATCCCCAAAAGCCCCAGAGATCCCTTAAAAACAAAAAGCAACCCACAGTAAATGAGAGCCTGAGAGCACCCTGCAGCTCACACAACACTCATTCATTTGGACATTGATTTTAGGGGCTTTGCTGTGGAGAACAGAAGCAGATGAAGCACCATGGCAGCACAGCAGGCAGAGCAGCAGAGTCACTCTGGGCCTGAGTTTTTTCTGCCACCCTGTGCAAAACAACTCCTCAAACTGGCATAAGGGGCAGGGAGGGGGATCCAGGTCCTGCCTGGTTCCCCCAGCTGAAGGAATGCTCCCTCAACAGCTGCCTTTCTCCCAAGCACTGCCCCTCCTGTGTAGCTCCTGAAGCATTTTCCTGCAGCTTCCCCTCCAGGATCTGGCAGGGATTTAAATCCATTACAGCAGAGCTGATGAAATTTCATCAGGACCAGATAAGCAAATAAATAACATTAAGCCCACAAAGGGATGTGATGGGTAAGTACCAGCAAGCTGCCCACCTCCATTATCTCTCCCCCAGATGCAAAGCTCTCCCAGCAGAGTTTGAAATACACAAATCAAATACATGGAATCAAACAATCCCATTCACCAGAAACATCATCCATAAAGATATTTTATGGCTATCTGATGGATGCTGAACTTCCTTCTCTCTCCCTTCTTTCCTCTTTATCCACTGTAGATTTGCATTGCTCAGTCCAAATCTTACTGATGAGCCACGTGGTTTGGGAACAAAACCTGCCTGGCTGAGACCAAGCAGCAAATCTGAATTACCTGCATGCAAAATCCATATTCTAGCTGGCAAGAGTCTCAGCTCTGCTTTGGGTTTTCACTCAGGTAATGAATTTGTATGACTACAGAGAATTTAAGCCACATTAAACCTGCCTATTTTAGATTAGGCTTCTTAAACAAAGATGGTGTGAAAACTGCACACTGGAAAAACTACTTTGAATCTTGAAGTAAGTCTACAATGACAATCCTGTTTGTTTTTTCAAGTGAGGGGAAAGGAAATCCCTCTTGGTGAAAAAAAAAAAAAACACAACACACTTCACATTAAGGGGAAAATAAAAAAGGTTTTAAATAAACTGCAAAACCAGCCCCACCTTGAAGCAATGGCTCAGTAATGAATAATTACAGCAAGGAGAGCTGCACAGAGATAAAACTTCAGCAGCACCCTCTACATGGCAGATAAAACACAAACCCTCCTAAGAATCTTATCCATTTCCAGCAGAACTATTCTTGTTCACCAGGGACACTATCTAAAAAGCAACAGCCTGTCCCATCATTAACAGCTCCTCCAAACCTCCCATTTTTCAAGCCCTTTGGAGAGCAGAGGTGGAGCCAGCAGCCATCCTGAGCTGTGCAGCAAGGGAGGCAAAGGGGGGTTGGCATTTGAATATTCCAGATATTCCACAGTTTGCTGGAAGCAGGGGGCTGGAGTTTCCATCGGTGGCACTCGGGCAACTCCGAGCCAGCCAAGCACATCGTTTGGGTAACCAAGAGCAAGGGCGACAGCGTTTGAAGAGCATTTCACAGCTGAAGCAAACCCCAGAGCAGTCCCTGCAGGCCTGTGCTGTACAAAATGTTAGGGGCTAAAAGCCAAAATAGCAATTAGCACCCAAAAGCATGCAGGACCAGTGAGGAGAAGCCTTAATTGAAATGATTCAAACCCTTAACAGCCATCGACAGCACTGAAGTTTAGGTCAGGAAGTAAAAGCTGGTAGTCAGGTCCACAAGACATTTAGAGAGGAAAAAATTCATTTTCCTTGTAGATTTTGGCAAGGATACTGAAAGCAACATCACTCTTCTCCCAGGAGGTTGCAGAGACCTGGCAGGAAATCTGATCAGCTTGATGTGATGGTTTCTTGCAAAACCACACTGCCTTTTGTCCAGCACACACAAGGCTCTCTGGGCCAGCCTGACCTTGCTGTGTTCACAAGATGCATCCTGGAAATTTATTTTCTAAGGAGCCTGTTAAGCCTGAAGGCATCAACATGGCTTGTTCTGGCAGCAGAAGTCAAATCTTGATGTTTTTTGGTTTTTTACTCTGTTCAGAGTAAAGCCAACTGCTGAATTCATGGCCACCTCTCCACCCCGACACAACTCATACACCTGGAAACTGGTCCAAACAAAACCACTGCTGCATCCTTCTTCCCTGACAAACTCTAAGGGCTACAAAGACTACTTCACATTTCAAAGAGGGAAGGAGAACTGTCAAGGTTTATGCAAACCAGGATAAAAAAAAAAATAAAAATAACCAAATCAATAAATGAGACCAAATACATGAGAAGCTCCCAGTTAGGGCACATTCAAGCCCTGCTTACAGGGAATAAATCAGCCCTGGGGGTTGGAAAGAAACTTTCCCTGTAAAGCAGCACATTTCCGCCCCACCTGCAGCAAACAGGGATCCTGGATGCCATCCTGGAGGGCAGTCAGGACACACCTCCAGCAGCACAAAGCCACAGCTCAGGCCAGCCACCAGCAAACCACACACAGAGCCCCTGACGCTCTCCACCTGGGAAGATTTAGCTCTTAAATGGAGTCAAAGAGCCCAAAGCCTCAAATCCCTCGGCAAAAGGCTTCTTGGCAATGAAAGGTAAATAAAAGCAGGGTTGAAAACAACGTGTCCTATTGAGGGTGGCCCAGTGGCAGAGGGGGAAGAAAGCAGATGCCAGGCCCAGCCAGCTGTGCTTTGGTGGCACTCAGCCTGGCGTCATCTGTGCCAGACAACATCATTAGTGCTGCCACAAAGGAGCAGGAAAATTCATCCCCAGAACCCTTCTGGTGCCAGGAGATGAGTGGTCCCACGCTGCCCGTGCAAGGAAAGTGGGTCAGCAGCTTCACCCCACTCACCCGTGGGCCCAGCAGCAATCACAGCCCCAAGAAAAATCCAGGAGAGGGACCCAGAGCCGCCGGGGAATTCTCCCTGAGCAGAGAGCAAGGGGCAGAGCCTGCAGCACCTCCAACTGCACAGCTCCAGGGATCAGGAGGCTGGGAATTCGTGGCTCAATTTACATACACACAAATCCCCAAATAAACCAGGCGTTGGAGGAGGTGTTTGTGGCTGTTTGTTACTAATGACACACGTCGGGGAAAGAAACAGAGGAAGGAGAAAATTCAGCAGAAGGTGAGTGCAATGCTTTGAGAGACATTGGCTGGGTTTGCAAGCTCTGGTGCTCCTTGCTGGGTCCAAGCCAGCAGCTCCATCCTTCACAGCAGCCCAAACTGTCCAAGCACTCATCCAGTTCATTTCTAGATAAGCAGAGTAAAACCCCTCTCAACGACTGTGCCTTGTGCTCAGCCACAGCAGCCTCTCTCTTCTCCATATTTAATCAGGAAGCACCCACTCTTCCTTACTTGCACATGAAAATTCAACAAACGTGAGCTAAGTGTTACCTCTGAAAGGTGATCAAACACAAACAGGGTTTTATAAAAAAGCTTCATTCCATCTTAATTAAATTGGAGTGACAGCCCCATGAAATAACAGCAGCCTGAAAAGCTGTTCATAATTCATAAACAACTTGCTTTTCATCTCCTTTGTGTGCTTTTCCAAGTACTGTTTTTCCAAGAAGCTGACAGAGGGAGGAGTAGTGGATGGTGACCTCATTCATTGCAGGCACTGCCTAATACGCAGTGAGCTGAGAAATTGTAAAGTTATCTAATCAAGAGGCCAGAAAAACTTTCTTTGGGTTCAAAGACAGACAAATGCCTCTTAAAACAACAGGAGTTACAAAAGAAAACAGTCTCCAAACTTCATCTTTCTTCATTTGCTTCCTCATTTTTTCCATGTTTTAGTTTAAGTCACTCCTTGGGGGCCTGGAACTTTGGACACCTTTTCCCTGGGGGTAGAACACCTTCCATGGACAGGAGATGGATTAACAGAACAGCTTTGTGTTCACACTGGCTTCATGCACACCCATTTGGGACCTGAAGGCTGCTGAGGCCAGGCAAAAGCTCCTCACCCCACACCTCATGCCATATTACTGAGCTTGGAAAGGAGATGGGCAAACAGGAGGGTGGTAACACTGAGGGCTTCAAGTCCCAAGATACCATGATTCTGAATAAGCAGCACCAAAAAGGAACAGCAAAGCTGCATTCCAAGACATAAGAATTCAGGGAACCATCAGTAAACAGCCCTTCCAAGCCTGACCTCACAAGCTGACTGGGGGTCACCACCTGGCAAAGGTCTCCAGGGCATGCTCCTGGCTAAAGCAAAGCCAAGTGATACTCACGTGCTGACAAGTTCCTCGGAGTTGCTGAGAATTAAACTAACAGAATTTGCCAGCTCAAATCAGCTTAGGCCCAGCTCAGCAGCTGCCTCCAAGCAGGGTGGCAATTAGGAGACCAGATTATCCAGGCACCCAAACTCCAGCCCACAGCCTGAGCTGCAAAGAGTAGCTGGACTCAGGAGATGGGAAATGGTTTTACCTGCCTGTCTCTTGCCAAATAAAAGGGCACCACAAACGTGGCCACCCCCAGGAGCAGGAATGAGCTGGGAATTACTTGAGGGAACGTACACAAGTGGTTTCCAATGTGGGAATATTAACCCAGCACTCTGGTGCATTTAGAGGAGGGCATTTAAGGGCAACTGCTGCCCAGGGAGGTGTCAGCAACCCTGCCTCACCCTTCTCATTCCATACTGTGATGCAAAGATCAGGCTGCCTCTAAATCCACTAACTTTAGCTAGATTAAAGCTCTGATCAGCAGGGCTTACACAGCAGCAAAAAAGGAAGCAACAGTAGTTTTAAAGCTTGCTCTGTCTGTTCAGAGGGGCTCTTCATGAAAAGAAGGAAGAGAAGCCTCTTTGGCAGGGATTTATTAGGCTACTTGTGGATTTCTACCCAACCCCCTGCTAGAGTATCTTCAAGTCATGTATTTCACAAAGCCACGAGATGGTCTATGGGTGGATAAATTTTTCCTCCCTGAAAATCCTGCTTGCCTGGGAAGCCTTTAAGCAGTTGAACACACAGAGAGGATCAAAGAGAAGGCAGATCTTATTTACCAGCTAATTCTCTTTGACTCTTCCCATCCCAGGCTCAGCCCAACTCACTGGAAATCAGAGTATCTTCCCCTCCTGATGCAGGTTTTAAGGGGGGTGCCCCAGCCTTCAGGCTTGTACCAGACATTATTCACTGAAGAGAAAATGGTGGAAGCCCAGTATTTCCCCTGCAATGCCCTTCAAAAGCTGTGATGCAGGCTGAGATGTGGCTGAACTGCTGTGCCTGGCCAAGAACTCAGAGAGTCTCACAGGTTGCTGGGGGAGCTGCTCCCCTGGCCACCCCCTTCCCACCCAAAGGAACCCAGGAGGGAAGGAAAGGCAGCACACAGGTCAGTGTGGTCTTCATCTGTTACCTTCCAGCACTAGCAGGGAAGTAGCACTAATGTGTGCCTGGATGAGGAGAGGAAAAAGAGGAAAGAAAAGTTGCCAAAAATGCTGCTGGAGCCCTCATGAATTAGGACAGTTGACAGTGTTCTGTCCCCTCAAAAGTCTCTTTTACGTTGCCTGGCAAATTACACCATGAGGAGGAAAAAAATTGCTTTGCTGGGAGATTGCAGTGCCTCAGGAAAGAACATCTGATATCCATCCCCAGTAACTGACAGCTGCTGCTCCCCCTGGCTCCTGTGGAACACTTATCAAGGATGCTCCCATGATAAGAAGTCAGGGAAGGTCCCTCTCACAAAGCAGTTGGTGGTAAAAGCAGCCTGGCAGGGCTCATCTGGTCGTGGACATTTGCAATCTACCACAAGCAGGACTATTAGTGTGGGCAGCAGTTTCTCATGGTTACCACACTTTTCTTCATTACTATGAGCTCAGAAACAAACTGACAGGACTTATTTCGTGCTCCAGTGGGTACCACAACACATCCCAGGGCAGGGAAAGGCTGAAAGACACAGGATGATTCCCCCTTTATTTCCCTGAACACAATTTGGGAGGACACTGAACACTGTCACACCCTTCCTGGGTACCCAGACAGAGCTTCTGAAACACAATTCTATCACTCAAACAGCTGCAAAACACCCTAAGCTTGCTCTTGCCAGACACCAAACATCTTCCAAGATAGAGGTTGCAAACCACCCGTGCTGGCTGAGGAGACAGCGTGGAGCTGAGCTTTCAGACAGGCCCTCCTCACTCCACCTGTGCTGGGATCAACCGAGGTGGCAGCTGAAGGCGTTCCTGGCAGGTTGGAGAGCAGTGATTCCTTGAAAGCAGCTCTGCCCTTCAGCAGCAGGAGAGCTCCCCAGCACCAGCTCCATTTCCCAACCTGCTGCTCTGCTGCCGTATGCTGCAGGACCCAGCAGAGAGAAGCAAAGCTCTGCTCTTTGCCTTTCTGCCCAGGCTTTTGTAGTGGCACCCGTACAACAGACTCCATTTGCTGCACCAGAGCCACGGGCTGGAGAAAGGGCTGAAAGCTGAGGTGAACACGGGATCTGCTACCAGCCCTGAGCCACCTGCAGAGCAAACACCATCAGCACACTCTGCACTGAAGAGTTTAACTTAAAATAGTCTGCATTTAAGTGCATAATTTGCAGATTCCACTGCAAGGAGAGAAACCCCCACAGCCGCCTTCCCACCAGTCTCATGATTTTAGGTTTTGGGTTTGTTTTTTTTTTTTCCTTGCTGCAGGAGAAAACAGCCACCATTCACCTTCTCTGTGGTGCAGAGAGCCAGTGCCCCCAGGGACACACAAGCAGGATTAAGCCTTCCTGTGCTGGGAAGGGCCACATCCTGCACCGCCCTGGAGCTGCTCCAGCCAGCTGGCCTCAGTCCTAGCAGGCTACACATCAGGTCCTTTCCTTTCCTCTCCTCTTCCCTCCCCTTTCCTCTCCCCTTCCCTCTCTGTGTGCAAGGGCAGAGGGTGCTGCTGTGTTTGGTGCTAAGCTCAAAGGCTGCCGACACTGAAAAAGAGAGATCAACGTGCATGCAGAAGCCTCAAAAAGGAAGATAATTTGAGGAGAGGGAAACTTCACTTAAAGCTGTAACTGGAGTTGGAGATCTGGATGCTTCCTAACACCTTCCACCTCAGCCAAGGTGTGAGTGCAGCACAGGAAGAGCCCAGAATTTGTGGTGAAAAAATGCAGATACCTCAAGGCAACAAATGTTTGATAGTGGAAAGACCCAAAAGCAAGGCCTCTTACCTCAGAAGGGAGCAGAGCAAGGCTGCAATTCAACAAGGCAGTCTCAGCCCACCCTTATTCCTTACAGCACCAGCACCCCCCCAGGTGGATCAAGTCCTGCAGAAACTGAAGCCCTCAGGAGCAGAAGTTGCATGTGACAGGAGATGGGACAGCAGTACTACAGGTCACCTCACCCTGGATTTGGAGCACCAGCTTTGCTGAGGTGGGAAGTATGGCAAGCCAGCCCCAGCTGCACCTTGAGCCCCTCCAGGTTTGCCTCCAGCTTGAAAAAGGCACTGCCAAGATACAAGGTATGTGCTGCTTGCTTTCATCTCAGCTGCTCCTCTTCCTTTGATTTCACAGTGCTGACAACATCCATTGCACCCTGACAGGACAGCCTTCAGCTCTGTGAATATTCAAGGCTGCCACAGTAATGAAGACATTAAATATAAAAGATTTTTCATGTCACAGCTCTAGCCTACAAATGCACATGATCCTAGCTGGAGTGGATGGGACAAGAAGCAGGGAAGTGCTGGGGATGCTAACGTTGCAGATTTTTCTCAGGGCAAGAAAACCATTCAAGGTATCTTCTCAGATTGGGCCTTTATTTCTTAAGTTATTTTGAGCTGTTTCAACACATGGCTAGAAATTAAAATGATGACAACAGCACCATCTGCTCCAGCTCCTGCCATTGCTCTTGCAGCAATGTAAAGCCTGTCCTAGGGAAGAAGCCAAGTCAGGGGAGTTTTCTTAGGGAGCATTATTTTATTTCCACAGGATCCAAGCCTGCAGAGCTCCAAAGATCACCGAGTCAAGAGTGGTCTGCAGGGTGGTAGAGCAGAGAGGGTTCCACAAGGCAGAGGGAGGGAAGGGAAAGGGTGTCCAGGCAGTTGTTCACTGCCCTTCAGAGTGGTGAGAAGCCTAGGGTAAGCATCCCTGACACACAAGTGTGCAGGAAGAGGCAGTGCCAAGTTGCCTGAAAAAACACAGCTGTAGGAACACAGGGCTCTGCTCACTCCTGTGACAAACCCTCACCACAATTAGCCCACAGTGCTTATTTTTCTAAGCCCTAACTCCTAGCCACTTGGTACAATAGGAATTGAATACAGGTTTGCATCTGCAGAGTCATTTATGTACAGCTCCTCAAATAATAAACCAACTCAGGATATAAGTATATAAAATTATAAATATAAATTAAATATCAGGCAGTGAGTGAAACTTAAAAAGGATGGTGTCTGAGGACATGGTTTAGGAGTGGGTCATCAAGACTAGGGTAATAGGGATAGGAGAGGGTTGGACTCCATCTTGAAGGTCTTTTCCAGCCTGAGCAATTCCATGATTCTTTGATTCTTTATCCAAACTCGGCACCAAACACCCTTTGGCCTCAGAGTGTCCAGTCCTAGCATCCCAAAAATGTTTGACAGCACTGGCAGGCAGCAGGATGCCTGATCTGGAGGGTCTCTCTATAAAAGGGAAAGAAAAGTCATGAATTCTTGACACACTGGTTTCTTACCCTAGAAACAAGTATACCAGATCTTGAAAATTTGGGGGGTTTTAGCAGGACTCATCCTCAGGCAACAAGAAAGGGCTCAGAGAAGGCAATTTAACTTCTGCCTAGCATTTCTGCATTAGTTTTGCTTTTCATGTCTAAGAGACACTCCAGATGAGGTAAAAAGTCAGAGTGTGTTTCCTGAATGTCTTTTTTTGAGGCTGAAGACATAAACAATGGGACATTTATCAAGGATTTCTGCCACACATCTCCCTTGTCATGGTATTGCATAACAGTAGAAAAAACACTGTTCCCTCAAAATGTTCATGAGACTACGTATTAAAAATTAATGCACCATTTTTAAATTAAATCTTTATGAGAAGGGGCAATAAGATAAATGCAGGGGGGAAAAATAACCCAAACAAATCTGGAGGAGCTGAAGAAAAAAGGCACCATCAGCAGGAAGCAGAGCCTCAGGATGAGTGCATCATTCACCTCCTGACACAGAGGGCAGGGACTGGGATGTGCCAGCCAAGGAGGGATGGGGAATGGGTGGGTCACACCTCACCAAGCAGGAGAAATTACTGCCCCAGTCACAGGGAGTGGTGTGGACTGGGCTGTTCCTGGGCCATCACTGCTCAGCCAAGGGTGCTGGTGCCTGTTTCAGCTCCAGGTTTCACATTCCATGCCATGAACTGTGGGTGGGAGATGGTAGGAGATATCTCCTGATATCGAGCACAAGTCAAGAGCATTTGAGAGCCAGAGCTCTTGCTTCTAAAACAATAAAAACCCAACAAAAAGCTGCATTTGCACCTTTCTTTTTCATGGAACAAAGAGCTTGACTTTGAGGAAGAACAGTTTGAACCATGCTGAGGCATGGATTTCCAAGTGAGTAAGGACCAACTGGAAATAAAAACCTTTAAACACAAAACACATCTCTACTGAGCACTGGAGTATCCCTCTCCAGCTGGTCTTCACCCAGTTTGGGCCACTGGGGATGACAATCAGGTAGCAATCTGCCTTGCCTCAATTCTAGTTTACTGAAACAAGGAGCAGATGCAGGCAGCATGAACTGTGACAACCCACAGGGGAACCCAGACCATAAATTCAACCAAAAGAGTTGTAAAGCCATCATTTCACCTCCCAGCCCAAAGGCTACAGGAAGAGCAAGTTTAACAATCAGCATCCATGTGTATTTCATCCTCCACAGGAATTAGCTGGAAGCCCAGTTGGTGCCTCATCTTTCTTACCACAGGGATGAAGAGTGGAGACTGTCCAGATTACCCCAAGTCTAGGAATTCAGGCTCAATCTTTCCTAGTACATTTGTTAAAAATAAATGAGGTGCAATCAGTCTCCTCAGGGATTTTATCCTCTTTCAGCTCTAAATGCAGCTCTGCTGTCACATGTATGACATGTATAAAAAGGACAGCCTGCTTCAGAGCCTTACTTCTTGCTTAAAATAAGATTGCTCTTGATCTCAGGTTACGAGGGATCCATTCATGTTTGGTAAGGTCACAGACTCTCTCTAAATCACTAATACAAAGGCTGAAATAAGCAGGGTTGCCACTATTTGAGTACTGCTCCTTTTTACTGCATAGAGATGGGGTATTTGAAGAGGCTCTGACCACACCTAGAGCCTCAGTGCTTTGTCATTCCTCCTGGAGGCAGACACTGGCTTGTCCTCACACAGAGCAGGCAGCAGCAAAGCCAACAGCCACAGCTGTACCCACTTTCCAGAGCATTTCCCTCTGCCCGGACTGCAGGACACCCAAAGCCTTGCAGTCCATATTTAGTTCCAAAACTCACTTTACACACCCTGCACTCCCCCTTCAGCACCACCTGGGTATGCCCAGCACCTTCTTGCTAAGAAGAACTGTCTAGTCCATTACCCCTCTAGCTCTTTTGCCACTTGGTAAGGTGCTTTTCATCTGCACACCAACCCTGCTATAGGATTGTTCCATTTCAGAACTAAAGAGCCAAGAGGCTCTTGGATGTTGCTAGAGGAAACAAATCCATGGAGTCAAAAATCCCTCTGTAAGGGGAGTACATGGGCAACAGTAACTAATGAAACATGCTCTGGAGCTGAGCATGGACCTCAGACAGCCCTGACAATAAAGCCTATTATTAGACACAATAAAAGAAGTGACATATTTGAGAGATTAGGCATTAATAAGTGCCTTCACATCAAGTAGTATTCATGACTCTCTTCCCCTGTCACCTGGAGGAACCTGGGGAAAGGGAGAAGCTGGCAAGCTAATTCAGCTAAGACTAAATTAGAGGAAAAGGCAAAACTCATGCAAAGTAGGCTACAAAACTGTCAAATAAGGAGGCAGTGATGTCAGCTCAGTAGTGCTGAAGGTGAGAGATTCCCAGTGCTGGAGCCCAGTGCACCCAGCAGGGAGCTGGGCCCCATCCTGCTCTCAGCCAGTCCAGTTGCCCAAGGAGCAGCTGCCTCAGTGAGGAGGCTCCCAGAAGCACTGCAGCACAACATGGATCTGGGTCTGCCATGCAGGATTTAAAATGGAAGGAAAAGAGGACTGAACTAGAAAAGATGAATGAGAAAGGAAAGGAGACAGGACAGCATGCCCACATGTGCTCGTGGTGCTTGGATTTGGCAGGTGCCCAAGATGCACACACTGCTCAGAAGAACAAACCTGGCAGCATGGTGGTCAACTCCTTTCTCCAGCTCACAGTTGCCCTTTTTTCAGACCATTTGTCCACCACCACCACCCCTGCAAGTCTCCTCTTTACAAGCCCCACAGAGTCACTCTCTTTGCTGCAGGACAGATCCAATCCCCTTATTTTAGTCCCATCCTTTCTGAACCTGTTCTCTTGCTTACTGCTGGGCAGTGACCACAAGCAACACCCCAGCCAGAGAAGTAGATCTTTAGCCAGCTGGAGATCATTTTTGTACCCACCAGCAGCATTTATTACTTCTGCTTGCACATGCCTGCCAGGCACTCCGTTATTACACACGAATTTGAAGATGTCCATTGTTAATAGCTATTTCTACTAACCCCTCCAGCTAGCTCCAGGGCACATGGTTTGTCATGCTGATGAGGTAAAACCACATGTAAAATAGGTAATTCAGAGGGCAGAATCTGCTGAGGGTAAACTCTGCCCTTTGAAGTGGGAGCAGAAAATGAACCACAAAATGGAGTTGATTTGGGACGGGATCCCAGCCTTGGGCTAACACCTGATGTTTCACACCAGAAGCTACAGTTACCAGCAGAGAGCACACAAAGCTTCACTTCTGTAACACAAGCCACCTTCATCACAGGTCCCACCTTAAACCACAAAGGTAATATGGTGCCAAAACCACAAAGGTTTGGTGCCAACAAACCTTAGCCCATCACATCCAGGATCTGCAATAGGAGGGTAATAAAATAATCAGTACCTGCAGGGAGCTTGCTAGGCAGCACTTAGTACACTTCTGGTAGACCCCTTCTGTCACCGATGTGTCCTCAAACTATCCACTGAACAAGCTCACCTTGAGCCTGGCAAACCGAGACAGAAATGTTTTGTCACCTAGAAGCTCAGTGCATGCAAACTTTCAGCCTGGGTAAATATTTCTGCTGCTACCATGCGATCCACTGCTACTGACCACTTCCCACAGCTGCACCTCCACTCACCGAGGTCCAAGAGCCCCTTCCCTGAACAGGGACCCAAGGAGAAGGCAATCTGCACACCTGTCCTCAGCCTTCAGCTTTGCTCCATCTCTTTGCCCTCCTTATTGTGCCCCTTCTGTTCACATCTCGCTGCATCTCAGCCTGAGAAGAGCTCACGTGGTCCCTGCCCTCACCACCCACCTCTGGGGATAATCTCCTTCACCCTCTGCACAAAGCTCACTCTGCTGCCTGGACATGTGAAGCCCCAGCAGCCAGCCCAGTGAAACATGGCTCCTCCATCACTTTGTCTCACATCTGGACTTTGACAGACCTGCTCTGCCCTTCACTCAACTGAGAACGTGCAGAGCTGGCCAGATGTGTTCCCTGCACCAAGCAGCTCAGGTGAAGTGACACACTTCACCTTCTTACAAGTGACTTCTTGTAAGCAAGACACACACACCTTCATGGTAAGACCAAGCCAATGCTTCCAGGATCAAAGTCAAGTTCTGATCAAATAAAAGATTTTCACCACTCTGAACACCCCTCTGCTTCTCCAATTTCAACTGTAAAAGGGCATCCCAGCAAGCACTTCTTCCCAATGTATGGAAGACAGTTGATTTCACTCAAAAATGCAGCACAAACATGCACAGTGCTGAGCTGGACATGAGCAAGGATCACGGGAGAAGCTTTTTTAGGTTTTCTGAGCCTTGAGGAAATTTCAAACATACACCTTGAGGAATTTCATCCTGCAGCAAGCGACTTGACACATTGATGAAATGCAGCTGAAATTACACCAGGCACTTCCAGGCAGACAGTCTGGGACAGGAGCTGATGTGGAGCTGTCAAGTGAAATGCAGACAAGTGGCAGAGAGCCCTGCAGCTCCATACCACAGGCCACTCAGTCACACACACACACTCTTCAAACCAACAAACAAAAGTGGTTTCATTGCCTCTCTTGCAGGTGCTGAAGTTTCTTCACGAATTGCGGAGTTTAATAGAGCAATTATGGGTTGTTATAATCTGTCCCTTTAAGACTACACTTCACCCTTCAATAACCCCCATCAACCTTCCTCCTTCCCCTGGGCCTCTGAGCATCTTCCCAGGCACAGCTCACCTGGAGCAGGACAGAGCTGAGAGGAGGACTGTCCTCCCAGTGCAATCCCACTCTGAAGTAATTCAAGGAGAATCCTGAGGGAAGGAGGGTGCTGATGGACAGACAGCAATACCAGATCTGATCTAGGGAGAGAGGTCAGGGCAGGTACAGTGTGCAGGCTGCAAAGATGGAAATAATTAGCCCAACTGCAGGGATAATCCTTTTAGCTTAACAGAAGGTATCCCCCGGTGCTCCCTTTCCTTGGATATTTAAAGGAAAGACACTGAATACAGGAGCCACACCACAGGCAATGAATGCCTTCACTAATCCAACTGGCTGGAAGGGAAAGGGAAAAAAAAAATAAAGTCAGTGGCTTGACTTCTGAGGAGCATAGAAGGCTCATTAGACCAGGAAAGAAAATCCACTCAAGTCTGAAGGCACAGATCCACCTCCTCCAGACTCCAATGTAAACTGCATATGCTTTCCACAGGCACTATAAAAACCAGGCTACAACTGGCAGATTTTGGTGTGAAACAAAGCTCCAACTCGTAGATGGAGGAGATCCAGCCTGCTGCAAGAAGAGATTCAGAGATTCCTTCAGTTCTTCATTAAAAACCACACAAGGGGTTACCTACAGGGTGACAACTCTGCTATCCCAGGCTGACCTTCAAAGAGTTTGGGACTGAGGGGCTGGTTGTACTATAAAACCAGGTGGGAGCAGTGATGTACAGAGCAGCCACTCCACCACTTGTGCATCTCCAAGAAGGAGCAGTGATCCCAACTGAGAGCTGCACCTCTGAGACAAACTCTGCCCAGGGGTGGTTTGAGATGAGTGGAACATCTCTGCACTGTTCTGCAAGGATTAACAATCCAGCTCAAATTACTTCTGCAGTTACCTCCTTGCTTTCCTGTCTCCACCAGAGCCCTGCTGGCAACCTGTGCATTGCGGCACTGCGTATTGTATTGCTAAGCACCCCCAAATGCAAGAATGTGCCCTTGGGGTGAGCCCCAGACACCGGGGCCAGCCCAGCCCTGGAGGCTGAACACCACAGTCAAGCAAAGCTCCTGAGGGAGAAAGCAGAGATTACATTGGATGGGCAGGAAAACTTAGAAATGCAGCAAAGCTCTGATGTAACCACAGCACTGGTGAGAGAACCCCTGGGAGCTGCTGTCCTTCTCCCAAGACATCAGCTGAGCTCCTCTAAACAGAGGCTGGGAACAGCCAAGACGCTGAGCCTGGGGTTCCCCCTCCACCTGGCTAAAGGGGCAGGGAAACAATCATCCCTGATCTTCTTTAACAATCTCAGCTCTTCTAGTCGAGCTAAAGAGGTCCATTTTGCTTTGGCAAGAAAAGACTCACGAGGCTTTTTCACACAAGACATGTACCCAGAAAGCACAACACCCCACCCCATTGGTCAGGGGTTGGCTTCTTTATCTGTGTGCAGAGACCCAACCCTCCTAAACCTGTGCCATGCTTCAGCAGCTCCAGAGATAGCCCTGACACACCACACACCCTTCTCAGCATCACCCAGAAAAAGGATCCACGAGTCTGTCACAAGACCAGGACACAGGCTTCCAGCTCTTGTGGTCTAGTCCCACGTCTACATACAGCCTCAGAAGCAATAAGCCAACCTCCTGGCCAACTGACCTCACCAACCTGCAGGCTAAGCAAACTGGAAGATACTGGGAGCTGTGTGGAAGGCAGGGCAGTGTCCTCATTCTTTTTGGACCAATTTATCAAGTGTCAAATCATTGCCACAGCTAAATTAGCAGCACTCCCTCAAAAGACACAAGAGCCAACAACCAAGCCTCATCAGCACCCTGGGCTGGCAAAAGCAGCTCTTTCTGCTCAAGAGAAACTCAAAACTACACCTTTCTTCCAGCTTTTGAGTAATGTTTCTATTGAGGCAAAAAGGGAATGGCCACCCTCAGCACTTCCCCTCAGACAGCCCTTCATGATCCAATTTTCAATGCTTTGCAAACCAAGAGGGATTTGTCTGCAAGCCTGGACACAGACACAGCCCAGCACCTCCAACAGCAATGCCAAACACCCACCCAGACACACACCAGCAAAGCCATTACACCTGGGTTGCTGCAAATGTCAGGACAATTTCTTACTCCCATGCTGATAAACACAGGCTTTCAGAAGAACCCTCAGAGGCACCATCTGAAAAAGCATTTGCAGTGTGGCTTGTTCTAACAGCCCAATGATGCTGCAAAGCCCAGCTTCCAAATGAGGATATAAAGGTCTTCAAGGAGCAATTCTGCTCTACTCCCCACTGCCACATGGTTAAGAATCACCCAGCTGAGTCCCAGCACATAGGCAAGGAGGTACCCAAGCACTGCCAAATCCCACAGCTGGCAAAACCCTTAAAAAATAATAATAATTAAAAAGACAGGGATGCAACACAAATAAACAAGCATGCAATGAAAATATGGCTTTCCAAAATGAAGCTGAGGAGTGTGAAAGGCAGAAGATTATGACACCCACCTTACTGGCATGCTACAAGTGTCCCTGACTAGATACACCAGGCTCAGCCTCAGGGTGGAAACAGCACTTGGCTATGTCACATTTCCCTCATTTTTATCCCATGAGGGCTCTTCTCCTGGCCAGGGCAGCAGACTTGCACATGGCTTTTGGGAAGGAAATGAGAAAGCTGCAGCACTCCTTGTTCAGGACAGACAGATCTACTTGGTGCACTTGGGTCCTGCTGAAACTGCTGTTTATGAAGCACAGAGGGAATGGGACAGTTGGAATGAAATGCCTTGGGAAGGAGCAGGCTGGAAGCAGAGGCCATCGAGATGATGCAGAGGAACTGATGTAGGGTGAGGAAGACTGGGTTAGAAACCTTATCCATAATACTTAAGACTTGAAAAGGATGAGTAGGGAGGGAGGGAGAGACACAAAACTCCTGCTACTGCCCTTATCATTCAAAGGGACTGGACCCATCTCCTTTCCATGGGAACATCCCACAGGGCACACAGAGGTTTTGTCACTTCTGTCCTCATTCCAGCTGATGGAAGGATATAAATCCATCTCTTTTCTGTGATGCCACCTGCCCCTTCACAAGTAGCTAAGAGCTCTGTTCTCCCAGACAGAGACCACAACATCTTGCTGTGTCTTGTGTCCCTGTCAGATGGGACCTTTACAACAAGTTTACCAGAAAGCTGCAGATCAGCAGTGAGCTGTTCCAGAGCAAGGCTGAACAAATGGCTGTCTTTTAGAGAGAAACAAGAGTCTTCATTTAAATGCTTCAAAGGAAGACAATCATGATTCACACTTTGACTCATTATACCAGGCAGATTGGGTTTAGATCAAAATTCTCAAAGGTCAACTTCTGGTCATCTCACTGTGCAAAATGAAGACAGACCCACAGCACTGGCCTCCTCCCTGCATATACTAAGGGTCTAATAATCCTTTAAACCAAACAGAGCTCACCAGGTGTTTGATTTTAAACTCTAGGTATTCAAGATTCAACTATCCTAAGAGCCTCTTGTGCCACCATCAAGCTTTATGGAGGATGGAGAGGAGAGCCAAACAACCTGTGGGACAGGCATCACCTTTTTCCAGATCCTGGCCTCAAAAACCAAACCCCACCTGCATCTTAATTCCAAATCTCTGAACACAAGCCTTCAGCCCCAAGGATGAAGCAGCATGAGGTACCACCAGGGAATGGCACAGGGAAACATGCCACAGACATACAACTCCTTCCAAACAGCATTACTCTATCTAAAGCAGGAATAAGAACAAGCAATGTTCTTATCAGATGTAAACTGCCTGCCTGGAAAACCTCCACGCAGTAGATAAGGCAGCCAGCACCTTGCTTTTCTCCTTAGCTGCCCATCTTGGAAGGAAAGCTAAGCATTTTGCATATCCAGGTGGAACAAAGTGTAACTGGGTTAGACTATTTCTCATTTCTAGAGAGTGTAAGATTTTAACATTCCTTCTCTCAAGAGCAGCCTGTAAAATGCCCAATGGAGATCTGGTTCGATTTACCACCTTGAGAAAAAAAAATAGCAAAAAAAATTTGAACTGCACAAGGAAAAATCATTAAACACTCCACATCTGTGGTATTGGCAGCAAAGGTAAAAAGCCCTTTATGGAAGAGGGCAGCCATTGCTTGACATTAGTGATCCTCAGCAGTGAATTTTGTTCCACTCATGCAGACATCTGCCCAGATCCACACAGATAAACGTAGAGGAGCTCAGGAACATGCTGCATACAAATTGCTGAAGTGACAGCTTAGCTCATCTCTGCTGCTGGTTCCAGCAAACCCGTTTCTAAGCAAGCCCAGCCTCTGGCTGCAAATGGAGCTGCACCTCGTGTGGTGGTACCACCAGCAAATGGAAGGAGAAACTCCCTTTAAAGTGATGGCAGCTATGTTCTGCAAGCCAACAACAGGGTTGCATTTCTAGGTGTTTAAAATAAAATAATAATTCATCTCCTCTGAGCAAATCCTTCCTTATGCTAACATGGCAGACAGGGATGCAGGCAGAAATCTCCATCCCTCGCCTGAAGTGATTTCTACTCCTTATGGGTTTAAGCACTCCAGTCCAGGAGGGCAGGTGTGCCACACAGTGTGTCTGCAAACACCTGGTAAGAAAACTTCCCTTTTGCACACCTGTGAAATTAAGATTTCAAACAAAGAAGCACCCCAGCAACTGAAGGGAAAAAAAGACAAACCCCATAAAGGGGACCAGCCCTGTGCCCCAGTTTTAGGACAAGAAGCAGCACGGAAAGAGAATAGTGAAATGGACAAGGGGGCAATTTCAGCATGATATGGGGACACCCACGAGGGGCAAGGGACACCCAGGGATTAACACCACCTACAACACCCAGCCCTCAAGCCCACGGGGTTGGAAAACACCCAGGGTTTACCAGCACAGGAACCCACCACGGGCCACCTCACTATTACCGCTGAAATCCCTTAACCCGGGCATCTGAGGAGATGCAACAAAGCGAGACAACTCCGGGGTGCCATGACCTCAATACCGCTCACCAACCCCCCGAAAATTCGGGCTGGGCGTGGACAGCTCCGTTTTTTGAAAGGCCTTTACTTCATGATTTTCAATTATCGCTTAATTTCTCTTTGATAATTACAGCTCTACACCGTCCCCCCCCCCCTCCTCCCTCCCCGCGGGCGGCTGCAGAAGATGGCACCGCGCCGGGGCGGGAAGGCGCTGCCCGCCCGTCCTGCCGCAGCCCCTCCGGCACAGCCCCCAGCCCCACCTGCCGCAAGGAACGGGGGGGGGAAAAAAAACCAAACAAAAAAATAAAACGTCGGCAAAGGAGCAGAAAACGATATAATCTACCTTCCTCCTCCCTCCACACCGGCCACCCCGCCCCGCCGTGCACCTGCAGCCGGGCGGCAGCGCTGCCGCAGGGGACGCGCCTCACGCTGCTGCAGCGAGCGGGCAAAGCGGGACCGGGGGCGACACGCCCCTCCGCGGCGGGTTTTGGGGATGAAACGGATAAGTTTGGTTTTTTGGTTTTGGTTTTTTTTTTTTTTTTTTTCCCCACCCCACCCCCTCCGCCCGTTTCACGCTTTCGGCATTGGGCGACAGCCGAACGCAGCGCCGGTGAACCGAGATAAGGAGAAAAAAAACAAAAAAAACAAAAAAAAAAAGTGGGTACGGAGAGGAAAGGGGAACATCGGTCTGTGCAGAGCTCCCTCCTCGCCAGCCCCAGGCCGTGCCCTTACCTGCCGCTCACAGCGGTGTCCGCACCGGAGCCCGGCGGCGACTGACAGCGGCGGAGCGGGCGGAGCGGGGGCGGGGAGGGGCGGGGGGCGCGCGCCAGCTCCGGAACCTTCGCCGAGCGGCGGGGAGGGGGGGGGGGGGGGGAGGAGGAGGAGGAGGAAGAGAGGGAGGGGGAGAAGTGGAAAGAGAGGAGGTGGTGGAGGGGGGGGGGTGTCAGCCTCAGCGCGCATGCGCAGCGCTTCTCTTTTTTTTTTTTTTTTTTTTTCTTTTCTTTTCTTTTTCTTTTTTTTTTTTTTTTTTTTTCTTTTTTTTCCTTTTCTCCCCCCCCCCCTCCCTCCCGGGGGTGTTGTGCCCGGCGCACGCGCGGTGGGCGTGGCCGCCTCCGCCTTTTGTCTGCGGGGAGGAGCGCGCGCGCGGCCCCGCCCGGCAGGGGGCGCTCGAGCACTGCCCCCTCCCCCCCCTCCCTTCTCCTCCCTTCGCGCCCTTCCCGCCTTTCCCCTCCCTCAAGCGCCGCGGCGCCATTTTGTGAGGGGAGAAGGGAGGGAGCGGGGGGGCTTCTGCAGCTCCACAGCGGCATCAAACCCAGGGCTGGGGGTGCTACTGCCTCTCACGGTCTCGGTTCTTGTTTTCTGCAGCCAGCCAGCCAGCCCACAGAAAGGTTTGCTTCAGAGGCTGGGTTCATCTCCTCAGGGGCTGGCTTCTGGATTCACTCACTGAGGAGATGGGTTCACCTCCTCTGGGGATGGATTCTGGGTTTACCTCCACTGGATTCTGGATTCGCCACTTCTGAGGCTCATTCGGGGTCGCCGTTTTTGGGGCTGGATTCTGGATTTGCCACTTGTGGGGCTCATTCTGGATACATCTCTGAGGCTGATTCTGAATTTACCTCTTGGGCTGATTCTGGGTTTGCCTCTTTTAGGGATGGGTTCTGGATTCACCTCTTGATTCTGGATTCACCTCTTCAGGTGAAAATCAAGGGCAGATGTCTAGTCAAAAAAAAAAAAAAGAAAAAAAAAAAAGGAAAAGCTTAATCTGGAAAAAACATAGTAACATGTGGAACCTTGCAGCACATGAGGTCTAAAGGTGCCTTGAACACCCATGGAGAGTCAAAGCCATCATCTTACAACAGTTTCAATAACTGCAAAAGTACTGAGTGCAGTCATCTGAGGAGGCAAAAGCTGAATTTATGAACATGCAACGTTGAGATAGCTTTTTCCCAGGTGAATAGAAACAGGTGAGGCACTTAAAATGAGGGAAATGGTTCTTTTTCTGTCCATCTTTAAACTGGCTACAAAGCACCCACAGTAAAATAGATGGAGAATTTTCCCAGGATAGACCTATCTCTGAAAAAAAAAAATACTACTGCTTTGAGGATTATAAAATAAATACTCCAGTGCTCCCAGGGGATCTGTGCTTGTGAGACAACACAGGAATGAGCTGAATTTAAACTTGCAAATAGTCCAATTCTGGAGCAGCAGCTCTTCCTACAGGCAGTACAGCTGTACCAGGAACAGCAGACTGACTACAAACCTGCTGAGCATCCTCCAGCAGGACTTCTTCATTTAAAGAGAAGCACAACCCAAAGGGACTCCTTCAGTTCTTTAAGTGTTCAGGGTGACAACATCTGAAGTTATCTCAAAGCTCAGTTTTTCCTGCCTGTTCCGAAGCCCTTCTGGATCCAGGAAACCGTGGAGCATCCTTACCCATACCCACCTGATTTGTGACAGCTCTTTGTCACCTTCTGGCCATTCCTCCTCTGGCTTCTTTTTTTTTTTTTTTTTTTTTTTTTTTTTTCAGCTGCTGCTGCAGAAGTTACAGACCTGAGACCCAGAGTGGAGCTGTGAGCCCCAAGCAGAAGGAGCTCACAGGAATCAACAAGTCAAGAGGAACACTTTGCAGGCAGATTTCTAACCTGTGTGCACAGCAGCGTGAGAGCTGAGACTTTTAATTACTGCACAGAGCTCTAGCTGTTCATATAGAGTGGTTCTGTTTAGAGGAAAAAGGGACCTGTGTCTTTATCCTGCAATTCCAACTCATTCAGTCTTCTCCTCTTTTCAGCCTTTTTCCTGCTAGGTGGAAACAAGACATTATTTTTAACATTATAAAAGCGACCTCCAGGCAGAAAAACACGGAGCCTTTTCCTTCCAAACCTGTTTCTTCATCCATAAGACAAGGATCATTTTCCTCACAGGTGAGTTTTGTGACTTGCTCCACACTCACATCAAAGTTTTCCCTGGCAGGTGCTCCCAAACCCAGGACACAACCCCTGCAGAAGAAGTGCAACTGTGTGATGAATTCTGTGCTTTTAAATCTGACCTCTCCAGGGCCTCATCCCTCCACAAGCTGCTTCATTTCAGTCCCTTAATTCAGATTAAGGCTGCTTTTTGCTAAACCAGAATTGCCCCAGCTGAAACAAATCCTCTGCCTCTTAACTTTGCAGCTCCAGAGGGGATCAGAGCGCAGTTGGCTCTGTTCCTTGCAAGCTGAAACCAAATCCACATCATGTGCCACCCGGACAGGGTCCTCTCCAACTGAAGTTTTATTTTCACAGGGTGATACACCCCTCCAACCCAACGCCAAGGCCAGAAGTGAAGCTGTAAATCAGCAGCAGAAACACCCTGGGGGTGAGGGCAGCAAAGAGGCCGTGACTCAGCAGAAAGAGCCAGCCTGGTCCTGGCTTCTCAGCAGCACAGGGCAGGGGAAAAAAAATTCACTGCTTTCCCCCTGTTCCCTCGAGCAAACAGATCTGACAAAGTGACACCAAGACACCTACACTTCCCTCCTGCCTCCAGCCCAGCTGGAAAAGGATTATTCCTTTTTCTTTCCTGCCTGGAAGGCACAGAGAGCCCAACAGCTACAAAGAGAATATGTCAGAGCCGATACCCCTAAGGATGTATGTTGTTTAATTAAATATTATTCTGTTTCTAAATTGCAGGCTGCAAGAGGCCTTCCACATTGTTTAAACCCAGAGCATCTGCAAGAGGCAGAGTTGGCTCATCAGGGAGTTCCAGGATGTATTCACTTATGTGACCTTGTAGGAATTCAGGTGGTTTTGGCTTCACATCAGATGAAAGCTCAGCCTCGCAGGACCTGGGATCCCAGCAGGACAAATGCTGCAGGGAATTGGTGATTCCTCTGGTGTCTGTGCTTCGAAGATGCCAGAAGGAATGAAGATGCCACCACCAGGCTCTGCCTGTCCAGGCAACATCACTCTGGGCTGAACCAGGTTCTGATTTACCAACCACCACCCTGTCTGCAGACTCTGAAGCCCTAAACTGGTGGCTACCTGTAGCTTGCCTGTCCTTGCCACAGGATGGCACCGGTGGAGTCAATTCCTTGAGTTCAACCCAAAATCAAGTGGGGGTCTGCATGGTGCACTAAAACCACCGTGTTCTGCACTCCAGTTCCAACCTGCCCAGGACCAAACGAGCTCAAAACATCTTCTCTGGGTTGAAATGCCAACAGTCCACCCCAAAGAGCTCGTTTCTTTTTGCAGAAAATGCCCTGGAAACGGTTTCTTTCTCTGCAGGAAGCACAGGATCTCCCAGGAGAGGAAAGGTGAGGATTTCAGCTGCCCAAGTCCCCAGGGACAGCCCCAGCCCCTGGAGGACCAGGGGGAAGCAGCAGAGGAGGCTCCAAGGAGACCCCAGGGTGCGGGATTGGGAACTGCATCATCCCCTGCAGACCTGGGAAGGGACTCGGGAGCCCTCTCCTCAACCTTATTCATGAGAAATTAAAATAAAAATAAAAAAATAATTTAAAAACCCTCTAACAAGCAGGAAAAAAAAACAACCTAGAAATTTAAGAGAGATCCTTTAGGCCTCCTCTGGGAAGAGGCTGAGGCTGCAAGGACACCCCCATCCCGCACGGGGGTGTCATTATGCAGACACCCCCCCCCCTCTGAGTGGGGGTCCCTGTGTCCCCCACTTCCCGCAGGGTGGGGGTTCCCCCTCTCCCCTCATAGTGGGGGTCCCTGTGGCCCCCTCTCCCCTCAGAGTGCGGGTCCCTGTGTCCCCCTCTCCCCGCAGTTTGGGGGTCCCTGTGTCCCCCACTTCCCGCAGGGTGGGGGTCCCTGTGGCCCCCCCTTCCTACAGTGTGTGGGGGGGTGAGGGTCAGAGTGGGGGTCCCTGTGCCCCCCCCCTTCCCGCAGTGTGGGGGTCCCTGTTCACCCCCCCTCTCCCTTCAGAGTAAGGGTCCCTGTGTCCCCCCTCCCCGTGCAATGTGGGGGTCCCTGTGCCCCTCACTTCCCGCAGGGTGGGGGTCCCCATGTCCCCCCCTCTCTCCCCTCAGTGGGGGTCCCTGTGCCCCCCACTCCTCCTTGTTGCATTTTCCCTTCCGGACCAGCAGGGGGCGCACAGGGAAGGGCGGGCTCGCAGGGCGCGTGCGCGGCGCCGGGCGGAAGTGTCTCGCGGGCCGGCGCGCGGAGGGCGCGGGGCGCCCATGGGGCTCCTTAAAGGCACCGCCGCCCGTTCCCCCCCCGCACTCGGCGGCGGGAAACACCGCACACGGCTGGAATGAGCAGGTGGGGAGGGGTCCTCGGTCACCCCTCACATCCCCCTTACCCCTCCCCGGTCACTCCCTCCTCTCGCGCTCCACCTCTCCCCCCGTGACCCTCTGCCTCAGTTTCCCTCCCCGTGGCGGGGGTCATACGGTTGTGCGGGGCGGGGGGAGAAGAGGCGGCGGTGGAGCCCCCCTCAGGACTTCCCCCCCGGGCTCCCGGCCTTGGTGGGAGGGTGCGGGAGGAGCGGGGCTCGGGGGGCTGCAGAGTTCGCAGGGGGTAAACAAGGATGGAGGCTGCAAAGGCCCGGACGGGGAGGGCAAAGCCTTAAGGGGGGGGGGGGGGGGGGGGGGGGGGGGATCAAGTGCCTTGGGGGGGCTGCAGACCCTGGCAAAGGGGATCAAGGATTTGGGGGAGGGCTGCGGAGCCCTGGGCTGGGGGCTGCGAGCGCCGAGGGAGGGGGATGCAAACCTGGGGTGGGGGACCCCCACGAGACCGCAGCCCCCAAGTTGGGGGTGCTCTGGGGTGGGGGGGCTGCCCCCAGCCTTGGGGGGCTCCCCGGAGCAGCTGGGTGCCCGCTGGGGGACACCCCCGTGCCCGATCCCGGGGAGGGCGGTTTGTCCCCGGTCCCCCCCCACCCCCCACCAGAGCTTTTCCTCTTCCCCCGGAGTTTCTCCTTTTATCATTTGACTCCCTATTTGCTTTTTTTTACCCCGGGCATCACAGCCCCTCCAGCGCTCCGCACCGACCTTGGGGAGGGGTCTTCAAGTCGTAGCTTTAGGGATTTTTTTTTTTTTCTCCTGGATGGCACAGGGAGCAACTCCCAGTCCAGGGGGGATCCCCAAGGTGCTCAGCCCCGTGCTGTGCAGGGCTCGATTGCAATTTTTAACTTGTTAATTTATTAGCCAGGGATATTATTATTATTATTATTTTTATTTTTATTTTTATTTTTATTTTTATTATTATTATTATTTAACTTCCCTCCCATCTGGTTTTGCTCCACCCCACCGCATGGGTTTTGCAGCAGCCTCGGGCTCGGTGGGAGGGTGCCAGGGTGCTGATGCTGTCACCAACACGAGGGGACCCCCTGTGGTACCCCTGCCCACCCCCCCAGGGCAGCACCCAGCACATGGGCAGCTCTGGGGTGGTCCCATTCCTGCTCACGGCCACCCAACAAATCCAGCACCCATCAGTGAGGGATTTATGACTGCTCTGACCTTGCAAAAATTGCAGAGTCAGACAGTGAAGGGCTTTATTTTTTTTTTTTTTGTATTTGCTGCATCCCTGGCTTTAAAAAAAAACAAAACAAAGAAACAAAACAAAACACAACCCCCCCCGAGTTCCTGAAGCCTGGAAGCCCAAGGGACACATCCTGGCACAAGCAGCTGATCCTGAGGGTGCTCCAGGTGCTGGGGTTCCCTGTCCCCTCCCATGGGAAGGATTTGATATTCCCAGCTGAGCCCGGGGGCTGCAGCCAATCCCTGACGGGGGGGGGAGGGGGCCAGAATTTTTTTTTTTTGGACAAGTGAGCCCCCCCTTGCAGAGGGGGTTCCCCAGGTGCTCTCCCTCCATGGCTTTGCCACCTTCTCAGCCAGGCTTGGAGGGGGGGGGGAGAGGAAGTGTCAGGGGGGGGGGATATTGGTCTTTGCCCTTGTTCCTTCCTGTCCCTCCTTTTTCCAAGTGCAGGGAGGGGACATTCCAAGGACACAGGAGGTTGGGTCTGGACCATCCCTAGCAGTGATGCTGAGCCTGCAGGGAGTGGTGGGGAGGTGGGGGGGGGGTTTGTGTGTGTTATCACAGCAGTCCCTGTGTGTGTGTGTCCCCCCAGGACAGCTCAGGGGGGGCCACGCCTGCTCTGTGCCACCCCGATAGCACAGCTGGAGGTGTGACACTTGTCCTGGGAGGTGTGACACTTGTCCTGGCACCCGGGGGGGGGACGCAGACCCATTTCTCATCCCTAGACAGAGACCCCCCCCACCCTGGGGAGCACCCCCAACCTTGAGCCATTCCCCCCCCTCTTCCCAACCATGTTTTGCAGGAGAGCAGCTCCATGGCTGAGGAGACATCCCCGAGCCCCGGGGGGGACATCACCCCTCTGCAGCAGATGTTGGCCTCGGGGACAGGGGCCATCCTCACCTCCCTCTTTGGTGAGGCTCCCGTGGGATTTTTTTATTAATTATTATTATTAATAATAAAAAATTATTAACAATAATTTAATTGTGGGGGGTGGGGTGGGGTAGGGGGTGTCATGCAGGCTGGCTCAAGGCTGCTGTCATTTCAGTGACACCCCTGGATGTGGTGAAGATCAGGCTGCAGGCACAGAGGACCCCTTTCTCCAAAGGTAACACCCCCCCCCTCCCTCACACCCCCCCATAGGGCAGGGTGGCTCCCTGGCCAGAGACCCCAACCCCAGCAGCCCCCCCTGAGCTGTCGGGGGGCAGGGGGGGGAGTTTCTGAGCATGGGGCCATCAAGAGGTGACATTCCTAGAGGCCCCTCATCCTGACGGGCTCGGGGGGCCCTGCTGGGGAAGCTGGGCTGAGGCTCAGCTCTGTCCCTCCCCCTTGGTGACACTGAGTGGGGTCAGCACAGTGCCCAGCAGCCCCCTGCCCCCTGCAGAGAGGGGTGGGGGGGCTCAGCTCCTTCCAGCTGCTCCCTCTTTCTGTCTTCCTGCCTGTCCCCACAGCTTCCATGGGGCAGGATAAACCCTGTGGGCTCTGTGTGCCTCCCCCCTCTCTGCAGGGTCAGCAGGCTGGGGCTGCTCCCAAGGGACTGGTGACAACTGGGAAGTGACTGTGGGGGGGAGCTCTCCCAGTGCTGCAGCACATCCCCCACCTGGGGATGTGACCTGTCCCTTGTGTCACCTCTCAAGCTGTCCCCATTGTGTGTTTCAGTGTGTCCAGCTCCCTCTGTGCCCTGGGGTGCTCAGCAGCCCACATGTGAGTACACCCAGGGGGGGCTGCTCCCTGCCACCAGCAACCTCTTTTCCCCAAAACCTTGATCCTTGCTTCCCTGCCCTGCTGGTGGCAGAGGAGAGGACATCCCTGGGGTGTGGGGACTGCCACCACCCCCACCCCCAACAGCTGCTCTGGGGTCCTGGGGACCTGTGGAACTCTAGGGTCCTTGCCTGGGGGGTTCTAATGAGGGTCTGATGTGCAAGAGGCCTGGCTGGCTGGGGGCTCCCTCTCCTTGCTAGGTTTTTTTTTTTCACTCTACTGTGTTGGGTTTTTTTACTCTGCTGTGGATTTTGTTTTTTTACTCTGCTGTGTGTGGGTTTTTTTGACTCTGCTGTGTTTTGTTTTTTTTTTTCACTCTACCGAGGTTTTTTTTTTCACTCTGTTGTGTTGCTACCTCAAAGTCCCCACGGATCTCAGCTGCCCCTCTTGCTCCCCACCAACATTCCCATGCCTGCCCCCAGAGCAGAGCCCTCCCAGCTGATGCCAAGCAAGGCATAAACCCCTCCTGCCACTGGCAGTGCCTCTGCTCTGCCCCTGTCCCCAAGCTGACCATGGGCAGACTCTTTCTGGAGGTCAGCCCTCTGGGTTAAGCTCAAGCATTGAGGGTTTGGCTCTGTCCTGGAAGAGGTGATGGTTTGTGGGGGCAGAGGGGAAGGGTCTCCTGTCTCACTTTGATGCTCTTGGTCTCTCCCCAGGGAAGTGTTTCCTCTATTGCAATGGCCTCATGGACCATCTCTATGTCTGCCAGAATGGCAGTGGCTGCACTGCCTGGTACAAGACCCCCACCCACTTCACTGGCACACTGGTAGGGGCTGGGAGCATGAGGGGGGGGGTGTCCCCAGTCCAGAGAGGTGGCCAGGGCCTTTGTTGAGGACCCTCCTTGCCCTCCTCTTGCCTCTCTCCCCAGGATGCCTTTGTGAAGATCACACGTCACGAGGGCATCAGGTCCCTGTGGAGTGGCTTGCCCCCCACCCTGTGAGTTTGGACCCTTCCTGGGGGGGGGGGTGGAGGGGGCAGTGGCTGCTGCCCCTGCCCCAGACACGTTGGAATCCCCCCCAAACCTCCCTGCTAGCCCCTGAGGTGTGAGGAGGGGGACACACCTGCCCCTCACACCCCTCCTCCTCCTCCTCCCCAGGGTCATGGCAGTGCCAGCCACTGTCATTTATTTCACCATCTACGACCAACTCCGGGGCCACCTGCACGCTTGGACAGGGAGCAGGGGACACCACATCCCCTTGGTGGCCGGGGCCCTGGCCAGGTGTGAGTACCCCTCCCCTCAGGGGGGTCCCCCCCTCGGGGCACAGCCTGTTGGTGCCCAGGTTTGGTGTCTGGGCACAGGTGGTTCCGGGGTGGTTGTCTGAGCAGACAGGGCTGATGTCCCCTGTCCCCTTCCCATTGCAGTGGGTGCTGTGACTGTCATCAGTCCCCTGGAGCTCATCCGGACCAAGATGCAGTCCCAGCAGCTCAGCTACAAGGAGCTGGGGGTCTGCATCCAGTCAGCTGTGGCTCAGGATGGGTGGCTGTCCCTCTGGAGGGGTTGGGGACCCACAGTGCTGCGAGATGTCCCCTTCTCAGGTATGACTTGGGGAGGTGGGGGGGGGGGGAAACAGGGCGACTGGTGACACTGGGAGACCAGGGGGACAATCATGGACCCAGGAGAGGGGGGGTGCTGGGGGGTGCCTTTTGTAGCACTGGTGTTTCTCCTCTCCTCCCAGCTCTTTACTGGTTTAACTACGAGCTGGTGAGGGACTGGCTCTGCGGGCAGACCGGGCAGGATGAGGCCACCTTCATGATCACCTTCACCTCCGGGGCCATCTCTGGGACGGTGAGTGATGGAGACCCAAGGGGGGGGATTACTGAGCCCCTAGGGGAATCGAGGGATGGGGATGGCCCCAGGGGGTGACAGCAGAGCTGGCAGGGACACTCAGGTGCCATCTCCCTTGGCTGCTGTCCCCACAGGTGGCTGCTGTGCTGACCCTGCCCTTCGACGTGGTGAAGACCCAGCGGCAGGTCGAGCTGGGAGGTAGTGAGGTGCACCCAGGTGAGAGGGGGGGGGCTGGGCAAGCTGGAGGGGGTACCCAACACTCCGCAGTGTTGGGTGGGCATCTCCAGACCCTCATCTCCCCTAACCCTGCAGTCACAGCCTCCAAACCTTCCTCCACCTGGATGCTCATGCAGCGCATCCGAGCCGAGTCCGGCACCCGGGGACTGTTTGCAGGTGATGCTGAGCACCCCCCCAACCCCGTGCTGGGCTTTACTGGTGCCCTGGTGTCACCCAGGAGCTAACAGGGTTGTCTTGGCAGGCTTCTTGCCCCGTGTCATTAAGGTGGCACCTGCTTGTGCCATCATGATCAGCACCTATGAATTTGGGAAGACCTTCTTCCAGAAGCTGAACCAGGAGCGGCGGCTGCGGGGGTTGTGAGCCAGGGCTGGGGCAGGGCTGGATGTCACCTTGGGTGGCCCCAAGGAGGAGGGGGGGGGGTATGGTGACAACCCTGCTCCCAGTGAGGAGCAGCAAACCCCCCCCTACTCAGCTCTGCACAGCCCAAGTGCCTTCGTGGTGTGCTCTGCCCCCCCCCCTCCACATCCGTGCCTGCTGCTGTGACACTTGGGGGATTTGCAGCCCCCTCCCCCCCCATGCTCATCCCTTGAGGCTGGGCAGATGCTGCTGCTGGATTCATGGATGTTCTGGTGAGGTACCCTGGGAGCAGGGCAGGAGCCCTCAGGAACTTCTGGACCCTCCCCCCCCCCCAGCCCTTCTCCACTTGGGCGTCTGCCCCTCCTCACCATCTGGTACACAGCAGCCCCTTGCCCAGGGCATGGGGGACACATCAGGACCCTCTCCCAGCCTCTGGACCTTTCCCTCCCTCTTGGGGTGTCCCCCTGCCTGGGGACAGACCTCACTGCTGCTCCAGAGGGGGATTGGCATTCTGGTACCAAATCTCTGCCCATGTCCCCTCTCTTCACCGTGAGGCTCTGCCCCAGCTTTGTGCCCACTGTGGGTGCTGCTCTAGTTTGCCCAGGACTCCAGGGGGGGAATTTCTCTTATTTTCTTAAATAAAAGCAATATTGTCTCTTTTGGGGCAATTTTTTTTTTTCTCTGCTGGGGAAGGCATCCCCAGGGCTGACAGTGTGGGCACAGTGCTGCCCTGTCCTCCACCAGCTCCTTGCTGGGTTTTGCTTACAGAGTCTCACACTGGTTTGGGGTGGAAGGGACCTTAAAGACCACCTACATCCACCCCCCTCATCTGAGAGGGGGGAATTTTGGGGGGTAAGAAGACCTCAGAACCTTCTTCCTACCCTGGACAGTGGATGGGGCAGGGGCTGCCCATCCTTTGGTGACCTTTTGGGTCCTAAAGGTGCTCTCCCTCTCTCCCTGTCTTGGGGGGCTGGAGGCTCAGCAGCTGCCCCCCCCAGAACCCCTGCCTGGGATAGGACCTTGGGGATGGGGCCATGAGGGCTCTTTTTGTCCCCCCTCATCTTTCCAGGGGAGCTCATGGGAAGGCAGCTCAGCTTGCTGTGTTTATTGATTCCTTTTGCTTCACCAGGGCAGATGGGGCTAAATTAAAAACCAAAAACCACCCAAAACAACCCGGAGGGAGGATGGGGAGGGGGAGGGAAAGAGCCTGTCCCTGTCATGGGCATGTTGCTGCAAGGGGGGGACAGGTCCCCAAAAAGGTGGGACAGGCCACCCCCTGTACTGGGGGGACACTGGAGGACAGGGGAAGCCCCAGGGGGAAGGGTGAGACAGGCACGGGGGCTGCACCCAGACCCGCACCCCTGGGGGGGGCTTCTGACCCTGTCCCCCAACTGCTGTTACCCCATGTCCCACCCACACCCCCCCCCCCAGCACAGTTTTTTCCCCCGGTTCCCATGGGTCCGGCAGCCCCATCCCAACAGGTCCACGGCCCCGAACCGAACCGGGAGTCCGAGGTGTAGCCAAGGTGTGAAATTCGGGAAGGGGCGGGGGGAGAAGCCCCATCCATCCATCCATCCATCCATCCATCCATCCATCCATCCATCCATCCATCCATCCATCCCCAGCCTTCCCGGGCGGTTCGGCGAATTCCCTCGGCGGTCCCGGGGGGGTGAGGAGGGGACGAGGCGGTCACTGGTGTGTGGTGAGCTGGGGTCCGGGTGAGGAGGGGGTCGGGGGTCTCAGCTGGGGCTGCGGGTGGGGCTGCCTTGGGTGCTGTCGCTCACCAGGCACTCGCTGGATTTGAGGCTGGGCAGGGATTTGCAGCTGGGCAGGGATGCCAGGGAACCGCAGAGCCCCAGCATGGAGGGGGTGGGATCCTTCCCTGCGGGAACAGAGAGGAGAGGGGGGGGGGGGGGGAAAGTCGCGGGGGGGCTGCAGCTTCACACCCCAACCCTGCCGCGGGGGGGGGGGACACACACGGACCACGAGGGGGACCTTGCACTGTCGGGACAAGAGCGTTGGTGTAGCTTTTGGGAGTGTCCATGCTGAGCATCCCCCACCCCCCCGTCTCCCCGGGGTACCCTATGGTGTTGGGGGGGGGGGGGTCTTACCCAAGGGCCCCCAGGGCTCGCCCTCGCGTTTGCCCTCGCCCAGGCACTGGGAGTCGGAGCTGAGGCTGTTGCCGGGTGAGAGCTGCTCGGTGCTCACGAAGCTGTGTCTGAGGAAGGGACTGCACTGAGCCCCCCCCCCCTGCCCCTCAGCCCCCACCCTCCCCGGGGACCAGGACACAGCCCCTCCCCCAAACCAGGACCCCCCCCCCCAAACCAGGGGCAGCCCTGCTCCCCAGCCCCTCTCCAAGAGAGATTCCTGCCCAGCACCCCCTGCCCCGGGATGGGATGGGGAGTGGGGCAAGGGGGTGGGGGTGAGGGGGGGGGGTGTGGGTGTGGGTGTCTGTGTGTGTGTGTGTGTGTGTCTGTGTGTGTCTGTCTGTGTCTGTGTGTGTCTGTGTGTGTGTGTGTGTGTGTGTGTGTGTGTGTGTCTCTGTGTCTCTGTGTCTGTGTCTATGTCTGTGTGTGTCTGTGTGTCTGTGTGTGTGTGTGTGTGTCTGTGTGTCTGTGTGTGTTTGTGTGTCTGTGTGTGTGTGTGTGTCTGTGTGTGTGCGTGTGTCTGTCTGTGTGTCTGTGTGTCTATGTCTGTGTGTGTCTGTGTGTCTGTGTGTGTATGTTTGTGTCTGTGTGTCTGTGTGTGTCTGTGTGTGTGTCTCTGTGTGTGTGTGTGTGTGTGTATGTCTGTGTCTCTGTGTGTCTGTGTCTGTGTGTGTATGTGTGTGTGTGTGTGTGTCTGTGTGTGTATGTCTGTGTCTCTGTGTGTCTGTGTGTCTGTGTGTGTGTCTCTGTGTGTGTCTGTGTGTGTATGTCTGTGTCTCTGTGTGTCTGTGTGTCTGTGTCCCGGGGGTTACCTCCTGTAGAGTTTGGTGTCCGAGCTGCTCTCGTTGCCGTTGAGGGTCCCCAGAGAGGGCCACTGGTTCACCAGGGGTGTCACCATCTCCTTGGGGAGCTGGGTCAGCTGGGGGTTTTCGCTGGGGATCAGCCCCGTCCTGCAGCAAAGGATGGGTGCTCAGCACCCGGCAGAGCCACGGGCACTGGGGACCTCCCGGGTGACACTGGGGACCCACTACATCCCCTGAGGACACTGGGGACCTTCCCTATCTACAGCACGTAAAGAGCACCCGGGTGCTGGGGTGCTGCCACCCATCACATCCCCTGGGGGTAACGGGGACCCAGGACCCACAGTGGGACTCAGGACCCGCAGTGTCCCATGTGGGGACCCTGGGAAGCCACCACCCATCACACCCCACAGGGTTTATGAGGACCCCCCCACTCAGGGTCGGTCACCCTGAAGCTCATGGGACCCCCACCCCCCCACTGCACCCACCCAGGTCCCCACTCACAGCTGCTCCTGCAGCTCCAGGATGACTCCCTCCAGCTCCCTCTTCTCCAGCTGGTTCTGCACCATCACCTCCTCCAGCCGCAGCTTCAGCTGCTTGTTCTCTGCCTCCAGGTCCTTCAGCTGGGACTCCCGCAGCCTCACCAGCTCCTCCAGGTACCCCTGGGCAAGGCCACCAGCAGCAATGTCCCCAGGGACACCCAGGGTGACAAGGAGAGGGCAGCAGAGGCAGCGAGGTGTGGGAGCAGGGGGGGCAGTTTGGGCTGGGGGGGGATGTCCCCAACCCCAACCTTGATGGAGCAGCAGTGTTCAACATCAGCCAGGCAGGCTGGCAGCAAAAGTCTGGTGGCTTTTTTTTTTTAATTGTTTGGAAACAGAAGTGCTGAGGTGTTAACAGGCTGACTCCTGTTCTCAACCCTGCTGTCAGAGCGGTTCCGACAAATATTTATCAACATGGTGATAGGCACTTTATAGATATATGAATATGAATATAAATATAAATAAATATAAAAATATTATATAAATCTATAATCTATAAATCTATAATCTATAATATGTAGTATATAATATATAGTATATAGTATATATTAAGTACATATTAATCTATATGTCTATAATATATATTATATTATATAGATATATATAATATAATATAGTACATAATTTATAATTTATATTTAAATTTATACTATATACTATATACTATATAATATATATTATATAATAACATATTATAGAATATATATTATATATAAATATTATATAATTATATAAATAATATATATTATATATTATATAATAAATATAATATATTTTCTATTATATATTATATGTATAATTATAATATATATTCTAGAATATATAATATATATATCTCTCCATCTCCATCCCAGCTCCCTGGTACCTTTTGGGCATAAACGATGCGGAATTTCTTCTCCATCTTGCGCCACTTGTTGTACCAGCTGTCATCATCTGTGACCAGGGGCAGGTAGGGGTGGTCGGGGGAGCTGTCCTCACTCGTGCTGCTCTCCACGCTGCCCCTCTCCTCCTCCTCACTCAGGTGGTCGTACCTGGGGGGCAGGGGGGGGGGTTCAGTGCTGGAGGTGGCACCGCAGCCCAGGGTAGCAGCAGGGGTGAGGGGAGCCAGCAAGGTGCTGGGGGGGAGGCACGGGGGCACCCACCCCAGGGGGGGCACCCCAACTCCTCTCACCTCTGGGTGAACTTCAGGTAGGGGGTGTAGTCAATGACCATGGGCATCTTCCCATCCATCACCTCCCCCTTCAGGCAGAAGCTGAGGTGACACCAGGAGCAGAGAGTCAGAAGTAGTTCTGGAGTGGGGGACAATGGGGGGGGGGGGGGGCACAGGGTCACTGTATCCCACCCCCTCCTCATCCCTACCTGAAGTCAATGGTCCCGAGCCCGACGAGCATCCCGGTGAGCACCACGGCCTCTTCCCGCAGCATGATGGATCCATCCTCATAAAACCTCCTGGGGAGGGGGGTGAAAACGTGGCACCACGGGCACCCACCAGCACCCCGAAACCCCCCCGAGGTGTCTGAGGGGTGTGGGCTGCTCACCGGGTGGTCCGGGTGTCCCTCAGGGCTGTGGTGAGGTACTCAGAGATCCGTTTCTCCATCAGTGCCACACGGATCCAGGCCCGGCCCTGCAAGGCACCATCCCGGGGGACAGCCCTGAGGACCACGGCCACCACTGGCCACCCATTGGGTGCCACCTTCAGCTGTCCCCTGCCACGGTCCTGCCTGCCCCCTGAGGCTCTGGGCACTCTCAGGAGTGTGGCCTCCACCCCAGAGCTGCTTTTGGCCCCGTTTTTCCCCCATGGGAAAAA
Source organism: Phaethornis superciliosus (assembly GCA_023637945.1). Taxonomy (NCBI): domain Eukaryota; kingdom Metazoa; phylum Chordata; class Aves; order Apodiformes; family Trochilidae; genus Phaethornis; species Phaethornis superciliosus. The sequence continues at coordinate 422,566 of JAJQWJ010000029.1, forward strand.
CCCCCAGGTCTTGGTTCACCCCAGTGCCCCTGTGGGGTGAGATGGGGCTGCAGGAGGGGGAGGGGATAGGGACAGAGAGGGGGGGATGGGGATGGGGATAGGGATGGGATGGGGATGGAATGGGGATGGGGATGGGATGGATTGGGGATAGGGATGGGATGGGGATGGGGATGGGGATAGGGATGGGATGAGGATGGGCATGGGGATGGGATGGATTGGGGATAGGGATGGGGATAGGGATGGGATGGGGATAGGGATGGGATGGGGATGAAAATGAAGATGAAGATGAAGATGAAAATGAAAATGAAAATGAGGATGAGATGGGATGGGCTTGGGATAAAATGAGCAGAAGATGAGGATGGAGATGAGGATGGGATGAAATAGAGAGGGGATGGGATGGAGATGGGGGAGGGATAAGATGCAGATAAGGACAGAGATGAGGATGAGGATGGAGAGAGGATGATGAGGGAGATGGGACAGTGATGGGGATGAAGATGGGGGTGGGTCCCTGTGCCAGGGACTGGGTGTGAATGGAAACAAGGGCGGGGACAGGAATGGGGCTGAGGACTGGGCCAAGGCTGGGGGTGGCACCTTCCTGACCTTGGCCCTGGAGGTGCTGATGTTCTCCATGTTCTCGATGCTGCTGACGCAGTTGTTGGGGACTTTGCTGCAGGCCAGGCGGATGTAGTCCCAGAACCCGTGCTGCCCATCCGAGCTGAACCAACTGATGGGACCTGCGGGGACCCGGGGGCTGCAGGGGACCCAGGGACAAACCCAACCCCGACCCGGAGCCCCGAACACCCTTCCCGGTGCTGGCACTCGTGTGACCCCCCGTGTGTGGCCCAGGGCTGGGGACAGGAACACCCCGGGGGGCTTCAGGGCGATCTGTCCCCCAGGGTCCCCTTTACCTTTGAAGCGGTGGCTGAGGATCTGCTCGAGGATGGCAGCAAAGTTCACAAATTCCTCCGAGGAGTCGTCGATGGGGTCTGCAGTGTATTTGTCCAGCAGGCTCTTCACCGAGAACCTGGGTGGGAGGGTGGGATGGGTGTCACGGGTGGGAGGGGACTCCTCACCCCACAGTCCCCCCACCTCCCCCTCCTTCTTGGGCTTGTGACCAAAACGCTTTTGCAGCCTTTGGCTTCGGGGCAGGAAGAAGCTCTGGGGGGGGGAGGGATGGGGGGGAGGGCTGTGCCTCCCTGACCCCCGTGTCCCCGGGGATCCCTCTGGGGCAGCCGCCGCTCCCCCGCCGTGCAAGTGGCCAGGAAGGGCGAACAAAGGCCCCTTCCTCCCCGGCCGTGCGCGGGCGGTGATGGTTTCCCCTTCCGCCGTTCCTGCCCCGTGGAGAGAAAGATGCTGGAGGCACCACAGGAGCTGAGAACCCGGCGGGGCAAGGGGGGGGGGAGTGGGGCGGGGGGGGGTGGGGTGGTCACGGCCACGCGTGGGGAGGGTGAGGTTTGGGGGTGATGGCAGGTAAAGGGTGGGGTGGGGTCTGGAGGTGCTTGATGGGATGGTGGGGAGGGTCTGGAGATAGTCTGGTGTCAGGATGAGGGGTCTGGAGGTACGCCTGTGGCATGGCAAGGAGATCCAAAGGGGGCCTCATGTCATGAGAGTGGGGTCTGGAGGTGCCCTGTGACAAGGTGAGGGGACCCATGTCATGAGAGCAGGTTCAGGAGGGACCCCATGCCATAGTGATGAGGCCTGAGTGTCTCCATGTCATGAGAGCAGGGTCTAGGAGTGCCATGACAAAGAGCTCTGGGTGATCCCATGTCATGACAGTGGGATCTAGAGGTGTCCCTGCCATGGTGAGAAGCTCTGGGGTCCCCCAGACCCTAAAATCAGGACCTGTGGTTCCCTGGCACGGTGACCCCAAGCCTCAGTGCCCCCCATGTCCTACCCTGTGACCCCCAGGCTCCAGTCACAGCCCAGCACAAGCCCTGACCAAGGGCTGGGGGGTGTCACCCCATCCCTGTGCCTAGGGACAAACAGGGGGCACCAGGCCCCCTCCAACCTGTCCCCACCACACCACCCTTGTCCCCCCCATCGGTCCAGGTGGCCGTTGCCATGGCAACCCTCATCCTCCATCCCTGCTGCCTCCATTCCTCCATCCCCGACACACGGAGCAGGGCTGGGTGGGGGGAGGGGGGGGGGAGATGCTGACGTCACTTCCTAGGCCCCCCGACCGCAGGGGGGTCCCCCCCTTTTCCCCAGCCCAGCTGCCCCCGGGCACCAGCTCCCCCCCCTCCCCCCATCCCTTCTACCCCCCCACCCACCCCTATGCCCCGGGCATCACCAGCACCCCCTATATTGGCGTTGTGTCCCCAGCCCCCCCCCTCACCACCACCCCCCGGACCCCCCTCAGCTCCCCCGCCTGCAGCTCCCCCGCCTGTACCCCCCCCCCCCCCCCCCCCGCCTTTCCCTGCATCCCCATCCTCCTGCCCTGCTCTAAATCTGAATTCCCCCCCTAGCAAAAAACGAGCACACCACCACCAAACCCCCCCCCCCGGGGTGATCGGGCTGCTGGGGGGTGTGAAGAGCCCCCCCAACCCTCCTCCTCCCCCCCTTCCCCCCTCCCTAACCCTCCTCCTCTTCCTCCCATCCCCCTCTCCATCTCCATCCCCGGCACCGCTGTTCCCCTCTCTCCCTCACCTTCCCCCCGTTATTATTTTGAGGGTTCCCCCCTTCTTCATCCAACCCCCCCCCTTTTTTCCTTCCCCCCCCCCCCAACCTGCAGACGGTGATGAGGTTTTTCCTCTCCACGGCGATGTTCCTGGAAGAGGTTTTCTTGGCGGAGAGCCCCAGAGCCATGGCAGCCCGCAGCCGGCTCCCTCCCCCCCAGCTCGGCAAGGCCACGGCCGATGGCCCCTTCTCCCGGGGGACACCTTCCCCCGTGTGTCCGTGTCCCCCCCGACCCACGCCAACCAAACCCCCCCCCCCTCCCCCCTCAAGCCCCGCGCAGGCTTCGCTCCGATGATGCCCACGGCAACGGGCCGGGCGCCGCCCCCCCCCCCCCCCCAAAAAAAAAAAAAAAGAAAAAATAAGGATGCGGGGACTGAGCCTCACCCCGCCCCCCTGCTCCCCCCCCTACCCCCACCCCCCCCCCCCCAAATTTGACGCCTAGGGTGGGGGAGGGAGGGGGAAGATGAGGGGGTTACTGTCCTCCCTCGGGGGGTCATCTCTGCCCAGCCCCTCACCGTGACGTCCTCGGGGGGGGGCACAGGGTCCAGTCGGAGCCTGAGCAGCCCCCCCCACGTAACTAAGGGGGTCCTTCGCCCCCTCCCCACGGCCACCCCCCTCCCTGCCTCGGGTTCCTGCTTTGAGCATCTCTGCTCCCTGGGGGATCTGGGGGTGAATGAGACCTCCCCCCCCACCCCCCCACTTCCCGATCAGGGGGAGCGTGGAGGGATGAACCCCCAGGACTGGCTGTGCCGAGGGGGGAGCCCCCCCCAATGTTCCCAACACCCCACTTCTCTGCCGTGCCTCAGTTTCCCCACCGATGTGACAGAGAAATCGGGGAGGAGGTGAAGTCCAGAGGCACCCACGCGTGTGTGTGTTTGTGTGTGTGTGTGTGTGTGTGTGTCCCCGCAGCACCCAGATAAATCAGAGTCACCCTCAGGAGAGAGATGACCCCCCCACCACCACCCCAACCCTGGGGACACCTCCCACCCCCTCCTCTGCCCCCTGCAAAGAGCTCCCAGCCCATAGCACCCAGCCAGGGGGCAGCAGGGTGACCCGCCGGGGAGGGACCCCCCCAAATCCCCGGGGTGCTGTAGGGAGGGGAGCCCTTGGCAGCACCCAGATAACGCCCGGGCTCTTATCAGAGCACCCAACCCGCAGCTATCAGCCCCCCCACTCCCCACCCTCCGGCCCTGCCGCGGGTGTCACCGCGTCCCCAAGGCAGGGGACAGGCTCTGGGTTGTTCCCCTCGGTGCCACCTTGACCGTGCCACAAGCAGTGCCCCAGCAGCCAGGATGTCCCCACAGGTGTCCCCAGGCACAGGGGGCGGGGGGGGCTGTGGGTGTTGGCGTGTACATGTGCACACACGTGTGTGCGGGGGGGGGAGGTGTGTGAGGGGGGAGGAGGCTCACCCACCCTTGTCCCTTTCCCTGTGCCCCAGGATTTGGGGCTGGGAGCCCTTTAGGAAGGTTGAAGATGTAGAGACACAGGCACACGCGTGTGCAAATGCATGCGGGCACATTGAGCGTGCACCCAGGTGTGTGTGCACGCAGTGCACACAAACACACACACGTGTGTACACACACACATGTACACAAACACACACACGTACACAAACACACACACATGTACACACACACATGTACACACACACACGTACACACACACACACACACGTACACACACACACCCAGAGTCCTCACTCTGAAGCCACCATCCCTGTCCCCCCCCCTCTCTACAGAGCATCCCAGGGACAGCTGGAGGCCTGGACATGTCCCCTGTCCCTTCCAGACCTCCCCATCCCCTCTTCCCCCCCTCTCCCCGCCTGGGGAACCTCCTTGGGAACCCCCCCTTTTTTTTTTTTTTTCAATTTTTTAAATTACCAACAAATAAAAAAAGAGAAAAATCCCAACCCCGGGAGAAGAGGGGGGACACGCACACACACACAGCCCGAGGGTTCCCGGGGATTCCCCCCCTAGGGAAACCCCGAGATTGGTAAACAAGATAGTGGGGGGGGGGGGGGAGTAAGCAGGAGGAGAGGGGGGGGGCACTGGGAGAGCAAACTGGCCAAGCTGGGAGCGGGCGAGTGGCTGGGGAGGTCCAGGGACAGGCAGGGTGCAGGCAGGGTGCAGCCTGGACGCTTGCAAGATGTTGCACCCCGATAACCTTGTTTACGGGGGGCCCCGGGGGGGGGGGGTGGGGAGGGAGGGAACCCCAAGGGGGGGGGGACAGATTAGGGAGGTGACCGTGACTCAGGGCATTCGGGTGTCTCTGGCAGCAGCGGGCAGAGCGCGGGCTGGGGCGGCGCGGAGGCACCCCCGGGGTAGGTGTGGGGTCACGGGGGGCACCTGGGGGTGTCCCTGGGGGTGGGGGGGGGTCAGCTGGAGCAGGTAGGGTGGGGGGAGCACCCTTGGGGTGTCCCCCGGAGCGGGGTGGGGGCTGTGGGGTGGGATCCTTGGGGGAGGTAAGGAGGGGGGGGGCAGAGGGGGGAGCTGCATGGGGGGGATGTACGGGATCCATGCTGAGGCGGGGAGGCACCCGCTCGTGGGGTCCCGGCCGTGCTGCGTGGGTGGGTTGGGATGTATGGGATCCATGGTGAACCAGGCCAGGACCCACTGTGGGAGGGAGCCCGTCCATGGTGCATGCACGGTGTGGAACGTATGGGATCCATGCTGAGCTGTGTTTGGTACCTGGTGGTGCTTGAGGGATCCCAGCCACGCTGCGTGGGGGGTGTGAGGTGTATGGGATCCATACTGAGCTGTGGCGGTAGCCACTGCAGGAGGGAGTTCAGCTGTACCATGGAGAGGGCTTGGGGATGTACAGCATCCATAGTGAGCTGTGGTGGTCCCTGCTGCTCAAGGGATTCCAGCCCCACTGCATGGATGGTGTGGGATGTATAGGATCCATACCGAATGCCTCTGCGGGAGGGGTGGGCTCCATGCTGCACGGGGCCCGTGTGTCCTTGGGGAGCTATGGGCTCTATACTGAGCCGTGATGGATGGAGGGAGCCCAGCCCTGAGGCACAGGGGCTGCGCGGTGCGGGAGGTATGGGCTCTATACTGAGCTCCTTGGCAGTGCGGTGCAGGAGACACGTGGGGTGTAGGAGGCATAGAGTCCATACACCAGGGGTGTACCCTATAGGAGCTTTGGGCTCTGTACTGCGCACCTGGAGTGTCTCCTATAGGAGGACTGAGCTCTATACTGAGCACACGGGGTGTACCCTATAGGAGCTTTGGGCTCTATCTGGCCCCGGGCGATGCCGGGGGTGCGGGTTCCCTGCCGACCCCCCGTGTAGGACATATGGACTCTATAGGGTGCGGGTGGCACAGAGACGGCTCCAGCGGGTCGGGGTGACCTGGGCAGAGGGTCCCGCTCTCCCCCCAGCCCCTCACCCCGGCCCCGGGACAAAGTGGGGGGCAGCGGGGGGAGCGGGGCGGGGTCCCGGGCGTTATCAGCGGGACACAGCCCCGCACACCGGGATGATGCAAGAGCCGCCGGAGGGGCCAAGGGGGGCAGGGGGGGACCCGGGGCGGGGGGGGGACCCGGGACGGGACGGCCTGGGGGGGCCGGGGGCAGCCGGCGCTGCGGGGCCAGGCGGGGCAGGAAGGAGGAGGCCGGGTCCGGAGCCGTCCCGGTTCCCGTGGTCCCGCCGCGGCTCCCGCGCCCCGTCGGGGATCACGCGGCCCCAGCGGGGGCTCCGTGACCGCCCCCTCCCCGGCTCCCGCCGCCCCCGCCGGCATCACCCGGGTGAGATCTAGGGGGGCTGGTCCCCCCCCCTCACAGCCCCCCCACGCCCTGATCTTTCAGACGCCCCCTCCAGCTGCAACCCCCTGGGTCAGGATAGTGGAGGGGGGCAGCCAGGGTCCCCGTTCTCTCCCCCAAACTAGGGGGGGGATGTCCCGCTGGGGCTGGGGGTTTGGGGAGGACACCCCCACCCCCCACCCTCCTGGAGGCTCTGGGACTGGGGGGCAAGTGGAGGGTCATGGGGTCGGGTTATAGGGGACGGGGGGGCCCTGCTGGGTCCCCAGGGGGTGCCGCTGGGGGGGCACAGTGCGGGGCCAGGTCGCCCCCTGGCGGTTGTGTCCCCCCCCCCCCCCGCTTTCCCCCCCCCCGGTCCTGGGGCATCTGCGGGGGGGCGGGGGAGCAGCCCTGGGCGGGGGGGGCAGAGGGAAAACGGGAGGGGGGGGGGGCAGGGGGAGGTTGCAGGTACAAGCTGCATCTCCCCCCTCCTGGCACCCACTCGCCACCCGGGGGGGCTGCAGAGGTTTTGGGTGCTGAGAGGGGGGGTGGGGGCAGCAGAGTCACCACCCCCCGCCCCGGGGTGGGCGCTTCGGGTTGCTGCGGGGTGCGTGTGCCATCCCGCTCCAAGAGGCACCCGTGAGTCCCGTTGTGCCTCAGTTTCCCCTTTCTCACCCCAATGCTCTGCCAGGGGGCTGGCGGAGGACCCCGGGACGTGGCAGTGGGGGACCCCAGCCCCTGTGCATGGGTCTAGAAGGGACCCTATCTATGTGTGAGGGTCTGTAAGAGACCCCAGCCCCTCTGTATGGGTCTGTACGGGACCCCAGGCCCCGGGCATGGGTCCGTAGGGACGGTGACCCCTGAGTGCAGGACACGGTGGGATCAAGCGCCCTGCGTGGGCACGGGTGGGCCGGGACAGATGCCGTGTTCCCGGTGAGACGCTGCTGGGGCTCTGCCATCGCTTGACGTCCGTTCCCACCACGGATGGCAGCAGGGCAGGGCACCGTGTCCCCAGGGACCCCCCCATCCCCTCCCGGCCGGCGGGGAGCGGGTGACGCAGGCAGGGAGTGCAGGAATGGTTTGGGTGTCCATCCCCCATCCCAATCCCAGGGGACAACCCCCACATCCTGGGGAACACCGAGTGCTGCCCCAACCTTCCCTAACATCTTTTCTCTCCCTTTCCCCCCCCTCCCACCCCCCCATGCCCTCTCCAGGCCGGGTTATGGTGCCGCCGGGCTGACTGCTGGGACGCAGCGAGGTGGCAGCAGGGGCCGAGCCCGGAGCCATGGAGGGGCCCGGCCAGGTAGGGACCCCGGCCCCAAACCTTGGCTCTGCTCCCCCCGGCCAGCTCCTGCTCCCCGCCCCCCCCCCCCCCGGCACGGCCCCGGCGAGGACCTGGGGGTGCTGGTCCCCTCTGAGCCCCTTTCTCTTTGTATCCCGCAGGAGGCCTACGAGGAGGGGATGAGGAGGAGCCTGGACCCTGAAGGCTACGAGGATCCCGGCATAAAGAGCTCCCGCCTGTCCCTGGGGGAGATGAGCAGTGAGTGGCCCCCCTGGGTGCTGGGGGACATGGGTTGCATGGGGTGGCATTGAGTGGGCACTGGTGTCACAAGGACACGAGGGTTGCACGGGGTGGCACTGCATGGGTGACACACAGACACCAGGATTGCATGGGGTGACACTGCATGGGCACTGGTGTCACACGGGTACCTGTGTTGCATGGGGTGACACTGCATGGGCACTGGTGTCACACGGGTACCTGTGTTGCATGGGGTGACACTGCATGGGCACTGGTGTCACACGGGTACCTATGTTGCAGAGGTGACAGCGTTGCATGGGTGCTGCCACCAGCCTTGTGTGGGAAGTGGCACTGGGTGGGTGCCAGTGCCTCACAGGGGCACCAGTGGACCCAGGTGGCATGCTGCGTGGGTGACAGTTTTGTGGGTGCCAGCGTGGCACAGGGATCAGGGAGCACGAGTGTGGTGGGTGCAGGGGTGCCAGGGCTGCGGTGGCAGCAGGCTGCATGGCAAGGAGGTGTTGCATGGGCAGGTGTTGCATGCACAGGAGTGTTGCATGGGTGCCAGCGTTGCACAGGCATGTTGCACGGGCACCAGCATGGCATGGGTGCCAGCATTGCGCGGACACCAGCGTTGCACGAGCAGCAGTGTTGCACGGGCAGGGGGCTCGCTCAGAGCCCAGGGGGGGCTCAGGCAGGACACTCAGCCCTCAGGGTCACGTCACCCCCGGGCAATGACACCCCCAGGCCCCAGAGCGGGTGAGGTGTCACTTCCAGGGCTGTGGGTGCCTGAGATGGGGCTGAACTCGGGGACAAAGAGTCCCACGGGAGTTTAGGGAGGGTCTTTGTGCCCCAGAATGTCCCTTTTCCCAAAGTTACTTTGGAGCCACCGCCCCAAGGGGGTGCTCAGGCCACGGCAGCACCCAGCTCCTGGGGTTCCCTCTTTTTTTTTTTTTTTTCTCTCCCTTTTTTTTTTCCTTTTTTTCCCCCCTTTTTTTCTCTCTCTTTTTTTTTTTTTTCTTTTTTTTTTTTCTTTTTTTTTTTTTTTTTGGAGGGTGGGGGTAACGCTGCCGCCTGTTCTGCGCAGGGGCCAGCGCTGGCACCGCGTCCCCCCTGCAGGCTTGGAGGGCCAGAGCCGAGGAGCTGACGCCCCTGCGGTGAGTCCCCCCCATAAATTGGGGAAGTGGGGGGGCCGGCTGCTGCCTCACCTGCCCGGCTGGCATAGGCAAGGGGAGGCTGCTGGCACCCATGGGTGCCGACGCTGACCCCCCCGTCCCGGCGGTGTGTGTTTTGCAGGCAGTATCTGCCCGGCCGCCGGGGATGCTATGACCTGGATGGGAGGAGGCGCGGGGCCGGGGCCCCCCCCGGGACAGGCCAGGCAGCGTGAGTGACCGCGGGGACACCGGGGGACAAAAGCCAACCCCGGCGCGTGTCCCCCATAGCCCTCCTTCGCGACGCTCACCCTGGTTTTGCCACCCCCGGTGTCCCGCAAGGGTGAATGTCACCCGGGTGTCAGGGCAGGCTGCGGGGTGACCGTCACCCGGGTGTCAGGGCAGACCGCGGGGTGACCGCTGCCACTTGCCCGTAATCGCCGGCTGATTGAGGATAAATAAAGCCTTTGTTTGGGGTGAGGACAAGAACCACTTGGGGCTGAACGCCGGCTGGCGCCGGGCGGCTCGGCGGTGGTGGCATCGGGCTGGGAGGAGGACAGGCTCGTGCCCAGGTGCCACACCGTTGGGGACACCAGGAGGGGACATACGGACCCTGTCCCCGGCCCCGTGGGCACGGCAGCCTTCAGCTGGCAGAGAGGGGTGCGGGTCCGGTGGCATCACCCCGATGGGTGACCTGGCAGCGAGGGGACCGCCGTGGTCCCCGGAGGGGTGCGGGGGGGACAGGGTGAGTTTGTCCCCGCCAGCGGGGTGGCTGCGGGAGGGCGGGAGCTGTGCCGGTGTTTACTGTCAGCAAAGGCAAAGTGCTCCGGGATTTATGGTGCACACAGGGCGGCTGCGGGGCGTGGGGCTCCGGCCCCCCCTTTATAGCGCTGGGGGGGGCTGTGGGCAGCGCAGGGGGGGGCGCAGGTAGGCAGGGGACAGGGACACCTCGGGCTCCCGGGGATGTGCTGTCCCTGTGTCAGCCCGAGGGACAGGGACAAGTGCTGGGGTCAGAGCTGTGCTGGTGATGCGGTGGGGGGGGGTCAGAGGGTGACCACCAGCTCTGCCTTCCCCCTGGTCCCCATGATGTCCCCAAACTGTCACCCTGCCCAGGAGGTGGGCTGCGGGGATGGGAGGGGCTGAAGCTGGGCAGAGGCGGGGGGGGGGGGGGGGGGGGGGGGGGGGGGGGGGCGGGGGAAGGGAGGGACAAATAAACGAACCCCAGCTGGGGCTGGGATGGGCAATGGGTGGGGGACACGTCCAGCGAGTCCCAACTGGGTCTGGGTGGGGGTGATGGGGCAGGGGACACCTCCAGGAACCCCAACTGGGTCTGGGTGGGGGTGATGGGGCAGGGGACACCTCCAGGAACCCCAACTGGGTCTGGGTGGGGGTGATGGGGCAGGGGACACCTCCAGGAACCCCAACTGGGGCTGGGTGGGGGTGATGGGGCAGGGGACACCTCCAGGCAACTGCGGTCGGGTCTGGGGTGGGGGTGATGGGGGGGAGACATCTTCAACAGACCCCAAGGGGGTCCGCAGGGACCAAGTAACCCGGGGGTGGCTCTGCTCACAGCTCCATCAGTGACCGATGTGGACCTGGAGGCGTCAGGAAGCAGGAGGCCCCTGTCCCAGCAGGACACCCATGAGGTGGGTGCTGCCCTAGGGATTCCCACGTTCCCTTCCCATTCCTGTGGGCGAGCAGATAGTGTGGCCACCTGGGGACAAACCTGGGGGGACACAGGGACACAAGAGGGGGGGTGGAGGGGGTGCTGCCGGGGGCAGCCACAGCACTGGGGCTCCTGGGGGACCTTGGTGTAGCCATGGGGACCTTGAACCCTCCCCTGGCTCTGGCCGCAGGGCTACGTGGAACTGCACGAGCTGGTCATGGGCAGCACGAAGGAAGTGTTGTGGATGGAGGCTGCCCACTGGCTCAAGCTGGAGGAGGACTTCAAGGAAGCTGGGCAATGGAATCAGCCCCATCTCTCCTTCTTGACCTACCGCAGCCTCCTGGAGATCCGCCGGGCTTTGGCCAAAGGTGGGGAACCCAGCTGGGGTCGGGATGGTGACGGGGACCCCCCCAGGCCAGCAGGTTGGTGACAGCTCTGTCCCCTCCAGGCGCAGTGCTCTTCGACGTGGAGGCCACCTCCCTGGCTGCCATCGCCCACGTCCTCATCGACCAAATGATCTACGAGGGGCAGCTGAAACCGCAGGACCGGGAGGACATCCTGAGGACACTGCTGCTGCAGCACAAGTAGGGGCAGGGCTGGCAGCCCCCTGGGGAGGGGTGTAGGGACACACACACACACAAACCCCCCGATATCCAGGCTGGATCCAACCCCACTTGGAACCTGGAACCCGCTGGAAAAACCCCTCAGCCATTTGCCTTTGCCTCCCAACCCAGTTCGGCATCCCCAGGCAACCCCGGGGCTGAGGATGTGTTATGGGGTGGTGGTGGTTTTTTTGGGTTTTTTTTGGTTTGGGGTGGTTTTTGGTTTTTTGGGTTTTTTTTTTTTTTTTGGTTTTCCGGGGGGATCAATGGTGCTGACCCACCTGATGCCTCCCTCCCCCTCCTCCCCCCCCCAGACACCCCAAGGAGGGAGAATCTCTCGGGACACCCGCACAGCTCCAGCGCTCGGGCACGGGGCGGGCAGAGGCGGAACAACCGCTGCTGCGGGAGCAAAAACCGCTGGAGCTGCGGGGACTCGGGGGCACCGAGCAGGTGAGAGGGGACACGGGGACAGGGGGGACACCGGGAGGGGGTCGGGGGGTGGCTCTGGGGAGCAAGGCACAAGGGGGTCGGGTTTGCACCTGCGTGCGGGCTCCCGCAGCCGCTGCCCCGCAGCCTTGCTGGCACCTGCGTGCGCGCGGGGTCACACGCGTGAACGCGCGCGTGCAGGCGTGCAAGCGGGGGAGGAGCTGCCGTGGGGTGGTGCGGTCGTGAGAGTGAGGGAGCTGGGCTTGAGGGGGACACAGCAGGGATGGAGGGGGACACAGTAGAGATGGGGGGGGGACACACCAGGGATGGTGGGGACGTGCAGGGGATGTTGTGGGTCCATACTGGGGATGGTGGGGGACACATCACGGAGAGAAGGGGACACACTAGGGATGGTGGGGGACATGCAGGGGACAGCCACCAAAGCTAGCCAGTTGACTCCTGCCATTGCTGTGCCCACCACAGAGCCTGGGGGGCACCACGAGCCCCCTGCTCCCCCAGAAGGTCCCCGAGGATGCTGAGGCCACCTTGGTCCTCGTGGGTGAGTGGGCAGGGGGCAAGGGGTGCAGGGTTGGGGTGGTGGGTGCTGGGTGAAGGTGGTGGGTGCAGGGTCGGGGTGCACAGTGGGAGCTTTGGTGCATTCCTGCTCGCTCACTCGCTGCTTTTCTTGCACCTTTTCTGGCTCTCCCCATCCTCAGCCCTCACTGCCACCGCTGCTGCTCAGCGCTGCTCTCCCTCATGTCTCTCTGTCCCCTCTGTCCCCGTGCTCCCATGCCCACCTACACCTGTCCCCATGTCCCTGCACCTGATGTCTGTGTGCCTTGCCCTGTCCCCATGACTCTGCCTCCTGATGTCTGTGTGCCCTGCCCTACTCCCTTTGTCCCCTCATGTCCCCACACCTCTGTGTCACTTCCCAATAACTCCATCCTGTTCCTCCGTGTCCCCTTGTCCCCACACCCCAATGTTTTGATGTCCCTGTGCTCCCGTGGCACCATGTCTCCAAGTCCCTGCACCTCTGCCTCCTGATGTCTGCATGCCCTGCCCTGTTCCCTTTGTCCCCACAACTTGTGTCACCTCCCAATAACTCCCTTGTCCCCACACCCCAAAGTTTCCACGCCCCCCTGCTCCTGTGTCCCCATGTCCCCATTATCTGTGTCACCTCCCAATAACTCCATCCCTGTTCCTCTGTGTCCTCTTGTTCCCACACCCCAATGTCTCCATGTCCCCATGTTCCCATACCCCATGTCCCCATGCCTGTCCCCCTGCGACCCCCATCCCATCCCATCCCATCCCATCCCATCCCATCCCATCCCATCCCATCCTCCCCCCAGGCTGTGCAGCCTTCCTGGACCAGCCCACCTTGGCCTTCGTGCGCCTGAGGGCCGCTGTCACCCTGGACGCTGTCCTCGATGTCCCCCTACCCGTCCGTTTCCTCTGGGTGGTCCTGGGCCCCGACTCCCCCCACCTCAGCTACCACGAGATCGGCCGCGCCGCTGCCACCATGATGGCTGAGAGGGTATGGCTGCCACCCCAGTGTCACCCCAGTGTCACCTCCAGTACCACCCTCAGTGACAATCCCAGTGCCACCCCCCAGTGCCACCATCACTGCTACCACTACTGCCACCATCACTGCCACTCCCAGTGCCACCATCACCGCCACCACTACTGCTGCCACCACTGCCATCCCCACTGCCACTACCACTGCCATCGGGGTGACACCTCCGCCCAGCACCCCCAAGTCCCCAACCCTGAAGCTGCACCCTCCAACAGGGCTCATCCACCTCTGCCACCTCCCTCTCCTGTGCTCGTGTCCCTCTGTCCCCTTCTCACTGTCACCCCTTGTCCCCACACACCTGTGGCCCTGTGGCCCCATTCTCACCTCTCCCCATGCCCCTGTGTCCCCACATGCCCCTACCCCTGCGGCCAAATGTCCTCACGTGCCCAAGCCACCATGTCCCCATGTCCCTGTTTCCTCATGTGCCCAAGCCCCATCCTCCCGTGGCCCTATGCGTCCCATGTCCCCCCCTTCTCCCCATGACCCCATGTCCTCACACACCCCTGTCCCCAGACCGCTCCATCCCTGTGTCACCTGTCCCCTCCATCCCCATGTCCCCAGACCCCTCCATCCCCACATCCCCTGTCCCTCCATATCCATGTCCCAAGACCCCTCCATCCCCACATCCCCTGTCCCCTCCATCCCTGTGTCACCTGTCCCCTCCATCCCCATGTCCCCAGACCCCTCCATCCCCGTGTCCCCTGTCCCCACATGGAGCTTCTCAGGGTGTGTTCCCAGCAGCACCCAAAGGTGGGGGAGATGCCTACACCCCTTCTCCCCGGGCCACCCCCCAGGTTTTCCGTCGGGATGCCTACCTGGCCGAGGGTCGCCAGGACCTTCTGAGGGGGGTGGAGGATTTTTTGGAGGCCAGCATCGTCCTGCCACCCACCGAGACCCCCAGTGAGCAGCTGCTTCATGCCCTGGTGCCCCTGCAGCATCAGCTCCTCCGCCGCCGCTACCAACCCCCCGAGAAGACCCCGGGAGAGGATTTCTTGAAAGACCTGGGTAGGGTGGGGACCCCCCCTTCCAAGTCCCCCCCCCATACACACACACCCTTGGCACCTTCATCCCCACCCTTGGTGGGACACCCCCCCCTAACCCTCCGTGTCCCCCTCTTTGTGTCCCCAGGGCTGGAGGAGCCGGGACAGGAGGAGGATGATCCCCTGAGGAGGACAGGGAGACCTTTTGGGGGGTTGGTGAGGGACATCTGCAGGAGGTACCCCAAATATCTCAGTGACATCAAGGATGCCCTCAGCCCCCAGTGCTTGGCCGCTGTCATCTTCATCTACTTCGCGGCTCTGTCACCCGCTGTCACCTTTGGGGGATTGCTGAGTAAGGAAGGGGGGGAGGTGAGGGGGTGGGGGGGAGGAGGCAGAAATCACAGCATGGTTGGAAGGGACCTGGAGAGCTCATCAGGTCCAACCCCCCCTGCCACACCAGGACCACGCAGTGGGGGGGTCACCCAGGACACGTTCAGGTGGGGTTTGGAAGCCTCCAGAGAAGACCCCACACCCACCCACCCCCCACTCCCCTGGGCCAGGCCTTTGTCACCTTCCCAGTGAAAACCTTCTCCTGCTGTTTGTGTGGGACCTCCCCCACCCATCACCCCTTCCCCTCTCACTGGGGACATCCCTGAGCTGGGGAGGGGGTGTCACCTCCTGCAGCACCCTGGGGATGGACACGAGGGGTGGGGGGAGGGTGATTGCAGCCCCTTACCCTGGTGTGGAGGAACGTGGAGGGGTGGAGGGGGTCATGGCACCCACCAGCTCTGTCTGTGTCCCCCCCACCCCACCCAGGTGAGAAGACCAAGGGGCTGATGGGGGTCTCGGAGCTGCTCATCTCCACCTGTGTGCAGTGTGTGCTCTTCAGCCTCCTCAGTGCTCAGCCTCTCCTCGTCGTTGGCTTCTCGGGGCCCCTCCTTGTCTTTGAGGAAGCCTTCTACTCGGTGGGTGCCACCCCTCACCCCTGGGTGCCCCCCCACACCCCCCGCTCCTGGGTGCCCCCCACCCCCACCCCTGCTGCTCCCCGTAAGGGGGGCTCCGGGTGTCCCCACCAACCCCCGGGGGAGGGACGGGGTGCTGCCACCTGGGTGCTGGGCACAGGGGACAATGCCAGGAGGGGGTGGCATGGGGGGGGATGCCACACGGGTGACAGCACCGGTGGGATGGCAGACGGCTGATGACGTCACGCGGGTGATGTCATCGTGCAGGTCGAGCCTTCCATCGGTGGCACAGGGGACACACACACGAGTCGTGTGGCACCACGTGGGTGCTGCCAGGCAGGTGACCCCACAGGGGTCCTGTCACACCTGGGACCCCTGGGCAGCAGGCAGAGGGTCACCTTGGGACCCTGGGCTCCTGCCCCTATGGCTGCTCCTCTCGGGGTGCTCCATGGGGCTGACGGGGGGGTCCCCCTCTGGCTCCCCAGTTCTGCAGTGCCAATGGCATGGAGTACATCGTGGGGCGGGTCTGGATCGGGTTCTGGATGATCCTGCTGGTGCTGGTGGTGGTGGCCTGCGAGGGCAGCTTCCTGGTGCGCTACCTCTCCCGCTACACCCAGGAGATCTTCTCCTTCCTCATCTCCCTCATCTTCATCTTTGAGACCTTCTCCAAGCTTGTCACGGTGAGGGGGGGATGGGGGGGGGTTGTCCCCACGGGTGGGGGGGGCTGCAGGTTGTGCTCCTCACCCACCCATGGCAGTGGAGAGGGCAAGAGGTGCAGAGAGGGATGGATGGAGCTCCCCTTCCAGCCTCTCCTCCTCCTCCTCCTCCTCCTCCTCCTCCTCCTCCTCCTCCTCCTCCTCCTCCTCCTCCTCCTCCTCCTCCTCCTCCTCCTCCTCCTCCTCCTCCTCCTCCTCCCTCCTCCTCCTCCTCCTCCTCCTCCCCCTCCTCCTCCTCCTCCTCCTTCTCCTCTTCCTCCTCTTCCTCCTCCTCCTCCTCCTCTTTCTCCTCCTTCTCCTCCTTCTCCTCCTCCTCTTCCTCCTCCTCCTCCTCCTCCTCCCCAGGGGTTTCCCTGCTCCTTTTGTCCACGGGGGGGTCTGGGCACAGGGGGGTGATGCCCAGGTAGATGTTCCTCCTCCTGGCCCCCAGTACCCAGGGTCCTTGCCCAAGACCCCAACTCCTGGCTCAGCCTCTTCTTGGGTGGCGGGTGGCAATGGGACAGTGTCCCCCCGCAGGCTGGCTGCCCAGAGGGACATCCTTGGGGCTGGGGACGTGACAGGCAGGCCACATGTCCCATCACACCCTGGATTGGTGTCCTCATGGACAGTCCCTTGGGCTGGCTCACTCCAACCCCAGGGCCAAGGGAAGGTGGGGAAAACCATCCCACTCCTTCCCCCTCCTCCCCCTCATCCTCCCTGACCCTGTCCCCTGTCCTCCCCAGATTTTCAGCCAGCACCCACTGCAGAGACGCTACAACGTGCAGCCCACTGCCAGCCCCAGGGTGCCAGAACCCAACACAGCTCTGCTGTCCCTTGTCCTCATGGCTGGCACCTTCTTCTTGGCCTTCTTCCTCCGCAAGTTCAAGAACAGTGCGTTCCTGCCTGGGAAGGTGAGGATCTGAGGCTCCTCTGGAGGTCTTTGCTCCATGGGGACATCCTCGGCCAAAGGGGAGGTGACACGGGTGGCTTTAATGTGGCCGTGGTGTCCCCCCAGGCCCGGCGCTTGATTGGAGACTTTGGTGTCCCCATCTCCATCTTCATCATGGCACTGGTGGACTTCTTCATCAAGGACACCTACACCCAGGTTTGGGAGCAGTGGGAGGGCAGGGCCTGGGGGGGACACCACACGGGTGTCCCCGAGAAGGGGACAAGGAGCCGGGTGCTCATCCCAGTGTCCCCTCGCCGTCCCCTCACTCCTCCACCTCTGCTCCCCTCCAGAAACTCAATGTCCCCAAAGGGCTGGAGGTCACCAACTCAACCGCCCGGGGTTGGTTCATCAACCCCATGGGGGAGAAAAGCCCCTTCCCCATCTGGATGATGTTTGCCTCCGTGGTGCCCGCCCTCCTCGTCTTCATCCTCATCTTCCTTGAGACACAGATCACCACGTGAGGACCCCTAGGAGGGGTTGGGGGGGGGGTTGGGACAAAGGGTGGGGGGAGGCTGTGGCAGGACGGGGTCAGGGGCGGCCTTGCCACCACTGACTCTTCCTCTTCTGTTCCCACCAGCCTCATCGTCAGCAAGCCCGAGAGGAAGCTGGTGAAGGGCACGGGCTTCCACCTGGACCTGCTGCTGATAGTCACCATGGGGGGGTTGGCAGCTCTTTTTGGCATGCCCTGGCTCAGTGCCACCACCGTCCGCACCATCACCCATGCCAACGCCCTGACGGTCATGAGCAAAACCTCAGCTCCCGGGGACAAGGCTCAGATCTTGGAGGTCAAGGAGCAGAGGATCAGTGGCTTGTTGGTGGCCGTGCTCATCGGTGAGCTGGGGAGGTGGCATTTCCTCCCCGCCCCCCCACCTCTTGGGGGGGGGGATGTGAGGGGTTGGGCACCCCCCGCATCCCCCCCTGACCTCTCCGTCCCCACCCCAGGTGTCTCCATCCTCATGGAGCCCATCCTGAAGTTCATCCCCCTGGCTGTGCTATTTGGCATCTTCCTCTACATGGGTGTCACCTCCCTCTTTGGCATTCAGCTCTTCGACCGCATCCTGCTCCTGCTGATGCCCCCCAAGTACCACCCCAGAGAGCCCTATGTCACCCGGGTGAGTGAGACCCTGGGGTCACCTCGGGGGTGGCCTGGGCTGTGGCAACCTGAGGTGCTGCCTGGGTTGCCTTTAGGGCTCCCCAAAGGGTCTCCTCCTTTGGTGCTGACCTGCACTGGGCTCCTTGGGACATCCCCCAAGCATCACAAGGAAGGTTTGGAGTGTTGAAAACACCACCCCAGGAAGGGCTTTGGGTGCTGAAGCCACCACCCAGCACCCCAGAAAGTGTTTGGGTTGTTTAAGCCACCATGAAGCACCCCAGGAAGGGTTTGGGGTGCTGAAAACACCACCCCAGGAGGAGTTTTGAGTGCTAAAGCCACCACCCCAGGAAGAGTTTAGGGGTGCTGAAAACACCACCCCAAGAAGGGTTTGGGGTGCTTAAGCCACCATCCAGCACCCCAGGGAGGGTTTGGGGGTGCTGGAGCCACCCCCTTGACCCCTCCCTGGTTCCTGATCCTTCAGGTGAAGACGTGGCGGATGCATCTCTTCACCTTCACCCAGATCGTGGTCCTGGTGCTGCTCTGGGTGGTGAAGTCCACCCCGGCCTCCCTGGCACTGCCCTTCGTCCTCATCCTCACCGTGCCCCTGCGGCGTTTCCTCCTGCCCCGGATCTTCCGGGACATTGAGCTCAAATGTGTACGTGGAGAGGGATGGAGCCACCCCTGGGCTGGCCCTGGCCCTGGCCCTGGTCCCATCCCCATCCCCATCCCCATCCCCGTCCCTACCCTTGTCCCTGTTCCCATTCTCATTCTCATCTCCATCCCCATCCTTGTTCCCACCCTCACGGCTGTCCCTGTCCTGTCCCCAACCCTGTCCCTACCCTTGTCCTTGTCCCCAGCCTCATCCTGGACACTGTTGCCATCCCTATCCCAGCCCTGTCACTGTCCCTCTCCTCACTGCTGTCCCCATGCTTACCCCCACACCATCCCTGTCCCTCTGCCCAGCCTCATCCCCATCCCTGTCCCCATCCTTGTCCCCACCCCTATTGTCATCCCTGTCCCCATCTGCCCCCATCCTCATCCTTATCCCTATCCCCTTCCCTGTCCCTATCCCCATCCCCATTCCTGTCCCCCACCCCACCCCTGTCCCCCCCTCACACCCTCTCCTGTCCCCCCAGCTGGATGCAGATGACGCGGTGGTGACATTTGAGGAGGTGGAGGGGACAGATGTGTACAACGAGGTGCAGATGCCCAGCTAAGGGGTGGCCCCCCCCCACCAGCCCGACCCCCCCCCCCCAACCCCCTACCCACCCCACCCACTTCGAGTTCCACTGCTGCCACCCCAGGGTGACACAGGGGGACTTGGGGACAATACCCCCGTCCCCACCTGTGCACCCCAGGAATGGAGCTTTTTTGTTTTTTGTTTTTGTTTAAGTATTACTCTTTTTAGCCCCTTTTAAAAAATATTTGGAATGTTGTGCCCTCACCCAACACGCTGCTGGTGAAGAGACTGAGGGGGGTGGGGGAAGGGGGGGTGTCCCACGAGCTGTCCCCATGTCACCATCTTGTCCCCAAAGCCACCCTGGGCTCAAGGAGCTGGAGGAAGAGGAGGGAGGAGGAAGGCAGGGATGGGACAGCACAGTGGGGATGGGGACAGAGGGTGTGTGTGTGTGTGTGTGTCCCAGGGACCCCCCTTCCCCAGACAAACTTTGGGGTGTATGTATTGACAACAAGAGAAATCATGCTAAAAAAAAAAAAAAACAACAAACACCAAAAAAGAAAATTACAGCCATGCTTCTGCAGGTAGGGTTCACTCGGAACCAAATCCCCCAAAAGCACCTTAAAAAAAGAAACAAAAATAGGAAAAAATAAGGGGAGAAAAAAAAAAAAAAAAAAAAAAAAAAAAGAAAAACCCAAACCCCCAAAGCAAATAGCTGCAAGGAGTGATCTGTATATTTGATGCTAATGATGGGGGGAGGTTGTAATTTATTTCCCAGGGCTGATGGTGCTCCCACCGTGTGTGTGTGTGTGTGCGTGTACATATTAGAGAGAACCTAGATTTAAAAAAAAAAAGTCAGATTTTTCTAGAAAAGCTTCTTCTAAAGGATCCTGGTCAGGGCCTAAACTCTACAGACCAGCCTGGCAGTGCCCTTTGGCTGATGGATTAGTGTTAGTGTCATTCCTCTTTATTTTTGTAGCCTTTCAGTTAAATCCAAGGAGTTTTTCCTTGGTTTTTCCCTTGCTTGCTGACTGCATCTTCTCCCTTTTCCGATGGGATTGCTCCCAAATTGGCTGAGCATCCCCCTGCACCTTCCAGGGCTGATCCTGTCCTGAGTGAGCTTGATCAGGATGAATTTTTTTTATTTTTTTTTAAATCGGGACAGGGGGAAACCCAAAATCAGCAGAGAAGGGAGGGGATGGTGAAAGGGGGGCAGCCGTGCCCAGGGCTGCCTTGTGTTTGGGTTGGTTTAGTTTTATTCATTCTATCTCCAAAATAAACAATGTTACAAGCTTTAGGGCTAGGGGTTTTTTGTTGAGTTGGGTTTGTTTTTTTTTTTTTTTCCTTTCTTCCCCATCTTCTTCTGTATCAGGCTTTAATAAAGAAATTAATAAAATCAGAAAAGAAATGAGAGGTTTCTTTCTGGTTGGGCATGGGGGGGGGGGTTTATTTTATTTAATTGCTCCTACCCCCCCCCCCCCCCCAAATAAAAAAAAAAGAAAAAAAGCAGCAGCATCAATTGGAGGTGGTTTCCTACACGGGGGCTCAGTGCAGCTCTACCCAGATCATGGTCATGGGGTCCTGGATGCTCCCTGTGGTCCTCCCAGGATGCTCCATGTGGCTGTCCCAGGATGATCAATTAAGCTCTACCACGATGCTGCTCTCACAGCATCCCAGGATGCTCCCCAAAACTATCCCAAGATCTCAAGATAGTCATGGGGGACATCTCCCCCAAATGCTCCCCCAAACCATCCCAGGATGTTCCTCAAAACCATCCTAAGATGTTCCCTATGACCATCCCAGGATGCTCCCCCAAAACCATCCCAGGATATTCCCTGTGTCCATTCCTGGAGGCTCCCCAAAACCATCCCAGGATGCTCCCCCAAACCATCCCAGGATATTCCCTGTGTCCATTCCTTGTTGCTCCCCAAAACCATCCCAGAATGCTCCCCAAAACCATCTCAAGATGTTCCCTATGACTATCCCAGAATGCTCCCCAAAACCATCCCATGATGCACCCCCAGGCCATCCCTGCATACACCCTGGGACCACCCCAGGATGCTCAGCCTCCCTCACCCTCCTCCCCTCCCACCCTAGGCTGCTGCCCACCCACCCACCCGGGTTGTCCCCACTTTCAGGGGACACACACTGAGCCATCTGCCTGGGGTGCAGAGCAGACCTTAGACCCCCACCCCCCCCCAATCCTCCAGACCACACCAGCTCTTAATTAACCCTGATTACCCATAAGCTCATTAACCAGAGCTGCTGCCACCTGCTTGGTTCTGAACACAGGGCAGGGACAGTCCCCATTTGTCCCCAGCCCATCCATGGGGTGACCATCAGGGTTGGCATCCACTGCCACCACTCCTGTCTATCCCCACAGTCCCTCTGCTCCATCCAGCTTTTTATTCCTTGTTTATCTGAAGATGGATGTCCAGGGCTGATGTATGGGTTTTTGTTTTTGGGTTTTGTTTTTTTTTTTTCCAGCCCAAGGCCTGAGGATCTGGCAGCTGCCTGTCCCTCACGTGGCAAAGCCACACTGAGTGCCACCAAGCTCTGGGTGCCACCTGCTGCTGTCACCCCTGCCTGCAAAAAATGATGGAAAAAAGGATCTGGCCTGCCTGCCTGCCCCCCCTTCCTTCTTGCTTTCTGTCTGGGAAAAGATTTTTGTTTTCCTGGAGATGCCAGCGAGGTCACTGCCACCGGGTCCAGCTCAGTTTGGGAGGGTCTGGGGGGGATTTAAGTTGTTTAAGTTTGAGTGAGCCCAGTGAAATGTGTTTGGGGGGTGGTTTGGGGCAGGGACCTGCAGCAGGGGGTGAGGTGCAAGGGGAAAAATAAATCACCAATTAATATGTTTGCTAATGAGGAAGGGGAGCAGGGAGCTGGAGAGTTGGCATCATCCCTGATGGTGGTGGTGGCATCACTGGGTGCTTTGGGGTGGTGCCAACCTGCCTGGCAAAAAAATCCTCATCTGTACCAGGAAGAGCAATTAAAAAGTGAAGGGCAATTAAAAAATACCCGTGATGAGGAGGAAATCCTGGGGAGGGCACAGAGCAAGGACAAGGGCTTTGCACACCCCCCCCCCCATCCCAAATGGCTTTTTGGTTTCAAAAACCCCAAGAAGCAAAACCAGAACCAAAAAACCCACAAACAAAATTTTTTTTAAAAGACCCCCCCCCCAAAAAAAAAAACCAAAACAACAAACATATTAAAAATTAAACCCATCCATTTTCAGGTGCTGAGCCTGTTTGTCTCTAAACATATTGCTGCTTTCTATTTTTGGCTTTGGCTTTTGCCTTTTTTCCCTCTTGCCAAAGAGTGACATTTCACCTCATTTAGACCGGGGAAACCAGCTCAGCCGAGGGCCAGTTCCCTGCAGAATAAATATATACATAGAGTATTAAATTTTGTGTTTGTTTTTTTTGAAGCTTGTCACCGGGAGGGATTAAGCTGCCGGGGCTGCAGGAGGCTTGGAACATCCCGAGGGCTGGAGGCAAGAGAGGGAGGTGGCAGAGGGGATGTCCTTGTCCCCCTCCCTCTGGCTGTCCCTCCAGCTGCCCCTGCACTTGGCACAAGGTCCAAACAACCCCCTCGGCCCCCCCCACCCCCAAATTAGTCCGGAGGGCAAATTGCACCCCGATTTGTTGGGTTTTTGTATCTTTGGGTTTTGGTTTTTTTCTTCCCTTTTCCATAGAAACGAGAGAAAATCCCCTGGATCCCTCACCTTCCCAGGTCTCCTCCTGTGCCCCCCAGGGGGGTCCCCACTGCCTCCTGCTCCCCACCGGGCTGGTGGCACTCAGGTGACAGGAGCTCCCCAGGAGCGTGTGGGTGGCTAGTAGCGCACAGAGATGGCTACAGACTGCTAGGAGTGTGCGGGTGGCTACTAGCACAGAGATACATGGCTACAGCTAGCCAGTAGCACCCGGGTGGTCAGTAGCCCTGGGGTGGCTGGAGATGGTTGGTAGCCCCCGGGTGGCTAAGGTGGCCAGTGGCCCCGGGGTGGCTGGAGGTGGCCGGTAGCATCTGGCAGGTCGGTAGCCCCCAAGTGGTCAGTAGCCCCCGGGTGCGTGAAGGTGGCCAGTAGCTCGCGGCTGGATGGATGTGGTTGGAAGGCCCCGGGTGGTTGGTAGCCCCTGGGTGCCTAGAGGTGGCCAGTAGCCCCCAGGTGTCTGAAGATGGTCAGTATCCCCCGGGGTGGCTGGAGGTGGCTGCTGGCTCCCAAGTGGTCGGTAGCCCCCGGGTGCGTGAAGGTGGCCAGTAGCCTGCGGCTGGCTGGAGGTGGTCGGAAGGTCCCGGGTGGTCAGTAGCCCCTGGGTGCCTGGAGGTGGCCAGTGGGCCCCGGGTATCTGAAGGTGGCCAGAAGCCCCCAAGTGGTCCGTAGCCCCCGGGTGTCTGAAGGTGGCCAGTAGCCCATAGCTGGCTGGAGGTGGTCGGAAGGCCCTGGGTGCCTGGAGGTGGCCAGTAGCCCCCAGGTGTCTGAAGATGGTCAGTATCCCCCGGGGTGGCTGGTGGCTCCCAGGTGGTCGGTAGCCCCCGGGTGTCTGAAGGTGGCCAGTAGCCCACGGCTGGTTGGATGTGGTTTGAAGGCCCTGGGTGGTCAGTAGCCCCTGGGTGCTTGGAGGGGGCCAGTAGCCCCCAAGTGGTCGGTAGCCCCCGGGTGCCTGAAGGTGGTCAGAAGCCCTTGGGTTGTCGGTAGCCCCCGGGTGTCTGGGGGTGGCCGGTAGTACACGACAGCCTCCCGGAGCTGGCCGGTACCGCGCAGGCAGCCGGGAAGGTGGGGGCGGCCCGGAGCAGCCATGGCGGGCGGGTCGGGCGGGTTCGCAGCCCCGGGACAGGGCCAGCCCCGGCCCGGCCGGTACCGTGAGAACAGTAGCGGGGTGCCGGTACCGGGCAGGCAGGGGTGGCCGGCAGTGTGCAGGCAGGCTGGGATAGCCCGTAATTTGCAGGCAGCTCGGGATGGCCGGTAATTTGCAGGCAGCTGCCCGGCCGGGATTGGCTGCGGGGAATGACGCCCAGCACAACAAAGGTGGAGTTGGAGAAATTGCATTAAAAAAAATTAAGAGGGAGAGAGAGAGAGAGAGAGAGGAGAAAAGGAGAGGGGAGCGGAGGGAGGGGAGGAAACAGCCCCCCCACCCCCCCCAGCCCGCCCCGCCGGGGAACCCCCCCCGCCCCCCCCCCCCCCCTCCGCCGCCGTGTCCCGGGGCGGGCAGGGACCGCGGCCCCGCCGTGGCGGAGGGGACCCACCGGGGCGGGAGGCTGCTCTGTTCGGCTTTCCCCCTCCTCCGCTTCCCCCCCCCCCCCTTTTTTTTTTTTTTTTTTTTTTATGCAAACGCCGGGCGAGGATTGTTGCACATGTAAGGAGATTTTTTTTTTTTTCCTCTCCCTTTCCCCCCCCCTTCCCTCCTCTCTCCTTCCTCCTCCTCTTTTTTTTTTTTTTTTTTTTTTTTTTTTTTTCTTTTTTCTTTTTTTTTTTTTTTTTTTTTTTCTTTTCTTTTCCCCCTTCTCCCTCCTCTCGCCACAGTGTTGCAAAAGCAAAGAGCAATAAAAAACACGGCGAAAGCGCTGGGGAGAGCGGGGCGGCGGCGGCGGTCGGCGGTTGCCTCTCTCGGGGAGCGGCGGAGAGGCTGGCGGCGGATCCCGGCGCTCAGAGCCCGGCTGATTGGAAGAGAAAATCGCAGCGCCATGGAGGCGGGGGGAAAAAAGCGCGATCGTCTCTGCGGGGACTGGAGCGCGTCCACGCCCGGGGCCAGCGCTGCAGAGCTGGCCGCCGTTCAACCACCGCTTCCCCGCCCCGGCCCCGCCGAGCGAACCCCGGCCCCGCCGCGGCCCCCCAAAGCCCCGCAGGTACGTTCCTGCGGCCGGGGGTGGTGGTGGTGGTAGTGTGTGTGTGGGGGAAAAAAATCAAAAAAAAAAAAAAAAAAAATCAAAAAAAAAAAAAAACAAAAAACAACCCCGGTTTTTTTAGCCCGTACCCCGCCGCCCAGGGCTCGCCATTCGCCGCCGCTCCGCTCCGCTCCGCCGGCGGGGCTGGAGGAGGAGGAGGAGGCGCTTTGTTCCTCCCCGGGCTCCCGCCGCTCCCGCCGCGCACCGGGCTCGGTAAGGCGCTGCCGCCGCTCCGCCGGGGAACGGGGTAGGGAAAGGGGGGGTTCGCACCCACCTTAAGGGTTTGTTTGGTTGCCTTTTTTTTTTTTTTTTTAAGGAAAATATTTTTTAATTTTTTTTTTTTTTTTTTTAAATAACAAAAAGGGCCGGCGTTGCGCGCAGGCCCCGCGGGCAGGAAGCCGTCGCCGCCCGCCACCCGGGGCTCGCCCGCTCCGGCCCCGCTCCTCTCCGGCGGGGGGCACCGCGCTGGGGCTCGGGGCGGGGGGGAAGAGCGCGGGGCTCGGCGGCCTCGCTGTGCCCCCCCCCACCCCCTCCTCTCTCTCTCGCTCCCTCCTTTCCCTTTTCCCTTCCCTCTCCTCCTCCTCGCTCGCTCCCTCCCTCCTTCCCGCTCGCCCTCCCTCCCTCCCCGGCTGCCGCAGCTGGATTTCGGGGGCAGGCTTCCAGCGCTGGGCGGTTGTTTTTCCCCAGCCCGGGTGAGTCCCGCGCCGCGGCGGGGAGCTCGGCGCCGGCTGCGTGCCCGGGCTCGTCCGCTCTCCCCCCCACCCCCCCGCCACCTCTCCACCACCCTTCCCTTCTCCGTGCTTTCCTCCTCTTTCTTATTCTCTTTTTAATATTTTTTTTTTTTTTCCGCTTTATCCTTCTCCCCCCCACCCCCCTCTCGCTTCTTTCTTCCTTTCTTCCCTCCGGACCGGGAGTGGGGCTCCAGCCCCCCGCTGGGTGGGTGGGTGTTTCTGGGCTCGAGGAGGGGTCGCGGAGAAGGAAAGGAGGAGGGGGGGGGGGGGGAGAAAGGAGGAGAGGAGGGGGCGGCGGTTGGGGGGAGAGAAGCGAGAGGGGGGGGATGGATTGGGTAGGAGCCGCTCCCCGGGGGTCGGTGCGGGGAGGTCGCGCTGCCCTCGCCCGGCTCGCTGCAGCTGCCCGGCCGCCCCCAGCCGGGCATCCCCGCCCCCCCTTCCCCCTCCTCCTCCTCCTCCTTCTTCTTCTTCTTCCCCCAGCGGCTCCGTCGCGGGGCTGGGGCTGCGGCGGCTCGGCTAGAGCTCCCCCCCCCCTCCCCCTTCTTCTTCTCCTCCTCCTTCCACCACCACCACCTCCTCCTCCTCCTTCTTCTCTCGCTCTCCTCCTCCTCCCCCTTGCAGCCCGGAGAGGTGGGTTTGTCTCGGCTTTATAACCGCGCCGGCTGCACGGGGTGGAGGGGAAGGAGCGGCGGGCGGAGGCGGGCGCAGCCCGGCCATTGTGTGCCGGCCGGTAACGATGGGGGGATGGCGGATGGGGGGGGGTGGAAAGGGAAAAGCAGCAGCTCATCGCATCGCTCCGGGGGGCCCGGGAGAGCGGAGAGGGGCCGGGGAAGCGCGGAGCGTTCTCCGCTCCCCCGGCCCCCCCCGGCCTCGCCTCTATTGTCTTTGTATTATGGGAGGAGGAAAGGTTGGCGGAGGAGGAGAGGGGGGGGTGGGGAGGGAGTGATGGTGGTGGAGGGGGGAAGGAAAGCGCGGCTCGTTGGCGCCCGGGTGGGAACCGGGGGCGGGAGGGGGCCGGGGAGGCGCCGCCGGGGCCGCCCGCGCTCGGTCCCACCCGGTTCCTGCTGCCTGGCGGAGGAGGAGACTGGAGCTGGCCGGCGGCGCAGGGCATGTGCGGGCTCCCCGCCTCCGCCTGGCGGCCCGGCCCCTTCCTTCCCTTCCTTCCTCCCCCGCCTCCTCCTCCTCCTCCCGCCCCCCCCCCCCCCTCAGGGCGCGGGATCCGGTCCCGTCCGGCCCCCCCTTCCCGCCCCCCCCCCGGGGGATCCCGCACAGTCCCCGTTCCCCCCCCCGTCCCCCGCGGGGATCCCTCTGCGCACGCCCCGCGATCGTTCCCGCCCCACCATGATCCCATGGATCCCCTCCCTCTGACACGATCCCGCCTTCCCCCGGTTCGGTTCGTGTGTGTGTGTGTGTGTGTGTGTGTGTGTGTGTGTGTGTTCCCCCCCCGCCTCCTCCACCCTTCCTCCTCCTTGCGGGGTGATCCCCGGGCCCCCACCCACGGGGGTTGGGCTGATCCCACCCCGGGGCGATCCCTCATCCAACCCCCGAGGTGGGTCCGGATCCGCCCCCCGTGGGGGTTGATCCAGCCCTGGAGCGATCCCACATCCTCCACCCACTCGCCCCCCCGGAACTCATCTCACTCCGTGGGGGGATCCCCGATCCCACCCAACCCACCCTTAGGGGTCCCCCTTGCACTCCCGGTGGCTGATCCAGCCTTGGAGCAATCCCACATCCATCCCCCCCCACTGGGATCATCGCCCCTCGGGGTGCTCCCTGATCCCCCCCCCTGCACTCCCGGAGGATGCCCCATCCCACCCAACCCCCTTTGAGTGTTTATCCCACCCCGGAGGGATTCCCCATCCACCCCAGTGGGGTCTGATCCAACCCTGGAGCGATCCCACATCCTCCACCCTCCCCCCCAGGACTTATCTCACTCCATGGGGGGGGATCCCAGATCCCACCCACCCTGGGGGTCCTCCTTCCACTGCATGGCTGATCCATGTCCAGCCCCGGGGGCTTAGCCCACCCTGGGGGGGACCCTTGATCCCCTCCTGGGTGCTGATCCAGTCTTTGGGTGGGGGGGGGGGATATCCCACATCCCCCCAGGTCTCAGCCCACCCTGGGGCAATCCCTGATCTCCCCTCACTGGGTGCTCACTAATCCCCCTACCCAGGGGGCTGATCCCATCCCCTGTCCCCCCTCAGGGCCCGGTGAAGTGTGTGTGTGTGTGTCCCCCCCAGGGGTTTTTCCCCAATTCCTTGGGTGCTGAGCCCCCCACCCTGGAGCAGTTCCCAATCCCCCGGGGTTTGCACCCTCCTCCCCCAGGCCCCCCTTGGGATCCCTCCCAAGGGCCCAGCTCTCCCCCAGCACAGGTATCCCCTTCCCCAGGATTCCCCTGCTGACACCTGGAGCCCCCCCCCCCCCCCCCCCCGAGGGTCCCCCCCAGCCCTGGGTTTCCCTTGGGACCCCTCCCCAGGCCTGGGGCCTGTTCTCCCCCCCCCCCAAGGCCTTTCCCTCCTCCCCCAGGCCTGGGCCCTGTCCCCTGGGCCCTGTCCCCTCCTTAGCCCCACGGACCCCCCCCACCCCAGCATCTGGGGAGAGGATCCTTCCCCTAAACACCCCCTTAAAACCACCCCCCCATCGGGGGAACCCCAAACCCTCTCCCAGAGGGATCCCTGACACCCCCCCTGCCCCTCCCCCCAGGCCTTTGGTCTTTCCCCAGAGCCCCCTCAGATCTTGGGTCGTGTCCCCCCCCCCCCCCAAGGAGGATCTCTCTGGGTCTGTGCTGTCCCCTTCTTTTGGGACACCCCCCCCTCCCTTTTTTTTTTTTGGGGGGGGGGGTGACTTCCCCATGGGAGACCCCTGGCAGCCCTGTTGGCTGAGATCCCCCTCCTCCAGCTCTGTGGATCCTCTCCATCCCAGGCCCAACTTTTCCTCCATGGGATCTGTGGGGATCCCCCTGGATCCTGTCCCCCCCCCCCCCCAAATCCTTCCCCCATGAGATCTGTGGGGATCCCCCTGAATCCTGCCCCTCCCTCTGAACCAAGGGGGGGTCCCCCAAACCCTTTCCCCTGGGATCTGTGGGGATCCTTCTAGATCCTGCCTCCCCCCTGAATCCTGCAGGGGGGTGTCCCCTGAACCTTTTCCCTCTGGGATCTGTAGGGATCCTTCCCCAGACCCTCACACCCCCCATCCAGAGACATCCCCCCCTCCCCCCTCCGACTTTTCTCCTCCCTCCATGGGGGGGGAATAACTTCCATCACCCCCCCAGGCTCTTTGGGACCCCCTTCTCCAAGCCCCCCCTCCCCCAAATCTCTCATCTCTGGGTTGGGGTATGGGGGGGTATCCTAACACCTCATTTTTCCTGGGGAAGAGGAGGAGCAGAGGGAAGGGGCTGGGGGGGATGAACCCCTGAGTGGTCTCCCCTGCACCCCTCCAGGGTTTGTTTTTTAGGGGTGTCTCTAGCAGGGGGGGGGTCTCCTTTGCTTGCAGAGCCACCTCGGGTAGTGCCAGGGAGCCGGCGGGGACCGTGCTGGGCACAGGCAGGAGGAGGATGAACGGAGAAGCCGAGTGCCCTGCAGACTTGGAAATGACAGCTCCCAAAAACCAAGGTGAGCCCCCCCTTCCCCCCCAACACAC
This sequence comes from Phaethornis superciliosus, assembly GCA_023637945.1. NCBI lineage: Eukaryota > Metazoa > Chordata > Aves > Apodiformes > Trochilidae > Phaethornis > Phaethornis superciliosus. The sequence continues at coordinate 452,020 of JAJQWJ010000029.1, forward strand.
CCCTGAGCAAAAGGAAGGGGGCTGGAAGGGTGTCCTATGGGAATGGCATGGCCTGGCTGGGCTTTTAAAAAATAAATATCAATAATAATTCCTCCCCTTCTGGTAGAGGTGGAGGTAGAGGTGCTGCCATCCCTTCTGTGATGGGGGGGGGTTTGACTTTCCTGAGGGTGGGGGGCACACGTATGTGCATGGATACATGTATGTACAGAGATACATGTGTGTACATGGATAAACATGTACTTGGATACATGGATGTGCATGGATACGTGTGTTTACATGGATGTGTATAAATACATGTATGTACATGGAAAATGTGCACAGATAGCCGTATGGATATGGATACACATATTTACATGGATGTGCATGGATACACACGTGGGTAAATACATGGATGTGTACTGATACATTTCTGTACATGGAGACACGTGTGTGTTGGTACATATAGGTAGATGGATACACATGTGCATGGATACAGGTGTCCATGGATACACATCTGTACATGGATACATGTATGTGCATGGATACAGATCCATGGATGCAGATGCAGCCCCAGTGAGGGATGGTGGGATTTTTTTTTTTTTGCTTTTTTTTTTTTTTTTTTTTGTTTTTTTTGAGTGCTTTGGCAGGGGAGCAGGGAGGGGAGGCTGGCACAGAGAGGTGCTGCCTTCACCCTTCACATCTGGGCTGCATTAAAAGCTGAGCTGTTACCTTGGGCCTCCGGCTTCCTGCCCCTGGGATGACATCAGACCTCCAGCTTTTATTGAAAAAAAAAAAAAAAAAGAAAGGGAAAAAACCCAACCCCAAACCAAAACACGGATGTTTTTTTGGGGCAGCCAGGCTCTGCAACTCCCACCACCCCAATCCTCCCTGTGTTTCCCCCTAAAACCCTGGGCAGCACAGTCCAACCACCCTCACTCTCATGGTCCTTTTTTTTTTTTTTTTTTTTTTTTTTTTTTTTTTTTCCCCCCCTGCTTTTCTGCGGTGGGGTTGTTGCCCTGAGCCAACCCAGGGCTGGAGCTCATGTCCTTCTCCAGGTCTTTAGCTGGATTTAATTACACCAGGGCAGCTTTCCTAATATAGACCCAGCCAGGATAAATCAGTCCCAGGGCACAGCCTGGGACCCCATTCATCTTGGTGGCTGAATTCCCAAATGTTTTCAGCCCCTCCCTGTGGAGGGCAGGGGGCTTGGTGTGGGGGTCTCCCCCCCTCAGCTGCCAGAGGGTTTGGGTGGTCTCCATGGTTTCTTCCATATTCCTTTGGGTTTGTGGTTGTTCCAGGGGGGGTCATGCAAGGCCAAAGGTCTCCAGGAGTTGCTGGAGTGGAAGAGGGAGGGGGAAACTGAGGCAGGGGGCTTGGTGATGATGAGGGCAGATCTGGGGTGGGGGGCTCCTCCTCCTCTTCTCCCTCCCTCTTGGTGGATTTTTGTAGCTGTGCTGCTTTGGGTGATTTCTCCTGCAAGGAAACTCACAGCCCCATTCTGCCTCTTTGGTCCTTGCCTCGGGGGGTGTGTGTGTGTGTGTGTGTGTTTGGAAAGCAGAGGGGAAAAACAGAAAGACAAAAATTTGGGCTCTCCCCCCCCCCATGATGTTCCAGGGCTCTGAAGCCAGGAACATGGAAACACAGATCCTGAGCTGCTGGGCTCCTTGTTTTAGGGGGATGCTCTTTCCATTCCCACCCCCCGAAATCAATCCCTCGTGGACTCCATGAGGGAACTACAGGATCCACCTGGATCTCATTCCTGCCTCAACCTGACAGGTCCAGGAGGCAACGTGGGGTGTGGGGGGGGACAGATCCTGGCTGCTCTCCCCGCAGCCCCCCCACGTGTCCAAACCCCTCCCTCACTGTGATTTTGGGGGGGGGTTGGCCTTCACAGGAGGGGTGCAGAGGGGCTGTTGCTGTGTGGATGGAGCTGGAGCAGCTGGGTAATTTTGGGACCTTGTTTTCATTCCTGCCAAAGGAGCCAGAGAGATGTCCCCCCCCAAATCCCTGCCCAGCTGCCCTGTCTCCATCTCCCTGGGGTGCTCCCTGTCCCCTAGGCAGCTCTGAGCACCCCATTTCTTGCTGGGAAGGGGGTGACGAACAGGGAGCTGGTCCTGTGCAGGGGGGAGCCCTTGGGTGCCTGTCCTGGACTGGAGCAGACAGAGAGCTCTGAGGCTGTGGGGTTCTGCTCCTCCCCCTGGCCCTCTTTTTCCAGAGGGGAAATTTCTCCCAATTTTTCCCCAGGGACACCCAATTTTTGCAGAGCACCCCGGGCTCCTTTCCCCAGCTGGTGTGGAAGCTCAGAGCAGAAAGGAGGAATTCCCCTGGAATTCCTGGAGCCCAATAAGGAGGAAGCAGCCCTGAAGTGGCTGCTGGATGGGGCATTCAGGGCTGGGGTATCCTGCCTGCTGCCCACCCCACCCTTCTGCTTGTGCCGTGCTCCATCTGGGCACACTTTTGGCAGCTTGGGAGTTGTTGAGGGGGTTTTAACCATCAGCCCAGCACCACCAAAAACCCTCTGTGAGATGGGCTCTGCTCCCCCTTCCCTTCGTGATTTTGGAGCTTTGACCTTGGCAGAGGTCAACATGGAGTTAAGTCCCAGGTGATGGCAAGGTGCAGGAAAAGCAGGGCTGGGTGGTGGGGGTTTCCTGTTGCTCTGGACATGTTTTTGGGGTTGTTTTTTTGGGTTTTGGGTTGGTTTTCTAATTTTTTTCCCCACTTCCAAAACGGGTTTCCCTTTTTCCTCCTGGAAAGAGTGTGAAAGGAAATAACTCCCTGCTGGCCCAGCCATCTCCTTATCTGATGGTGTTCTGGGCTGAGCAAGTCTCTCTGGTTTGCACACAGTGAATTTTCTAGCTTGGCCCGGGTTGTTTTGGCCCTGGAGAAAGTTGCTGGAGGGTGATGGGAACAGCCCCATCCCCTTTGATCTTTAATCTGGAGAGGCAGCTCCTGGAGCTGACGTGTCCCCAGCTCTGCGGTCCGGAGCTGCCTTCTGGGACCTGTAGTCCTGCCCTGTCCCCGTGTCCTGCCCTGTCCCCATGTCCTGCCCTGTCCCCTGGCTGCTGCTCAGCCTCTTTCTCTGCTGCTCAGACCGTTGGTCTCAGGAGGACATGCTGACTCTGCTGGAGTGCATGAAGAACAACCTCCCCTCCAACGACGGGAGCAAGTTCAAAACCACCGAGTCCCACCTGGATTGGGAGAAAGTGGCATTCAAAGACTTCTCGGGGGAGATGTGCAAGATGAAGTGGATGGAGATCTCCAACGAGGTAAGCAGCAGCCCTGGAGGGGGGGGGGTTGGGGTGGCTCGGGGGTCTCTGAGCATCCTGGTGAGCTCCTTGAGTCGCTGGAGTTCAGCACCCCTGGTCCTTGGCTCTGGGTGTCAGTGCTGGGACACCTCGGGGGGGCTGGGGTGGCTTTGTTTGGGTGGTGGCATTCTGAAAACTTCTGGGTTTATGCCATGCTGAGCGTGGCTTAGTGCCAAGAGAGGGAGGGGGGGGGGGGTCTGCCCTGACCCCACACTCAGCCTGCTCACCTTCTTGTCCCTTTGGTACCCCCAGGTGAGGAAGTTTCGGACCCTCACAGAGCTGATTATGGATGCTGAAGAACACGTGAAGAATCCTTACAAGGGCAAAAAACTCAAGGTATGGGGGCAGGAATTGGGGTCAAGCCCTAAAGGGGAGACCTCCCCCTTCCCTGCTACGGAGGGAGTGGCACCCCAGACCTGTGTGGCTTTGCCACCAGAGCCCCTGCAGGCACCTCACTGCCTGTAATCCCTGCCCAAGGCTTTGGAGGCCACGGGCTCTGGGCCCTGGCCAAGTCCAGGGTACATTTAATATGGTTGGGCTATTGCTGGCAGCCTGCAGCCACATTTAGCACGAGTGGGGGGGGGAGGCTGGGAAGCCACCTGGCCTGCTGGGGTTCTGCTTTCAGCTGGGTGTCCCCAGGACAGCTGTTGCTCTGCCACCAGGAGATGGGTCCCATCCCTTCCTCCTGCCTCAGTTTCCCCTCTTGCAGCATAACAGCTCTGGAGGGCTGGAGGCTGCTCCTGAGACTCCCAGCCCTGGGATCTTATCATTCCTGGGGAAGGGAGCCCTTGTTCCCAGCATTTTTCCCCATCTTGCCTGCCAAGCTGAGGTGTTCCCATGTCAGGGAGCTGGACGGAGGGAAGTTTCCCCCAGTGCCCCGGGGGGTGGAGCTGGGACCTGGCAAGTTTTGGCTGTGCCCTCTGAGGTGTCACCAGCTCTGCACTCAGTGTCTGCTGCTCTCCTGTCTCCCCAGAAACACCCCGACTTCCCCAAAAAGCCCCTGACTCCCTATTTCCGCTTCTTCATGGAGAAACGGGCCAAGTATGCCAAGCTGCACCCCGAAATGAGCAACCTGGATCTCACCAAGATCCTCTCCAAGAAATACAAGGAGCTTCCCGAGAAGAAAAAGGTACAGGGGGGGCGGAGTCAGCAAACCCCTCCTCACTTATTTGCCAGGCTTTGCCTGCCCAGCTCTCCCAGTACAACCAGCAAAACCCAGTCCCTGCCTGCTGAGGCTTTAATCCAGCTCTGGGCTGCTTGTTTAGTCCTGTCAGACCAGTAAGACTTCCTTCCCTTTTCCTGTCCTGGTTCCCAGGATCTGTGGGGTGAAGGCCAGCTGGGTCTTGGCCTTGGTCTGTCCCTTCCAGACTGACCTGGATGGTGACTCTGCTGATGGGTAGGGATAAATCCCACCCTTCTCCAGGTGAGGAATGGAGGGGCAGGAGATCAAGCCATGGGATATGCTGGGAAGAGAGCAATTCCAGCAGCCCTGGAGGTGGCCTTGGGCTTGGCCAGAACCTGGGCAGGTGTTTTGGGTGCCCCAGCTCTCAGGCTGGGAGGGATTTGCCACCAGCAGGAAAGGTCCAGGGCACAGAGTTTGGATGCAGGGAATAGGGGGGAGATCCTGCCTCTGAATCCCTGAGCCAGGCTGGAAATCTTCATCTGAGTGCTGCAGGATCAGGCTGATGGGCTGGAGAGCCCTCGAGTCCCTTTGAGGGGAGGGATGCCCAACCAGTAGGGGTGATAGGGGTGTAGTTGCCTGTTCCCAGGTGCTGACATCCCTCTCCACCTCCTTGGTGGTTTTTGTGTCCCCAGATGAAATACATCCAGGACTTCCAACGGGAGAAGCAGGAGTTTGAGAGGAACTTGGCGAGGTTCAGGTGAGCAGGCAGCCCCCACCTTGTTTCCTCAGGCCCCTTCAGGCAGACTCAGTTTCCCCTCTTGTAGGTAGCTGGAAAAAAAAAAGGGAAAAGGTGTTTTGAGAGCAGCCCTCCAGCTAGGAGACTCAGCCAGGGGGCCAGAGTGGTGGAACTGCCATGCTCTGAGGGTTAGGGTCTGCACTGTTAAAAGCTGAAGTGACCACCCCGTTCCCCCCAGCCCTTCCTTTCAACCTGCTTGCTGTGATCCAGGTGGATTCTGGCATTCCCCACGACCTGAGGGCTGCAGCCCAGCCCTGGATGCCCCTTGATGATGCTCCTTTGGAGGGTCAGACTTGAATCTCCCTCCTGCTCTTTTTGGGGTTGTCTTCTCCCCACTCTCTGAGCTGGTGGAGGCTCAGCCCTGCAGTGACAGTCACCCCATAGCCAGGGAGTGTTTAGGGGGGGAGCTCTCCTTCCACTTGCCACCTCCATAACACTCTCCCTCCCCCCTGGGTAAAGGGAAGATCACCCGGATCTCATCCAGAACGCCAAGAAATCCGACGTCCCCGAAAAACCCAAGACCCCCCAGCAGCTGTGGTACAACCACGAGAAGAAGATTTACCTGAAAGTGCGTCCAGATGTGAGTAGGGTGGGTGGGAGTGCGTGGGAGTGTGAGTGTCTTGGGGTGCTGCACCCCACAGCTGGGGGGGGAGAGGAGGGGGAAAGGAGAGAAGCATTTTAGGGGAGGGATGGAAGACACCTCTAGGAGCTCCTGGCAGTCTGGATGGAGGTAAGCAAGGGGCTCTCTGCACAGCTGGAAGAGGCTCGGGGATACAGACCCCACTTTTTTTTTTGCCTGCAGTCAGAGGGGTGACCACAGCCTGAGGCAGGGCAGGAAAGATTTCCAGTACCCACCATGGCCATGCCCCCCACTCACACGCACCCCCTTCCCTGGCAGCCCCCCCACGGCCCCAAGCTGGGTGCCACTGGGGCAAAAAGGCAAGCCAGGTGATTTTTGCTGCTTTTTTTTTTTTTTTTTTTTTTTTTTTTAATAGACTTTTTTTTTTTTTTTGGTCCCTTTTTTTTTTCATATTTTTATTTTTTTGGATTTTACCCCTCTGCCCTCACCTCTGGCTTTGGGTTTTCAGGCCACCACGAAGGAGGTGAAAGAGTCGCTGGGCAAGCAGTGGTCTCAACTCTCGGATAAAAAGAGGCTGAAATGGATTCATAAGGCCCTGGAACAGCGGAAGGAGTACGAGGTAGGGAGCAGCCTCACCCCGTCCCCTCCACACTCCTTCCCTACTTTCAACTCCGAGCCACTCTGCCTCCCAGCTGCTAGCCACTGGTGGCTTGTCAGCCTCACCTGGTAGCCAGTCTGGGGGTTCAGGAGGTCCCTAGTGAGTCTGAGCCCTGCCTCCTCCAGCAAGGTTTGGGAAAGGGAGAAATCACCCCGGGGAGATGGTTAGGGCAATGGTTGGCTTCTCTTTCCTCCTCCTCTTGGCCCCCCAGCCTGGTGGGGATCCGAGCCCTTTTCCTGACTGCTCTCCATCTGATGTTTTCAGGAGATCATGAGGGATTACATCCAGAAGCACCCTGAGCTGAACATCAGTGAGGAGGGCATCACCCGCTCCACCCTCACCAAGGCTGAGCGACAGCTCAAGGACAAGTTTGATGGACGACCCACAAAGCCACCCCCGTGAGTCCTCCTCCAGATCTCAGGGATGGTTCCTCCTCTGAGCCATCACTCGAGGCTCAGGGAGACACTGGGTCTGGATCCTGAGGAAACTGGAGGCACTGGGACCGTGGGCACCACCAGCTGATGATCCCATGGTCCTTACATCCTTTCCATTCCATGGAGAGAAGCTGGGGGGAGGTTGGTGGTGATGCTGCCTGCTCCAAGGCACTTTTAACTTCCCTAAAACACAGACACTCAGCTCTGCAGTGCCAGAGGTTGGGGTGGGGGGTGGGGGGCCTTGAGGGGACTTGTAGCACCCAGCCAAGCTCCCCGGGTTGTCCCTAATGCTGGCTCCCTCCATGGGTTGCAGGAATAGCTACTCCCTGTACTGTGCAGAGCTGATGGCCAACATGAAGGATGTGCCCAGCACTGAGAGGATGGTGCTGTGCAGCCAGCAGTGGAAACTGCTGTCCCAGAAGGAAAAGGATGCCTACCACAAAAAGTGTGATCAGGTGAGGGGACAGACAGAGGGGAGAGGGGGCAGGCAATGCTGTTGGGAAGAAGGAGCTTGGGTGGGAGATAGAGGTAGGAATCATGCTGGAAATGAGCCCCTCAGCCTTCCTCAGTCTCTGTTCTTGGGGAGTTCCCCCTCAGGTCCTCAGCCACCTCCTGTGGTCCTCTTGTCTCCCCTGTCCATGTGTGTGGTGGGACCAGCAGATGGTGGGGGTGGAAGATGGAGTTGTTGAGGAGGCTGTGGCAGGACCAGGGATTGGGTGGGGTGGGGATCTGCATCATTGAATGGCTGAAGGTGGAAGGGACCTTGGAGATCATCTCCAACCCCCCTGCCATGGGCAGGGACACCTCTCGTCCAACCTGGCCTTGTGCAGCTCCAGGGAGGGGGCAGCCACAGCTTCTCTGGGCAATCTGTTCCAGAGTCTCAGCACACTCATACTGAAAAACATCTTCAGGTTCACCCTAAATATAACCCCAATGTCTCCATCTCCCTCCAGAAAAAGAAAGACTACGAGATCGAGCTCTTCCGCTTCCTGGAGGTGAGTGACCTGGGGGTGTCTGGGGTGCTGGAGACCCCCCCCATGGGCAGGGGGAGCCAGGGGCTGAGATGGCTTAAATGGGGGCACTGATGTCACCCACCTCTGTTCCCCCCCAAATGTGGCTGCTCCCAACCTTGCCTGCTCTGTAGCCATAGTCTGGTCCCTAATTGTCTTCCAGCTGGGCACTGGGAGGTGGGCACAAGCCCCCCAAGCTGGGAAGGGAAGTGAGGGGGTTGCCACAGGGTCTCTGCCTTCCTCTCCTGGGCTGGAATGTGTCCCCTCCCTGGTAGGATATGACATGGCCCTGGTTGTGGCTGTGAGAGCAGGGGGGTGGGAAAACCCAGGGGTGCACCCGGATTCAGGCACAGTCCCCACTGGGGGTACAGAGCCAGGGAGGGGACAGCTGGGGAAGAGGGACACTGCCTGGGGACACCCCCTCCAGGCTGCACAGCCAGGTTGGCGATGCCTTGGTGGCTTTAGGATGAGGACAACCCAGTGCCTCTAGTTCCCCAGAGTCCCCTGGTGGCATCAAAGCCTTTTGTGAGCGTGGGATCCCTCTGACTCTGTCTCTCCTCCTGTGCCACCCAGAGCCTGCCCGAGGAAGAGCAGCAACGGGTGCTGGGAGAGGAGAAGATGCTAGGCAGCAACAGGAAAGGGGCAACGAGTCCAGCATCCAAAAAATCCTCACCAGAGACTGGCAAGGTGAGAGCAGCATCCAGAGAGAGGTGGCAGAGCCGTGCCACAGGCTTGGTGACATCTCGGGGCGTTTCCAGGGCCCTTGTTTTTTTTCACCACCTTTTTCCTGGGGTTGGAGGCTACCGGTGCGAGGTGGTCTCTCTGTGGGTTCTCCTTACCCCCAGCCCTGTGTCCCTCCCCAGGCCAGCTCTGAGAAGCCCAAACGACCCATTTCTGCCATGTTCATCTTCTCGGAGGAGAAGCGGAAGCAGCTGCAGGAGGAGCGGCCGGAGCTGTCGGAGAGCGAGCTGACCCGGCTGCTGGCCCGCATGTGGAATGACCTCTCTGAGAAGAAGAAGGTTGGGACCACCCTTCACTTTGCTCCTTCAAGGCTTGGAACAACCCAATCTAGTGGGAGATGTCCCTGCCTGTGGAAAGGGGTTGGAACTAAATGAACTTTAAGGTCCCTTTCAACCCAAACCACCCCCGTGAGTCTGTGATCCCTGTCTCCCAGCATCTCTGGCACTCTGGGGGATACTGCCTGTCCTTGTCCTGCTGCCAGGGGCTTTACTCACCCCTGGGACCTGCGGTGGGAGGAGGGGACACTTGTCCCCAGGAGCATCACAGCTCCAGCAAGCCACCACCTGGGTCCTGGTGGCAGCACCCATGGGTCCCTCTCATGACCTGGCAGCTCAAAACCCAACAGCTTCAAAAACCTTAGAGGGTCCTCAAGCCTCAGTTCGAAGGTTTGATGGTTTTCCTGGTGGGGAAAACTTGAAGGTTGGACTTGAGGATCTCAGAGGTCCTTTCCAACCCGGGTAATTCTATGACGCTACAGGAGGGGACACAATCCTGAGGTGTGGGTGTGCGGGGGGGGTGTGGGGAAGTGGGGCTGCCAGCACCACCATGGGGACAACCCCAGGAGAAGCTGCAGCATCTTAGGGTTGGGTGACCAAGGTTTTGGGGCTGGTGGTCTGTGGGGGGCTGTGCTGCCCCTTCACCCCCCCCCTCTGCCTCCCACCCCTCCTCAGGCCAAGTACAAAGCACGGGAGGCGGCGATGAAGGCGCAATCGGAGAAGAAGCACGGATCAGATAAAGAGGAACGTGGGAAACTGCCCGAATCCCCCAAAACAGCTGAGGAGATATGGCAGCAGAGTGTCATCGGGGACTACCTGGCTCGTTTCAAGGTGAGGAGTGGGCTGGGAAAGGAGCTGGAAGTGGGATCAGCAGTCCCAGCAGCAGGAGTTGCCTTCCACCTTCTCTGCTGCTTTCCTGCTGGAGATAAGGGGGGGTGGACTCAAAGCAGGAGGGACGGTGTGGCCCTTGGTGGAGGTGACACCCCAGCACCTTGGGTGCATCTGACGGGGATGTGTGCTGCAGAACGACCGAGGGAAAGCTCTGAAAGCCATGGAGGCCACTTGGAACAACATGGAGAAGAAGGAGAAGCTGATGTGGATCAAGAAAGCGGCGGAGGATCAGAAGCGATACGAGGTGGGTGCTGCCCCTTCCCTCCCCGTGTCCCCTCCCCCTGGTACTGTCCCTGTGTCCCCTGACCCCTCCTCTGCTTCCTCAGAGGGAGCTGAGCGAGATGCGGGCCCCTCCGTGCTCCACCAACTCTGCCAAGAAAATGAAATTCCAGGGAGAACCGAAGAAACCCCCCATGTGAGTCCCTGGGATCCAAACGGTCGGCTGTGCTGGTGGTGGTGGTGGTACAGAACCTGGGGGTGTTGTAGAGAATGTGGGGTGGGGGATGGTTTGTGGAGCCCTCAGCTCTCCCTTTCCCCTTTTGATCTCTTCCCTCCCCTGGCAGGAACGGGTACCAGAAGTTTTCCCAGGAGCTGCTGTCCAACGGGGAGCTGAACCACCTCCCTCTGAAGGAGAGGATGGTGGAGATCGGGAGCCGCTGGCAGCGCATCTCCCAGGGCCAGAAGGATCACTACAAAAAACTGGCAGAGGAGCAGCAGAAACAGTACAAGGTGCACCTTGACATCTGGCTGAAGGTGAGCACCCACCCCCCTGCTCACACCTCCCTTCTGCTCCAGGGTGAGCTCTGCTCTCAACCTTCCTCAGGGAGCCACCCCCTCCAGACTCCATTTTTTTGTTTTTTTGTTTTTTCTCTGGTGTTTTTGGAAGCCTTAAAAAAATACACATGGAGCATGGGGGGGAGGCTTGTTCTGAAGTCCTTCCCTGCTCTGTGCCTCCCCCTGACCATCTCCTCTGTATGTGTCTCCCCCCCCAGAGCCTCTCACCCCAGGAGCGAGCTGCCTACAAGGAACACACTTCCAATGTGAGTCTCCATGGAAAAGGGGAACCGAGGGGGGGCTTGGGGCCAACTCTGGGGGAATTCTGGGGGACTGGGTGAGCTGAGCTGAGGAATGCTCCTCAGAGGGATTTGTGCCTCCCCCCCCCCCTCATCATGGTGGGGGTTGGAAGGAGCTGAGCTGGTGCCCAGCAGCTCTTAACTGGTTTTGGGGTTTTGTCCCTACTTACAGAAACGTAAGAGCATAGGGAAGATCCGAGGCCCCAACCCTAAGATGAAGCCAACGATGCAGTCCAAGTCGGTGAGTTCCTGATTTGGGGACAGGAGTGTGCCCCCCACCTTGGGGACATCCGGGGGGGACACACACAGACCCCTGGTACTTTCTGCCACCTGCCCCTTCCTCACGATGCTAAACCAACTCTCCCCTCCCCATCCATCCAAATCTCTGCTCCAAACCCAACCCCCATGCCATGATTTTGCTCCCATGCCCCCTCCTCTCAACCCTTCCCCTCATGCTCTGGGGGCTTTTTTGGGGCTGTTTGTCAGAAAAATGGGGAAAGCCCCTTCCCTCCCCTCCCCCCCCAACCCCTTCCCTTCTCCAAGCAATGTGTGGGGTAGGAGCCAGCTGATCCCTTGGGCTGGCTGGAGGAACCCAAAGGCCATGGTGCTCTCCAACTCCCCCCCACCCTGCCACCCCCCCCAGGAGTCAGAAGACGACGACGAGGAGGAAGAGGAGGAGGAAGACGACGACGAAGATGAGGATGACGAAGATGACAACGGGGACTCTTCAGAGGAGGGGGGGGGACTCCTCAGAGTCCAGCAGTGAGGAGGAGAGCGAGGATGGGGATGAGGTGAGGGAGAGCCCCTGGCCCTCAGAACGTCCCTGGGGGGGGGACACACACACATGGAGAGGTACAAGGGAATTGGAGCCCCCCCTGCTCCTGGGGGGAGCAGTTATGGGGGGGAGAAGCCATGGGGATAGAGAAGCCATAGGGGGAGAGCAGCCATGGGGTGGGTGAACAACTATGGGGATGTCTTCTTTTCCATACCTTGGTTTTAGAAGGGGGGGAAACTGAGGCACGAGGCAGCCTGGGGGGACCTGTCCTGGGGTGATGGAGTTGAGGTGAGGGTAGGACTGCCCCCCCCCCCCCCATCCCCAAGCTGAGCACTTTGCAAATTCACCCCATGTCCCCCCCCCCTGGGGGGCACAGCAGTTTTGGGGAGTGTGGGGGGGGGTGTTTGGAGCAGTGGGGGAGATGTTGGAATGGGGAGGCAAGGCTTGCTGCTGACCCCCCCCAGTTTCAATTTTCTCTTCCTCCTCCCTCTCCTCCCTCCCAGAACGACGAGGATGAGGAGGATGAGGATGATGAGGATGAAGATGACAACGACTCAGAGGGCAGCAGCTCCTCCTCCTCCTCCTCGGGTGACTCCTCCGACTCTGACTCCAACTGAGCCTCCCCACCTCTCAGTAACTTCCTTTGCATTTCTCCGGTTTTGGTCCCGAATTTACGGCCCTCCCCCTCTTCTACTCCCCCCCCCCACAATTTAAAACTTTTTATCCTCCTCAAACCCCCCCAACCCGAAAGCGAGGTGCAGCCCCCAACCTGGGGAGCAGGGGCTGGAGGGACCCCTCTGCTGTGCTGACACCATGGAGAGGGGGGGGGAGGAGATGGTGGCTGCTCCCCCCCTGGGCTGGGGGGAGAAAAAGGGGGTGACTCGTGTCCCCCCCCTTAAATCCCTCCCACCTCCTCTTTATGAAGAGGAGGGAAAAATTTCTGGTTGTTTTGTTTTTTTTTTTTTTTTTCTTGAAGATTTCATTATTTTGGGGAGGGTCTTCCCCCCCTCTCCTTTCCTCCAGCTCTGGACTTTCTAGAAAGGAAAAAACAACCCAACAAAAATACCCCCCCATCCTTTTTTTTTTTTTTTTTTTTAATGAAAAACAAACCCACAAATGGATTAAAAAAACCAAAACCAAACAAACCCCCCCCCCTCATGGACCCCCCTATCCCACCCCAGGCAGGGGGTGTGGAGCATGAGCCGAGTTGCTCAGGACTCAGCTGTTGGGACAGTGTTTATCCCCCCCCCGACTCCATTTCCCTCTGCACACCCCCCCCCAAGGGGTGGGTGATCTCTGTGTGTGTGTGTGACCCCCCCCCCCCAAGAAAAAAACCCAACAAACGCTTGTACAGTCTGGAAGCTGCAGCAGGAGCCCCCCGGGACCTCCGCACCCACGGCACTTGGGACCCCCACCCATGGATGGGACACCCCACGGGTCCCCAAATTTTTTTTTTTTAATTTTTTTTTTTGGGGGGGGGGGTGTTTGGTGCGAGGGGGGTGTGTGGATATTTTGGGGGGGGGTGAGTGTGTGTGTGAGTGTGTGTGTGTGTGTGTCGGGGGGGGGGTTATGTGCAGGTGCCCCCCCCACTTTCTAACCCCCCCTGGGGTCCTGGCTGCTCAGTGTGACCAAGGGGGGGGGGGGGGGGGCATTGAGGAGGGGGGAGGGGGGGAGGCGGGGGGGGCCACCCCTCGGTGTTGTCAGTGGTTGTTGTGCTGTTGTATTTTATTTGATTCTTTTGTTGTTGTTCTTTTGGTTTTTTGATTTTTTTTTCCCTTTTTATAAAACAAGAAAGATTCAACCTTTTTTTTTTTTTTTTTTTTTTTTTCTCTAAAACCCCCCCCCCCTTCCCATTTCCCCCCACATCCCCCCCCCCCCCCTCCTCATTTTCCTCCCCCTCTCCCCAATTTTCCCCTCTCTGGTGAAGCTGCTCCTCTCCCTTCACCCCAACCCCCCCAAGGGGGGGGGAACCAGCACTCCCCTCATCCCATTTACGCCCAATTTGCCCCCCCCTTGGGGAGGGGGGCGCTCTTGCCTGACCCCCCCCCAGAACCATGTTGTAAATATTGGTGCAGTTTGGGTTTATCTGTGGGGGGCTCGTTGCACCCCCCCGCCCTTTCCCTGGGAGGGAGGTGGGGCCATGGGGACCAGGGTGGGTGCATGGGGGGGGGGGGGCACAACCTATATGGACACCCCCCCCCCCATTTTTTTTTTTTTTTAAGCAAACACAAGCACCAGCAATCCCACGGCACCTCCCTGCAGGGTTCCTGTCGCCCCCCCCCCAAAAAAACCCCCACAAAGAAACAAACCAACCCCCCCTGGTGCAATTGGGTAACCTCCCCCAGACCCCCACTTTTTTTTTTTTTTTTTGGGGGGGGGCACAAGGTTTGTCCCTCTCTGTGTCATCCTCCCCCCTTCCATACTGTCCCTGGAGAGGAGCTGGGTTGGGGGACAGGATTTTGGGGGGGGGGGTGTCCCGGGGTGCCCTCCCCCAGGCTGGGGGGGCTTTTTTTGGCCTTTAATTTGGCCACTTTCCTCCAAATTTCAGTGGGGGGGGGATCCCACCCCCCTTCAAAGCCATTTGAGTGTGTGGCCCCCCTCCCCTCCCCCGGGTTCAGCATCCCCAGTCCAACCCCCCCCCCCCCCAAAAAAAAAAAACCCACAAACCACACCCAGGGACTTCTCCATGCTGAGGGGGGCTCAAAATTGGGCTGAAAAAAACCCATCTTGGGAAAAAGCAGGGGGGGGGGGAAGTGAACCTGGGTGCCCCCGCACGGACAATCCCCCCCGTGTCGTGTTCCCCCCCCCCCCAGGACCGGGACCCTGAAGAGAACGAGTCTGGTGTGTGCCCCCCCCCCCGGTCCCTCTGTGTCCCCCCCCCCCCCCTTCAGCTCCTTTTGGGATTTTCCTTTAATTTTCTTCCCCATTTTTAATTCTGTGCCCCCCCCGCCCCCATTTCGTGGCCCCCCCCCATTCCCTAAGGGGAACCCAACCCTTTTTCTGCTGAATGTACCCAGCGCCCTCGTGTTTTAGTGGATGTGTTTTTAGTACAAAAAAAAAAAAAAAAAAAAAAAGAGAGAGAAAAAAAAAAGGAAAAAAAAAAAGGAAAAAAAAATTCTGTTTAAAAAAAAAAAGAAAAAAAAATAAAAATGAAAAATTCTTACAGCGCCGACAATTGGGGGAAAAAAAATGAAAAAAAGAAAAAAAAAAAAAGAAAAAAGGAGTTTGCGCTGCAAGAGAATTGAACCTGAGTGCATTTTGGCACTGCCACAAAATCCCGGGATTCCTTTAGATGGGGAAAAAAACAGAAAGAAAAAAAAAAAAAAAAGAAAAAAAAAAGAAAAAAAAAAAAGTTCTTGTGAATTACATTAAAAAAAGAAAAAATCCATCTTTTTTTTTTTTTTTCTAATATTTAAAGAGTGTTTTTTGTAGGTTTAAAAAAAAAAAAAAGACAAAAAAAACTTTTAAAAAAGAAAAGGATTAAAAATAATAATAATAATAATAATAATAATAATAATAATCCCACCTCGGAGGTGCCCGGCGGAGCTCGCGGCTGCGGTTTCCCGGGGCGCGTGGGGTTCGGTTCCTTTTTTTTTTTTGTTTTGTTTTTTTTTTCCCTGTTGTTTTTGTTGGGGTTTTCGTTGTTTTTTTCGTTTCGGTTTTTTTTTTTTTTGTTTGTTTGGTTTCTTTTTTTGTATAATAAAGTGAAAAAGAATGGTTCTGTTCTCATGGCATTACTATAAAAAAATAAAACTTTAGGAAAAAAAAAAAAAAAAAAAAAAAGTGTCAGGAGTGGTTTGGATTTGGGAAGGGGGGGGGCGGATGGGGAGGGGGGATCCTGGAGGGGGGGGGGTCCGGAGGGGGGGGGCACAGGGTGAGGGGTCCATAGGGTGGGGGGGTCCTTAGGGTGCGATCCACGGGGTGGGGGTGTCCATGGGGTGAGGGGTCCGTAGGGTTGGGGGGGGTCCATAGGGTGGGGTCCGCGTGATCCCCGCAGGGGGTGGGGGTTCAGCCCGGGTCCCCCCCCCCGGAGTGCTGCCCGCAAGCCCCGCCCCTCCCCATGGCCCCTCCCCCTTTAACCCCGCCCCTCCCTGACCCCGCCCCCTCCCGCTCTAAGCCCCGCCCCTCTTCTCCTCCCACCCCCCCTCCCCCCGGCTCCGCGCGACGCCGACCGCTCCCATTGGCCGCGCCCCGCACGGCGCCTCCTGATTGGCGGATGCGGCGGGAAGGGGCGTGTCCCTCTCTTAGCCACGCCCCTTTCCCCCTCTTCCCGCCCCCTCCCCCCCCCCGCACCCCTCGGGCGGAGGCAGCGCCAGGCCCGGCCCGAACCCCCCCCCCCCTCCGGTACCCACCGGACCGGACCGGACCGAACCCCGCCCCCCCCCCTCTCCTCCGGTACCCACCGGCCCGGCCCAGCCCCGGCACCATCGCCCGCCATGGCGATCACCCGCCGGGCCCCGCCCCGGAGCGGTGGGGGCCGCTGAACCCAACGGGTGAGTGACCGAACCCAACCCAACCCAACCCAACCCAACCCCCCGGGCACGAACCGAACCCCCCCCCCCGGTACCGCTGACCCCGCCCCACATCATCCCCAGCACCGCCACCGGACCCCCCGGGACCGCCCACCCCCAGGCTGGGGAGGGGAGGGGGGAGGGTGGGGGCTGCACCCAATGGGGGGTGGGGGTTGGGGTGCCCAAAGTTGGGGGGTGCTCGCCCCCCCCCCCACTTTCCCCTACCCTTAGCGCGACCCCCGGGACCCTCCCACCCCCGAAATCCTGATGGAGCACGGGGGGGGCTGCCCCCTCTATCACCCCGGCGGGGGGGGACAGGGGGCAGCTCCCCCCCCCCTACCTAGGTGCAATCCCCCCCCACTTGGGTGCAGCCCCCCCCGGGTGCCCTCACCGCTTTTGTTCAGCTCCTCCCGGCCTTGCCTGCAGCGGGGGGGGGGCACACACCGGGACACCCCCTCCCCCCCTGTGACCGTGGTTGGGTCAGAACCTCCCCCCCCCCCATGGCTTGGAACCCCCCCCCCCCCCCTCCATGGCAACCAAAGGGTCCGTGGGGTTTGCAGTGTGAGTTGGGGACCCCCCCCCTCCCTCTCTTTGCTGTGGGAAGGGGGTCCGGGGTGCCCTCTGGGGGGGGACACACACATAGGGGGGTCCTGCCCCCCTCCCCCCCGCCAGCTGCAAGGGTGATGCAGCAAAACCCATGGGGGGGGAATTTTTGGGGGGGGTCACTCCTGGGGGGGGGGATCTGACACCACGGGGATGGCCCTGGAGGTGGGGGGGGGCGAGCAGTGGATGCAGGGGGGGGGGGGAGCAGTGGGGTGCAGGGGGGCTGTGTGGGTGTCCCCCCATGTTTGGTGGAGAGGGGGGTGGGATCTGAATCCAGGACCCTTCCCCATTTCCCCACAGCCTTGGGGTTGTTGCCAGGCTGGTGGGGGGGAATCCCCTGTCTGTGCTCCCCCTCCCCCCCAATTATTAGTGTGGGGTGTCCCCCCCAAATTATTTGGGGGGGGTTTAGCCCAGGACTTTGTCTCTTGGGGTACCCCAGAGGTGTTGGTTCCCCCAAGATGGAGCAGGGGGGGGGGGTGAGTTTTGGGCTGAGGGGGATCCCCTATCTGTGTGTCCCCCAATTATTAGGGGGGGGCTATCCCCTGTCCCCCTCCCCCAATTATTAGGGGGCTCTCCCTTGTCGTCCCCCCCCCCATTTTTAGGAGGTACTCCAGAGGTGTTGGTTCCCCCAGGCTGGGTGGGAAAATTTTGGGCTGGGGAGGGGAATCTGCTGAACCCCCCCATATGTGTGTGTGTCCCCAGCAACCCCCCCCCTGCCCCCTGCTATGAGCGTTCAGCCTCAGCTCTGGGCCAGCAGCTGCAAATGAAAATGGAGGAAATGTCTTTGTCTGGCCTGGATAACAGCAAGCTGGAGGTGAGCTCTCCATCCCCTTCAAAAAAATACCTAACACCCCCTACTCCAAAAAGAAAAAAAAAAAACAAAACAAAAACCAACCCTTCCCCCCCCTCCAAAAAAAAAAAAAAAAAAAAAGGCCATTGCACACGAGATCTACACGGAGCTGGTGGAAGATGCCTGCCTGGGGCTCTGCTTCGAGGTCCATCGAGCGGTCAAGTGTGGATATTTCTTCCTGGATGAGACAGACCCCGAGAGCATGAAGGACTTTGGTGAGGGGCAGGGGGGGACAGCGACCCCCCCTCCTAGGAACACCCGTGGGGGGAGGGAGAAGTTGCACCCACACAAAAAGGTTGGGACGCAAACATCCCCCCCCCTCCCTCGTCTCCTTTCGCCCCAGGATTGTCCAATCCCTGAGGAATTGTTTGAGGAACCCCCCAGGGTGAAGCCCCCATCCCCCCAAATTCCAGAGACTGCTTAGGGGGTGGGGGGAGT
The DNA here is from genome assembly GCA_023637945.1 of Phaethornis superciliosus. Classification (NCBI taxonomy): domain Eukaryota; kingdom Metazoa; phylum Chordata; class Aves; order Apodiformes; family Trochilidae; genus Phaethornis; species Phaethornis superciliosus. The sequence continues at coordinate 470,062 of JAJQWJ010000029.1, forward strand.
TAGGAGACACCCCCCCCAAAAAAAATCTCAGCTGATGGTTTTGTGCTCCTGAAGCTCCACTGAGGGTCTGGGGTGGCACCAAGAGACCCCCCCATGGGGTGAGGGAGCTGGGGGGAATCTGATTCCAAATTTGGGGGGGGGAAATCAGAAGACCCCCCCCCCCCAAATCTCAGCTGATGGTTTCAAGCTCCACTGAGGGTCTGGGGTGGCACCAAGAGACCCCCCCATGGGGTGAAGCATCAGGGACTGGGAAGGGGGGGGGATCTGATCCCAAATTTGGGGGATGGGGAGAATTAGGAGACCCCCCCTAAATCTCAGCTGATGTTTTCAAGCACCACTGAGGGTCTGGGGTGGGACCAAGAGACCCCAAAAGACAAGAGACCTCCCTGTGGGGTGAAGCATCAGAAGCTGGCAAAGGGGGGGGGATCTGATCCCAAATTTGAAGGGTGGGGAGAATTAGGAGACCCCCCCCCAAAAATCCCAGCTGATGGTTTCTGGGGTGGCACCAAGAGACCCCAAGAGACCCCCCCATTGGGTTAAGGAGCTGGGGGGGGTTCTGATCCCAAATTTTGGGGGGTGAGGGGGGAGGGAGTTAGAAGACCTCTCCCCAAATCTCAGCTGATGGTTTCTGGGGTGGGACCAAAAAACCCCCAAGAAACCCCCCACAGGATGAAGCATCAGGGACTGGGAAGGGGGGAAATATTCTCAAATTTGGGGGGGTGGGGAGAGTTAGAAGCCCCCCCCCAAATCTCAGCTGATGTTTCAAGCTCCTGAAGTCCCATTGAGGGTCTGGGGTGGCACCAAGAGACCCCACCATGGGGTGAGGGAGCTGGGGGGAATCTGATTCCAAATTTGGGGGGGGGAAATCAGAAGACCCCCCCCCCCCCCCCCAAATCTCAGCTGATGGTTTCAAGCTCCACTGAGGGTCTGGGGTGGCACCAAGAGACCCCAAGAGCCCCCCCCCATGGGTTCTGAAGCCTCAGGAGCTGGTTAAGGGGTGTATGTGTATCCCTAAATTTTTTTTTTGGAGGGGGGATGTATCCTGAAAGGGGGGGGGTCCTGAGGGCTGTTTCTCTTTGCAGAGATCGTGGACCAGCCCGGGGTGGACATTTTTGGTCAGGTTTATAACCAGTGGAAGAACAAGGAGTGTGTGTGCCCCAACTGCAGCCGCAGCATCGCCGCCTCCCGCTTCGCCCCCCACCTGGAAAAATGTTTGGGAATGGGCAGGAACAGCAGCCGCATTGCCAACCGCAGGTGGGACACCCCTCCCCCCCCCCCCCAAAAAAAAAAAAAACAACAACCAAACCCCAAACCCCCCCCCCTATCTTTGGGACCTCCCGGGGCTTTCCCTCCCACCCGGGGAAACTGAGGCACAAAAGGTGGGGCTGCTCGGGGGAAGGATTTGGGATGGAACCCCCAACCCTGGAGTCATCCCCACCCCCCCCCCCCTTTTTGGGGGGCAGTTCCCTGGTTCTCCCCCCCCCCCCCCTTTCCTCTGGGGGCTGCTGCGGGTCCCGGGGGGCTCATGGCAGAGCTGGGGGGTGCAGGGTGGATCCTGGGGGTGCTGGGAGGTGTGGGATGGATCCTGGGGGGTTCCAGGACGGATTCTGGGGGTGCTGGGGGGTGTGGGATGGATCTGGGGGGGTCTGGAATGGATCCTGGGGGTGCTAGAAGGGGCAGGATGGATTCTGGGGGTGCTGGGAGGTGTGGGATGGATCCAAGGGGTTCTGGGAGGGGCAGGATGGATTCTGGGGGGGTCGAGGCTGGGTGCTGGGGTGCTGGGGGGGGGTGGGGGTGCAGGATGTGTCCCGGTGGTCCCTGAGCCCCCCCCACAGGATCGCCAGCAGCAACAACCTCAACAAATCCGAGAGTGACCAAGAGGACAACGATGACATCAATGACAATGATTGGTCCTATGGCTCCGAGAAAAAAGGTGGCGGGGGGGTCCTGGGGTTGGGGGGGGGTTCCCTGGGAGTCCCCCAGGGGCTGCAGGAATTGGGGGGAAATCCAAGAGAAAAGGTGAAACCCATCCCCCCCCCCCCCCTTCCCCCCTTCTCTTTCCCTGTAGCCAAGAAGAGGAAATCGGATAAGGTGAGGGGGGGGGCATGGGGGGAAAAAGGGGGAGGGGGAAAAGGGGGGGTCTTCACACCCCCTCCTAACACACCCACCCTCCCCCACCCCCCCAGAACCCCAACTCACCCCGAAGGTCCAAGTCCCTGAAACACAAAAATGGTGAATTTGAGGGGGGGGGGTGGCTCAGGGGATGGGGGGGTCTGGGGGAGGCGGTAAATGGGGGGAACTTGGGGACAGGGGATACATGGGGGGGGTCATGGGGCCTGGAGGCTCAAGGGAGGGGGGCTCACAATAGGGGGGGGGCTCACAATAAGGGGGGCACATGGGGGTCTCTTAAGGGTCAGGGACACAATGGGGGGGGGGGGGCGGCTCCTGGGGAGATTGCAGACTCATTTGGGGGGGGGGCATATGGGAGGGCATATGGGGCCTGGAGGCTCAAAGGGGGGGGGCTCAAAATTGAGGGGGGGGCTCACAGTAGAGGGGCACATGGGGGGGGTTCTTGGGGGGTCACAGGGGATTGGGGAGCACATGGGGCCTGGGGGCTCAAAATTATGGGGGGGCTCACAACAGGGGGGGCACATGGGGGTTTCCCAGGGGCTAGGGACACAATGGGGTGGGGGAGGCACACGGGGGGGGGCTCAAAGAGGCTATGGGGGGGGGGGTGTCAGGCAGGACCCCCCCTCACTTGTCCTCTGGTGCAGGGGAGATCGGTGGGAACCCCGACCCCTTCAAGGTGAGCCCGGGGCAGGGAAAGGGGGGGGGGATGTTTTGGGGTCTTGGGGTCCCCCCACCTCTGAGATGTCCCTGTATGACCCCCCCCTCATCCCTGACCCCCCCCTCTCCATTCCACCCCCCCCCAGTACAATAACTCAGTGGGGATCAACTACGAGACTCTGGGTCCCGAGGAGCTGCGGACGCTGCTGACCACGGTGGGGGGGCTGGGGGAGGCTGGGGGGACCCCAAAACACACAGGGTTGGGGGGGGGGGGGATGTGGGGACTCTGCCCTCCCCCCCCCCAATCCCAGCTTCATCTTTGGGAATGTGGGGGGGGACACATTTGTGCTCGGAAATATCCCCTGGGGGGGGCACAGTGGGGGTTGGGGTCTCGTCTGGGGGGGGTCTCAGTGAGGTTGGGGTTTGGGGGGGGGCTCAAGAGAGGTTGGGGTCTGTTTTTGGGGGGGTCTCAGGGGGGGGTTGGGGTTTGGGGGGGCACAGTGGGGTTAGGGTCTCTTGGGGGGGCACAGGAGAGGTTGGGGTCTCTTTTGGGGGGGGTCCCAGAGGAGGCTGAGGTCTCAGGGGGGGCACAGGGGGTTGGGGTTTGAGGGGGGGGGTTGGGGTCTGTTTTGTGGGGGGTCTCATGGGGGGTTAGGGCCTCTTTTGGGGGGGCCACAGTGGGGGTTGGGGTCTCTTTGAGGGGGGGTCGTAGGGGGTTTGGGGGGGTCTCGGGAGGTTGGGGTCTGGGGGGGCACAGGGGAGGTTGGGGTTTGGTGGGGGCACAGGGGTTGTTGTGGTTTCTTTTGGGGGGGGTCTCAGGGGGGCTTGGGGTCTGTTTTTTTTGGGGGGTTGGGGTCTCCCTGCTGACACCCCCCACCCCCCCACCCCCCCAGCAATGCGGAGTCATCTCGGAGCACACCAAGAAGATGTGCACCAGGTGAGGGGGGGGGGGGGGGCTTTGGGAGGTCCCCGAGGTGCCTGGAGCTGGGGAAGGGGGGGGGGACGGACACAGAGAGACATCAAACCCCCCCCCCCCCACTCTGCTCACCCCCCCTGTGTGTGTCCCCCCCCCCAGGTCCCTGCGCTGTCCCCAGCACACGGATGAGCAGAGGCGAGCAGTCCGGGTCTATCTCCTGGGACCCTCTGCGTATGTCAGCACAATTTTGGGGGGGGGTCTTTTCCCTTGGGGTTTTGGGGGGGGGGGGACACGACGACACACACACCACCACCCCCCCCACCCCATGTCCCCAATGAGGAGGGGGGGACAGGGACAATCCCTTGGGGAGAGGGGGGGGGTGTTCATCCCTCACCTTGGATGTGATGGGGGGGGGAGGGTGGGTGCTGACCCCCACCCCCAAAAGGGGGGTCTGGGGGTTTGGGGACATAATGGTTGTCGCCAAGGGGGGGAGGGCTGTCCCCAGTGCGGGGGGGGGTTGTCCCCAATGAGGGGGGGGGACAGTGACAGCCCCTTGGGGGGAGTTGAGCCCTTGGTGTGCGCATCCCTCACCTTGAATAGGGGTGATGGGGGGGGAGGGTGGGTGCTGTCCCCACCCCCAACCCCCAAAAGGGGGGTCTGGGGGTTTGGGGACCCCCGTGACAGTTGTCCCCAATGGGGGGGGGGGGCAGTGACAGCCCCTTGCGGGGCAGGGGTTGGGCCCTTGGTGTGTGCATCCCTCACCTTAGGGGTGATAGGGGGGGAGTGTGGGTACTTCCCCCCAACCACCCCCAAAAGGGGGCTTCTGGGGGTTTGGGGACCCCCGTAATGGTTGTCCCCAATGTGGGGGGGTTGTCCCCAATGTGGGGGGGTTGTCCCCAATGAGGGGGGGGCAATGACAGCCCCTTCTGAGGGGATGAACCCCGAGCGTGCCTATCCCTCACCTTGGATGTGATGGGGGGGGAGGGTGGGTGCTGTGTGTCTCCCCCCCCCCAAAAGGGGGGTCTGGGAGTTTGGGGACCCCCGTGACCGATGTCCCCAGGTCCCTGCCCGAGGCAGAGGGCAGTGTGGAGCCTGAGAGCTTCGAGGTGGCCGAGAGCCAGGCCCTGGTGAGCAGACTGCAGTGGGACGGAGCCTCCGACATCTCCCCCTCCGACTCTGCCTCCTCCAAAGCCAGTGAGGGCTGGGGGGGGGCTGGGGGGGGCTCTTGGGGGGGGGACGACACACGGGGACACCCCCTGGGGTCTGCCCAGCACGAGGGGACAGCTGGTGGCTCTCCAAAGAAGTTCCCAAAGGCAGGGGACATCTTGTCACCCGTGGTAGAGGAACATCTTGGGGGACATTTTTCAGGGTGATGGGGGGGGAGGGGGAACATCTATTGGGTGTTTTTTCGGGGGGAGCATCTTTTAGGGTTTTTTTTTTGGGTTGGGGGGGTCACAGTCCCCTCCTGGGGGTGTCCCCATCACGAGGGGACAGCTGGTGGCTCTCCAAAGCCAACTTGGAGGCTCCCAAGGGCAGAGGGGCCCATCCGGAGGGGGCGGTTTTCAGGGTGCTGGGTGCCTGGGAGGGGGTTTTTTTGGTTTGGTTTTTTTTTTCGGGGGGGGGGGTGTCCCTCTGTCTCAGCCTCTTTTTCACATCCCCCCCTCCAGGTACAAACAACTCTGAGTCCAGGAAGACCAAGAAGAAGAAGCCCCACCTGGGCCTGGTGAGTGGGACCCCCGGGTTGGGCTCCAGCAAGAAGAAGAAGCCCAAGCCCCCCCCCCCCCACCCTCCCAGCATCTACGATGACATCAACTGAGCCCCCAAAATTTGGGGGGGGGGGGGCACACACACGGTCAGACACATGACCCCCCCCGCTCACTCTCCAACCACGCCAGAGCAGGGGACATTTGTTTTTTGTTTTTTTTTTGGGGGGGCACCCCCTTGTTAATGCCCCCCCCCACTCCCTGCCCATCCCCCCTATTTATTCTGTGATTTTTTTTGGGGGGGGGGGGTGTCCTATCAGGGTTCTGAGGGGGGGGGGGGGTTTGCTCAGTACCCCCTTCTTCCCCCCCCCCCCCCCTTCCCACCGTGCACCCAAATGTGCCCCCCCCCCCTTTACCCCAAAAAGTGGTGGTGGGGGCACCCCTGGAATGATTTGGGGGCACCCATGGGTGGGGGGGGCCGCCCTGGGGGGTTTTGGGGTCACAGCCCCCGCCCTTCTGTTGGGGGGGGGTCCTGCATGCTGCATACTCTGTGGGTTGTGATTTTTTTTGTTGTTTTTTTTTGGGGGGGGGGGGGGGGGCGAAGAGCCCAACCTGGGCAAAAATGTCCTGAACCCCCCCCCTAACCCATGGGGCAAAAAAGGGGGGGGCACAGCTCAATTTTTGTGTGTCCCCCCCCACTTTACACCCCTGCTTTGAGGAGGGGGGCGGGGGGGCCCCCCCCCCAAAATTGAGGAGGGGGGGGCAACCCCTCCATTGGGTAGCCTTGGAGGGGGGGGGCTCCCAATCTCTCCCCCCCCCAATTTAACTGGGGAGGGGGCTCAGCATTCTCCTGTGCCCCTTTTGGAGGCTGACCCCCCCCCCCCCAGAAAAATTGTTTGATGGGGGGGGAGCTCCTCCTGGCCCCCCCCCGACCTCATTGCCCCCCCCATGGGGTGCTCATGGTGCTCTCCACTCCAAACTGCTGCTAAAGCCCAGGATTTTTTTTTTTTTTGGGGGGGGGGGGGGGGGGCACAGAGCATCCCCAGGACCCTCCCCCCCCTCCACTGCTGGGGGGGGGGGGGGGGGCAGAACGGCTTTTAAATTTTTTTTTTTTTGTTATTTTGGGGGTTTTTTTGGGGGGGTGAGGGGGGGCACGCTGAGCTGGCCTCTGCGTGCCCCCCCCCACGGGTCTTTGTGACAGGGTGGGGGGCACCCAAAAAAAAAAACCAAAAACCCACGAGGGACCACCCTGACACCCCCCCCCCCCCCAAAAAAAAATAAAAACCTCGGGAAGTAGGGGGGGGGGGGGCAGAATTTGGGGTCCAAGGGGTTGAATGAGGCTGGGGGGAGGGGGGTTCGGGGGGGGGGGGGGGGGCTCTGTGTGCACGTGCTCTGTGTCCCCCCCCCCCCGGAAATAAAACTGCAGCTTCAGTTGGTACCCGGGCTGGCTCCTGAGTGATTAACCTGGAGTTAATTAATTAATTAACCCCCCCCCCCCCGGAATTAATTAACCCCCCAGGAATTAACCTCCGGTTAATTCTCCGGGCGGAAGTGGTGGTCCTGTGACGTCATTGATGACGCAAGAGGCGGGTCTCCCTGGGGTCGGGCCGGAAGCGTGACCTCACAATCCCGCGACAAAGCAAGAAGAGGAGGGCGGTCTGCGTGACGTCACGGTCGAGCCCCGCCCATCGGGCGTGTTCCACAGAGGGGAAGGGTGCGCGCGGTGATGACGACACCACAAAAAAAGGCGGGGCGGTATGGCCACGCCCACATCCGGGGAATCAGGGCCGGTGTGGGCGTGGCCGGGGAAGGGGGCGGGGATTGGGAGGGCGGGAAGCGCTGTGAGGGAGAGGGGGTGGGAGAGGAGCTGAGGGAGGAGACGGTGAAAAAATTCGGGGTTTTTGATAAAACGCAACCCCGTAGCCCGATTGTTGGTGGTGCTGTGGGTAGGGTGGGATGTGAGGGTTAGGGCCAGCCAGAGTTTTCAGGGGTCACTCCTTGCATTTTTTTTTTCCCGGCCCGCTCGTTTTGGAGCCCTTTGGGAGAGCGGCTGAGGAGAAGGGGGGGGGGGGGTATGGAAGATTTGAGGGGTTCAGGTACTAAAGCCAACGCAAGGAAAGCAAAGAAAGGAATTTATTGAGTGCATCCCACTGTGTGCAGGTAGCCACCCATCTCCAGAGAAGCCCAATTCTGTCACATGTGTCAGTGTTTTGGGGACACTCCAAATATTTGGTATTTGGGGGAACTCCAGCGTGTCCTGCTTCATTTTTCCTCCAATTATAGATTTCCCTTCCCAGCTTCTTGTCCACCCCCAGTCTGCTTGCTGTGAGAAGAAGAATTTTTTTGCTGTTTCATAAACACCACCCAGCAGTAATCAAATTTTCCCTGTATTAACCCTGTTTTCACACCAAATCCAGAGCACAGCACCACACAATGTACTCTGAAGGAAATTAACTCTACCCCAGGCCAAACCACGGTATTTTCTTTCTAACTCTCCTGTTTCTGGTCCGTCTGTAAGGACTGAGCTTAAAGGTGAACAGCAACGGGCTGAAAGACATTGGAGGCAGATTTTCTAATGCTGAAAGTTTTTTATCAAGCCCCTCGAACCTCCTGGTTCCTCAGGCAGTAAATAAATAAAGTAAATAAAGGAGTTACTGTGGTGTACACAACTGACACCAACTTGTTCAAATTAAAGGGGTGGATTCTCGTGGGCTGGGCGTACATGAACAGAGTAGCTGAGGAGAAAATAGTGACCACAGTACGTTCGAGGTTTTTGTTAAAATACGAACCCGTAGCCCGATTGTTGGTGGTGCTGTGGGTAGGGTGGCATGTGAGGGTTAGGGCCAGCAGAAGTTTTCAGGGGTCACTCTTTGCATTTTTTGTTCAGTCTCGATCATTCGGAATTTGAGAGCCCTATAGAGCAGCAGCGGAATATTGGGCGTCGAGGGGTGGTATTTTCGAATTTTTTTTAAAAATGTAATCCCATAGCCTGATTGTTGTTGGTGCTGTGGGTAGGGTGGCATGTCAGGGTTAGGGCCAGCAGACGTTTTCAGTGGTCACTCTTTGCATTTTTTGTGTTAGAGCATTTTTGTGCAAAAATGTTAGAAGGGATGGCAAGAGCCTCGGACCCCAAGGTTTTCTTTTGCTTCCAGCCTTCCTGAGGCAAGTTTTGCTAAGCAGGAGACCTAAGCAGCCGACATGCCAGATAGAGCTCCCGCTTTAGAAACCACTCCCTGGAACGTTTCAAAAAGCTCTAAGGTGTTTCCCAGTTCTTACTTCTCAGCTTCTCTCTGAATGACTTCAACATCATGTTTCTGGAAAGAGAAGCAAGAGGGGAGATCTAAGGCTGTCGCACCATCGAACTGTAAGGCAATTGCTGTTAAGCTGGGAATCGTAAGAAAACCTCAAAGTCCGAGACACTTGCCATCCCTTCTAACATCGCCCCGCGTCAAAAAGAAGCCCGAAGCAACGCTAACAGCCCTTGCCTGATAGTTTGAACGGGACACAGCCTTAGATCTCCTTTCTAGCTTCGCTTTCCAGAAACATGATCTTGATTCACAGAGAAGCTGAGCTGAGCTTTGTGTAACCTTACAGGGACTGGTTTCTAAAGCGGGAGCTCTTTCTGGCTTCTCAGCCCTTTGGGCTCCTGCTGTGCAAAACGTGCCTTCGGAAGACTGGGAAGCGAAAGTAAACCTCGAAGTTCGAGACATTTGCAAACTCTTCTAACATCGACCCAGGTAAAAGAGAAGCCCGAAGCAAGCTTAACAGCACCTGCCTGAAGGTTTGAACAAGAGACAGTGTAAGAGCTCCCTTCTAGCTTTGCTTTCCAGAAACGTGGTGTTGGACTCATTCAGAGAGAAGCTGAGAAGTAAGAACTGGGAAACACCTTAGAGCTTTGTGAAGTCTTCCATGGACTGGTTTCTAAAGAGGGAGCTCTTTCTGGCTTCTAAGCCCTTTGGGCTCCTGCTGTGCAAAACGTGTCTCTAGAGGGCTGGGAAGCGAAAGTAAACCTCGGGATCCGAGACACTTCCTGGCATCTCGGTTTTTCGTCAGTCCCAAACGTTCGGAGTTTTGTGATCCCTATTTTTTCAGTGCTGGGAGAGTGGCCGCCGAGGGCTGGTACGTTCGAGGTTTTTGTGAAAATACGAACCCATAGCCCGATTGTTGGTGGTGCTGTGGGTAGGGTGGCATGTGAGGGTTAGGGCCAGCAGAAGTTTTCCTGGGTCACTCTTTGCATCTTTTGTGCAGTCTCCAGCGTTCGGAGCCCTATTGAGCCCGGCTGGGAGAGTGGACGCCGAGGGCTGGTAAGTTCGAGTTTTCTGGTCAAACGCAAACCTGTAGCCCAACTGTTGATGGTGCTGTGGGTAGGGTGGCATGTGAGGGTTAGGGCCAGCCCCAGTTTTCAGGGGTCGCTCTTTGAATTTTTTTGCCAGTCCCAAACGTTCGGAGTTATGGGAGCCCTATTTTTCAGTGCTGGGAGAGCGGTCACGGAGGGCTGGTTCTTTCGAGGTTTTTGTGAAGATACGAACCCATAGCCCGATTGTTGGTGGTGCTGTGGGTTGGTGTCATGTGAGTGTTACACCCAGCCAGAGTTTTCAGGATTTACTCTTTGCTTCTTTTTGACAGTCCCAAACTTTCGAAGTTTTGGTAGCCGTATTTTTCAGTGCTGGGAGAGTGGCCATCGAGGACTGGTACACTCGTGGTTTTTCTTAAAATATAAACCCGTGGCTTAAGATGGAAGGTTTGGACTCTGAGATACTGGACTGTGGGTCAGGTTTGACATGCCCTAGGATATTCAGGCTTCTAAGAAAATATATAAGGATGTCAGGGTTTAACACTGGCCTGGCAGTTAAACCCAATGCCAGATGCTCTCCATGAATCCCCCTCCTCTCCCTGAGAAAGGAAGGAGAGAAAATAAGGGAGAGAGACTGATGGCTTGGGAACTAAACTACACAGCTTTAATGAAACAGGAATGATAAATAGGAAAAATTACTAAATCTATACAAAGAGACAGGAAAATTGATCCCAGGTTCCTCCCCTCTGCCCCCCATTTTCTCTGACGTCAGCACCGAGGCTGCAGGGCAGCCCTGGGAAAGTCCAGGCTGGAATCCTGGAGTCAGCAGCAGTTGGGAGCTGGAGGCAGGAACACACAGATTCAGGCTGGGATGGATCAGGAGCACAGGCAGAGGAATGGATGGAATCCTCCCAGGATGCTGAAGCAAAGAGGGAGAGGGGAAGAAGGGGAAGCAGGAAGGGGTTTGACCCTCATGAGCCCTCAAATTTATACTGAGTATGAGGTGTATGGGATGGAATACTCTGTTTGCTCAATTTTGGCCAACTGTCTTGTCTGTTCCTCCCCATAGGAGGGGTTCAGGTGGGACCTTTGTACTCCTTTTCTCCTTCTGGGGGGCAAAATATTCCTCAGAGCTGAGCAGTGCCCGTAGTTCTGCTGTAACTCAAAACATGGAATGTTATCAGTCCTAGAAGTAGACACTGACTGAGAAACTTGCTGTTAATTTCAGCAAGTGCACCTGCTTCCAAGAGACTGAGCTGAAAGCAAAGGTAAAAGACAGAAAATCACCTTTATCCTGGCCCAACCAGGGCAATGGAGCAGGGAAGAAATGAGTCCAAATGAATGTACCCCAACAGGTCAGCATTCCTAAAAACTGGGGGAGTGGGCAAAACATGAAGCCAGTTCATATTAGCTGTGAAGCATCAGGTAAAGAAGTAGACAAAGGTCAAACTTGTGGCCAGCACCATTCTCCACTACCCCTACCCTTCTCAGCTGTATACCAACTTGTCTTCAATAACTTCAGCAGAGCATTTGGCACAGTTCTGCAAATCTGCTGAGCTTCCACCCCCCTCCTTCCCACAACTTTCTGCTCTAGCAGTCTTGTTTCTGGAGGTGATGGCTGCAGGATGAACCCAGGTTACTGCTTCCATCTGCTGCACATCAGGGTTCATCACACAGCTCCTGCTTGACATGAGCCAGCAGAGAGAACACAAAGCAGAAGCCCAAATTTTCTGCCCTATCCCACCAGCAGAAAGGAGAACTTCAGCTGAGAGATGCTATAGATGTATTAAATCAAGGGAAAGGTTTCAATGTTGATCAGGCATCTGGAAACTGTGCTCATGTGGTTTAAGTATGTCATGATCAAGACCAGCTTAGTAAGTAAAGAACATTACAGAGTAGCAGGTGGGAGGCATTCTAGAGCAGGCAATGGTGCTGGTGGTCTGTAGAGTTGTGTCCTGTAGAACATGAAGGTTGAAGCAGTGATAAGACAGAAGAGAGAAGAGTCTTGATATTGATAAATATATTGATATTGATAAATATCATCAGGGAAGTAAATTACATGCCAAAGCAATTGGAAGAGTGTTTAATGTCAGGACTCTGAATATACAGACATGAATCTTGCAGCCTGCCACAGTCAAACTTACCAGAGATCCTGATCCTAGGGAAATCTGGGGACACTTTCAAATGTGAGGAGCTCAAACATCTGTGTTCATGCATGGCATTAAGTGATTGGTTAACACTCTTCACACTTGCTTCTAACTTATAAGCTAATTGGTTAAAAGTCACTGTCCGTGCCCTTGCCGAGGGCCGTCCTGGTTTAAAAATGTTTTGTCTTGCTGTTACTCTTCTATCTTGTTTTGCTAGGAAGCTAGCTCGGCGTTGTTGTAACGCCAAGGTTAAGTTCGTTGGTGCGTTCCCACAACGTGGCTTGTTCAGTACGTGACTGCTTTGGTGGAAAAACCCCACAATGCCCCTTTTTGTTTTGAACAAGCCATATTTCGTTGATGGTCTTCGAGGAGGCCCTGTGAAGGCAAAAGGCAAAGAGGAAAAGGGAAAACAAACAAACAAAAACCGTCTTATTTTTCCTAACAAACAGGCTAATTTTGCAAGCTTATTCGAAGCGCTTCCATCAGTTAAAGTTGCAGGCACTTAAAATTGCTAAAACAAACCTAGCAGATTCACTCGAGAGATCAGCATGGTCACCAGAGGTGGGAAGTCTCAGGGATCCCTTTTCATCTTTTCATTTGTCTCGTTTTGTTTCAATTTGTCTTCACTTAGTTTGGTGAAACCATAGGACAAGGCCAAGGACACATCGGTCCCAGTCCAATTCCATGCCGGCTATGGAATGGACTGAGTGCCTGATAACCTCCCAGGCCCATCAAGTGTGTCACCAAAGACTAAGCATATTTGTGTCCAATTTATTGCCCACTGTGGTCCTTTGACGAATTAAGGGATGACAAGTTTGACAGGAGACAAGCAAACAAGTTTGCTCTTTGCTTTTCCAAATATGAAAACAGAAGTTTTTCAGAAATCGGTAAGTGGGACACTTGTCTCAGTTCCTTTTGTCTCTCCAGAAGGGAAAAAAAGAAAACCCTTTCCACAGAACAAGTTCTTGGCAAGTTCCAGGATACAAAGGAGATTCTGAGGGGGGGAAAAAAAAATATTCCCCCTAGAGAAGAGAAGCAACTGTCTAAATTTCAGTGAAGTGAAAGAATTACACAGGAGATCATCAGGTATCTGCTATCCAACCCCTCCTTCTGTCCTGTCCTTACTGCTCACATCTGCCAGTGAACTTAATAAAAAGAACAGCGCACGTCCACTTAGGAAAGTAATTTCTCAAAAAAGAATAGACCTTCATCTAATTCACATCCATATCCAGGGATATCTTTGTACTTAGAAAACACATTGGGTATGTTTGTATTTACGAGGCACATTTCCAGAGTACCAAAATGAAGGCAAGGAATGAGAAGGCAATTTAAACCTTCCCTTATTTTTTTATCAAGAAGAAAATTAAATTGAAAGACAATCCAGTTTTCCATTCTTCTTGACTTGCAGGTCTATTACTTCATTATACATCTGGCAGTTTACATGATGGAAGTAGATGGTATAGGTTAATCAGGAGTAACATCTTTTTGAAGCACTCAGCACGATCATTTACATGTTAATGGATATGTAATTTTTTATTTAATCATCTCCTACTGTAAGAAATCAGTAAGACTTATTACTAGTTCAGGATTGCCATGTGTGCATGACACCTTTCAATTCTTGTATTGAATGAGACTTTTTTTCTGACTTACCTGAGTCCTTAAAAGGATTCCTTGTCTTTTTTGTGGGGAAATATCTTGTGTACAAAAACACTCAAGCTAATAAAGACTTCTGCCAATTAAACAAATGAAAGAGGAGAAGAAGCAGCTTATTATCTCTAAGTAACTCCAGTTGTTATCTCCAGATGCTAATTTATATGTATAATTGTACATCATAAAAATAGAGTCTGAAATTACATCAGGGGAATAAAGACCATAACAGAAGCTCTGTCTGTCATGCTTTCTGCAGCACAAGTTTTCTTTCTGTAAAATATATTAAGAAGGCAAGAACTAGGTAGGAACTATATTTACTGAAATGTTTGGGAATTCTTCAGTTTTCTTTTGCATAAAAAGAGACCTTCTGAGATTTTTAGTTGTTCTTTCAGAAAAATCTTCAATTTTCTCATCTAAACCTGTAAGACATTGGAATAGTTTGGTGTTCAAGAAATCTAAATACAGAAAACAATGTAGGTGTGTCTTCCTTCAATGCTTGGAATGCAGGTTTTGTTTTCTACATAGGGATGCATTGTCATCTGAAATGTCACTGGACATAGCTAGTCACAAAATTGGCTCTGGAGATGGGGACACCTGATAATCATCAACCACATATATTTATGTACAACAGTGTCATGTAGAGCACAGCTTCCTTTGGAAGAAAAACCAGGAAAATATCCAAAAATTAACTGTATTCTCATACACTTCCCACTGTAAACTCAAGGACCGGGAGCATGGGATTAGAGTAACAACTAAAACACCCTGTGATGTTTTGGATTTTTCACTACAAAAGTCTGTCTAAAGAAACTTAGTTTCTTTTCTCATGATTTTATTCTTCCTTCCAGAAAAGTGGGTTTTTTTTCCATTATTATACTCCGCTGAATAAACTCAAACTTACAGCGCAGGTAATCAAAGCATTTGGCAGGAGGAAATTTAAAAATAAAACACAAACCAAGATTTTCTGTGCTGGACCAATTACTCTGCTTGTATGAAAAACATAGAAAGATGGAAAACTAATGTCTTTGCCTTTTTACTTGGCTCAACCTATATCTAGAACTTCCCCTTTGTATGGGTTTCAGTCATTAGGGCACTCCCATCACCTCCCGGTGGTACCTGCAGCAGGGAGGGGGCCATAGCCCAGTCTGATGGGGAGGGGGGGGTGATGCTCCGGTGGGCAAATTTGGGGGATCCCACGTGTGGGGGTGCAGAGCTGCGGGGTGGGGAGAGGCCTCATGGGCTGGGGATGGAGGGGAGAGGTAGAAAACTGGAGATCTTCCCATGTGTGTGGCCATAAGCATCCACGTCTGCTCTCTGTCACAAAACCCTTGACAAACCAGGTTGGGTTGTGTCCTGTCTGGGGATGAGGACATCAGGCTTCTGACTGTTTGACGTGGAGAGAGGACACATCACAGCTGAGTGGTATTGACACAAGCTCAAAACAAAAGCCCTGGAGACAAGAGGCTGTTAAATCACAGCTGTAAAACCAAGAGGGGAAGGACCAAGCCAGTGGTTACTGGGATGAAGGTTTTTCCTTCTCCTTAATTTCCAGTTCACACCCAGCTACTTTCTGGTCCTCGCAGAGAGTTAATTTTAAATTCCTTTTTTATTTTTCTTCAGAGAACCTTTAGTTTTGGGAGGCTGAAGAGCCCAACTCTGCCATTACGTGATCAGAGGCATTAGCTGGGGGATGGGTGGCCACGAATGAGCTGGTGGGACATCTCATCCTCTGCTGTGCATCCACCAGCTGGATTGTCTGCTCTGAAGCTGCAGAGACTCTTCAAGAGATCTTTGTGCTGCTGCAGCGAGAGCATAGGGGAGGTTTTTGGCAAAGATACTCTGGCTCCCCAACTCTTAGGTGTTTCCTCCCCTCCTGTGAAGGTTGGACACCAGCAGCACATGGAAGCAATACCCTTGGCCTCAGCCAGGTAATGAGCTCCTCCCTTTCACTTTCTGAGAGAGAAATGGCATAGCTGGAGGCTGGTGTGAGCCCAGGGCACCCAGAGTGGGAATGCTGAGAGGCTTCCTGCTCTCCCCCAGCAGGGACTGGGCCAGACTGGCCACCAGCCAGCCCTGGGTCTCTGGAGGACAACCTCCTTTCAGGGAGTTGTAGAGAGTGATGAGGTCTCCCCTGAGCCTCCTCTTCTCCAGGCTGAACACCCCCAGCTCCCTCAGCCTCTCCTCACAGGACTTGTGCTGGATCCCTTCCC
Organism: Phaethornis superciliosus; assembly: GCA_023637945.1. Classification (NCBI taxonomy): domain Eukaryota; kingdom Metazoa; phylum Chordata; class Aves; order Apodiformes; family Trochilidae; genus Phaethornis; species Phaethornis superciliosus. The sequence continues at coordinate 485,766 of JAJQWJ010000029.1, forward strand.
CAGCCTGGTTGCCCTCCTTTGGACCTGCTCCAGGACCTCAATCTCCTTCCTGACCTGAGGGGCCCAGAACTGGACACAGGACTCGAGCTGTGGCCTCACCAGGGCTGAGTACAGGGGCAGAATCCCTTCCCTGGACCTGCTGGCCACGCTGTTCCTGATCCAGGCCAGGATGCCATTGGCCTTCTTGGCCACCTGGGCACACTGCTGGCTCCTGTTCAGCTTTCTGTCAATCCAGACTCCCCGGTCTGGGAGCTGGGATGGGATGATCCCTGAGGTTCCTTCCAAGCCAGCCTGGGATTCCTGAGCAGCAGCTTCCAGCTGCTTCCATGGTCCCACCTGCTCCTCCTGGCCAGGGAAAGAGAGGGCTGGGGCTGGCACAGGAGGGGCTGTGCAGACAGGGAGGTTTCACCACTTCCTTTCTCTTACAGCCCTGCAATGCTTGGAGGATGACCCCCCCCCCCCCCCTCCATTGGTTTCCTGGCTGATCCTGAAAAATCTGTGGGAGCTGAGGGGATCCAAATCGTCATTTCAGAAAACTCCACCAGCAGCCACTGTCACCACTTTGCAAAGTCCCTCGCAGGGAGATTTGAAGATCCAGCAGTGAGCGTTCCCATCCCGGTGGCTGTAAATAAAAATCGTTCCCAGTTTTCCCATCCTTGTAGCTGTAGAAATCTTTGGAGATGATTGCTCCGTTTTCAGAACTGCAGTGGTTAAGGAAGAACAAACATCTCCCTGCTGTGGCTCCTTTGTTAAGCACCTATCTTGGCTCCAGCAATCCGTTGCAAGTGTAGAACAAAATCCAGAGGAAACGTGAAATTCCAGCGTGTGTCACTAGGTGGTGATGCCTGCAAAGAATAAAATCCCAGCGTGGCTCTCTCCAGGCTGCACATCCAGGTGACGGCCCCAAATTTAGGGTGAAGTATGGAAGGGAGGCCCCCCCCCCAACAGGATTTTGTCCTTTCTGCTCCCGTAGTGCTTTAGATGAATGTGCCAGCGTCGTGCTGAAATGCAAGAAAAAAACCCAAAGAGATCAATTTCCTTAGCAAACAGCTCATTTAACACTAACCCACTGTGCCCTGGTGGGCTGCCCCACAGGGATGGGGTGGAAGAAGTGGGTGGAGGCAATGGGGGGGTTCACACCTGGTACTCCTTGTCCCCCAAAATGGACCTTAATGCACATTCCCATAAAAAAAGCCACCTGATAAGGTCAGGAAAGGTTCAGAGCTTGTATCAAGCAGCAGTTTTCATCAGCAAGAAATGGGTAATAACACACTTCAAGGGCTGAGCATCTCATGGACAGTCCAGCTATGGCTATTACCATCTTCTTCCCCATATCTTTAAACAAATGATCCAGAAGGAATTGTTAGGATGGAGAGAAAAGACAAGGACTTGGAAGAAAAGAAGGGAGAAGTGCTCATGTTTGCTTCTGAGCTACCAGGACTGTCCTTTCAGCAAGGCATGGAAAATTCTCCTGGTCAGAGTCAGAGCAGAGAGGTGTGAGAGTCTTAAATCTCTGCTGTGACTCTCTTCACCCTGAACTGCTAAGATATTTCTGGAATGTTTAAATTCCTGGCATTTGCCTCAGAAATACCACATTGTTTTGATTTAATAATTTCTAAAGGTTTGAGTAAAGAAAAAAGAACCCAAAACATTCAGTGCTCTTAAACACATGAGTATATTAAAAAAACACTTTCGTACATTCTACAAAATGTATCAAAAATACCAGCATCAATAGAACAGGGTAAAAAAAATGTAAATAGAACAAGGAAGGCAAGGATTTTTAGTCTGTGGGAGGGAGTAGACACAATTTTATAAAAAAAAAAATCCTTTCCTCCGATGTGTTACCCAACCCAACGTGTTACTATAAACCATTTCTGACCAATTTGCACTTCCCAGTGTGGGCAGCACCATTTTTTGTGGCATCTCCTGAGGACAGGATAAAAATTTGGCATTTTTAGCTAATCAGCTGGGTAAAGAATGGGGAAGCAAAGTCATATCTTTCATTAGCTGAGCTGGCACAGCTGGAATAAAATAAAAAAGATTTGGGAACAACCACACAACTGTCACCTAAGCAATGACATTGATTTCTTGGTCAATTTTAGACGACTGAGCCATAAGTTCATTCAGTTCACCTCTCTGTTTCTTCTGCAAGAGTCTGTTTTTCATAGTCAACTCCTACTCCAAGGTTAGTGTGTTGTGCCTTCACATCTGCTGAAAGGTAAATAGGAGAATCGCTCAAAAAAAAGGATTAGTTGGGGTTTTCACTCCAGAATAACCCAATCCTGTGGAAACCAACCTGCCCAAATCTCTCCAAATCACAACTTTCTGGACCGATGCACAGCCGTCTCAAGACCACAGTAGTTGAAACAATAGAATGGAAAAATCCAAGAAATTTTTTTCATATATATGTTGCAGAAAAAGGATTATTTTCTCCTCAATTTTTTCTCTTCCTGCTTCAAGCTGGAGGTCAGGAGTCAAAAGTGCAAAGTTTTCCACAAGTGAAGAACGTGCATGAGCACAGAAATTTGAGAACTATCAAGTCCTGTCTTCACTCATCATAATTTTAAACTATTTTAAAATTTTTATTTATATAAATTCCCAGCTGGAAAGCAAATTGGAACAGAAATTATTTCAATCATAACAAATAGTGAATATCCTCAGAATGTTTTTTTCCCTAGCTTCTATTACAAATACAACCTTTTCTCACAAGCAGCTGCAAATTCACAGAGGTGCCATTTAGGGACGAGATTTTCATCAGTGGATTCCCAGCCACCTCTTCCTCCAGATCTGCAAGCAACCTCAGACTGTGCCCCAGCTGCCCACACTGCCCCGTGTCCGGCTTTAGTCCAACAACTTTTCTAACCATGTGTAGTCCAGCACACCTTACTCAACCATTGCACTTAACACCGGGCAATCACACCAAGGCTCAGACCTCGATAAACAAAAGTGTTGGCTAGGCCAAGACATGAATCCCTTGGTTTATTTCTGCCCGTGGCTCTTTATAGCTTTTTTATTCCTTCTCTTTCAGTAGCAAGGCTGCTACTTTCAAAAGCAAAGGGCATGGGGGATTTATTACAAGCTGAGCAGCAAAAAGATGAAGAACATCTTCTTGCTGAGCTCTACTCTTGGGGACCTTATAATTCACTTCTCTCAACTTCATTCCTTAGGTGGGAGACACTGAGGCAGCTCAACAGAAACCAATCCCAGAGAGAGAATCCTGGATATCATGGAATAATGGCACAGTGGGTTTGCAGCAAAGATGTGTTTCAGAAATTGTGTAGTTATGGTGCAAAAACTTCCTGCATGCAGTCTGGAGTGAGTGGTGCTGGGCCAGCAATGTCCCAGGGCTTCAGCTCCAGGTGGTCCCTGATGTGTTCTTGATTTTTTTCTTGAAGTTCAGACCCTCCAAGCGCTTGCAGATGCTTTCCTGGCACCCTTGGTGTGGCTCTTGGTAAGATCCTCTCTTGCTGAGAGCTTCTCCTGGTGGCTATGACTTTTTTTTTTGATGTTTAGAGTGGGGGGCCTTACCCTGCCCAGACCATAATTTTCCTTACACTGCAGCAGGAATTGTGTACTTCTCACTGAAGACCACACCACAAACTTGATATTGAGTTCCATCAAATTGAGAAATGGTCTCTCTAAGAGCTTACTGCTTTCCTTCCAACGCTTATTCCTGCAGCTGACTTAGGCTGGAGGAGAAAGAACAAAATCCAAAAAAACCCCCAAATTCTGTTGGTGAGGGCCAAGGGGGAGCTTTGGCTACCAGGCAGCTCCACAATGGGATTGCAGCTCTGGAACAGGGAGCTCGGAGTGGAGCAGGCTGGGACCAGCTGGGGATTCCCACTCCTGGGATTTCCCTAGAGTGAAACCACCTTAAACTGATTGGAGTAACCAGCTTGTTTCCGATCCTGACTTTATCTTCAGTTTTAATTCAGCAGGTTGAAGGTTCTTGCTGGTGGCTGCTCTGATGCTGCAGTGTTTGCCTGGCCACCCGGTGCCTCCTCAGCCCTTGTGAGAAAAACCAGAATCAGCAAACCAAATACCTGCGTAATTTGCTAGTCTGATGCAGCAGTTTGTTTGGGTTGAATTGCAATTAAGTTCTTGGGTGTTTAATGAACCCCCTGCTTTTGTTGATGCTGCCAGGCTACCAGCAGCACCGAGCCCCTGCACAACCAAAAGTCCTCCTGGGGAGAAGCTCTGGCTGGTGGGAAAGGAGGAGAACAAGGTTGTGCCAGCCCAGAAATTCCAGAGGAGAAGTTTCTGCCTTGCTGGAGGTACAGCTTCATCAGTTCCTCAACCTGCAACAGCTCCAGCATCTCGTGGTTTCAAGCAACCTCCTGTCCTAGAGCAGCAGGAGGAGCAACACCAATGGACAAAGCAGAGGTGCAAGTGGCAAAATAGCTCCCAAGACACAATTTGCACCCAGGATGATTTCTGAGTTGGGTTCAACTGTATTCCCACATCATGTGAGAATCCTGTGCAGTGCTGTGATTGGGTCTGGGGTCCCCAGTACCACGACATGGAGGTGTTGCAGCCATTTCAGAGGAGGTTCTGGAGCTGCTGGGAGGGCTGGAGCATCTCTGCTCTGGAGCCAGGCTGAAAGTTGGGGGTGTTCAGTCTGGAGAAGAGAAGGCTGCAATGGGGAGACCTTAAAGTACCTTCCAGGAAAGCTGGGGAAGGACTTTGGACAAAGGCCAGGAATAGATTCTTCTTTTCAGGAATTCAATTTTGAAAAATGAGGAAAGAATAAAAAACCTTTAGGCAGGTCCCATGCCAAAACCTTGTTCAGTTCACACACACAGGAAAAAAAAAAAAAAAAAGAAAAGAAACAAAAAAAGGAAACTGTTTATTTTGGGCTGATTAAAGCATGTTCCTCAAGCTAGTCTGAAATGTTTTCTTTGTAGCATCATTACTGCTTATTCTGATAGTACCGATCCTTCACAAAAGGAACCACACGTGCACATGAGTATAAAATAAATCTTGTTTTGCCCTTCCTTGTCTTTCCCATACATTTCTTGCCATATTTTTCTCTCCTCCCCTGCCTTCAAGGTTCTTTAGCAGCATTCAAGTAGCTGTGAACACTTTTTAGTGGATTTCTTTTCTCCCTTTAGATCAGTGAGTTTATTGTATTCATGGATTATGCAGTGAGGAAGCCTTGCACAAAACACAAATTTGGGTCAAACAGTGACTTTCAAGGAGGATCATTAGCTTCCCCAAATTGTTTCCTAACAGGGAACGAGTGGAAACCTTTTAAGGCCCCATGGAACAAAATATCCTCCCTACCGCCAATTAAAAAATAGTTTTCCAAGCGAAAATGAGATTTTCTTTGGAGCAGTCCTCGTTCATCAGCAGCCTAGCAGACCTGCCAGGAGAATTGTCTGAGCTCAGATCCAAAAACCACTTGCCCAAGCCAAAGTCAAGTCCCATTAAACCCCAGAACAACAAGTAGGTTGGACAAAAAGATAAAATCAAGATGACAGTGGGCTCAGAAATGCCACTCTAATAAGCCTCTGCCTTTGAGCTAGGATGAGCAGCCTTGGGGTAACGGTGGGGAAAAAAAAACCACCAAAACAGATGACCACAAAAAAAAAAGCCAAAAACTCATTGAGATGAGCCCTGTGCCAACAGCTGCTCTTTCCCAGCTCCCTTGAGGATTTTAATAAAATCAACCCCCTCCTCCCACTCCTGGTGTCTGGGCTAGACCTGAAGTCTGACGTTTGGATGACTAAATTTCATGGAGCTTAATTTCCTTTCAGGGACTTAGACTTGAGAGAGTCATGTAGTTTTTTAATACATGAATAATTCCATACCAAATAGTTTAAAATTAGCCACTTTGCAAATCCCAGGCACTCAGTGATTAGGGGACAGCAGACTTCACTCTTTATTAAATATTAATCAGACTGGCTCATGCATATCCATTCTGATACAGGCTCATTATACCAATGCACTCTACTTTTTCCAGAGTCCTTGCTTGGAATTGCTATTCCCAAAGAACAGCCCTGAAAGACATGAGGTCTGCCAAGAAACTGCTCATAAGATTTCATTTTCATATAAAATGTATTGTAATGCCCTTTACTAACCCAGCCCTTTAAAATGTGCCTTGACAATAACATGGTTTATTTTCCAGAAAAAAAATCATGTTATGTCCTTAATAATAATGGCAATTAGGAAAAAAATATATATACTAAAAAAGATATATACTAATCGTAGGAGAGAAGAGAAAAAGCTGGGGCAGCAGTTTTGTCAGCTACCTTATCTCTATAGAAAATGAATGAAAGGATAAAAAAAATATGGGTGTGGGCTCATTTGCTCTGCAAAAAGCTTTTATAAATGCATCTCCAGAGTGGAGGGAGCGGCCTCAGATGTGCTTCTGTCTTCCTCCTGCACTGCTCTCTGGTTTGATGGCAGAGACTGAGAAAGGCTTCAAGTAGGGAGCAATCCTGGAGGCTCTTAAGGCTCTTTGGCAAGATGTGCAACACCAGCCTGGGTCTCATAAAAGTGCAGTGCAGAAAGGCTTCGTGATTTGAGCCAATTGCAGCCAAAAAATGAGGAGAGAAAAAAAAAAGAGTGCAATTCGGTTGTGACTTCAACACCTGTGTCCTCTGGAAGCTTTCTCAGACACTGAAAATTGTGTTTGCCTTCCTCAAGGTTCCTCCAAACTTCCCTCTGGCTGTGGTCCGTAAGACCTTGTCCTAGTTTGGGTTTTAAAATCCAGCTGCACCCATGGTGTGGGAGCAGGAAGAAGCGTTCCCAGGGACTGGGACTGATTCCCAGTAGATCTGGGACCTAGCAGGGAGCTCAGCCCTTGGTTCTGCTCCAGCTGCTCCTCAACCTGATGGTGCAGAAAGCATGGGCTGAGGTCTAGCCCCTCTACCATGATTTAGTAATTGGCCATTCTGCCTGGAAACAGCCACAGCTGGGTCTCCAGAACCAGTCCTCCAAGCTGCAGCTACAGAATCCCTGAGTCCCAGACGGGGTTGGGTGGGAAGGAACCCTAAACTCACGCAGTGCCACCCCTCACCCCCAAAAATTTCTCACCAAGATCTCCTCTCCATCTCCCCTCTTGCAGCTGGGAATCCTTCCCCCCTCACCCCATCCTTCCAAGCTCTTCTCTAAAGTCCCTTTTGGGAAGTTGTCCCCTCTCCCCTCTGGATGAGGTCAAAGGGATGCAGGTGATGCTCTTCTCCAGGTTGAACAATCCCAACTTTCTCAGCCTGGTTCCAGAGCTGAGCTGCTCCAGTTGGAAAAAGAATCATCTTCATGGCCACCTCTGGACCCACATTTTAGACTAGCCTGAGAAAGATGCTTTAATCAACCCAAAATAAACAGTTTCCTTTTTTTTTTTTTTCATGTGTGTATGATCTGAACAAGGTTTTGGCACTGGAGCTACCCAAAGATTACTAATTCATTGCTCATTTTGAAAAATCTGATTCCTGAAAGAATCTCTTCTTGGCCCTTGTCCCAAGTCCCTCCCCAGCTTTTCTGGAGCCCCTTCAGGTACTGGAAGGTGGTCCAAGGTCTCCTCATTGCAGCTTTCTCTTCTCCAGGCTGAATATTTCTGGGCTGCATGGCCACAGCCCTTTTTCCAGGATAATTCAAAAAGAAAAACAAAGTTGGTCTGGCAGCCAGAACCAACTTGGTTGATTCAAGATCCCCTCTATGCCCATCAGAACCAGCTTGTCCTTTTCCCAGGTAGGTGACAAGGAGTTAATTTGCCTCCACCTTGAAGGCTTGTGGAAAGCAAGAGACAAAACTTTCCAGTAGCAGGTGAAGAAGCTCATTTCAAGGGACTTTCTCCCAAGAATTCAATTCACAGGTGCCAAATCATTTCCTCCCTAACCTTGGCTTGGAAATAATTAGGGAGTATTTAAAGCAGAGCCTCTGCCTTCCTTCAGCTCCTGGGCTTTGACCCAGGATAGAAATTTTGCAATTTCCATAGGTGGAGAGATTGGCTTGGAGGGTAAGAGAGTCAAGACAATGTTATTGAAACGACGGGGCATTAGTTGCAGGGCTAAGGAAACAAATCTCACAGCATAATCCTGAGGTGCTTTTCGTGCTCTAATTAAGCCTATATATAGAACCTGCAGGCAGGAGAAAAGGCATCAAAAGTTTCTCATCTGCTGAGTATTTTTCCATCCTTCGCCATCATCCTCTGCCCCCACCTTCCTGAAACCAGAGAAAAGATTCCTTGTCTTTATTTTTGAGGGAGGAAGAGAAAAAGAAATGGCAGGCAGATAGAGATCTACAGCAATTCCATTTCCTGAGCCCTCTCTGGATGACAGAGCCCTGATAAGGTCAGCCCCAGCCACTCAAGAGGTTGAACACAGCATCCTAGGCATCAGGTTTGGGGTTTTTTTTTTTTTTATCTTTCTCTGGCTGTGACGTGAGGCTGGAGATGGGACAATGAACCTGAGGAGCTGGGGAAATCACAAAACCTCTCCAGGAGAATCAGTTTTCAGCAAAGGGTGGGAGAGGGGACAGGAGAACCTCCATCCTCAATGCCTTTCCATTGAGGAAAAGCCCCAGGAGACAGATGAGGAAGGCGGGCAGGAGCCTGCTGGGGAGTTGGCCACTCAACAGAGCCATCAAAGTGCTAGATGATGAGGCTGGGGTTCCTATTTCACTATTCTACTATTTCACTGGGAGCAGAGCTGATGGGACAGCAAGGCCACCCCAGGCTCCTGGTGTGCGCAATTCGGTGTTTCTCAAGCTGTTAAACTTTCACACCTTGAACAAATGGCCCTTTTGCCTGGGCTTGTTGTTGTTTTTTTTTTTTTATCTCCAGGACCCAGCACTCAGGGAAGGGGCTCATGGAAGGAGCAGAGAGAGGGTGCACTTCCGAGTTTAGGAAGTGGGGAGGATGAAGGTAATTTAAAAATGTAAATCCTGAAGACAGGACTCACAACGTTAGCTGGAACCTCTTCTCATCATGTCAAACATTAACCAAAAACAGTTTTTGTCACTTGGAAGAAATGAATGTGTTTTAGCAGGCACTCACAACACAGTCTGGGGGCTCGCTTGGGGTGGGAGCTCCCTGGGTTCTCGGTGCTATGACAGACAGAAAGTGAGATGTGATTTTGTCACAGCAGGGCTGTCTGAGCCCTTTTGCTCCTTTTTTTTTCTTTGCCTTCACAAGGTCCACTTTGGAGATAACAGCCAGGGAGAAACCAGCAGAAGAAAGGCCTGAGCCTGGTGACAAGGAGGCGGACTGAGATGTTCATTCCCACCTTCTCCATGCCATAGGGGCCCCTCCCACAGCAGGAATTATTCTATAATTAGCTTTGAGAAGAAAGCACTTTTCATTAAGGACTGAAATTCAGCGGGCCATCTGCCTGGTTTTATTTGCAAGCAATAGGCACCTTCTGCTGGCAGCCACATCTTTCCTGCTTCCTTTCTCCAACCCTTCAAGGGTCCATCCTTAGACTGAGCCCAGGGCTGAGGATGTGGGCCGGAGCCAGGACATCCCATCTGCGTTTCCCAAGCTAGGACACTGCTATTTATTGTTTATTCCATTGCAAAAGCACTCTCAGAGACAGAGCTGGCAGTGGGGAGGGCATCTCACTCTCCTTGCAGTCTCTCTTCTGAGCTCCATGACAGCTCCTCCTGCAAGAAACCCACCCAGGAGACACCAGATGGTCACACACTGAGGTCCTGGGTGAGCTCCCTGCTCTTCAAATGCTCAGTGAGCTTCAGAAAAACCAGAAGCACTATTCCTGGAACTTGCCTCTTGGGTACCTGCTGATTTGGAGTCCACCTTGACCTCCCACCTGCAAGGAGATGCAAGAGCCAAAGGGGGATCCTATAATTATAAACCATTTTTAAGCTCTCACTGCATTTCCCCATCTACTTACCCCCCCCCCCCAGGCTTGCCAACACACATGGAATGAGCCATTTCTCTTTTTTAGTACCCTTGGTGTAGCTGCCACCCCATAGTTCTTACTCAAACAGCATTTCATGATCTTGTAATCAATGCAGTAGAGACACTTCGATTTTGACAATGCTGAGATCTTTCTCGTCAATCAAAAACTGTTACAATATTTTGACATTTCAAAAATGACATTTTTTTTTTTTTTCCTCCCAGCCCCTCGGAATTTCCTTTTCTCGTGCTTGTAGAAACAAAACATCATCAGCTTGGCTTTGCAGGAAAGAGAAATGATCATACTGAATCCTTACCCTGTGCCATCACTCTCTGCCTTTTAGCTCCTGGAGGAAGAGCCAAGATGGAATTAGGGTGAATTTGGATGTTACCAGCCCTGGACTGAGCCATGATAACACACAACCATGAAGATGGACTCAATGGACCTTGTTTTTTAGCTGGACTGATTAAGAAGGGGCAAACAGTTGATTTATGTATCTTAATAAAAGGGGAAAAGCTGCCAATTTGATTAACCGAGCCTCTGATTACTCCCAGAATGAAAACCAACTTGTTTTCTAGCAGCCACTATCTCAAGTCCACACACAACCTGTTAACCAGGGCACCCAAAACAGCTCCAATACCCATCCATCCAATTCCCAGGAGTTTATCCACATCCATCCAGTAGTTACCTACAGAAGGAGCAGGGAAACCTACACCCTGTTGTACCACCAAGCCCCAGCACTCAGCTCCATCCCTCCTCTTTGCCCTACTCCTCCCAGCTCCCACCCTAAACTCTGCCATTCCCAGATTTCTCCTGGGAATGAAGAATCCCAAGATTTGAACCATCTCTGCAATTCTTCCAATACTCATCACCTGGACTCGGAGGCATCCAAGAAGCTTTTCAGTGCCAAGAGAGAAAAACCAGGACCCAGCCAGCCAAGTGATTCCTGAATTGGAAGTCAGGCAGCTGAAAGAGGTTCCAAACCAGGTTCCGCCGATTCCTGCTGGAGAGCAAGGGATGGAGCAAATCCACCTGCCGAATTGTTTCCATGGATAACAGCTCACCAAACCTCTGTCACAACGGGCAGGCACTAAGATTTTGGGTGTTTTAGTGGCACACCTGCTAATCTTGAGTCTTTTCTTTCTTTTGCTTTGTAAAGGAGGGAAAAAATTAATTTTTAAGCAGCCCATTATCAGCTTTTGGCACCAAATCCTCGGCTTGAAAACTGCTCCCAGGGTTGTGTTGAGGGAGGAACTGGGAAGCACAAAATAATGAGAAAAAGCAGATAGTCAGTGGCTAAGTCAGGCTTGAAAAAGATGAGCCCTCTCTGAGCTGAAAAGCTGCTATAGAAATGGCAGCAAAGGTAGGAAAATAAAAATTAAACAATTAAAAAGCAGCTGAAAGCTTTCCCTGTTGAGAGGGGTTTCTGCAGACCACTTTCCACTGCCTGTCAATGTGACAGCTTCAAGAATCAATAGGAGGAGAAAATAGCATGTCAAGATATTTTGGGAGACTGGTGAGCCCAGGAGGGAGAGTCCTTTGCAGACAGAGAACAAGTGTTTATTGCCCTTGCTTTTTTTTTTTTCTTCCCACTCTGAGGCACAAAGGGCTCTTGCTCAGCTCTCAAGAAACAAGAGCTGCCCAACAGTTTCTGATCTTTTGTCCTGGTTGAGACCAATGCTGAAAGCCACCAATGGCCATAAAATTTAAATTTATGTTTATTGTTATTAATATTATCATCATAATGCGATTACTATTATTAGGTTGTTTTGGTTTTTTCTTTTTTGAGGTGGGAGGGAGGCATTAGTGCAAAAGATCAGCACTAGAATGAAGGAAAAATGAAATTGGCATTGGGTTTAGTCACCAAATTTCCTGAGGTTCCCAGCCAGGAGTATTGAATGGCAAATGCTGATCCACCTTGAATTAAATGCCCAGCCTGAGAATCTCCCCCAAAGCAAGACATGGAGAAATGCTGAGCAGCTATGATCCAGTCTGCAGGTTCCTGTTCTGAAAGCCCAACAGTTTGTTCTCCCCTGAGAGTGAAAAATTCATCCAAATTCAGTGGCCAAACCCTTGGATTGAAGTGCACAGGGACAGAGAGCCACCAGGTGAAGATCTCTGTCTCTTCTCCAAGCAGTGACTTCCTCAGCCCTTTGCTCCAGACCCCAAATTCAGGTGGAATACCACTAAAAGAACACTTTTCTCATTTACACTTTGTTCACATATACAATTTCTGGCACCACCAGATCCCAACCACCACCACAGCTCCACAATCACAGTCCACCAAAGCCCTGTGACAGCCCAGATGAGAAATTGATGTTTAAAATCCTATTTATTCCACTGCAAATCCCCTCACCCCCACCCCCCACTTTTCTGGCAGCCTTCAGAGTTCCCTCCACGGACTGAAGTAAATCTGAGAGGTGCCCTGAGGAGCAGGACCTTCAGCATCTCTCCTCGTTTTGGTACATTTGGTACATTTTTCCTGTCACAAAGTCAGCCATTCAAAAGCTGGGAAGTCATCCTCCATCTCCTCTTGCCTGCCAGACACAAGCAAAGATTTTTCTGCATCCAAGAGATTTTTGTGCATCTGAAGGATTTGTGTGAATCCAAGGGATTTTTCTGCATCTGAGAGATTTTTGTGCATTTTTTTTTTTTTTTTTTTTAACTAAACTCCTGGCAGTGTATTTAAGTTTGTTTGGTTTTTTGTTTGGTTTTTTTTTTTTCCAGAGGCTGTGTTCCTGGAGGCTGGAAGGCTGGGAGCTGGCAGGAGATGGGGTGGGGGGAGAGGGGTTGCCAGGCTGGTGTCTGAGATTCAGCTGCAGGAAAGTTGGAATGGAGCAAGGTGTAAGGAAGCTCAGCAGCCCCATGGGCTTCTGGTGGGTGCTGGATGGAGGGGGTCTACCCCCACCTTAGGGTGCTGAGCCCTTGGGTGCCCCCAGAAGCTGTGGTTGCCACATCCCTGGCAGTGTTGAAGGTTGGTTGGGGCTTGGAGCAGCCTGGGCTGGCTGGAGGTGTCCTTGCCCATGGCAGGGGTGGCACTGGGTAATTTCTAATGTCCTTTCCAACCCTTCCCATTCTATGAATCTATTTTGGATGTCTCTTTGCAAGGGTGTAACATTTCCACTTGTCCTGTGTTCTGTTTTCCAACTCAGGGACCTCAGAGATAGCTCGCAGGACCTCAGGTGGCAATAGCCACGTGTGCTTGGGCAACTGCACTTGATGTGTCTATTGTAGGCAGCCCCTACTGAAGCCACATTCCTGCCCTAAATCAATTGGAGGTTGTGCTGCAACACTTCCATCTTCTGCCAGACACTCTTAATTCTACAACCGACACCCTCAAGTCTCAAAACCGCCGTGTGGAAAAACCCTCAGCTCTAGGGCTGGAGTCCCATCTCCACCAATTCCCTCTCCTGGTGTTCAGCTTCAGGGCTGGGTCCCCATCTCCACCAATTCCCTCTCCTGATGGTCCAGCTCCAAGTCTGGATCCCCATTTCCAACAATTCCCTTTCCTGATGTTCCAGCTGTGCCTGGCTGGGATGAGCTGACAGAAGGAAGGAGGTGACAGGAGGGATGGGTGGGTGCCTCGTTGGTTTGCAGCTCCACAGCTTCAGAGCTGGGCTCCAGTTCTGGGCTCCTCAGTTCAGGAAGGAGATTTTGAGGTGCTGGAGCAGGTCCAGGGAACAGCAAGGAGGCTGGGAAGGGATTCCAGCACAAACCCTGGAGCTGAGGTTGTTCAGTCTGGAGAAGAGCACAAGCAAAGATTTCTCAGGGAAGACCTCATCACTCTCTACAACTCCCTGAAAGGAGGTTGGAGCCGGGGGGGGTCGGGCTGTGCTCCCAAGACAAGAGGCCATGGGCTTCAGCTCTGCCAGGGGAGGTTTAGGTTAGATATTGGGAAAAAATTCCTTCCAGAGAGTGTGATCAGACATTGGAATGGGCTGCCCAGGGAAGTAGTGGATTCTCCATCCCTGGAGGTTTTTAAGAAGAGACTGAACATGTCACTGAGTGCCATGGGCTGGGAACCACGGGGGGTGGGGGAGTAGATCAAGGCTTGGATTTGATGCTCTCAGAGGTCCTTTCCAACCCGGATGATTCTGGGATTCTGTGACTCTGAGATTCTGTGATTCTGAGCTGCCCAACTTTGTGGTTGTCATGCGAGGAACATCCTCATGCTCAGTGGATGGTGGGCGGGTGTCTGGGAGCAGAGTGGAAGCTGTTTGCAGAATATGTAATGAGGATTGTGGATACATGGATGGGGCTCACCCCGAGATCAGCTGAGCTTGGCACCTTGGGAGGATCCAACCCCCTTCTTGTCTCATCTCTGTCTGCTTCAACCCTTCCCCCACAAAAGGGAAACACCAAAATTCATCCTTCCCCTCTCCACCTTTTTCATCATCCTGGGGGGGTTGAGTCAAGTCCCAGTAGTTCAGAAATTTGGTTCTGGGTGTCTTCTTGAGTTGCTTCTTGATTTTTAAACCAGGGGAAAATTTCCAACTTAAGCTGCAACTAACAAATAACCCCCTCCTCCTTGAAGCCCTCCTGGCTCTCTGCCCCCCACCTGCAGTGGTTTTGGGATGGGATCACTGAGGTTTGGGGAAGGAAGCGACCCAGCTTTCATTTTCCTGGCTGTTCTCAGGGCCTGACGTGTCAGAGCAGCCCCATCAGGAAGAGGGCAATGGAAGGGACATGAGGGATGGGACTCCTGCCCCCCCCAGCCACCTGGATTGGGACTATCCAGGAGCTATCCAGGAGCACCAGGAGTGGAGCTGTGCTCACACCCTTATCCTTCAATCTGACTGTAGGCAGCAACAGACAGGGAACAAACCTCTGAGGTGTCAGGAGAAACTCAGATTCCTATTTCAAACAACTTTTTCTGTGTCACTAGCCAAGGCCCAGGAATTCTTCTGGCAGCCCTGGCTAGGAGGAAGCCCCATCCGTTCCATCACTGCAGCTGCAGAAGAGCTGGCAGGTGTCTGTGCAGTGGTCCCCACCAGAAATGAGGGGTAGTTACTCCATAATTCTCTTTCCTTCTTCCTTTCCATTTAGCTTCTCCTGGGGGCTTTGGTTTCTCACTTTGTGTGCTATAAATTGTCACTCAGGGCTTTAATGTGCTCTGTGTAATTGTATTATTTCCAGAAGAAGAGTCAGAGGTTGCTTTTGGTTTTGCTTTTGAAGTCTGTTAAAAACCAGCTTCTTCTCCAACACAAACAGCACTCATTTTGCTCCCTTAAGGATATTAACTGAGTTATTACCAGACTTGTCCTTTGATGAGGTTTCATTTCTCTGCCCATTTCCAAGGAGCAGAGACTGGCAGCCATGAAAAGATCTCCAATACTATTTTTTATATATATTTTCAAAGGAACAGTAAAGCGTGTGTGTACAACAAGAGAGAAATTAAATGCTTTTTCAGGCCATCAGTAACTAAGGAGGTTGTTAAGCAACACCTCATAGGAACAAAATCGTATTTATATCATTTCAAATTGATAATCAGAGCTCATTTTCCTTCAAGAGTCTTCAAAAAGCTGGTCAAGGAGTTCTCCAGCACGCTGCTCTTAATTCTAACGACTGGAGAAGTTCTTCTTAGGAAGGAACTTGCAGAAGTTAATGGAACATTGTGCAGGGAAGACAAGGAAGATGTCCCAGCCCACAACACAGTCAGTAGACAAGTATAAATTAAGGGTAAAATAAAAAGAGTTAATTTTAGAATTCTGTTAATTGAGGACTAAAGGCTGCGAATGCTTTGCCATGGATGAGTGAAGCTGTCTTGGGAGTGACAAGAAAAGGGGTAATGATTTTGAACTGAAAGAGGGGAGATTTCAGTTTGATTTTAGGAAAAAATCCTGCACCCTGATGGTAGTAAGACACTGGAATGGGTTCCCCAGGGAGGTTGGTGATGCCCCATCCCTGGCAGGGTTGAAGGTTGGATGGGGCTTTGAGCATCCTGGGCTGGTGGGAGGTGTCCCTGCCCATGGCAGGGGGTTGGAATGAGCTGATCTTTAAGGTTCCTTCCAACCCAACCCATTCTCTCATTCTACAAAGTGGCTTTGCAGTCGCCCATTTACTGCTGATAAAAATACCTGCCCTGATCCAGTGGATTTTGATTTCTCAAAGGCTTTTGGCTCAGGGCTGGTAAAAGAATTAGCACAAAGCTTGAAAATTACTTTGTCTGCCCAGCTGGACTGAGAAAATCTATTACCTCTCCCACTGCAGCCTGGCTTGGCAGTGTTAATGAGGCAGATGAATAAAGACCTGCCAGGAGGCAATCACCCTTGGTGGGCTGTTTCTGGTGGAGTGGTGCAGAGCTTCTACCCCCCCCCCCCCCGTTTTCATCACCCCCCTTGAAGCAGTCAGGGAATCCCAGGCAAAAAAGTCCTGTGCAAAGCTTGACAGATGGGGGAAGAGCAAAAGAAGGGAGAGCAGGGCAGTGATTTTGAGTCTCCCATACAACAAGGATGCTCTCACCCATCTGTCTGTACAGCTTCTTGCTCTTCATCTCTCTCCAGGAAAAAAACAAAAAAAAAAACAAACAAAAAAAAGACACAAGCCTGGAAGGCTTAGACAAGCTTAGGTATGGGGAGGAGCTGGGGAATGGCTGAGTCCTGGAACTGAAGAGCTCTGAAAAAGAATCAGGGTCTTTAAGCACTGAGTACCAGCTGAAAAGGCTGGAGGCAACATGTACCTGTGTTAGAGCCAGAAATGGCCAACTAATCAATAACTAACTAACTAACAAACTAGCTGCTTCCCTGGCTCTGCCTACAGAGGCAGCTCAGGTGTTGGCAGCATCTGTGGTTTTGAAGAGAAACTGAAAAAGCAGAAAGAGACTGAGAGCAGGGACAGGGGGTGATTGGAACCCCGGAGAAAATGGGCTTGAACTGCTGAGCTGATCCAAAAACAGGAAAAAAAAATCCCATCAAAGAAACAGACAAAAAAACACAAGAAAAAGAAAGTAACCAGATTGGGAGGTGATTTGATCACAGTGAATGAGTTTCTCCCCACAGAGAAAACTCCAAGCACTCGAGGGCTCTTGAGTGCAGCGAAGAAGGAATCAGTGGTGAGGAGCTGAACCCAGGCAAAGAGGCACAAATTTTGTTCCACCATGAGCCAAGCAGGATTTGTGGAGAAGAGGCTGTATCCTGCAGGAAGGAGCAGTCCCACCTGCACGGAAATGGCAAACAGGGATCTGGGAATGAGGCTGTGGGGAGAGCAGCCCAGAGCTGGAGTTTGTCCAAACTCTATCCAAACTTTGGCATACTGTAGAAAATAGGAAAAAAAAGCTGTGAAGACAAAAGGGTTTCTGGTTGTTCGGGTTGGTTTTTTGTTTTTTGTTTTTTTTTCTTTCAAGTGAGCAGGAGTGTGCAGCTTCACTTTAGCATCCTCAGGTTAAAGATGAAATGGAAATTGTTCCCTGGTTTGTACCCAACTCCCCCCCCCCCCCGCAACAGGGTAACTCCTGCTGAGTGGGTGTCATCCTGGGGGGAGGCAGTGACTCAGGGGGACAATGTGCCAAGTCACTGGCCCAGAGGGGTGACTCAGAGGGCCGGAACCAAGGGGGGGGGGGGGTGTCTGCATCTCCACCTCCAAACACACCATCCCCAAACCTGGTGGATGGGATGACTCAGGCACAGCTTTCCTTTCCTCATCCATTAATGCCAAGGCAAAGCAGGGCCAGGTTGGAAACCCCTGGAAATGGGAGCAGGGCTCCCATTTATGACTTACCTGACTGCAGGGACTGCTGCTCCCCAAAAGGGGTTTCCCTCCACCGCTTTGCAAGTGGCAGTCACCAGGAGGGAGAAATTTTAGCCCTTACCAGCCCAGCTGCCAGACAGCCCCAGCTCCTGCCCTTTGGAGGGAAATCATCACTTCCCGCATCTCTTTCCAGCACCCCAGAACCTCTTCTGGTCCTGAGAACTCTGAATATGGTTATAAAAAAAATGCCTGCCACTCCTGCAGTGAAAGCAAATTCATCAGAACCATGTTAAAAACAGCAGAAAGCTTCACAAAGGAGCTGATGTACCCTCTCCTGGAGTGCTTTAAATGAAATCTTGACGACTAATTAAAACCCCTTCATCCATCTCATAAACATCCTGGAATCATTGTTGTTGTTTATTTATTTATTTACTTATTTATGTATTTCTTTTATTTCTCCCCAGCTGAATTAGTGAAGCTTTCATCCTCTCAGGATTCCAGAGGCTTGTTTTAGTGCTGCATTACTGCACTCCTGGTGTGTTGGGAAAGCCCTTTGGCCTCCCAGGACTTTCCTCTCTCCAATAAACTGTCAAGGAGGAGCTGTGGTTCTGCATCCAGGCAAATTCTTTTGGTGAAAACAATAAAGTAGAACCTTTAGGGACCCCTGGTCTGCACTCCTGCTGGCAGAAAGCCTCAGAAGAACTGAGAGGAAGCAGCATCTCAAAGCTTCAACTTGGTTGGCCCCAGCCACTTGGTGTGCAATTGCACCTCCAGCACAAGCCAGAGCCTGGAATGGGACTGGGAGTGATGGGGAAGAAGAGGAGGAGGAAGCAGGGAACTGCTTCATGAGGCACTGCCAGCATGGAGGAGAATCACTGTGACCAAGTGGGTCACCAGAAGTGGCTCAGGGGACATGCAGGGTGTAACTGCACAGCTGAGACTCTGCCACCAACCACCCAGGTTGGGCTCTTCTGCATCTCCAGTTGCAATTTCAGCCTTTGAGAAGGTGGCAGCTGGACACAGGAGGGAACTGGTGACTTCCAGAGGGGGATGGAATCCCCAGAAGGATTGATGTGGAGTCCTGGAGTCCCACCAGAGCTGCTGGAATGTGATGGCAATGTTGGCACCACGCAGCTTGCTCAGGATGTGTCCCATCTCCTGGGCAGAGCTCCTCATCCTGCTGCATCCCCATCCCCTTCTCATCCAGGGGGAAAGAAACTCCTGCAGTATTGGCTTAAACTGTATCTCTCCTTATGGGAACACTTCTTCCTAGTGCAGTCAGTTTCAAAATCCTCCCCTGGTCCTTTTTGTGACCCTTTTTTGGGAGATCCTGGCCCACCAGCAGGCAGTCTGAGGCTTTCAATTCAGGTAAAGCTCCCCAGACAGCACAAGAGAGGGGCTCACTTTGCTGAAAAGAGCAAAACACTTACCAGTCACTCAGCTTTTTTGGCCCCTGCCACGTGTCTTCAGAGCACCTTTGTCCTGGGCCACAGAATCACATCATATTTAGGTTGGAAGAGACCTCCAAGGTCCAACCTTTGACCAACACCACGGTGAACTACCAAACCATGTCTTTACAAGGCCCAAATGCCTTTTAAATATCTCCAGGGATGGTGACTCCACCACTGTCCTGGGCCATTCCAATGCCTGACATTCTCAGTGAAAAAATAGTTCCTAACATCCAACCTACACCTCCTGGCTGGATGGTGTAGCTGCCATCTAAGCTGTCAGGAGGGGCAAGGCAGGCTGCTGCTGCCCAGATGACTTGAATTCTGGGGAGAAGTGATTGAAGGAGGCATTTGACAGCAGCCCCACCACTTTGCCTGTCTCACCTTGGCTCTGGAATTGCTAATCACAGTGCATCAAATGCAATTTAATTTCAATTACCATCACTCTGACCCAACTGATGGCTTCTCTCCCCAAGCCTCCCTCCTCTGAGCATCCCCCCCCCCAGCACACAGCAGGGAGCACCACCAGCAAAGAGAAAATTGTCTTTATTTCTCTTGCATTAATAAAGGCTCTGTACAGGCATTTTCTCCTCTCCATGCACTGCTATCTGCCTCCCTCCACCTCCAACATTCATGAAACATCACAGCTGGAAAACCGCACACACCCCCTCCCGCCTCGACCCACTCATTTTCAGAGAAAATCATAGATTGATTTGGGTTGGAAGGGACCTTAAAGATCATCAAACCCAACCCCCCTGCCATGGACAACTCCCAGGTTGCTCCAAGCCCCATCCAACCTGACTTTCAACACCTCCAGAGATGGGGCATCAACACCAGGTGTTTACTGACCCAACCAGACTGTCTCCTGGCACAGGTCAGGGCTGGCTGGGGACTCTCATTCTCTTTTTTCCCCTCTCTGGTTGTCCCAGGATGTCAGGGTTTAACACTGAGCTGGCAATTAAACCCAATGCCAGATGCTCTCCATGAATCCCCCTCCCCTCCCTGATAAAGGAAGGAGAGAGAATAAGGGAGAGAGACTCATGGGCTGGGAACTAAACTACACAGCTTTAATGAAACAGGAATGATAAATAGGAAAAAGGACTAAATCTATACAAAGAGACAGGAAAATTGATCCCAGGTTCCTCCCCCCTGCCCCCCAATAACTCTCACATCAGCACCAAAGCTGCAGGGCAGCCCTGGGAAAGTCCAGGCTGGAATCCTGGAGTCAGCAGCAGTTGGGAGCTGGAGGCAGGAACACACAGATTCAGGCTGGGATGGATCAGGAGCACAGGCAGAGGAATGGATGGAATCCTCCCAGGATGCTGAAGCAAAGAGGGAGAGGGGAAGAAGGGGAAGCAGGAAGGGGTTTGGCCCTCGTGAGCCCTCAAATTTATACTGAGTATGAGGTGTATGGGATGGAACACTCTGTTTGGTCAATTTTGGCCAACTGTCTTGTCTGTTCCTCCCCAAAGGAGGGGCTCAGGTGGGACCTTTTTACTCCTTTTCTCCTTCCAGATGGCAAAATGTTCCTCAGAGCTGAGCAGTGCCCTTGGTTCTGCTGTAACTCAAAACATGGAATGTTATCAGTCCTAGGAGCAGAAAATATCAGAGAAACTTGCTGTTAATTTCTACTTTGAAGAGACTGAGCTGCAAGCAAAAGTACAAGACAAAAAATCACCTTTATCCTGCCCCAAACCAGGACACAGGGTCACAGCTGAGCACAGGGAACCTCTCTCTCCCTCTTTCCCACTCCCTCCCTCCTCTTCCATTAAAGTGGAGCCCTCATGCATTGCACCAGGAACTTTGTCATAACATAGAAGCAGGGGATGTCTGGATAATTCCCTGCCATCAGCTCAACTACATCCCATTTTCTAAGATATTGGGGAATTTTTGGTCTGTGTTGCACAAGGCTCAGCCAATATCTCTGCCTTGCTTGGTAAAGCAGTTACACAGCCTGGCCTGGCTTTCATTTGATACTTTTGTTGTTTTTCTTGAGCGGATTTTTTTCTCCCCTGTATCTGATGACATTCTTCTCTCTTCCAGCTTGATCCTTGCTGGGAGTTTGATTCATCTGACCTAACACAAGGGTCTTGTTTTGGGTGGGACGAAGGTGACCAGCCCAAGTGCGGGGACCTCCAGGGTGACAGATGCCATCACTGAGCACTGGAAAAGCTGAAAGAAAAGGAACAGAAAGGACAAAGGTGAATGGAAGACAAGGTGTTGCTTTACAAAATAGTTCAGTGCCTTAAAAAAAAACAAAAAACCAACAAAACAACCAAAAAATCAGGATGTCCTGAGGCATCCATGACCATGGGTGACCCCATAACCATCCCTATGGCTCCATCAGCTTCCCACAGAAAGGAATTTCCCAGAATCTGTACCTTTTGGTGTTAAATAAACCTGGTTCAAAGGCAGGGAAAGATCCAGAGCTCAGCCTGGGGATTCCAGGGAAGATGGATGGTTAGGGAATATCCACAGAGAGGCCATTAAGCTGGCTGGGGGGCTGATCCAGGTCTTTGGGCTGTGATAATGAGGTTAAGCACCCAAATATCTTTCATGGCAATGACTTGCCTGGCTTTAACTCCCCGGGCACCTTCATCCCAGATTGGAGAAGCCACTTGGGATGGTTTGAAGGAGCTTCGAGCTCCCACCAGTTGGAGAGGAGTGGATTTCAGGCTCCAGGCAGCAGGTTTTCGGGATGGATCTTTTTGGTCCCATGGCTGAAGCTTGGTTTTCCAGGGAATTTTCCTTCCTGAGCTTTTCCCTTCCTGAAACGTGGCCAGCAGATCCAGAGGGCTGATTCCTACCCTTTATTCTGCCCTTCTGAGACCTCCCCTCAAATGCTGCATCCCAGGCTGGTGTCCCCATCATAGGAAGGACATGGATCTGTTGGGATGAGTCCAGAGGAAGCCGCAAAGCTGATCCAGGGGCTGAAACTATGAGGAGCTGGGATTGTTCAGCCTGGAGATGAGAAAATTCCAAGGGGACCTTAGAGCTGCCTCCCAATCCCTAAAGGGAACCTCCAGGAAGGATGGAGAGGGACAGGAGAAGGGGAAACGGATTGAAAGTGAAGAAGAGGTTTAGGAAGTTCTTCAGGAGAAGGGTGCTGAGACTCTGGACCAGACTGCCAAGAGAAGCTGTGGCTGGAGGTGTTCAAGGTTGGATGAAACTCTGAGCATCCTTGTCTGGATGAGAGATGGAGAAGATTTTCCATCTAATTTCTTCCTAATGTCTAACATAAAACAAAAATTAAATAAATAAAATTTTGAAAAAACGTAAAATGAAATGAAACAAACCAAACTAAACTAAACTAAAATAAAAAAGCCAATGTGCTGAGGGACATGTCTCAGTGGTGACCTTGGCAGTGCTGGAGGAATGGTTGGGCTGGATGATCCCAAAGGTCTTTTCCAACTGAAATAATCCCATTGTTTCGTGATATTCTGATTCTGTGATTTTTTTATTTTTTTTTTTTTCTGCCAACAGGAAGGCAGTGGAGGGAGATCCGGGCTGTCACCCCTAGGTGGCATCTCCAGCCTGTGCAGGAACCATCTCCAAGTTGTCTTGCCGGGGGTGACAACCCTGGCACCAGTCGGAACCACAGCCCCAGGTCCAGAACCAGCTCAGGGTTTTTCTAAAGCCCTGGCCAGACACCACCACCACCACATCCTTGGGGATTTTTTTTTTTTTCTTCTTCAGCCCAGCAGGACCCTTCTCCCTGGGCTTGAAATTCCAGCACACACATCTCTTTGGGATCCTGCTCTGGAATTCAGCCCATCCCAAGCACTGCTCCCCTCTGCTTTGCCTCCAGACCCTCACCAGCTGGGCTTGAAGCTGGGTTTGAAATTTGGAAGAGAAAACCCAGAGGAGCCCCTGATTTGCTCAAGAGGCAGGAAAAAAGATTTCCTGATTTCCCTGGATGCTGCTGCTCTCCAGCAGCTGAGGGGGGAGGGAGCTGCTTGGGGTTGCTGCTGATCCAGGTCCCTCTGGGGACTCCAGTTTGGTTGAGCCCAGTTTGCAAAAGGTTCCCATCTGCTCATAACCTTGCTGGGCTGCTGCTGTCCCTGCTCATCCCCTTCCTGACACCTTCCCCCCTCACCCCAACCTTCCTCCTCCACCTCCCCATGTTCCCCAGCTCCTCCCTGGGACTCCCAAATATTCCCAGCCAGGCTGCTGGCAGGTTCCCCTCTTTGCTCTGCCCAAACTGGGAAGGGGGAAGAGGAACTGCTGAGAGATCCCAGCTCCTGGAAACCTCAGCTGAGGAAATTCCAGGCACTTGTCTACCCCCTGCAAGCCCAAACTGGATGGATTAAACCCACCAGTGTCTGATTGCAGGGTCCTAGAAACAATCCCAGCCTGGTTTGCATTGGAAAGGACTTTAAGGATCACCCAGTGCCATGGGCAGGGACACCTCCCACCAGCCCAGGCTGCTCCAAGCCCCATCCAACCTTCAACACTGCCAGGGATGGGGCAGCCACAGCTTCTGGGGGCACCCAGGGGCTCAGCACCCTCACACCAAAGAAATTCTCCCTCCCATCTCCCCTCTTGCAGTTGGAAACCCTTCTCCCTCATCCCATCCCTCCAGGCCCTTGTCCCAAGTCCCTCCCCAGCTTCCCTGGAGCCCCTTCAGGCACTGGAAGTGCTCTAAGGTCTCCCCATTGCAGCTTTCTCTTCATTCTGAACACCCCCAACTCTCAGCCTGGCTCCAGAGCAGTGTTAGAGCCACAAACTTGGTCTCCATCTGTTCCCCCCATGTCTAAATCCCTTCCTCAGTGGCATTTGGCTCTGACCACAGCTCCAGATGCACATCCCAGGGCTCATCCCTGCCTTGCTTTGAAAGTGTGCCCCTTATCTGGGTGTGTGGACCTGGCTGGGATTTCGCCCAGGAATCCACTTTGCTTCTCAAAAAAAAAAAAAAAATACACCTTTGAAAATTTATTTTACTTCTGGTTTGATTCTTGAAAGCCCCTTGTAAAGCCCTGGCTGATGGAGCTTTGTTGCTGGGAGAGCTGGAAAGGGAAGAGGGTCTTGGGGCAGGGGGAAGAAATGTTGATTAGAAGTTAGAATTTGCATTTAAAAGCTTTTTTTTTTTTTTTAATTGGGGAGAAGGAAAAAAAGGTGCCTGATTTTGTTTGTTGAGTTAAAGAGAGTGTGAGAGCTGAGCTGGGGCTCTGAAATCCCTAGGTTTGGGTGGGAGCCTGCAAGATCTGCCACAATTCCTTCCAAAAATCCTGCCAAAGTCCTTTCTCCCTCTGGAAGAGGTCAAAGGGATGGAGGGGCTTTAGGAAGCAGCTTGCTGACCCACATCTCTGCAGAGCAGGAGGTTGTCCCCACCTGGGGACCTGCTCAGTCCCTTGGGAGGGGGGAGGGAAGCTCCAGCACCTTGGCAGAAATCACCTCTGCTCCCCCTTGGGCTGCTGAGGGTGCAGGAGGAGCATTCCCTGGAGGAACAGCAGGCAGGAAAAGGCAGGTGGGATCTCTGCCCACAGGTGGTGACCCCTTGGAGATTTGTTTAGTGCTGAGCAGGTAGCACCGTGCAGGAGCCAAGGACAAGGACACTTCCCTTCTCTTTCAGACCATTTTACCTTGCTAAGGAATTTCTTGAGGTCACCCTGAGGTCACCAAGCCCTTAGAGCATCCTTCTGAGGTTGGACCAGGCTGGCATCCTCCTGCAGAGCCCAGCAGCTCAGCCTCCTCATCTCAAGCCCTGGTTCCTCCAGGCTGGAAGAGCAGAATGGATCCCTGGAGGACACCCTGACCTCAGCTGCTTGTACAAGGGGGGGGGAAGAGACCTCCTGGCAAGCCCACCACTGATTAAATTACTGAACCTGCACGAGAGGAGGAGTTTGCAAGGGGCCTGGAGTGATAGGAAAAGGGGCAATGGTTTGAAGTTAGAGCAGACTTAGACTGGATGGTAGGAAAAAAGTTCTTGACCATGAGGGCAGTGGGAAAATGGCAGAGGTTGCTCAGGGAGGTGGTTGAGATGTTCAAGGTGGGGCTTGAAGGCTTTGGGCATCCTTGATCTGAGTGAGGATGTCCCTGCTTCCTGCAAGGTTTGGACTGGGTGACCTTGAGAGGTCCCTTCCAACCCCAGTCCCTCTGTGTCAAGCTTTAGGAAGCAGAGCAGGCAATGCTGGGAGAGCTGGGGGACTTCTGGGCTAGGATTAGCTGTCAGAAAGATGAACCAGCACTAGAATTCCCCAGAAGGATGGAGAATCACAGATGATGTCCCCGGAGAGCTGGGGGAACAGCTGCTGCACTCCGGGTCTGCCCTCCTTCCCCCTGCCTGCTGCTCCACACCTTGGTTTAGGTTAAGAGCTTTTTAGCAACTTCCAAGCCTCCAGCATGCTCCAGGCACTCTGGAAGAACCAAATTTCCTCCCTGTGGCTTTCCAAAGGGAAATACTGGTGAGGTTTTGACGGTGGCAGAAGTGACAGCTTCCCACATAACAGCTGTGACCTGCATGATCTGCCCTTGGAAGTCCCCAGGGAAAATATCCCCTGGACCAGAATTTCTTGGAGGGCATTTCTGTGTCTCATTTGATCTGTTTCAACACCTGTAGCTCTGAGGTATCCTTTCATCTGATGTTAAATATCACACACACACACCCCAACCCCCGACTGAAAGGTCCCAGCCTGATTTTCCAGGTGCCTTATAAAAATCAAATAATCCCTTTTTGGTTCTCCCTGGATTGGGTGCTTTTTTAGTCACATTCTCCAGCTTTTCTTGTCTCATTTTCCTGTTTGGATGGAAGGTGAATGTTCACACAGGTTCAGGCTCTTGAGCCTGAACACAAATCAATATTGTGGGGCTCCCAGTGAACCTGAGCAACACAACCACTTTTAGTCTGCCTAAGGAAAAGAAAACAGAGCCCATTCCTTCCCAGGGGGGAGGAATTCATGGAGCAGGTGATGCCTTTCTTTCAAAAGGCTCTCTCAGCCTTGAGCAGGGTTGAATTTTGCATCGTGGATCCTGCTGAGCACCTTCCAGCTGGAAGCAGCTTTGAGCAGACCAGTCCAGGGCCAAACTGGAGTCAAACCTTGGAAAATTAGTTAATTCAGCTCTTTATGCTCATGTTAATGGGAATGTGGAGGCTGGGTTGAGTCATCCTGTGTAACAACAAAACCTCCAGCAGAAAAAGCTTAGCCCACATCCCTGCTCTGGAGTGGGTGTCAAAGCTCAGGAGCTGGGACAGTGGCTTTAGCTGAGCTAAAAAGGTACATGTGCTGTTATTTCACCTTGTGCTGGCATGGGGACAAGGAAACAGCTCCAGCTGCTGCCCATCCATCCCCTGCCTGTGCTCCAAATACAAACCCAGAGCTGGGTTCTGAGCTGCTTTCTCTGGGTGACTGGCAGGAAGGCTGAGTAGAGAATTGGATTAGAGGCTGAGAGCTGCAGATCCCAGCCCTGCTCCAGGGTTCCAGCCCTCTGGAAGCTGTCAGCTCTGCAGCAAGCAGGAAAAAGCAGAGGAAATGGATGGGGAGGGAGGAATGAGCTGGAGCAGACATCAGGACGTGAGGGGGGAGGCAGCTGGGAGGGTTGTGCTGCTGGATTTGGTCCTGCTGGACCACAGAGCTGGAGTTTTGGGGATGATGTTCTGGGTGGTGGGGAAACACATCCAGTGGGGACATATCTGGGGAGGATTGTCCTTCCCTGGTGCCCACCTGGGGCTGACCCTGGGGAGCTGGGAGATCAGGATCCTCTGCTGCCCAGCATCAGAGCAGATGGAGCCTGACCCAGGCTGTACGGTCACTAATGAGCATCACTCCCACCACTGGGCCTCCACTGGTTATTTCAGGTCAAAATATCTTCAGGCAGAAGCCTGGATGTGAAAAGTTGCCTCTGGCTTCATACCTGGCTCCATCCCAGATAGCCCAGGACATGCATGATGGAGGTGGAGGAGTCAGGCTGCAAGGGAGAGATCAGCAAGTGGGATGTGATGCTTTGCAGAGAGGTGGGAAAGGAGGAAAAGCAGCTCTTCTCTTCTCTTCTCTTCTCTTCTCTTCTCTTCTCTTCTCTTCTCTTCTCTTCTCTTCTCTTCTCTTCTCTTCTCTTCTCTTCTCTTCTCTTCTCTTCTCTTCTCTCCTCTCCTCTCCTCTCCTCTCCTCTCCTCTCTTCTCCTCCCCTCCAGCTTTTCCATCACTTCCCCCAGTACCCACCACATCTGTACTTGTGTACAGCCACAGCTGGAGAAACAGAGGAGCTGGAAAGCTGCTGGACTCATCAGATGTCAGGAGAGAGTCTGGGGGATGATTGGGAGGAATATATGTGCCAGCATCCCCAAAGAGGCAAAGAAAACTGGGCTGAGAGGATGCAAAACTGGACACCAGTTGGCCCAACCTCTTTTCACTGGCCAGGCAAACTATTTTTTCCCAGCACCATCCACCCTGACCATGAATGTTCTCCTAGGGCCACGTTCTTGGGCTTAGGGAAGACAGAGGAGAGTGGTTTTGGAGGACAGGGTCACACAGGACACCGCCAACAACAGCTGCCTCCCTTTTCAGGTTGGGTTTCCCTGCAAGCAGATGGAGATGGAGCCTTGAGCTTTGAAGAGAGACATCCCCAGACCAGAGCTCATTCCCCATGTGTCTGTCAGTCACCCTCATCCCAAACATCCTGGTTGGTTGTTTGAGGAACCCTGGCTGCCTCCCAGCTCCCAGCACCATGGCCAAACTGGTCTTGGCACCAACTCCCCTTCTAATTAAGGCAGAAGAGAAAGAAGGGAAAACCTTCAAAGAAATCCCACCAGCAGCCCTTACAGGAAAGGTTAAGACCTACCCAAGAAGTTGTCTGATCCCAATCCTCTTCATCCCCTTCCCAGCACTGTCTCCCAAGACCTCCCTGAAAGCACTGGGTCACTGTCTCTGCCCTTCATGCCACCACAGAGATGCTTTTTAGAGAATTTCACATTATGTTTGGATTTTTAGTTTATTTTCTTTTGCTGCTTTTTTGCTCTTTGCACTGAGGCCCTGTGCGTCATTCCTTCAGGGTTTTATTTGATTGCCTTTTGGAGATGAGGAGATTAATATTTCATCAAATGTACAGGGAATAAATAACCAGATCTGAAAGACATCCAGAATCTCTCCTTCCTTGACTGGCATTTATAGGCCTGAGGAGTGGAGAGGCATTTTTGCCACAAGCTGTTTGTGAAGAAGTCACAATCCTTTCTGTGATCTCTGCAGGACATTTCTATCACCTAGGGCATATCCATAGAATCACCAAATGGTTTGGGTTGGAAGGGACCTTAAAGCCCACGAAGTGCCACCCCTGCCATGGGCAGGGACACCTCCCACCAGCCCAGGCTGCTCCAAGCCCCATCCAACCTTCAACACTGCCAGGGATGGGGCAGCCACAGCTTCTTGGGGCACCCAGGGGCTCAGCACCCTCACACCAAAGAATTTCTCCCTCCCATCTCCCCTCTTGCAGCTGGAAACCCTTCTCCCTCATCCCATCCCTCCAGGCCCTTGTCCCAAGTCCCTCCCCAGCTTTTCTGGAGCCCCTTCAGGCACTGGAAGTGCTCTAAGGTCTCCCCATTGCAGCTTTCTCTTCATTCTGAACACCCCCAACTCTCAGCCTGGCTCCAGAGCAGTTTTAGAGCCACAAACTTGGTCTCCATCTGTTCCCCCCGTGTCTAAATCCCTTCCTCAGTGGCATTTGGCTCTGACCACAGCTCCAGATGCACATCCCAGGGCTCATGCCTGCCTTGCTTTGAAAGTGTGCCCCTTATCTGGGTGTGTGGACCTGGCTGGGATTTCGCCCAGGAATCCACTTTGCTTCTCAAAAAAAAAAAAAAAAAAAAAAAAAACACCTTTGAAAATTTATTTTACTTCTGGTTTGATTCTTGAAAGCCCCTTGTAAAGCCCTGGCTGATGGAGCTTTGTTGCTGGGAGAGCTGGAAAGGGAAGAGGGTCTTGGGGCAGGGGGAAGAAATGTTGATTAGAAGTTAGAATTTGCATTTAAAAGCTTTTTAAAAGGTCTCCCCATTGCAGCTTTCCCTTCTCCAGGCTGAACAGTCCCAACTTTCTCAGCCTGGTTCCAGAGCTGAGCTTCTCCAGTTGGATCAAGAATCATTTTCATGGCCTCCTCTGGACCCACTGAACCATCTCCATGTTCTTCTCATGATGCTGGGATCCTGCATCCCTTGCAATACGTGCAACATCCCAGCTGTGGTGATACCACTGGCAGGTCCCCAGGGGCACATGTGTCTCTTTGCCTAAGCAGAGCTGCTCCAGCCCTCTCCCATGGAACAGCATCACCTACACCCCCGCCCCCAAAACCCACCCACATCCATGCAACAGCTCCAGCACCTTGCGAAGCAGGATGGGTGCTGCTGGTGCTGATGAAGAGGACAAGTGGGTGCTGGCAGTGTTGGGCATTTTTCTGTCCCAGCACTTCTGGCTGCTGGATTGATGGGTTCCAGTCTCCAGAGTAAAACCACAGAGGGCTTTTTGGTTTGTGTTTTTTGGGGCTTTTTTTCCCAACCACAGCCTGCGGGGAAATGCCAATCTGCTGGCTGGCAAATTTTGATTGACTTAGCTAAAAGCATTTTGATTGAGGAAAATAATAATTATAACTATTATTGTCATTACTTTAGCGTTCAGCCATGAGGTTTAATTAGCTGGAAAACAAAAGCTTTTGTGTTCCTAGTCCATTCACAAGTGACACTTCCTCCCCAAAGGACTTTGAAAACTATGACAAGCCCTTTTCAGAAACTCAGAAATCAAAGGAGACACTCAGCGAGATCCCCAAGCCCTGTGCATTTCCCACCTACCTTGAAATTCCTTCTTTTAATTGGCTTTTTTGGTGTTTTTCCTAACTTCTCTTGACACATGCAGCCCAAGGAGGGGAGAAGAAAGGACAGGAGGGAATTTTCCATGTACTGAAAGGATCCATTTCTGCAGGGAGCAAGGAGGCAGAACCCAACCCAACCCAGCCCGTGGTTGAGCTGGGTTCTCCTCCTCCCAGGAGGACTCTGATTTTCCCCCCTGCCTGACCACATGGATATTTCTTTATCTCCAGCAGAGTTTGATGGGATGAAGAGGGGTGTGAAACACCCAGAGGCTACCCAAGCTTTTTGTGAGGTCTTTAAGGGCCAAGAGATTTTTCCTGCCAGCACAGCTCTAAGGTAAGAACTTTCAGAGGAGGTTGGTAACTGAGTGAAAAGCCTTTGGCTTCCCACCCTGCAACAGGTTTGGGGTTTAAGTTTTCCTTCTCTTCCTTTGGGAACAGACATAAGGCTTGGAGGGACAAGGCAGTCACATACAACAGGGACACCTGAATTTGGGACACAATTAGATGATGTAGGAACCTGAAATGAGGGGAACCTCAGCCCAGGAACCCCTTTCTTCTGTCTGGCAGCAGCATCTTCTGCCCCTCCCTGCAGGCTGAGGAAGAGGTAAAAGGGGCAGACAGGGATAGAAAACCTGAATCTGGATTTTAAAACTAGGGCATAAAGCAAGTCCTCAGGGAGAAATTTCCTGGGTTGGGTTGGGTTGTTTGGGTTTGTTTTTTTTTTTTTCCTCTGCCTGCAGTCCCTAACACAGCTCCAGGTGCTGTTCCTCTGACCCAGACCTCCACTCAGCAACACCGAAAAACATCCTCAGCCATTTGTGCAGGAAAGAAACAAGCCCAACACACGGATAGGGAAACTGAGGCACACCACTGATCTCAGCATTTTCCACCAAGAAGCCAAACCCCACTTTTCCATACCTGACCTCTATATCCACGACACCCAGGATTATTTTCCCCCCTGGGAAGCAAAGCCCACGCTGCTCCTGCTGCCCCACATGGGGAGCAGTGACACACGTGTCACCTTCCCCTGGTGCTGGCATCGGTCTCATCCCTGTTGTGCAAGATGGACACATGGAATTGTGTGGTTTTCCCAGGGAAGGGGAGGGGATGGCTGCAGGGGACAGTGTTGGAGCACTGCAGTGGTGTGAGTCAGACACAGCCCCATGGAGCTGCTTAGAAACAGGAGTGTCAAACATACAGTCACATAATAATAATAATAATAATAATAATAATAATAATAATAATAATAATAATAATAATAATAATAATAATAATATAGTAGTAATACTACTAGTAATAATAATACTACCAATAATATTAATGTTAATAATACTACTACTAATAATAAATAGCAAAGGCATATAAAATCAGGCTAAATCACTTCTCTCCCTCCTTCCTGGAGATCCAATATTCTTCTCCATTCTCCCCAGCCCTAATCCCCATCTCCCACGTTTCTCCCTGTGCCTCACCGAGGAGTTTGGGATTAACCATGACGAATGGACTGATTTCCTTGTCTCAGGGACTCTTTTATTTTTATTTTGCCACATCTGACAAGTTGCATTTTACTATAAATCCCCTCTATGAGGCCTTTCAAGCCACACCTCGGCTGTTTCCCTGATGTGTGGGGATGGAATTATCTTCACAGCCCTGGCAACAAATTCCTTTGACTAAAAATAGTTGATTTTCGTTTTTATTTTCTTCGGGTCACCTCCCACATTGGGAGACAAATGTGGCTAGTGCAAATGTCCCACTCGGTGGCCAGGGGCCACTAAGAATGGCTAAGGACAATCCCCAGGGCCTTGGAGGGGGAATGGGGTGTCCAGTGCTCCCCCCTTTCAAAGTGCCTCCTGTTTCCTGGGGTGCACAAAGCCCTGAGAAGCCCCCCAAAACCAGAGCCTGTGTCCCAGGTGTGCTCTGGCTGAATCCAGGTTGTTTCCAAGGGTGGGACCTTTCTCTTTTGTAGAGAAATTTGCATTTTCATTCGGACATCTGGAAGTAAAAGGTAAAGCAAGGGGGTGAGGGGGGGGGCTCTGGAGCTGTCTCATCCTGTCACCTGTCAGAGGGAGGGATGTTGGAAGACCTAAGAAACAAACAGTTTCCTGAATTTACCTCAGCTTTACATATTTTCAAACTTCTTTGCCAAAGCTACGAGCCAGCTGATTCAATCCATCTAATGCCTAAAGATTTCTCACTGTGATTTTTATTCCTTTTAATTTCTGGGCCAGGAGCATTTACCCTTTGGGGGCTGGGCTGGATCGTTGGGTGCTCCCCACACCTTTGGGGTTCAGCTCTGTCTGGCCACTTGTGCCTTGGTCCAGGAAGGATCTTGGCCACCTCCAGCCCTCTCCCAGGCTCCAGAGGCAGACAGCAGCTTGGTGAAGATGGATGGAGGCTTCAGCTGGGAATCCTTCATGGGCACTGCCCTCCTATTGATCCATCTGCCAGAAGGAGATGGTACCATGGTCTGCAGCCCTCCCCAGAGGTGGAGGCTGTGGCTGGGAGGACAAAGGGAGGGTGGTCCAGCACCCCAAGAGGATGATGCTGGATGCACCAGCAGCGGGTAGGGGAAACACCTTTGGTCCCCCCAAGAGGGTGACCCCAATGGCAATATTTTCCCTCATTCCTTTTCCACAGCCCCTCTTGGTTCTCCTCAAGGAAAGAAGAAACCAGGACTTGCTGCCCACCCTGGGCAGGTGGATCCTGGCCTGTTCAGAAGGTGGGCAGAGCAGTGGCTCACAGAGGGGGTGACCTCCCCCAAGCCCCTGAGAGGTACAGAGGGATGCCCTGAAAACTGCCCTGGCACAGAGGAGTTTCACCCAGAGAGAGATTCATCCAGCTCAGAGATTTCCCCAGGAGGTCCACCCAGAGATTCATCCAGCTCAGAGCTCGACCCAAACCTGACCACTGCATCCCCAAGAGAGGAGGGGAAAGGGCAGAGAGAGGGATGAGGGGGCAGAAAAGAGAGGATCGGGGGGGAGAAAGGGGGAAGAGAGAGGGAGGAGGAAGGGGGGAAACCTGGCATGGGGGGAGCAGGGGGTGGATGGAGGTCCCTGAGCCAGTGGGAAGTTTCTGCAGCTAAAGATGCTGCGGGAGGAAAAGAGAAAGGGAGATGAGGAGGGGGGGAAGTATGGGGGGATGATAAATGAAATAAAAGGCGAGTTGGAAGGCAATCGGGAGGTGGAGGAAGGAAAAGGGGAGGAGGAAGAGGAAGAGGAGGGGGAGGGAAGCTGGTGAGGAGCGGTGGAGCCCAGAGCCGGGCAGCGGGAACCCAGGAGCAGCAGCCGATGGCTGAGCCGAGGAAGGAGGGAGGGAGGAAGGCACCTGCCAGCCTGGCTGCAGTTCTGGCCAGGTTCCTCTGCACCAAACCCTGAGGATTTTCCTTCATCCCGAGAGCAGCAGGAGCGGGCATTGCTGCCAGCCATGCCCCGGAGCACTTGGAGCTAAGGATGGTGTCCAGCCTACATCCTGCCCTCCTCCTCCTCCTCCTCGTCCAGGTAAGATGCTTTTAAGTCTTCTCCTCCCAGCTGGATCCTCCTGCCTCCCCTCCGCATCCTGCATCCCTCGCTGTCTCCGCGGTGACTTTTCCGTTTCTTTGGAGGAAGGGAAAAAGTCAAAAGAGAAAGCGCTACACAAAAGGATCCTCGGGAGAATTCCTCCAGTCCAGAGGCGGGGGTTTGGCAAGAGCTCCCGATGCCCCCCCCCCCCCCAAAAAAAAAAAAAAAAACCTAGCAGGGAAAGAGCTGGAGTCAGTGAAAAGATCGTAGGATCGTGAAAGAGGGGGGAAGCTCAAGCCAGGTCCTCCCAAGCACAGTGCAGCTCTCCCAGCATCTCCCCAGCCTCCC
Source organism: Phaethornis superciliosus (assembly GCA_023637945.1). Classification (NCBI taxonomy): domain Eukaryota; kingdom Metazoa; phylum Chordata; class Aves; order Apodiformes; family Trochilidae; genus Phaethornis; species Phaethornis superciliosus. Next base: position 519,387 of record JAJQWJ010000029.1, read on the forward strand.
AGTATAACCAGTTTCCCCCAGACTGCTGGGAGGGAGCGGTAGCTCTTGGGGGGGGGGGGGGGGGGGGGGGGGGAGGGGGAGGGTGGCGGATGGGGCCAAGACAAACGAGTTGTTTAATTGTAGCTCCCTTAATTGATTTGCCAAAGAATCCTCTCCTTTCCCCCCCCCGCAAAGCACAAGACTTTGCTCTCTGAATTGCTGCCTGCGGAACCGTAGCCGCTAATTTTGCAGCTCTGCACAAAATGCAAATGCTTTGTCAGAAGCGATATCCCTCCCCCCCGAGGGCCCATCAAGCAAGGAAATGTTCCCAGCCCTCAGCACGTTTAGAATCCCAAACCTCGGAGGGGAAAGGTTATTCCAGCGAAAACGTTATTCCAATAAAGCCATGGAGGCAGTTCAACGAAATGATGAGGTTTGGGGTTGAAACCTCTGCGTTGAAGAGGATTAAAAGGCAAAAATTAAATAGAAAAAAAATTCTCTGGCTCTTTTTGAAATGCTGTTTTAGTGGCCCGGTTGTGACTGCAGAGTTGACAGAAAATAAAAAGCAGGGGCTCAGCCCTCCGGGGCAGCACCGGGAAGGTTCCTACCCCACGACTTGGTTCCAGGCAGGAGTCTTCAGCTGCAGCTTTGGGATAAAAAAAAGTTCTCACCTGAAGGATGCAAAGGGCTGATGTGATGCTCAGGAGGTGGTACCTGGAAGGCAAAGGAATCACCCCCCGGGGGAGTGACATCAGGGGACAGGGAGATGTCCCTCCAGGCTGGTGGCACCCTGGCCACCTCCAAGCAGGTCTGAGGGGGCAAATCCTTCAGTCAGGTTTTCCAAAGCCACCTTCCAGCCCATGGCTGTAGTCCTGGCAAGAAGTGCTGCTTCTTGTCCTCCTTTCCAGTGCTGCTCCACCAGCCAGCTCTTCAAACATCCCTTGGGGGTAACATCCAGAGTCTGGAACCTTTTCCTGCAGGCTCAGAGCCAAGGGAAGGATCCATCCCATCCTGACACCCTGGGAAACCTCAGTAAAGGTCCAGTGCTCATCCCTGCCCCTGTGTCCCAGACTTTTCTTCTTCCACCCCAAGTGGCACACGAGGCAGGAGGCTCAGCCAAGCTGGTTCCAGGCAGGAGTGTTCAGTTTGGGATAAAAAAAGTTCTCACCTGAAGGATGCAAAGGACTGATGTGCACCAGGTGACCCCCCTTGACAAGTTGGTCTTTGGTTTGGAAGCTCTTTTGCTGAGCAGCTACTTTCTCCTACAGCCTTTCTCCTCCCTGTCCCTGCTCAGAGAAGCTCTTTCATGGTTCTGTTCCCCAGTTCAGGTTTGGGTTGGTTCTGATGTCAGAAATGGAGGTGATGAGCCAGGGCAGGATTTCTTCTCCCCAACCCACTTGTCCCCTTGGCCAATATGTGGGGACAGCACTGGCAAAGGCTCAGAGCAGCTGCAAGAGGGGCAGGGGTGTGTACAAAAAGTGGTCAGGAAAAAAACAGCCCAAAGGCCTTGAGACACAGCTCCCATCCTCTGCTCAACCTCTCCAGGCTGGGGGACTTCCCTTGTTATCCATAGGTGTTCCCTGAAAGTGTTCTGGTAAAAACAGAGCCAAATGCTTCCAGAGTTTGAGAGCAAAACCTGGGCTGGGCTTGGGACAAAAAAACAACCCAGGCAGAGAGAAATCTCCTCAGCCAGCTCAAAAAAAAACCCAAAAAAATAAAAAACAAAACCAAAAGAAACACCTACTCTACAGAGCATCCCTTTCCAGTCAAACCAGATGCAACAGGAGCTGGGATGGGGACTCCCAAGGGAGCAGAACCCACGGGTGAGAAAAATCCCTGCAGCCAGGGTGGTTGGAGGTGACCCCACCACCCCAGGGTCCCCATCCCCACCCATCAGCTCCCTCTGCCCCCCCAGCTATGGTTGGAACCTTGAAGGTCTTTTCCAAGCCAGGTAATTCTGTGACCTCTCCAGTTCCAGCCCTGGGGAAAACCCAAACCCCATCTTAATTTGCTAATTAGTCCAGGAGACATCCATCTTCCTGCCCTGAGCTGTCAGCCTGGAGCTTCTTGGGAGATCTCAAGGCTTTTCTCTGGGTAGCCTGGTTGGGGGTGGGGGGAGTGTTTGATGTTTGATTGGGAGGCGAATGCATTCATTAATTAATATCTGTGGAATGCTTTGGAGAGGGGAAAGCACTGCAGGGGGACATTAATTCCTAATGGTTATTAATTGAATTCTGCTGCTTGGGTCAGTGGCAGGTCACAGGCACTGCCATTCTGCCTGTGGTTCTGCTGCTCACACCCCCAGCAGAGAGCCAGAACCCCCCCCAAAACCTCCTCCTGCCCTTCACCTGTCACCTTCTGTCCTTCAAAGGGCTTTAAACCCCCAACCCCACCCCCCATGATATTGCAGCAGGACATGGGTCCTGATGTGTGTGATCTCTCCCCTGGGGCACGGTGCAGCCTGAGCCACCTCTGTGCCTCAGTTTCCCTTCTGGGGACAGCCCTGACTCGGTGGGTGGTGGGACACTGAGCCCAGCTGGGGTTGGCTGTTTGGGGGGTGTAGGAAGCACTGGGGCAGAACGAGGTTCTGGTGGCTGAGCTCTGCAGCAAGGGCTGGGAGGGGGGTGGGAGGGTGGCTGATCCCACTGGGGGTGAAAGAAAGGAGCTTGGACCATCCTGAGGTCCTCAACCATCAGTGGGCAACTCATCAGTGCCTGGGGCCTCCCTGGGTGTCTAACAGCAATATTTGTAGAGCTGGGTGCTAGGTGCTGAGGCAGTGGAACCACTGGTGGCTCCCAAAGGAGCAGGGCAGGACCTCCAGCAGATCCCTTGTCCCCATGGAACCAACTCCCCAGGCTGACCAGGCCCAGGATCTCCGTGCCAAGCAGTTGCTTCCAGAGCAGCAGATGGCTTTGCTGCTTTTCTTTGCCATGCTGACGCTCTCCAGGATTTTGGCAGAAAGAGAGAGGTCGTGGGGGGTCTTCTCTTCACCTCAGACATCGGTTGCCATAGCCTCATGTCCAAGCAGGGCCAGGAGGGTAGAGGGACACAAAAATGACCCATCACAAATCCTGGAGCTGTGGAGATATTCTTGGCTTCAACCCTGGCAGGCTGGGACACGCTAGGTGCCATGTGGCACCTCCTGGCAGGGATGCTCTGGAGGTGAAGCTCTTCAAGGACAGAGTTTTGAGCCCTTCTCCCTGCAAAGCCTGGGGAGGGGGTTAAAATAACCCCCAAAACAGAGGAGAGTCAGAGTAGAGGATCAGGATGCTTTGGGATAAACCTCCTGGAGCTGGGGCTGAGGGGGGGGGAACCCTTTGTGTCTTTCAAGAGCGTTGGCCATGGTGCAAGAGCCTGGTAAAAAACTCTTTGGGGTCCTGGTGTTTTGGGGGGAATGTGGGATTTTTTTTTTTTTTTTTCTTTCCTTTCTTCCTTCTGTAGCTGTTTCAGCTCGTTTGCAAAGCCTGCAAAGAGCCAGAAGCTGCAACCCAGCCATACCCCCTCTAGCTGTAGCTTGGGCCATGTCACTGCTCAGTGCCAAGATCTCTCCCTGTGCCTGGAAGGAGAACAAGCACTGCCAAGCTGGAGCAGGCTGGGATTAGGAGAAACCCATCCTATTAACACCTGAGAGCCTGGACAGGTGAGAAGTTGTAGAAGCATCAAATCCCAGGCTGGCTTGCATTGGAAAGGACCTCAAAGCCCCCCCAGTGCCACCCCTGCCATGGGCAGGGACACCTCCCACCAGCCCAGGCTGCTCCAAGCCCCATCCAACCTTCAACACTGCCAGGGATGGGGCAGCCACAGCTTCTGGGGGCACCCAGAGGCTCAGCACCCTCACCCCAAAGAATTTCTCCCTCCCATCTCCCCTCTTGCAGTTGGAAACCCTTCTCCCTCATCCCATCCCTCCAGGCCCTTGTCCCAAATCCCTCCCCAGCTTTCCTGGAGCCCCTTCAGGCACTGGAAGGTGCTCTAAGGTCTCCCCATTGCAGCTTTCTCTTCTCCAGGCTGAACACCCCCAACTCTCAGCCTGTCCCCATAGAACACTTGCTCCATCCTGGCCCCTTTTGAGAAGAATCCTGTTCTCCATGCAAAGAGCAACCAGGTCTCATGGGTACCACCAGCTGTGGGCATCCATGGAGAGGGGAGCCAACCCCACTTACCCCATATCTGGAGTTTGGGTGGTCTCAGCTTTTAGCAGAGGGACCCAGGAGGTGCCCAGCTCCTGTAGGACCAGAACAACAAAAGCTCCAGGCAGGGTTTTGCTGCCAGATCCCCTCTGTGCCATCTGGAGCAGTCAGAATGATGAAGCTATTCTCAGCTCCATTTCTGTGTCTGCCTGACATCTCTTTGCTGTCAAAACCAGCTTTCCCAAGGCAGTAAATAGTTGTTTGGAAAAGAGCAAGTGGGTGCTGAGCTTGTCTGAGTGTCTGAATAAATCCTCCTAATGCTTTGGGAAGGCACGAGGGGATTGCTGGGTGTGCCAGGAAGAGCAGGCAGTGTTTGTACAATTAAAAGGCAAGAGAAGAACTGTCCTTCTCCAGATCCAGAGCAATTCTGGAGGTAAATGGAAGTCAGGAAGGGAGATCAGACAGTTTCCTGGGGGGAGAACGTGGTTGTTCATTGGTGAACAAGGGCTGGGTCACACAAAATTATTTTGTGTTGGACTCTGCTGATGGGAGCATCTCCATGGGACTGAGGTCTCCAGGCTCCCTTTCCAACCCATCCCAGACCAGCAGCATCCATGCAGGTGATTTCTCACTGGGGATCAGGTACCTCCAGGAGGTGTTTAACCAGTCTGTGAACCTGGTCCTTAGGGATGTGGCTTTGGGGTGAGCTCACAGCGTTGGTCAAAGGTTGGACTGATTCTGGGATTCTTGTTCTAAGCCCCCTCCTCGAGTTGGAAGCAGCTCTGGTGTGCACCAGCCCCATCCCAAATGAAGGAATTGCTCAGGGATGCTCAGCTCAGATGTGTGCAGCTGCTGGAGATGTGGCAGATGTGATGCCTGGTGTGGTGTCCTCCCCTCTTCTGAGGTGATGGCCATTAAATCCTGCTTGGATTCATGCTAGGAAACCCTGCACCCACTGCTTGAGGGCACATCCATCAGCAAAGCCAGGGCAAAAATTCTTCCCCTTCTCTGCCCTCTCCCCTGGGCTCAGGAGGTCCCAACAATGGGTGACAAAGTCCTTGCTCAGTGCAAGGAGGTCTTGAACCCAGTACGTCAGGACCTGTGGAGGAGGCTGCAGAGTGGAGGAGGTCAAAGCCCTTCCTGGCTCCTGCTGAGTTTCCCCAGGGTCTGTACCCCCCTGTGTTTGGGGCCCAGGAGGTTTGGATCAGTCCCTGCAGGGAGGGAGGCAGAGGGAGTTGCAGAATCATCATGGCTGGAAAAGATCTCCAAGAATCCAACCGAGAAAAACCCCGACCCTGAGTGTGTCGAATCCCTCCAGGGATGGGGATTCCACCACTGCCCTGGCGCAGCCTCTTTCAGCCCCTGACCACTCCTTCAGCAGAGGAATTCCTCCTAACATCTCACCTAAACCTCCCCTAGTGCCACTTCAGGCCATCTCCTCCCCTCCTGTCACTCTTTCCTTCAGAGGAGATGCCAACCTTACTGCAACCTCTGAGCTGGAGAGAGTGAGAAGGCAAAGGGGAGGTGAGGATAAAAGGAACTCAGCCCCAGCCACCACTGGTGTTTGGCCCCTAAGAAGAAGGGAACAGCCCCTGTCACCCATCTCCTATCAGAATCATAGAATCAGCTGGGTTGGAAAGGACCCCTGAGATCCTCAAGTCCAGCCCTTGAAGCTGGAAGCTGCTCCATACCAACTGAGGTGGTCTCCAGTCCTCTCCTCCCCCATCCTTGGTGGGCCTTGGGGTGACAGTTCCATCCCTCTGGGTCCTCTGCCACCTCCCCTCTGCAGTTGCCTCCTTGGGTTTTGGTTTCCCCCCTCAGCTCCAGCTCTTCCAAACTCCTTCCCCCAGGGCTCCAGGGTTGTCACTTCCAGCAAAGCCACCCAGGAGCTGCTCTGGAGATGGGATGGCTCCTGCTGGACAATGTTCCCTTGGGCAGTGGGAATGGCAGTGTTTGCAGGGAAGCTTTTCTCCATAAGAAAAGGGAAAAAAAAAAAAAAAAAAAAAAAAAAAAAAAAAAAAAAAAAAAAAAGCTTTATAAAGGTTGGTTAAGTGTGGATCGGTTCTCCTTCAGGATGTGTATGGACATCCTCCCCCTTACGGGGCTGTGATTTTAAGAAAGAATTGGAAATAGGAGCATGGCATTGGGCTCATTGTGCTTCCCCTGGCTGCTCCCAGGATGCAGAGATCCCCAAACTCCGAGGGGTTGATGGAATTGCTAAAGAGCTCCCTGCAGGAGCTGGGCAGGATGGTTGACCCTCCAATGGGGATGTGTCCAACATGCCAGTGGGGATGTGTCCATCCTTCCAATGGGGACATGTCCATCCTTCCAATGGAAATATGTCTATCCTTCCAATGGGGATGTGTCCATCCTTCCAATGGGGACCAATGGGGACATGTCCATCCTTCCAATGGGGACACATCCAGCCTTCCAATGGGGATGTGTCCAGCCTTCCAATGGGGATGTGTCCAGCCTTCCAATGGGGATGTCTCCAGCCTTCCAATGGGGATGTGTCCAGCCTTCCAATGGGGATGTCTCCAGCCTTCCAATGGGGACACATCCAGCCTTCCAATGGGGATGTCTCCAGCCTTCCAATGGAGACATGTCCACCCTTCCAATGGGGACCAATGGGGACACATCCAACCTGCCAATGGGGATGTGTCCATGGCACAGCTTTGGGGGGGAGAGGGGGTGGCATCCCCCTGAGACCTGACCCCCCCCCCCTCCCCCACTGCAGTGTCCCAGGAGGCTTTGGGGACTGGCTCCATGGTACATTGCAGCTCTGCCCCTGCCTGTGCTCTGCTCCCTCTCTCTGCAGGCATTCCTCATCTGGGAGAGCCCAGCTGCAGCCTCCATCCAAGAGCAGTACTGTGAGAGTCTGTCACCTGTCACCAACCACACGGGTGAGTGTCCTGTGTCCCCAGACCCCCCCCTGCCATCCCCCGCTGACAGGAATGGTTGGAAGAGGGGAGAGGGGGTGTCCCTGGGGCCATCTGCAGCTGTCTGAGCTCCTTGTTTGGGGAGGTGGGATGTGCTGGGGCTGTGCAGAGTGGGAAGAGGTAGAAGCTGCAGGGCTCAGCTAAAAAAAGAGAGAAAATAAATTTTGGTTGGGTTGGACTCAAGGCAGGGATGAGCAAAGAGTCATCTGCCTAGGGACAGCAGGCCCTTTGTCCCCTGTGTCCACCCTCCTCTGCTACCCCGCTGCCCAGGAGTGTCACCTGGAGGGTGTGACTTTCTGTGGGACACCACCTCACCAGTGTGGTCACCAGGGCTGGTCTGCCCTCCAGCCCCCAGCACTCCTTGGAGAAGTTCTGGGGGCTCACCAGGCATGAAGAGCTTCTGGGGACATAGACACAGCCAGGACTGGCTCAGCCGAGCTGGCCATGGGCAGCTCACTCCTACTCAACACCTCTACATGGGTTTGCAGCCAACTGAGTAACAATTTTTGTGCCCAAACTGGCTTTTTGCCTTTTATTCAAGCTGTGAGTTGGATGTCACGCCAGCAGTGACAGGTCTGGTGGCAGTGAGAGGTTGCAGGGGAGGAAAGGTGGCTGAGGGAGAGGAGCTCACAGGAACAAGGAGAAAAATCTTCCCCAGCTCTGGGATCTTGCAGAATTTGTTTTCCCACAATTGACTGAAGAGCAGAGCAGGCTCTGAGCTTGTCCTGCTCCCTGCTGCTCTCTCCATCAGGGAGATGGATGGAGGGATGGAGGGATGGATGGATGGATGGAGGGATGGATGGATGGATGGAGGGAGGGATGGAGGGATGGATGGGGAGACCCAGCACTGATGGATGGTTGCTCACCACCTATTAGCAGCAGCCTTAAAACTGCTTTTTCAAAAACTTCAGCTTGGCACTGGCTTATTCAGTTCCTGCCCAAGCCCTGGCCACCATGAGTGACCCCAGAGTGTCCCCAGCACAAGAAGAGAAAGCTGAGGCAGTGCATGGCCAGCACTGGAAAAGGAAATGATCCTCTTTCCATGCTCAGACTGCTGATGGAACAGCCCAGGGAAGCAGGAAGGTCCCAAAGCCCCCAGGTGCCCAGCTCCTGGACTTTGTCACCCATTGTTGGGACCTCCTGAGCCCAGGGGAGAGGGCAGAGAAGGGGAAGAATTTTTGCCCTGGCTTTGCTGATGGATGTGCCCTCAAGCAGTGGGTGCAGGGTTTCCTAGCATGAATCCAAGCAGGATTTAATGGCCATCACCTCAGAAGAGGGGAGGACACCACACCAGGCATCACATCTGCCACATCTCCAGCAGCTGCACACATCTGAGCTGAGCATCCCTGAGCAATTCCTTCATTTGGGATGGGGCTGGTGCACACCAGAGCTGCTTCCAACTCGAGGAGGGGGCTTAGAACAAGAATCCCAGAATCAGTCCAACCTTTGACCAACACTGTGAGCTCACCCCAAAGCCACATCCCTAAGGACCAGGTTCACAGACTGGTTAAACACCTCCTGGAGGTACCTGATCCCCAGTGAGAAATCACCTGCATGGATGCTGCTGGTCTGGGATGGGTTGGAAAGGGAGCCTGGAGACCTCAGTCCCATGGAGATGCTCCCATCAGCAGAGTCTAACTCCAAATCAGAGACTCATGAGGTCAAAAAATCTCTAAGATCCTCAACTCCAGCCATCACCCCAGCACCACCAGCCAATTAATCCGTGTCCTCAAGTGTCCACACATTTTTTGAACACCTCCAGGGATGGTGACTGCACCACTGGCCTGGGCAGACTATTCCAACATCTGACAACCCTTTCAGTGGAAAAATGTTCCCTGCTACCCAGCCTCAACCTCCCCTGGTGCAGCTCCCATCCACGTCCTCTGCTTCCTGCCACACCAAGGAGAAGAGGCTGTGTCCTTCCTCACTCCAATCTCCTTTGAGGTAGATGAAAAGAGCAAGAAGGTTTCCTCTCAGCCTCCTCTTCTTCAGCCTAAACAACCTCAGCCTCTCCTCCCAGGAGCAGAGATAAAACTCTTTGGCCTGGGGCTGATGGAAGTGGAGCTCAGCTCTGCCCCATTTCAGGCAGTGGTGCTTGGGGATTTAGCAAACTGGGAGCTTTGTTTGGAGACTCTTTGAGCTGGAGAGTTGTTAGGATGATGCTGATGAGAATTGCAACCAGGCTGGGGGATTTCATTTCAGAATGTCTGCCCAAGCCCTGGGGCTCACAGCACCCACCCCACGTGGCTCCCATGGCATTGGGTGCACCCAGGGGTTCTGCTCCCTGCTCCTGGGCCTCATCCCTCCTCAAAAAAAAACCCCTCTCCTTGGGTCACTCATCCCTTCCTTATGTTAATTTCACACTTTTTTTTTTTTTTTTTTTTTTTTTTTTAATGAGGATGAGTGGCCTCACCAGGGTGCCAGCACTCTCCTAGGCACATGCACTGAGCTGGGAAGGTCTCAGGGTGGTGGAGAGAGGTGTAGGGTGATGCTCATCAGGGTCCTGGGGTGAAGATGTGGCAAAGAAACCCTCATCCCAGGCACTGGAGCAGCTAAAAGTCCCACAGGGCTCCCTTATCCTGCCCCTGACCATGGTGATTTACCTCTAAGCATGCAGGGCAATGCCCCTCAGCTTTCAGGCTCCTTGCTGGGCTGCTCCAACCCGATATTTTCAATAAAACCTCTCAATCAGCCCCTGATTCCAGCTGGTGCTTGGACACAAGTGCATCAAGACCCAGCTGGTCCCTTCAGAATAGAGGATGCTCGTCCTTGGGGCAGGGAATATTCCAGGCAGGAATCAAACCAGGCTGGATTTGAGGTCAACACAGGGACATAGGCTCAGCTGCACCCCAGGACACCTGGAAGCCAAAAAAAAACCCAATTTCCTGATGAGGCTTGAAAAGGAACACAGCAAAGCTCAGCATCCTTTCTCCTCAGGCCATGAATTTATCTTCTTGATGGTTCCATGTCCCCAGGGTTTGGGTGCAGCTGCTTCTCTCGTCCTCCTCCTGCACAACCCAGCAAGGAGGGACAAGGTCCTGTCACCCAGCAGGACACAGGAACTCCTAGCACCTGCAGGATTGCTTCCCAGGGTGGCATTTCCCTGGGAGAAGGAAGGGGGAACCTGAGGAGATGGGAAAGCCTCTTCCTAAGGAGTCGTTGAGGCTTTTCTAAAGAGCAGAGCCAGTCCTGAGCACTCCTGGAGTTGTTTCTCCATTCGGAGCATTGGAGGAGTTTAAGGATTTGGCACCCACTTGCTAATAGCCCTGGCTGCAGCTTTCACTCTTTTCAGCTGTTAAACTGTTACAGGAATACATTTTTATCCTCAAATCTCTGTGTGTGCTCAGGGGAAGCAGGGCTGATTCTGTCCCAGGAAAGAAATGTCTCCTGCCACTGCAAGTTCACATAAAGCAAAGGAAAATGACATCAAAGTGAGGCAGGACTGAATAGAAATGTCTTTTTAAATTTTTTTCTTTTTTCTTTTTTTTTTTTTCCTCTTTTCTTAATAAACTGGTGTTTTGGGTTTTTTTTCAAGGAGGGGAAGGGAGAGTAGCTTTGTATTTTAATAAAGCAAATCATGTTGGGCCAGATACAAAGCACAGGAGGGCAGCAAGCAAGCAAGGAGAGCATTTCCTTCAAGGGCACTTTACTGGGCAGGTTTGGAAACATTTCAGAGCAGGTGAGAGTTTGTTCCACCTGTCCCCGCTCAGCTCCCCAAACCACTGCTGCTGCTCCAGCCACCCCTTCTCCTGCCACTGCTGCTTCATCCATTCCCTGACTCCCCCAGGGAGAAATTGAAATTTAAATTCATAAAGGTCAAACAAACACCATCAGTGCCTCTTCTCCCTTGGCATCTCTCCCACCAAGGCAGAAATTCAAATAAAGGAGTTGAGCAGGGGCTAAAGAGGCAGCCGGGAGCCCTGGCAGGGTCTTAGCACTGAGAAAAGCCACAACACAGGGGCAGGTTTGGGGACCAGAAGTTGTCAACTCCCCCCCTATGGAAAATCCTGGTGGCTGGAATGGCATAGATAAAGCCATTCTGCCCCATCATCTAGGAAACAGGGATGTCAGTAGAAAACTCACTTCTATTCACAGATTTGATTGGAGAGGAGAGAAGGAGGTGATGAGGTTTTCTGGTCCTGGCACATCTCAGCCTGAGCAAAAACTACACCACTTCCACTCTATTTTGGCCTGGATGCAGTAAAATCATTGCCAGTAAAATCAGTAAATCATTGATCAGTAAAATCATTGCCAGCTGCTCCCTTCAGCTGTAGCCAAACCAGAAATCTTTGCTGGGAAAACTCTGCTCAGGCAGCACCAGGGAATAAACCCCTTGGTCCTAACATAGGAACCACACCATGGGGCAGCTCAGGAGCAGAGGATGTGTCCCCAGCACAAGCCACTGCATTTTTATTCCCCAAACAGAACCTGTGCATGGAACAGGTTGCCCAGAAAAACTCTGGCTGCCCCATCCCATTCAAAATCAGGCTGGATGGAGCAACGTGGATTGGTGGGAGGTGTCCCTGCCCAATTCCAAGGAATTGGAACTGGATAAGCTTTAAGGTCCCTTCCAACCTAACCCAGTCTGGGATTTGATGATCCCATTGAGCAGAAGCCAGGTTTGATGCCTCTGATTTATTCTTCTCCAGAAGAGCAGCAAAGCCCCAAGGGGCAGTCAAGGGTGGTGAATAGCAAGAAGCTGAAAATTCATTACAGAGACTTTGCTATCATAACACTTAATTAGCCTGGGTAATTATTTTACATTGAGGAGCGTGGAATTCGAGTGCTTGGGAGGATTGTTGGGGATATTTTAAGGACCGGGCTCTTGCAAAGATAAATAGAAGCCCCCAATGCCACTGAAAGTGGTGCTGGAGGTAGGGGAGGAGCAAAGCTCTGTATTTTGAGACAACTACAATTGCTCCCAGACATGCTGAGGGGCCAAGGGGAAGGCAAGCAGCTCCACCACCCCAATTTCAACCCCGTATTAACATAGATAAATGTCCCAAAGGGATGCTGAGCTTTGTAGGGCTGCAGGTCCCATTGGGGTCATCACAGAATCACAGAATGGCTGAGTTTGGAAGGGACCTTGGAAATCATCTCCTCCAACCTCCCTGCCATGGGCAGGGACATTTCCCATCCAGACAAGGATGCTCAGAGCCTCATCCAACCTGAACACCTCCAGGGAGGAGGCAGCCACAGTTCCTCTGGGCAATCTGCTCCAGAGTCTCAGCATCCTCCTCCTGAAGAACTTCCTGAGATCCAATCTAAACCTCTTCTCCTTCACTTTCAGTCCATTTCCCCTTCTCCTCTTGCTGGACATTGATGAAAAGTCTCTCTCCATCCTTCCTGGAGGTTCCCTTTAGGGACTGGGAGGCAGCTCTAAGGTCCCTATGGAGTCTTCTCATCTCCAGGCTGAACAATCCCAGCTTCCCAGCCTCTCCTCATTGTTCCAGCCTCTGGATCATCTTTAGCTGGGACACCTCAGATAAATGATCCAAACATGGGAATGAGCCTGGGATTCAGATTCCCATCATCTCTTGGGATGAAGGGGAGAAGGACTTCACCCTTCAAGCAGCCACAGCAAGGCTGGGGGCTCAGCAGCAACCTGGGGGGCTGTGCTGGTGCAAAAATTTGCTTGGGGTGAACGCAGACCCTCTTTCCTGGCACCTTTACAGCATCCCAACTTTTTCTTTCACAACCCCAGTCCAGGTTTGATGGCCCAAGACCACTTCAGCCCTCCTGGCCTCGGCCCAAGAGCACGGTGGCCACACGGTCTGGTGGTGCTGGCCCAGGATAAGCATCCTCCATCCTCTCTGAATTTGCTCTAAAATTTGAATTTTTCCTCTCCAAATCTTTGGCAGATGAGCTGGGGGTGGAGAACTTTCCCCTGCCAGGCTTCAAAGGGCTTGGAGCCATCTCAGGGGCCTTGGAGGGACAGAAGAGTTTGGTGGGAAGAGGAGGGATATTGCTGTAGTTATCCCAAGACATTTATTTGGATAGAATTGTCTCAGTTTAAGCCCCTGGATGGACACCTCTTATTCTTGAGAAGAAAGGAAACACTTTTTATTGCTTCAAACAGCACAACCCAGAAGAAACTGCACGAGAAGGGATTTGGGGAATGTCCCCATGTGCCACATTCCCCACCTCACACGAGGACCAGCTTCTTCTTACCCCAAATTCCCTGTGTCTGAGGGACCCAGACCTGGGTGCAGGTCAGAAATTCCTTGACCTTTCTTGCTGTCAAGCTGCAAAGACCCAAAACTCTGTGGGGCAGCTGAGAAACCCAGATAATCCACCTGCAAACCCAGGCAGAATGATGCCCCCAAAATACAGCCAGGCTGGAAGCTGTGGAAGCATTTAGCACTGCTCCATCTCATTTCCATCCTAACCACTGCTCCAAGTGCTGGGAAGCAGCTGATCCTGCTGGGCAAAGCCTTGGTGGAAGCCCTCCTGGCACTCTTCTCCTTTGCTGTTTTATTGAGCTCTTCCTCAGCAGGAATTTTTAATTTTGTAGGTTTTTTGGTTTTTTTTTCCTTTTTTTTTTGTTTTTTTTTCTTTTTTTCTTTTCCCTACATGCTGGAGAGAGCAGCATCTGCTTTCTGCAGTTTGTCTTCCTGGAGCATTTCTCAGTGTGAGCCCAGGAGAAATATTTGTCACTGGATGACAAACTGATGGGGTTGATCTCCAAATCCTGTGGGGCCAAGGCTTCTGTGACCCAGGGGACAGCTCAGGAGTTTCCCACCTCTGCTCATCCCCACACCCCCAGGCTCATTGAACAGAACTTGGCCTGACCATTTTATTTTTTATGAATTTATCTTGGGGTTGGTTATGAATGGCATGGCTGTGGTTTGGTTTCACTGAGGGGGATGGGGTGGTGGTATCATTGCTGCTGCTTTCTTCAGCCTTTTAATCCTGAGTTTTCCTGCTCCCTGAGCTCCCTGCACAGCCCCTGGGATGCAAGAGGGAAACTGAGGCACAAGAGGATGGGGAGAAAAGAGAGTTTATGCTCAGTCCCACTGCTCACCTGGGTATTAGCACCTCTCAAACCCCATTTTTCTTCTGCTGGGTTCTCCCAAGTGAAGCTTTTGCTATTCCAAAAGTTCATGGGGCTTCTGAGCTGGGTGGATTCCCAGGTGGATTCCAGGGGGAGCACTTTTAATTTAACTTGGTCCTCAGCTGAAGCAATTATTGGTGCAATTATTGGTTGCAAACCATCATAGAGAGGAACTTCACTTTCCTCTCTTTCTCTGTCAAATTTGAGACAGAACAACAAAAGGAACTCCCCAAATGTTAACAGCTGCAGATAAGCCCAGCCAGGCACACAACTTGGGATGAAATGCACCTTGGTTCCAAAAGAAGACAGCCTCAAAAGAGTTAATTTTAAAAGAAAGGTTGCCTCAGCAACCACACACATTAGCCAAGCTAAAAGCAAAGGTCACCCTTAAAATTAATTTCTCACTCCAGGCTCTGGGAGGCAGAAGGTAACACCACACTGCTGCTCCCCCAGCTCACATGCTTGCAAATTGTTTTCCCTAGCAAAGATATTGGAAGAAAGCCCTACCTTTTTGGGGAAAATTTGTTTTAAGAACATCCTCAGGAGCCAGTTTTTCAGCTAACCAATGAAGACATTCCCCTGTTCATTCAGGGAATCAGCTCCCCTTCATATTAATATTATGTCCATATTAATATTAATATTATAATATTAATACATTTGTATTGTTATATTAGTTTAATATTATAGTAGTTTAACATTATATTAATACCAGCTTCATATTAATAACAAAATAGTTTGCTTTTTTCCTTCAGTCCTGCTTTAGCCACCCCTCTCCATGGGAAATCCTGGGAAATGTGTTCAAACAACAACCTCCAAGTCGGGGTGCAGAAGAGCAGCTGCATTCTCCTACCCCACGAGCTGGGAATTGGGGTGGTTTTCCCTTTTTTTGTCTGTTTGCACCAGCAGCACAAACATCTGGGGCACCCAGGGGGGGTTGGCACCCAACTCTGCCCCTTCCAGCTGCTGCCTGTGGAGATGGATGTGTTCCGTGGATGTGGATTACCTGGATATTTCAGCTTCTTACCTCCCTCTGAGATGCAGCCAGGATGTATTTAGCTCCAGTACATGTTGTTCTAAATATACACAAATTATACAGAAAAAAAGGCTGCAATCTGGTCTACCTAATGCCTACGTTAGTGCTGGGGGAGCTGGGACAAGCCCACGACTCCTGCTTGAAATGGGAAAGAGCAGCAGCAGACTTGGAGTTTGCTTGCCGGGAAAGGTTAGAAGAGACCAAGGGGAATGACCTGAAAGGAGATCCTGCAGGCAGGAGGTGTGAGAGGGTTTGGAGGAGTTCTGGGAGGAGTTCTCAGCAGCATCAGGCTGAAATCATCTCTGGGAAAGGGGAAAATCTGGCTTGGTGTGGGGCTGAATACCAAAGTACATGGTTGAAGAAAGGACTGGAGGAGGAGGGTCAGACTTGGGAAACAGATTTGGGCCAGAACTGGGCTCCCAAAGGTCCAGAGCAATAGCCATGCCCAGGATGGACCAACCAGCCCTTTGGGAAACCCTGGCCACAGCCTCTGTTTGCTTTCTGCCATAAAATTCTTCTTTTGGGGGGCTGAGATTGCAGCGCCCCATCAGCTCAGCCAGGCCTGCAGCCCCAACCTTGGGTTTTTCAGCAGCCTGGAGGTGGTCTGGAGGCTTTCAAGTAACTTTTCCCCCTTTTCCCCACAGGTCCCCAGTGCAATGCCTCAGTTGACCTGATTGGCACCTGCTGGCCCCGGAGTGCAGTGGGGCAGTTGGTGGCTCGGCCCTGCCCTGAATATTTTTACGGCGTGCGGTACAACACCACGAGTAAGCTGGGGGGGAGCTGGAGGATGGGGGAAATTCAGAGTCTCAGGGGCTGCAGGGACATGTGGCTAGGTGCAGAGCTCCTTGGGAATTCTGGCCACTGTCAGGTTTTAACACTGAGCTGGCAATGAAACCCAATGCCAGATGCTCTCCATGAATCCCCCTCCCCTCCCTGATGAAGGAGAGAGAATAAGGGAGAGAGACTCATGGGTTGGGAACTAAACTACCAGCTTTAATGAAACAGGAATGATAAATAGGAAAAAGGACTAAATCTATACAAAGAGACAGGAAAATTGGTCACACAAAATCCCAGGTTCCTCCCCCCTGCCCCCCAATAACTCTCACATCAGCACCAAAGCTGCAGGGCAGCCCTGGGAAAGTCCAGGCTGGAATCCTGGAGTCAGCAGCAGTTGGGAGCTGGAGGCAGGAACACACAGATTCAGGCTGGGATGGATCAGGAGCACAGGCAGAGGAATGGATGGAATCCTCCCAGGATGCTGAAGCAAAGAGGGAGAGGGGAAGAAGGGGAAGCAGGAAGGGGTTTGACCGTTGTGAGCCCTCAAATTTATACTGAATATGAGGTGTATGGGATGGAATACTCTGTTTGCTCAATTTTGGCCAACTGTCTTGTCTGTTCCTCCCCATAGGAGGGGTTCAGGTGGGACCTTTGTACTCCTTTTCTCCTTCTGGGGGGCAAAATGTTCCTCAGAGCTGAGCAGTGCCCTTGGTTCTGCACACCAGTCTCTATCAGTAATTGCAAATATCGAGTGTTATCAGTCCTAGGGCTAGAAAATATCTGAGAAACTTGCTGTTAATTTCAGCAAGTGCAGCTACTTCCAAGAGACTGAGCTGCAAGCAAAAATACAAGACAGAAAATCACCTTTATCCTGGCCCAAACCAGGACAGCCACAAAAAAAAAAACCAAAACAAACCAACAAAACAACAAACCCCAAGCTCGCCTATCCCAAATTTCAGGGCAGGTGGTCTCCCAGCTTTGTGAGCAGGTCCTCCTGGATGTGTCCACCTGAGATGGACGAGGGCTAATGTCCCTGGGGTGGGGACAAGGGAAGGGGAGCGGGAGCAGAGCTCTGCAGCCCCCAGCTGAGTGAGGACAGGAGGACCTTGTGGCACCTCCTGGCATGGGTGACTGCCATGACATGCTGGGAGCAGGGGACAAAGCAAAGGCACTTGAGAAGTGCCTAGGAACTTGAGCTTCTGACCACCCGAGCACTGTTTTTGATGAGAGGAACATCTTGCTTCCCACAGAAAACATTGATTTTTCTGTCCCACGCTTTTTTTTTTTTTTTTTTTTTTTTTTTTTTTTTTTTTTTCCCAGCAGCAGTTGGAAGGTGGGACACACACAGCTCCTGTGCCTCTCCTGTCACCCCAGGACTCTCTTGGCATTAATTTGTGTCTGCCTGAAAGCCATCCCCATCCCTGTCCCCCCATCCCACTCAGCCCCATGGTCTCTCCTCTGAATGCAGAAGCCCAAAAATCTCCTTGTGCCCACCCCAACCAAAAGGGGATGGCATAGCCATTCCCTCCCAGTTAGCCTTGGCCTCCCCAGCCTCGCTGGGAGGCAAAGAAAGGTCCTGATTCTGGGAGGGAAAGGAGGACCTGGCACTGCCATCACTCCAGTAAATGGCGCAGAAACACTCCACGGGGTTTTGGTCCTGCAGTTGCCACCAAAGTGACATCTGAGGTGGTTTCAAAGCACAAAAAGATGCTGCTGGTTTGGTGACCATCTTCAGGGTCACCTCTTTGTGCCTCGCTGACCCTTTGCTGGGCATTTTCTCTTCCAGATAATGGCTACAGAGAGTGCCTTGCCAACGGGAGTTGGGCAGCACGGGTCAACTATTCCCAGTGCCAGGAGATCCTCAGTGAAGAGGTAAGAGCTCAGGAGCCCCTTGGTCAGGCTCTTGGGAGGAAGGTGAAGGACCAAAAAAAACCCAAATGGAGTTGTGAAGGACAACAACAGCCAGGTGAGGAGTGACCCAAGAGAGCTGGGAGCCCTTCTTGATTTGTATTTTCATTCCTTGCCACAAAAAAAAGAAAAAACAAACACAACTCCAAAAAGCCAAATCTGTGTCCTTCCAAGCCAGGAGGATTTGCAGAGAGGTCTCCTAGCACCAGGGCTGCTGGGTGTAGCCCAACACATCCTCTGGCTCCCAGCACCGCCCCCCCCCCCCCCCCCAGCTCCCTTCTGACACAGGGACCCAGGGAGATGAAAGGGATAAAAAAATGGGGAATCACAAACCCCTGAGTAGGTTGAGCCACCCCTTAGAGCAGAGGAGAAGAGACAGGGACTGTTCATTTGAAGCTGGTAACTACCTCTGGTATTTAAGATGCTGATATCGCTTGCCAGGAATGGTTTTCTCAGTCAGTTAATTGCTAATTCACAGGTTGGATGAGTGCCTAACAGCAGGAGCAAGGATTAATTGAATTATCACTCACACCTTCCCCTGCTCCAGCTGCCCAAATTCATCCCAGGCTCTCAGCTGCCCTCAGGGCAACAGGGAATGAACAGAGACATCAGATGTCACATTGGGTTCTCTGTTGAGCTGTGGCAGGGTTTCCCCAGACAAGGGGTTGGGGATGTCCCCATACTGGGCAGAGGTGACGTGACAACCATGAGCTGCCTTGGGCTGGGGAGGACATGAGATTCTTGAGCCTTTTGTAGGGTCAGGCTGGTTCCTCTCCACATTATCCCCATCCAACCACGCCCATCTCCACCATCCTGCCCCAGGGGGGGCTCCGGGGTCTTCCTGAAAGAGGACCCAAATGTTGCAGCGCAGCTCTGGGAGAGGATGTGATGGAGGAGGGGGGGTTGATGTGGTACCCAGGGTTGCTGCTGATCCTTTCCCCATCTTCCCCCCCCCTCCCAACCAGAAGAAGAGCAAACTGCACTACCACATCGCTGTCATCATCAACTACCTGGGGCACTGTGTCTCTTTGGGGGCCCTCCTGGTGGCCTTTGTGCTCTTCATGCGTCTGAGGTGAGTGACCTGACCTTCTCCTGCCATGGCCACAAGCCCAGGGAGGTCACCCCAAGGCTCTTGGGCTATAGGGACAGGCCCAACCGTTATTTCTTGCCATCTCTTCCTCCATGGCTGGTGGTCTCTGGAGGGATGCTGCCTATCCCAGGGTTCTTCTCCTCCTGGGAATGCCTTATGGAGGCAGAGAGTCCTCTTTGGTGGCCTTGGTCCTGCTCACCTCACCCAGGGCACATCACCCTTAAGAGTTCCACCATCCAGTTCCCCCAGCAGCCCCGGAGAGCCAGGATCCCATCAGGCTCTGATTTGTCACCCACCTTGACTCCTTTTCTCCAGGAGCATCCGGTGCCTGAGGAACATCATCCACTGGAACCTGATCACAGCCTTCATCCTCCGCAATGCCACCTGGTTCGTGGTCCAGCTCACCATGAACCCCGAGGTGCACGAGAGCAACGTGGTAGGTGCTGCTCCTCTGCCAAGGAGCTTGAGGATCCAAGAGATGGAAGCACAAGAGCATCCCGGGGGCCCCAAGTAGGGGTTAGTTTGGTGGGCCACCCAAACTTAGGAGAAAGTTGTTCTTAGGGTGAAAAGTTCTTAGGTGTCAGGGTGTAACACTTATCCAGCAATGAAACCCAATGCCAGATGCTCTCCATGAATCCCCCTCCCCTCCCTGAGAAAGGAAGGAGAGAGAATAAGGGAGAGAGACTGATGGGTTGGGAGCTAAACTACACAGCTTTAATGAAACAGGAATGATAAATAGGAAAAAGGACTAAATCTATACAAAGAGACAGGAAAATTGATCCCAGGTTCCTCCCCCCTGCCCCCCAATAACTCTCACATCAGCACCGAGGCTGCAGGGCAGCCCTGGGAAAGTCCAGGCTGGAATCCTGGAGTCAGCAGCAGTTGGGAGCTGGAGGCAGGAACACACAGATTCAGGCTGGAATGGATCAGGAGCACAGGCAGAGGAATGGATGGAATCCTCCCAGGATGCTGAAGCAAAGAGGGAGAAGGGAAGCAGGAAGGGGTTTGACCCTCGTGAGCCCTCAAATTTATACTGAATATGAGGTGTATGGGATGGAATACTCCGTTTGCTCAATTTTGGCCAACTGTCTTGTCTGTTCCTCCCCATAGGAGGGGTTCGGGTGGGACCTTTTTACTCCTTTTCTCCTTCTGGGGGGCAAAATATTCCTCAGAGCTGAGCAGTGCCCTTGGTTCTGCACAGCAGTCTCTGGCTGTAATTCAAAACATGGAGTGTGATCAGTCCTAGGAGCAGAAAATATCTGAGAAACTTGCTGTTAATTTCAGCAAGTGCAGCTACTTCCAAGAGACTGAGCTGCAAGCAAAAATACAAGACAGAAAATCACCTTTATCCTGGCCCCAAACCAGGATATTGGGTTTCTCAGGCTGAAAATTGAACTTAGGTTCAATTGTTCTGCTGGGGTTTGTGTTGCTCTGGGCATCAGTTTTACCACCAGAACCCAAAGCTCTGCTCTTCTTGTCCCTCTTGGTAGGTCTGGTGTCGTTTGGTCACTGCTGCCTACAATTATTTCCACGTCACCAACTTCTTCTGGATGTTTGGGGAAGGCTGCTACCTTCACACAGCCATTGTCCTCACCTACTCCACAGACAAACTCCGCAAGTGGATGTTCATCTGCATCGGGTGGTGTGAGTGCCAGGATTCCCCCTTTTCCATCTTCCCCCTTCCCGAGGGTGCTGGGGGTGTGTGCAGCCACCTGATGCCCACCTCCAGCTTCTGCTCCAGCTCTTCTTGCAGCCAATTTGCTGCAAAGAGGCTGGCAGGAGTGGGAGGATGGGATTTTAGCATCACACCCCTCCCCCAGGGTTTGCCCTGGGTGTGAAAAACCCATTTTCAGCATAATAATGAGGTTGAGAAAATGAGATCTGTTCAGCCTGGAGAAGAGAAGGCTCAGGGGGGACCTTCTCACCGTGTTCCAGTCCTTCAAGGGGGGCTACAGAGAAGATGGAGACTCCCTGTTTACATGGAGTCCCATGGGCAAGAAAAGGGGCAAGGGGCACAAGTTGTCCCGTTGGACACAAGAAGATAATTTTTCCCCCTGAGGACACTCAGAGATTCCCCTGGGAATGCTCTCCCAGGGGAAGTGGTGGATTTCCCCCACTCTGGCAAGTTTGCTGATCAGCTCGAGGGGGTGCTGAGACATCTCACATCAACAATAGTAGTAGTGGAAGGGTTGGATCCTTGAGGTCCCTTCCAACCTGACGTTCTAGGATTCTCTGATAATTTGGTGGCAGCATCACAGCCCTGAGGCTCCTCTGTGTGTTCCTCTGCAGGTATCCCCTTTCCCATCATCGTTGCCTGGGCCATTGGGAAGCTCTACTATGACAACGAAAAGTGAGCCCCATTCCTCTCCTTCCCCCTTCTCCTTTCCATCCCAATTTCCCCCTGGGATCAGCTGTGCCAGGGCCACAGAGGGAAAAGACAAGATGAAGCCAGAGCTCCCACAATGGGGCTGCTGAATGGAGCTGGGATTTCATCTCCATGCTCCCACCACCTTAGCTGTTTCCACAGAGATTTGGCTGCTGGAGGAGTTAAGAGGCACCCGAGGGCTCATCCCATGGGCTGGGAGGTTCAAGGGGCCCATGGGGCTTGGGTTTTGGTGGTGGTTTTGCCCCCTGGCTCAGCAGCCAAACCCCACTGAGATGCTCCAGGGACATGGACATCCCCCCGGGGTGTGCTGGGGATGGAGCCAACCTAAAGCTGTCTCTGTAAGGTTGTCCAAGCTCATCCTATGATGACCAGGTCCCATACAGGGCCCATCAACACCCCCACAATCCCCCTAGGTACTCCCCTCCACATTCTGGGTTCCCAGGGAATCTTTTCCATAGTGGCTCCAGGAGCTGGAGAGTTTTCACCCCATAGGCAGTGACTTAGAGATTGTGCAAGGACAGGAATCAGTCCAGGTCCCACTGAAGCCTTGTCCCCAACACCAGGTGGCCCTGACACCTCTTGTCCTTGCCTTGCAGGTGCTGGTTTGGGAAGAGAGCAGGAGTTTATACTGACTACATTTACCAAGGGCCCATGATCCTGGTGCTGCTGGTAAGAGGAAAGCCACCTGGTTTGCTAAATTCAGGATCTTTCCCATCTGCCTGGGGGGTAAAGCTGCTCCTGAACAGGGTCTGGCTCCTCTTTTGGCATCAGCCCACCACCACAGCAATGCTGCTCACCTTGCAAACCCAGCTCCCAAACTGCACCTTCAGCAAATTAGAAGACCTGATCCCCAATGAGAAATCACCTGCATGGGTGCTGCTGGTCTGGGATGGGTTGGAAAGGGAGCCTGGAGACCTCAGTCCCATGGAGATGCTCCCATCAGCGGAGTCCAACACCAAATCAGAGACTCATGAGGTCAAAAGATCTCTAAGATCCTCAACTCCAGCCATCACCCCAGCACCACCAGCCAATTAATCTGTGTCCTCAAGTGTCCACATATTTTTTGAATACCTCCAGGGATGGTGACTCCACCAGCATGGGCCAGTAAGTTCATGCACCAGTAAATCCTTCCATCCCTGCCCTGGCACTATTTGGGTGCAGCTGGGTGCTTTTGCCAAGCATTTGGAGCAGCCTGAGGACCTCAACCCCATTCCCTGATCCATGGCACTTTCCTTCTAGCTCTTGGCTGAGCTCTGGTGATTTTATGATCCATTTATGGTGGTTTTATGGACCATTGTCCTTTCCCAAAAGAGGGGCAGTGGTGCCAGGGTCCAGCCTGTGTTTGTAGGGGGGAAACTGGGCATGAGAGCCCATGGATTTTCCTCCCTCCTCACCCAACACTGAGAAAACCCAAGGGAGGACTAATCACCAAACCCAAGGCAGGATTGATCCCCAAATCTAAGAGAGGACTAATCAGCAAACCAGCACCACCCAGCCTGGATGAATGATCAGTCCTGCCTCTCATTTCGCAGCCCATCAGGTCACCAGGTCTCAGTTGTGACAACTGTGCTGTCCCCCCACTGGGAGAGTGGCCAAGTGGCTCCTTGCTGTCACAGCAGCCACGCTCCCCAGATCCCTTTGGCCACTTTATATTCTTCCTCCCCCTCCAACCTTCAACCTCGAAGGCTTCCCCTTCCTCACCAACCTCCTGGGGTGCTCTGGACCTCTGAGTCCACGAACAAACTCCTAAAGCTTATTGCTGAAGGGCTTTAAAACCACCAAAGGCAGAAGTCCTGGCCCAGTGTGTGAAAAGGGAGAGATCAGGTTCCAGAGCTAATATTCCCATTTCCCCTGGGGTGGTTCTGAGGAATTGGGAGAAGATCCAAAGCAAGTGCCCTTTCCCTTCCAGATCAACTTCATCTTTCTGTTCAACATCGTCCGCATCCTCATGACGAAGCTCCGAGCATCGACAACATCAGAGACAATCCAGTACAGGTAAGGGCAGCAGTGACCCTGCAGAAAGCAGACATCAACACCAGCTGAGAGATAGAAACAGCTCCATCAGCCAAGCCCCAAGGGGATGGGAGCCTGGAGAGACATCTAAGAGCACCTGAAAGGTTTTTTGGGGACACACGGCCATCGGGCTTGGGGTGATGGAAAGTCCTGATGGGTGAGAGCTTTGGGATGGAGAAGGTGGATGGCTGGATCTGCCTTTGAAGGGAGCTGAGGCTCTTTGCAAACACCTATATTGGTGAGAGCAGGTCAACTCAGCAGCCTCAGAGCTGCAAATCCTGGCACAGAGGTGAGAATGAAATCACTGCTTGGCAGCAAAGCAAAGGGCAGGGAAGGAGCAATGGATCAGTGCCACCCCAAACACCTCCTGGTGAAGCTGCAGGGAGGCAAGAATAGGAAGATTTAACCCCTCCTGCTGCCAAGTGGTTTGCAGAAAAATCGAAAGGTGGATGGTCAGAGCAGGTCTGGAGTTCCTGGACTAGAAGAAAAACTTGGTCTTTTTTCAGTGGTTCTCTCTGGATCATTTTCTGGGCAGGAATCAGGGATCTGACTGGGCTGGACTTTTTCAGCTGAGAATGGAAGATGCAGATTTTATTGTTGGGTCCCTTGAGGTGGAGTGAACGATTCTGCTAGTGGTGAGCAGAGATGAAGGTGTTTGAAAGAGGTTGGTTGGCCTCAGTCAGCAATTTTGGGAGACATTTTGGTTTTCAGGATTTTCCTGATTTTGGCAGGGAAGGGTTTTCACCATTGGACAGAAGAACACTTTGATTTCCCAGCAACAATTTGGTGGGACAGGAAAACTTGGAGAGTTTGCGAGGTTATGAACTATTCAGTCCCTCCTAAACCAGGGACAGCCCTGGAAGGTGTCTGGTCACCTTAGATAACAGCTTTTGGTTGGATGGACCCCTCCTACCATAGTTGGGAAACCATTAGCTGGGAAATCTGCCCCAGGTAATGTGTTGTCCCAAGTCTTGTCAGCCTGAAGATGTCCAAGTCCTCAGTTGGTCCCAGTGCCATCTGGCAGGTTGTGGCCATGGCTCTCCTCCAGGGCAGTGATGCTGCCCAGATCCCAGCCCAGACCTTCCAGGGATGACTTTTCCTGCTTTCACCTAATGTTGGAATCTGTCCATTAACAGGATTTTTAAGTTAAAAAAAAACAAAAACAAAAAACAAAACTGTTGATTTGGCATTGTTCTTGTCCCCTGATCCAAAGGAATGAGGTGCCAAGCCCTGATCCTTCCTCTTGTATCAGCACTATTACTTCTCACAAATTGCACTTGTAATCTCATCAAACAAAGGCATAAAATTAATTAGCCAGGAAAAGTTCTTCATAAACACCGTGTTGAAAGCTTGAATTATTTTACCCTCCCTTAATTCCCTTTTAATCGAACCTTAGCTCAGCCAAGCATCATTTCCTGCCAGCTCAAGGTCAGATCTCTGCTCTCCACTGCCTTTTTCTTTGGATGGAGAAATCACAGGAGGTGTCCAGGGCTCAAACCCATCCAGTCACTTGGGGATGGGGTGGGCAAACAGCTCAGCTCTGCTCCATCCTGGCCACCAGGTTGCCCAGTCCCAACCAGTCCATTCCCATGGTGGGGTGGCCAGGACTTCCCTGCAGCAGCTCAAATCCATGTTTTCTCCTCAGGAAAGCAGTCAAAGCCACCCTGGTGCTGCTGCCCTTGCTGGGAATCACCTACATGCTGTTCTTTGTCAACCCAGGGGAGGATGAGATCTCCAGGATTGTCTTCATCTATTTCAACTCTTTTCTGGAGTCCTTCCAGGTATGGTCCTCAACATTTCCACCCCGGTCTCCTCAACAAGGAGTTTTCTGGAACCCATCCCACTTCTTCCCCCCCTTCCCAACCCAGATGTCATCAAACCTGGGGCTTGCTCTGGAAATTGGGGGGATCCTGGTAGCCACAGCTCCCTGGTGACTCTGCTGTTTGTCTTTTTTCCAGGGTTTCTTTGTTTCTGTCTTCTACTGCTTCCTGAACAGTGAGGTGAGCACCTGGAGGGGGGTCCTGGGGGGGAGGTCTACACCCTTTCTTACAAGCAGACAGTCCCTGCACAGCTAGAACCCCAACAGAAGGGCTTTGCTGCCCAGGGATGGTGTTTTACCTCCAGGCACCTCTGGAGCCACAGGCTGTGCCCAGATGGGAATGAGCACTCGGGGTCTCCTCCTTTGGAGGAGGAAAATCCAACCCTGGGATGGATTCTGGGGGTTACACCCATGTGATTTGGTGCAGCAAAAGAGCTGAGGTTTCACCCCAATCCCTGGAGAACCACCCCCCCCTCAGATTCTACGATCACTCCAACCAAGCTGGGTGCTCTGGGAGGTGGAGAAATTCTTTACAGGGAGGGAATTCTTTACAGGCATTGGGATGGGCTGCCCAGGGAGGGGGTGGATTCTCCATTCCTGGAGGTTTTTAAGCAGAGACTGAATGTGGCACTGAGTGCCATGGGCTGGGAATCACGGGGGGAGTGGATCAAGGGTTGGATTTGATGCTCTCAGAGGTCCTTTCCAACCCAACTTGATTCTGGGATTCTAACCCAAGTGATTCTGCATTTCTAACCTAAATGATTCTGGGATTCCAACTAGATAATTCTGGGATTCCAACCCAAATGATTCTGGGATTCCAACCTAGATAATTCTGGGATTCTAACCTAAATGATTCTGGGATTCTAACCCAAGTGATTCTGGGATTCCAACCTAAACAATTCTGGGATTCTAACCCAAATGCTTCTGGGATTCCAATCTAAATAATTCTGTGATTCCAACCTAAATAATTCTGGGATTCCAACCTAAATGCTTCTGGGATTCCAACCTAAATGCTTCTGGGATTCCAACCTAAATAATTCTGGGATTCTAGCCCAAATGCTTCTGGGATTCTAACCCAAATGCTTCTGGGATTCCAGCCTAAATAATTCTGGGATTCTAACCCAAATGATTCTGGGATTCTAACCCAAATGCTTCTGGGATTCTAACCTAAATAATTCTGGGATTCCAACCTAAATAATTCCAGGATTCCAACCCAAATGATTCTGGGATTCTATTCCATGCCCCTCCCTGTCCCTGGGAGGAGGGGGGGAGGAAGGTGAGCAGGGTCTTGGGTGGGGAGAGGTTTTTGCTTGAAAAAAGCCAGCTGAGGCTGGTTGATGCCTCGGAGAGCTACGTGGTGACAGTGTCCCCTCCTCTGTCTCCCACCCCCAGGTCCGCTCAGCCGTCCGGAAGCGGTGGCACCGCTGGCAGGACAAACATTCCATCCGTGCCCGTGTGGCTCGGGCCATGTCCATCCCCACCTCCCCCACCCGGGTCAGCTTCCACAGCATCAAACAGTCCACAGCTCTCTGAACCAGGAGCCAGCTGCACCCAGGGCACCCAGGGCAGGAGCCAGGTCCCAGCTGCACCCACAGGGCTGGCAGAGGACGCGCAAACTCGAGGCATCCCAGGGAGGTGGGGGGGGAAACCCTGCGGGAGCCTCGGGTGGGAGAGGGATGGAGGGCAGGAGAAATGCCACACACTGCCTTGTCACCTCCCCTGGAAGGGCTGGGAGCTGCTGGGGTGGCAGGAGGAGTCCCTGAGAGGTGCCCCTCTGCCTGCTTCCATCCCGGGCACCGTGCCCCACGTCCAAGAGAGTTTGTCACTGCCTGGAGGTGATGGGGCAGCAGGTGACAAGGCAGCAGGTGACAGGGCAGCAGGACATCGATGGGACAGATAGATGACAGGGCTAAGCCCTGAGGCAGCCTTCCAGCCAATACCTGCTTGGGGGGGGGGAAACCAAAGCCCAGGGGGTGATGGGGCAAAGCCCCCTGGGTGGGCAGGGGCTGAGGGCAGATGTGGCTTTAGGTTCTCTGAGCCCTCCCCCTGCTCCTTGCTGGGGTCCCCAGCGATGTCCTGAGAGTGCAGCTTGGTCTGAGAGCTTCATTGCTCATCCTGACACCGAGGATTTGAGGCAGAGCAGGGGGATGGGAGAAGGGAGGGGGTCGGGATGGGGATGGGGATGGGGATGGGGATGGAGATGGAGATGAAGATGGGGATGGGGATGGAGATGGGGATGAAGATGAGGATGGAGATGGGGATGAAGATGAGGATGGAGGTGGAGATGAAGATGGGGATGGGAGCCACAGGGAGGGGGCTTGGTCTGAAGAGGAGTGTGAGGTTTATTTCATCCTCTGGTCCAGCCTAGGCCAGATGGGTCTAAAAGTCTTTGTGAAGCCCCTGAAGACCTCAGGCTGTCTCCAGGCCCCTGCTTGGGGGGTGGGAAGGTGAAGGAACTGAAGCAGAGGCTGAGGTCCCCAAAGGAACTCGGGTGGGGACATATCTGGGCTCTGGTCCCCTCCTCCCTGTGCTGTTTTCACCTGGTGGGCTCAGTGCCCAAGCTGCTCCTTGCTCTTACACAAGGGATGGGGCCAAATCTTTCCCCCTGCTGGGGTTAAGTGCCTTGGAGGAACAGCAGCCTCCATCCCCCTGCACCAGGGAGCTCAGAGCATCTCCTGGACAGCTGCTGAATCCCTGCTCCACCCTGGATGTCCTGGTCCAGGTGGTCACCTAACGCAGAGAGGTCCCTGCAACGTGGGGGGTTTTGTCCTGACCTCCTTGGAGCCCCCTTTGCCCTGGCCCAGGGGAGATCTGGGGATGCTGGGGCAGGGGGAGGATGCCCAAGGGGATACAGGCTGGGTCTGCTTCCTGCATCCCAAAGATTTTGCCCCTGGGTCCCTGGTGTCAGTCCCTTCTCATTTCTGTGCCTCAGTTTCCCCACTATAAAAACCAGGCCTGAGAATTTCCTGCCCTGGGGAGAGATGTAAGCATCTTTAAAATCATTTTACCCTCTGATCTCCTCAGGATACACTACCAGAAAGGAATAAAATCTTTTTTTTTTTTTTTTTCCTTTAATGGGAGGCAGAGGCAAAATCCTCCAGGCTCTTTCTTGAAACAGAAATCTGAAGTAGTTTGAAGCAAATCCCTCCTCTTCCCTTCCCACTCAGATTTCCCAAATCCAGGGAATACCCAGGAATACCTCCAACAACTTGCTGGGAGCTGAGACAGCTCCTGGGATGAGGAGGTTTTTTACAAGGTTTTGGTCCTTGGACAAACTCATCCATCCCCACCAAATCCCAGAAATTGCCCCAAATCCAACAGAGGGGTGAGGAAAAGCCCCCCCCTGGAGCTCCCCAATGGCTTTACAGACATTTTCTGCTGCTGTCCCCACCATGGGTCAGTCTGATTGCTCTGCTGAGTGGTTTGGAAGGGGTTGATGAAGATCTGATGGCCACTGAGAAGGGGAAATGCCCCAGGGAGCCTTTATTGGGGTTGTTTTGGTTTGGTTTGGTTTGCATCGTACATATAAGTGATGTTACCAAAAAATGTCAGATTTTTGGATTTGGATTTTTCTCAAGTGGGGTCATTTTTAGTGGGGGAAAAAAAAAAAGAAAAGAAAAAAAAAAAAAAAGGCTGGAAATTGGAAAACCAAAGAAACTCCACCAGAAGCATCTGTGTCCACATCACTGGTTTTGCCTTCTCCTCTTGGTGGTTTGCTCTGACTTGACTTGGCTTTCTGTAGCTGGAGAAGTGGGTGTGTTCTCAGCCTTCTTTGATTAAAATGATTTGGATTCCAGGATTCCAGGACTTCTGGGACAGGTTTCTCTTTGGGAAAAGACAACCCCCCAGCACAGCCCCTCCCCACACACCCCAGGAGCATCCTCACTCTCAGCATCCCACTGGCCACCAAGGCACCCACTGGTGGCTTTTGGGTCCTCTCTCTACCCTAAAACCACACACCCACCCTCCTGGAGGTGAAGTATGGGTTCTCCAGGAAGGTATCAACACCAGCTCATCTCAGGGGGAGGAAGGAATCATGGAATCATTGAAGTTGGAAGGGATCTTAGAGATCATCTACTCCAACCTCACTGCCACGGGTAGGGATGCTTCTCATCCAGAGCTGCTCAAAGCTTTATGCATCCTGGCCTTGAACACCCCCCAAAAATGGGCATCCAGCTGTGGATCTGCCCCATAAATCTCACCATGGCTGAAGCACCTCTTCCAGGTTTCCCAAATAAGTTGGGAACCCCCCCATATTGTAATTCCCCCAAGCAATGGGAGGAATCGTCCCTCTGGCCAGGTGAGGAAAGGCAGAATGAAAACAAAATGTGCTTCACAGCAGGGCTGGAGGGGAGGGGGAGGGAAGGAAACTCGAATTTCAATTCATCCACCAATGTTTACAAGTGAAATGGAGACAGAAACCTCTTTTTCTGGTCAAGCTCTTCCGTTGCAGAATTAATTTCTTCGTCACACAGAGCCTTGGAGAGCTCTGTAATTTGGTAAGCACCAGGCACATAAATAATAATTACAGGTTCCTGCTGATTACTTGATTGTATTTAAAGTTATCAAATCACTCTGAGATTAATGACCTGCCAATCCTGGTCTCTTGAGATAAACCTGCATTAACCCTTGGTACCTCTTGGAGATGGGAGAGGTAAAAAGAGACCCCAAAAATGGGAATGGGACCTCCTGGTGCTCCCAGACTCACAGAATCCTCTCAGCACAGAGCTTCATTCAGAGAATCCCAGACTGGGTTGGGTTGGAAGGGATCTTAAAGCCCATCCAGTGCCACCCCTGCCATGGGCACCCTCCTGGAGTTTCTCCTGGACTGTTTTTTTTTTCCCAGTTTGGAGGAAATTTAAAGATCTGAGACCCCAGAGCAGCTCCCACCAATGCCATCGTTCAGCTTTTGAGGTTCAGATTAGATGTCTGGAAATAATTTTTTCCCTGAAAGAGTGGTGAAGCACTAGAAGCTGTTGCCCAGGGTGGTGGAGTTGCTGTCCCTGGGGGTATTAAAAAAAAATATGGGATGTTCTGGGAGATGATTTAGTGGGTAAGGTGGTGTAGGAGTGCTGGTTGGACTCGATGACCTTAAAGGTCCTTTCCAACCATGATGATTTCATCTCCAACGAGCAGAGATGGGATGATCCCCACAGCCAAGGGCTGGATTTTAATTCAGCTCAGCCTACAGATACTTTACCCATCTCTTTTGAACCTTGGGAAACAGTTGTGGGGTTTTTTTGTTTGTTTGTTTGGGGTTTTTTGCTTAAATACTCAATCCTGGTTGCTTTTTATCAAGTTGTGTTTCCCACCCTTCAATTTTCCCAATTTCTCGGGGTAATCCCTGTGCTCCTCGGGTTTTTTTTGTTCCAAAAATAAAACTCAAATGCATTGGGTGAGAGGGAGGAGCAAAACCCAACCCCTCCCCTAGAGATTTAAAAGCTGCAGCTCAGGTAATTTACACCTAAACTGGGAGCAGAGATTCAAGAGGCCCCAACACAACCTGGGGCATCCCAAATCCCAGCCTGGCAAAAAAAGGTTTGAGTCAATCACTGCTGGAGAGGTGTGGAGCCAATGCCATGGCAATCGAGGAAAATCTGTGCAAAATGAGTAGCAATTAAATAAGAATTAACTGGGTTGCAAGAGGAGAAAATTGCTTCTTTCAAAGCCTCCTGATTATAGAGCTGAAAGAGCCCAGAGCTCCCCTGGCTTCTCACCAGTGTGGAGAGATGAAGAGGTTGTTAATCCAAATTGTCAGAAGTTTTTCCCAATGCTCAACATCCTCTCAGGAGCAAGTGTTTGGCGAGGCCCTTCCCTTTGCTGCAGTTCCTACCCCCAGCATCACCTCCCCGGGAGGGCAGAAGATTCCCTGGTTTCTTCAGGAAAGAGCTGGGAATTGCAGCCAGGTGGTCAGGATGAGGGCACCCCTGGAGGGATGGGCTGGAGATGGAGTCTCCAGAGCCCATTCCCATCTCCCACATTCCTGACATCCCAAAGTCACTGCTGGAGCCATCAGCAATGGTGCTTGCAGCAGGAAAATGGGGAGGTTTTTCTTTTTTTTTTTTTTGCTTTCCCCTCCAAAAGCCAAACTTTGACATGGGCTGGTGACCTGCCAAGATATATTATTCCTCCCCCCCTACCCTCACCCCAAAAAATCCACCCTCAAACCCCCCCCCCCCAGCACAAATTCAGCTGCTCCATCACCACTGCCACTTCCACAGCCCTGGGGTGACAAAAGCTTTGAGACAGGACCTGTCCCCAGCCAAGGTCACATCTGGTCCTCTGAAGGATGGAGCTCACTTCCCCCAATCCCACAGCTCCAGGAAGGGCTGGGAAAACCTCTGGCAGCTCCCCTAAACTGTTTGGGGGGGTGGGGGGGTTGATGTAAGCATAGGAGCTGGAAAACTGCTTCACTTTGCAGCTGAAGCAAAGCAGGATCAGTGTGGGGGCAGGAGCAGGGAGCTGCCCCCCAACCAACCCATCCTGGGAGTGCAGAGCTGACCATGGACCTGCCCTTTGTGAAGTGCTCAGACCCCCACCCCCCAAAAAAAAAGAGGTGCTGGGGGGTGCTCAGCCCCTGGGCTGTACCAGGTTTGCTGCTGCTGCTGGGATGAATGAGAGACTGAGGACACCCAAGAGGGGAATGGGAGCTCAGCACCCACTGCCTGGGAGCCCTGACCATCCTCAGGAGCACCCTGCTTTTTCCTGAGAGCATCTCACAGTTCCCAGGAGAACCCAAGAGCTCCCAGGAGAATCCAACAACTTCTGGGAGCATCACACCCTTTCCAGGAGCATCCCACAGCTCCTAGGAGCATCCTACTCTTCCCAGGAGCATCCTACTCTTCCCAAGAGCATCCTACTCTTCCCAGGAGCATCCCACCACTCCTGAGAGCATCCCACAGTTCCCAGGAGAATCCAAGAGCTCCCAGGAGAATCCAACAGTGCCTGGGAGCACCACACTCTTCCCAGGAGCATCCTACAGCTCCTAGAAACATCCTGCTCTTCCCAGGAGCATCCCACCCTTCCTAGGAGCATCTCACCCTTCCCAGGAGTATCCCACAGTTCCTGGGAGTATCCCACAGTTCCTGAGAGCATCCCAGGCATCCCTGTGGTCATCCAGGTGCCTGAGCTGCTGCAAGGCTCTGAGGCCTTGGAAGGGACAGATCTGCTCCCACCTCCCAGCAGGAATAAGCTCCTTCATGTCTCACCGGACTCTGCTTGGGGAAAATTAAGCTCCTTGCCTTGGCTCCCAGGTGGATTTAGCTGTTCTCCCATCCCTGAGAGGTTCCTACAGGAACAATTTCTTTGCTGGAAGAGTGGTCAAGCACTGGAAGAGGGCACCCAGGGCAGTGGTGGAGTCACCATCCCTGGAGGTGCTGGCTGTGGCACTTCAGAACATGGCTTGGTGTTGGGATGATGGTTGGATCTGATGGTCCTGGAGGTCTTTTCCAACCTTAATGACTCAATAGAATCAGAGACTTGGTTTGGTTTGAAAAGGGACCTTAAAGATCATAGAATCATAGAATCATAGAATTAGCCGGGTTGGAAGGGACCTCAGAGATCATCAAGTCCAACCCTTGACCCACTGGAGCAGTTCCCAGCCCATGGCACTGAGTGCCACATCCAGGCTTTTTTTAAATGTCTCCAGGGATGGAGAATCTACCACCTCACCGGGCAGACCATTCCATTGCCTGATCACCCTCTCCGTGAAGAAATTCTTTCTAATATCTAACCTAAATCTCCCCTGACACAACTTAAGACTGTGTCCTCTTGTCTTGTTGAAAGTCATCTGGGAAAAGAGTCCAACTCCCACCTCGCTACAGCCTCCTTTCAGGGAGTTGTAGAGAGTGATGAGGTCTCCCCTGAGCCTCCTCTTCTCCAGGCTGAACACCCCCAGCTCTCTCAGTCTCTCTTCATAGGGTCTGTGCTCGAGTCCCTTCACCAGCCTGGTTGCCCTCCTTTGGACCTGTTCCAGGACCTCGACATCCTTCTTAAACTGAGGGGCCCAGAACTGGACACAGGACTCGAGCTGTGGCCTCACCAGCGCTGAGTACAGGGGCACGATCACCTCCCTGGACCTGCTGGCCACGCTGTTCCTGATCCAGGCCAGGATGCCATTGGCCTTCTTGGCCACCTGGGCACACTGCTGGCTCATGTTCAGCTTCCTGGCAATCCAGACTCCCAGGTCCCTTTCTGTCACTCTGTGCCCAGCCTGGAGCTCCCCATGGGGTTGTTGTGTTGAACCTCATCCCATTGGAATCAGCCCAACTCTCCAGCCTGTCCAGGTCCCTCTGCAGAGCCCTCCTGCCTTCCAGTTGGTCCACACTTCCTCCCAGCTTGGTGTCATCTGCGAATTTGCTGATGATGGACTCAATCCCTTCATCTAGGTCGTCAATAAAGATATTAAACAGAACTGGGCCCAACACTGATCCCTGGGGGACACCACTGGTGACCGGCCACCAACTGGATCAGCACCGTTCAGCACCACTCTCTGGGCCCGGCCCTCCAGCCAGTTCCTAACCCCACACAGGGTGCTCCTGTCCAAGCTGGGGGCTGACAGCTTTTTCAGGAGAATGCTGTGGGAGGCGGTGTCAAAGGCTTTGCTGAAGTCCAGGTAGATCACATCCACCGCCTTCCCCTCATCCCCCAGGCAGTCACCTGATGATAAAAAGAGCTCAGGTTGGTCAGACAGGACCTGCCCTTCCTGAACCCGTGCTGGCTGGGTCTGATCCCTTGCCCATCCTGCAGGTGCTGTGCGATTGCCCCCAGGATGATCTGCTCCATAACCCTGCCAGGCACTGAGGTCAGGCTGACAGGTCTGGAGTTTCCCAGGTCCTCCTTCCAGCCCTTTTTGTGGATTGGCGTGACATTCGCCAACTTCCAGTCATCTGGGATGTCCCCAGTGAGCCAGGACTGTTGGTAGAAAGATCATCAAGACCCAACCCTGGCCATGGACAGGAACACCTCCCACCAGCCCAGGATGCTCCAAGCCCCATCCCATCCAAGCCTCCAACACTTCCAGGGATGGGGCACCAACAACCTCCCTGAGCAACCTTTTCCAGTATAGGTTTTGCCATCAGGATCTTGTCCCAAGCCCCCAAGCACCCTGGCTCTGAGCAGTGGGGTCATTTTGGGGCCACACCTGGCAGGAGAGGAGGAAATGGGATATTCCTGGCTGAGGGGCTGCTGGGCTGTGTCAGGGTTTAACACTGAGCTGGCAATGAAACCCAGTGCCAGATGCTCTCCATGAATCCCCCTCCCCTCCCTGAGAAAGGAAGGAGAGAGAATAAGGGAGAGAGACTCATGGGTTGGGAACTAAACTACACAGCTTTAATGAAACAGGAATGATAAATAGGAAAAAGGACTAAATCTATACAAAGAGACAGGAAAATTGATCCCAGGTTCCTCCCCCCTGCCCCCCAATAACTCTCACATCAGCACCAAAGCTGCAGGGCAGCCCTGGGAAAGTCCAGGCTGGAATCCTGGAGTCAGCAGCAGTTGGGAGCTGGAGGCAGGAACACACAGATTCAGGCTGGGATGGATCAGGAGCACAGGCAGAGGAATGGATGGAATCCTCCCAGGATGCTGAAGCAAAGAGGGAGAAGGGAAGAAGGGGAAGCAGGAAGGGGTTTGGCCCTCGTGAGCCCTGAAATTTATACTGAGTATGAGGTGTATGGGATGGAATACTCTGTTTGGTCAATTTTGTCCAACTATCTTGTCTGTTCCTCCCCAAAGGAGGGGCTCAGGTGGGACCTTGTTACTCCTTTTCTCCTTCTGGGGGGCAAAATATTCCTCAGAGCTGAGCAGTGCCCTTGGTTCTGCACACCAGTCTCTATCAGTAATTGCAAATATCGAGTGTTATCAGTCCTAGGGCTAGAAAATATCTGAGAAACTTGCTGTTAATTTCAGCAAGTGCAGCTACTTCTAAGAGACTGAGCTGCAAGCAAAAATACAAGACAGAAAATCCCCTTTATCCTGGCCCAAACCAGGACAGGGTTTTTGCACAGCATCCCCATTCTCCCTCTGCTTGCCAGGCACTCGCTAATCCCCATCCCTGCAGCTTCTCCACCTCCAACCCCGTGAAAACTGAGCTGGGAATTTCACACCCCCCCCAACCCTGAGGAGGTGACAACCCGGTGCTAAGAAGGCAGCCAGCAGGAAAGGCACAAAGGCTCCTTCCCCGAGGCTTTGTGCTTTTCTGGAGGGTAATTAGTGCCTCCTGGCTTGATTAAGGGGGTTGACAAACCCCCCTCCCCTATCCAGGGGGCGTCCTGTAATGGCACAGGAGCCTAGGGAATGGGAAGCCTAGGGAATAGTTCTGCCCCTGGGATGCTGCACAGGAACCAGAGAAAGTAAAACGTGTTCAAAAAGGAGGGGAAAAAAAAAATAAATTAAAACTTGGCTTTAAAAGCCCCGTTTTCAGGTGAGGCTGTTCAGCAAGGGGGTAAAACCCTCTGGAGGTTTTTTTTGGAGGGGCCAAGGCAAAGATCATCAAGGAGGAGAGTGAGCCAGGCTCTTCCCAGGGCATGCAGCATCCTTTTAGCAGACATCGGAATGGATTTCCCAGGGAAGAGGTGGAATCCCCATCCCTGGAAGTGTTTTAGGAATGTGGCCCTGAGTGTGGGGTTAGGGGCATGGGCTGGATTTGGTGAGCTCAGAGATCCTTTCCAGCCTCAATGATCCCAGGATTAATGTTGGGAATGCAAAACCCCAGCAGGAGGAGTGTAATCCCCCCCCCCTCATCGATTTGGACAGGAAAGGTGGTTCCTCCACCAAAAATCTTTTCAGTTTTGCAATCGTCTCCAAAGCTGAGGCTGCTTCAAACTCAGTCCCAGGACTGCTGCCCGCCAAGGTTCCTGGGTTGCAAAAGCAATTCCAAAAAAAAAAAACCAAACAAACAACCCAACCCCCCCCCCCCCCCCCCCAAAAAAAAAAAAAAACCACCACCAAAAAAACACCCCATCCCACAAAACAAAAAACCAGAAAAAAACCCAAAACCAAAACAAAAAAACCTCCAAACCAAAACCAAACCAAAACCAAACCAAACCAAACAAACAAAAAAAACCAAACAAAAAACCCCACAAACCCAGCTGGGCTCTCCCCACCTCCGGAGCAAACGATTCGAAGGTGTGAGAAGCATCCTAATGGGATGCCAAAGGCTGCAGCAACATTTGTCATCATCCCAGCAATTCCTCCCAGGATGCGGTGGCACCGGAGGATTCCAGGGAACTGCAGGAAAGGGGCTCAGGAAGAGTTTTCAGGGCATCAATTGTGCAGAGAAGGGGGAGATTTTCTTCTTCCGTGGCAGAAAAGTGTTGTGGGTTCCTTCAAAGGAGCAGGAAAGCTGCTGGGTTTTGCTGGGAAGCTGGGTCACCCAAGGCATAGGCTGGAGCTGCAGATTTTTGTAAGTTAAAAACACAGCTGGGATTTAAAAGAAGGCTGGAAGTTCATTTCTTTGTCCCCCTTCCCCACAGCTGCCTCTGTTTTGAGGTTAGGTATTCTGCAGCGGATGAGAATGGTCCAAAATAAAACTAAAAAAAAAAAAAAAAGACTTTGGAAGCAAATTTCCACACCCCCCCAATTCATGTCCTGGGAGGAATTCACATAATGTGATTTCAAAATATCACTGAGCTTGAAGGAGAAAAAAAAAAATAATTCTTAGATTTTAGGCTGACAAATCCCTCCCCCCCAGAAGCCCTACACAACCCCAGTGGGTGCCAACATTGTTCCTAAGACAAAATGCTCTCATCTGGATTCAGATTTCCAGCCTCAAACTGACATTTTTTTCTTCCAGACCTGGGCAAAACATCCTCCTCCTCCTCTAGGGGAAAGATGATGGATTTTTCCCCCCTCCCCAGGCTCAACCTTTGTGGCTCAGCTAAAGATGGGGCTGCATTTCATCAGCCAGGGGAAAGCATGTGCTTAGCAAAGGCAAATCAATATCTGTCATCTGTATTTATGGAGAAGCTTTTTGTTCCTGTGGATTTGGGAGTGTGACTGATGGTCACTGTGTCTGTCCCTAACACCCCCAGCTCAGGTCACTCTCCCCACTCCAGTCTGTCACCATCCCTGCTGCCAACCTTAAAAAACCTTCTGCACTGCTTACTCTACCCAACTGGGATTTTTTTTTTCTTTTTTTTTTTTTTTCATCAGTTCAATAATATTCATTTACAAGATCCAGGATTATAATAACCTCTGATGCCCTGGTCTTTCTTTTCTCAATCACACCCTAGCTAAAGTAAAAGGCAAAAAAAATTAGGCAGGGCTCATCAAACGCTTGCAGGCAAAAATGTTGTTTTTTTTTTTTTTTTTCTTCTTGAGAAGTGTTTTGGGATTGATTTCTGTTTGCTTCTATAATAAAGTACCTATTCCTTCCTTATTTGTCTTTCCCACTGGAAGCTTAAAACCCCAAGCATTATATTCTTGGCAAAGCATCCAGGCTTTGGTTGCTGAAAACCAAAGATATTTTGGCCTGGAACCAAAATCATAAAAGTCTTCCCAAGGACCATTCTAAAACCTCAACACAGTTCTTAGTTTTGTAGGGTTTTCAGTTAAGACTTCTTTTAACAAGACCTGGGACATATGTAATCTGGGGGGGGAGGGATTTTATGCATTCATCACCCCTGTCTAAGGGTTGAATCCTCACCTGTCCTCATGGCTATGGCAGGATGAGAGCTGAGGATTCCCTGGCACGTCTCTTCCCATCCCAATTCCTCCTGCCCAGGCACTTCTGGGATAAATCAGAGCTCTAAGCTGCTTTCTTCTTCCCTAAGCCCATCCAGGGATCCTGAGATGTTGGCAGGAATGTTGAGCCTGGAGCAGAGGAGGCTGGAGGGAGGGGAAGAGGGGGGGGGGGGTTTGGGCTATGGTCCCAAGGAAAAAAAGATTGAAAGAGGGGAAATGGCCCCAAGTTGCCCAGGGGAGATTTAGGTTGGAGCTTGGGGACAATTTCTCCCTGGAAAAGTTTGTCAGGGTCTGGCTCAGGCTGCCCAGGGCAGGGCTGGAGTCCCCATCATCCCTGGGGGGGGGGGGTTTCCAATCCCTGGAGATGGGCTGGGGGTGGCCTTGGAAGTTTTAAGATTATGGTTGGGCTCAATGATCTTTGGGGTCTTTTTGGCCCCAAATGATTTGAGGGTTCTATGAAAACCCCTTCTTGGTAGAACCACAGACCAGGTTCTCCAGGCCATGGCAGCTCCAGGAGGATGGATACAGAGCAAGTCCCCAGGGCAGAGGCTCTGATGCCTCCTGGGATCCAAGGGGAATGTGTGCCATGAAAACCAGTGGAAAAAGAGCCATGAAACCAGTGGAAATGGAAAAGGAGAGAGGTTGGGCATCCCAGCAGCTCCTGCCAAGAGAGACAGAGAGCTCTTTGGTTTTTGAAACCCTGGATAAATCATCAAATCCCAAAAAGCTCTTCCTTCCCTGTTTTTTGGGGTGAAAAAAAAGCAGAAGGAAAGCAGTCTTGGCCCTGAAGGCTTTTCCTGTGCTGTGAGTCCATCAAGCAGGCAGGGGGGGTGGAGGCGACCACCCTGGGGTTGTCTGAGCCAAGTGTGATCCACAGGGAGCATCCAACCCAGGGAAGGGAGAAAGGAAAAGCCTGGGCATGGGATCTAAACATAAATGGGGAGACAGCAAAGCTGCAGATGGTAGGAACTGCCTGGGAAAAGGAGCCAAGAAGGAGCTTTGTGGATATTTGTGGGGTGGCATCAGATGGAAATTCCCCTTAGGATTGCAACCAGCTCCAGGTAACCTATTAACTCACTGTGGAATAATCAGGTTTTTGGGTTTCATTAAGATGCAAAGACAATCTCCATGAACTCACTCCTGCTCTGCAGCAGCTCCTGGGGAGCAGTGACTGCACACCTCAGAAATCAAAGGCATCCCATTTCATTCAGCATCCCAGGAGCAAGAGCCATCCCACAGCACCAGCAGATCAAGCACCTCACTTTGCTTTCCCTCTTGGACCCTCAAGGAGGATGGAAACCAGAGGGATCCCAAATGGAATGGGCTGGAGCAGAGCCAGAGCCCCTGCCCCCCCAGCCATGTGGCAGGGTGGCCAAAAACATCAGCAAAAACATCGGGAAAAGTTATTCCAGAGCATCCCGCACCTCCCCTTGAAGAAAGGGGCTTTAGGAGGTGGGTGGCTGGTACTGCCAGGCTGAAGCTGCCACAGCAAATCTCAGACAAATGCTGAAACCCCTGAAATGCTGTGGTCAAAGCTCAGATTATCCCCTTGCATCTCTGCCACACCTGGTGCCTTCTGAACAGGGGGGGTTTAAATCAGGAGATTTAGATTGGATGTTAGGAAAGAGTCCTTGGCCATGAGGGTGGGGGAAGAAGGGCACAGGTTGCCCAGGGGGGTGGTTGTGGGAGAGTTTGCAAGGGCCTGGAGTGATAGGAAAAGGGGCAATGGTTTGAATTTAGGGAAGAGCAGATTTAGATTGGATGGGAGGAAAAAGTTCTTGACCGTGAGGGCAGTGGGAAAATGGCAGAGGTTGCTCAGGGAGGTGGTTGAGATGTTCAAGGTGAGGTTTGGAGGCTCTGAGCACCCTGATCTGGGTGAGGATGTCCCTGCTGACTGCAGGGCTTGGACTGGGTGACTTTGAGAGTTTCCAACCCCAATCCCTCTGTGATCCCAACACACGGGCAGCCCAGAGCCATCCTCATCCCCCCCAACACCCCCAGGAGGTTGGGGATGCTCTGGGATGCAGGGCTGTGAGCAAGGAGAGGGAAATCCCTCTGGATTCAGCAGGGGAACCCAGGACAATTCTGCTGACAGCCGAGAAAAAAAAAACAAACTGCTGCAGTCAGCCCTGCTGTTATTTGCCCAGGGACAAGGGGGTGGTTATTGTTGGGCTGGTTTTTCTCCTTTTCCTGCAGGCAGGAGTACACCAGGCATGCTGCAGGGGTTTCAACAGCAGGTTTAGTATTAAAAAAAAAAAAAAAAAAAGCCAGGTTCATCAAATCAAGTTCCAAATGAAGCTTCAAATCAAGCTCTGCTCTGCCTCCAAACCTGTGAAAATCCATTGGGGAATTTCTGTTTTCTGGGTAGAGAACTTCTTGGCCTGCACAGAGCCATGGGTGAGTGTGACAGGGCATTAAAACACCTCTTAGATGGGTGATAAATAGGAGCTGGAGCAGAAAACCAGGCTCAGCAGGCATAGCATGATCCTAGGGATATTGCACTGCTGCCTTTAGCTTCCCCCAGTAATTACTGAATTGATTAACTTGTGACCCCTGCTCATTTTCCATTTGCCCTTCTCCTCTTCCAGATAAAGCTGATTTTTAAAAGCCCCTCAACTGGACTCTTTCAGCAGATATTAATGCAGACAGAAGGGCCAGGACCACCACCAGCTCTCTTCCCAAGGTTTCTCCCCTTTCCTCAGGGGGTGCAATGGCTCAGACCCCAGCACCACCTTTTTTCTGGCTTCCACATTTCCAGGAGAATATTTTTATTTTTTTTCCCCTTTTATTCATTGTTCACATTTAGAAAACCCAGAAAAAAAGCCCACTTCATCTGCTGGAACCCCCAGAAATGTGTTGATGCCATTTCCAGCAGGGATCTCAGTTACCTTCACCTCCCTCCTTGTTCTCAGTGGGCTCTGTTAATTATAATTAATTTTCCTACCTCATTTTGGCCCTGGTATTTGTTTTTTCACTGGGGCTACAAAGAGCTGGCAACAACCTGAATGAAATTGGAACTGATTCCACAAATGTAATTAGAGAAATTCTCAAGGGTCTATCCAGGAATCCCAGAGCAGTAAATACCCAGTGGTTCAGAGAATGTGCTTACGCATCCCTGCTGAGGCTCAGCAAGATCTGGGATATTCCTTAAGTGAGAAATTTCAGGGCTTTAATAATTTTCATCACTATTTTTCCATGGCTCAAGGAAGCTGCTGCCTGGGGGCTGCTGCTCTGCCCCCTTCACCCATACTTGGGATGGGAGTAATAGCTGGAGAAAAGAAAAAAAAAAAAAAAAAAAAAAAAAAAAAAAAAAAAAAAAAAAAAAAAAGCATTGAAAATCCAAGGATGCTTTTAAACAACTGCTCCAAAATATCTTCCCACTGATGAAGGACTCATACGTGAAGGTGTTTGGCTCCAAACTGCTGCTTTGGCTTCTTGCCCAATACTTTGGGAATTTCAGAGGGAACTGATGTCAAACCCCTGGGATTTGCCTCCAGCTCCGGGTGTTCGGCTCCCAAATCAACTGAATCCTTTTGAAAACCTCCTGCATCAGGAAAAAAATTGGCTGTCTGGAGGTTGGATCACCTGCCAAGCCTGGCACTCACCTTCTTATCTCTTCCCCTGGGCTTTCCAGTCCCTTTTGCCTGCCCAGGGAACATTTAGTCCACCCTGCTTAAGGTTTAATCCCTGGGCTCACCTCTCCTTTACCCAAAGCATTGGGAAGCAGCATCACAGGCAGAGGTGATTTTCTTCAAAAATGTCCCAAACCTACTGGCTGCCTCCAAAAATCAAAGTCAGCCCTGGACAGGGCTCAGCCCCCCCAGTTTTGGGATGCTGCCTCCCAATGATCCCAGCCAAAAGGGATTTGCTGTGGGTCTGAATGAAGAATTTTGTTAACACAGTTAATCCTGGTTAAATCCCTGCCTGGCTCAGCTCCTTTCTGCTCTTCTTGCTTTCCAGGCTGCCTGGCAAGGAACCTCTTGCTGTCTGCCCAGGGGTGGGCACAGAAAATGCTCAGGAAGGATCAGGGTTTGGCTCAGTTCCTCTGGTGGCAAAGCAGAGATTCCCTAAATAGGAACCCTGGGGTTCCTGGGGCCAAAGTTGAGGCTGGAAGAGAGGTTGAGCTCAGCCTTAGCTGGGAAAGGTTTTGTGGGTGCAGGGGAGATCAGGAAGGGACTCGGTGTCCCCAAGAGCTTGTGGCAAGGAGATGCAGTGCCAGCTGTGGGAGTCTAAGAGGGGGCAGATAACCCCAAAGAGGGGGAAATTCAGGGAGTTATTTCCAGGAGAAGCCACAAACTCTCTGAGTTACAAATAGCTGGAGGTGAGGACCACTCCTGGTCTTGAGGTCCCTGCTAAGCAGGAACTTGGTGATCTGAAACCAAGCCAAACCATTCTGTGGTTCTATTTGCACTTGAATTTGGGCTCACTGCTGAGAACCTCTGCTCTGAGCTATCTGGAACAAGACTGCTCCATGGGGATCTGAACTCCCATCTCCAGTTCCGGGATCATTCCCAGAAGCTGCTGTAGCTCCTGTTTGTTGGAGGCAGAGAAGGCAGGAGCATCTCTGACAGCAACCTAGAGACTTGGAGGTGACAGCCACCTCCCCCTCCTAGTGCTGATGGGCCCTTCAGGCACCAGGGAAATAACTCAGAGAGACAGGATCAATCTTTCTTCTTTTGCTGGAAATGGGGAAGAGCAGTAACAGAAGGATGCTGAGCCTGCCTTTGACATCAATCAAATGCACAGAAATAGTTTGGTAGCTGTAACAAAGCAGTGGGGAGGGGAAGGATGAACCACAAGCCGAGCAGGAGGGGGGTTGGTGGGCTGAAAACTGCAGCCCCAAACCTGCTCCCTGCTCAGCTCTGCACTCTTGGTGACCCACACAATCCCTGGATGCTGTTGGTTTGTCAGCCCAAACCTTAGTTTGTCACCAAGCCAGGTGAGATGCTTGCAGGTGGGCAGCAGCAACAAGCTGCTGTCAGCTCCTCTGAGCTCCCAAAGAAGGTTTGGCTGAGAACTCAGCAGCACCATCCTCATCCTCCAGCTCTGCAGGGTCACTCCACGTGGCCACTTCAGGTGCTGTCCCAGGGTGACACTGGAAATGAGGCAGAAAAA
This sequence comes from Phaethornis superciliosus, assembly GCA_023637945.1. NCBI lineage: Eukaryota > Metazoa > Chordata > Aves > Apodiformes > Trochilidae > Phaethornis > Phaethornis superciliosus. Next base: position 562,311 of record JAJQWJ010000029.1, read on the forward strand.
CAGTGGGGCAACCAAAGGACTTGATTTCTCCTGGCCCTGCTGCCCTCCAGCCAGACAAAACCTCCACGCACTCCTTGGCACCTCTGGTGTTTGTTTCTCCCCCAGGGAGCTGCAGCATCCCTGGGTGTCCCTCTGCTCCCTGATCCCATGCACAGCTCCAGGGGAACCACTGCACCCCGAGCTGGTGGAGAAGTCTTCACAAGAGCTTCCACTGGTGACAACTCCCTAATAACCCAAGTGGGTTAAGAAGGATTTGAAAGAAGGATTCTCTTGATGGGAAGTGATTCTGGGTCCATCCATCAAGCTGGGACCCACAGCCCTGAGCCAGGTCCCTTCCAGTACATCTGCAGTCCTGCTGCTGGGACTTGACTGTTTCTTGTTAAAACTGCTGCCCTCACCTTTTATTTTCTTTTTGTGAGTGTGTGCTCTCCTCCCCACCTCCTGTAAAGCCCCCAGCAGGGATGCAGTAAAGCAGCATCCTTGGCTGGTTCAAAGCAGCCACGGGTTTGTCCTGCCCAGGGGTTTGCCTGCCTGGCACAAATCAGGATAAGAAGGGCTGAAGACAGCAGTTATCAAAGGAGGGCAGAGTTTGGTGTGAAACGTGGGGATATGGATCCTGGGCTGCAGCAAAGGAAGAGTAGCTGGAGGTGATGGGAGGGATTCTCCTCTCTTCCTCTTCCTCTTTTTCTCTCTTTCTCTCTCTACCTCTTCTCTTTCTCTCTCTTTTTCTCTTTTATTTTCTCTTTTCTCTTTCTCTTTCTCTTTCTCTTTCTCTTTCTCTTTCTCTTTCTCTTTCTCTCTCTTCCTCTTCTCTTCTCTCTTCCTCTCTTTCTCTTCTCTTCTCTTCTCTTCTCTTCTCTTCTCTTCTCTTCTCTTCTCTTCTCTTCTCTTCTCTTCTCTTCTCTTCTCTTCTCTTCTCTTTATCTCTTCTCTATTCTCTTTCTCTTCCTCTTTCTCTTTTTCTCTTTCTCTTCTCTTCCATCCCCTTTTCCTCTCCCCTCCTCTCTTTTCTCTTCTCTTCTGGCTCTCACCCAGGGTTCAGACAACTGCTGAGCCTGATCCTCACCTCTTCCTTCTTCACCTTTCTCTCTGGAACACTTATTCTCCTGGAGATGCTGAAGGATGGAGCCCATCTCACCCCAGGGCTGGAGTGAAATAATTCTGAAGTGGCCCAGCAGCAGCTGTTTGTGTCCCCAGCACTCTCTCTGCCAGGATGGATGGGATTCATTTCAACCCAGTAGCTCCACAGGAAATCTATTCTTTCTTCTTCTGCAGTGAGTGATGTTTCTCCTTCAAAAGTGAAGCTTTTCAGAGGAGCAGATGGCCCCTCCGTGTATTTCTCACCTCAAGGAGACATTTGGCAAAGCTTTCAAATCATCCAAGTATTTGGTTTCAGCTGCTTTGAGATGAGAAGCTGCTTTGCTGGGTTAAAAGATGTTGGAGCATTAACAGCTAATGATGGGAAAATAAAATAAATAGTCAGAGGCCAAAGGAGACCTCGTGAATCACCAAACTCTTTGGCCTGATTTGATTTATTTATTTTTTTTTAATCTTCCCAATTTCAGAAACGTTTTGCCTTCTCATCCTGACGTGGAGCATTAAAACACTTGGAACATGCAAATGGTTTTTTCATCCAGCCCTGGATTTAGTCCACTGCTGTAATGAGCTGGGGTTTCCAGGATGTCTTACTCAACCATTACACCGAGGAGGAACCGAGGAGCATTAAATGCTTTAACTCCTCCATCCCTGGGGGGCAATGAACAGACAGCAGCAGCTCTGCTGCAGGAGCTTCAAACCCAGCTCCAGACACAGGGAAAGAAGCTTCAGACTTCAATTTGAGGGGGGCAGGGAGAATCTCGAGGAGGAAGCCCCGAGGAGGCTTTGGGATGGCTCAGCTCCAGGGAGAGAATTGCAATCTCCAGATATTGAGGGCTGCCAAGGAAGGAAAGGAAATATTTAGGGTGGAAGAGAGTTCAAAGGGCGGCATGGCTGAGCTGGGTGTGTGAAAACAAGAGGTGGGCTGATCCAGGCTGAGCAGGAAGGAAAAGTATTAGGCTGTGAAATCAGCTTCCTGAGGGTGGAAGAAGTAGAAACTCCATCATTTGGGATGCTAAAAATTACAGAGAAGGAGATTTGTGTGGGTTTCCTCCAGGGAGAACTCGTGCAGCAGCTGAGACAGAGCTCCCCTGCCTCCTCACCTCTTGCATTTCTCATGGAACTGGAGGGATCAGGAAGGAAATAATGAAATCCATTCCCCCAGGATGCCTCCCCTCAGGTGGAGTGCCCGGTTCCTACACCCTCCTGCCGAGGAGCTGGGAGATGGCCCTTCCAGACAGGTGGGATTTGCTTCTCCAGGGTTGTTTGACCTCTGCAAGAACAGAATTGGCTGCAGAGCTTCTGCATCCCTGCCCAGGCTCCTCAGCTGCCCCACATCCCATTCCATGGGGAACAGCAACCACAGCAGTGACAATGACCCCAGACCACTTCCAACACCAACTCTCTGAGGACAGGTGAAGGATTTTGGCACCATCCTTGCCCTGGCACCACCAAATTATCAGGGGGATGAATAAAAGAGCAGGAAAGGAAAAGGAGAGTTAAGAGGTTCCCAGAGGTGCTTGGCAAGATGCATGAAGGAGCCAGAAAAGAAATGTAAAATCTTGGCCTGAAATACATCATCTGTCCTGGGGTGGGCAGCATGAGGGCTGGCAAAGGTTGGGCACTGCCAGATGTGAAAAATCTTTGTAGAGAAGGCTCAGGATCCAAGGGGGGGGGAGAAATGACAGCTCTTGACTGATGCTTCTGCAGTGAGCAGTGGAGGGGAAGGTGCCCTTTGCTTTTGCTGCCAACTTTCCTCCAGGAAAAGCAAGAGGAGGAAGCAAGCTTGCTGCCACTTTGGGGTGACTCCTGCCCACCCCTAATTCCATGTCCTTGGGCTGCATCATGTTCCCTGCAGCTTCCAGGGGCTCTCCTGCAGCTGGGATGGCTGCGTCATGTTTTGGGGGGCTGCCTGGTGCTAAGATGGGAGAAACCCCAAGACTTCCTGTTAAGAGAAGTGATGGCATCCATCCCACAGCCACCTGCACCCATCCTGGAGCCAAGGTCTTTCCCTCTCCATGCTCCCTAAGGATTCTCACCCCATGTGCTGGTGTCGAGGCTGCTACACAGCTCGGGGGGGGGGGGGGGGGGGGCTGGAGAGGGAGGAAGGGAGATGGGAAAGCCTGGATTAATCATCTCAAGCAGAGGAGAGATGGCAAAGCCTGCTTTCAATGGCTGAGCAAATAACCCAGGCTCAGAAACCCAACATCCCACCTTGTTTGCCAACCACCCTGGTTTTGTTTGCCTTTGCTTTCAGGGAGAGGCTAAATTACCCCTAATTACAATGAACATTGGAGGGACTACAGCTTCTTCAGCCATTAGCACAGGGAAAAGCAGCTGGAAAGGAAAAGGTGGTATCAGCTCTGTCCAGGGATTCAGATCAATTTTCTTTCCATGTTCCAGAATATTTTGACATCAGAGTGAGACAAGTGAGGAGAAATTGCCATCCTAGAAGAGCAATTGTTTGCTTTTAAAAGATATAAAGCTGCTGGAAAAGAGACTTAAATTTGAAATGACCATTTAGCCATAACTGCAACTTTGCCAGCAATTTGCTGGATGAGGAATGACTCAGAAGTAAAAAACCAGGAGGAAAAATCTCTTCTTTTCTCCAAGGCGAAAAAGAGATGTATTCTTTTTGAAAACAGCTGAAAGCTCTGCAATATGAGCTTGAATTCAGTGAAAATACTCCTGAGTACCTCGTCCCAATCCTATCACTGTCTCTGTCTAATTGATAACACTCGGTCCTGTTACTCCTGACACAGGGGGGTGGAATGTGGTGTGTAAATCAGCAAAAAGCCAAATCAGCTCTGAAAGTCACCTGCACACTGTTATTTTCCTGCATTAAGTCAGTTTTCCATCTGCCACTTCTCCAGCCCCATGTGTCCCATGGGACAGAAGCATATTTGGCTGGGGGGCCAGCCAGGAGGGCAGGGTGGCAAGTGAAGGGGCAATATGGACCCTATAATCCCCCAAAATGCAGCTCCCAGCTGCTTGATGCTTTCTGTCTTCTCTCCTGTTCCATCTGCCTGACACACAGGACCCCCTGGCCATGGGCCAAAATTTAAGCAGAGATTTGGAGCCAGGAGAGCAGCATGGAAGAGTTTTTCCTCCCAAACATTCCTTGGCTGTCTGGAACCCACTGACTGCATCAAAGCCTCAGCAGAGCAATGAGCAGGGTGGGAGAGGGGGGAATCTCCTTCACCTATGAACCCTGGAGATGTTGCTTTTGTATCTCTGCAGATGCCACCAGCCTGGAAACTGATTTCACCACATGAAAGGTGGGAAAGGTCCACTGCAGTCATCAGAAAAAAAAAAAAACAATGCAGCAAGGTCTGGGAAAAAAAATCAGTGAAGAGCAGAGACCAGCCTTAACTCTGCCCTGGGATAACCCAGGTGCCACCAGATCAGAACCAGATGCTGCTTTCTCCCAGCTCCCAGGGCTCTGTGCCTTTCTTCATCACCTAAAAATCGCAATTCCAGCCCCCCCAACCCCCCCCAAGCCTGGGGATGCCCTGGCACACACAGCCCCACTTGGCCAGCTCTCTCCTGGAATCATCTTGTTTGATTTGGGGACAGGAGGCAGGAGCTGGGGCCATCTCCCAGGTGCAAAGCACTGAGTAGGACCTGGAGAATAAAGCATCACTTGCAGGCAAGGGGGGGGGCCCTGATAATTAGCCCTGGGGTGTTAATGACACTTCAAGAATTTACAACCACCCCCCTGCCCAGTTCCCTGTGTTGATCAGAGAAGCTGAAACATCCCCAGGGAAGGAGAAGACCTTGAGATGCTGGAGTGAGGGCAGGATTGGGAGCGGGATGGAGGGACAAGGGATGGCTTTAGGTCATCCAAAATGTGCACAAAACACTGCTGGGCTTTTGATTTGCTTCTCCTCTGAGCCAGGAAACCCAGATGTGGCCTTTGGAAGCCACCAAGGGAATGGGGGAATCTCTTCCCTCCCTCCATCCAGAGACACCCTAGCAGGGTTGGGCAAAGCTCAGCCCTGAAAATTCAAGAAGAGTCTGACCAAATTGTAACCAAGATGCAAATGAGAGTTCTCCACCCAAAAACCTTTCTTTTTTTCATTTGGTCAAAACCTTCCACTGGGATTAGGATCAGAGCTTCCATCACATTCTGCCTCTCCTCCTGCCTGGAAGTGACAGAGGGGTCACTGGGGAGATCACAACAGGAAATTTCTGAAGCTGCTTTTCCAAACAAGCCTTTGTGGGATGAGCATATCCATCTTCTCCAAACTGTTTTAGTTCGAAACAAAATTTCCTTACCCGGACCAGGCTCCATCACCCAACCCTGCCTGAGCCTCACCCAAGGCCAGAAGAGGATTTTTTTTTTTTTTTTTTTTTTTTCAGGCATTTGCTACCCTCTGCTGTCCTCCTCCTGCTATTTCACGTCCCTCTAGCAGAGGTGTCCCGGTTCGGGACCAGGATAAAGGTGATTTTCTGTCTTGTACTTTTGCTTGCAGCTCAGTCTCTTGTAAATAGTTGCACTTGCTGAAATTAACAGCAAGTTTCTCAGATATTTTCTGCTCCTAGGACTGATCACACTCCATGTTTTGAGTTACAGCCAGAGACTGCTGTGCAGAACCAAGGGCACTGCTCAGCTCTGAGGAACATTTTACCCTCCGGAAGGAGAAAAGGAGTAAAAAGGTCCCACCTGAGCCCCTCCTTTGGGGAGGAACAGACAAGATAGTTGGACAAAACTGACCAGAGTATTCCATCCCATACACCTCATACTCAGTATAAATTTGAGGGCTCACGAGGGTCAAACCCCTTCCTGCTTCCCCTTCTTCCCCTCTCCCTCTTTGCTTCAGCATCCTGGGAGGATTCCATCCATTCCTCTGCCTGTGCTCCTGATCCATCCCAGCCTGAATCTATGTGTTCCTGCCTCCAGCTCCCAACTGCTGCTGACTCCAGGATTCCAGCCTGGACTTTCCCAGGGCTGCCCTGCAGCTTCGGTGCTGATGTGAGAGTTATTGGGGGGCAGGGGGGAGGAACCTGGAATCAATTTTCCTATTTCTATATATTTAGTCATTTTTATATTTAGTATATTTAGTAATTGTCCCTGTTAACCATTCCTGCTTCATTAAAGCTGTGTAGTTTAGTTCCCAACCCATGAGTCTCTCTCCCTTATTCTCTCTCCCTCCTTTATCTGGGATTCATGGAGAGCATCTGGCATTGGGTTTAATTGCCAGGCCGGTGTTAATCCCTGCCAAGAGGCCACCACCTTCTTCCTCTCTCTGTTGTCCCTGTGGCTGGAGCATCCTTCACACCAGAGGACTCCAAGGTTTTCCACTCCCTTTGGGCTGAACCCTCTGCCCCCCTCAGGCCCCTGCTCCCCAAAACCCTTCAACCCTTCCTCCCAAATGCTGCCTTAAGAGGCAAAAGAAGCCAAAGGAGAACTGACAGCCTTGTTGCTTTGGTTGCTGCATTGAATATTTAGGCCAGGAAGAGAGATCAAGGAATAATTCCCTCTTGGTGAGCCACATTCAACTGATTCCTGAGAGGATTAGAAGTGTGGAACCAGGCTGGGTGTTTCACAGGGACATCAAACCCACCCAGCCCTGCTAACACAACTATTTTTTTTTTTTTTTTTTATTTCTTTCTAAGAAACACTAAGGATTCTCTCATCCTCTTATTCTCAAAGCTTTCTCCTGGGGCACAGCCTGAAAATAAACAGGTTTGCTCACCCTGCCCTTTCCTTTTGCTCTTGCCATCATGTGAATGAGGTTGCCCTCCCTGGATCTGGTCCCCACCCTTCCTGGCCACAAGCCTGGGAAACAAGAAATTTTTTTCCACTTCTTTTCTTCTGATTTCATCATTCTGGGAGGACAGGGAGGATGATTTGAATGTATTTACCCCCAAAAGAACTTCTCCTTCCCTGTACACCTCACTTCCAGAAATCCTGGTACAAGTAAGGAGTTTTTAGCTTCCCTCTTCCCAAGTTTTTGGCTGTCTGTGTATTTTCATTTTGAGTCCTCAGTGGACAATTGTGGGAACCCACATCTCCTTTCTGGGACAAACAGGGATATTAAGGAAACACACCACTTGCTAGAGCTTCTGCTCTGAAGCAAGAGATTGTCCCAGGAACTTGGAATTTGGTTGAATCCAAACCTTCAGCTCTTGCTTGGGATGCTGGGGGAGGGGGGGGGGACCAATGGAGCAGGAGAGAAGCCAGAAACTGGAGAGCAGCTGGGAGATGTGTTTTAGGGTTTATAGGATTCATATTCCAGAAGGACTTGAAAGCAAATTCCTCCTGGTATGTGGCCACATTTTGCCCAGCCACAGCTGTCATTTCCCCTTTTGCTGCATGTAATTTCCCCTCAAACCCACAATTTCCTGTTTCTTTCAACAGTTTTTTTGGTTTTTGTTTTTTTTTTTTTTTTTCCAGGAATCCTTTGCAGCCAGTTCTAGGTCCTCTCCACAACTGGGAACTCTGGAGTCTTCCTCTGGAATTTTGGGGCAAACTCACCCTCAATCAAGGCTTTCCTGCTAGGATTTCCCCCAAAAAAACTTTTACATAGCACCCTCATCACTTTTCTTCTTCTCCTTCCCTCTGCTCATCTCTCCTCCCAGATGGTCCCCAAAACAATGGCCACGGTGGCCCCAAAACTCAGGCCCAGGGAGTGTCCCCAAAGTGGGCAAGAGGCATGGCAGTGCCCAACCTGTGGGGCATCACTAGGGTGAGGTGACAACCAGGCGTTGCCATGGTAACCAGACATTCCACACCGGGCAGGGGGGGCAGCATGCTCTGTGCTCCAAGCATCTGGCCACTTTTGGGGGGATCCAGGGTGCTGGGGATTCTGGGGATCCTGATTTGGGGGCTATGTAGCTGCTCAGGTAAAAGACCAAGGTGGAGGTGGTTAAATTCTGCTTTAAATCTTTGGAGAGCTGACAGAAACCTGGGAGAGGTGCTCAGAGGGAGGTCAGCACCCTCCAAGCTGAGCTTAAACATTATTCCTGTGTTCCCTCCTAGGAAATCCAACAGCCCTGCCAGGCAGCTCCAGCTGGGAACACCAAGGAGGTGAGATCCCTGATCCGCAGCCTTCTCTTTCCCTGGTGACAGAGTTTCCCATCCCAGCTTGTGGCCAGGTGTTGGGAGGAGGATCCTCTCCTCTCCTCTCCTCTCCTCTCCTCTCCTCTCCTCTCCTCTCCTCTCCTCTCCTCTCCTCTCCTCTCCTCTCCTCTCCTCTCCTCTCCTCTCCTCTCCTCTCCTCTCCTCTCCTCTCCTCTCCTCTCCTCTCCTCTCCTCTCCTCTCCTCTCCTCTCCTCTCCTCTCCTCTCCTCTCCTCTCCTCTCCTCTCCTGCCCACTTTTCCAATGAGCTGGGCAGAGGATGTGGCTTCCCAGTCCCAGGGGTGGCACAGCCTGGCTCCAGGGTCTCCACCAGTTCTGCTCACCACATCCTCACTTCTTGGCACTTCTTTGTACAGCCCCTGGTATTTTCTCTCCTCTAAGCACATAAACAACCTCAGGTCTTCCTGTGGGATGGTCCCCAACTGGAGCTGGATCCATCCCTGCCCCATCCTCCACATCACATCCAGCCCAGGTGGCTCCAGGTGGCTTCCCATCCCTCCTCTCCTTGGCTCCAGATCTGTTTGGGGTTGTATTGTTTTGGTTTGGTTTTTGGTTTTCGGGGTTTTTTTTGCAATGTGCTGAAATTCTTCCAGTATCTCTCCAGCTTTCTGTCTCTCTTTCTCTGGCTTAGGTTTTGTCTTCATCCACATGGAGAGCACTCTCTACTCCCTGCCCTGCAGCCCCATTGAGATGGAGGTGACTGATCCCACCTACCACTGGGTGCAGGACAGGACAGGTAAGGTCCCTGCTCCTTGCAGCTGAGGAGCTGTGATGGGAGATGTCACCAGCAGGCAAGGAAAAGCCACCCAAGGTGGGACCAGGTCTGGGGGAGAAGGTGAGGGGCAGGTGGAGGCTGGGATTACATCCCTTGGGGGGTGAATTGCAAAAAGGATGGGAAGGCATTGGGGTAAAAATGACCCCTGAGGTCTGTCCTGATCAGGTCTGAGAGGTTTTGCTAAGAAAGTCTTAAGACTAAGAAAGCCTAAGAACAGGTGGTTCTTCTGCAGACAGTGACACTTCCACCAGAGGAGAGGGAGTTTCTTCATTTCTTCTTCCCTCTCCTACAATAATTTATTAAGGAAGGAAGGAGCTTTTGAAGTCCTTGTAGTGGTTTAAAAATCCTGCAAATCTGGGAAGTCTAGGAGAGCAGGACCCAGCTCCTGATGATCACCATCAACTCCTCTGTCTCCTGCATTAGATCCCAAGTCGTTGCTGGTCACCCAAGAGGGAAAACTCCTCTTCCAACACTTCCAAGCAGGCTACAGTGGGAAGTACTCCTGCACCATCTCCTACACAAAGCACGGGATCCCTGTGTCCCACACATTCCACTACAGTGTACTTGGTAAGTCCCATGCCATGAAAAGGAGCAGAGGAGCCATCCCAAGAAGGGCAGGAAGGGTGGAGAGGCCATGGAGTGAGAGGAGGAATGGGAGCATCCTCAGGTCTCTGGGGAAAAGGGAGTTTTTTCCTTGCCAAAGGTGAAGGATCAGACATCTTTCAGGGTTTCCTCCCACAGGCTACCATGTTCTTGGAGGCCTAGACACTGTCCTGCTCTTCCACAGCAAGTTCTGTGAGGATAAGTGGACCCAAAAGTTCCTCTGGAGCCTACAGGAGAAACTGAGGCAGCTGGAGATGGAGCAGCACTGCAAACTCCTGCTCACTGCTACCTGGTGCTTCCCCTCCCTCAGTGACCCTTCAGATGGCTTCATCATCCAAGTCCAACTAAAAGGCAAAGTTCCAGGCAGAGGCACCCCAGGGGACACGGGTGGCAGTGGGATGGAGTGAGAGGAGTTGAGGGATCACTTTTTGTGCTCAGACGGGGGAAAGGGAGGGAGCTGAAGGGGGTGAGCAGCCCTTGGAAGCTGGTGCTGGTCTAATTGTGAGATTTTCTCAGGGCTTTGCCCATCTCCTGCTGGAGCTGGGGGTTCCTGAGACACCCTGCTGACTGTCCCATACTGTAGTGTCCTTCTTCGGACCCCACTGGGATGAACACTGTGACTCCCAGGATATGGAGATGGTCCCAGACTGCTACAGCAGAACAGTCCAGCACAACCTCGGGCAGGTAAATCCTTGGGGACAGCACCTGGGAGCATGGATGTCAGGGTTTAACACTGAGCTGGCAATTAAACCCAATGCCAGATGCTCTCCATGAATCCCCCTCCTCTCCCTGAGAAAGGAAGGAGAGAGAATAAGGGAGAGAGACTCATGGGTTGGGAACTAAACTACACAGCTTTAATGAAACAGGAATGATAAATAGGAAAAAGGACTAAATCTATACAAAGAGACAGGAAAATTGATCCCAGGTTCCTCCCCCCTGCCCCCCAATAACTCTCACGTCACCCCCGAGGCTGCAGGGCAGCCCTGGGAAAGTCCAGGCTGGAATCCTGGAGTCAGCAGCAGTTGGGAGCTGGAGGCAGGAACACACAGATTCAGGCTGGGATGGATCAGGAGCACAGGCAGAGGAATGGATGGAATCCTCCCAGGATGCTGAAGCAAAGAGGGAGAGGGGAAGAAGGGGAAGCAGGAAGGGGTTTGACCCTCGTGAGCCCTCAAATTTATACTGAGTATGAGGTGTATGGGATGGAATACTCTGTTTGCTCAATTTTGTCCAACTATCTTGTCTGTTCCTCCCCATAGGAGGGGCTCAGGTGGGACCTTTTTACTCCTTTTTTCCTTCCGGAGGGTAAAATATTCCTCAGAGCTGAGCAGTGCCCTTGGTTCTGCACAGCAGTCTCTGGCTGTAACTCAAAACATGGAGTGTGATCAGTCCTAGGAGCAGAAAATATCTGAGAAACTTGCTGTTAATTTCAGCAAGTGCAACTATTTACAAGAGACTGAGCTGCAAGCAAAAGTACAAGACAGAAAATCACCTCTATCCTGGCCCCAACCAGGCCAATGGCACAAGGGAGGGGTGGAACTGGGACCCCATCTTCAGGCCCTGGAATGAAAAGTAACAGCCCTGAAGGTTGGCTTCATCTCCCTGGGGTCCAACCCCTGCTCAAGCTGGTGGTCCTGTCCCCCTTGGCTCACACACCACAGCTCCTGCCCCATGACACTGGGAGGACATTTTGGGGGTGACAAGCTCTCAGCTGCCTTCTTTGGAGCCCAACGTTGCCCTGCTGGGTTCTGCCCTCCCCAGGTCCAGCTCAGCCTCACCAAGTTCTTCAAGCAGCACAAATCCTTCCACCTCCCTGGGACTGAGAACCCCAGCATCAACTTCACCAACGAGTTTGTTGGCTTCTTAAAGACAGAGGAGTGCATTGAAGGCTACGGGCAGACCAAGCAGATGCCAAGATGTCTCAACTGTTGCAGTGAGCCAAGAGCCCTCAGCCCTTCGGTTCCCTCTCTTCTTTTCCCCTGCTTTGTCTCTTCCCCTCCCCAGGGGAAATGTAGAGGGTAATTCCCAGCCAGGGAATGTAGAGGACAGGGTAATTTTGAGCCCTTAGCTCTCAAGTTTCCTTCCCTCTTCCTTGAATGCAACTTCACCAAGGAGCCCTCTCTACATGTCCTCTCCTCAGTTGTCTGCCCACCAGGGATGTTCAGCTCTCCTGAGAACAGCCAGTGCTCCCCATGCCCTCTTGGGACCTACAGCCCCACCTATGGAGTGGCATTTTGCACTCCTTGCCAGGCTGGGATGATCACCAGGATGCTGGGGGCCAGCTCCACCAGGGACTGTGTCAAGAAGGAGAGGACCCAGCAAGGTACACAGAGCATCTCCTGAAGGAGGGGACTGGGGGACCCCAGAGCAGCTGTCCCAAAATAATGTTTGCCAGGGCAACTCCTACAGCCCTTGGAGGTCCCTTTAGGGACAGGTAGCTCTTGTCCCTTCCATCACCATCCCTGAAGACATCACAGCTCCCTCACTGCTTTTCACCTCAGGCCAAATGCTGAGCTGTCTGATTTCTCTCCATTTTGGTGTCCCCAGCACACCTGGAGCTCTGACAACCTCCAAGGAGGACTGTAGGTCCCCCCAGCCCTGCCTGTCACTGCAGCTGGGGACAGTTACCCTCAGGATGATGGTCAGGCTCTTTAGCAGTGTCCCCAATTTCTCTCTCTCCTCAGCTGTGGCCATCATACACAGGATCCCAGTCCTGCTTCTCATCATCCTGCCAGCCTTACTAGCCACCAACCTTCTCTTCATCCTGTGAGTATTGAGCTCCTTCTCCCAAGACAAGAAGACATTTTGGGAGCAGGTTTTGGTGTGGAGTCCCCCAGCTCAATATTCCTCCTTAGGAGATGAAGGAAAACCTGAGCCCATCACTGTAACACCAGCAGGAGGTAGATTGCCAGGATAAGGACACCAATAACCAGGATAATCCTTGGCACCTTGACACCAACAACCAGGATAATCATCCTTACACAGCCATATAGAGGGTGGTTGGGTGTAATCCTGGGGAATTCTGACCCTGGGGGTTGGTGCTGGGCTCTGGTGCTGGTTTCTGGCACTAAGTCTCCAGTTTTCACTTCTGTCTCTCTGTAGGAGCTTTTGTTACTGGTTCTATCAAGAGTACCAGGTGACATCTTCAGGGACTTCCAAGGTGACTGAAAACATCACCAAGATGGAGGCAGTGACCAGTTTCTCCAGGATCCCCAGACAGGGGACCTGGGCTGTCCCTGATGCCAGTCCTACCAGTGCCACCAGTCATCTGGCCAGCAGCACAGCTCAGAGGGGGGATGAAGAGTCCCATGGAGCACCAGCCCTTGGTGTCACCCCCAAGGTGGCTCCTCTGCCCGATGGGATAAATCCTGTGCTGACACTGGAGGAGAGAAAAGACACTTCCTGAGATTCCCTCCGGATGCACAGTGACGTGGAGGGGACAGCATCCTTCCAGCCACCTCTGTCCATTTCTTTTGTGTCCCCAGCCACCTCCCACTGGCTGAAATATCCTCACGGATTTTTGCCTCCCAAATAGCTCTGACTCCAGGCAGTCTTTTCACTAATAAAATTTGGCTTCTCTTGGTATCTCTCTGCAATCCTGGATGCTCCAAAGCAGGCCTTGGGGGTTACAAGGAGGGGACCTATTGAAATTGAACCCTATTTTTGGTTTTAATAGTGGAAAAGATATCATTCCCTGTCAGCCTTGCACTAAGGAATGATTGTGTCTCCTTCCTACACCACTTTTTTTTTCCACAGCCCTCAAAAAGCAACCCCTGGGAAGAGCTTCAACCACAAGCATTCCCTGGAGTCAAAAGCAGGACAGAAAGCTCATCCCCAAACCTCTTCCTTTGCAAAGGGTTTTGCCATGGGAGGGACGCAGAGCTTTGGGAAAGATTCCCACCTTCGGGATCAGGATCTGGAGCTGAAACTTTCCTGAGCCCAGTAGCTGGTGCAGAGTCCAGGAGAGGGCAGCAATGCAGTGCAGCACAGCCTGGGCATCCACTAAGGGATTTTTTTAGCTGAAAACAGCCTCTGGATTCAAAATTCAAGGGAGGAAAGAGGTGATTTCTGCCCCTTGGCATAGAAGAAGCCTGCTCAGAGCAGGAGCATTGGTGGAATTCTAGGTGCTGGGTTATTAGGGGTAGTTTTAGGGGCATTAAGTTGTCCCAAGGAAGTTCCCAGTGTGAGCTGGCAGCTGTTTGCTGAGGTCTGGTGAAGGAAGAAAAGGTGCAATTCCTCCATCAGCTGCAATCCAAGCAGCCCGTGGGGCTGGAAAAGCAGAAAGTGCCTTGGAGATGAGAAGAGGGAGAAGAGGAAAGTGGGAAAGGGCTGGGTGGATGTGATCATTGAGGGGATGCAGGCAGGAGGGCCCCTGGCTATAAAACCCTGGGGTTCTTTCTGCTCCTTACAGCTTTTCCCAGCATGTAGGAGCTTCCATGGGATGGCAGCAGATGATTAAACCCAGCTTTGGCATCGGGAAGATGGAAGTAGGGAAAAGCCAAGGGTGGGAATTCTCTTTCAGGCTCTGAAGCAGGAGAGCTGGAGCTAAAGCTGGAGGAAAGGAGATGGTGGGGAAAGGCAGGAGACCTCTGGGTCCATCACCTAAAGGTGATTCTAGAGGTGAAAATCAGGGAGGTTGTACACAGCCTTGGGAGCTGAGGAGCTCTGGGGTTTTCCCTGCAGCCCTTGATATGGGGTCTGGACATGCAGAATGTCCTGGGTCACTCTCAGCTTCTTTCCTCTGCAAAATCTCTTTGGGAAAATCCTGCCGGGCTGCAGCCCAAGCCAGAATCATCCTAATGAGGGATAATTCTCACTAATGAGACCAACAGCCCCCCAGTGCCTTGAGGAGGTTTTCTCTACTCCAGAGCCCCAGCAAGAGGCTGGGAAGCTGCTCACTTGGCAGGGGCTGGGATGAGGAGGCAGCTGCTGCCCAACTTAGCTCCACAGCCCAGCTTGGAAGGAAGAGTTTCTCTCTGACTAATCATGAGGAAAAGTGTAATTAGCAAGTCTGGAGTGGGGGCTGGGAGTGGGAGTGATGATTTTCCCCTGTCCCTGGCTGTGGGGGCTTTACCATGGGTTGGGTTGGGTTGGGGGGGGGGAGGGAGCTGGTGGGGCTGCTTTGTTTTCTGGCCCAAAATTTCAGTGAAATTGCTCCCAGCCAATCTGTCCCCTCCAGGAAGGTTTAAAGAAGTGGGCTGTGGAGAGAGGCAGATGATGTCCAGGTGATGGCACATCTGCAAACAAGCATGGGTCCAGCAAAAACATCTCTCTGAATGATAGAGCTTGGCCAAAAGTTCAATGTTTTGTGGGTTCCTGGTTCCTTCCTGCAACACTCCAGGGTTTAATTCCCTCCTGGTGCTGCTGTTCCATGTGAAGGTGGAAAAAAAAAAAAAAAAAAAAAAAAGCTCCTCCAACTCTGGGTTTAATTCAGCAGCTTGTTGAGGACCTAGGTTATATTCACCATTTGGGAATGGTGGTGGAAATTTGTCTTCAGGTCCTTTCCCCAAACTGGGATTTGAGGGACTGAGGTCACTGAGTGTCTGAAAAACCCTAAGGGATTTTTAGGATGGGGCGAATAGGGAGTTAAGTGGCAGGAATACAATGATTTGTAATCATCTGCCCACAATGCTACTTAAGCAGACTGAGAGAACTAATTGATGGTTATGTTTGCAAGCAATCAGCTTGTAAATATTCTAATTTCTGTCAGATTTCAGGCTTGCTGGATCCAAAAAGTTTATAAAATCAGAATTCTGTGAAGATGTATGCATGTAATAGAAGCTTGCTCAGAAGTCACTTGGGATCCAAAGCTTCATCTTCCCAAGGTCCCTCAGTAGTTATAATTTTTCTAAAAAATGTTCTTGTCCAGAATTTTCAGTGTCTAAAATCCAACTAAAACACTGTGATTGGCCAGGAAAACAAAACAAAACAAAACAAAAATACAGTGGATAAATAGAAATGCTGATTTTGAATAGAAGATCCAAGACATGTTGGCATGAAAAACATCTGACCTTTGGTTTACATGTGGAGAGAGGTTTTCTTCTGACAAGGAAAACATGGTGAAACTTGCCTGCATTTGTAAAATTTCTGGCGGTCATTAATCAGTCCTACATAGCCCTGGGGGAAATTCTGAGTAAAGCTGCTGCCCAGTTCTCTCAGGGGGGCTGAATCCAGCCCAGAAAAAGTTTAAGCTCCTCAGTAAATCCAGGATTAGGGCCCTTTCCATAAGCACCTTCCCTTGCACACACCTCTTCCCTCATCTTCCTTTCTACCATCAGTGACTGGGTAGCCTGAAGTACATATTATATATATTTCTTTAATATATATTATATATATAGTTATTTATATATATAATTTTTTATATATATTTATTTATATATATAATTTTATATATTTTGCAATGTCCCTGCTGGTTGGAGAGGTTAGAGGCTCTGCAGTTGCACCCAGTTTTTCCCCCATGCATTCTGTTTGATTCCAGACACATGGAATGGGAGCTGGGAGGTCCAGCTGGAGGAAGGAGAGTTGGGAAGCAAAGCCCCAACGTAGCAAATTCCATTTTTCAACTGCCTTTAGTCGAGAAATAGTGATCAGGGTCACCCCAGCTCCCCCAGGACAGAGAGAACAGAAGGAACAGAGCAGTGCAGAATCGGGCCCTTTGATTGCACCTTGGTATCCATGACAACCTCATTTCTACAGCATTCCAGCATCTGAATTGTCTTGAAACAGTCTTGAATTGAATTGAAACAGTTTTCCCAGACCATTCCATCCCTCCCAGTACCTACGGGGAGATGCAGACTGGTCCAGAAGGTGGGAGCCTCCAAGGAACATTGGGATTGTTTCCAACTGCTGTCTGGGAAATGAACTCCAAAGGTGGCTGGAACTACAGGATCACTGCTCTGAGGTCTCTTTGGTTGGATTTTTTTCCTTTGCAGTCCTCACTTCACCTGCAGCTGAGGGCTCCTCCAGCCTGACAGCAAACCAGTTGTGATTTCCTAGGATAAATTCCAAGGATAAATTCTCCTGGTGGCACCTGTTGCTGTGAGCCTGCTGGTCCTTGAGCCAAGCCCAGGCTCCCTGGCACTGCTACCAAAAGGTCCCAAGGAAAGAAGAAATTCAGTCAGGACTCCTCCTCCAAGGGGAATGCTGTCCTGACACTGCTGCTTTGATCCCTGAGCTGGAGACTGCACCCTGGGAAGAAATGAGATGCAGAGATTTTGCTCTGCAGGCAATCAATCCCAGGATTGATTCACTTTGATCTTATCCAAATAAATACAATAAATACAGAGCTGCTTCATCATCTCAGGTGGAGTCCAGGCTTAGTTAATTGTCTGACTGCTGATGGACAAAGGGCTGACTTGCCAGCTGCTGGCAGTAGGCAACAATTAACTAAGTGTTCCCATGTAATTTTCCAGATCTTCTCTTTCAAGCCCCCCAAAAAAACAGAAAGAAAGAATTCTTTCTTCTCCCCAGATACCTACTATCATATGCAAGATGCAGGAGATAATTAGTGTGGTTTGCTCACTGCTGATGAGGTCCCAGCTGGAGCCTGCCCACTTTTGAGCCTCATGCCTTAGAAGATGACAAATGAGAGGATAAATGATGTGTGGAAGGCCTGAACCACTCCTGCAGAACCAAGAGGTCAGAAGAAGAAGGGGACAGGAGCAGACAATCAGTCCCTGAAGTGATGTTGAGTGATAGCTGTAAAAAATCAGCATAATTTGCAGCCCAAAGGCTGGATATTAGATTATCAAACAATGAGAATGAAGCTATCAAAAGGGGTTCAGTTGCCTTCAGTGGACCAATCAGCCACTAGCATCCCCCAGCCCCACTGGATGAGGGAGAAAGGATGCAGGGGACAGGCTGGATCAGAGGCCAAGGGAAGGGCTGGGGTTCAGGCTGTGACTCTCATCCCCAGAGAAAACAGAATTTCTCCCTTCTCCCTTCACTTGACCACTTGCTTAGCAACCCCTTCCTCATTCAGAGGGTTGTGTGGCTCCCCGAAGCTTGGTGGGACTGGGGGTTTGATTTCCTTGAACAAAAGGGCAGCAGAGTTTTTCCAGCCTCTGGGAACTGGGGAACTCTATGGATGGGACTGGATCATCCTGGCCTTGCTCTCCAGGACAGCTGGAAGCAAGCTTGGAGCTGTGGGAGAGGCTGCACTCAGGGGCACTTTTTACTTTAAAAATCATTCCCCAACTGGACCAGGCTGTGAATCCTCCATCCCTTACATCAAGAGCTTCAGAGCTGATGGCAAAGCAGGTAAGGAGACATTTGTGTTGAGAAAGCTGAAAGCCAAAATCCCTTCCCAGAAAAACCGTGGCTCCCATCTGGTCACCAGGAATGTTCATTTGGGAGGATAAGAAAGTGGGGATATGGGTCTAAGAAAAGAAGGTGCAGTTCCAGTCAGGGCAGCCTCATCCTGGCTGGCAAAGGCTCAGTTCTAGCAGAGGTTCCCAAAGTATTCACCTGGGAGCTGCTTTTAGTCTGTTAGTGGGATTTGTAGAAATGCAGCTCAACAACTGACAGCTTAAATAATGGAAGGGAGCTGGGAGGCTGGAAACACATCGAGGGGGGTGGGGAGGGAAGGCAAACACTGCCAGAAGGAATTATTCCCTCCCAGGAGAGATGGCAAAGAGGGTGAGGATTCCAGCCTGGAGCAGATGAGTGCAGGGAGTTTGGCACAGAGATCTCACTACTGGTGTTTTCCTCTTCCGTGCAACAGTGTGGATTGGGATGAGAGGATAAATTTGGGAAGGTCGCAAGATTTCCTAATGGTTGGAGCTGAGCTGGGATGAGTTTCCCAGTCACTGACACAGCATTTGACTCCATTTGCTCAGTGCCCCTGGAGCAGGAAACCGAGAGGCTGGGGTTGAGCTGCAGCTGGAGTTCCAGCAGGAGCAAGGGAGGTTGAGGTTTGTCTTGGCCAGAATCCTCTTCAATTTCTCTTCTCCTTTCCACCTGGGAGATGCTTGGTAATGGAGCAGGCCAGGAAGTTGGACTGGGAGGAAGAATTTGTTGCACTTTGTTGTCATCACAGGTGATGGGTTTTTCCACGTGTGGGATGGTCAGGTTCGTGTCCACAAGGTTCAGGTCTTTTCACTCCTCTTCCTCCCCTTCCTCACTCCCCTGACCCAGCAGCAGAATGCATCTCAGTTGCCTTCATCCAGTCCCATGAGGAAGAAGAGAAAGCTGTGGCTAAGCCAAGTGGTTGTATTTCACTTAGAAATAAGCAGATGGACCAGACAGATGGGAGACCGAAGCTAAATATATGTTTTAGGGTTTTTTTAATTGCACAGATATCTAATAACCAATAAAAGGGGACTGGGACCACAAAAATCTGTGGTATGGTTGCCATAGCAATAGGCACACAATTCCAGTGAGATGCAGGAAAGAAATCTTTTTTGTTGTTAGGGAGCTGTCTAAAATAAAAATAAATGAGATTTAAATGAGTGATTACAGCTGCCTCAAGGAGCATCTGCCAAAAACTCAGGGCCAGACCATCTACCAGAGTATGGTGTGGTTTGCAAAAAAAAAAAAAAAATGGCAACAGTGGCAGTGTCCTTTGGAACCAAAGCTGAGGGGCAACAGGAGGATTCTCATTTTAGGAAATTTTACATATGAGGGGACTTAAGCTGTTAAAGGCTTTGTCTTTTCAGGGTGGTATAAGCTGATGTGAATTCAAAGAGAAACAAGACAAATTCATAGAAGGAAAAATCAGAGATTTGCTTAATGAAACCCCAGCCACATGGAGAAGTCTGAAAATAATTGGGAGAAGGGAGACTTGAGGAGAGTTGTTCTTGGCTCTAAAGTTTATTCCTGAAGCCACTGAAAGACTGCTGAGGCCAGAGAGGGTCAAAATGACAGGGATTAAATGATACAAAAATAACATTTATAGGGATGCATTTTCTGCCCTGCCTCCAGTCTGATATTGAGCTGATCACTGTGAGCAGGTGAAACACTGAATTTCCTTCTCTATGAATTCTTCCTCAATGTAATCCTGGGAGGAGGCAGCATTTTGGGTTATTCCATTTGTGAGGCTCAAATACGGAGCTCATTGGAGTTTCCATGTATTGCCACCTCCTTTGAGAGGCTGAAATGGAAGAGAAGGATTCACATCCTCCCCCTTTGAGTCTGTTCTAGAAGTGATAATATCCCAGTCTGTCATCTTCATCCTGGCTTGCTGAGCCTTCCATGTGTGCATTCCCCTTTTCTCTCCTTAATTTTCACATCTCATCAGTCCCCACAGAAGCAGTTCTTGATCTACTTCCCAAAAAACTTTTTTTTTTCTTTTTTCGTGTATTTCACAGTTGAAGTCCTAAGTATTTTCACCAAGTCTTTGCTTACTGGGACACATCCTTCCAGAGGAGGATAGTGAGAGGTCCCAGGGAGTGGTGGTTCACTGATGCTCTCACCCTTGTGTGGGATGTACTCCAACAGGGAGATTTCAGGAAATTTTGTTATTTCTCCACAAGGAAGGACCAGGTCAAAATCCACAGCAGCCAAGGGTGTTGGGCACTGCCAGCTCCCATCAAGGAGCCAAAAAGGAGTTTGGACTCATCTCCAGGGAGCCACAAACCTTCTGCTGTCCTCAAATGTTTGCTCATGGCTTAATTTCAGAGGGAATCTGAGAGGTAGGTTGGGATCTACCCAGGACCAGCTCATGAGGTTGGCTTTGAGTATTTGGTACCCTTTGGTGTTATAACCTGGAATAAACCAAGCTGTGGATGCCCTGGTGTAGTTTTTATCCTTCCTGCTTCTTCCTGCCCGTGGGAATCCACCTGAATTCTTCAGTTCAAGCCACCCTTGGGCCATTCTTTTCACTTTTCTGAGGCTGCAGAATGATTTCATCAGTAAGAGCAGCAGAAGAAAAGGGGTTTTGTGTCACTCCATCCAAGGACTCCTGTAGATTTCCTGGGAAGAGGAAAAGAGAGAAATCTCTTTCAGGTAAAACGCCAGACTTTTTTTTTTTTTTTTTTCCAAGGAATTTTCTACATGTGCCCCTCCAGTACTCTGAACAAAGTGCCAGGTATGGCTGGAGAAATCAAGCCCCTTTCACCCTGGATAATAGGCTGGGGGAACTCCTAAAGCTGGCCAAAAATTGCTGTGAGTGGACTTCAGGAATCCTACAGCATCATTCAGAGCTGCTAACCTCACACCATAGCTTTTCCCAGTCCTTAACCAGACCTCTGCCCTGCCCATGGAAAATCATCAATCCTGGGTCCACCAGGAGATCTCTGGCTCCAAAGCTCACATCCTTGCAGGTCACAGCTCTTTTTCACAAAACCTCATCTCACAGGCTCATAAAGAAACCTGCAAGAACTGTTTTGAGAAAAATCTTGGAAAAGCTGGCATGCCCCAATGCTTATCAGCAAGCAACAGTTTGAAGAATCCCAGGGTTCCTTTCTGCTCTGTTTCCCAGCCCACGTGGGCCAGTGTTTAAATGCACAATCCTTATTTATCCCTGGTTTATCTTAATGCAGGAAATAGTCCAAAACCAAAAAGAAAAGAAAAAAAAAAAAAAAAAAAAGAAGAAGAAAAAAAAAGGAATGGGGGCGGGGGCTCACGACTGTTGGCAGCAAATTTTAATTTGGGTTTGGCAGATGAGGGGAGTTATTCATGGAAATCTTGGCCCAAAATAACCATGGCCATGGGGCCAAGCAGTTTTTGGTTCTGGGAGCAAATGAGTGAGAGGGCAGAGATTGGTGGTCTGGCTGTGCTCCCACACCAGGAGCAGCTTTGGGATCAGCTGCAAGTCCTGGGGAGGAGATTTCAAGGAGTGAATCTCACCCCATGCTGAGCCTGATGGTGGCTTGGGTTCCTGCAAGCAAATGTGAATCCTGCAGTGTGCAAAAGCACTTTTTTTTTTTTTTTAAAATTTTTTATTTCTTCTGCACCACCTGATTTTTCATTTCCTTTGAGTTCTGTCTCTCTGGTTCTTGAGGTGAAGAACGAGTGGCATTTGCTCCCCTGTCACTGATGATCTTATGAACCTCAGCCATTTCTTTCCTGTCACCGAGCTCTCCTCCAGGCTGAGTATTTCTAGGTTAGTCCATCCCTGGAGAGCAACTGTTCCACACTTCTGATCTTTGATCCCTTTTAATTCTGTTAGAAACTGTAAACACAGACACCACATCAGTCCCCTCTCCCTTCTTGCACTGCCAGGGGAGAGAAAGGCAGAAACCATGACATTCCTCTGCCACCAAAGCCAGAGCATCCTGTTTTCCTGTGGGAAAACTGAGATCCCACTGAGATGTGGGATTTCTCCACAACCCTGAGATGTGGGATGTATCCATAGCCATGAGATGTGGGATATCTCCATAACTCTCAGAGGTGGGATGTTCCCAAAACCCTGAGAGGTGGGATGTTCCCAAAACACTGAAATGTGGGATGTCTCCATAACCCTGAGATGGGGGATATCTGGAGGAACTGGGCTGGTGCTTACAACACAGAGTAATTCCAGGCACAGCAGTGAGCAGCATGGGATCAGCTTGCTTTTCTGCTGCCAGTGTGGGTAAAAGCAAGCCGGGACATGGGCTGGCATTCCCATTATGAATTCCCACATGTGTGTCTCCCTGCACAGCAGAAAAATGCTGCAGAATAATGACCAAAGCCTTCTTGGGGAGGTCTGAAACACCTCCCAGCCCAGGCTGCCACTTGGAGGAAACCATGGCTCTGCCCAGCCCCTGTGTCTCCCACTTTGTCTGTTCTTCCATGGCACCCCCATCCTTCCCTTTTCCCACAGGGTGCCAGACTGGAGTGGTGGGAGCAGCAGGAAGGGTGCTGGCTCTGTAAATAGAAATTCATTTCCATTTCAATGCTCCTGCTGCAAGGAAGGGCTGGGCCAGGGTGTGTGGGTGCACACCAGCTCCTCTCTGCTGCTCCATAGATTTTCCCTCTCATTATATCATCCCTTCTCCCTCACCTTCCTATCTGCCCCATCATTATCTCTTTTGTTTAATTCTCCTGAACCATTTTTACATGGGCCTTGAGTTATCCCAGGGCTTTAAGGTGGGAGCAGAGATGCTGCCAACTCATCCATCACTTAATCCTGCTATTCAGGGCTTCCAGGATTGTGCAGAGTCCATTGGGGCTCCCCAGGGGTCACAGTGGGAATAAATTCAGTCCAGAGCTCTGTCACTTAGTGTGGCACTGATTTTTCACCAGCTTCTCTGAATCCAGTTCCCTGTCCTGGCTAAAGACAGTACTGATTCCCAGTTCCAGACCCTGGAATTCCAGGAGCCTCTTCCTTCTCTGCTGACAGAGAGAGACAGGAGAGTCACAGCTGAGCAGTTCTGAGGCCATGGATCTCTCTGTCCCTTCTTGTCCTGTCCACAAGAAAAACAGAGGGAGAAAAGGGAGAATTGCCAAGTGTAACAAAGCAGAAGCAGGAGGCAGAGAGATGCTGAGCCAAAGGAGGTGTCAGTCACTCCTTCCACAGCAGGCAGGCTGGGAGAGGAACTGGTGACCTGGCAGAAGCAGAAGCAGAAGCAGAAGCATCATCTTTCCTACCATGGAAACAGAGCCTGCAGCATGAAGCCACCTGCCCCAGGTGAGGGATTCATTTTCAGGGTCCCCTCACAGGCACATTGCTGCTTCCTCCAAGGTGGAACCTGTTTGTCACCCAGATTCCCTGTGTTCCTCTCCCTGCTGAATTTCCACTGGATGTTGGTATCCTGGTTTGGGCCAGGATAAGGTGATTTTCTGTCTTGTACTTTTGCTTTCAGCTCAGTCTCTTGGATGTAGCTGCACTTGCTGAAATTAACAGCAAGTTTCTCAGATATTTTCTGCTCCTAGGACTGATCACACTCCATGTTTAGAGTTACAGCCAGAGACTGCTGTGCAGAACCAAGGGCACTGCTCAGCTCTGAGGAACATTTTGCCATCTGGAAGGAGAAAAGGAGTAAAAAGGTCCCACCTGAGCCCCTCCTTTGGGGAGGAACAGACAAGACAGTTGGCCAAAATTGACCAAACAGAGTATTCCATCCCATACACCTCATACTCAGTATAAATTTGAGGGCTCACGAGGGCCAAACCCCTTCCTGCTTCCCCTTCTTCCCCTCTCCCTCTTTGCTTCAGCATCCTGGGAGGATTCCATCCATTCCTCTGCCTGTGCTCCTGATCCATCCCAGCCTGAATCTGTGTGTTCCTGCCTCCAGCTCCCAACTGCTGCTGACTCCAGGATTCCAGCCTGGACTTTCCCAGGGCTGCCCTGCAGCTTTGGTGCTGACGTGAGAGTTATTGGGGGGGAAGAGGGGAGGAACCTGGGATCAATTTTCCTGTCTATTTGTATATATTTGTAATTTTTCCTATTTATCATTCCTGTTTCATTAAAGTTGTGTAGTTTAGTTCCCAACCCATCAGTCTCTCTCCCTTATTCTCTCTCCTTCCTTTCTCAGGGAGAGGAGGGGGACTCATGGAGAGCATCTGGCATTGGGTTTCATTGCCAGCTCAGTGTTAAACCCTGACAGTTGGGGAGCTGAGGCTCCACCTCTCCCTAAACACCACTGGGATGTTTATGCCCCAGGAAGGGACTTCAGTCATCCCTTGCCCAGAAATACTAAGGGACAAGCAAAAAGCCAGGGGACAGGCTGTGTCACTTCTAGGACTTTCAGAACCTGCTTTTACCCAAGCTTTGGTTTGCCCAGGGTCTTCTGTGTGCAGCTACTCTTGGGTCTATTGCTGAGGGCACTGAGCTGAGGATGCTGAGATGGTTCAGCCAAACATTAGAAGGGTTGGACCCTTCCAATCTGGACTTTTATGGGAAGAGCCAGTATTGGACATGATCCAGAAGACCCTGACTTGGTCTTCCTGGCCTGTCTGGCTCTTTAGGTTAGAAGAAAAGAGTCAGCAGTCAGTGCAGATGGGTTGTGAGGGCTTGTTCTCCAAGAGCAAACACTCCACCCCAAGCACCCAGTCACTTCCAAGCCCCATTTTTGCCACAGATTCCTGGGGGAGGCTCTGATGTAGGAGTCCTAAAGCAGGAGAGAGCTGAAGGTGGCCAGCACCTTACTCCAGATTTCTGTTGGCTGCCACAGCACCTCCAAACACCTCCTCCAGCACAGGAGGAAAGACAGAGGTGGCATAAAAAACAGCATTTGCTTTCTTGGCCATCTGTCACAGTGTGGCAGTCACTTCCCAAACACATCCCAGCTCAGTGCTGGCTGGGAAAACCAGGGAATTATTTGGGTTCATCAGCACCCAGCTGGAGCAGAGCAGGCTGAGCCAGGGTAGGACCCAGCACCCAGTGCACCCTGAGCCATTGGTGGTGTTCAGTGGGTGCAGGAGTGTCCAGCAGCATCTTTAGTGCTCTGTGCAGAGTGTCTCCAGCTCCAGAGCTTCTCCCTCTCTGCCTCAGTCACCTCTGGGTGATGGCAAGCTGAAGATTTGGCTGTGAGCAGGAAGGTGCAGATAATTGAAGATTAAAAAAAACCAAACATCAAAAAAAAAAAAAAATCAAAATCCAAAAAAACCAACCAAAAAAACCCCCAATATTCCAGCCAGATCAGCTTCCTGGTCTGCCACATGGATGGGCACAGGGTTGGGAGGAGGCAGCCCAGCCCCTTTCTGCCTGCACTGGTGTGCCAGCATCAAGTTGCCTTTGAACTGGTGCAAACCTGCAGGGAGTGCAGGACCTCATTCAGTCTGTTCTCTGCAGCTTTGGGGGATTTCTGGCTCTCTGCAGACAAAGCTGTGAGATGCTCAGGGGCAGTTTCAGCCTCAGCCCAGCACAAGGAGCTCCCTGTGTTCAGCTGGGATGGAGCAGCCCTGCTAGAGGTCTTGGTTTTCCTCAAGCCCTGCTCTGGGCACAATTCCCCCACTTTTTTTCTCATTTTCTTGGCCACGAAGCAGAGCAGACACAGGGAAAGCTGGTGGAGTTTTGACACATTTCATAGGGAGCATTAATAGCAGCAAAACTGGAGGCTGGGCTGTTGGAGTTTTGGCTCCTTCTGTATTCATTTCTCAGGCAATTCATTACCCAGCTGAAATTATTCCTTTATTAAAAAGAGAGGTAATTCTCTTCCATTGAGCTTAGGATTTTAGGAGGGAATAACTTGCAGGAGACCCACACAAAAGAAGCCATGACAAGAAGGCTTTAGAATTGCTTTTCCTTGGACATTTTAAAGTGGAATATTTCCTTGGAGTAGCCTGGAGTCACAGAGAGATTGTTCCAGGTAGGTAAAGGGAACAAATTGAAGGAAGATGGGGGTAAAAACTGGAGAAGCAAGAAGGGAAGGTTAGATATAGGCAGAGTGACAAGGGCTAATTTTGTAAGAAAAAGTTTTTTTCCTGCCATATTTCAATAAATGGAGACAAATAGAGGGGAGAAAAAGCCTGAAAAATGGAACTGCTGGGTGGCAGCTGGACTAAGGCAAAGCAAGCCAAGTTTTACCAGGAGATTTCAATGTTTTGTCTCTTTCTGTTTATTTCCCATCAGCAGGAAACCAGTGCCATATCCTCCCACCATCTCATTGTGATCCAACTCTGAAGCAGGAATAAAAATCTCCCAGCTCCACTGCAGGGAACTGATCTACACTGAAGATCTGCTGTTGAGTAAGGGAGCAACAGGTCCTGTGGGAGTTGTTTTCAGCAAGGAATTCCTTTTTCTTGCAGCAGGCAGGCTTGGTGACCTGCTACCCGAGTTTCCCCCAAAATACCTCCACTCACCCAGAAAAGAAAAGGGAGAAGCTACCAGAAACAAGGGGCTTCTACATCCAACAAGGATTTTTGGGTGGCTTGAACAAAGGAGAGCAGGCTGGGTAATGCTTTTGCAGACACTTTACACTGGGAGGAGGAGTGGGAGAAATGCAGAGCAAGAGAGTTTAAAAGGAGCCAAATAAAGCAGAGAAATGGAGCTGAAAATGCCCCTGGGATGGGGTTCACGGGGAGTTCTGCAGGGAAAATCAGCTTCCCAAGTTGTGGATGGGGCAGAGGCAGCTGGGCAGCAGTTAGACAGGAATGATCCTGAGGTTTTAGGGGATCCAAAGCTGAAGGAGAGCCCTCTAAAGCTGTTTTTTGAGGAGCTTTGGAAATACTTTTCAGGATGTGACATCCTTTCCCTTAGCTGTGCCAGCCTTGGGGCTGCATTTTGACCTGACCAACATGGAAACTTCTGTTTAGTCTGAGCTTATAGTTTTTTTTTTTTAGGTGTTCTGACCTGATGGCTCCCTTATTTGTGAAGTGAGGAGGAATGAAGGAAAATCAAGGGTTCAGGGAGCTGGGAATGCTCCAAACATATCCGCCACGAGCTTTAGGGCATTTACAATCCCAAATGATGCCATCCCTCAGAAGTGGCCATCCCTTTGAGGCTCAGCTGGGCATTTCCACCCTAACAGAGAGGGGAATACTGCTGCTCAGCTTTGGAATTGCTATTCCTTGGATTTCTTCACCCAAGCACCCCCTGCCCCTGAGGAGGGAGCTCAAAAAAGAGCCTTTGGGCCAGGGCATCCCAGTGACCAGCTGGGTTCCTTTGTGTTGGGTTGCCAGGTGATGTTCTTTCCTGCCTGTTAAAGGGGAAACTGGTGATATCCCTTGCAGAGAATAATGGAGCTATTAGTCAGCCTCAAGCCCTGAAATAAAAAACCTGCAGGCAGCAGACCTGAGCCATTGAAAGTAACTCTGCAAATCCCTTCCCAGATGAGATTTTTGCCTATTTCTGTCTGGCATCAGCTTTTGCTGCTCTACCTGGAGCCAAGGAGAAGGAGCTGGGTTGGATGGGGCTCATCCAGCAGCACTGGAGCACTAAGTCTCTAATAGAAAATGCTTTGAAATCAGCCCCTCAAACAGGAGAGGATGGGAGCAGGCAGAGCCATTCCTACCCTTGGGAATGGTTTTCCAGCCCCAGGGGAAAAGGAGATTTCAGGTCTTGACTTGAAACTGAAACCTCCAGAGCCACTGCAGAGCTGCTTTCTGAATTCCCTTTCAGCTGGGAAGCACAGGAACCTGGAAATGGTTTTAACCCCAAACCCAAAAGAAATAGCCCTAGTGATCCATCCCAGGCAGATGAAAAAAAAAAATTATATGGACACAAAAAAAAAAAAAAGGAACTAGAGGAGTGGTGCAAATGTGATCAGTGCCTCCCTCTCTACCCCCTGCCTACCTCAGGGATTGTTCCATTTCTGCCCAGTGAGATGACAAAGAGTCAGCACTGAGTGAAATGAGGGTGGAATTTTTCATCCTTTTTTTCCCCCAGGCACTTGAGAAACTCCATAATGAAATGCAGCCACCTGACACCCAGCAGGCTGCCTACCAGTGGGTGAGAAGGGAAACTGAAGCCAAGGATGCAAAATAAACCCAGCATTTCTCTAGGCATGATCCTTCAAGCAACTGCAAGGGAAAAGAACATTGTGCTTGTTCTTACCTGGGCAACCTCTCTGAACCATCCCTGGCATCTGGGAAACTCCCAGTCCTGCTAACTACCAAAGCTTTGCTCCATGAAACAGGGATGGGGAATCTCCCAAGGGACTAGCTAGAAAAATGAGGTGCATCTAGGCAAAGCAAGCTGTTTTCCTGAACCTCCTCAGCCAGAATGCTTGTTTCACTTGGCCTCGGCACATTCCTGGTGATGTTCAGTTTCATCCAGGTAGAAAGGAGCCTGCTAAATCTGGTTTGCTACCAGAAAGCTATTTCCAAGGGAGATCTGGAAGTATCACTGCCAGCTCCAACCCTAAAACCCTTTTGTACCCTAAAAGTTTCCAGCCCTGATCGTGTGTCCTGGTTTGGTGATTTTTCTGTCTTGTACTTTTGCTTTCAGCTCAGTCTCTTGGAAGTAGTTAACAGCAGTTTTTTCAGTCAGTGTCTGCTCCTAGGACTGATCACACTCCATGTTTTGAGTTACAGCCAGAGACTGCTGTGCAGAACCAAGGGCACTGCTCAGCTCTGAGGAACATTTTGCACTCCGGAAGGAGTAAAAAGGTCCCACCTGAGCCCCTCCTTTGGGGAGGAACAGACAAGACAGATGGCCAAAATTGAGCAAACAGAGTATTCCATCCCATACACCTCATACTCAGTATAAATTTGAAGGCTCATGAGGGTCAAACCCCTTCCTGCTTCCCCTTCTTCCCCTCTCCCTCTTTGCTTCAGCATCCTGGGAGGATTCCATCCATTCCTCTGCCTGTGCTCCTGATCCATCCCAGCCTGAATCTGTGTGTTCCTGCCTCCAGCTCCCAACTGCTGCTGACTCCAGGATTCCAGCCTGGATTTTCCCAGGGCTGCCCTGCAGCCTCGGTGCTGATGTGAGAGTTATTGGGGGGCAGGGGGGAGGAACCTGGGATCAATTTTCCTGTCTCTTTGTATAGATTTTGTAATTTTTCCTATTTATCATTCCTGTTTCATTAAAGCTGTGTAGTTTAGTTCCCAACCCATGAGTCTCTCTCCCTTATTCTCTCTCCTTCCTTTCTCAGGGAGAGGAGGGGGATTCATGGAGAGCATCTGGCATTGGGTTTCATTGCCAGCTCAGTGTTAAACCCTGACATCGTGCAACAGAGCTTCTGGAAACCCCACAGCAGAACCAGGAGAAGGGGCAAGCAACACACTTGATTCAGCCCTGCCCACGTGCAGCCAGTTTGTAGTCCTGATAAAGACAAGTGAAGATTAAACCTCTTGTCCTTGCCTAATCCTCTGGCAGGCTGGAAATGGCCCAGGATAGGTCCCAGCACCCTGGGATTGCTGTCCTGCTCCTCCTGCCTCTGCCTGAGGTTTAGTGGTCCTGGTTTGATGAAATCTGGGATTAAAAAGATTTAATTTTGCTGTGTCCACAGGTCAGTAGCATGTTCACTGCAGGTTGGGGGGGGTGGGGGTTTTAATACCTCTCTGGGAATGAGGAACTGGGTCCTGAGGAGTGTTGGATGTCAGTGGGTAGCAGTGTTCAGGTTCCAGGCTGGACTTGGTGTGCTGGTGGCAGCTGGCATGACACCTCCCAAACTGGGTGTACTGGGAATTCATTGCAACCAATTAGTCCAATTTTCAATTATCTAGGAGAACAAACTTAGCTAATTAAAGCCTAATTACATTTTGTCTGCTTCTTCAGCTGGCTTGTCCTATTAAACCTGCATTTTGGGACTCAGTGAGGCAAAATGGGACTCCTCAGAGAAACCTGTGAGATGTGAACACTTGTGGGAGCTGGCAGAAGGGATGGCTCTGGATTTAACCCCACATCCATGGCTACTTAAACCATGCCAGGGCAGGCAGCCAGCATCCTGCACCAGCCAGGCAGCTGGAAAGGAAACAATGCCCTCAGCTTGCTCTCATTCCCACCTTATTTCCCTGGAAGTTTCTGCACATCCATCCTCACACCCGTGCTGGTGTGCCAGCCTCAAACATCACCAACAGACACACTAAGGTGACAAAAAATTCTTCTTCAATGAAGCAGCAGAGTTGGGTAGCTCTGCAGTTCCAGCCCCTTTTCCAGAAAGCTCCCTCTACTTGCCTGCTGCCACAGGGTAAATGTTTTTCCTGCTTTTTTGTTGATTATGGCCTGGATCATCTCCACTTCCAGTGTCACATCCACTTAGGCTAAGGTGATAACTCATCTCTTCACAGTATTGGATTCCTTCAGAAGAACTGGGACATCCCAGGATCATGTCCCCTTTCCCCATGGAGTCACTCAGAGCAACCCCCAAAGTGCAGCCCGTGCCATCACGTCCCAGCTGATGCTGCCTCAATCCTAAATAACCAGCCAGCTTAAAAAGAGGAAATTTGTTTGATTTAATAGCTGCATCTTGACTTCACCCCAACAGAGAGCACTTGGCCATGGCCAGGACTCATGGTGCTGATCAACTGAATACCACAGGGTGACCAAGAGTGCCAAAACACCTGGAGGTCACCTGTGACCAAGACTGTCATGCAGTCTCCCCTTCCAGCTTCTTGCAGTGCTGTGCAAAAATCCTTGCCATTAAAAAGACATTTTTTGCTTTGTTGCTGATTAACCTGCCTTAAATTAATGCTATGAAAACATCAGCCAGACTAATGAGCTGCTGGGAAGGATGAAAGCTGTGGAGACATCTCTGAAGCAAGACTTCTGTTGTACCCCCAACCTGAAATGCATGCAGATGAGCAGCAGTTTTCAGATCAGAGGCAGTCACTTTGCTTACATCTTCTTCTCTTTGAGCACTGCCAGGGCCCCCACCACTTCCCAACACATTGACAGTGATGTCTTCAGGGATGTGCCAACCCATAGTAAGAGCTGGAAACGTTCTGATTCCCTCTGAACTGAAGTTTCTATAATCATGTGCTCATGGAACAAACAAGTACAAGAAATTGCCTGTCTCTAAAATCAGAGGAGCACAAACTTTATGAAACTGCTGGGGAACTGCTTGGTTAAATTAGCTTAATGGGAGAATTAATGGGAACCCAAAGATCTATACCAACCACCAGGCAGTTGTCAAGGTTGCTGAGGATGTTTTGTGCTTCCATGTGTTTTTTTCCAAAGCTGTCTTCTCCAGGACTTCTCAATCCTTCATTCATCCTTGAGAAAACTGAGCTGGATTCCAAAAGCCAAACAACTGCTTACTGGCATGTCAATCCATCAGACTTAATGAGATATTCAGACAATCCAAAGCAATATTCTTAAATGCAATGTGCCACTGCCCTGAGACTGTTTGGGTCAGGTTGTTGGCACAACACTAAGAACCATTCCCACAGATTAGCAGGAATGGCTAAATTAATGGCACTCTTCATTTTCCTAGTACAGCTGGAGCTGGGAGGTCTGGGGTTTAGCCTGAGGGCTCTAAACCCTCATGCAATCATAGAATCACAGAATCAGTTGGGTTGGAAGGGGTCTCTGAGATCATCAAGTCCAACCCTTGATCCACTCCCCCTGTGGTTCCCAGCCCATGGCACTCAGTGCCACATCCAGGCTCTTGTTAAATATCTCCAGGGACAGAGAATCCACTACTTCCCTGGGCAGCCCATTCCAATGGCTGATCACCCTCTCCGTAAAGAAATTCTTTCTAATATCTAACCTAAACCTCCCCTGGCACAACTTGAGACCATGCCCTCTTGTCTTGTTGAAAGTTGCCTGGGAAAAGAGCCCAACCCCCCCTGGCTCCAGCCTCCTTTCAGGGAGTTGTAGAGAGCGATGAGGTCTCCCCTGAGCCTCCTCTTCTCCAGGCTGAACACCCCCAGCTCTCTCAGTCTCTCTTCATAGGGTCTGTGCTCGAGTCCCTTCACCAGCCTGGTTGCCCTCCTTTGGACCTGTTCCAGGACCTCGACATCCTTCTTAAACTGAGGGGCCCAGAACTGGACACAGGACTCGAGCTGTGGCCTAACTAGCGCTGAGTACAGGGGCACGATCACCTCCCTGGACCTGCTGGCCACGCTGTTCCTGATCCAGGCCAGGATGCCATTGGCCTTCTTGGCCACCTGGGCACACTGCTGGCTCCTGTTCAGCTTCCTGGCAATCCAGACTCCCAGGTCCCTTTCTGTCACTCTGTGCCCAGCCTGGAGCTCCCCATGGGGTTGTTGTGTTGAACCTCATCCCATTGGAATCAGCCCAACTCTCCAGCCTGTCCAGGTCCCTCTGCAGAGCCCTCCTGCCTTCCAGCTGATCCACACTCTTGATTCATCAATGAGCAGGAGGGACAAAGCCACGTTTCTTTGGAAGGGAGGAGTTTTTCATGCCCCAGGTGTTGTGGTGGGGAGCAGGAGCTGGCAGGGCAGGAGGGAGGGAGCGGGGAACTCCAGCCCAAAACATCATCAGCATCCATGGCAGCAGAAGAGAAACTGAGAAGGTTTTCCCCTTTCAAAAAAGGAAAAGGGGGAGACAAAGTTTCCAAAGCTGTGAGGTGATGCTGGCTTTTGAATTCTCTCATCTTTTGGCCCCTTGAGCACCAATCTCTCTCTCTCTGGCAGAGGAAATGGACTTCAGAGGTTTTATCTGGCTCCCACTCAGCTGAAAGAAGTGAACCATGTTTATGGAGCTGTGTTCCTGAGTAATTGCACTGGGTTATTTCAAGTCATTTCTCTGCTAAATGAAGCCCTCCACACACTGTTTCAGCTTCCTGAAGCTACTGGTGACATGAAAATTGGATGTGAGGATCAGCTGGAGAAACCTGAGACATTTGTTGGAAGGGGATGGCTTGGGAATGGAGATGGAAGTCAGGGCAGAAGGAGGACACAGGACATTTCAGGACATTTTCATCCTGTCTTGATGGGTGCCCCTTCAAGGAGCTCAACAGCCTGGAGACCTCAGCTTGGAACCTGTGGGGCTTTGTTTTGTTTTTTTTTTCCTTAGGTCTGCCATGAGGCTTTAGGAAAAGTGGCTCCTCAGCCCCCAAACTGGTTCATCTTTGGGACCTTCATCCCTTGGTGTGCAGGTAACCACAGGCACTGAGCTTGAATCCCAGCATCCTTCCAGGAGTTTGGCTGGGGGGAAGGTCACTCCCACGCACCGGCACCTTTGAAAAGATGGATGTGTCCTTTCCATGAGCCAGCTGGGGACATCCCTGAAGCCAGGCTAGAGAAACCAGGTGGTGACAGCATCCCAGACATTCCCAGGAGGGGTTACAGCCCTCACCCCCCATCAACACCCATTTTCAGGCCTATGGAGATCCATCCCAGCCATTCATCAGATTATCCTGGGCAATGTGTGTCTGGAAAAACCTGGGTCCTTCCACCTACCCACAGAACAAGCCCCCAAAACTGCCAGACAAGCAGCAGGAAACTTCCGCTGACCTCATTTAAATTTATTTTACTTCTTTTAATTTCATTGTAATTTTGGGGGGCTCTCAGAAACGTGTTGAGTCTACATTGAGGTGACAACCTGGGTAATGACTCCCTGGCTAAAAGAAATAAAGAAAGAAATGTTACCATAGCAACATGACTCTGCACTTTATTACCATGGCAATTCTCAGGAATTATTAAATACTGTGTATGTTTGGTGCACACACTCCAGTGCATCTGGTGACAGGCTTGGGTTGGGATCCTTCCTCCCCCTCTCATCTCTTTGTCTGTCTCATCTTCTTTAGCTCTTTGCTTGGCCTCATCCAAGACTGCCAGGGCAGGGAGAAGGAGGTGGGGAGGATTTGGGGCTTTGGTTTGGGTTTTTTCCCCAGCACAGACAGGACTGGATGACCAGGATTGCTGGTTTCTCTCTGGTGGGTCAAGCTGCCTCTTTTATTTCTCCAGTTGTCAAGTCAATGATTACAGAGACAGAGGATTTCTCTTTGCAGGCTCAGCAGGGGGGATGCTCTCACACTTCTCTTTCTCTGCTGTTTCCTTACTGCCAGTCTGGAAATAAATTCAGGGAGCAGCCCAGAGAGCTTCAGGAAGGAGGATTGTGAAGGTCCAGTTCAGGTTGTTCTTAGTGAGGTTCAAGAAGCAGTTCCCCATCATTTGACTGACCATGTCCTGCCTAAAATCAGGATTAGTTTCAGAGCCAGGGGAGCAGACTGGACAGAGCAGTGGCTCAGACCAATGTGTTGGTCTCCCAATATTGCACAGGTTCTGGTTTTCCACTGTTAGGAGGTGATTTTAAAGGAAACCCAGTGGCTGGTCCTCATATCACCCACCTGAGCAGGTTCCTTCTCTCTTCAAAGCCAGCCTCCCAGTTGTATTCCTGCGGCTCCTGGCACCCCAGGGATGTTCTGGAGCTGATGTGCTCCAAGCAACAATTAAAAAAAATAACATGACACCAGCATTGTTCAGAAAAAAAAAAAACTGCTTAAATTTCCTTAGGAGCCAGTAGCCACTTGTGAGCTTCAGCTAAATGAGGAGGGGTGAGCTGAAAAAAAAACAAAAAAACACAAAAACAAAAAACAAAGCTATTTGTGGGGCAAGGCAGCAGAAAGACCCTTTATTGTTTGCTTTCCTTACCCAAACCCTGGAGGAACCACCTCCGCCTGCAGGATTGGTGTCTCTGGGGCAGGGCAGTTGGGCTCTCAAGGTTTGGGGTGGCAGCTTTTCCCCTAAAATCTCAGAAACATTGTGGTACCCTCAGCATCCTCCCTTCCTCCAGATGTGACCTGCAGTGGCATCTGCTGGGGAAGGAATCAGGGCAGTTAAAACAAGCACCCAAAACTTCCAGAGGGTTTTTAGACCCTAAATCTCTAACCAAAGGTGCTCCCTCCCTGAGCCAGCCCTGCATTACCTTCTTCTTTCTTTCTTGACATCTCAGTGCTGGTATCAATCCTCCAGAGATCTTTTTTCCCCATATATTTCCTTTTTATTTGAAATCTAACAGGATGAGGAACTGTGTGCAAGTGCCTTAACCCCCCTGCAGAAGCCAAATAACCCCAGGGGGGACTCATGTCGTGGTTTGGCAAATGTGCTCCCCAAGTCCTTTCCTCTGCAGACCCTCTGCTGTTGGGCAACATGATTTGGGAATGTAGGCATGGACCTTGTGGTCAGGGAAGTGATCCAGCAGGACTAGAAGATCAATAAACCAATGGAAAGTTGGGTTCTTGCCCCAAGGGGCCATGTGGAAAGTCTTCCCCCTCCTAATGGCCTCCTGAGCAAGGTCCATCTGCCTCTGGGACATTTCTTTCTGGAGCATTATGTTGCTCCATCACTTCACATGACCCTCCTGGCCTGGCCTTTCCTTTTTTTCCTTTGGAAGACCCCCACAGCACAAAGGGGGACAAAGAGCCCCCCCCCCCCCCCAATCCTGAATGTTGATGGGATGCAGATAGGATGCAGAGCCATGGTTCCCCCCTGGGCAGCAGGACCCCTCACCACCTCTGACAGGAAGAAAATTTGGGACAGCTGAGGGTATTGCTGCAGATCAGTGTGAGGGGGGGGTTGGATATTTCCTGTGGATAAGCAACTTTTCCTATGCCTTTTCTTGCACCAGGAGGTTTCTTCCATCATCTCTGATTTCTCCCTTGCACTGAGTGAATGGATTAGCAAGAAAGAACCAAATGCCACCTTAAAGCTGGATGGGAATTCTGTGAGAACAGCTGGGCTGTCCTCTGAGGATGCACAGCAACCTGAGGATGCAGTTCCCCTTCTGAGTGTTTACAGAGCTGGGACATCAGATTCATTCATTTGCATCTCAAAAATCTTTGGGAACCTGGATGGGGCTCCCACAGTGGGAACACTTTGTTCTCCTATGCAAAGAGCTCAGTGGCCATAATCTTCCTTCAGCAGCAGGGACCAAAACCTCCCTCCCACCTGAAGCCACTTCCACATCTGGCAGGAGGTCACAAAGTCCTCCTTCCAATGCTGGGAACACTGCTCAGCTACACACAGCTCCATCTCCTCCTAAAAACCAGAACCCTGCCTGTTCAACCAGGTGACTGACACCACCAAGGATGTTTCAGAGCTTTGAATCCCCAAATCTGCTCCTGCTGCCACCTTCTTTGTGCTCCTGAAGGTAATTCCAGACAAGGGGACAGTGGGAGCAACCATTGGTCCTGCTCTGCATTGGGTTCAGTCCACAAGAGTCCTGTGGGACCCCTGATGAAGGTGATTGATGAGTTACAAATCACACTCTGATCCTGTTCCTCCTCCTGGGGAAGCTGTTTTTCCAGACTTACATCCAAGCAGAGAGCCTGTCAGCTCCTGCAGCAGCCACGATTGATTTCCCACTCCAGGAGTGGACCCAGCAGGAATATTGTTGGCGCAACAAAACTCCAATTATTTCCATCTCCCACCCACAGACAGAGCTGTAATTCCATCACAGAACAAAGGTCAGGAGGCCTCCTCCACTCACAGAATTTCATTTTGACAGCTCATCAGGATCAGAGAAGCTGGAGATTTTAACTGGGAGGCTGAAATCTTGCTTTTGCAGTGGAGCTTCGTGAATCTCTGCCTCAGGTATTTAACACGAGCCTGAAATACACAGCTTCTGAGGAACTGATTTGCTACTGGTAACTGATGCTTGCCTGTGAAAAACCTGTGGTAGTTTCTGCTTTAAATAAATATCTCTAATTAGATTTCAGTTGGAAAGTGAGATGGCTGTATCTCTGGTACAGATGGTTATATCTGTGTTGAAATGCCTGAACTTCACACACACACAGAAAGAAAATGAAGACGACACCAAATGCTTTTGAAACAAGTTTTTGGTTGTTTTTTTTTTTTTCTTAACGTTCATCAGGTTTCCAAAAACTACAAAAACCTCAAGGACTGTAACAGTAGAACACTTGGAAAAAAGGCTGTTGTGTACAAAAACAAACATGCTTTTATTCTGGGTTTGGAGTGGGGTTTTTATAGTTATCTGGGTTCTCTTCCTTCAGCATAGTGTGACGGAAGAAAGTAGCAGGAAAGTAGCAGGTTATTTAGCAGGATAGCTCAGAGATAAAAAAAAAAAAAAAAAAAAAAAAGGGAAGAACATGCTTTCCTCATTACAAAACTCTACCAGAAGATGCATGCTGGAGGTCTGAAATACAAACAGACCAAAACATTTTGTAGCATGCAGACTTTGCTGTGTGACCCACAAGGCACTTCCCTTCCCCGGCCCTATGGTCAAAGATGTAGTCCATGCTTTTTCTTTAGTTTTTTTTTTGTTTGCTTGCTTGTTTTCTTTCTGTAGTGAGTTATTTACTTTTTTTTTCCTTTTTTTTTTTTTGTTTCCAGCCCTAAATCCCATATAGCGGTATCCAAGGTAACAGCAGGAAAGAGTCCAGATCTCCACATTATCACTGTTTCTGCAAGTTTCATGCAAAACTTAAGCCATTTCTGCATGCAACACAATGCTGGTCATTTCTTGTGCTTCACAATATTCTGGGGACATTTCCCCATTCACCACGACAGAGTTTCTTGCCTGGGAGGGCAGCTTTGCTTTCCCAGGGACACAAACACCTTAAAAGAACCCTCCCTCCTTTCCACTTCCCCCCCACATCCTCTCAGCTGAGGAATCAGCATCTCAGCACCAGCTCAGGACAGTTCACTTGCCTCCAAAAGCTTCAGTAAAGCCCCATGATTGTAGCTCCCACATCCTTGGAAGGTCTTCGGTCCTTCACCAGAAAGTTAATCATGCTCTCCGATTTGATCAGCAAGTTGCAGCCCAAAAAGAAGATGCCAAACATCACAGTCAAGGAGAGGACACAGAGGACAGCAATCTGCACCAGCCGGGTGATGTACAGGTTCCTCTCGTCGGGTTGCAGGATGGAGGAGCCACTTTCAGATGCCAGCACTGAGCTGGTCCCGTTGCAGCAAGCCAGGAGCATCCCCAAGCCCTGGGTCCTGTTGGGCTCAGCTCCCTGCTCCAGGAGGCTCTGGTTGAAAAAAGATCCATTCATGGTCCAGCCCAAAGCTCCAGGGAAGGCAAGAAGAACAACTTGCTGGCCTTTTGCTCACCCTTCACATGCCACCTTCTGCTTTTCCCACCACCTCAGAGGGAAGGGATGGAAACTTCTGCCAGGTTGTGAGCAGGTGGGGAGCCAAGTCCTGCACCAAGTCCTGCAGCCGGGGGGTTGGGGAGGGGGGGGGGTTGGTTCCCGTCTCCCTCCTGACACAGGCAGCTTTAGAAAAACCCCCCAAAGCAAACCGAGAGAAAGAGAAAAAGCAAAGGGACCACAAGGGAGAGGAAGGCAGGCAAGGACAGCCCCATGCTCCTGCCCCAGGGCACCGAAGCCTTTGCAGCCCCTTCCTCCCCGGAGCTCTCCCCCCGGAGGGAAGCAGAGCTGGTTCCTGCCGGCTGAGAGCTCCACAAATGTGCAAGTTCCAAGCTAAAGTCTTCAACGTGTTAACACAAAAAAAACCCAAAAACAAACAAAAAAACCCACCAAAAAACAAACAAACAAAAAAACGCCAAAAAAAAAAACCCAAAAAAACCCCACACGAAAACCCCAGCAACCCCACCCCCTAGCAGCCACCCTCCCCAGGACCCGCCTTCTTTCCCCCCCCACCCTCACCCCAGGCTGCCCACCCCTTCCCCCCCCCCCCCCCTCTGCCCTCCCCCAAGTGCCCCAACCCCCCCTTCTGCCACCCCCAGGCTCAGCACCTTAACTCATCCTTCCTCCTGCTCCCACAGGGTGGGTGCTGGATGTCCCTGTCCCCCCTCCCTCCCCCAGGCCACCCCCCTCTTGCTGCTCTGTGCCTCCCACTCCTCAGAGCAGCACTGGCCCGGTTCAGCCCAGTCCACCCCCGGCTCTGCTCAGTGATGCTTCTCCTGTGCTTCCAGATGAATTTAAATCCATCCCCCTCTCTGCATCCCTCTGCCAGGGGTTTCCATCCCCCAGCACCTTTCCCTCCCTCTTCTCCCCCTTCCAAGGGGTTCCCAGCTCCTACAGCAATGGCATTCCAGAGCTGGAGCATCCCAGACCCTCAGGCCCCTCAGCCCCACCGAGCCATTCCCAAGGGAATTTTCCTCCTCCTTGGTTTTGTAAGCTCTCCAAGGGAAGGCAGGAGTTGGGGTGTCAAGGTGGTAACCCCAAGCCTGCCCCCCCAAGGCTGTGTCCATGCCACATCCCAGCTTTCCCCACTGGTGTTTGCCTGGGAGGGCATCAGGATGGCACAGGCCACCCCCGAGCCACAAACGTGGGGAGTTTTGGTCCTGATTTATCTGGGTACAGCTTGGTTCCCTTTCTTTGTCCTGCCCCCAACAGTGATTTTAAAAAACCTAAACCAGAATTGATAAAACTTGCAGCTACAGGCAGGGACTGGCAGAGGATGGAGAGGCTGAGGAGGGAGAATGTTCATGGATTTTCCTGTAGGGTGGCTGGGCCCCGTGTTCCTCTTGTGCTGCTCTGACTTTAGAGGATCAGAAACTGTTTGGTTTGGGTTTTACTTGTTGCTTTTTCCCTCCTTGTTTTCCACAGAGCCCTTTGCGGCAGAAGGGGTTGTGGGAGGGATGCGCAAAGCCCCCGATGGATCCAGAGCATCTGCTTGGGGTTTATTTAACCTGAGGGCCAGGAAAAATCTCCCCAGGGGAAAGCAAAGCATCCCCTGTGCCCCAGCCCGAATGGGAGCTCCCTCTCCATGGCTCTTTCCCAGAGGGAAGGAGTTTCTGCTCCCTCTGGTGGCTCCAGCTCTTCCCGCACAGCTTTGGGAAGCTGCTCCCCGGGGCTCCTGGGTCCCATCCTGCTGGGATGGGACAGCGGGGACCCTCGGGTCACTTGGCTCTCAGACAACCTTGCTTGCTCCTTCCCTTCATCCAAACAGGGATTTCAGTGCCCAGAACATCATTTGGGAGGCCCTGCCAGCATCCCAGGGATGTGTTCAGGACAAGCAGCACCTTCCAGCAGGGAAAATCAGTCCCAATGTGCTGAATTAAGTTGGTGCCACCCCTGTCCTCAGGCAGGACGAGGAGATATGTACAAAATATTTCATTTTGTGGGTTGTGTTATTTTTTTTTTTCTTCTGCAGAGTTTTTGCACTGTGCTGGAAGCAAAGGTTTATGCTGAGCAGGGTGTGTGTTCCCCCAGGGCTGTGTGTCCCTTTGGAACATGGAGCCCTTTGCTGCTTTGGGCCACTTGCTGCTTGTCAGGATGAGTCCCCTGAGGAAGAGGGAGTGTGGGCTGAAGGGGAGGTCAGATCTGTGAGTTGTGCAAGAGAGAAACTCAGACAAATTCATCATCAGACATGTTGTCAGAGTGACACCATGCAGGGCACAGGGACAGGTGGCTCTTTGTCCCCAGCATGATGGGGAAAGGCCAGACAGGCAGCATTTCCAAACAGGACACATGCAGGAAAAGCAGGGATTTGGATGCCCTGGCTCCTGGGATCTGCACTGGGAGATGCTCTGAGGTCTGGAGCAGGGCAAGACCCAGAGCTCCCCCAGCAGCTGGTCTGGGGGTTGTATCCATGTCCCAGCCAAGGTGCAGCCCTCTATTTGACAGTGCATGAGGGCCAAGGGGCTTCTCCTTGTCCCCTTTCCCAAATCCTCACTAACAAA
The DNA here is from genome assembly GCA_023637945.1 of Phaethornis superciliosus. Taxonomy (NCBI): domain Eukaryota; kingdom Metazoa; phylum Chordata; class Aves; order Apodiformes; family Trochilidae; genus Phaethornis; species Phaethornis superciliosus. Next base: position 602,641 of record JAJQWJ010000029.1, read on the forward strand.
CAAGCCTTGGGAAGGGAGCTGGATCCCAGGCAGAGGAAAGCACAGTCAGCCATGGGAGGGCAGCAGCACCCATCAGGGAGGCAAAGGAGCATCAACACTTTTTCTTTTAAAGCCAAACAAAGGCAGAGGCAGAGTCCCCATCTCTATTTCACCCTCCCAAGCATCCTCACCTCTTTTTGAGAGCCCCAGAGCTCTGGTGCTGTCAGCACCTTGCACATCACCTGCAGCTTCTGCCACCTCCAGGCTGGGGTTCCAGCTCTCAGCACCCACACAAATTCGTTTCCCACCTTTCTCTCTGTTGGATCCCCCAGGCCCAGGGCTGTGTCATTAATGTCCCCAAGCCTTGTCACCTGATGGGAAGGAGCAGCCCAGGGGAACAGACTTTCTCTCCCTTTTGCCCCCCCACCTGCATTTGAAGTGCTTCAGTTCCTTCATCTCCAAGAAGGATCTTGGTATTCCAGGGGAACAAGAGGTTTATAAACCCCCTTTGGGGGGGTTTAACCCCTTCCCACCCCCAAAGAGCTCTGGCATTTCAGCAGGGACAATTCCTGGGGAGATCCAACTCGGTACAGAAGGAATTTCTGAGGGGAGAAAAAACCAAGACAAGTGAGAAGAAAAGCAGATCCAATTAGCCATCCCGAGGCTGAATTTTGTGATGTCCAGGGTTAAACCCAAACTTGCTGGTTCCATCAGGTCCAGCTCTTGGCTGGGGCTCCATCACCTCCCAGTTATTCCCCTTGGCAGCCGTGCTCGGGGGGGGGGAGCTCAGAACCCACGATTTTGAGCAAAAATTCCTCTTAAATTCTTGAATTTGGAAGCAGCTCAGGCTGGGTCGCAACCGCAGGCTGCTTTGCACTCAAGAGTTAATAAAGGGAGGGAGGGAGAGTTTACAAGGGACGAAACCCAAGTGAAAGAACCTATGGGAAAGATCCCATTCCCAGCCTCAGGGCTGTGGGGTCACCAGTGCCTCCTACTCACTGCCTGCCTTTCTTAGGTCCTTTTCTGAGCTGAAAGAGCGGAAAAAAACCTCCTGAGGAGCAAAAAAACCTCCCGAGGAGCTGCTGGCAGAGCCAGGGGAGGAGGGAAGGGGGGGGGCACTCCCGGTTTCCCAACCCAATGCCGGAACCAAGCCGGTTTCCTCCGTCCGGCCCCGTTTTGCCCCGTGTGTCATCCACCCAACCTCATGATTCATCTCCTGGACTGTTCCAAACCTTCAGCTGGCTCCGAACTTTTCTTCCATCTCTGGTCCCAGCAGCCCCCCCAGGTTGGGGATTGGGTGGTGAAGATGGGCAAAGGCTGCGGGGTTCTGGGGATCCTCATCCTCTGCTCCGCTGGAGTTTGGGGTAAGTTGACAGCTCCAGGGCCTCGAGTGGATACGTTGCCTCTTCTCACCTAAAAATCCCAGGATTTTCTGCTTGGCCAGGGGTTGTGATTTCCCGGGAATATCACTTTGGGGGGAAAGCTGGAAGGAGGAAAGCTTCCCACCCGCAAAGAACTGCTGGGGCTGGTTGGGGGCCAGGAGGGTTTCTCCGAAATGTTTTGGGGTTAAGAGGTGGTTTAGGGCTTGGTGTTAGGGGGGCAAATTGATGGGTCCTACCTAGGTTGTGTTTGGCTCCGGGTACTGGTTTGTAATGGAAAGACTGGGGTGTGACTTGGGCTCAGAAACAAAACACACCGGGAGGAGTTGGCAGGGGAAGTAGTGGCTGTATCCCTGTTTTTTTAAGGGCATGGAGTGTATGTATGGAAGCATTTTGGTTGCTTGGTTTTGATTTTCATGCTATTTAGGTGCTTTAAAAAAAAACAAACAAAAAACAACAAAAAAACCCCCTAAAAAACTCAGATTTCTGCATCAGGTGATTGCAGGACAAATGTAATTTGTAAAATGTGATCTGCTCAGGGATTCCTAAAAACTCTGTGTCCCTGGAGGATAAAAAAAAAAAAAAAAAAAAAAGAAAAAAGAAAAATCTGGTGGCTGAAGCATGGGAAAGCAGCCGAGAAAAGTGGGATCTCCTCCCCAGGTGGGTTTCCAGAGCTCAAAGTAAATCCTGGAACTGCAAATTGGAGTTTTCATGCTCCTGTTTAACCAGTCACTCCCACTGGACTCTAAAGGAGTTTGGGGCAATGTTGTTCTGTCTGAAGATTCCCAGTCTTTAGTGAATTCCCAGGAAAAGCTCCATTTGAGCTGTTGTGGTCATCAGCAGAGGACAGAGAATAATCCCTGGAAGAGTTTGGGGGTTTTAGAGCTGCACTTTGGGGCTGTGCAGGTGATTTTTTTTTTTTTTTTTTGGAATGGCTGAGCTCAGTTTTGGGTGGAATCCCCTCTCTGGGAAGGGGTTTGCAGACAGGGAAAAAGTTCACAGGAAAAACACAATCCCAGGATGGTGTGGGCAGGAGACCAGCCAGTAAAAACCCCAAAACCTTCTCGCTGAGCCAAGCAGAAAAACCAGAGAGGATGTACATACGGTTTGTGTCTTTATCGGGTTTTCTAAAACATCTTTCTCAAGTTTCCTATGCTCACATTCTTACTCAAATTGGAGGAGGGGGGGAGCAGGGGAGGGAAAAATAAAGCCTGGGGCTGCTTCCTGTGGTTCCTAGAAGAGGTTACTTGGAGTGCAGCCTGGGGACTGAGTTCTTTTCTCCAGCCTGGGAAGGGTGATGTCCACAGAGAGCTGGAATTGTTCTGCTCCTTCCTTTCACCTCCCTGAGCCTCAGGTTGGGGGTTCCCGTGCTCTCATTTCCCTGGATTTCTAGGGATTTTGTTGGTTTAGAAAAGCTGAGTCTTTAGGATGGTTACATGAGATGCTTAGGATGGTTACATGAGATCAGCTGCTTCCATAGTAAAAAAAAAAACAAAATAAAAATGCAATTTTGGCCTTCGGTGACTGGAAAAACAAGACTCCATAAGGAATAGAGAAGGGGAAAAAAAAAAACACCAAACAACTAAACCCCCCAGAATTAATTATTTAGGCTGTGCTGGGATCTTATTAACCCTCTCATGGCCAGGCAGCATCCTGAGCCTGGGAAATGCCCAGGAATTAAAAAAACAGTTTAATTCCCAGGAGTCTGGGAAATGCCCAGTGCTTGGGCACTCCCAGGGCCACAGCCTGAAGCCTCAGCATCCTCTGCTTTTGCTCCTACACCCCCCAGCAGTGCTGGAAATGCCAAATTAGAGATAATTCTCAGAAAACACATGTTTGGATGGTGATAACAACCCTCTGCTTATCACTTCTGGCTCCCGGGGGGGGGGGATTTCAGCCCTTTCCCAGGGGGAGGAGATGGTTCTGCTCCATCCATCCCCAGGTTCAGTGCAGCCAAGAATGGCTCCGGGTGGTGCTGGGGGTCAGGGAAGTGTCCCCTGATCCCTGAGGATGTGTCTTGGGCATGGAATGATGGAGAATTCAGGACTGGGTGAGGCTGGAGCACTTGCATTTGGGAGCCCCGAGGGGGATTTGCAGGGATGGGCAGGCAAAGCCACCACTGCCAGCAATGGGATGGTGACACCATGGGACATGGCAGGGACTCCTGTAAGCCCATGAGCTGCTTCCATGGGGAAGGGGTTCCAAAATCAGCCAGAAAAATGGGTTTTGCATCTTTAACATGGAGGGGGAACACCAGATCCAGGACCTCTGGGCTCAGGGAGTGGCTGGAGGAGGGGGGGACAAGGAAAGCACCAGGACCCAGAGGCACCCAGGTGATGTGCACCCAGAGCTGGCAGCAGATGAGATCTGCAGCCCAAAGGGCTCATGAGCCCCAAACCTCATCTTTTGTGGCACAAAAAAAGGTGAAGCGGAGGCAGCCAGGGGCTCGGCCAGCAGCCAGGAGCTTGGAAATCCTTCCCATGGTGTTTCACAGGGGAAACTGAGGCAGGGAGTAGCTCAGGGACCTGGCTTAAGTCCCAGGGGAAATCTGTTTGATAGGATCAGTGCATCTCACATCCCAGATGCTGCTCTGGGCCCTGGGTCCTGTCCTTTTTGGGTGGCAGGGACCTTTTGTCAGCTCTGCCCTTCCCCAGCAAGTGGGTTTGGGGCAGAGCCAGGTCACTAAACCATCCTACAAAAAAGCTAAAACCCAGCCCTGAGGGAACAAACCAGCACGGAACAGGAGCCTTGCTGGTGGCACTGGGTCACAGCCACCATGGCCATGGAGGGGGAGGGACATCAGAGCAGCAAGTGGGGACACTGCTGGCACAGGAGCCAGCCCTGTCCCAGGGGATGTGAGGCTGCTGGGGGATGGAAACACTGGGGGCTCACCAGTCACCTCCCAGTTTGGAACCTCTTGGGGATTCCTGTTGGGAACCAGTTTAATTCCAAGCAGCTGGAGCTGCCAGGACCATGCCCTGGTCTCCAAGGGCTGCCAGGGTGATGCCTTCTTGGCCATCCCACAGGGCTGAGCTGCTGCCAAGGGCTCTGGAGCTGTCTCCCAGTTGCACAGCACTTCCCAAATCCCAGGCACGTGCCTGGCACTGGGCTGCAGCCAGCAGTGCTTGGCAGAGGGATTTTACATGGATACAGCTGGGAAGGGCATGAGAAGCAGGAGCTGGCACTGTCCTTGCTGCTCCTGCTTTCTGGGAGCCCTTTGCCTCTCGTCAACCAAGTCCCATTCCCTCCAGGCTCTGATATTCCTGCTCACTGCTGTCCTTGGTGCAGAAAACCAAAAATCAATTTGATGCTTTTTGCTCCAAAACCAAATTTAAAATTTTTCCCATCCTCCCATGCTGGGGTTTGGGGAAAGCACTGGGAGCAGATGCCACCCCAAAGCTGGTGCTAAGCCAGGCACTCAGGTTTACCTTTCCTTTTGTCCCCTTGGGTGGGACAAGTGGGGTGTGTGGGTGGCAGAGCTCTGATGTTGCCCTGGGGCATGTCCCCAAGCAGCTGCTGGCCTTTGGGACAGTCCCAGTAGGACCAGCTCAGCCTGGCACAGCCACACACAGAATCCCAGAACTTCCACGGTTGGAAAAAAACCCTTAAGATCACCGAGTCCAACCATCAACCCAGAAAAACAAAAAAGCCCACCCCGAGGTGCCCCTTCTCTGTGGGTTGTGTCCCTCCAGGGTTGGGGACTCCCCCACCTCCCTGGCATGCTTCCAGCAAAGAAATTCTTCCTAATATCTTGTCTAAACCTCCCCTGGTGTAACTTGAGGCCATCTCCTCAAGTCCTCTTGATATTTACTTGGGAGGAGAGGCCAGCACCCACTGCACACCCCCAGCTCCCAGGCTGTGGGATCCCACAGTGCCACCTCCCAAGGACCTGGGGACATCGTGCCACCCTTTCCTCTTTCTGCTCCGTCTTGCATTTCCTGAAGCTGCTGGGAAGAGCCCTGGGTAGGGATTTTGGGGGGGGGAACAATACGAGGGGAAGGGGAGACCCCAGCACCCACTGCTCCACATCAGCAACCCCAGGGATGCAGCCTCCCAGCTGGGGAAATGGCTGTGACTTGCTCAGGGATTCCTAAAAACTCTTTGTCTCTGGAAGAAAGAAGAGCTGAGGGTGTCACCACCACCCCACTGCCAAGTGGGGACCACGGAGCTGCTCCAGCCTGGCCTGCCAAGGGGCCCTGCAGGGATTTGGGGGCCCTTTAATCCCCTACACAGACCCTTTGGCCTCTCTTTCATGGCTGGAGAGGGAACACATGACTGGAGTGATCTCAGAGGTCTTTTCCAGCCTTAATGATTCCATAACTGCTGCCAGCATCTCCTAAAGTCCCCAAGGCCACCAACAGAGCCCAACCTTTGCCCAGGCCACTGATGCAAACCTTTGCCAACTTATTTCTGGATTCCTGCCTCCTCCCTCCCCTCCTCTCCCTGGGTCTGAACCTAAGCCAAATCCTCTGAGTTTAGTGCCTGCACACCAAGGCACCAACCACCCTTGTGCAAGGTGGGGGGGAAAGGGCTGGCAGATCCCTGGCTGCACATCCAATGCTTGCACCCCGGGGAATTCCTCTCTTTCCCCTCCCTGCTGCCCCCAAAATATCTGCAGGGAGGCACAAGGTGAGATGTGTCCCTCTGCCAGAGGTGGAGGATTCAATCCAAGACGTGTGGGAGGTTGCAGGGATGGGAGAGGGGGGGACAATTTAAGGAGCTGGCAGGTGGGAAATGATGCTCAGCCCCCAGCAGGATGAAGCTCAGGTGGTACTGAGCTGGGGAAGGGGTTATAAAAGGGGTGAGGAGGCAACTGGGAAATGGGGATGGGGGGATGGGGATGGGGATGGGGATGGGGATGGGGATGGGGATGGGGATGGGGATGGGGATGGGGATGGGGATGGGGATGGGGATGGGGATGGGGATGGGGATGGGGAGATGGGGAGATGGGGAGATGATGAGGGGATGGGGATAGGGATAGGTATAGGGATATGGGGTTGTGAGGATGGGGATGTGAGGATGGGAACATGAGGATGAGGGGATGGGAATATGAGGATGGGGGGATGGGGACATGAGGATGGGGGGATGGGGATGAGGGGATGGGGATGGGGGGATGGGGCTGAGCACTGAGACTTCAGCACACTTGTGGGGTTGGGACTCATAACCAGCATCTGCTTTGGTGTTTCAGGGGGTAACATCTGCACCACCCGAGGGGTGAACTCCTGCAACCAGTGCCTGGCTGTCAGCCCTCTCTGTGCCTGGTGCTCCTCAGAGGTAAGAGCTGGGGGACTGAGGGCACTGAAGAACATCCAGGGAAGGACAGGGAACACGTAGGGAAAAGCCTTTGGGCTGGGAGATGGGAGTTGGTCCCTATGTTCATAGAATCCCAGAGTGGGTTGGGTTGGAAAGGACCTCAAAGTTCATCCAGTGCCACCCCTGCCATGGGCAGGGACACCTCCCACCAGCCCAGGCTGCTCCAAGCCCCATCCAACCTTCAACACTGCCAGGGATGGGGCAGCCACAGCTTCTCGGGGCACCCAGGGGCTCAGCACCCTCACCCCAAAGAATTTCTCCCTCCCATCTCCCCTCTTGCAGCTGGAAACCCTTCTCCCTCATCCCATCCCTCCAGGCCCTTGTCCCAAGTCCCTCCCCAGCTTCCCTGGAGCCCCTTCAGGCACTGGAAGTGCTCTAAGGTCTCCCCATTGCAGCTTTCTCTTCATTCTGAACACCCCCAACTCTCAGCCTGGCTCCAGAGCAGTGTTAGAGCCACAAACTTGGTCTCCATCTGTTCCCCCCGTGTCTAAATCCCTTCCTCAGTGGCATTTGGCTCTGACCACAGCTCCAGATGCACATCCCAGGGCTCATCCCTGCCTCGCTTTGAAAATGTGCCCCTTATCTGGGTGTGTGGACCTGGCTGGGAAATGGATTTCCCCCAAGAATCCACTTTGCTTCTTTAAAAAAAAAACAACAAAACCACGTTTGAAAACTTACTTCACTTCTGGTTTGATTCTTGAAGGCCCCTTGTAAAGCCCTGGCTGATGGAGCCTTGTTTCTGGAAGGGCTGGAAAGGGAAAGGGGGTCTTGGGGCAGGGGGAAGAAATGCTGATTGGAAGTTAGAATTTGCATTTAAAAGCTTTTTTTTTTTTTTTTTTTTTTTTTTTTTTTTTTTTTTTTTTTTTTTTTTTTTTTTTATCGGGGAGGAGGAAAAGAAGGTGCCTGGTTTTGCTTGTTGAGCTAAAGAGGGTGTGAGAGCTGAGCTGGGGCTCTGAAATCCCTGGGTTTGGGTGGGAGCCTGGAAGATCTGCCACAATCCCTTCCAAAAATCCTGCCCTGGGCTTGGTCCAGCAGGAGGTGAGAGTTTCCCCAGAGGTTGGGAGAGGAGCCCTGGGGCAAAGGGAAGGAAATCTCCTCCTCCAGGCTTTCCCAGCTGGAGCAGTTTCCCTCTGGGTTTTCTTCCTTTCAGCTTCTCCATCCTCGAGTTTCCCAGTCCTCTGGCTGTGGCCATGGTGCCCACTGGGACTAGGGAGGTAAAAATGGGAAGCAAAAACAAAAAATACAAACAAAAACCAAAAAATACAAACAAAAAAACCAAACCAAACCAAACCAACCAACCAAATAAAAAACAAAACCAGGAAGAAAAACCTGGGAAAAATCAATCCAAGCTGGAAAATGCTGTTGGATGGTGCCCTGAGGCTTTGGGGTCAGCACGTCCCTGGCAAAGATCCTTCTGCTTCCTGGGCCCATGGGATCCCATGGGATCTTGGTGTGGATGGAGCTGCTGATGCTTTATCTCCCCCAGGAATGGCAGGACCCTGTGTCATGGGAAGGGGCTTCACCCCCTCTCCAAGGGAGAATTTTTGAGCTTGCTCCTTCTCAGCCACCTTCAGGGGCTCTGCTGGTGTCTTGAGCTGGGCTTGGGGTTTGGTTTGTTGGTTTATTAATTTTTATTTTATTTATTAATATTCCACATCAGCAGAAGTTTCCCAAAAAAGGCAGTATTTCCAGTGCTGCTCTGGGACAGATGTGACAGCAGCTCTGTCTCCAACATCTGCACCACATTGCCTTCATTTAGCAAATGAGGAGTTTTCCTGTGGGGTTCTTTAATTTCCCTGGGGTGGGGAAGGTCGCTGATGCTGCTCCTCCTCCCCCTTTTTTTATTTTTTAAAGGGACATTGGCTTTCTTTGAGCTCCTCCTGCTCTCCCTGCCCTTTCCCACCTCCTCCTTCCCAAGGATTTGGGGTTATAAGTTGCTCCTGTTCTACCCTGGCTTTGGACAGGAGAAGGATTTCATGGTGGCTTGATGGGATCACTGACCCCCACTGAGAGCTGATGCAGAGGAGAACTGAGATTTCTTTCTTTTTCAGAAAACTTGCCCACTCTTCCCAACAGACAGATGTGCCCATCTGCTCATTTTTCTTTTTGGAAAAATCAGCCAAACTTTAACACTTCAAATGTGGCAGGAAAATCCCTTTGGAGAGAATTGTGGCAGAGCTTCCAGGCTCTCAACCACCCCAAAATATGGTTCATCACCTGCTCTGCTTGCTTTGGAGGAAAGGTGGAGGCAAGGCTGGACCCAGGGCTTGGTTTGGAAAAGCTGCTGGAAAGTTTTAGCTTAATCCATGCTTTGGCTCATCCCAGGAGCATTCCCTTGGAGAAGCTGATGCTGTGTGTGGTTGCCTGTGAGACAAAACAAAGATGCCCTGGGGGAGGTGTGTGACCTCCTGCAGCCTCCCCACCCTGGAGCTGACTCTGCCCTGGTCCTGTCTGAGCCTGACCTCTTTCCTAGGCTTTGGAGGCAACAATCCAGGGGTCAACTCATCAGCTTTCCCATCCTGGAGGGAGCTTGGGCAGATGCTGAGCTTGCAACCTCCTTCCCTGCAGCAAGGAGAGAGGTGGGGCTGGGGGTGTCTTGGCCCAGGGCAGGGGTTTAGGTGGTGACAGAGAGGATTTTTTCCCCTCCCAGCATCTCTGCAGCAGGGAGGTGATGCCAGGGAAGTGGGGATTGCTCTCTGTCTGTCTCTCGGTCAAGTCCCTGAACCCTGAGGTTGTCACCCAGAAGCCTGGGTTGCCCCTGGGGTGGCTTTGGGGAACTACCTGGGGCTGTGTCCATGTCCCTGAGTCTGCAAGGCAGAGATTGGGATGGGGAGGGGAGACTGGGGGCTGAGGAGGCCCATTGATCCCAGAGGAATTTTTTCCCTTGGCTTTTTGCAGTGGTTTTGTTACTGGGGAGGTTCTTGTGTTTCCCAAGTCGATCATGAAGTTTCCAGGGAAAGGGTGCTAGGTGCCTTCTCCATGGGATTCTCGTCGTAGGAAGGATGCTGATAATCCCATAAGGTGCTCTGTGGCCTTTGAGGTCCTGGGAGCTCCCCAGGGATCACCCAAGAGCCCAGCACCCCAGTTAAAATTATAAAATCCTCAAGGTTGGAAAAGACCTAAGGATTATCCATTCCAACTCTCTGTCCTGCACCCCCAAACCCTCCCTTCCACCACCTCATCTCCCCATCTCCTCAACACCTCCCAGCCTGCTTTTCCTCCCATCCATCTTCCCAGTGTTTTTTTTCCCCTCCCAGGATGGGAATGCTCATGGTTGGTTGCTGGGATCTGGAGCAGAAGAGGAACATCTTCCAGGAGGAGAAAGCCCCAGGGGCCAAGCCATGGGGTGGGTGGGTGGATGCAAGGAGCTAATTCCCAAATTCCCAGGGATGACTTTGTCTCCTTCCCTGCCAGCTCCATGTTCCTGGTGGGAAGGGTGGGGACAGGAGGCCATGGGAGAGGAACACGCCTGCTGATGTAGTTTCTGGCTATCACTTGCCCACTCTTTCCAGAGGGCTTCAGGCCAACCAGGACCTCCTGACAGCATTTGGTGGGGTTTTTCTTTTACATAAAACACAAAAATGTCTGGGTTCAGCCAGTCTGAAACCTAGGGGAGGGGATGAGTTCCTGGATGGGGAATATCTCCAGCCCTGGGAGGCTGTGGGCTTGGGATCCAGCTTCCCAGGAGCAGGGAAGGAGCTGAACCAGCCCCCCTGTCATCCCCCCCCTTCCCTCTTTTATTGCAGGGAAAGGCTGTGCTGGTCAAGTGCTGAAAGATTTGGAAGGTAGAAAGGTTTGGGATGGGGAAGGGAGGTGGAGAAGCCTTTGGAGAGGAGGGGTGGCTGCTGCCTGCCTGGGAACACCCAGCAGCAGATCCTGGGAAAGAAATTCTTCCCATATTTGTCTTGGGGAGAAACCAAAGGGTCAGGAGCCCTTCTGGGTGAGTGTGATAAGGGTGAGGAGCTGAGAGCTTTCTAGGAAAGGAGGGATGGGGCTGGGACTCCACACTTGGTGCTTCCTGCCCCTGACAGGTCCTTGATGGCTTCTGCAGCCCCGTGGCCTTTTTGCTCTTCCAGTCCTTTTTTGGTTCTCCTTTCCCTGGCCAGCTCCATCCGGCAGGAAGCTGGAGAGCAGGAGATAAGCCTGAGCTGTTCTGGGGCAGGAACCCAGTTCTGCTCCATGCCATGGGACAGTTCCTTGCTGCAGTGACATCTCTGAGGGCACATGGCAAGAAAACGAGGGAGAAAGGTGGTTGGTCTGCTGCCAGAGTTTAGAAAATAATAATAATTTAAAAAATAAAAAATAAAATACAAAAATTAAAATAAAAAAGTGAGGCCCAGACTCTCAGATGGGGGGTGGGGGGTCCCATACTTGTCCTCTTCTAACTATCCCACAGCTTTCCTTGGGGCTTTGCCAAAAGCCAAAGCTGAGGCTCCAGCTGCCTGGGGTCAGGAGGGGGGTGGTAGGGATGTGTTCCCCATCCCTCCTTCTTGGCAGGAGGTGCTGAGCTGCCCCGTGGAGCACAGCAGAACAAATCCCCCCCTGAGCCCCTGCAGGGTTTGCTGATCCCTGACCCCCTCTATCTGACACCTCCCTTTCTGCAGAGACCCTGAGCCCCTAAAAACCTCTTCCCCTGGTTTTAAGTGGGGTGGAATGGGGGTGCTCTGGGGACAAGGGACCTCTCTCTCCTCTTCCTGGCAGTGATCACAGAACTCCAGAGTGGGTTTGGATTGCAAGGGACCTTAAAGCCCCCCCCAGTGCCACCCCTGCCATGGGCAGGGACACCTCCCACCAGCCCAGGTTGCTCCAAGCCCCATCCAACCTTCAACACTGCCAGGGATGGGGCAGCCACAGCTTCACGGGGCACCCAAGGGCTCAGCACCCTCACCCCAAACAATTTCTCCCTCCCATCTCCCCTCTTGCAGCTGGAAACCCTTCCCCCTCATCCCATCCCTCCAGGCCCTTGTCCCAAGTCCCTCCCCAGCTTTCCTGTAGCCCCTTCAGGCACTGGAAGGTGCTCTAAGATCTCCCCATTGCAGCTTTCTCTTCTCCAGGCTGAACAATCCCAACTCTCAGCCTGGCTCCAGAGCTGCTTCAGCTCTCAGTTCCCATTCCTGGAAGAGTTTTTTTCCTGACCCTGTCCCTTTCTGCCAGGCCTGGGCACCATCATCCCCTCGCTGTGACCTGCACACCAACCTCCTGCAGAAAGGTTGTGGGAAGGACCATATCGAGTTCCCCACCAGCACCATAACCATCCTGCAGGACCAACCTCTCAGCAACAAGGGCTCAGGGAGCTCCACCACCACCCAGATGAGACCCCAAAAAATTGAGCTGAACCTACGGCCCGGTAAGAGCCCCCAAACCATTGGGAAGGGGACACGTGGTGGGAATAAACCCCCAGGGGCTCAAGTGATGAGTGAAACATCACTGCTTGCCTGGCCAAGCTGGCTTTGGGGGTCAGACCAAGCTGTGGGTCCATCAGGAACATCCCTGAAGGGTTTTTCTGGGGGTCAGACTCCTGGTTTGATCCATTCCCAAAGTGCAGGGTGGGATGAGACATCCAAACCAGCCAGGCTTGTTTCCCGAAGCCATTTTGAGCTTGGCCACCGTTGTTCCAAATGTTTTCTGGTAGAAGGCAGCTTGGTGGCCAAGGAGCCAGAGGGATGGATTGCCAAGAGGTCCCTGGGATTTCCCAGGCTGGAGGCAGTGGATCTGAGGAGGATCTCTCCCTCCTCTCCCTTTACAGATGACTCCCAGATCTTTCACGTCCAAGTGCGTCAAGTGGAAGACTACCCCGTGGACATCTACTACTTGATGGACCTCTCCAATTCCATGAAGGATGATCTGAGGAACATCCAGCACCTGGGCACCAAGCTGGCCACCGAGATGAGGAAACTGACCAGCAACCTACGCATAGGTTTCGGGGCTTTTGTGGACAAACCCATCTCCCCCTACATGTACATTTCTCCTCCTGAAGCCATCACCAACCCTTGCTATGAGTGAGTCTGAGGCTGAGGGAGTCCTCAAAAGGCCAAGAGTTAAGGGGACAGCACTGGAGCACTGGAAATCCATGGCAATGGGATTTAGGGGTGGGTTGAGGGGCTGATTTAGTTTCTGGGTTTGGGTTCCTGCTTTGGGTATCAAGCTTGCTGTGCTGCATGTTCTGCTGGCCCAGGGAGGAGGAGCAGGTCAGAACTTCAGAGTATCCTGGTATCCTTCAGAGTATCCTTGTCACTGGAAAGCTCTTAAGGGAATAATCAATTCTCCACTGTTTTTCAAGAGAAATGTTGAGATTCAAAGAAGGTGACCCCTCCCCTGAAAATTCCAGCAGGATAGAGTCTGGGAGTTGACCTGAGCCCAACATCTCCAGAACAGCTCCAGCTCTCTTCTTGAGCTCTGGAAAATCCCAGCAGGATAGAGGGATTCTCCAGCTCTCTTCTTGAGCTATGGAAAATCCTAGCAGGAAAGAGTCTGGGACTTGACTCCAGAACACCTCCAGCTCACTTCTTGAGTTCTGGAATATCCCAGCAGGACTAAAGGATTCTCCAGCTCTGTTCTTGAGCTCTTGGGGTGGTTGCTTTCCCTCGGCACATCCCAGATCGGCCCCTGGGACATGGGGTGGTTGCAGGGCAGGGATGGGAAGAGCCTCACGGCCTCTCCTCCTGCAGGACTGGGGAAACCTGCCTGCCCATGTTTGGTTACAAACATGTCCTGTCCCTGACTGACGAGGTGACCCGATTCAACGAGGAGGTGCAGAAGCAAAGTGTCTCCCGGAACCGTGACGCGCCCGAGGGCGGCTTCGATGCCATCATCCAGGCCACTGTCTGCGAGGTCAGGGGCAAGAAAATCTGGCTGGGAGCAGGAGAGGGTCAGCAGGCTGGGCTTGGGAGGGCAGCAGAGACCACCCAAGCCCATCAGGACAGGGCTGTAAGCTCCACGGAGCTGTGGGTTGGAGAGGGGGAATATCGGATAAGGACATTTCTGGGCCGAGCAGGACCCTTGGGTGGTCCTGGAGGGAATGAAGAGCAGAGCAGGTGCTTGATGATCCCGTGTCAGCCCAGAAGAGACATCTTTTCCTGTGCCATCCTTTGATTTTGCTGGAGATAGGAGAGGTTGCAACTTTTGCCCCCTCCATTGCCACTCCAGCAAATGCAAAGCTCCCTCTTGCCTTTCCAAGCAGCCCAGCTCCATCTGCCAGGCTCCATATCCCAAATCCCCCTCGGAGAACCATGGCCCTCAGTTCCCATCCCAGTGGCAGGCCCATCACCCAGGGTGACAGGGATGGCAGCAGAGGGCACATGGTGGCACATGGGGACATCCTCAGCTTTGTCCCTGCAGGAGAAGATTGGGTGGAGGAACGATGCTTCCCGCCTGTTGGTCTTCACCACGGATGCCAAGACCCACGTGGCACTGGATGGCAGGCTGGCTGGGATTGTGCAGCCCAACGATGCCCTCTGCCACATGGATGAGGATAATTTCTACTCTGCCTCCACCACCCTGGTAAATCCCAAAGCACCAGTGGGGTCGTGGAGCTCCGAGTTCCCGTTGAGAGGTCCCCGTGGGATGGGAAGGGTGGTCTAGAATGGGATGAGGTTGGGGTGTTCCTAGGGGACAGCTTCTCCTCTTCCCCAGGACTATCCCTCTCTGGGCCTGATGACTGAGAAGCTCTCACAGAAGAACATCAACTTGATCTTTGCTGTGACAGATGCAGTTGTTGGCCTCTACCAGGTAACTTCTTGGGGGATTTCTGGGTCCCAAGGAGCAGCCTGTGCTGTGGGTGACCAGAGAGAGCTTCATGGGTCTCCTGTCCCTATTCCTGGACAGGGTTTGGCCCAGCTCTGGCCCATTCACCCATCACCAACAGCCCATGCTTCTTTCTGATGTTTCTCTAGAACTACAGTGAGCTGATCCCAGGCACCACCGTGGGCACCTTGTCCACAGACTCCAGCAATGTCCTGCAGCTCATCGTGGACTCCTATGGGGTGAGTGTGGAGCATGGGTGCCCCACAGCCACCTGGCAGTTCTCTGGACCAGCTGTCAGCATCTGCCTCCACCCCCACGTGTGGAGACCCCACCAGGGAAGGGACAGCACTCTGCCCACCACCTCTCCCTTCCCATCACTTGAGGGCATTTCCTTAGGGGAAACCACGTTGCTGAGCCCCGAGAATGACTTTGGGGACCTTGGGTCCTTTTCCCTGCAGGAGGGAGCATCCCTGTGGGGTGATGACCACTCGCAGGGACCCTGCCCAGGACTGAGACCTCCTCAAGCCTGTGCTGTCTTCATGGCTCTTCTCTTCCCACAGAAAATCCGCTCCAAGGTGGAGCTGGAGGTCCGGGACCTCCCTGAAGAGCTGTCCCTGGCCTTCAATGCCACCTGCCTCAATGACGAGGTCATCCCCGGCCTCAAGTCTTGCATGGGGCTCAAGATTGGGGACACGGTGAGGATCCTCTCTGTGTTGCATTTCC
Organism: Phaethornis superciliosus; assembly: GCA_023637945.1. Taxonomy (NCBI): domain Eukaryota; kingdom Metazoa; phylum Chordata; class Aves; order Apodiformes; family Trochilidae; genus Phaethornis; species Phaethornis superciliosus. The sequence goes on from JAJQWJ010000029.1 coordinate 617,778, forward strand.
TTCCCCTTTAGCACCCCTGCCAGCTCATCCCAGGTTCCCCACCAGCACCATCTGCTTGCCCCATCACCTCCTGGGTGACACAAGCCCTGTTTGCAGGGGACAGAGGGGCCCAGATGGGAAAATAATTCTTGGAATCAGCTGGATGCAACCTCTGTGCTCCTCTAGCTCAGCCTGGGTGACACAGGCTCTGTTTGCAAGGGAAAAAAGGGTGGAAAATGTTTCTTGGAGTCTTCTGGATTCAATCTCTATGCTCCTCTAGCTCAGTCTGGGTGACACAGGCCCTGTTTGCAGGGTAGAAGAGCGTCCAGATGGGTGGAAAATATTTCTTTGTGTCTTCTGGGTGCAACCTTTGTGCTCCTCTAGCTCAGCCTGGGTGACAAAGACCCTGTTTGCAGGGGACAGATGGGTGGAAAATAATTCTTTGAGTCTTCTGGGTGCAATCTCTATGGTCCTCTAGCTCAGCTTGGACTGCTGGCCACAACACAGGGGATTTGGCTTGGCCAAACTGTGCTGGGCCAGCTTTGAAAAACCCTAAAACCCACTTGGTCAAAGTGTGGGCTCCCCAAGCTTGAGCAGAGCCTGGAGCCCAGTGTCACTGACCCCTGGCCCTGCTCCTCTGCCCTCCAGGTGAGCTTCAGCATCGAAGCCAAGGTGAGGGGCTGTCCTGGGGAGCAGCAGAAATCCTTCACCATCAAACCCGTGGGTTTTAAGGACAGCCTGACAGTGCTGGTCAACTTCGACTGTGACTGTTCCTGCCAGAACCAAGCCCAAGCCAACAGCTCCTCCTGCAGCCAGGGTCAGGGGACCTTGGAGTGCGGGGTCTGTCGCTGTCACCCGGGGCGTTTGGGTTCCCATTGCGAGTGTTCGGAGGAGGATTACAACCCCTGGCAGCAGGATAACTGCAGCCCCCGGGAGGGACAAGCTCTCTGCAGCCAGAGAGGGGAATGCATCTGTGGGCAGTGTGTCTGCCACGGCAGCGACTTCGGGAGAGTGACGGGAAAGTACTGCGAGTGCGATGACTTCTCCTGCATCCGCTTCAAGGGGCAGATGTGCTCGGGTGAGTGGGGCTGGGGAGGGGGGGAAAGGCAGCAAAAGAGGTCAGGGATTGTAGGGTGGATGGGTGGGCTTGGTGATCTCAGAGGGCTTTCCCAATTTGCAAAATTCTAAGGTGTTTCTGCTCCAGATGTGCTTGGGTGAATGGGGCTGGGGATGGGGGGAAAGGCAGCAAAAGAGTTGAAGGGTTGTAGGGTGGATGGGTGGGCTTAGTGATCTCAGAGGGCTTCCACAACTTTCCCAATTTTGACAATTCTAAGGTGTTTCTACTCCAGCTGTCCTCCGGTGAGTGGTGCTGGGGCTGAGGAAAAGGCAGCAGAGGATGAGGTGTTAGGGTTTAGGGGCTGTAGGGTGGATGGTTGGACTCAATGACCTCAGAGGACTTTCCCAACCTTGATGACTCAAAGGGGTTTCTGCCCAGGGCTGAGACACCTCAGCTCTTTTGGGTTTGAATGAGCTTTCCTTTTGTTCAACAACTTGCAGTGCTGCTGCTCCACACATTACCAGAGCATTTTTGGAGTCTTGACTGGGTATTTAGCTCTTATCTACAAACCACTTCTTTCTCCTAATTGTGATTTTTTTTTTTCCAAGAACTTCGCTTACATGGGACATAAAGGAACAAATATTATTTAATGCACTTAGTGAAGTCCAGTAGGCAGAGATTAATAGACCAGGCTCTTTAAAAGAGGAAGGTCACCTCTGCTCTCCAGTGTCCCTGAGCTGCTGGCACCCCTCCTCTGGACCACTTCTGGGTGCTGGGCTAATGAGACTTCTAGTGACATTTTTCCCCCATGAAGGTGCCAGAGCACTGGCACAAGCTGCCCACTGAAGTTGTGGCATCTCCTCTAGGGACATTAAAACCCCACCTGGATGTGGGTGCTGCCACAGTGCCACAAAAGCCACTGCTTTCCTGCTCTGAGCCCCCCAAATCCCCAGGAGTGGGATCTGATCCCTAAAAATCAGTGGCCAAAGCTGATCCCGCTCTGCAGGAGCCCAGAGTGGACAAGATGAAACCTGCTGGAATCACTTCCAGCTCCCTGACATCCTTAGGGGAATTTTTGGGACCACACCTCCCCACCCCCCCAGCCCAATTTCCTGGCTCCCAGCTGCCTCTGTGCTCCCGGGATCAATCCCTTATCTTCACAACCTGCTGATAAGAGCTGGAACCACTCTGCCTTTCCCCTCCACACAGTGTCCCCTGTGTCCCCAGGTGTCTGTCCTTGTGCAAAGGGGCAGGAGGGATGGGTGAAGGCCATGGCTGATGCTTTGTCCCCCCCCAGCCTGGCTGAGCTGTTGATTAACCCAATGTGCCTGGCCCTGCTGGCACAGAGCCCATCCCCCGGAGCCACTTCTTCTCCCTGTCTCATTTCCATGCCTTGTCACCTTTTTTTTTAGGTTTTTTCCTTGCTTTTTTTTCCCCCCCCTGTGACTCAGCCTCAGAAGTTGCTCAGCAAGGGGGCTGACACATTTATTTCTCATCCTGCTGCCTCCCAGGCAGTGGTGGGGATGGGGGGTGCAGTGTTCCTGACTTGCCCTGATGCCTTTAGGGCCTTGGGATGGGAACACCTGGCAGCTCCGGGGCATTTCCACAGCTTAATGTGTCTTGAGATCAAACTACAAGGCAAATAGCTCCAGGTTCTGGCAGGATTTGAGCATTTTGTCTGTCTGTCTGTCTGTCTGTCTGTCTGTCAGATCAACCCAGGCTGAGTGAGCATGCAGAGCTCCTTGGGCTTTTCCCAGCAGTCAGCTTTTCCTGCCTGGTCCAGGGGTGGGGGAAATGAGTGGAATTTGTGTCTGTGTCTGTGTCTGTGTGTCTGTGTGTATTGGGGGGGGGGGTTGGACCAGATGTCCTGAGATTTGAAATTAAACCCCAAAGTCAAAGCTTGACCAGCTCAAGAGTGAACATCTCCAGCTGTTCTGCCAACCTGCAGCTTTTTCTCCTGTTTTGGTGGAATAAGGAGTGTTGGGCACAAGGCAAAGGTTGAGGTTTGAGGTGAGGGGGGTGTTGGGTGGCCCACCCCAAGGCCACACAAAGAGTTTGTCCTCAAGGCAGCTGCTCTGCTGTGCCCATGGAAGTGGAACTGCTGCCCTGGGCAGGTGGTTATCCCATGGGAGTGATGCTGCTGGGATCTCTGGGGACATCAGAAGGTCCTGATGGGCTCTGGCTTGTCCCCAGGCCACGGGCAGTGCAGCTGTGGGGACTGTCTGTGTGACTCGGACTGGACGGGTGATTCCTGCAACTGCACCACCCGGACTGACACCTGCCTGGCCAGCAACGGGCTGGTCTGCAGTGGCCATGGCTCCTGTGTCTGTGGCAAGTGTGACTGTACCCAGCCTGGCTCCTACGGAGACACCTGTGAGAAGTGTCCCACCTGCCCCGATGCCTGCACCATCAAAAAGTGAGAGGATGAGAGAGCTGGGGGGGGGGGGGGGTTGTACCCCATCAGGGAACTGGGCTACAATCCATCACATCCCATGGGTCACATCCCATCAGGGAGCTGGGATGGGTTGTACCCCATCAGGGAACTGGGGTTGTACCCCATCAGGGAGCTGGGATGGGTTGTACCCTATCAGGGAACTGGGGTTGTATCTCATCAGGGAGCTGGGGTTGTATCCCATCAGGGAACTGGGATGGGTCTCATCCCACCAGGAAGCCAGCAGAAAGCTGGGATGGTTCACATCTCTCACCTGGAAGGGTTGGACCAGGTGATCCTTAAGGTCTCTTCCAACCTGACAGTCTATGATAGCCCACCAGAAAACCGGGATGGGGCTTGGGGCTTGGACTAGATGACCTTTAAAGGTCCCTTCCAACCCTAAGCCATTCCATGATGTCCCATCAGAAAGCTGGGAGGAACCAGCAGGGAGCTGGGGTGGGTCAGACCCCCCTGAGGAACCAGCAGCGGGAGCTCCCTCCAGCTGCAGCCCCCTTGGCTTGGGATTGCAGCAATTTCCCCAGCCTGAGACTGCAAAGTGGGACCTTCCCCTGGGAGGGAGAGCACGGAGGAGCTGCTGGAACCTCCCTCCTCTTCCTCAGGGAGTGTGTGGAGTGCAAGAAGTTTGAGAGGGGAGCCCTGGTGCAGCAGCAATCCTGCAGCCGCATGTGCCGCGACGAGATCCAGAGTGTGGAGGAGCTGGGTAAGAGGAGCCCCAAAAAAGCCACCTGAAGGCCTGGAAATCCAGGGGGGAGCTGCAGCTAACATCCCCCCCACCCCCAGCCTGGGGGGCTCTGAGTCTCTCTGTCTGGCAGGTGACAGGGGCAAGGATGCAGTGAACTGCACCTACAAGGATGAGGATGACTGCGTGGTGAGGTTCCAGTACTCCGAGGATTCCAGTGGCAAATCCATCCTCTATGTCATCGAGGAGCCAGGTACAAGCTGGGGGGTGCTGGGGGGGTGCAGAGTGTTGCCATGCTGGGCTTCTCTGCTAAACAGGGGGATTTTCCATTCCCACTGGCCACAGGAGGACAATTTTTCCCCCCTGAGGACAGGCAGGCATTGGAATGGTCTCCCAGGGGAAGGGGGGGATTCTGCTCCTTTGGAATGTTTGAAGTCTCAGCTAGGGGGGTGCTGGGACATCTCACATCAAGAATAATATTAAAAAGCTTGGAGCAGATGATCCTTGAGGTCCCTTCCAACCTGACATTCGAGGATGCTAGGCTTTTTTTGTCCCTTCTGTAACTCCCAGCACCTCCAGGCTCTCAGGGCAGGGGGTGGGGGGGTTGAAGAGCTGCAGAGCTGCTTTGTCCCCTGCTCTCTGCCACCAGCTCCTGATTTCCTGCCAGGCTCACACTTCCCCACCAGCTTGCTCAGTTCTTTCATCCTCTCACTGAGGCCAAGGATGGGGGCACAACCTTCCCCCCACCCTGCTCCTCTTTCCAGCTCCATGGATGTGCTGCTTCTCGAGCAGGCAGCTCAGAGCTTCTGATCCAGGGGGGGAGTGATGCTGTGGTTGCTCCCCAGGGCTGGGATAGAGCAGCCCCCAGAGTCCCCTGTGACCTGGAGCTCTGATTTCCAGCTGAGCCAGGGGCTGTGTGGCCGCAGCTCCTACCAAAGCAGGACCGTGAAAGGAGCAGCTCCCCCTCTCCCACCCCCTGTGCCCAGGAGAGGGTTGGGGTGGGTGCAGAGCCCCAGGCAGCAGGTTTGGGGGGGAACCAGCTGGATGCTGAGCTCCCCACCAGATCTCACCACCTTGGGTTGCCAGCAGGGGGTTGGCACCCAGCTGGAGAGCAGGGGGGGGGGTGTAAGGCATCAGCCAGGCTGGTGCTTTGGGGGTGAACTTCCCCCTGCCCACGGATGGGATCTGTGACGCCCCCGACCTGGACAATTCCAGGTTTGGATGTAAAAAGGAGTCAAGGATCTCAACACATGCCTCCCATAGCCAAGATCCTCCTTTACAGAGCTTTCTCTGCTCCAGAGTGGAGCCTTTTCCTCCCTAAGAGGGGAGGATGAAGCCTTCCTGAGACCAGAGGAGCTCCGTGCACCCACCCCAGAGCTCCTCAGCCTTCCCAACCCTTTCCTCCTCCCTCCCACAGACTGTCCCAAGGGACCAGATGTCCTGGTGGTTTTGCTCTCAGTGACAGGAGCCATCCTGCTCATTGGCCTGGCTGCTCTGCTCATTTGGAAGCTCCTCATCACCATCCATGACCGCCGGGAATTTGCTCGTTTCGAGGAGGAGAAAGCCAGGGCCAAGTGGGACACGGTGAGGGCCACTTGGGCTGAATCCCTGAATCCCACAACCCCAGGGATCCAGATCCCAGTTGCTTTCTGTGGTCTCAAGATGTGATCCTTGGGGAGCAGCTTGCCCCCTGGAGCATGGCACAGTGTCCCAGGCAGGGTTTGGGGTGACACTGCCAGGCTGGACAACCTTTCCCTGAGCACCCCTGGGGGGCACACACCCCCTAGCAGATGTCCCAGAGGTTTTTCCCACTTCCCTAATATCCCAAGCACTGCTCACCAGTGTGACCCTGACTCACCCACTGCCCACACCAGTGTTTCCATCCCGTGAGGAAGGCAGAAGGTCTCACGGGATGCTGGAAGGGCTGAGACACCCAGAGCACAACAAGGGGGAAGGGGGGGGTAGGAAGGATACCAGGACCTGTCCCCCACATCCCCTCCAGCTCCCCAGAGGAGTGGGCTGGGCTGGGGTGGCTCTTCCTGGAGGTCTCTCTACTCCTCAGCTCCTGCTGCCTTTCTTCTGCCACACCAGATTTTCCCTGCTCTCCCCCATCCAACCTTCCAGGGAACCTTTCAACTACAGAACCAAACCCTGTGCTGAAACTGTGCCTCAGTTTCCCCAGCTGTGCAGTAGAACAAATGCTGAGGCCAAGCACAAAGGGATGATGCTCTTCTCTTCTTCTTCTTCCCTCTTTCTTCCTCTTCCTTCCTCTTCCTTCTTTCTTCTTCTTTGTTCCTTCTTCTTTCTTCTTCTTTCTCTTTTTTTCTTCTTGTCTTTTTTTCTTCTTTCTTCTTCTTTCTTCTCCTTTCTTCTCCTTTCTTCTTCTTTCTTCTTCTTTCTTCTTCTTCTTCCTTCTTCTTCCTCCTCTTCTCCCAGGACAACAATCCTTTGTACAAAGAGGCACACCAGATTTTCCCTGCTCTCCCCCATCCAACTTTCCAGGGAACCTTTAAACTACAGATGAGGGGAGGCACAGCCCCACCCCACTCGGTGCTGAAACTGTGCCTCAGTTTCCCTAGCTGTGCAGCAGCACAAACGCTGAGGCCAAGCACAAGGGGATGATGCTCTTCTTCTCTTCTTCCTCTTCTCCCAGGGCAACAATCCTTTGTACAAAGAGGCCACATCCACCTTCACCAACATCACATACCGGGGGAACATCTGAGGTCGCCTCATCCAGCCCTGCCAGGGGGACCAGCCAAGGAGCCCCGGGATTTTCTGGAGTCTGCTTTACAGAGGAGCTTGCTTGTGTGTCTGTGTCTGCCAGTGTCTCTGCCTGTGTAACCTGACACTGTCCCCAAAGCCTCGGGGTCCTCTGTGCCCGCAGGGATCTCCTTTCCTCACCAAACCTCTCCTCCTGACCTCAGGGGGGTCACCCCGCAGGAGGTGGTGGCCCCTCCATACACTGAATGTGGGAAAAATGGGATTTTCTCTGCTTGAAGAGGCTGGGAAGTGCCAGGTGCCCATGGGGCCAAGTGGATTTTGGGAGCAGCTGAGCTGTGCACCTCTCCGGGGCTGGAAGAAGCTCTGTCCCCTGGTGCACTGGACAGAGGTGGGGCCCCAGGGGACATCTCAGGGGACATCTCAGGGGACAGGGCAGCTGCACGTGCTGCCAGCAGGCAGGAGCCATCACAGGGCTCAAGGACATTGTTGGAGCAACCCAACAGGCTCCTGCTTCTTGGATCCACAGCTTCTTGGATCCACAACTTCTTGAATCCACAGCTTCTTGGATCCACAGCTTCTTGGATCCACAGCTTCCTGGTGCTGCTGAAGCTCAGGATGATGCAAATCAAACACCCCCCCCCAGCCCCCAGTGTCCCAGGGACCTTTCTGGTGCCCTCCACGCAGCCTTGGTTTGCACCCCCAGCCAGCTCTGCAGCCTCAGCTCTGCTGCTCCCAGCTTCAGCCTGGGCTCAGCCCCTCTCTGGGGTGGTGCTGAGCTCCCTGTGTCCCCCTCCCCTCTGCCCCCCCCGTGCCACAGAGCACCTGGATGTGCAGGCAGCAGCCTGGGGGGAGCACAGATCCTACCAAAGCAGGACCATGAAGGCAGCAGCCCACCCTCTGCCCCCCCTGTGCCCAGAAGACAACCCAGGAGAGGGCTGGGGTGGGTGGGGGTGATGCCCACTTTCTCCCCTTTCTGTGTTTTATTTTGTTTTGTTTTGTTTTGTTTTGTTTTGTTTTTTTGGGGGGGGGTGGGAAGGTTTTTTTTTTTGTGTTCCAGGAGAGCAGGCAGGGTTCAGGCCCCATCCTGCTGCCTGGGGCTGTGCCTCATCCAGGGGAAACCAAAATGTCCCAGGAGCAGAGGAAAAGCTGGGGCAGTGCTGCTCCCTGCTCCATGCCCCAGCTCTTTTTTTTTTTTTTTTTTTTTTTTTTCACCAAAAACCCAAAGAGACCTTGAGCCCGAGGTGGGGCTGACCCCAAAACTCCCAGAGGCATGTTTGGCTGGGCTAGTGCTGGCCATGTGTCCCTGATCCCTGGCTGGCCTGTGCCCAGCAGAATGGGAGCAGGAGCTGGGGATGGGATGGGATGGGATGGGAGGAGGGGGTGTGCGGGGGGGGGGGCAGCAGAGCAGCATTGATTCACACCAAAACCATAAAACTCAACAAAATGAAACCCCCTTGGAGCACTTAATGATTGCAGTGTCCCTGGCAGTGGTGTCTGCCCCCTGGCACCCCAGCACGCCTTGGGGGGGGGGGGGGGGGGGGCAGTGCAAGTGGGGCTGGGGGTCCCCTCGGGTCACCTCTGCTGTGTCACTGGTGCCCTCCTGGGGGGGGCAACATCCGGTGCACAAGGCAGAGTCTGCTGCAGACTCATTGTAAAGGGGGGGGACACACACCAGCAGCCCCCCTGCCCTGCCCCACAGAGCTCCCCAGGCTGCTGGAGAAGCCCCCAGATGGGGGGAGCTGGGCTGGGACCGCTGCTGGACCCTCCCAGGGACAGCTGGGGTTGGGGTTTGGGGTGGAGGGAGGGGGGGAAGGTGCTAAATTTGGGGTCAGGGTCCTGCCTCTGCTCCCCCACACCCCCCCCAGCTCGGAGCAGCCAAGCCGGACCGCGGGGCTGCGGGGCCACCCAGTGGCTACCAAGCCCACTGCACTTTGGGGCCACAGAAGGTGGCAGGGATTTGCCCGGTTCTCTGACACCCCCCCCATTCCACACCCCCCCCCCCCCCCAAGCACCCATGGGTCATGGGGGGGCTCCCAGCTCAGGCACCCGGGGTAGCTCTCAGTGCCCCCCCTGCAGTGGGGTGGGTGATAGAGCACCCAAAGGGGGGTGGGGGTGGGATTGGGGTTGGGGTGGGAGTTGGGGTTGGGGTTGGGGTTGGGAGTTGGAGTTGGGGTTGGGGTTGGGATTGGGATTGGGAGTTGGAGTTGGGGTTGGGGTTGGAGTTGGGGTTGGGATTGGAGTTGGGGTTGGGGTTGGGGTTGGGGCTGGGGTTGGGGTTGGGATTGGAGTTGGGGTTGGGGTTGGGGTTGGGGTTGGGGTTGGGGCTGGGGTTGGGATTGGGGTTGGGGTTGAGACTGGGGTTGGGGTTGGGATTGGATTGGGGACACCATGCTCCCTGGTGCCACAAGGCAGTGATGCCATCCCAGCACCTCCTCCCCATCCCGGGTCATCCATGCCAGGATCCCATTCCCACTCTCTGGATGAAGGGTCCTTCCCACGGGACACATCCAGCCTGCAGAGGGACTGATCCTGCTTGGAGCTGCAGGCAGGGCACGGGGAGCTGCAAGGAGCAGGCAGAGGGATGAAGGCACAATTGTCCCCATCCCTGTGGCACCTGTGTCTCAGCCTCCCTCTTGGATCCCATTGGATCCTCTCCCAGGTTCTTGGTGGGGGGGAGCTGAGCCTGGGAATGCCAGCTGGGAGAGGGAGAGGGGAGGGAGAGGGGAGGGAGAGGGGAGGGAGAGGGGAGGGACAGGGGAGGGACATCTCACAGGTGTCCATGTCCTCCTTTAGTGGGCAGAGCATTCCCACCCCCTGCTTGAATCCAGACAGGGAAGAGGAAGAAGAGCAGGAAGAGGTTTTTGCTGGGGCTGGAAGGCAGCCCTGCTCCTCTCCATCCCTTTCAGCTGATTTGCTCCATCCTGCTCCTCTGGAATCCCTGGGATCCCCTGTCCCACCTGACTGATTCCAGCATGCTGGAGAACCCAGTGGGATGCCCCTTGGGTGATTGGGGCAGAAGATTTCCATTTCCCATGGAATTTTGGGATGAGATGAGAGCTCTGCTGAGCCAACTTCACTGCCCCGTGGTGCCAGGGCCTCTGGCTGAGGGCAGGATCAGGCTCAGGACCAGAAGGAATGGGTTTTGGGGACTCTGGAGTGGCTTTTTCCCCCCCAAAAAATGAGGCTGTGTCCTCCTGCTGGGAGGAGGGAAGGAGGGTGAGCACCCGGAGGGATCTCCTGGGGCAGGAGCCGGTGGTTTCTCTTCAATCCCTTGGAAAAGACAAGTTGGGAGCTGTAGGAATTCCAAGCCTGCCAACCCTTCGGTTTTTTGAGGCTGTTGGCTCAGGGCTCCTCCACTAGATGGTGATGTCCCTCCAGGCTCCTCCTCCCACCTTCCTGTGCTCATCTCCCATTGCAGGCAGAAATTCCCAGGGAGTTTTCCTCCAGGAAAGCTGCCAGAGGATAAGGACACCCTGCAACCCCCAGAGGAGCTCCTGCAGCAACACTTCCAGCTGGAGCTTTTATTTATTTTTTTTTTTAACATTACTTTTATTCCTGAAAACTTTAAAGTGGTTTTCCTCTCCTTGGGATCCCTCCTCCCCCCCCATTCCAGGATGGGAATCATCAGCTCCTTTTGGAAACTGATGAGAGGAAACCCAAGAATAAGCCAAGTGCTTCCTGATGCAGCTGGAAGGTGATTTAAGGTGTGTTCTGATCCCATCACAACCCAGTGCTGGGTTTTCCAGCTCTTTGGGAAATTTTCTGATTTTTTTTCCCTTGGATCCCAGGGAAGTCTCACCAACCCCCAGGAAAAATCCATGTACCAGACCAGAATCCCCAGGAGGGCACTGGAAAATGTGGCTGTGGCTGGGGAGCACTTGGGCACTCCATGTTTGTTCAGGATCTGGAGGATCTGCTGGGCAGAAAGTTTGAGAATTAGGGAAGGAGAAAGAGATGGAATTTTTTTTAAAAAAAGCCAAAATCCTGCCATTTCCCAGGGAACAAAATCCAGGAGGTCCTGAGTGATAGAGCTGGGCTGCTCCAGGGATTTATCCAGGGTTTCCAGGGCTGTAAAGGAGTCAGGATTAGCCTGGGATGAATGAGTGTCATGCTCTGGGGAGAGCTTGGACCTCCAGCTGACATCTGCCCCAAAAGGCCCAGGTTTGGGAAGCAGTTTTGGGGTGAGATTCTCCAAAAATCACCAAACCTTTTGCAGATATGAGGATTCTCAGGGTTGTAAACTGCCCTTTTGGCTGCAGCCAAGATCCCACCCCCCCTCCAAACTTTTCTTCCAATTTAGCCTCTCCCTCCTCAAAAAGATTCCCCCAGTGCTTCAGCTCCACCTTCCCCAGGGGACATCCACCACCTGGATTCCAACATGGGCACCAGGAAGGAGGGAATCTCCAGAGGGAATGATCTTTTCCTTGCCTTCTCCTCCTATTTCCCCCCCTCCCCCAGCCATGAGGATCCCTGCAGCCCCTGCTCAGCCCCCAGCTGGTGTGGGATACACCCCAGAGATGCCATTTTCTCCCTTTTTCCCCTTTAACCTCGTGTGGAATTTTTCCCTTTGCAATATTTGGCAGAAGGGGAGGGGGGGGGGGGCAGCTCAGTGGCTCTCAGCAAGATGCTATCCAAGGAGAAAGGGGCTGGAGGGGGCTGCACGTGGTGGGAGAGAGGAATGGCTCTGGAAAAGGAATTTTTCTTGGCCTCAGCATCCCACCCTGCCTGGGAGGGAGGGAGGGAGTTTCACTGCATTATTGTGGCTACAGCCCTTTAGATCCCGGGATGGAAAGGGTAGGGGAAAGGTAAAGGAGTCTCTGATGTTGTTATTATTCTTATTATTAATAACCTTTTTTTTTTTTTTTTTTTTTTTTGCCAAGTCTGCTGACTCCCAGCACGCAGGGGAGGTTTCCAAAGGTTTTGGGTTGCAGAGGACAGAGCCACACAGGATTATTCTGCTCTGCCCCTTGAGCCAGAATCATAGAATCATAGAATTATAGAATCAGTTGGGTTGGAAGGGACCTCAGAGATCATCAAGTCCAACCCTTGATCCACTCCCCCTGTGGTTCCCAGCCCATGGCACTGAGTGCCACATCCAGGCTCTTGTTAAATATCTCCAGGGATGGAGAATCCACTACTTCCCTGGGCAGCCCATTCCAATGCCTGATCACCCTCTCCGTAAAGAAATTCTTTCTAATATCCAACCTAAACCTCCCCTGGCACAACTTGAGACCATGCCCTCTTGTCTTGTTGAAAGTTGCCTGGGAAAAGAGCCCAACCCCCCCTGGCTCCAGCCTCCTTTCAGGGAGTTGTAGAGAGTGATGAGGTCTCCCCTGAGCCTCCTCTTCTCCAGGCTGAACACCCCCAGCTCCCTCAGCCTCTCCTCACAGGACTTGTGCTGGATCCCTTCCCCAGCCTGGTTGCCCTCCTTTGGACCTGCTCCCTGGAGGTGAAGAGACTGAATGTGGCACTGAGTGCCATGGGCTGGGAACCATGGGGGGAGTGGATTTCTCTCTCATAATCTCAGAGCTCCTTTCCAACACCCCCCCTTCCTCCTCCACCTCCTCCTCATCTTCATCCTCCTCATCTTCATCCTCTTCCTCATCATCATCCTCTTCATCCTCCTCCTTCTCCTCCTCCTCCTCCTCTTCTTCATCTTCATCCTCCTTCTCCCCCCCCACTCCTCCTCCTCCTCCTCCTCCTCCTCCTCCTCCTCCTCCTCCTCCTCCTCCTCCTCCTCCTCCCCTCCGCACTGTGAAACACGGGATAAAACTCCCCAAACCCCTTATTTTTCCCCATTTTCACCTCCTCTCCCCCCCCCACCCCCTGAGGCACCGCCCGCTCCTTCCCGCCACCGCCCCACGTGACCTCCCCGGGGTTCTCCTTCGGGTCGGCGCGGGGCGCGTCACTTCCGGTTCCGCCGGGGCTGTCATGGCGGCGCCCAGAGAGGCGGCGGAGCGGCGGCCTTTCGGGAGGCGCCTCCTCACCGATCCCGCCCGCCTCTTCCAGCACAACGCTTGGTGAGGGCGGCTCCTCAGGCTCAGGCCCAGTCTCAGTTCTCCTCCGCACCCTCTCCCTTTGCTGCCCGCTGGGGAAGGCCCCGGGGTGCCCCCCCCCCCCCTCACCGTGGGCCGTGGGGCTTTGGCGGGGAGGCCGCGGGTGGGTTGGTCCTCGGCGTCCCGGGCTAACGGGGCTTCTGTGAGGACAGGAGAGCCCCGCGCAGGCCCTCGGAACCGGGGAGCAGAACGGGGGGAGCTGGGGGGGGTGCGGGCGGCAGGCAGCGAGCCGGACCTGGGGCGGTACCGGGAGGGTTCCGAGGTTTCAGGTGGTTCTGCTTGGTGCAGCCGGTGCTCGGAGGTCCTGAGCCTTCCCCGGGGTGGTTCCTGAGCCTTCCCCGGGGGGGGAATCCGGAGCTGTCCCGGGGGTGGTCATGAGGTGGCCCCGGGGGGGTCCTCAGCTGTCCCTGGGGAGTTTCTGGGCCTTCCTCAGCTGCTCCTGAAGCCCTTGGGGTTTCTCAGGCTCCCCCAGGGTGTCAGCAGGATGTGTTGGTTTGCTTTGTAGCACTTGTTCCAATTGCTCGATTTCATAAATTAGTAAATCTATTAAATTATTAATTCCATGAATAAATTGCTTTCCCCATCTCTATTTGTCCAAAGTGAACAAAATTCGTTTCAGCTCCTGCTGCCCCAGGGGCTGGGAGTGTGAGGTGGTGCTTGGAACAGGAGGGATTTGGTTGTGAGAGAACTGAGGGGTGTTGGGCACCCCAGGTCTCAGGTTTGCTGGGAGCTGAAGTTTTTTTTGTTGTCTTTTTGTTGTATTTTGTTTCCTGGGAGCTGAAGTCTCTGCTGGGCTCCTCTCCCCTGTTAATTGGGGGTTTCTTGGTTTGGAATAAAGTTTTGGAATAAAGTTCATTTGGGGACTGTGTTACAGGACATATCCTCCTGAGGATTTTCCTGTAAAAAGTTGGAGTGATCTGTTTGGTTGTAGATGGGACATTTAAGTCTTTGCTTTATGAATGAATATAAAAGGACTGATTCCTCCTGAGGCCAGAACAGGGCTTCTTGGTCCTTGATTTCTGCTTTTCATTCCCTTGCTTTAATGAAAAAGTTGAAGTGAGTCACTTTCATGACTGCACAATCATGTCTGCACATTTCAGTTAATAATGCTTTAAAGCTTCCTGCATAATTTTTTGCATAATTTGATTTAATATTAACAATTCACCTTCCAAATGACCCTACTGCCTTGGGTTTTTTTGTTTAACTTCAGAAAGAAAATGTCATTTGCTAAGGCAGCTGCAGCACACCCAGGTGCCTCCCTCTCCAGCCCCTCTGCAGCAACAAATGCTGCTCAGTCTCTGGGAATGGTTTGTTGGTGCTGAGTCCCCCCTGGGTTGGGAGGAAGATTTTATTTCCTCTCAGCTTGGCTCAGCCTCAAACTGGGCAAAGGCTCAGGAGGCAGAGTTGGTGTCTCTTGGGCCTTCCAGCTCTGAACCAGACCCCTGTGTCCTGCTGCCTGCTGAGCTTGGACTCCAAGCTGGCACCTGGCCCTTTCTCTGCTCTCTTTGCCCAACCATGCTGAGTAATTCCTCTTCTTTTTCCCCACAGGGATCATGTGGAGTGGTCAGAGGAGCAGGAAGCCAGTGCCAGGAGTCAAGTGGAAGAGAACAGCTCAGAGCTGTTGCCCCAAGAGAAACAAGGTACTTGGGGAGGGGGCTTTTTTGGGGGAAGTCTTGACTTGGGCTTCCAAGAGTGACCCAGTGTGTGCATCATCATTTGTTCCTCCCTTCCCCCCTCTCCTGAACCATTCCAAACAATGAGAAAAGGAGGAGGAGGAATCTTCCTCTTCATTTACCTCTCTCTGATTTTTCCACCTTCTCTAGAGGCTCATCCTGCTGGAACAGAAAGGGTCTTGGTTGGGAGGAGTCATCTTGGGCTGGGCTTCATGGTGTGGATGTTTAAATACTTGTTAGGGTTCTTCATCAACAAACTTCTTGCAATGTTGTTGTCTCTGTTTGCTTTTGTTCTCTAAAGCTTAGCTTCTAACAGTTGATCTTCTCTTTACCTGTGGAATTATCCCTAATTCAAGCTCAGTTTTTCTCTTCAGAGGCTCTGGTAAAGCAGGGGCTGTGTCTGTCCCTCCCAAGTTAACAAACAACATGATAATGACTACATCAGAAGTGTGAAAAGATTTATTTTATCTTGGTTGAAGTGTTTCTCACCAGAGAAGGCAGAAAGAGGAATCCCAATGTCTTTTATTTCCTCCAACTTGGCTTGAAGTCTATTTTATCCATCCTGGATCTGAATCAAGCTCCAGGTGCACAGCTCCAGAGCCAAGTGACAGAGTTGAAGCTCTTCTGAGCTGGTTAAAAATGCAGCTCAGATCCCATCCAGTCCCTTAAATATTGGGGGAATCTCTTTCTCCTCTCTGCTGGGACAAGAGACCTGTGTGCTGCTGATGTTCAACCCTGCTGAGCTCTGCTCCTTTTGTTCAAATGAAATGGAGTGTGTCCTCTGGAAGGCTGAAAAACTACTGGAGCCACTTCCCATATAGCTTCCAGTTGTGTTCACAATGGCAAATCTAATTATCCCAAAGAGCATCCCTCCTTTCTTGGGTTCCCAGCAGCCCCCAGCAGTTCCCATTGTGTCAGGCTCAGTTGAAAATCTGGTTGGCATTAAAAGATTTCTGTCTGTCATGTTTGGAGAACCTATATAGAAGGCTGAAATTGTGGAGCAATTTGCTGTTAGAGCAGTTTGTCAGCTTTCCAGGATGTATTTCCTGGGCTGAACAATGAGGGCCAGGGAGTTTTTGGTGCTTGCTATTCAGTGGGAAGCATGTGGAGACAATGGGATGGCTGGAACACAGGGAAGGCAACCCAGCCAAATGTGCCTGAAGGGTTTGGTATTTTGAGGATCAGTAATGGCCAAGCAGGAGAAGAAAGGCTGTTGGTCATTCTGGCTGTATTATTCTCTGGACTTTTTGGGAGCTGTCAGAATTCGTCTTGAAAAAGGAGAGAAGTTTTATGGGATACATTGAAGATTTCTGTCTCCTGGCTGGGAAGAACTGGAAGAGTTTCTTGGGTTTGGTTTGAGGCTCCAGAAGTAGCCCCCATGCAAGTCAGGGGGTCTCAGGTCCTCTTCCTGTCTTTTGTGAAACAAAAGTTCCTTTTTTTTTTTCCCTTTTTCTACCATGTAAAAGGGTGAGTATGAACCTTTGGGGCTGTCCTCACAAGGAGCAGAAAAGTCAGGAGTCCTTATCAAGAAAGCTCCTGGAGGGATCTGACTTGCACACCAATGTCCCCAAGAGCTGATACCACAAACAGGATCTTGAAGCAAGTATGATGTGAATTTTTCTGGCAGAAGTTATCCAGGCAGTCAGACTGAAAAATTCATATGATATTGTCACATTATGGTGGGGTTTGATTTGGGTTTTGGGTTTTTTTATGTTTTTTTTCTGCTTTAAATCTATTTCTTGCATGACCTTTGTCAGCTGGCCCTTGATTTCTTGCATTTATATTGGTACTGCTCCTTTTTTCCAGTGCTTTGAGGGGCGCCTGAGGTAAGAATCCCTTTAAGAAAAGGTTCCACATGGGTGGGTTGGAGGGTGACAGCTGTTCAGTAGCATCCAACAGAATTCCACAATCATTTAACACAGGAGGACAGGGAATACAATGTCTTGTTCAGCCTTCTCCTGTGACAAAAATGTGAGGAAAGCAAAAGGGCTGAGCTGGAATTTCAGCCCAGTACCTCAGGTAAGAATCTCCTTTCAGTCAGGCTGTCCTGAGATTGATAGGGAACAGCAGGAATCAGGAATTTCTGGTTTTGTGGAGTGAAAGAGAGTTTCCAAGCCCAGCAGCCTTGCATATCCCAACTGGGACATGAGAGCTGAGGAAGGAGTGTGCATCGAGAGCACTTCTGACATGAGGAGTCAGTGAGTTCTCCTCTGCAGACAGGAAACTGCCTTGACCTTGCTTCCTTTGAGCTGTGGTGAGATCAGGGCTCACACTTAACTGCTCTGGTCTAATATCAGACATGAAAATTCCTTTCAGCTTGGGGGTTAAGGCCAAGGCTTCTTAAAAGGAGAAAATCCTTGTGCTTAGGGTGAAGAGATTATTTTCATATATAGCTCTTTGGGCTTCAGGG
The DNA here is from genome assembly GCA_023637945.1 of Phaethornis superciliosus. NCBI lineage: Eukaryota > Metazoa > Chordata > Aves > Apodiformes > Trochilidae > Phaethornis > Phaethornis superciliosus. The sequence goes on from JAJQWJ010000029.1 coordinate 634,805, forward strand.
ATAGATCCTACTAAAAATATACATCTGACTGACTTTGGTTTGCTGGTTTGGTGTTTATTTGGCTGAGGCTGCATATTTTTCCAGGTGTTCTTGGCTCATTTTCTTATGTCCTTTCAGATGAAAGTCTAATAACTATAGACTGCATTTTGGGTAATAATATTCATCTCCAGTTTTAAGATGCCTGCTTTTTCTTTTAACCCTCCTCTTCAGAGATGTTCTCCCATGCAGTCAGCATGTGGAAGAATCATTTGCACTTGGTTTTGGGCAAAGGTGGCCAAGGGAGGAGGTTCATGTTACTGAAATGGAGTTGGGATCTCTGGCCATGGCTCTTAATGCCAGGGATGTTAATTACAAGCACAGGATGCTATAATTAGCTCCCAGGACAAGAGAACTCTCCTGTTGATGAGAATTCAGGAAGCCAGCTGGATTCATAACATCCCAGGGAAAAAATTAGTTCCCCTAGAACTGTACTTGATCTGAAATATGTGGAAATAACCCTGTGGGCGGCTCAACTTCAGTTGGCTGGTGGCTTTGTTAGAGCTCTTCCAGCTTTCTGCAATACTCATCTTGCTTCTGGGATGTGTCCACTTGGTGTGAACATGGGGACACTTGCTGCTGAAGTTAATTCTTGTCATCTGTCCACCTTAGCTCTCCACTAATACTTCCATGACCACTTCTGTTGCTTCTTTTCTTTTAATTTTATCAGTGTGCAGTGGTGTAACATGGACAGAACTGTGGAAAGCACAGTGCTGGACACTGGATTCAAGCAGTAGTGGGAAACACACAGTCCTGGAATCCTGGGGTATTGTGCAAACACTGATCAGGCTTTCTGCCAGACTAATTTTTTCTCTTTCTCCACCTGCAAAAAAGGGGGAGCATGTGGGACAGGGGCTCCTCAGCTCCAGGCAGCTCTCAGAGAACTCCTTACAAGTTGTCAGTGCCTGAGGAGTGTCAGGAGGCTCTAAATGATTTTTTCCAGTGAACCAAACCTGGATTTCTTCATTCCAGTTTCCTTCAGTCTCTTGTCAGCTTCCTTTAAATCCTACAAGGAGATGGTTAGTTCCCTCTTCTCTCTCTTTTCCCTTTTGCAGTCACAACAAAGTGACTGTGAGGAGGCAGGCTGAGTGTTGATGGCACAATTTAAAGAAAAGTGATTTTTCAACCTTACTTGGTCGAGCAGATTGCTGAGTGGATGCCTGAACTGATTCAGCTCTTGATGCCTTCTCATCTGGCTGCAATTTGACATTTTTGCTTTTGTGTTCACAGAGGAATATGAGGCGAATGCTAAGAGGTACTGGGATGACTTTTATAAAATCCATGAAAATGGCTTCTTCAAGGACAGGCACTGGTTGTTCACTGAATTCCCTGAGCTGGCACCTCACAGGATCCCAAATCAAACTGGGGATTCTGTGCCTCTGCTTAGTAACAAAGAAGCAGCCAAGAGTGAAGGCCTGGGCAGCTGTGAAAATGGGCACTGTTCCTTGCAAACCAGGGCAGAGAATGAGTTCAGCCTGCTAAAAACCACACCTGATAAAAAAATCTGCACAGAGGACCTGAATCCAAGGGATGGAGATTACCCAGGATCATCTGCATCCTACCGGATATTGGAGGTAAGAGCTGGAAAAGAGTGTCACAAATCCCAGAGTCCCTTGTGTCCTTGTTAGTGGGGCTGGGAAAGAAAAATAAGTATCAGGGGATAGTTGCTTTAAGTCAGAAAAAGCAGAAAGCTGAGGGCAGCTTAGAACTGAATTCAGTCTGTTGGGATTCTTTTGGTTCAGGCTGTCAACTGGCAGAGTACAAAGACCATAAGAAGTTTGAGTTTAAAAGACAAAAAGTGTTACTATCAGGTGTTGGAACAAGTGTTTAAAAGTCATCTTTTGAAGAGCTGAGCCTTTTACTTGCCTGCATAAAGCTTTCCCTTGTCATTTTTGGTTTGCACATTTGTGCTGGCTGTTGGGTGCCTTGGGAGGTGTGAAACACAACAATGAAACTGAGAATGTAAAAATGCTGTTTGGTTTTATTCCTTATGGCCCATGGAATAATGGGGAATCTCAGACTTATCCCAGAAAAGGCTGTAGGACTTCTGAGAGTGCTGACAGCTGGTAATGACCTTTTCCTCTGGCACCTTTGGTTTGTTCACTGTGGGTATTGCTGGTTTTGGAAGTCCCCCCTTCCAGGGAGAGTCAATGGGAACTGTCCTTTTGATTTCTTATTTTTAGTTGCTCTGAGACTTGGAGATTTCCTCAGATTTTGGGGCTCCTGGGTCATTGTGGCTTTCCTGTCTCACCTGAGTACAGATCTCTCACTGCAAACCACCAGTGGGTTTTTCTGCTTTCAATTTGATGGATTCCTTAAACATTCAGAGGCAGATTCCCCAGGTGCAGTTGTGTGAGCCACCTTCAAACATAATAAATAGAAGGAAGAGGAAGATGGAATCATTGCAGGGCTGGTTGTAACTTGAGGCAGAGCCATGGAAACCCTGGGAACAGCAGGATGCAATTATAGTCAAGCAAACTTCTTTCTCCCTTGCTCTGATTTTTTTATGGAAGTGAATGCAACTAATCCATGGCCTTTCCCAGTGCTTCAGTGACTTGTACTGATTGTCACACTTGGGATTCCAGCAATCCTAGTTTTCAAAAGGGTAACAATATGGAGCTTGTCAGTAAGATTTCTCCAAGAAACTGATGTAGTATCTGGTATCCCAGAAACACTGATCTATTAGAGCCTGATGAACAGAATCCCATTTCCCAGGGAGATTTGCAAATGGTCACTGCTCTGCTCAGTTGTTACTCATGAGTTGCTCCTAGTTCCACAGCTGTAGAGAGATGATTTGAAATGAGCTGTGTGGGACACACTGTAGAAATTCTTTTCATTCTCTGGACTTGTATTTGTGCAGGTTGGCTGTGGTGCTGGAAATACAGTCTTCCCAATCTTGCAAACCAACAAGTAAGTAGTTCTCAGTGGGTTTTCATCTGTGTGATGTGGCAGAAAAACAACTGGGAAAGTTCTGCGTGTGTTCTAAGTTTAGACCATCTCAGAGGAAGGGCCAGGTGCAAATGGTACCTTTGCCATCTGCAATTTCAACTGATTGTGTTTTGACCTGGGCAATCTTTGCTTAGAATGCAACAAAGAAAAGATGGTGTGGGTTGATATGGCTCATTCTCAGGGCTTTTTCATCCAGGCCTAAGTGTGTCTCCTTTTCCAGAAAGAAAAGTAAAGAGTCAGTGCCCTGTGAGAGCACAAATGAGGAATGTGATCCATGAGCCTTTGAAGAGACAAATAGCTTTGTATTGACAGAGATAGACTAAATCCCAGGATTTCTGCCTCCCAACTCTATGTCCTGTGCCTTTGTGACACTTCTTAATCCCTGGGGAGCACCTTTAGATAAGTGCTGATTGTTTCTTTTCTTTCTTTCAGTGACCCAGGCCTTTTTGTTTATTGCTGTGATTTTTCTACAACAGCTGTGGAGCTTGTCCAGGTAAACTCAGTGGTGACTGATGAAGGTGGGAAGTACCTGGTGCCAGTTTCACATTAACACAAATGGATCACAGTTGCCACTGGAGCTGGCTTGGCAGCTTCCTTTTTTTTTTAGCTAGCCCTGGTGCTGTTAAATTAGGAGAATGAGCCAGCTAAGATTTTAGAACTGAGGGAAGTTGGAGTTCTCAAAATGTCACACTGGCGGCAGCCAAGTCAGCCAGATTTTCTTTCCCCTGGGGTTGGCAGGATTTTTCTAAATCCAGGGCTCTTTCAGCTGAGTAAGTGCTGAACCTTGAAAACATTCAGGCTGGTTTTTAACAGGAACTGAAGCTGGGTTTGGTTTGTGTGTGTGTTACTGTCAGCTCTGGGAAGGCAGTCTGTGAGGAGGATACTGCTGTCTGTGGAGCAGGAGGCTGGGATTTAGTCACAGGACAAATACCACAAAGATATTTCAGGTCAGAACAGAACTGAGAAGATATGAAGCATCAACTGTAATCAGCTGGTTCATGTGATGATGTGGGGAGCACAGCAGCAGTGCCATTCCATCCTCTTAAGGTGACACAAGCACTGTTTGTAAAGCTTACTGCAATCTGTCACAGCAGCTTTAGGAAAATATACAACTTTTTTATTTTTTAGAAGTCTAAATGTGATTTTTAAGAGTGTAACTTCATGCATCCAGATGTGGCTTTTGGGGTATAGGGAGTGGTCTGCTTGTAGATGAGTATTGATTTCAGTGGTGTAGTGAGAGGCTCTCACTTTTGTAAAGATTTCCAGCTTAACTGTGTCAGTCCCTCACTTCTTAACCACTATTAGTGGAAAATCTGACCTTAACATTCTAATAATCCCTCAATCCAGTTTTGGGGTTTTGGCAGTTGCTGTTTGTCTGAATGCCACAAGTCCGAAGCTCTTTGCAAATCTCCCAAGTGTACTTATTTTTCAAATTTCAACCCTCTTCCTTGTGAGGAACCTCTGTGTCCTCATCTGGAAGGGTTGAAGGCCAGGCTGGAGGAAGCCTTGTGCAGCCTGGGTTAGTGGGAAGTGGCCCTGCAGAGGGCACTGGATCTTTGTGATCTTTAAGGTCCCTTCCAACCCCAAGCATTCTGGGTTGTGCCTTGGCCCAGGGGGCAGCACCAGATCCCTGGCTGCACCACTTGATGATGTGAAAGTTAGAATGCACCCGTGTCCAGATTATCCTGAGGGACTGCTCCTAATGCTCTGATTTCTCTCCCCTTTCTCCCAGAACAATGCAGGATATGATTCTTCTCGCTGCTTTGCTTTTGTCCATGACCTGTGCAATGACCAAAGCCCTTTCCCAATGCCAGAAGGGAGTCTTGATGTTGTTATTCTCATCTTTGTCCTCTCAGCAATTCTCCCAGAGAAGTAAGTTCTGATAATTCCTTCTGGTTGCAGGAGATGATGTGTATCAAGCTGGAGTAGGTCCCCTCCTACCAAGGAAATATTAAATACCAAGGAAAATTAAACTTTGGTTCTGTCTCTGGTCCAGTTTTCCATGAAGCCTCTGCAAATAAAATGTGGAGGTGCTTTCTCTCCAACTGCTGGAACAGTCTGGGTGTGATTTGGAAGTGTCCTGGGGAGAGGGTGTTGTGCTGCCAGCACAGTCACTCACCTGTCCTGAACCCCAGCCACACTGCTGCACTCAGTATTCCTTTGTGGAGAACATACTGCTGGATTGTAAGGCTGAAAATCAAGACTAATTTCATCTTTGGGAGGGGAAAGATTTAGCAAAGTGCTGTGGAATCTTTGTGGAACTGTGTTACAACCTTCATGAATCCCTTTTTAAATTCCCTTGGGTTTTATACCCCAGCATTTCGCTTCAAGTTCCCTTATGGCTTGTTTTACAGCCACCAGTGGAGATACTTCTAGTGAGAGAGAGCAGTTAATCCCTGCTGTGCCTTGCTAAGTGAGCATTGTAAAAAACAAACAAACAAAAAAATAAAAAGCCCAAGCAGAATTGGAGAGTGTGAGAAATAGAGCAGCCAAATCCAAACAAGCCACCTCCATCCCAGAGAGCTCAGCTGACTTAGCTCTTTGGATGGAGCTGAAACGTGGGGAAACCTTTAGCCTGCTTTTCCAAAAGAAGGCCTAAGGAATTTTTTTTTTTTTTTTTTCAGCATGCTGAAGGCTTCTGATCTCTTCTTTCCCCAGGATGCAGTGCATTGTGAACAGATTGAGTCACCTGCTGAAACCAGGAGGAATGATTTTGTTACGAGATTACGGCCGGTACGACCTGGCCCAACTTCGGTTTAAGAAAGGTGATTTCTTTTCCCCTGGGGACTCTTGCCCAGATCACTACTAGATGGGGCTTCTCAGGAGAGGTGGCTGCCCTGTTAATTCCCTGTAAGCAGAGGGTGTGCTGGGAGAATTGCCTCTTGTTGCTTTTTAAAGGATGGCTGATAACTCTTTAAATCCCTCTCGCCCTTAGGTCAATGTCTGTCTGATAACTTCTATGTGAGAGGTGATGGCACCAGAGTCTACTTCTTCACACAAGGTAGGAGGTTAGAAAACATCCCCCTGACTCTCCTCACCTCTTTTTGCCCCTCAAATTTTGCCACGAGCTCTTTCCAGCTTGCCTTTCCTTGGAGCAGTGTGAAATGTTAAGTGTCTCCCAATTGCATGGGGACCTGGCCTTGTCACTTGCTGATGGGAATATGGCATTGGCAATTCCTTATTGGGAAATCCTTTTAGAGAAAGACTGGGTTAGGGTTAGTGTTTGCTAGCCTGGGGAGGGGGGGACTGGAAAAGCTCTCCCTGAATCTTACTGCCTGTGGAGGATGGGGTGATGTGGAAGCCACTTGAAGGAATTTTTCTTGACTTTATTGCTCTCCTGTGAGGAAATGAGAAGGGTGTGGTTGAGCACAGACCTGAGGGGAGCCTCTCCAGTCCTGCTGCTGCTCTGTGGTGGTTCTGGGTTGTCTTCTCCCTGCTTATCACCAGTTGCACCTTCAGTCGTTTGCACCACGGGCCCCTCTGCAAGTTCAGTTTGGGAGTAGCTGCACAACTACAAGGATCCTAATCCCTTCCCCACTCCCCAAGCCTTATTTGTCACCCAAAAATGAATGTTCAGAGCCTGTTTGGCAAAGGTTTCATGATGGCAAGCAGCTGATAAAAAGAGCACAAGCTGAGACCTGTTGGCCCTTTTCTACAGAAACTCCAGACAAATCCCACATTCCCTGGCTGCAGGTGAATAACCTCTCTGCTGCTCAGCAGGACTGGGGCTGGCTTTGCCCAGGGCCAGCTTGCTGGGGCTCTGTGATACTTATTTGCTGGGTCAGGAATACCTGCCAGTCCATGTGCTGCAGCCTCCAGGGCTCTCAGTGCTTTGATTGGGCCCCAACAGGGTGTGGTTTCTTGAAGATTTTTTTTTTTTTTTACCCAAACAATTTTAACCTTAATGAATCCTCTTCCCCTCCAGCCCATACAGCACAAATCTGACTGCCAGCAGTTGCAAGCCAAGGTCTGGTCCCTTTTTTTAGCTCTTGCAGACTTGGAAATTCTTCTGGAGAGAAGGGGAAGGGGGGAAGGAATGGATCTGTCTCTACCTGCCAGAAGATGCTCCTGTACTGGGTTACTAGAGGCAATACCTATGGCTGAAACTGCTCTTTGTTGAGTCTCTAATTCTAGTTGTCCTCCAAATAATTCTTTCCTTCCTTGGTAGGAGGTAAACTCAAGGGAAAAACTGATCTCAAGCCCCCCCATCATGCAGTACTTAAATCCTGTCTGATCTTTCCCTTTCCCTGCTGGATTGAGACCAAAAGAAGTTTCTCCCAGCCCAGCTTCCAACACTCTTTAACCCCCGGTGTGAGCAGCTACCAGTTAAACGAAAGCTCCATCATCTTCAGTCTCTTCTTTCCTTCCAGATGAGTTAAACAATCTCTTCACCACGGCGGGGCTGGAGAAAATCCAGAATTTGGTTGATCGCCGCCTGCAGGTGAACCGTGGGAAGCAGATGACGATGTATCGAGTGTGGATCCAGTGCAAGTACCGCAAACCTCCTCCCCCTCAGCTGGGAGCAAGAGGGGCAGGGCTTCAGGTCGCAGCCTCTTCCCCTTCCCCGTGCAGTGTCTCCTCCTGGTGAGGTGGGGTTTGATGGAGTTCAGCACCCACCCAGGACCTCAGTGCCTTTTTTCAGTGCCTGGCATCACTTCAAGTGGGATTTTGCTATGGACAAATGCTCTAAGAGGAGACCAAGCAGTGATTTAAATGTGCTACTGGTTTGTTGTTTGGTTGTGTTGGTTTGGTTTTTTTTTTTTGAAATTATGGTTTTAACATAAGGAATGCTCATTTTGCAGCAGCTGAAGATGTAGAGTGGCAAGGGACTCCTAATCTGGATTTCCATTCTGCATTGTGTACTCTTGGGAACCAAAAGCAACCACCTGGTAAATCTGTTCTGCTTTGCAACTGATATGGATCCCTTCCCCACCTTGTCTCTTCCCCACCCAGTTCTCTTCTAATCACACAGATCTGTGCAAACCCACAAGGGAAAATACTTGGATTGAGGGCATGAGCTGAGAGCACAGTGGTTTCTCTGTGCCACCTTCCTTAGGGATCCCTTATGGCATCCAGATAACCTGTGGAGGAAGCAAATTCTGCTGCCCTGCCCTTGTCCACACAGATGTTAAATGAGACAGACTAGAGCCCAGGTGCTAGAAATCCATAGAGGGCAGGGGCCAGGCTTACAAAGCTTTGGGGATGCTGTTAGTTTTGGGGCATCTCCAAATGCAGAGAATCACAAACAGCTCATGGGACCAGAACTGATGCAGAGTTACCTTTTTTTTTCTGGTTGGAAAGTGAGAACCATTCCTGCTGACTGCAGCCTCCAGGTCACAAGCTGCACTTTGCTGTCATGTGCTAAATCAGAGTTAACCAAGACACTTGTCTGATAAATCTAGAGAATGTCTACCACTTCTGTTGAATTTCTTATACATTGTGGCTTTCTGAAGGTATTTCCCTATCTTTGACAGCAAATACCTTTTATCTCAGCTTGATTTCTTGTGTTATTTTTAGGGTGTGTTGCAACAGGTACCAGAATAAATTTTATGGTAATGCTTTTTGATGCTGCTTTGGTTAATAATAATATATCAGGCTTCCCCAGAAGCTCACAAACCTGATGGTTTGGGCCACCAGGGTTTGGTTTTTTTTTTCCTCTTCTGTTATCATGAGTCTCACTAGTGCCAGCTCTCATTTATCAGATAGGGAAAGCCTTGGCTGATCTCTCTTACCTTGTTTCAGTTTCTGGAGCAGCAGTGTCTGTTGTATGTGCACTCCTGGCTGAGGAGCAGTTGATGCTACACAAAACCTGGATATTTGTTAGTATTTGGAGCTTAGAGTTACCTAAGAATAACTGCCAACTATAGACAAGTAGGTTATGGAATAACTGCTGTCTTGAAACAGGGGGAGAAAGGGTAAAAAGATGAGGAATTTTCTCTGCTCTCTTTGGAGAGTTTGCAGCAGTCCTGGGGAGTCAAACCAGGAGCACCCTGACTTGTAACGTGATGGGAGGGGCTGTGGCAATGCTCTCTGCTGGGCTTATTGCAGGATAATCAGTTTATAACTTCCACATCGTGGTGTCAGCCCACAGGTATCACTCAGTCTGCTCCCCAGAGCCTTTTGGGGCAGGATATTTCAGCCCTGCTTGTGGAAGGGGGAACCAGCAAACCCATTCCCCATGGCAGGCTGCAGCGCTGGGCTGGGAATGGAAACTCACTTGTTGCTTTCTGAGATCTTTCCAAAATCATGTTGGAAGGGGGTCACACCACTGGGGGGAGAGAATTCCTCATCAGTTTGTTGTACTGGATTTTTCTAAAGGGCTTAGAGGCATCTGCAAAAGATGAGGAGGTCCCAGTTTGACTCCTGCCACACACCCCAGAAGCTCTGCAGCCGCTGCTGGTTTTTTTTCTTCCTAAAAAGTCCCTGGCAAGGTTGGTACCTCAGGCAAGTCCTAGGCAAAACACAGCTCAAGGCCTCTGGGAGCTGTGAAAGCTCAGGTCTCCTCATCCTAGCCAGTCCAAGAGTCAGATTTAGCAAAAAAAGTCCTGGGAGGGCTCAGCAGGACCTGACTCGTGTAACCAGCTCCGTTGCTTTGGGTGGAAGATCTCCCATGTGGAGCGGGTGCCTTAGGCAGGTCCCTTGGGGGCCTTTTCCTCATGGTCCCCAAAGGGAGAGCTCCTCCTGGGATAGCTTTATCTCCCTGGAAGAAAAATTAGTGACTGGGGTAAACAAGCAGCGTAATTAGTGTGAATTAAAGTAATTTGGAAAAAGCCTCATTAATCATCCAAAGGCTTGCAAGCAGTGCAGGAAAATACGGTTTTAATTATAAATGTGATTTATTTAAAAGTTGATGGGCTTCCCTTTAAGTTGAAACTCCTCAATGGGAGAAAATGAAGGCTAGTCATTTATTTTGCAAGGCTACCTCCCAATTGCCTGCCTGGTTTTCACTGGGGCTTCATGCAAAAACTTGCAGCCCTGTGTGCCTGCAGCCACTGAGGTGGCTCTTGGCCTTTTCTTAATGTTCCTCATGCTGCTGGAGTCTTGAAGCAATCACACAACATGAGCCATGCTGGGCAGGCATGCTTTTGTTTCCAGTCCTCTTGTTGGTGTTCAGAAAGCAACAAGTTAATGGCCTTGAGCTGAGCCAGGCCTCCTCCAGACACTGTCTGAGCTTCTGTCCTTAATCTCCTCCAGCTCCTCTTCTCTCTGAAGCTGCTGCTGCTCTCCTGCAGCTCCTGCCCTTGCCTCCCACACAGCTGCTCAGGTGCCTGGGTCCTGACTTGCAGCAGCTTCTGTCATTCCCACCTTGAGCCTGCTGAGCAGGCTGGGTTGCACAACAGCTTTTTAGCACCTTCAAAGGAAACCTCCAGCTTCACTTTCAGCCAGGTTAAATGCCTTTATTCCCCCTTTTTTTTTTTCTTCTCTCCTTTCTTCCTTCTTAGCCATTCTGCATGTATCTGCTCTGGTTGTGTTCCCAGCATTCCAGTCTTGTGGTCTGTGGCTTACAGGCCATGCCAACATAGCTTCTCAAACCTCCCAAGCAGAAAGAGATGATTTCATTGCTTTTCAGAGGCACTGCCCCTGCCACTCTGGAGCCAGACATTGTTACACTTTGGAAAGTCTGGTCCTGGCTCTTGCCAGAGGATGGTGGAGTTCCTTGGAGGTTCGTAGATTGTTTTGGCTGGAAGGGAACTTTATCATCACCTTTTCTGACCCTTTGCATAACTCTTTCATGTAGGGATTGTGGCACTGAGCCTATGACTTGGGCTGAGCCAGAACTGGTCCTTCAGAAAGGCTTTTGACTCAGCCCTGATGCTGAGAGCTCCAGAGTGGAGGGTGAAGGACCTTTTGCCTCCCCAGGCACATGACTGCTCTTGCAGCAGCCAGATTTCACAGGTCAGCAAGAAACTGGGAGGCAGGAGGGGGGAACAGGGAAAGGAAAAGACAACAAGAGGGTGGGGAGTATTTCTGATAGCATCACTTTAAAAATAAAGAAGTTGGCAATTCCAGTGAAAATTGGAGCTGTCTCAGGATGTTCCTGACAGCACAGGAGAGTTGGACATGGAAGTCATCCTTGTGCTTTTTACTGTTACAAGAGGAATCATTCAAATATTTCTAAACCAGGAGGGGGTGAGACCAGACACAGTGGTCTTCCCTTGCAAATAGTTCAGCTTCACCTTCTCAGGGTATGGCACCACCATTTCTAATTCTGAGCTTAGTTACAGAGCTCCAGGATAAATGAGACCTGATTATTTTCAATAAAACCAGCAGTGTGAGGAGAAGAAACCTCCCCATGAGTATGCCAGCAGCTTTTGTCACTGCATTATCACTAAAGCTGAAAGAGTTTCCTTTTGTCATTGGTGCTGGGCTGAGCCCCAGTTGAATTCCCTACAGGAATCATAGACCCAAACTGGACTGAACTGTTTTTCCTGAGCACAAATGAAAGGTGTCCAGGTTTCAGTGCCTAAAAGGGAGAGCACTGATGAAGATGAAGGAGTTACAAAGGGATTTGGGGAGCATCCTTCCATTTCTGTAATAACAGATGAAGGGAAACTGAGTCATGCAGTCATCTTGGTTCTCCTGATCAGCCAACTGGATCTGATCTGCCAGTCAGAGAAGTGCCACTGCTTTTGGTTTGGTGCCATATTGGGAAAAATTAGTCCAGAAAGTGTTGGATCACTATCCCTTTTGCTCTTGTAGCTCTTCCTCTACCTTGACAGGGGCATGTGTTTGGCTCACATCTTTTTGTACAGTGTCTGTAGGATTCTGACTCTGAGCAGGGTTTCATCTTTCCAGGGCATGATAGAAACTACTAGAAAAGTGAGGAGGAAGGAAGAATTTTATTTTTTTTTTGAGGACTCTCCTGCAAAGTGAGGTGCTCTGGAGGGAAAGCAGGGGAGGCTCTGGAGGGAAAGGAATTGTCAGCTCTGCTTAATCAGCAAAGCTCTGGAGTTTGTGCTTCAGCTCTTGCTGAAGGCAGTGAGTTCCTTTAAGTGCCTTGCTGAATAGGAGCTTGTATGGCTGAAAAAGTGGGACATGGTGGAGGAAGTCACCTCTGTAGGCAGCTGTGAGTGCTGAATTCAACTCCAAAGAATCCCAGCTACCGTTGTTTTAGAGTGCACAAACCAGACCTGGGCCACTTGGCTGGAACACAGGGAGGGAGAAGCAGGAGGCAGCCATGTGTGCCTCTGCTTTTGTGTCCCAAAGGCTGTATGGGGCAGCAGGGGGTGTTGTGCCACCTTTTTTGCTCTTGGAAACAGGGGCTCTGCCCCAGAGCTGGATGGGTGGGAACTGCCTGGGACTGGAAAGCATCCATGGCAAAGCTCATCAGGAAAGCTGACATGTCAGCACCTGGAGCTTCCAGCCTGTTGGTTCCTGGCTGTTTCCAGGAAGGAAGAACATCCTGGTGAGGTTTGGCCCTTGCTGCTTTAAAAGGTTTTCCCTTGCACTAAATAACCCCAAAGAGTCTTCACTGCAAGCACCAAGCCAGGGGGTGAGCAGCAACTTGATTCTGGGGTGGAGGGAGCACGACTGCTTCCCTGAGGTTGGTTTTAATGTACTGGAGTCCAAAGAACCCTGGTAAGTCTTGGGAATTCTGGGAAACTGTGACCAATCCTTTGGCCTCTGAAACTTTTCTTTCAGCTCATGTGAAGTGGGAGGTTGCTGTTTGCAGTCCCAGGCTCCCACCTCTGCAGGATGCACAGGGCACACCAAGGCATCTGCTCTACAGCTGCCACCCTTCTCCAGGGACACTGGAAGTGGTTTTCCTCATTTAAAGAGAACATTGGCTCTCTTCTCCTGCTTCATCCATGGGATCTAGAAAGGTACAGTGCTGGGTGCCCCAAATCTGGAGGTAGGGAGGTACTCTGCTCCAGCCTGTAATTACACAGCCACGTGGTTTTTTTCCACGTTCAGTGCCAAGGGTGGATGTGAAGAGGTTAATCGAGGTTGCCTGGAAAACCCAATGTGGCTTTTCCTCAGCTTCAAGTGACTTCTTCCCTACTGAGACAAGCCTTGTTAGGAGGGCTGGGATGTATTTCCAGACATTTACACAGAGGCTGAACATACCTGCAGAAATATGCTCACCTTAACTCAAACATTACAATAGGATGTTGATTTAATTTTCCTCTTCCACACATCTCAGAGCAGTTTGTCTAATTGAGGCTTTCCAAGGCCATGTGAGGTAGGGTGTTATTATGCCCATTTCATGCAGGAGGAAGAGATGGCAGGGAGCAAATCCTGCTGAGAGTAAATACCTTCTTGTATTCTAGGAAGCTGGGAGGGAGGGAGGAGGGGGAGGGAGGGATTTTCTGGCACATAAAAGAGAATCACATTGTTTCAGGTACGTGCAAAAGACACAAAACAAAACCAAACCTGGGTTTTGCCAGCACCACGCGCTTTGGGGAAAATGGACACCAACACAGGGGTGTTCATTTCCCACCTGTGAGTTTTGGTTCCTGATGCTTCCTGGAGGTTCCTCCTCCTTCAGCAAACAGGACAAGGGCTCCCCCTGCCCAGGGCACCACTTTGAGCTTGCTCTGGGCTTGCTGCAGGGCTGGAGCTTGAGGCACCTGGATGGTTTCCTACTGGGTTTGGGTATCAGAGCCTCCCTCCTGGGATACCTGAAGGTGTAGAGAGAGGGAGGAGCAGGAACAACCTCCCAAGATAAAACTCCAGTGTGTGGGAGGGTGGAGGCTTTGTGAATGGCCTCAGGAAGGAGACAGGCATGTTATCTTTGAGGGGCTGTAACTTTCTGCCAGTCTAACTGTACTGAAACTGAAACTTTCTGGACACTTTCTTTGTCCAGTTCTGGGCCCCTCAGTTCAGGAAGGAGATTGAGGTCCTGGAGCAGGTCCAAAGGAGGGCAACCAGGCTGGGGAAGGGATCCAGCACAAGTCCTGTGAGGAGAGGCTGAGGGAGCTGGGGGTGTTCAGCCTGGAGAAGAGGAGGCTCAGGGGAGACCTCATCACTCTCTACAACTCCCTGAAAGGAGGCTGGAGCCAGGGGGGGTTGGGCTCTTTTCCCAGGCAACTTTCAACAAGACAAGAGGGCATGGTCTCAAGTTGTGCCAGGGGAGGTTTAGGTTGCATATTAGAAAGAATTTATTTATGGAGAGGGTGATCAGCCATTGGAATGGGCTGCCCAGGGAAGTAGTGGATTCTCTGTCCCTGGAGATATTTAACAAGAGCCTGGATGTGGCACTCAGTGCCATGGGCTGGGAACCACAGGGGGAGTGGATCAAGGGTTGGACTTGATGATCTCTGAGGTCCCTTCCAACCCAACTGATTCTGTGATTCTAATGAGGATGAGGAGGGACTTTTTTTATTGTTCCTAGTGAAGGAAAGGCTGTGCTGAGAGTCGTACCCCAAAGACTCAATCCACACAAGGGGGAGATGTTCTGAAGGATCCTTCACTTCCCACTCATCCCTCCTTAGGATCTGCTCTGCAGACAGGGGGTGGCCTCTTCTGGATGCTGAGATCAGCCCTCAGTGCTCTAAAACCTTAAGGAACCTGTTGAATGCTGAACAATTCTGGTGTTTTGTCTCTCAGTGGCTATAGAGAAAAACTCTTGCCAGGCTGTTTGGTGCTGTTCTTGACTCATCAGCTCCTGGAGTTCTGCTATCACTGAGGAATCTTGGCTTTCTTTTTTTTTTTTTTTTTTGTGTGTGTGCGTGTAGACCCCATGGCAGTACAGAAATGCCAGGAAAGATGTAGTTAGAGGATTTCACAAGCCGGGAAAACACACGTTTTAAAAAAAAAAAAAAGCAAAGCAGGAGCTTGACTTGGCGTATTTTTATCTTCTCAAAATTCAAGGTATGTTACGTGCTGTGTTAAAATACAAAATCTTACCAAGTTTAGGTCCAATCTAACTCGGTTTAACAGGGAAGCTGTGATGCCAGGGCTGCTCAGGTGGAACTGAGTGACAAAGAAAATGGCTGCAGCAGCTGAGTGGTTCTTTAAAACATGATGAGAAGTGCAAGGTGCCAAGGATACTGCTGCCATCCAAGGAGAGCTGCCCCAGGGGATATCAGAGGAAGCATGAACACTGGCTGATGGCAAAGCTGGAGAGCAGGATGCTGGTGAGGAGGAACCTGGCAGAGAACGTGGTGTGGGAGGGCTGGCTTGCCCCCATGGCTGAGCTGATACAGCCAGACCCTGGTGCTCATCACCAGCCTGTTGCCAGATCTCCAACTGGCTCCTCTGAAAGGACCAGAGCTCAGGGGCTCTTAGGAAGTTGATGAAAAAGGGGGGAAACCAAAAGAGTTTTCCTGTGTCACTCGAGTGTGGGCTGGAAGGAGTTTTCCTGCGTGAGAATTCTTGGAGATCCCAAATAGTCTCTTGCTGGACCAAAAGTCAGAGGTTCTGGAACTGTTCACAAACGGGTCAAGTTGGGATGAACAGAATTTTGGGTTCCTAAGCTTAAGCATTATTTTAGTTTTGATGTATTACAGGCTTTTAGAAGCAGCATCTTAAAAGTTGACAGTAGAATTTTTAATGGAATCCAAAATTTGCTTCTACAAAATGATTAAATGTATCCATATCCCAACCACTTGGAATTAGAAAAACTTTCCCTATAAACATGAAGTCATAAACTGACCTTTTCTTGCTAGAAGCACATTCTAATAACTTGGTTTCTCTTCTTTAGGAAACAGAATTAAAACCAAACAACAGCCCCCCACTTCCCTGCTCAGTCCCAGACAGGGGAGGATCAGCTCCCACGGGAGATAACACCATGACAAAGAGTCCAAGTGTGCTGTGTCCTGTCACTGATAAATACATTTTCACCTCCCAGACCATTGCTGCTCCAGGGAATCTGCTCTCCAAAGCACAGCCCAGGAAGAAGTGAACTTCCAGGTGGAGCTGGGCACTGCATCCCTGCTCAGAGCCTCCAAGATCCTTGAGTTGGAGCCCCTGCACTGGGAAATCTATCCTGGAACTTCCTTCCTGCTGAAGCTAGGGGACAAACTTGCCTCAAATCCTCTTGTTACCTCCCCTGGCACTTTGCTGATGGGAAGAAATGCCCACCAAGGCTGCTCCAAGTTCCAACTTGTTGCTTCCTTCCCCCTCTGCACCACAGCAACCCGAGGGGCTGCTGGTTTGGCATCTTGGAAAGGGAAATGTTGCTCTGAGCTGCTCTGCAGAGGGTGAAAGTTGGAGAGGATGGTGTTTGAGTTTGCAGCAGGTGGGTAGTGAAGGATGGGACCCATATGGCTGAGCAAGGGTAAGAGGAAAGGGTTTGTGAGCACTCACTGAAAATGCAGGAGCAGCCCTGAGCCTGGCAGGACCCTCGGAGCCCAAGCCACAAGGTCTGTCCTCCCAAAGCTCCTCCAAACCATAGAGCAGAGGATGTCCCCCCCTCCCTGACATCCCTGTCCCCATCTCCTGACTCCTGGGGGGGCAGAGAAAGCCCCAACCACAGCACCCAGCACCGAGGAAGAGGGAGCAGGGAGAGAGGAGGGTGGTGGAACCTCAGCTTATCAGCTTCCTTATCAAAGTCCCCAGCAGCTGCTCCAGCAGAGCCCAGGCTGCAGCCAGGGGTCCTACCTCAACCCCAGAATTGGGGGTTGGCTGTTAGAAACCATCCCTGTCTCCAGGAGGTTCTCCAGGAGGTTCTCCAGGAGGTTCTCCAGGAGGTTCTCCAGGAGGTTCTCCAGGAGGTTGTTGCCTCCCTGGGCAGAGAAAGGAGAAGCAGAGTCCTCGATCTCTCTGACTTGGGTGGAAAGGAGAGTGAGGAAAAACACTTTGGCAGTGATAACCTTCTGGTCTTTTTTTTTTTTTTTTTTTTTTTTTGTAACCTTGTGTTTTGTTTTTTTATTTAAAAAAAAAAATAATACTCATGGTTGGTTTTTTTGTGTGTGTGTGTTTTTGTTTTGTGATTTTTTTTTTTATTTTTTTTTTTGTAACCTTATGGTCTTTTTATTTTATTTTTTTTTTAATAACCTCGTGGTCTCTTTCTGGTGTCCTGCATGTAAACGTTGCTGCTGAACTCATCCCTGGCAACACCTGGAAGAGGAGGAAAAGCCTCAAGAAGTTTCCTCCCCAAAAGCACGGAGGAAAAAAAGAGATCCAAGTGAGCTCAAAACCCAAAGACTGTGACATAAATTCGGTGTTAAGTGTCCTGGGAGCTCGGGCAGGGTGAATTTTTTGCTGCTCCTTCCCAGGGCTGGTGGTTGGGGGCCAGGAGAGGCGAGGGCTGGGAGCTGGGTCCCTTTCCTGGCTGTGAGGTCCCCCTCCCGTCCACCCAAAATCAAACTAAAAGGCACAAATGAAATTTCTGCCTCCCTGAACAATGTTAACTGCGAGTGGTACTCATTAGCACTCCCCTAAATGCTTGTGATCAGTTCACCAGCTGATGGAATTTTTGCTCTAGGGTTTTTTCACTTTTTTTTTTTTCTCTCTTTTTTCTTCTAATTTTTCTTTTCTTTCTCCTTTCTCTCTTCTTTCTCTTTTCTTTCTTCTTTCTTTCCCCTTTCTTCTTTCTTTCTGCTTTCTTCTCTCTCCTTTCTCTCTCCTTCCTGCTTTCTTTCTCCTTTTTCTCCTTTCTTTCTCCCTACCTTCTCCCTTCTTTCTCTCTTCCTTTTCTCTTCTTTCTTCTTTCTCTCCTTTTTTCTCCTTTTTTTTTCTCCTTTCTTTCCCCCCTCTTTTCTCATTTTTTCCTCATTTTCTCTTTTTTCTCTTTTTTTCTCTTTTTTCTCTTTTTTCTCTTTTTTCTCTTTTTTCTCTTTTTTCTCTTTTTTCTCTTTTTTCTTTTTTCTTTTTTCTTTCTTTCTCTTTTTCTTTCTCTCTTTTTCTTTTTCTCTTTTTTCCTGCTTTTTTTTCCTGTTTTTTTTCCTGTTTTTTTCCTGCTTTTTTCCTGCTTTTTTCCTGCTTTTTTCCCCTCTTTTTTCCCCTCTTTTTTCCCCTCTTTTTTCCCCTCTTTTTTCCCCTCTTTTTTCCCCTCTTTTTTCCCCTCTTTTTTCCCCTCTTTTTTCCCCTCTTTTTTCCCCCTCTTTTTTCCCCTCTTTTTTCCTGCTTTTTCCCCCGCTTTTTCCCACTTTTTTTGTTTGTTTCTTTTGTGTTTGTTTTTTTGTTTTTTTTTTTTTTTCAGACAGAACAACCCCACACCCACCCTGAGATCATTCCTTTCTTTCTTTTCCAAGCCCCTGCCTCCCATGGCAATGGGATTCCCGCAGCGGGATCTGAACCGGGGGTGTCTCCTGCACCGCACAAAATCCCCAAACCCCAAACCCCAAACCCAGCTGACAGCAGAGGACACCCCCCCCCCCCCCCCCTGCACCCCCGATTTCCCAACTCATTTTTAAACCACTCCAACCCCTCCTGGGCAGAACATTCCTCCCGCGATTCTCCACCGCCTCCCCCTCGGTTTTCCGGGATCCGCTTGGATCCGGAGTGACTCCGTATCGTGCCGGTACCGACCCGGTTCCCCCGGGAGCTGCAGGAACCTCCGCTCCCAGCCCCCCCCTCCGACAGCCCCGGCCACTTCCAGACCCAACAGCCCGGCTTTTGGGGGTTTTTTTTTGGGTTTTTTTCCCACCTTTCTCCCCCCATCTCCTTTGCTGAAGGGGCTTGCGGCATTTTGCCCCCCCCCGGAGAAAAGCGAATAAAACTCCGATGGAATCGCTCACACCCAGCCAGGAGGAGCCCTGGGATTTATTATTTGATTTTTAAATTAATTTTTTTTTAAAAAATTTTTTTTTTAGCTTTTCTTCTCGCCCAGCTCAGCCTTGGAAAGGCGAAGGGGGGGGGGGGGGAACCCAGCGCCTCCCGAGGAGCTGCGGGGACACCCGGGGTCGCGTTTCCCCCTCCAGATCCGGATTGGATTTGGATTTTGGGGGGGTCGGGTCCCCTTCCGGGGGGCTTCACAGGGGGGGCTCTGCGGGGAGGGGGGGGTTGGGGGGGTCCCTCCCTTGGGGGGTGAGGTCGCTCCCGGTTGTGGAAGATGGAGATTGGGAAGAGAAGGATTTGGGGGGGCTGTGAATAGATAACACCTCCCCCCCCCATTTTTGGGGACACTCGGGGGGGATCAGGTCAACCTCTGCTCCTGGGGGGGGTTAATGCCCCCAGCCTTGCCCTGACCCCCCCCCTTACACTTCTCCTGACCCCCAGACACCTCCACCCCCCCCCCCAAGGCTGCAGCTCACCCCACCTCATACCCACTGCCCCCCCCCCGCCCCCCCTGACCCCCTGCCATACACCTCCCCAGCTCTGCCATGACCCCCAGCCCCCCACTCACCCCCAGGGCATCCTGACCCCAGGATCCATCTTCACCTCCTCCCCCTGCCCTGACCCCCCCACCCCCCCATCCTGACCCCCATGGGTCCATCCTCACCTTCTCCCTCCCCCCCCCTAGACCTTCCCCCACACCCCAGATCCACTGACCCCCCCCTGGGGCATCCCGACCCCATCCCCCACCCTAACCCTGTCCCCCCCCCATTCCCCCCCCGACCCCCAGACCAACTGACCCCTCCCAGCCCCCCCGTCCCCCCGGGGCATCCTGATCCCATGCTCCACCTTCACCCTCGACCTCCCCCCTCAGACCCCCCCAGACCCCGAGACTCCCCCGAGGCATCCTGACCCCATACCCCCCCCTCCCCCCCTCCCCCCCTGACTCCCCAGGACTATGTCCCCCCCCGACCCCCAGCCTCACTGACCAACCCCCCGGGGCATCCTGACCCCATACCCCCCCTTACCCTCTCCCCCCCAGACGCCCCCTGACCCCCAGCCCCCCCTGGGGCATCCTGACCCCAGACCCCCCCAGACTCCCCCCGGGGCATCCTGACCCCATACCCCCCCTTACCCTCTCCCCCCCAGACGCCCCCTGACCCCCAGCCCCCCCCGGGGCATCCTGACCCCATACCCCCCCCCCAGATCCACTGAGCCCCCCCAGCCCCCCCCGGGACATCCTGACCCCATACCCCCCCCCCAGATCCACTGAGCCCCCCAGCCCCCCCCGGGACATCCTGACCCCATACCCCCCCCCTTACCCTCTCCCCCCCAGGCCCCCCCCTGACCCCCAGCCCCCCCCGGGGCATCCTGACCCCATACCCCCCCCCCAAGTCCACTGAGCCCCCCCAGCCCCCCCCGGGGCATCCTGACCCCATACCCCCCCCCAAGTCCACTGAGCCCCCCCAGCCCCCCCCGGGACATCCTGACCCCATACCCCCCCCCTTACCCTCTCCCCCCCAGGCCCCCCCCTGACCCCCAGCCCCCCCCGGGACATCCTGACCCCAGACCCCCCCCAATCCCCATCCCCCCCCCCACTTCCCTCCAGGCCCCGCCCCCTCTGCCCCCCCCCTCGCGCTGACCCTGCCCTCCCCGCCCCTCCCCCCCCCCCACCTTCCCCCCCCACCCCCCCGCCCTCTCGGCCGCCGTGCAAATCTCGCGAGACTCGGCGGGCTTTCACCACTGTGTGTGCACCAATCGATCCGGGCCGGGCCCAGCGCCGCGGGGAGGGGGCGAGCAGGGGCCCCAGCGGCCCCGCCACCTGCCCGCACCCCCGACAACCGGAGGGGTTCCCCTCCCCCATAGCCCCCATCCCCGCCTTCCATTCGCTTTCCCCACCTGCCCGGGCCACCTCCGCCCGCCGAACCTTCCTCCCTCGGGCCTTTTGTCCTGCCGCGAGGCCTTGCGGTTACCGCCGGCCTCCGCGCACCCCGGCCGGGAAAGGTTTCTTACGCGAGGCCGGGGATCCGCGGCCTACCCGTCCCTTCTCACTCGCTTCTCCCCTACTCCCCAACCCCTCCCAACCCACCTCAACCCCCCCCCCCCCAGTGTCTCCTTCCCCGCCCCGGAGTCGGAGAGGGGCGAGCCCCCCACTTTTCCCCCTCCACTGCCACCGCCCCCCCCACCCCCCTTCCCCTCCGCCCTTCTCCCCCGCCTGAAGCCCCGGGTGCCCGCAGCGGCGGCGGCGCTCGGTTTACGAGAGGCCGCGGAGCCGCCCCTGGCCTCCCCCCCTCCCGCCCGTGCTGCCGCCGCCGCAGCAGGTTCCCTCCCTCCCTCCCTCCTTCCTCCTCCTCCTCCTCCTCCTGCCCCCGGCGGCGGCGGGATCCGAGCGGTGCCCCGGGAGCGCTGGGCCCGGGCAGGAGGGGAGAGGAACGGCGGGGCGGCGGCAGGAGCAGCAGCACCAGGTGAGACAGCCCGGGAGGGGAGGAGGTGGCGGGGGAAGCGCCGAGACCCCCATCACCATCATCATCACCCCCTTCCTTCCTTCCTTCCTCCTTTCCTCCTCCTCTTCCTCCTCCTCCCTCTCCCGGTGCCGGGCCCGAGGCCGCTTTGGGGGCGGTGGGGCCGTGGCCGAGGGTGGGGGAAAGCGAGCGGCGACCCCGGGGAGGGGCGGGAGGTTGTTCCGAGGCTTCCCCGGTGTTGGGTTGCGGCGGGGCCGGGGGTGTGGGGGGGGTCAGGGCGGAAGGGCCCGAGGCCTATGGCCCGGGGCGGCGGGAGCTGAGGCCTGGGCCTCGGGTGCTGAGCTCGGCGGGGTAGGGCGAAGCGCAGGCCCCGCGGGTTGGCAGCTTTAGGCCCGGGCCCGTTCTTCCCGGGGTGAGGGTAAAAACGGGAGGTTGGGTCCGGTTCGGAGGAGCAGGGGAAGGAGAGGAGGTGGGCACGGCCTGTGAATCCCCGGGCTGGGAGTTGAGGTGGTGCTGGTTGGGGTGCCGGGGAGGAGGAGGAGGAGGAGGAGGCCGAGGCGGTGCAGGAGCGGGGCAAAGCTGCTCCCTCACCCCGTGGTTTGTTACCGTCTGTGGCTGCTGCCCGAATGGGGAGAAAAAAACCCTAAACCACTCTCCCCAAAAAAAGGAAAAATCGCCCCCGTAAAGGAGTCAGGGAGGGAATGGCATCTCCAGCTGGGAGGGATGGAGAAGGGGGGTCCTGGGCAGTCCCTGGGGGTGGGAAGGCTGGGGAAGTTGTGGCAATCCCTTTCCTGGATCTTCATCCCGGCCTAGGGATGCGATT
Source organism: Phaethornis superciliosus (assembly GCA_023637945.1). NCBI lineage: Eukaryota > Metazoa > Chordata > Aves > Apodiformes > Trochilidae > Phaethornis > Phaethornis superciliosus. Next base: position 656,738 of record JAJQWJ010000029.1, read on the forward strand.
CCCTCCTGGATGGTCTCCACGTATCCCCCAGTGGAGGAGAGACCCGGGAGTGTTGGAACACCTTCTCCTTCCTGGCTTGTCTGTCATTTTCCTCGCTGTACAGATTTCCTCGTTTGCAAACTAGGCTGAGAGCTTTGTTGGAGGTTTTCATAGTAGAAAGGAGGTGTAGTTTGGTTTTTTTTTTTTTTTAATAACCACATTTGGTATCCCATTAGTGTCTGAGGCCGTTTCCTGATTTGGGAGAGCACTTGGAAATGCCCCTGGATGGATTCCCTTTGCCCCCTGTAACTTAGAGCTGCAGCCTTGGGAGGAAACAGCAGGGACAAAATGGACAGTTAATAAAAGGAACAATTGTATACTGCCTCTTCTAGAGGGCACTTGCTGCCCTTCAAGAACTTTCCTCATTGCATATGCTCTTTATACAGCAAATCTTTATCTTCAGTCTCTCTCTCTCTCTTTTTTTTTTTTTTTCTACCTTAGTCCAGAAAATGAAACTGGAACAGACATTTCTGGAATTGGTGCAGTTGAGAAGATGTGATTCACAGTTATAATGAACACTGAAATTTGTCCCATTTTTTTTTTCCACAGTTCAGTTTTCAAAATGTATATTTCCTGATTTTTAACCTGTGAGACACAACTGGGCTGTTTTGGGTTTTTTAATCCTTCAGATAACAGCATCCATTACATCAGGCTGCCAAGAGGTACATTTAGTGTACAGAACCTCAGGTATTTCTCTTCCACTGGAAGTATCTGATGCTTTACTCTAAAGTAAAAGGTTTAAACAAGCTTGATTTTCTTATCATCCTTTTCTTTACCTGAAACCACCAACGCTGTCAGTGAAATTTGGAGGTAGGGGACATCTAGAATATCCAGGATTTGCCAAAAATTACAGGGTAAAAATTGTTGCTTTTTTTTTTTTTCCTCCCAGTCATGCAGCACTGAGAAAAACCTCAAGCTTGTAGTCAGAACACTCTGGTCCCATGTTTTCCTTTTTTAATAAAGCATCCAGTGGGAGAATGTGACATAATTGGTTTCTTGGGTTTAGAGCCCTTGAAATGGATGGTACCACAGGTAGAAGAGGAAACTCTCCAGCAAGGTTATGGTTTAAATACAGTAAGATGGGAGCTAAGTCATGGCATTCCTCCATGGTAATCTTGCATTTCTCTTGCAAGAAAATGTTTTCTACATGGTTGTGCTGCAGAGCAGGCACTTTGGAGTCTTGTCAGTGGCATGGAATATTAAATCTCTCTCCTTGCCTTGCATAACCTGAGTGTTGTTCTCCCTTAGCAGCAGAAATGATGGAAGAATTGCATAGCCTGGACCCAAGAAGGCAGGAACTCCTGGAGGCCAGGTTCACTGGAGTTGGGGTTGCTAAGGTGAGTAGGAATACCTTTGGTAACTGGCATGACTCCTTAGCCATCCTCTGCTGCCCCTTTTGGGGTGGTTTTTCTTTTTAATTTCTACATAGATAATTTTGCTTGGCTGAGCAGAATGTTTTGTGTTGATAGTTGGTGCCTTGACTGCTCCTTTGCTTGAAGTGTGTTGAAGAGGAATGAAAATGGGATCTCTATGAGCAGATGTTTTGCCACACAGAAGTTTTTGGGGTTCTAATTACGACCTCTGGAGTTGCTCCATCTTCAGGCAGCTTCTCTCCACCCCCCAAAAAACTCATGACAGCTTTGGCTTTGCAAGTGAAAATCTCCTCTGTCTTTTCCTTTCTCTAAATCTGCATTTGAGAACTGAATTTGGCCACTTGGTAGATACAGTTTCAAATTTTCTGTGTTTTGATACAACATTTAACCCCCCAGTCAAGACATTGAGCTTGAGGGTGCAGGGTGCTAAAATTGTTGCATGGACACACACAAAATGTATTTTTCTCATAGCAGGTAAGCTCTCCTGTACCTGTGATCCACAGCCTGCTAGTAAAATCCCATCTTTGTCCTCATGCACAATTTAATAACTGTTCAGTAGTTGCCTTTCTTGAGAATAACAACATTGTGTGGCTGCTTGATACACTGGCATTAAACTCTAAGTTCTCCAGATGCTGCTGGTGGTGTTAATTGATGTTAATTGAGTCACCTAGCAGAACTCATCTGCAACTGAGTCAGTGATAAGGAGTTTACTTTTGAGGAAGATACTGAGTTTTGGACAACATCAGGGGAGATGGTAAACCAACCTATCATTGCTATATATAATTTTCAGAAAGCTCTGAGAATTATTTAGGGGAGAAACTTTGTAGCTGCTCTGTTTCTTAGAAGAATTCAAAGCGAAGCAGAACTTGAAAAAGGGTTTTGTTGGAGTTCATGCTTTCCTTTCTGCTCTGTACTTCAATCAGGACTCAAGGTTCAGTCTTGGAAGGCAGCATAAGTAAAATCTTCAGCTCTAAGGTAGCGTAGTGAGGAAGATGAGTTGGTGCCAGAGGGTAACAATTTCTGTTACTGAAGTAAGTGAGGCTTTTTTTGATCTTTTCCCCCACTTCCAAGACTTTTTTTTTTTTTTTTTAATCTGAAGACTTTTACTACCATAAGCTTATGCCACACAATGTATTTACAATCTTGAAAGACTTGTTTTATACAGCATTACAACTTTTAATGTACCTCTTCATCTGTTTCTTCCCTCTTTCCCCCATGAATGTCACTTTAACATCTTTAGCTGTACCAGTGTAGATAAAGTAAAACAACTTTCTGGCCTAGCTGAGACTTAGAAGTGTAGACACAATTGTTGCTTTAAAACTGAGCCAGCATACTCAATGCTCACAAAGAATGTTAAGAACTATTTCTTTTAAAGGCATACATTTTAAATGATACTGGAAAGCAAGAGTTAATTGTTTTAACAGGTTTGTAGCAGAAAGGAGAAGCCCTTTCTTTCTCTGTAGGGTGAATATTGAAAACTCATTTTTTTTCTAAAGCATAGCCAAGCAGAATAGCCTCATTTCTTGGAGGCTTTGAGCAAAGCTCTGTTCCCAACTTTTACTTTTCCCTGTTGTTGTGCAGCCCAGTGTTTCACTTTGTATCACTCAGTAACCTGTGAAGTGCATTCCACTGATTTCCAACAATAGATCTATATAGTGATTCACTTGCTAATTTACAATAGCTCAGCCAACCATTGATATGAATTAGCATGACTCTGCTATGTTGCAGCAAATCTTGGGTGCAATATTAACCTCAGATACTACATTCCCTCCCAGGTTGGTGCTTCAAATTCCCTCCCTACCCCCCCAAGCCTCCGTCCGTCATGCTCCGCCCTGGCATTGGTAGGTCCTTGTCTTAAAGGGAATATATTGGGGAAAGCTGTGATACCATTTGTCTTGATTCAAACTTTTGAGATTTTTTTAGCTCTCTCCAATCCCAAGGGTGAAGGAAGGCTCCGTAGGGTAGGGTGGTGCCATCTAGTGGGACTGGGACTGGCACATCCTCCTGGGATAGAAGGTATTCTGTTGCTGTTTATTGCCTAAAAGGAAGAAATGTCAGCTGAGAGGCTCTGCTATTGGGGGAAGGCAGCAGGCAGTTGTAACTGAGCTTCCTGCCTTCCTCTGACTGGCTGCATAGCTTAGGGTGTTTGGTTAGGTTTTTTTAAAGTTTAGAAATAGAGGGTATATTTGGGACCTGTGTAAAACTCATGCAGTCCTTTCCATCCTTAATACAACTGCAGCTTCAGAGCCTGCCCTCTCTGCAAGTTTGGGAGCAAAGAACAATTATATGTGTCTCTGAAAATGAATAAAAACTGATAAGCTGAGCTAGAATAAATGTTTAGGCTTGAAACCAGAAAAAAAGCTTGTAGCCATCAGAGTCATGGGATTCTGGAAGAGCTTTCCAGTAACAGTAGTAGAGGACAGAAATCCTAAACTGTTTTGGAAACAGCTGTGTGCTGTCACCTCCTGTGGTAGCTGAAGGCACAACCCAATGACCGAGGTCATTTGCAGTCCCAAATGCCTCAAAATTCTGTTGCAAGTCTGATGAATTATCTCACTTAGTAGCTGGAGAAAATAATTCTCTAGAAGCTTGGAGCTAATTCGTGGAATCAAATCTATGAGCAAGGAATGTTTCTAGGCAACTGTTATACTCCTGTGGTTCATCCAGGTCACTAGATAGCTTCAAAAAGCCAGTGATGCTTTAGATGTCTATTCCTGCCATATGGTAAAGTGCCATGCTTCCCCAAATTTGCAAAACAAGTCCTTGCATTAACACATAACTACCTGACACCTAACAGAATTCCTGCTTTTTTTGGCTCCTGTTTGTATTTGCTTACTAGGGAAGTGAAAGCATCTTCACTGGAGGCATTATTCTGAGTAGGCAGCTCAGACATCTTCCTTGGGCCAGAAAGCACAGAAAATAAAATGCAGTTTGTCTCTGTAGATAACATTGTTTGATTTGCTCTGTTCTCCTGCCTCCCTTCCCCCTGCCTGGCTGCTGGCTTTAAGATATCAGATGGGTTAACTCCAAAGGGTTTCTGTCATTCCCACAGACTTTTCCTGGAGCAGAGAGTAGGTAATTGGGATTGAATCTCTGTTTGCACATGGTTCTCCCCAGGCTTAACCAAGGTGGATCATGACAGCAGCACACACATCCTCTGCAAGTTTGGTCTTCAAAAGAGCCTTAAAGTTGTGTGTGCCACTTGATTAGAGCTGAACAAAACAGGCTGAAGTATTTCTAAGAGTAACCCTCTCTTCTGTGGTGTGGGAATCTTGCAGATGACTGTGCTAGAACTGAGGAAGTCTTGGTCTTGGTGGTAGCCAGTGCTTCCTTTCCTCCCTCTTTGAGATATTGTAAAGACAGAAATGAAAATAACCCAAAGAGTGGCACTTAAGCTGCAAAACATCTGCCTCCAAAAAGAGAATTGCTCCTAAAAAAAGAACAGCTTTTACTTGCATTATGTTGTTTTTTACCATTTCTCTGTCATTCTACCGTCTTAACCAGTTCAGTAACTAGCAGTTTTGTGGGCTACATGGCAGCATTTTTTAGCAGTTAGCAAGTTGAATGTGTATTTGAGAATAACCATGTCTTTATTGGAGGGAAGTGATGCTGCAGAGCAGTGGGCCCTAACAGGTGTTAGGTAACCAGGTAACTAGCCACCAGAAGAGCTAGTTATTAAGAGTTTTGAAACTCACAATTAAATTTAGCAGCTATCAGTGGATGTGTCAGTACTTTATGCCAGACACCTGAAAATTGTTTGGGTGTTTCCATGTGCAACGGAATTTATTTCAAATGTGGTGTGTGGCTGCCAGAGCCTGGATCTAGTTGTCAGACCTCAGTTCTCTACCTTCCCCTGCCCTCAGGTGAATTGCATGAGCCTTCTGTCCAGTTTGCTGTCAGTAAAAATCCTCCTTTTTCAACCTGAGAGAACTCTTGAGGCATAATGCAAGGCAAGCAGATCCTGTGGCAAATCTGCTTACCCAGCTGATCTAGGGGGGGTTACCTGTGTACATCTGATAGTAGCTGAACTTCTCATGGCTTAAAGACTAAGTGATTGGGGGGATTGCATTGTTAGGTAGAACAGGGAGCTTTCCTAAAAGTCCAATTAAGAAGCAGGATGTAATTCTCATACTTATTTGATGCTTAATGAGAGTATGTTAATTAAACCTGTCTTATACTATAGTGCCGGACCAGAGTAACTGGGAAACCATTCAACCATTTCACTTGGGTGTAAACCTGTGTGGAGTCAGCACTTTTAGTGGAACTAAAGACTGACTTTTTCCCTTTGAAATCTCTTGATTTGCTACAGAATTCAGAAGAACTCAAGTTCCCTTGTCTCAAGGTAATGAAGCATGGCTCTGCCTTGGAGTTAGCAAGAGAAGAATTTTGCAATGCATGTTGCTGTAAGGCCACATTGGAGGCTCTGGTTAAGCAGCTTGAATTCCTAGAGCTGTCTTTTGATATGAGGAGCTGGAGTGAAGAAAATGGAGGCTGCCCAAAGTTGTGGAGAAGCTTTGAGGGATCATTTTTGGGAACTAGGAGAGGCTGAGGAACCCCACAAGTCGTGGGGCAGTAGGTGGGCTTGAAGAGGAGAAAGGTGAGGGCTGAGTCAGGCTTGGAGAAGTAAGATCCAAGACTAAGTTGTTTCTATTGAAAATTCAGCCATTGTGCCTTGTTTGTGGCCTTTGCAGAGGGAGAAATGACTAAAAGCAGCTTGTGTGAGTGGACAGATTTTTCAATCCTTGCCTTTTGAGTAGGAGTCTTGAAAACGTCTGCTACTGCCGCATCCACTTCTCAGCCTGGAGGTTTTGTTGTGCATAGGTAGGTCACGGACTTAAAAGCAGCAGTTGAGAGGTGAATCACAAGGGAAAAGAGCATGCCAGCTTATCTCCGAATGAAATTCCTTGTGGAGGAGGAAGTGTGTGCTGTTCCTGTGCTTGTCATTTGGGTAAACACTCTGGAAACTTCGGAGCTGATTTCAGATGACCCACGTAGTTTGAATTTTTGCTGAGCCCCAGCACTGAGTCTCTTGACAGGGTACAGTGGGTGAGTGGGCTGGAAGTGGCATCAGAGAAGTGCAGTATTATCCCCAGAGTAGTCTGGGCTAGAACAGACAGATGCCTTCTTCAGAAACAAAATTTATAAGCCCTTCCTTTGTAAATTATTGCATGTTTATTACTCCCTACTGCTACTTCCCCAGCAATATTCACATGTTGCTTAGTTGGGTTTTTTTTCTCTCCAAAATTCAGGTTTGTACCTTTAATTCCTTTTGTGTCATGACCACTTAGAATATTATGCTAAATTAACATTTTTCCAGTGTCCGTGGGTGAGTTAAATATACACAGTAAGGAATGATAAAGCAGAAATTTGAAGGTGTTTTGTTTTTTTTTTTTTTATACCCACGCACGGTGACTGTTGGTTGAGGGGGAGATGCTGAGGTGGGTGGTTTCTTAAATCCATTGTCTCAACCTGGTGCTATAAGCAGTTGATAACAGGAGGTTCTGTGTGAAACAGGATATCTGGCTGGATCATCAGGAAAACTTGCTGTTGATTTCTCTCCCCTAACTATGTCAGAAGAGGTGTAGCTGAGGATTCACCATGTTCCTGAAACATCCCTGCAGCTTTGTTGCCTGGAGTACAGCACATTCTCCCAACCCAGTTGTGTTTCTGTTGTCAGAATACCTCAAAAGAAGACTTTTGCCAACTCTGCCATGAACAAGATGCTTCAGCTCCTTGCCTGGAAGATAGGCCTAATCCTTTGCTGTCAGAGAAGTGTCAGTGAAAAGCCCTCTAGAAGATCATCAAGGGAGAGGAGAGCTCATGAAGTGGAAATGGGTCAAAACTTGCCTACAAAGAAGGAATTCTGCATTTATTCACAACCTCAGTACACAGGACAGTGAACTGGTGTGAGACTTTCAGACATCTGGCAAGCTGTTCTTTTCTGGTTCCATAACTAAGTAGTTGGTTCCTTTTCACCCTTTCTACTGCTGCATTGAGTTCAATTTTAAAATTTTGTCAGTATGGCTTCTACAGGAAGTTTTAAAGTAAAGGGAAAACAGTTGATTTTGCTCTTCAAGAATCTGTGTTAAGAACTGATCTTGCATTGATGCAAAAAATGGATTTGATTCCACCTGTAAAATTCCCACACAGCATGGTGGGTACAGGTGTTATGGTACTGGAAGAAGGAAAAACAGTGTGGATTTTCTAAGAGGCTTCCAGCTGCTTGCATTCTAGAACTTGACATTCAGATGCAAACTTTGGGGATTTTTTTTGTACTGGAGAGGATAAAATTCCTTTCAGAAAAAAATCTTAGGATCATTTGTAGTCCCAGATGGCCTCATCAGTTAATTTCTGCAGGTTACCCTGGAACACAGGTCCTGGCTGGAACATTGGCTCTTCACAAGCCACTGACATACCTTTTCCATCCCAGTGTTCCTGAAAAGCTCAACTGGGGCATTTTGGGAGCAGCTGCTCCTGTCACTTGCTGTCCATGTGCAAAATGGAAGCAGTGAGATTGAAGCAAATGTGCAAACAACTTTCCCTCTCCTCTTCTTCATGTCACAACCCCAGCCTCTCCATCTGAGAGCAGCACATGCTCATTTCTTAACACCCTCCTGCACCTACTGAAGCTTTCACAGAAGCTTGATGCCTTGAACCTGCTGGCTGGGAGTTGAGTTCATGTGAGGAAGCAAAGGATTTGAGAGGACAGCATTTGTGCAGTTTGTAAACAAGGTTTTGACATGGGTGAAGAGGTTAACTTTCTGCTGCCACTTGCTCTAAGATGCTGCATCTTGTTTTTTATCAGTGAGCCCTTCATGTGGATGTAGCTAAGGTGGCACTTCTGTTAAGCCAGCTTGGCCAAGGAGTTGGATCTATATGATGTGTGAGCCATCACCCTGGGTGATGGGGAGCTGACTGCTTTATTTAGAAAACAACTCTCTTTTCACTTGGTGTATTCCTGAAGAGTGGAGAGAAAATATCTTTCTGGTCTGGAGCTGTTTGTGTGCAGAACTGATGAAGGGGAAAGGTGTAGCTTAAAGAACACCATCTGCAATTTTTCTTCAATTTGCTTTTCAAACTACTTAATGTGTAGTTTCTTGAGCTGTTCAAGTGTTGTGGTTAGTTTGGTTTGTTGAAGTAACTAAGCACATCCTTTTAGGGGGAAGAAATCTGGTAGTTAACATCCACAGTGTAATGCAGAAGGTAAACAGAATTTTGACTTTGTGGGGATGCTTACATGGAAATTGGGGTTAGTAATAGGTAGGTTGTGTCACAGTTTTAGTTTGGTGGTGGTGCTGGTCTTACAAATGGGCAGGGGAGAACTGCTACACTCAAAGGTAATCCATGGTGGCATTCCTCTGTGGTGTTAAGGCTTCTTCCCACTCAGGTATATAATAAAAAGTGTCTTTTCCTTGAGGAAAGATTGATTGGTGGGAAGTGGTTAGTGCAAAACCAAAAAGCTAGAATAGAATGAATCTTTGAGGAAAATCTGCTCACAAGTTATTAATGGAGAGGTGGCTTTATCATGCCATTCTTCCTGTTAATACATTCCATCAGTAATTGTGAATCTTTTTTTTATTCCTTTGTCAAATTTGTCTCGATTTCTTCAGTCAGCTCTGTGGGAGGTTACTTTTGTGTCAGAGCACCAGGCTAAAACACTGACTTGGCATGATTCCCTTTCCTTATAAAACCAGTATGGATACAGGTTGGAGAAAAATCATTCTCAGAAATGCTTGGATACATAAAAATGCAGATGTGTATCCAGCAGAGCCTGCAAAGATGCAGGCAGGCTCTCATTGTACCTGCTTATTATTTGGATTAAATCTCTTCCAGCTTCTTGGATTTGTGTTTTATCCTGCTAGGAACAACTGCTGTGTTGGCTGCTCAGCTGTGGATCTGTAAAATAGCCTAGTGGGAAAGATGGGTGCCAGTTGTACTGCTGTGACCACAGCTTTCTCTTGTTCACTTTTTAGTGTTAAAAGAAGCATTAAAAATGATGTATTTAAAGAAAAATAAAATAATCAGTGGGACTGCCAGCATCATGTGACAGGAATAGCTGTCTTGCCAGGTGGAAGATGCCTCTGAATTAGCCCAGGTCAAGCAGATGCTCACCTGAAGAGCTGAGCTTGGAACTACTGCTCCTGAACAAACCAGAAGTTTTTGTTTCCCAAACTAGTTCTAGTAGATTTTTAGGAATCCTGCTTTGGCTATTTTGTGGATGGGATTAAATGGGCTATGTATTGATTCAGAAATATCCCTGCAGAGGCTGGATCACTCCATGAGAACAAACTGTCCAACTGGCAGTCCAGCTCCATTCTTGCTCCAAGCCACTCTGGAAGTTTTTTAGTGCCCCATCATGTGCCTGGGTACTTGACCCATGTTGCTGCTGCCTTCATGTGACTTAGAACAGGATAGTTAGGCCAGAGATGCAATGTTTGATAGGATGGATCTGTCCTGGAAGTTGTTTCTAACAATCTTTGCTTGTTTTTCACTAGGGTCCATTAAATAGTGAGTCTTCCAACCAGAGCTTGTGCAGCGTGGGTTCCCTGAGTGATAAGGAACTGGAGGTAAGCAAGCACAAATCCCCCTCATAATTGGGTTTAAGGTGGATATGATTCAACTGAAAACATAGGAGTTGTGTCAGAGTGAGTGACAGTGGGTTTTGTGGTGTGAAAGGGACTGGTGGAGGTATTCAGTCTGGGTCTTAACCCTAGAGTGCTGTGAAAAACTCCTTGGAGCTTCTCTCAGTAGCAGGCAGATTTTACCCAGCTCTGAAAACACAGAATTTGTAAACCTCAGCTTGTGAAAATGTTTGCAGCTGTATTGTGATTTGTTTGCTGGTTTTGGATATGGTTTTGGCCAAATAAAGAGCCAGAGTGTTAGTGGAAAAGTTTGCCTTACCTATCACATATGTGAATTTGCAGAACTCTGTACAAAGTGGAGCATTTTTATGAATCATTCTGTGGAAGTGTGGGGAGGTGAAAATTGATGCTTTGTCCTTGTTTAATCTCACTGCTTTAGGACTAACTATTTCCAAGCACTTGCTAAAGCAGCAAAATTAATTGCAGAGTTCTGTTTTTCCTTTAAAATTCCCCATTAATAAAACAAAATCTCAAATTTAAAGGGATGTTCTTCTGCATTTAAAGAGCTTTTCACATGGTCAGCAGGTAAGTTTTGGATGATGTTTCCCTCCATTATATCACTTACTGATGTGTCTGAAGCTAAGTTTTGAGAATGCAGTGTCTTAAACTTCATACATGTAAGTATACTTAACAGTGAAAACCCAAATTGTTGTTGGTTTTTTTTATTAAACAGTGAAAACCAAGTTAATTTTTTAATAAACTTCTGTGAAGCAATTTAGATGGACCACGCTGACATAATCCAATCTACCATTCCTTGCTCTTTCTCTCTGTAACAGCTAGTGCTGTGTGTAATTTTTATTATGTAAGGACTGGAATGGAAAAACAACTTCACAGAATCTCATTAATATGCTCACAGCTCCAGGGAGGCTGTAATGGAGCCCATGGTGTTACAGTCACACCAACGCTGGTCATGAGTTGTTCTTCACCAGGCAGTGAGGAGGCTACAGCACTGACTTTTACACATCCAGGAGCTGGTGCAGCGAGTCTATAAATAGTTAGGGAGTTTTCAGTCCCCTCATTCTAAAAATTACTTTCCAGACACATTAGCCATTGTCTTAACATCCTCTCCATCTTCTTACCAAAGCAGTAACATGTCAGTGACTTTCCAGCTGGTAACATGGGACTGTAGATGTCCAGCATCCACTGGGGACACAGCCCAGGTTTAGATTCTGGTTGTGTCAGCTTTCTCTTTTTTTATCCTCTTAAAGGAGGTAGATTGATTTCTGTGCTTCCTGTGTGCAAGTCTTTTGGCAGAGATCTTTTAAACAGAGTACTTTGGACTTTGGTTTCCAAAGAGCATGAAACTTAGGTTTACCACAAACTTTTTGGCCATGGCTTTTTCTCCCCCAGAGTTGTGATTTGTACTCTGTGGGGTTTATTTCCTGCCCCCAGGCTACAGTTTAGTGGTGGCTGCAGTGACTGTAAAGTGTATAGATTGAATATTAGTTGGGACCCTTTGGGATAAGGGATGTTTTTAAACTGACAGTGATGGAAATGACAAGGTGTCTTCCTTTCCAGCTGCTTTTAATGCAGTGCTGCTTAATGTTTTCAGCAGGTTTGGCCACAGAAGTGACCCTGGTGACAGGAGCAACCTAAAATCCAGGGGAACTGCTGCATCTGTGGCAGTTTTCCCCTGGCTTGGGCAGCTCTGCCTTGTTTTGTGTGAGGTTGCAGCTGGGCACCACTGGACAGTTCTTGTTGCCATCTGCAAAGGAAGAAGCATTAGCTGCAGGCAAGATGAATTGTCCTGGGAGACTGTTAGTAGCCACCAGAGTGCAAACTTGGGTGTCTGTACTAAAATATCTCACCATTACTCATTTTGCACCAGTCCTGGCATCACTCTGGAACACTTTCTGCAAGTTTTTTTTAAGTGTCTGAACTTATTCTGCTAACCACACAAGGTAATTGAGCAGTAGAGGCTGGCTTGCTGCAGCTGAAATACAAAAAAAAAAAAATTCACCTCATTGCTCACTCTGTTCTCTCCCTTTGACAGTGCATTTATCAGAAAGCAGCAGCTATTTGAGAGCAGTTGTTTCTTTTAAGTACCAGCAGTAGAAAGATGCAGCAGAGAAGTGAAATGGCTGCTGGGGATACCGAGCAGATTATGTCTTTTTTTTTTTTTTTTTTTTTTTTTTTTTTTGCATTTTTCTTTAAATCTTGGAATAACTGCAGAAATGTTAATTTTGAAGTATTGTTTAACAGACTCCTGAGAAAAAACAGAATGACCAGCGGAATAGAAAAAGGAAAGCAGAAGCATATGAGACCAGTCAAGGTAATTCATCCTGACCCTGCTGCAGAATTTCTGGAGGGTTGTTAATTTGTGCAGGTTTTGCATAGTCAGTGTCCTAGGAAACTAATGGCTCTTCTCCAGGGTGTGTCAGGCATCTTGTTATAAACTACTCCATGATGGTGTAGTTCTCTTCTGGGAGCCTTGTTATCCTCACTGGCAGGGAAATACTTGTCTTCAGCTTATTCTCACACAACACTATTGCATTTTGATGGGACAGGCTGCCCAAAGGCTTAACATGGCTTCTCTGAAATGTTGTTTTGGTCCTGCATCACTGCATATGCAGCAGCCAGGCTTCAAAATACAGGCTGTGCACTCTTCCTTGCCTTTTGAGATGTATGCCTGCCTTGTTAAGACAAAGTTGTCACCATAACAAATCAGAGAACAAACTGTGCTCAAGTCTAAAGCAGGCAGGACTGTCTCAAAATGCTGAGAAAAACCCAGTGTATTCAAGTTCAGATGGATATGGGCATTGGGGCAGATTTCTCTCTCATTCTTCAACAAGAAAGTAATAAGGATTGTATTGACAGAATTGCTTTGATAATATCCTAATAAGAGAAAAGGGCTTGTATTAATGAGCTTGTATTAAGCCACCACTAATTATCTGTCTTAACTCCTAGAGGAATGCTTGTGAGAGATCTAATATGCAGTCATTTACCTGAAGGCAGAGGATTAAAAGTACCCTTTGACCTCTGTCCTTATCTTGAAGAAAATTTTGGAGAACCTATGCAACATTCAATGACTTAGTGTTTTCTGAGTACTTGAGCAAGTGCAAATGCTGTTTGATTGGATTTGACATCTTTGGAATTGAGAGTTAATTGAATTGTCAACTGTAAACCCTCCCAACAACAGCACAAGAGCTGTAAGCCTGGGGCACTTTGTTGTTGTGCAGAAGCTGTTGTTGTGATAGGTGTAGCACCTTCCTCCTGGGAAAGCAGTGTCAAAAGAGAGGGGTGGTTTTTCAGTGTGGTGTCATAACTTCTGTACTTAAAAAGACCAACTTTTATTTTTACCCTTTGTTTTCCTTTTTAGGAAAAGGCACTCCTAGAGGACATAAAATTAGTGATTATTTTGAGGTAAGCAACTTTACATTGTTTGAGAAATCTGCTCACATTATGCAAAATTTGTAGGTGGAACTCTGTGATGGGACTTGTGTTACTTGGGCCATCAAGTTAAATAATAGCTGTGAGTCCTTGATTGATGGTGTTAACCTGCTCAGATCTGTTCAGGGAGAGATTATGAGATTTTTGCAAGTTGCTTCGTTGTGGTTTTTTTTTTTTAATTAACATTTCTTGAACTCTTGAGAAAGCAGATTTTTAAAAGAGCAGCCACATCAATGCACGTTGGGGGCTGATTTCCATTGCAGCCTGGGTCTCAGATGAGGCCGTTGGTGTGCAAATGTATTGTGGTACAGATGCAGTGTTACAAATGAACCTGTCTTCAAAGCCCTGCTGATTTGATTAGGAAGTTAAAGGGGTTTTTTTGGAAATGTGGTGCGCTGGTGCACAAATGTATGAATTTCTGGACCAACTGAACCAGCTGCTCACCTCTCTGTAAAGAGCTTAGCACAGATGCCTCAGGAGAGGTTGTACATTTCTGACCACTTCTGTGGCACACAGTTGAACACATCTCATCAAGAATAGTCTTCCTCATTCTCTCCAGTAAGTGACTAATCTGTCTCCAAGTGTGCAGGTTTATATCTTGATGTTAAAATGAAAACTGCAGTCCGTGCACACGTGGATGTTTGCCTGAAGCGCTTCCCTTTCGCTGGGATTTTTTTTTTTTTTTTGATAACATGAAATCTTCCAAGTTTTTCTCTTAGCTCATCTTCAGTTTGTTTAAACGAGTCCCTAGAGCCTGGAAGGCTTAATTTTGCTGAAATATCATAGCTCTGTGGCATTACTGATGATCAACTCTGTTCTTTTGGCCAGTTTGCTGGGGGAAGTGGCCCAGGAACCAGTCCGGGTAGAAGTGTGCCGCCTGTCGCCAGGTCCTCCCCGCAGCATTCCTTGTCCAACCCCTTGCCGGTAAGTGTTTTCCCTGGGGGCATGGCTTTAATGAAGTTGGTGGCTGTGCCTTCAGACAGGCAGTAAAAGGTTCTGAAGAGGAAAGAAGTGGGTGGGTGTCTCTGGGTTGAATGATTTGGTTGATTTTTGCTTCTGGCTTGGAAAAATCAGAAATGGGTTCTGGGCAGCCAAGCCAGATGTCTCCAGACTGTCCTAGTGATTAGTCCAGTTGTAACTGGCACAAATAGCAGAGTTTAAAGCATGTAAGACATTGGTTTTAGCATGCTGTGTGGTTACAGGTAGCTCACTGTTGTTAATAGGTGGAATTGACATTAATTATCTCGTGTTCCATTGTAGCTCAGGAACTTCTGCAGCACGTTGGGAGCATGCTGTCTGGGCAGCACTACACAAATGATATTCCAATCCTGATTGGACCCTTTGGGTGTACTGAAAACCATGAATACCATAATTAGCTTGAGAAGGCCTTTTATGTCTGTTTAGGAGCATGTGCTTTGTAAGGAGCATTAGCAAAAGCTTGCAAAGAAATATGGGTACATGCACATCTGTTGCTTTTTTTTTGTTACATAATTCCATTTTGCTGTCACAGCACTTCTACAAGATCTGAATGTGAAGAAATAACCAGTATTTTTAGGCCATTTTAGCACAGCTAAAGCGATTTCTTTCAACTAGCAAAGCAATATTCAAAGGCTCTGGTGTCTGATCTGTAGTTTTTGAACATTGCCTGGGCCCCTCTTTACAAATCTTCAGCATTTGTTGAATGTCAGAGAAGTGTGGAGTATTGTGGGAAAGGTTAGTATTCTGAAAACCAAATGCAAAGTCTTTACTGATTACATTATTCTGCAGAGACCTTTGCACAGTCATGAATGTGTACTGAACTAAATCCCAACCCCAAATGTGCTGCTCAGAATTCAATATCTGTAGCTGGGTTTTCTAAGCTTTTGATGCTACTTTTAAGGGAAAATGTCAGATATACTTCTAGGCTTTTTTTGATATTTACAAAAATTAAAAGATACCTGGTTAATTGAAGAGCCCTTCCTCCTGTCCTGTTAATTCACTAATACACCTCTTAAAAGAGATGTTTTGGAAAGAAATGCCATCACAGAATGCTGCAGATGTGTGATGCATTAGGGACAGTTCTTTATCCCAACAGCTGCAAGTGTTTGTAATGGGTCAAGTTAATTCTTTATTTAGTTGTTTTCTTCACTTTTATGTGTTGAGTAGGTAAAGGTTAGAACAGAGCATTTCTCATGAGGTGAAGACTGATGAGTTACATTTAGTTTGAACCAGGTCAGTTTGTCTCTCTCCTTAACACAGGTTCTCTTCTTTTCTTTACTCTTGCACCTTAACCTGTAATATTCACTTACATCAAATACTATGTGCATTTGTGAAATCTGGCCTCTTATAAGCTGAAGTATCAGTGGCTTGACCTAAGCTCCAAAAGATGGAGGGATGAGTGAAAATTAGAGCAGATCAAGTGTCTTACCCTCATGGATGTCAGTATGGTATAGCAAGAGAGTGTTAAAATGTCTTTCCCTAGGAGACAAAGCTCCTCCAAACATGTGAGTTAATCTACACTGTACTGGAAATTTTCTGCAATCAGAACTTGCAGAGGAATTGTAATGGCTTTGGGATCTTAACTTCTTGTCTTCAAATCTCTTGACTGCTTTGAATTGCTTCTCCTTTGATCAGAACGATCTGCAGATCCTCAGACTCTGGCAAGGTCACTGTCATATGCAGGCATTCTTTGGGGGAGGAAATCACACTCTTGACATTTGTTAAGTTAGCCAGAAAATAGGCTTCAGGTTACAGTTTAGGTTTTTAAGAAAAACTGAAGCCTAACCTGAGTAGTTTTATGTGGCATAGGCCTGGCGTGGCTTTTAAAGTGAAGGCAGTGGGATTCTGAGTGCTGTAATCAATGTAGCTCGGATGATTCTTGTCCTTAATCAACCCAGTTCCTGTACTGCAGCTTGAAAATGACTCTACTGCAGGAGAAAGAAGGTGGCCTTTCAGAACTGCAAGGCATCTCCTGAAGATTTGGGAATTAGCATTAGCACTTTGCTTATCTTGCAGGAAATTGGCCCAACTGTAATGACAGAAATGAGGTTACTGAGGTCCTAGGGATGGTGAAGTTGTTGACATTTGTAAGTTCTGCCTCGGTTTACTTCTCCAGAATAATGGATGTATTGTGACATTGGCTGTTTTAAAATGAGTCCTTAAAACCCATCAAGTAGTATAATTTTGAAAGCATTGACTGAAGTCACAACACACCGAGATTTGTGCCTCTGCAACCTGTCTTGCCCCACGGACTCTAAGCCACCTCCCAGAGGAAGGGAGTGCATTACCTGACACAGGCTTCGGTCTTCTGAGTTTGTTTGTTGCTTTTCTATTTTTTTTTTAATTAACATCATCCCCTTTTTGCTGTGTACCATTGGAACAATCATTTCAGGAGCCCTATTAGAGTTATCAGCCCCTCACCATGCTGCCTGCCCACTCCTGAGCTGCTGCTTCGCTGACAACAATTTTGGCAGAGTCGGAGAATTTGTTGTTGGGTTTTCTTTTTTTTTTTTTCCTTTAAAAAAAGTTGACTTTTTTTTTTTTTTTTTTTTTTTTTTCTGCCTGTGTTCCAGAGGCGAGTGGAGCAGCCTCTGTACGGGGTAGAGGGCAGCACAGCAAAGGAACCCCAGGAGGAACACTCTGCTCTGCCAACCCTGATGTCGGTGATGCTGGCGAAACAGTGGCTGGAGAGTGAGCAGCTGGCACAGAGGGGAGGTGGCCTCTGTTTTACTTTTGTCTCGGTGAGCAGCCCTGAAAAGCTTTGAATCCCAAGGGATATTTCTAGTTGAAGGGATTTAGGGGGATTTGAAGCTTTTCTGCTCCAAAACAGTGATTAAGTGCAGCCTGGTTTATTGAGGACCAAGTCCAGCACCTTCTGGTAAGTCTTGTCTTCCTTGTCAAGAGTGCTAGGTCCCAAGCTTTGCTTGTTTGGTTAATAAAATGATTCGAGTTTTGAGTTAACAACTCAAAATCTTCTGTAGATGAAAATAATAGCATCTGAGAGACTAATCTGATAGGGGCAAAAGACTGAAGTATAGTCTTGCTGTGAGAAGTGTTTGTTTTGGCCTTGCTTAATCTCAGCTGACATGAGTTATGTGAAGCTTCTAAAAGCTTTGTCTTTTAGCAGGTTGGACAAGACTTCTGAAAGAAACTGCCTCTTGTTTTAATGAACTAAATCTCTAGAGCATTCTTAAAT
The DNA here is from genome assembly GCA_023637945.1 of Phaethornis superciliosus. Taxonomy (NCBI): domain Eukaryota; kingdom Metazoa; phylum Chordata; class Aves; order Apodiformes; family Trochilidae; genus Phaethornis; species Phaethornis superciliosus. The sequence continues at coordinate 674,356 of JAJQWJ010000029.1, forward strand.
CTTAACATGAAAGTATGGTACCCAGGCCAGGCTGCACCTCCCATGTAAAGAGAATTGTATCTGCATGGACACCAGTGATCATGCTGAGGTGCATATAACCATACACTAACTTTCTTTTGCAGGCCCAGCAAGGCAGCCCATCTTCTACTGGATCAGGGAACACTGAGCATTCCTGCACTTCCCAAAAACAGATTTCCATCCAGCACAAACAGTCACAGGTATAGCTCACTAGATGATACAGCTCTTGGGTATGAGATTGAAGCTTGCTGCAGCTTCACACCAGAGGATGCTGCTTGTACTTGACATGGTTTCCAGGGGAAAGAGCCAGTAGTCCCAACTCAGTCTGTAACTACTGATTGAAGCAAATCACTCTGAACTTTGTTCCTTACCCTCTAAAGGATGCCTTTCAGTTGCTGCTAATCTGTTGCAGTTTGCCCAATCTCTTACTGAGGTTTTTCTGGGTCAATACCATGGGCAGTTCTTCAGCTGTGTATAAATGTGCTCAGGAGAAGAACACCTTCACCATGGTTTAGTTCTGTTGTATCCTCAGTGTTCTTCCTCTCTTTGTAAGTGAAGACATGAAAGTAACCTGAGTGATAGGTGTGAGTGCCTCTGTTCAAGCTCTGAGTTGTGGGTGTCTCCCCACAAATATCCACAGTTGGAAGTTCTTTGGCCTCTGCAGAGTACACCCATGGCATAGTTTGTCCTTTCCAAATGGAAGTGGGATCCTGACACTATTTCTCAGCAACTTCACTGACCTGGAGTCAAGAAGGGGAGTAGCTCTTTTGACTGTGTTGCAGTCCTCTCTTGTGCCTTTTAAGTTTTTAAGACTCTTCTTCTGGCTTCAAGGCAAGATTTACTTTTAGCTGTGTCATCTTCCTCTGTTGGTTGATTATAAGGATATTCAGCTTTATCTGCAGTGCACCTTGCTTATTTCTTCTCCAAGCATACTTTTAATCTTTTTTTGATTTTCATCTCTGATTTCTCTGTGACTGACCCTTCCCTGGAGTGATTTTTAAACAATCAGTTTTGTGTCAATCATTTTGTCACATCTGCCTGTGCCTGAGATGGTTTTATTGCTGGGGGAAATTGATTCTCCATTTCCCCAGCAGGTGGTACAAGTTCATTATGCATGAAGAACAGCAGTTGTACCTCTGGGGATACTTAAATAGCTAAAGTCTCTGAGCTCTCTTGTGTCACTAGGGTCACATTTGTGGTGTGTATTGTTAAAACAGCCTGGGAAGATCTCTGTTTCTTGCTTGTGCATGGAGAATTCTTGGGTGAGGATGATGCCAGAACTCAAGAACTTACTGTAGATAACTCTTGAGTTTTCAATCTTTGCTGTCCTACACCAGTGCTTAAAAGAGTGGCCTATCCTGGAGGGAGCAAGATGTTTTTATTATCATCTTAGCATGCCCACTGGGTACATCCTTCTTGAAGAGGCTGACACATTATTTGAGTGCTTTCTATCAGTTCTCAGATTCATGGTATTCTCCAGATTTCTAGACAGAATCCAGGAAGGTGTTTTACTACATACTTATGATACGTAGACATTCTTGGGTTTCCCTTCCAAACCTCTTTGATGGTGATAGGGTTAAAAAAACCCCAAACACCTCTTCAGTGACCTCCAGTTTCATTCACTTCTGTCAGTGCCAAAAGGAAGTCAGCATGAGCATGGTTTTCTTAGCACTTTCAGCCACTGCTCTGAGGCAAGGTGAGTTGGGATGAAGTCCCAGGGAAGAGCATGAATCCTGGAACAGGACTTCACATGACCCAGCCCAAGCATGTCTGTGTTTGGCAGGATGACAGAACAGCTCCTTAAAGAAACTTCCTGCTGGGGAGTGCAGCCTCCATTCTCCACAGCCACACAGCAACTTCTGTCCCATGTGCTTCCTGCAAGCTGTCAAGAAGCAGAAAAAATGTTAAGGCAGAAGTGGGGTGAGCTTCCCAGGCCTCCTCTTCATCTTTTGGGGTTCAGGCTCATCTTGCTTGGTGTGCTGTGCTGGCAGAAGTTCTTTTTTATCCTTCCCACACTGAGTCTATGTAGAGAAGTAACAGTCTGCCAAGTTTGTCTCTTACTCCCTGGTGCTAGCTTCCAGGCAAGCCTGAAATTTGGAGAACAATTAAATAACAATTCCACAGGTAAGTCTTCTCAGAACCAGGACTGTTGCTTGCAGGCCATAAATGTGAAATGTGTGTGTGCAGGCATGGAGCCAGAGTCCCTTGGGTTGACTCCAGGTTGTTTCAGGTACATAGTGACTTCTTCCCCTGTTCTTCCCCACCCATTAATCAGAATACTAAGTCTGAAATATGCTATGTTCTCTAGCAGTAAGAATATGTCATTTGTCTTCTGGTCCTGAGTATAACTCTCACTTCAATGGTGAAGGTATTTTAGCTGTGCTGCAGTCCATAAAACTTTCCAAACAGGTTTTCTTAAGAACTGTAAACCACCTGTCCCTGGTGGGCACTAATACATCAGTTTGTCAGAAACAAAGTCTTGTGCCTAATGTTCCTGCTGTCAATTTATTATATTTTAAAATTAAGACCTCTATTTTCTGTCAAGACAGCCTTAAAACCCACAGGTACTGTCTTTTGCCTAGCAGATGGCTGGCTGTGCCCAGGAAAGATCTCATAAATTTGATATTCCAGCTGAGGCGTTGAGATCTGGTGGCTTTTTTCTCAACCTTTTTTCCCCTGCATGCTACCTTGCACTGCAGGAAAGGACAGGGAATGTCAGAGACCCCCAAGGAGTGGGCAGAATTAACTAAAAATGAAATTTGCAGGACACGGAGGATGTTGTAGCCTATTAAGTGTTACCAGTTTGTGTTCTCCAGAGCAGCTTTGTGTCACCTGACTGAACCTCCTATGTGGGAGGAGCCCACCATGCAATAAAAAAGTGAAGAATGGAAAAATGTTCTTCCCCACACTGTTAGGATGCAGGGGATCAGTGCTCTCTTGTTAGACCTAACTGTTCAGAGCAGAGAAGATGAGTGTGATGTTACATTCTGGCTATCTGAAATGCCATCTGTTGTTCTTAAATGTGGTTTATGGTGATTTTTCCCTACAGTCTGACCTCACAATGGAAAAAATATCTGCACTAGAAAACAGTAAGAACTCTGACTTGGAGAAGAAGGAGGGGAGGATAGATGACTTATTAAGAGTAAGTATTTTAAGTGGGACAAGTTCTAAAAGCTGCTATTTAAAGACACCTAGAATGCATGTAGCAGCCAGGCTGCAAAGCAGGATTTTGTGTACCATTTGTAAAACCAGCACTGGCAAAACAAAACAAATCCAGTCATCCCTTACCTGCACAATAATTGTCTGGCTTGGAGATCTCTGTTGGGGTCTGCTTGATTCCACAGGCAGTGCAGCAGTGACTGTGGAGCTTAAGAGTTCCTGTAGTCAGATGTTTGTGTCCTCAATGTTGGTTTTTTTGATTTGTTGCATGCTTTTTGTGCATTTTGATACATAAAATAACATATTTCTCTTCAGAATTGTTCCCCTCCTCTAAATATTGGGGAGCTGACTCTGCTTTTTGTGTAGTAACACGTTCATAGCCTCTCAGTAGGCTGCAAGGGTGTATTCTGAAATGCTGCAGAGAGTCAGTGACATGTATAGAGGTGAGGAGAATATCCTTTGGTCAAAGCTAAAGAATAAAGCTTCTCTTAACCCATTCAGTTAAAGAGAAATACCTTTAAATTCAATAGCTGGTTTTAATGGAGGAGTTCTAATTGCTTTAACTTTCATCAGCTGGAGCAGCATCTGTTCTGACGTGCTGAAAAGGATTACAAAATATATTGAAAGGAGAAGAAGGAAGGCTGTGTGCCTGGTCTCAGGACCTAAAAGAGCTGAGACAAGCTCTTAGAAACATAGAAGCACATGCAGATTTGTGGAAAACCATCCATGAAGCAGGAAACAATTCTATGTTGGGTTTCTTTTGTTGTTGTTCTCTAATATTTTTCTTTTTTACCCTTGGCTGTTGAATCTGAAGCCAGACTCTTGATTGGAAGAGGGGATGGTAAATTTAATTTTTTATCAATGAAAATGGCAGCACATGAAATCTGGCTGCGTGCTGTGGTGATGTTAAAAAGAGCAGCTGTTACTGGGAGCAGTGCACAGATTATTAGCAGAGCTGATGGATAGTAACTCAAACAAGAATTTAATTGAAAGTACAAAGGGAGTTACTCCATCCTTTTCCTCTGCCAGCGCTGTGGCTACAGAGGGAGGATAGTCCAGGGATGACAAAGCTATTTTGAGGTTTGGTAGCTGTAGCAAAGTCTTAAATGGTTTAAAAACCTCAAATTTCTTTATGCTTGTCATTAGTCTCTTTATACTCGAGTTCCTTATATATAAACCAGGGTGACAGCACTTCCCTGTGCTTGAGGGATATTAAGATTTGAGGGGGTTAAAAATTGAAGAGCCTGACTTAGATGTTTTGATAAGAGGACCTAGGCTTCTTTTCTTACCCTGCTGGTTTGCTTTCTTTAATCCCATGCCTAGAGCTAGCTGGTAAAACTTCTTCCTAGGTGCTGCTTAGTTTGGCTCTGAGTGATTTAAAGTCAAAGGCTTTTTTCTTTTTACTTTTAGGCCAACTGTGATTTGAGAAGGCAGATTGATGAACAACAAAAGATGCTGGAAAAGTACAAGGAGAGGTTGAATAGATGTGTAACCATGAGCAAGAAACTTCTTATAGAAAAGGTGAGCAGGGGCCATTCCACATCTCTGCAGTCACACCTCACCTCCTTGAAAACTTCTCTGTCTTCTTTCAAGCAGTGAAAAGCTGGTTTTATGGCTATCTTGATAAAAGACAACTGGAATTTGGCCTTGAGTTACTTCTCTGCAAATAGGAATGTAGAGCTGAGGCTGAATTGGTTCTGAATATTTTGGGCTGGTTACTTTTCACAGTCTCAAAGAGTGATCTCCCTTACTTGAGTGAAATGGTGAGCAGGCATTACTTGATTTGCAAACTCATAGACCTAAAAAGCAATATTGTCCAGCCCTGGCACTGGGAGAGAAGTATCCCATTGTGCAGTGAAATTGCCAGATACACTCTGTGACATGGGCAGGTGATTTAAACCTTTCCTTCTTTCAGATGGCAAAGCTGGCAGATGATTGCTTTGTGTAACACTCAAAACAACACATTAAAGACACTGGGGAATGTGCCAGGCTGCTGTTTACCAGCATCCAGCCTGCTTCAGTGTTGAAAAGATTGCCAGATATCCTGATGGTTAAACAATGAGGGGGTTTGATTGCTCTTTCACCTGCTGGCTAATTACATCTACTGTTTGTGGGCACTGGATGGGCAAAGCTGCCAAGGTGCTGGCCAGGTACATGCAGTCTGTTTGAGCTGATTTTGTTAGGGAGCTGATAGTCCTTGGCTGAATGAGACTCCCCTTTCTGGGAGGATTTGTAACTCTTGGCCAGGTGTTTCATAGAGCTGGTGTTCAAATAGAATCTAAATCTTAAACCTGACTGACTGAAGCTTTGCTGCTCTCAGCTCAGGCCTTGGAAATTTCCTCTCACCAGAAACACCATGACAGACATCACCAAAAGTTCTTAGGTGACCTAATTGAGATTTTGTCACTTCTAGGAGTGGTGCAAGTCTAGGACTGAGCCAGCTGATTGCTGTCTCTTGGTTTTAACAGTGATTTAAAGTGCATTTTCATCCTTCAATTCATCACTCTCCAGTGAACGAGCCACATACGGAGTGAAGCTACTGGTACAAAGGGATAATCCTACTGCTAGATTGATTTCAACTGATGACAGAATAGGTGAACTGCCTGAGTAGTAACAGGTTAGCAAAGGTGAGGTTGAAATGTCAGAAAGGAGGCAGTCAAACAAATGCCTCTCAGCCCAGTGTGAAGCACCAGCAATAATGGGATCAATTCTTTTCGGAGAAAGCGGCACTGAAACAATGGGAAGTGGGAAGAATTGGGAGTGATTTAAAACACAGCACAGCTGTGTTAAAACACTGATTTAGGTGGTTTATTTTAACTGGTGCTTTGTTTTGTTTTCAGTCAAAACAGGAGAAGATGGCATGCAGAGATAAGAGCATGCAGGATCGATTGAGGTTAGGACACTTCACCACCGTGCGGCATGGGGCATCTTTCACCGAGCAGTGGACAGATGGCTATGCCTTCCAGAACCTCATCAAGTGAGGATCTCTCTACCTTCAGAGGCAGAAAATGGCAAAACTAAGCAGTTGTGTCTGATGGTTTGCATGTCAAAATGGGAGAGTGGTGTGACTGGTGGGTGAAAGGATCAGCTAGGAACTCACACTGAGGATGGGGAGCATTTTCACATGGAAGTGAGGAATATGTTTCCACTAAAACCTCCAGAGACTTGAAACTGGAATCAAATTGTTTGAGTTGGCCTCTGGGCTGGGTTGATATTCTGCTCAGTGCACCTAGCTGGCTGTGCTGGGGAAGAGTGGACCAGTATCTTGCATCTATCATGAGTCAATCAAATTCATTTGCATACTTGCATGTATTAGTCAAGGCTAATTAGTGCCTTTTTTTTTTTTTTTTTAAATAGTAAGTAGAGAAACTTGAAAGAGAAAATCTATACTATTTAACTTTTTTTTTGCCTCCTGGTAACAGTGATCAAAGGGGCTGCAGAAACCTGGCAATGAAGATCAGAGACCCTTTTATGCAGGGTGTTAATGGAAATATCCAGTAAATTCCCACCTGGCCTAGACCTTTAAGTAGGACTTGGCAAATTAATTGCATTAGCACTATGTGTGATCTTTTAAAATGATACAACTTCTCTGTAGCCAGATAGGGAGGTGTAGCTCATGTTAGGTGCAGATTAAGGACTTTGTAATTCCTCCTTATATGTGCAGCAAGACATAAAAAAATACTTGTGCAATATTTACCTGCAGCCTCAGTCTCTTCTAAAAAGTAAATTAAGTATGTAAATGCTCAAGTCGTTTAGACCCGAAATTTCAAGGGTGCTTTTATCACTGTAAAATGTTTTGAGATAATCTTTTTATCTTGGAGGAGAGACTGTTTCCTTAGTGAAATTTGGAATGATGTTGGTTATATTTCAGAGAACCAGGGCTGGTTTAACTGTACCCTTGAAGCATAAGGGTACTTTCTCAGACAGTGTCAGACTTCAGGAATAGTTTGAACAGGAGAGTCTGAGCTTTAGAACAGAGCCTTCTAGGAAAAAGTGTGTGGAAACTTAGTGACTTATCATTGATCCCTGGGTTTTCCCTGAGGTTAGCAACTAGCATGAATAAAACCTTTCACTTACTGAAGGGTTTCTGTGGGCCAGGAAAAGAATCTCCTTTTTATATAAAAATATGTTTAAGCAACCTGAGTCATAATGTTTGGCACATCCCCCTTTTTCTCTAGAAAAATATTTTGCTCCTAATCTTCAAAGTACAACTTGAAATTCAGTGCTCCAGTTAAGAGCAGACACTGAAGACAACCGGGTCCATACCACCGGTTATCTGCTTCATGTATTTGTTTGGTTTTGTTTTTTTTTTTTTTCCACTTCTTTCCAGGCAACAAGAAAGGATAAATTCCCAACGGGAAGAAATAGAAAGACAACGAAAAATGTTAGCAAAAAGGAAGCCCCCTGCAATGGGACAAACCCCTCCAGCCAGCAACGAGCAGAAGCAGCGCAAGAACAAGACCAATGGAGCAGAAAATGAAACGTAGGTTGAGTGGCCTTGGTGGGGCTCTGCAGAGCTGGGTGCTTTGATTAGAGCAGAAAATCTCTACTGGGAAGTGGAATCTTGCCCTTGCCTCCAGGCTTCACTCCATGCACAAAATGAATATTGTGGAATTAGCCTGGCATTCGGCAACATCTGGCTGCAGTTCTAAATAGTTTTCATTGGAGTAAAACAAGGAGGATTGCTGAATCCAGACTTTGTATGAGCTGAACTTTTTTTTTTTTCTTTTTTTTTCAAATGCAGTGATTTTTCCAGTATTTCTCTTGAGTCAAGTTTGAAAAGTGGTGTCTTTTTCCTCAGTGTTGGAACCTCAGAATTGATTTTGGTATCACTGCGTGCTACATGGTGTTTTTTTTAAGTTAAAAAAAAATTGTACACATCTAGAAGCCTTTATTTCCATGTGCTTTCTGGTGAGGCTTTTCAAGCAATTAATGAAGTATACTGAAGGAAAAATATGTTCTCTCTAAAGACAGTTCATTAAGCACTGACTTGTATCTCCAGAGCAGCCATCGGCATTCAGGGAAGTTGAAAGGTGGTTGAAGTGCTTCCCTTCCTTCCTACAGAAGGTTTTCTTTTCTTCTGTACCTCTTTTGAAGTTCCTGATACTCTTAAGAGTCCCCATGTTTTCAGAGGAAGGCTGTGGGCTGTGTCTCACAAGAAATTTAGAAGATTATTCTTTTGGAAGTTTTTTGCAAGTTGGAAATATTTTAGGTTGGAGACTTTCCCCTGCTTTCTACCACTTTTTCTTTACAGTTTTTATTTTGTTGCTGTTGGCTAATGCCATAACTCTCAGTGACACTTTTCTTCTTGCTCTGTGAAATCTCCTGGGCATAACTTGACCACGGAGTTCCTGGAGCCCTTTGAATTCTTGAGCTTTCTAAGTGCATGCAAAGCCAAAGCTCCCACTGCCTTTTGCACTCAAAGCAGAGATGGCACATGCCTGGGTGAATCAAACTGCTCAGGGTGCTCCCCAGTAGGGTGCTGGTGCCTTCTGCAAGTAACTAACTTGAACTACAGGCATTTACCCTTTTTCTTCCTTGCTGGTTTATTATTCTTCACTGATATATTTCAGGGGTTTTATCTTTGTGGCTCAGAAGAGCTTCTTGTGGCATTCTTGATAAAAGCTGCTTGCCAGTGTATGGATGTGGTTCATGGAGAGGGTTTTAGCTTAGGAAAACACAGTTTTTGCAAGTCAGCAAAAGCAACTGTACTGCCTGACTACTTGCTTAATCAGTAGTTAGCCTGTAAATGCATGTTTTTGGACCAGTGTGGATCCAGGTACAAAATGTTCTGATGTCTAGGGGGAGGATTTTCCTGTGGAAAGAAAGAGGCAAGTTGAATATAAATGTTTTTGAAAGTTGAATGAGAAGCAGACAGCCAAACTCCTTCGTTGATTTTTAAATTATTTTTTTTGCCTTCCTCTTTTGTTCATGGCTGTAGCTGTGTCTGAAAAAGGAGAGGAAGGTCCCGTGATGCAAATTGAAACATGTGCTCTGCTGAAACTCCTTTCTAGCCTGTGAATGAGAAAAAGCTTTTCATTCACGAAGATTGATCTGCTGGGGCTTTTTGAGGTTGGTTAGGGCAGCTGGGGCAACCTGGGAGTCTTCAGCTGTGCTAGAAGTAGTGTACTTCAAGCATGTTTCTGTAAAACAGGGCAGTGTTTGTCTTAGAGCCCCCTTGATTTTTGGAAGGCTTGCTGCCAACAGGCAGCTATTTTGGGCAGTGTTAGCCTGGTGGTACTCATTACATCTCTTGCTTCATGAGCAGCCTGTTGGGGTGTAGGTCTGTATATCATTTGTGCACAAGAACATGAGGAGAGCTTGGTACTGGTTTATTCAGGTGTCTTTTTATTCCTTATCCAATGACACCAACCAAAGATCAAAACTTTCCTTATACAATGACACCAACCAAAGACCAAAACTTTCCAGACAGTCTTTTAGATGAGCTGAATCTGATTTAAAAGTCAGACTGTTGCTGGGAGAAGTGTGTGAATTAATCTGCTTTCCTGTGAGAGGAGACAACATGTCAACATTTCTGGGACTGGCTGTGGTTTGTATGTGTCTTTAGTTTGCAATAAGCAGTTCCTTCTGGTCAAGATCCTTTCAAAAGGAACTTGGCTTGGGAGTTTGGGGTTAAATTGATCAGCTAACAGTCTCTGCATTGTTAACAGCAGAGAGAAGTTGGGGCATTTCAAGAGGAACACTTAATCAGCTGGTGATTGCCTCCTCTCAATTTACTGCCCAGTGAGCCAGGGTCCTGCTGGCTGCAGGACTCCATCCCCTCTTCATCCTCGTTGTGGTTTTGCTGCTGTGGAGATCTCATAGAGAAACCTTTGTACTAAGTACCATGCAGAGCAGAGCTGCTGCAAGAGGAATCCTCCTGGGATATGCTTGGAAGTCTGTTTGGGTTCCAAAAATGTATTTATGTGCTGTCACATGTATCTCTTGTTTACAAAGTCAATCGATGCAGTTGATAGGAGCATTGTAACTTAATGTTCACATGTGATGCTTTTTCCAAAGTCCTTGTTGGTAGTAGTGAGAAAGCCAGTAAAATGATTCATCTTTCTAACCTTAAAGATCTCAGCACATGGTTTTTGCTAGTGGTGGGATCTGTCACTATTTTAGTGGAAGGCTGTGCTTTCTCTCTGTCCCATGTGGCACACTGGCTCATAAAAGACATTGAAAAAGTTCTGAAAAAATGTTTTGATCAGACAGCAAGGATGGAAACTTTGCACATCACTTATCATCAATAAAATCCCCTTATCCCACTGCTGCTTCTAACTCTGCATGAAGTCAAAGAGAGGGTAATATGGATTAAAGTTCCCAAGGTTTCCCTGAAAGCCTATGCTCAGAGCCTGAGGAACAAGTTCTGTATCCCAGATCATTCCTCTGTTTGCAGTAGCTCTGTGGCCAGGGGCAGTGCTGGTCCCAGACTGAATGCTGGGTTGAAAAACTGGGTTTTGCTGGGTTTTGCTATTACAAAGCAAAATATAAACATGAATTAGTAAAGGAAACTTCAAATAGGAAAATAATATTTAGAATATTTGTGCTTCAGTGGTCTGTATTTAGATAAGGGCTTAACTTTCTTTGTTAAAAAAATCTACCTTTCACTAGCCTGACCAGGTATATTAGGGGCTTGGATTTGAAATTAATATCTGCTTTATCAAGATTTAAGCTTCAGCTCTGATTTCAATTGACTGTAAGGAAAATCAATACATTGCAGAGTATACCTTAAAAACTTCCTGCCAGCTGTTGACACACTGCACAGCTGTCACTCCCCCTGCTGATGGGTGTTTTCCAGACAGTTTCTTTTATCCCCTCCACTAAACTTTAATGCTCTGGATCTGTCTGTTCTCTGCAGGTTAACGTTAGCAGAATACCACGAACAGGAAGAAATTTTCAAACTCCGACTAGGTCATCTTAAAAAGGTAAGAACTGCAGAAAAGGTTGGTGAGTAGGCAAGTGTTTCATTTGGTGATCTCTGAACAACAGCATTTCTCTTGTTGAGGTCACTAGAGTTTGATAATTCAAAGGGTTTTGTCACTTGAAGGGGATGGGCAGGGTTTTGTAATAATATTTTTGTAATAATGATTTTAGGCAGGGAGTTGCATTTATATTCTATTATTAATAATGATTTTAGGAAGGAAGTTGCACTCTTCTGGTGCATCTTACTCTGTCACTGTGACCTGCCTGGTGCTGTTGTCTCTGTGTCTAATGTGGGGAAACACAGAGGGACAGACCAAGGGAAGGCACTTGTAGGAATGCAACAAAAACTACAACCATTGTTGACTTTCCCATTTCTTTACCAGCACTATGGAATAACCAGCACTCTCAGTGACCATCCAATAAACTCTCTTGGCGTTTTGGAACTAGTGCAGTTTAGGTAGTTGTAATGCATGTTATGTTGTAATTTAGGTATGTTGTAATGGATTCACATATATTGGTTTCACTAAGGACTGTACCTGCAAGTGAGGTTTATATTTCAATATGTTTATTAACTTTGAAGCAATTGCAATAACCTATCAATAAGTTTTCTGAGACACTTGGTAAAGTACTGGAAGAAAATAATAGTTGTCTTCTGCCATTCCCTGATTAATTGTGAGGTCTACTAAGGCCTAAAAGAGTTTCCTTTCATATATGAACCAAAGAGGAAGTGTGCAAATGTGTTGCTGGAGTCTTCCTTTCTCATCTTATGCCTGAGCTCTGTTTCCTGCAACCTTGACAGACAAGTGGAATGCAAGGCCTCATTAATGCTGCTGTACACCTTGTTATTTTCAGTGGTGAGAAGTTAAATGTCCACATGGAATCTCCTGGCACTCTGCCCATAATGTTTTATTGACATGTGACCACAGATAAGTGATAGGGACAGGAGGATGCTGGAGGCATCCTTGCTCTGCAGCTTCTGCATTGCTGGAAGGGATTAATTGCAGCTCCAACTGTGCTGGCATGTAGTGTGCAACCCTGGAGCAGAGGAATTCCTGTGGAAATGGACCTTAGTGGAAAATGAAGTCATGTTCTGGGATCGTGGCATTGTCTGAAACTCTGCTTATCCTTCTCCACTTTTGGAAACTGGCTTATTCTTTATGCCTAAAAATAGAACAAGTTGAGAAGGGAAGGGAACAGTCACAAGACAAATGGGTAACTCTGTCCCTTGAGTCACAAATGCCAAATAATACTGCTCAAGGAGCACATTTTAATTGAGGTTTACAACCTTGGCCACTGTGTCATGTTTGAGGGCAGGAGAACTTCCAGCTCCAGCAGCAGCACATCAGAACTCACACATGGCACAGAGTTACACTCTGAACTCTGCTAACAGGACCCAGTGTTGTCCTTTCACATTCTCCAGACTCTGGATGCTGCCCCATCCAGCATCCCTCTTCCATACTTCCTTTTGGCCCAGCAGAAACTCAGGTCCTGCAGAAACATCTGCCTAGCATTTAATCAGGGGAGGAGCAGGACCTGAGCTACAGCACTTCTTAATTACAGAAAGTCTTAAAAACAAGGTGTAAAGCTATGCCTGCTCCTGTCTGGGTGTAGGTGTAAACAAAACTGCCCAGTTTTCATTCCTGCCACCTTCTACCTGACTATTAGTTGACTGTGACCATCTCTCTAATCTCACAAACAAGTTGTTTACCAATAACTACTTTACAAGTAGAATTAAATTCATGTTTCTTTAAATCAGGCTGACATGCTGACTCCTTTTGGTTTTTCTCTTGTGCAGGAAGAAGCAGAGATCCAAGCAGAGCTGGAAAGGCTAGAGAGGGTTAGAAATCTACATATCAGGGAATTGAAAAGGATACACAATGAAGATAATTCACAGTAAGCACATGGGGTTCAGGGACAAAAATGTGTAAAAAAAAAAAAAAAATTCTCTTCATAATTGGAAACACTTGGATCTTTTCATTTAACTTGGGGTTACAACTAAATATGTCACTTGTCTGAGGGGTAACATGGTGATATAACTTGAAGTTATTGTAAGAAAGACTTCCGAGTGCACTGAGGTATTATTCTATGTTTTTTTATCAGTGCAAAATGATCAGATAATCTCAACTCTCTGTCGTTACCACAGTTTCAGTATTTCCCTGTCTTAACATCATAATGTTATTCCTAAGATCTGTAGTAGCTGGAATTTATTGTGCAGTAGGTTGCATGATTTCTCTCAGTGCTTTTAAACTCTGCCTTTCCCTCCAGATTTAAAGACCACCCAACACTAAATGATAGATATTTGTTGCTACATCTTCTGGGTAGAGGCGGCTTCAGTGAAGTATATAAGGTAAATTTGAAGTGGCAGTCTGTGGTGTAATCTGAATCTGCAGTGAAATATTGCAGTAAGCAGAATTTTTACACTTGTTTTCTCAATGGTGTGTGTGGTTGTGGAGGGAAGAAGGGAGGACAAAGCACATGTTGCAGCTGGCTTGCATTAGGCTGGAGATTTGTAGGTTCTGCCCATGTCCTCAGGGGTCAGGTTTTGTGCAAATGTGTGCTTAAAATATGTTGCACCAGATCTGCAAGTTTTTTATCAGGACAGAGAAGCAAACCACTTGTTTCTTCAAGTGCTACACACAAATATCTTAAGTAGCAAAACTGTAGTAAATATGGCACAGCAAGTCTGAGCATCACTGTAAGTAAGAGAAAGTAATTCCAAGAAAAAGAGCAAAGCCTTCATTTCCTAGGGTTAGAAGATGCTTTTTTTTTTTTTTTTTTTTTTTTTTTTTTTTTTTTTTTTTTTCTTCATTTTATGCTCTGAAGTAGCAGACTGGGTGTGTGTGTAGTTTTGGGACTTCTCGAAACTGAGGATTACTTTTTTGTCAGCACTCTTGCCTGGTCAAGATGTGTGATACTTTGATGCTTGCTATTTGACTGCTGTACTTAAATCCTTTCCAGTTCTAAATATTTCCCTATCTGTACCCAGTAGTTTTTAGTTCATGTTGAACCTGGCTAGAATGAAAATAGCTGTGCGAATGCAAATATTGGGACCTTCACAGTGATTTATAATTTTGATGCAGCACAACAGATACCTAAACTAAGGTGGGGGTGGGATGGGGGCTGGACTGCTCAGGTAGTGAAAAAAAAAAGTGTGATCTGCATGTAAGTTCCCTGAATTGCACTTTGGAGGTTTTGCTAAGTACAAAGCTTTGGCTCCACAGATGAAAGCAAGAGGGGATGAATGCTTAGGAGTTGCACTCTGTTATTAAAATAAAGAAATGCTCAGCCTTTCTTCTCCAGGGTCTTGGCTAATGAATTAATCATTAGGAGTTCAGTGTGCAACTTTTGAGATGGACACAGTTTGTCCTTATCTGCTTGCATTAAGATTTTGCCACATCCTATAAATTATTACCTGCTGCTGCTCTCAGACAAGGTAAAAGATTTCTGCATTTCTTTGAGAGCACAATTGCAGTGGTTCATTCCTTAAAGACTACCTAAACAGCAAGAAACTATTAAGGGTTGGAGGGCAAAATGCAGCACAGGATTTACACAGTTCTGCTATTGAATTCTCTGGCTTCTAAATAAACTGAAACATTAAGCTCCAAAATGGAGAACTGTGCAACCAGTATGAAACAAATTATTGAAAATCATCTGTATGGTTTGGATTTTTTTTTTTTTCACTGAGAGTAGAAAATAATTTGGGAATGAATAATGACAGGGTCTTTCCCAGGGTGATTAACTAGATTTTGGTAATTTGGTCTTTCTGAGCTCACTGTAGCTCTGATGGTAAAATGTCAAACTTCATGCAGGATTTCTTACAGCCTGTGGGGAAGGTCAGATCAAAGCCCAGAATATTCAGTTGTTTTCAGAGTTGCTTGGTTTCATTAGTGAATTTAATTACATCAAAATGTGGGCTTGCTCTTCACTCACTATATTGTAATGCTTATTTCCTGGGTGGGGATATTGGTTTGTTAGAGCTTGTCTGCTTTTGCAGTATTAACTGGAAGTTGTGATTCCTAGTGATTTTCAGCTCTTCTCTCTGCAGGCATTTGATTTAACAGAACAAAGATATGTAGCTGTGAAAATCCACCAGTTAAATAAAAACTGGAGGGATGAGAAAAAAGAAAACTATCACAAGTAAGTAAGTCTGGAAAGCAAGCAGCCATGTTCCCCATTGCCTCCTGTAATGGCTTAGTCAGTGCCTTGGATAGTTTTTGTGTGTGCATATTTTTTTGCCTCTGCTTTGCCACATTTCCAAAGCCACTCTGCAGCCCAGTAGCTACTTGCAAAATTTGTGGTCAGCTTAGAAATGTTTTAAACATGCACACCCACAGGTTTGGATAAGCACTGTGGCACAAGGTTTTAAAGCCTTGGAAGTGGCTTCTCCCCTCTGGCATGGCTTAAGCTCTGCTTTTGGAGGAAACAGGTTTTTGTGCCCCTCTTTCAGGTACTGTTCCTGAAAGCCTTCCCCTTGTTTCCTACAATACTTAATGCTTTCACAGATGATTAGGACTATGGCAGGGCCTAGGAGGGGAGGTACAGGAAACCTTTTGGTGTTGGCAACACTTGCTCTGGGTTAGATAAGTTCTGCTGTGTGGCAGCCAAGCCTTCTCCACAGAGCTTCAAAGATAAAAAGGGATTTTAATTCCCCAACGAGTCACTGGGACAAACTAAACTGAATTTGAAGCTTGGAAGTTGAGCGTCACTGAATTTTTCTCGAACTTTCTGATTTTTGTATTCAGCTATCTTGGACCTCTTAATGATTTATTCTGAGGTTATTTTGTTTTGGCAAGCAGTACCCTCAGTCAAGATCAGTTATTTTGTAGTAATGCCAGCATTTGAGATGCACTCAGATTCTGTGGTTCTCCAGAACTGTTCTGCACAGTTTTCATGCCTTTCCTTAAGCTGTCTGAACAATGTGCACGGGTCTGATTGAAGTTGGGACTGCTGTGGGTTCACTATCTGCCCAACTTAGAATTAAGTCACTTGTATGACTAATGCTCAGACTTTCCTATTTTCAGACATGCATGTAGGGAGTACAGAATTCACAAAGAACTGGATCATCCTCGAATAGTTAAGCTCTATGACTACTTTTCACTGGATACTGACTCGTAAGTTGCTCTTTGATTTGACCATTTCACTAGGGAAAAAAAAAAAAAAAAAAAAGGGTATTTGGGCTCTTAAAACCTTCCAGGAGAACCCAGAGAAATGTCCACAGAAATGCTGCAGGTTATCTGAGGCAGCTGCAACATCCATTGGTGTTCAAGACAGCTGCCAAAGCAGTGTGCTGCATTATGAAAATTCTCTGATTCTGTGGCAGTTGTCCTGCTTTACTCACTTGTTAGCTGGGCAAATGCCCCAGGTGGTAGAGCTTTCTGCCTCAGGATCTTAATGGGGCGGGTTCTCTGAGCTTTGGACTGTTGAGCACTGAGGATTACTGTGCTCCTGGGCCCTTCATTTGAGAAAGGGATTAAGAAGCTGGAGGCTTCTTCATTTAATATATTGACCAAATGGGGCTTCCAGATAAGGAATAGCCAAGTTTTTTGTTTTCTCTCATGTGCCTTAATTACAACAACTGTTTTTTTGCCTTCAGGTTTTGTACAGTGTTAGAATACTGTGAGGGGAATGATCTGGATTTCTACCTGAAACAACACAAGTTAATGTCAGAGAAAGAGGCACGATCCATTATCATGCAGATTGTGAATGCTTTAAAATACCTAAATGAAATCAAACCTCCCATCATACACTATGACCTTAAACCAGGTATGCTGTGCTGCTAGCTGATGTGCTTATGGATGCTAACAGAAGGTAATGGGTTACAAGAAGCATGGGGAAGTTTACTTGGGTCAGGCAGCAAGAAAGGAGACAGAGCTGTCTGGGAAAACTTCACTTACAAGAAGAAAAAAAACCCTCAAATGCATAGGTCGTGCTGTGAAAAGGGTATTGTCTCCCAGAATTGCAACACAAACCAAGGAAGTAACATTCCAGAAAAAGTAGCTTCCCTTGCTCAGAAGGAGTCCTTGACCCACCAAGTGGCTGTGTTTGGTTTCTTAATGTTCTGCTTCTTTTCTGCTGTTGAGCTTCTGTTATTGCTTCATCAGGGTTCCCATAATTACTGCTGTCTTTCATGTTCCCATTCTTCTGGCTTATTCTTTTCTGTAATCATCTGCCTGAAAATTGGGTGGCAGAAGCTAACTGGGCAGTGGTTGTTTTTTCTTCTCATGTGGCAGGTCCCAAAGCTGAGGCCAGAACAACTGCTTAGGTCTGCCTTGGAATTCAGTAGCATCTCCCATGGAGAAAGCCCTCTCCAGATGTTGCAGATTTCCCTGGGTTGTTGCACAGAGTCACCAGGGGCTAAATGGAATCACTCCAGTGCAGGGTGATACATTCTGCCTCCAGAGCTTTTTCCTTGTCCAGTAAAGCTCAGGCACCTCTTCCAGCAGTTATCCCTGGCTCCTCTCCCTTTCCTGGTGACACTTCATCAGCATTGTGTAACTGCTGTGTGATGTGGTTTTATTGCATCAGGATGAGGAATCTGGACAGGAGGTGGTGCTCTTGCTCCAGCTCTACTGACCCTGTTTCTTTCCTCCAGCTGCCAACTGGTTGTGTTGTCTGAGCTCTGTCTGCAGTTGGCTGAAGCTGTGATTCAGCCACTGCCATCACAAACCATTCTGCTGCTTTATTGCAGACTTCGGAGCAAACCAGTGATAATCTGACTTCTTGATCCTTAGTGGGTTTGTAAAAGACTCCTGTCTAAGCACTAATTGTCCTTTTAGAGCTTAGAAAGCCACTGGGGAACACTGCCAGCAAGGAGGGAGTTTCTGGCTTGTTGAGAGGCCAGGGCAAGTCAGGACTTCTGGACAGACTGAGTCATAACTGTGGATGTGTACTTCTCTCCTTAATCCTCTTTTTTGACCTGCCCTTCCAAGGAGACCTTTGGGAGGGGTCAAAAAGCATGAGCATCAGGCTCCTTTGGCTACTAGGGCTTGGACTCAGGAGGCTTCAAGTAATGTCAGGCCACTGGGTCATTCAAGGATGGGTAGATGAGTTCTAGCACTAGTTTTATTCTTTTTTTTTTTTTTTTCCTGCTAGACTTGTACCCTAAGGGGCTGTTTCTTCCCTCTGTCTAGGTAACATTCTTCTAGTCAATGGTACTGCATGTGGAGAGATAAAAATCACAGATTTTGGACTTTCCAAAATCATGGATGATGACAGCTACAACTCTGTTGATGGCATGGAACTGACATCTCAGGGGGCTGGTACTTACTGGTAAGCATTGCCTGGGGCACTTGCAAGTTACAGATCAAGAAGAGTTTACACACAGCTCTGGATTGATGTCAGCTCTGTCTGTGGCAGCTTCCAGACAGTGAAAGTTTGAGACCCTGGAAACTGCTCTTGTCACACAGCTCCTTTGAGACTGGCAGTTTTTTACTTTTCAGAGGGTTAGGGTTTGTATGTTTGCAAACCCAAAGGGCCTGGTGCAAAACCACTCATGTTGTTGAGATAGCGAGCTCTGGAGTGGGACTTGGCTGCTATTTCACAGGCCATAATGGCACTGTCTAACACTGCAAGCAAACAGGAGAATACCATTACATATTTGGCAGTTCAGGTACATCAGAAAGATGGAAAAAAGCATTTCAGTGAAATAAGGAGGGTGAAAAGCCATGGTTAACTCTCAGGAAAGATGTAAATCTCACAGTGCTGTCTCTAATCAGAGCTTCATTTTCAAGTGCCACATGAAAGATGTTTTCAGTATCTTCCTTGTTGTCACTGTGTCACCCATGGCTGAGAGCAATGCAGAGTGCCACTGAGTGTGATTTTGAGATATTGCCCAAACTGTAGACTGTCACTATGGGCAACAGTTGCACAGGAACATTTGTTGAGGCATTCTGTGTCATCAGAGTTTTGTTCTGTTCCTAAAAATGAAACTAGCACTAGTTTGAATGAGGCTGAATGTCTTTCTAGGACATGCCATCTGGGTTTGTATTTCTAGAAATATGTCTTTTGGCTGTGTCTCTCTATTGTGGAATTGTTGGCCAAGGTCTTTTAACAAAAAATACCCGTTCTGAAGATAAAAGAAGATGGGATTATTTTATGTGCTCTGGTAAAAAAAAAAAAAAATTGACTGTGCTCACTACCTCAGACCCTGAATGTCTGGAGACTCCTTGGCATCATTGTTCCCAGAACTGAAAATCTTGGACCAAAGATGCCCAGGAATGGAATAGGGTCCTTTTGAGTACCACACCAGTATCTGATCACAGAAGTTTGTTCCTTCCTTTCAAAGAAAAATGATTGAAAGCATTTGAGAGGCTGCTCATAACCTGTTGTCACTTCCTTCCAATCAGGTATTTACCACCAGAATGTTTTGTGGTTGGGAAAGAACCTCCAAAGATTTCAAATAAAGTTGATGTCTGGTCAGTGGGAGTCATTTTCTATCAGTGTCTCTACGGCAGAAAGGTAAGAAGACATTTTTTACTCCTTTCCTAGTGATTATTCACAAACCTTTTAGGAAGCAGCCCTGGTTTCTGCTTCCTTCTCTTTAGGCTTAGAATATGCTTCCACCTCAGTTCTAAGGCAGAGTGTGTTTAGCTCCACATAACACTTCTTTAGGAGCAGTGTTCTTCAGAAATCTCCTCTGGGCATGTCCCCACTGAGGCCATTATGGGCAGGAGAAGTGGATTGTTCAGGAATTCTTGGTCTGGCATCTTTCTGTGATGCTTTCAGTGCACCAAGTCTTTGTCAAACCTGATGCTGCTTGATGACTGCAAGTGTATTAGAGAAGGAAAAAAAAAAAAAAAAGTAGGTTGAAAGACCTGCTCTAGAAGTTTATAGGATTTTTTTTGGAAGGAGAGAGTCTGGTGATTTGTCCTGAGGAAAGGTAATTTATTTTATGACAGCAGAAAAAATGGGTTGGGACAGGAAGAGGATTCCATCAGTTCTTGTTTGGTGCTTGGTAACCATGTGTTGTGGAAGCCTGGGCTGACAGACACATGGTGTTGCTCAGAGTTGTCAGTCAGATAAATGGTGGAATCAGCCCAACAGATTGAAGTGGGTGAAGCTCCTGTCAAGCTAGAGGGATGCAGCCCCTCTTGCACATGCTTAAGCTGAGGTCTGGAAGCAGGTAGAGGATTCCTCCATTTTTGAGCTGGAAACACTCCAGATAAGTTCCAGCTTGCTCCCTTTTTTTCAGTTTAAACATGGGAGCAATGTGTCCTGTTCATCTGTCTGGAATCTGAAGCACCTTCCCAACATTCACAGGCTCCTTGCCCAGAAGTGCCAAGTGATGATAAACAGTAGTGTCAGGGGATTTTTGAGGCCTGTCATCAACCTTTAACAACTGTCTTCCATTTGTTTTGGTAGCCCTTTGGTCACAACCAGTCGCAACAAGATATTCTGCAGGAGAACACAATTCTGAAAGCTACCGAGGTGCAGTTCCCTCCAAAGCCAGTAGTCACACCAGAAGCAAAGGTAAATAAATCTACAGAAGGGTTGGACCAGATGATCCTTGAGATCCCTTCCAACCTGACATTTTATGATCCTTGTAGAGGGTTTGCTCATGCTGCTTGTCAATTGCTGGTAGGTTCTGGCAGTTCCTTCTTGATTTCCTTCAAACCATCAAGAGTTCTGTGTCTCCTGCAGAGTGGTCAGTGGCTTTGGGTGGTGCTTTTCAGGATGGAGCAGAGTGCAGTGTCTGCTTCTGCCCATGCCTTCTTCTGCTCAAAGATGAGCTCCTGGCATCAGAGCTGAGCCTTGGCCACTGGGGAAGGGATTTCAGCATTGGGGTTGTCACGTTTCCCCAGCATCTAAAGAAAGCTATGAAAGAAAGCTCTCAAAGCAAGCTGCTTTTTGCTGCCCCTCTACTAAATCTCTTTTTTCCTCTGGGCTCTCTGCAGGCATTTATCAGACGTTGCTTGGCCTACCGAAAGGAGGATCGGATAGATGTCCAGCAGCTGGCCTGTGACCCCTACCTACTGCCTCACATCCGTAAATCTGTATCCACCAGCAGCCCAGCTGGAGCTGCAATTGCATCAACCTCTGGCTCATCCAATAACAGCTCTTCAAACTGAGACACAGTAATAGGCCAAAAAAACCCCACAAAAAACTGCTGGAGAAACCGGCAAAAAGACTTTGAGAAACGGCTTCGGAATAAGAGGAATCCACAAGGGTCTCAAGAAACCTGTACCAGGTGCTTTTTTTTTTTCTCTTGCTTTTTTCCATCCATAGAGCATGACAACATCAACTTTCATCAAGAAAACCTTCAGCATCTAGGCCAAGCCACGTGGTGGCTTGAGGTTTATCCAGTCAATGACCACGAAAGGGTGGCTGCTCTGAGCAAGGAGGGGAAACTCAAGAAAATACAAAAAGACACGGTTCCATGTACTGTGAACTTCTGAACATGCAGCCTTGGGGAATCCAGGACGCCGTGTGTGCTTCATATGAAGAATGTGGACTTGGGAAAAAGACTGGGCTAGTCCAGTGTTGATATTTAAACATTGTTCTTTTTCTTTTAATAAAGTTTAGGTAACATCTCCTGAAAAGCTCGAAGCACCAAGGTTCAGCTGGGGATGGTATATGACTCTTTGCCCTTTGGAGGGGAAAAAAGTTGATCCTGCCTGTTCATGGCACTAGAGTTAGTGTTTTACCCCTAATTAATTTCAGTTTTTTAAAAATAACAATTTTTTGGAAGAAAACAGTTTTCTGGTCTCAAAGCGAAACCCATATTAGCAGGTTGATGGCAGTGTCCATTCTGGGGATGGTGCAGCTTGCTGCTCTCTTGAGGTGGCCTCTGAGGAGGAATTCACCTTCTCAGGAGGGCAGTGAAGCCCATGGGAGAACAGGGGTAGATCTCCTGTGATCTGAGGGGATCACAGCTCAGGCTGCCACGAGGTATTTCAGCTGCTGCTTCCTACTTCTCGCAACGGTTGCACCTTTTTAATTTATTGGGAGGGCTGTTCTTTTTGAAGACACACCCTGACATGCTCACCCCATGCTCTCTGCTCTCCTGAGCATGATCTCTGCTGGCTGGTGAAAAGGCAGGCAGTGAAGAGGAAAGAATGGGAGCACAGCTTCAGGTGTGCTCTGTGCTCATGCTCTACTGTACAGATCTTGTTCGTGTTATGAAAAATCCAAAGCTTGAAGACTTTGTCTGCTCTTCTCACTTAGGTGACTTGGCAGCAAAGCTTCCTCTCTCTCTCTTAACACTTTCCTTTGAAAACTTTAACTTTCCTAACTTGCTGCCATCACTGCATCTGATTTCAGATGAGAGGGAATGAGGTAATATTCTAGAAGGGAGCAAATACCCTAATTATTTTTTTTTTCTCCCTTCTGTAATCTGCCTGGAGGGCTCTTACACCTTCAGCTGGAGTCTGCCTGCTGTGAAATGCAAACCTCTTGTCCCCTCTCTGCTGCTTTTTCCCCCCTGTTGAAGGAAGACTGAAAACACACACAAGAAGCACAGCACTTGAACATGTGGCAGCCAGGTTGGAGTGCTCCTAACATGTGGCAGGAGTTCATAGCCAGAAATATTTAAAGATGCAGTGTTCAAGAGCAAGGTTTGTCTCAGGAGGGAGCTGAGCAGTCCACCGTTACTATTCAGGGTGCTGTTTAAAAAACAGATTACCCTGTGCACACTTCCTGAGCCAATCCCCAGACCACCATGGCATGAACTGTCCTCTGAGTGGTACCTCCAGGGCTGTTCCCTCTGCTCTGGCAGTCTTGGAGCTGTTTTGGGGCATTCTCCTGGCAATCCACCTCCTCTGTCACCCGTTTTCAGACTTCTTGTCTGCTTTCTTGTAAGCATTCGTCTGCAAATATTACGCTTGAACCTGATCAGGAGCTTTATGGTCAACTGTAAAATGGAGGAACCTGTTGAAATTAAGCAATGGTGGGGAGAGCTCTGCTGCTTTCATTTTTATTGCTATTTTTGTAGTGACTTTTGAGCTTTTAATTGGACGTGTTGACTTGCAGCCACATTAAGGTGGTCTCTAAGCTCTGGTGTTTGAAAACAAAGAAATAACTGCATCTTTAAATCTTCAGCCATCATTTCTTAACCCTTTCCATTCCTGCTCCTCTATTCCAGAAGGTAACTCTTTAGCAAGCAGCACTTTGACAGGTCTGCTCAGCCTCTGTCAGGCAAAATCAGGGCTGATGCTTCATCCCATTTGCTGAAACAGATGATTTGATGTCTGTCCACATCAGGGAGAATTCTAAAAGGGTTTTTTAGTTTTCTGGTCCCATTGTTTCTTGGCCATACGGTGTGTGCTATCTCTGTGGGTGTGATTAGTTTTGTGTCAGATGCATTTATTCCTGCTGTGCAACACCCATCCAGGGGCCTGGGGACAGCACTGGCCTTTCCTGGGGCTGACAGCAGTGAAGAACCCTGGTAGGATTCTGGCTGTGATACCTACCTGGTTAATATGGGTTTCACTTCCAATAACAGACCTTATTGCCACACTGTTCATTTACTTAAAGAAAAGTGTATGAAGAATTTGTAACTTAAACCAGGCCAGACTGTTTTGGCTCTGCCCAACAGATGAGACATGGATATTAAAATAAGTTTTAAGAAACTGATTTGCTTGGCTCTTCCTGTTTTGCTCCTCAGAGTGCAGTGGCAGGAGCTCTCTTGTGGTGGTTGCACAGAGGTGACACAGGACCAGGTGAGGAAGGATGAAGGAAGGATGAAGGAAGGATGAAGGAAGGATGAAGGAAGGATGAAGGAAGGATGAAGGAAGGATGAAGGAAGGATGAAGGCAGGTTGCGTTCACCAGCTCAGAGCAGGGAGATCTCTGGGTCAGAGAGAGAATTTGCTGGAAATTACCAACTCTGATTTAATGACTGGTATTGAATCTGGTGTGGAACACTGAGGCAGACATCCAAGGTGTGTTTTTCCCTTATTTCCAGTAGAGCAGCAGCTGCCTTAAGGAGCTGTATGTGTTTGGGCTCCAAAAAACCCCTTTCTGTGTCTGGGGATGAAAAATCTGTGTTGGGAGTCCCCTCTGGGGCTGGTTGCCCTGAGAGCCAGTGGCCACTGCCTGCTGGCCACTCCCCAGCCCCTGGGCACCCGTGCCCCAAGTCGTGGAACCATCATTTTGGTTGGGAAAGCCCTTGAAGGTCATCAGATCCAACTCTTCCCCCCACGCTGCTACCAAATAACTGCGGGGGTGAGAAACTCCATTTGTTTCTTACTCCTCAAGTCTCCTGGGCTTGGAAAAAACACAGTAGGACATGGAAATAAACTTTGGCAGCTCAACCCCTCCAAATCTCCTCCCATCTGGCCTAGCAACCAGGGAGCTCCCAGTTCCCCTACCCAGTTCCTCTGCAGGCATCTCCCACCATCCCTGCCACGGAGCTCCTGGTACCCGGCGGGTGGGCTCTGTCCCCCAGAGCAGCTTTTGTTTGGCTCCAGCTGGACCCTTGTCCCCCTCTGCCCTGTCCCTACATTTCCAGCTCCATCCATCCCAGCCTTGTTTGGCTCCAGCTGGACCACTGCACCCCTCTACCCCATCCTTCCAGCCCAAGCTCCATCAGCTGGGAGAGCAGTTCCAGGGGAAACCTGACCTCCCCCTCGCCTTTCAGCTGGGGCTGAGTGAAACCAAACACCGGGAGCAGCTCAGTGTTTGATTCTTTCCCTGCCCCTTGTGCCAGTTTCCATGATGGGACACACGGGGGGGGGAGGTGGCTGCAGCCTCTGCTGGTGACAGTCACCGTGTCCCCACCGGGCTGCAGGCAGGAGGCTGGGCAGGGGCTGCCTGGCTGGAGGCTTCACCTCCTGCCTGGGAGCTGAGGAGTCACCCTTGGAAATGAGTTTCCTTCTACCCAAGGAGAAGATGGTTTCTTCTACCCAAGATGACTCCCAGGTCATCTGGGGACCTGGCAAACCCTCAACACGAGGTTTGCTGCTGCTGCCACTGCCTCCCTGGGCTTTGCTGCTGAAAGATGTTAAAATTTTGGGGTGCAACAAGAGCCTGGCTCAAGCAGCCTTGACTTCAACCACCCCGCTCCCAGCACGGAGTCAGGGAGAGGAGATTTGCAACACGTGGAAGCTGGACCCAGCCCAGCCTTGACCTCCACCCAGCCCAGAGGTGCCTTTTCTACCAAATCCCAAGGAATCCTTGCACCAAGACTGCTGCACGTGGCCTTTCCCATGGTCTCAGCTTTGTCTTGGCCCCAGCATCACCCCGGGGATGATGCATCCCTAGGGAGCAGCCCTGGCCATCACCCTGGGTGGGGGTGAGAGGCCAAGCAAACTCAGAGCTGTTGGGTCCTCCCCTGGCCACGTTCACACCCAGGAACAGAAGTCTTGGCCACAAGGACACCATTGTCTGGGCCAGGCAGGGGAGTGGGGCTGAGAAGCTCTCTGATTTCATGCATGGGTGTGGAGGATGGGGGAAGGCTGGGGAGGAGCTGTGTGCTGCTGTTGCTGCTGCTGCTGCTGCTCCTCCTCCTCTGGGCTCTTCTTCACTCCCAACACTACCTCTTGCCATGGGGTGGGATGCCACAGCTTTTCTTCTCCTTCCATCCTTCAGCTGCAGCTCAGGATTTCTGTTGCTCCTTGTTTCCAAAGGCCAGGCAGCTGCTGAGAAAACGCAGGGGAGGTTCTGTGGTTCTGGCTGACCCGGTGAAACCTGAAAATAGGGATTTAGCTACTGCCTGGCCCAGCTGTGAGGTGAGCTACACCAGCCTGCAGGCAGCCCTGCCCTGGAGCTGCTCTCCCAGCTGATGGAGCTTGGGCTGGAAGGACAGGGTAGAGGGATGCAGTGATCCAGCTGGAGCTCACCAGTCCTGGGATGGATGGAGCTGGAAGTGCAGGGATAGGGCAGAGGGATGCAATGGTCCAGCTGGAGCCAAACAAGGCTGGGATGGGTGGAGCTGGACATGCAGGGATAGGGCAGAGGGGGGCAAGGGTCCAGCTGGAGCTCACCAGTGCTGGGATGGAGCTGGGACTGCAGGGAGAGTGTGGGGAGCAGGAGGGTGGAGAGAGGGAGACTCAGCTTCACTGCAAACCAGATCTCCCATCCCTGCTGGAGCAGCCACAGGGAATGCAGATGGAGGGTTTATAAGGTGTTTGGCTCTGGTTTGCATTCATGGCAAGAAAAACCCAGAGCTCTGCTCAGCCCTGTCCTCTCTTGACCGCAGCCGCTGGCCATGTCAGCCACCTCCTCACCCTGGGCCTGGCTCAGCCCCACATGGAGATCAGGGCCCAAACTCCTGCTTTGTTCAGCTCATCCCAGCTCCTGCTAACCCCCCAAGCCCAGGGAACCCTTCAGGATTGATGCCAAAACCCCCTCCAGGCCAAAGGAACCCAAAGGAGATGGTGATGGGCAGGGATCGGTGGCTGGGAGGTGAGGCAGTGGCGGAATGGGACCATCTCAGGGTGACAACGTGGAAGCTGGACCCAGTCCAGCCTTGACCTCCCACCCAGCCCAGAGGTGCCTTTTCTACCAAATCCCAAGGAATCCTTGCACCAAGACTGCTGCACCCTGCTGCTCCTGCTGGAGAGGGCCATGGAGCAGGGTGGGATCTCTTCTCCCTGGTCCCAACCCCATTCCCAGCATCCCCAGCCAGGGATGTGTTTGTCCTCCACCCCTCTCCAGATCCATTCCTTCCCTGCTCCCCAGCTCTGCTCATTTCCTCCCGAGTCATGGGGAGAAAGTGGGGTTTTTGAGGGTTTTTTTGGGTTTGTGGTTTTTTTTTTTATTTTTCTGAAAGGCAGATTTCTTGCAAACGGTTGGAATTCCTCTCCATCCCTTTCCAAGAGCCCTGGGGAGGAAGGAGAGGCAGCAGAAGGCTCAGAGGGCAGAGCTGCTCCCCGGGCAGCCCTCGGCTTCGTCGCCCCCGCGGCGGAAGGGCAGAGACCTCAGCTCCGGCCCTCCCAAGGCTGGAGAGCCCTGAAATTCCTCGTGGCAGCTCGGAGTGAGCACATCTGGTTTTCATAAATTATTTGCAGCTTGAACTTGCCTGACTTTTAAGAGAGAACAGCAAAAAAAAAAAAAAAAAAAAGAAGCCCCGAGGGCCACAGCGTGGGGAACCCACAAAGGGACCCCCCCCACACCCCCATAGGGACCTTCATTAGGGGTCGGGGGGGGTTGGGAAGGGGTTTTGGGGGGGGAGGGCGTGTGAGGCTGGGACTGAGCCCCTGGAGGCATTCCAGCAGCTGGCCAAGCCCTGTCTGCTCCTTGTAAGAGCCGAGGGGACGGTCAGTTTGGAGGCAGGGAAATGGCCCTTGCTTCTTGGCCAGGATCCTCCTGCCTGGGCCGAGTTAAACCTTGTTTTCCTGTGCTCAGGCAAACTGCAGAGCAGGGCAGGGGACGTCCCCAACCCCCCCTGCCACCACCACCCAGACCCCCTCTGAACCCTTCCCTTTGGAGAAACCAAACCCCCGGAACATCAGCATCACCCAGGCCCCCATGGCCACTGATGGGGACGTGGAGGACCTGAGCCCCCCCTAAAGAGCTGAGTCCCCTAAGGAGCTGAGCCCCCCATAAAGAGCTGAGTCCCCCCTAAGAAGCTGAGCCCCCCCCTAAGGAGCTGAGTCCCCCCTAAAGAACTGAGCCCCCCTAAAGATCTGAGTCCCCACTAAGGAGCTGAATCCCCCCTAAGGAGCTGAGTCCCCCCTAAAAAGCTGAGCCCCCCCCTAAGGAGCTGAGTCCCCCCTAAAGAACTGAGCCCCCCTAAAGATCTGAGTCCCCACTAAGGAGCTGAATCCCCCCTAAGGAGCTGAGTCCCCCCTCCAGCATCTCCAGGTTCATCCTTGGAGGGAAAGGGACAAACACCGCCTGGGGCTGGGATGGGGGAACCCCTTGAGAAGCTATGGGATGGGGGAACCCTTGGGGAGCTAAGGGATGGAGGAACCCTTTAGGAAGTTATGGGATGAGGGAACCCCTTGAGAAGCTGTCCCACATCCCATTAGCAACTCTTATTTTCTCACCTGTGTGAAGCTGACCCATTTTCTGCCAGCACTCCTCAAACCTGCAGCCAAAGGTGGGCAAAGTAGCAGGGATCCATCTCCAGAGACATTTTCCCTAAACTTTCTGATGGGCAACTTGGATATGAGGTGGTTTCCCCCATCCCACTGTCCCACTGCAGCCCCTCCACTGTGACTGTCCCCATAAGCCACATGGCTCTGGCCAAAAAAAAAAAACAAACAAAAAGCCAACCAAAAAACCAAAAACAAACAAACAAAAAAACCCAAAAAAACCCAACAACAAAACAAAAAAAAAAAAGAGAGAGAGAGAGAGAGAAAAAAACCCCAAACACATTTATTTTCCTTTTTCCAGCTAGGGGACAAACACAGGTGCTCTGACTGTGGGAATCAGCCACAGACAATGAATGTCCCAAGGTCTTGGTGAGCCAGGATGAGCCCATTGCTCCCATCACTCACCCTGGGAGCTCTGGGGTCATTGCCTGTCCCCTGCACGGGGCTCTGTCCCCTCATCTGGCAGCAACTCCTTAGGGCCAGAGAGGTCAGACAGCTTGGAAAGCTCCCAGGGGAAAGAAGGGAAAAATGCATTTCCTCCCGATCTGCTCCAACAAGTAGCAACTCAACTGGTACTAATCTGGATTAGGAGGAGAGTAGGTGAGGAGCTGCTGGGCTGGGCTGGGGGAATTCATTGTAATTATCTTCATCATAATTATCTTCTGATCATGCACTGGGTAGGGGCTTCCAAGCCATGGGATGAACCACACCAGGGATGCTCCGTGGGATCCCAAACCTTTGGACTCTGCTGTGATGGGATTTGCCTCCTGGCTTGTCAGGTGTGTCCAAGATGGGTAGAAGGACCCAGTGGTGGGACTTCATGGCTCCATCGTGTCCACCTCACACGGGTGGTAGCCCCCAGGAATGGATTCCAAGTTTTAGGGATGGGAGGGAGGATCTGGGCAATTTCCTCTTCTCCCTGGGGCTCTCACACATGCAGCCCCTGGTGTGTCCCCAGACGTGGAGGGCGAGCAAGGAGCTGCCTCAATTAAAAAATAATCCCTGGTTTAAAAAAAAAAATTCAACAGCCCAGATGCTGATGTGCTTAATTGGGGCCCCCCAGAGGGTTTGCATCCCCCCCAAAGCCCATCCTGGCACGGCTCCCCGGGTCCTTCCTGCCTCACTGGGGAACAACAACTTGGTTTATTTTTGCAAGAGAGGCCAAAAGCCACGTGGCTGACTCAGCTTCATCCCCCACCTCATGGGCCAGATCCTGCTCCCCGCTGGAGGGAGTGCTGGACTGATCAAAGCCAGCATCTCACTGAGTTTTGCACAGCAGAGCCTGGGGGGGGGGAGCTCTGCTATCCTCAGGGATGCTCCCATGGGATGGGCTCCAGAGGCATCAACCCATCCACACCAAATCTTAGCCACGAGTGTTCCCACCTCAAAGCTTCGATTGCTCCAGAAAATGGAGGAGAAGGAGGCAGGGCAATGCCCAGGGGAGCAGCTGCCCCATGGTTGTCAGGTTTTTTGGGGTTTGTTTTGTTGTTTTGTTTTTTTTTTAATCCTCCCAGGTTTCAGGGATTTGGGGCTTTTCTTTGGTTCAGGCAAAATTGCAATGCTGAATTTCCTCCTGGTGTTCCTTCCAGCCAGACCTCTGGGAAGGTGAGAGCAACTTTGCTGGTTTGGTGCTGATGGTTTGTAAGCTGTGAGTGGTTAAAAAAAAAAACAACAAACAAAACTCAAAAAAACTGAGCAGGAACCTGTGGTGGCCGTGGGGCTCTGGGAGCAGCAGACCTCCTGGCACAGGAGCAACCAGCCTGACAGCCATACAGAGCTGGGAAAATGCTGATTTCCAGCATTTTTCACACACACACTGCCCTCTTGGCATGGCTTTCAGGAGGCTGGGCAGCCCTGCCTGGAGGGGAGGTGTAAAAAAACCAACCAAAAGTTTAAAAACTATTTTAAAAGGGTTTTTATTCAGCTTTTGGATGTGGGGTTATATCCACCTTGTGTGATGCTCTTTGCCCCCAAGCTCCTCAGCAGAGGACCAGGAAGGTGAAGCATCCAGCTGGAGGGATGAGACCTCTCTGGGAGGTGCAATGAGCTGTGTCCAGCCTCAGCATCCCTCATCCCCGGCTGCCATGGGACCTCTGTGACACAGGGATGGCTGGAGGAGGATTCAGCTGGGTTGGCTCAGCAGTGGGATGAAATAACCTCTCCTAACCCCCCCCCCCCAGCTGCCACCTAAACCACAGGGCTCCTCATTTCGTGGGGGTGGGGTCCCACACCGAGGTCCCAAGCAGGGGAAAGCGCTCACTCGTGGCACAGCAATGGCAGCGTGGGCATCTCCCACCCCACCCCCCACTCCGGGGACCTCGGGGGATACAGGGGATACACTCTGGTCCCAGCCCTTCCTGGGGGGGTGGGGATGCACGGGGCAGGCTGTCCATCCCTCTGCTTCACCCCCAAACCCCACCCTCACCCCCAACCCCCTCCGCCAGCCCCAGCTCCCACCTCCCCCATCACCGCCTCCCCCCCAGCGCTGCTCAGCGGGACGCGGAACCCTGCGCACCCCGGGGCAGAGCCTCCGCTCCCCCCTCCGCTTTTTGGGGCCGGTCCCCCCGGGGCGGGCAGAGCTGACGCAGTGTCTGAGGCGGACGCACACGCTTCGATTTTTTTTTTTTTTTTTCATTTAATTTATTTTTTTAAAACTTTTTTTTTTTTTTTTTTTTCTTTTTTCTTCCCCTTTCTCCCCTCCCTCTCCCCTTTCCCTGTCCCTCCTCCTTCTCCTCCTCCATCTCCCTCCCTCCCCGCCCGCCCCCCGGCCCCGGCCAGGCAGCAGCGAGGCCCCGAACGGAGCGGAGCGGTGCGGAGCGGTGCGGGACAGCCCGGGCAAGGAGCGGGGGAGCCCGGGCATGGGGCCCCTCCTGGCCCCCCTCAGCTGCCTCCTCGGCCTCCAGCTGCTGCTTAGCGCTGCGCACCCAGGTGGGACCGCGCCTCCCCCCTCTTTGCGCGGTTTAATTATTATTGGGAGGTTGGGGAACCCCCCCCTTATCCCCTCCCCCCCCCAGCCCGGCTGTGCGGGGAAGGGGCGGTGGGACCCGAGCGGAGGGGTGGGCGGAGGTCTCCGGTTGCCATCGCTCCAGTTAATTTTCCTCCCGGGATGTTTTATTTGGTTTTCTCTCTGGTTCTTTTCCTTCACCCTCTTAGGGTGGCGGTTCGTTCCTCCGCGTTTTGTTTTCTCCGGTTTCGCCTCGTCGTGTTTTCTCCACGTTCCGCCGCGTTTTCCCTCGCTTTTATTATTTTGACTTTTAACTCCCCGCGCCCTGCAGCCACGCAGCCTCTGGCCAGCCCGGCGGAAACGCTTCCGCGGCCCTGGGGAGGGGGCCGGGGGGGTCGGGGGCGGCCGCTGTCCCGCAGCCTCCCGCAGCCCCGCTCCGGCCTTTTGTCTCCCCGGGGAGGGGGGAGAGGTCGGGAAGGGGCCGAAGTGTTTTGTTGGAGGTTTCCTCCCTCTCCTCTCCTTTACCCCCTCCTCTCCCGTCGTGTTAATCCTCAAAAAAAAAAAAAAAAAAAAAAAAAAAAAAAAAAAAAAAAAAGGTGCCCCCTCTGGAGCGGAGCCCGAGTCGGTATTTGCAGATTCCCTTCTCGCTTTTATTTTTTATATATATATTTTTTTTTCTAACGTTTCACAAGAAAGTCAACGAGTGGGTTTCATTTATTTATTTATTTTAAAGTTATTATTATTATTTTAATTTAAGTTTTAATTTTTTTTTAACTTAAATTTTTAATTGAAATTATTTTTAAAACCTGAAGGCACCATGTGCCAGATGCCTGAGGCTCCTCGGGATGGCCCCTGGAATTGCCATTTGAGGCATTTTTTTTACCCCAGGACAGCGCAGAATCTACCAACGACTTTTGTGACTTCCTTGGTTCCATTCAGCCCTAACGAGAAAACTTAGAATTTTTAATTTTTTAAAAAAATATATATAAAAAAAGAGCAGAATTGGCTACTTTTGCCTGAACAGTAACAACCATAAACCCTCTGCCTATTTTATTAGATAAATTTTGCAAATCCAAAGCACATTTGGAAACTGCAGCATGGGAGGGCACCCTTCCCCTCCTCCCCCCTATCCCCCCCCCCATCCCAGCTTTCCCTGCTCCCCCAGCCCCCCGGGACTGAGCGTGTCCAGGGGCAGTCCCGGGGTCACAGTGGCTTTGGGGTGACAATCCAAGTGATGTCTCCAGCCCGGGATGGGAGGTGCGTGGCTGGGAGAAGCTCCTTGGCTTGGGAAGGAGACACCCACCCCCCCCATCCCCCCCCATCCCCCCCCGTACCCCAGGGCGTTCAGCAGCGCGGTGCCAGGGTTTGCTGTTGGTTGGAGACATCTCAGCTGAACCATCAACTTTCCACAGCTGGATTCCCGTTAAACCTCCTCGTCATTTCCTTGAGGGTTGTGAATTCTTGGGCTTTTTTTTTTTTTTTTTTTAAATTTGTTTTTTAAATTTTTTAATTTATTTTTCAAATTTTGCAGGTTTTAAGGGGGTATGCTTGATTTCAGCAGGGCTTTCATTACCTGGGACTACCGATTCTGGCTGCTGCTTGCTTTTTTTTTTTTTTTTTTTTTTTTTAACCTAAAAAATGTCGGTGGGCTCCAGGTCTGCCGAGTCCCCCTGGTCCCTGCGAGTCCGAGGACAGAGGCAGCTCTGTCCCTGCGGGCGGGGTGAGGAACAAGGAGGCTTTGAACTCCCTCCAACCCCTGGAGCTGCTCACCTCCCACCCAGCCAGTGGGTGCGACCCCCCCCCCCCCCCCCCCCCCTTTGCCATTCTGTGTCCCCTCCCCCCCAATTCCCCCCTTTTTTTCCCCAGCAGGTGAGGGGGGCACGGATGGCAGCATCCAAGTTGCCCCATGCCAGGTGGGCTTGGCAGCTCGGGAGGGATCCTCGCCGGGATTTTGGGATGGGGGTGGGTGGGTTTGTCCCAAGTGTCCCTTGAGCCGCGTGGTCTTTGCCAGGACGCTTTTTTTTTGTTGTTTTTTAGGGGAGGGGAGGAGGAACCTGGCAGGCTGGCCCGGCAGACAGCCTGATTTTCCCTGGGGAGCTGACTCTTCCTCCAGGGGTTGATGCCAAATCCTCCCCCCCGGGATAGCTGGGAGGCTGGAAGAGGATTTTTGGCAGGAGTTTCGCTGCTCCTCAGTGGGAAATCGCCGCCGGCTGCTCCGGCTCCGCAGCCTCAACCTCAACACCCACGCTCCCCATTTGGGGAAACTGAGGCAGCAGCTCCCGTCCAGCCCTGGCTGCGGGACGTGGCCCTGCCCGCTGCTTTGGATCAGCTTCTCCATCCCTCCAGATTCCTGTGCCGGGACCAGGAGCTGCCACCCCAGCTCTGTGGGGAGAGGAGGGGGCAAAAAGGGGACCCAGGGAAGAATTTAGAGCCTGAAAAAGCAAAAGGAGCCACTTTGGCCTGAAGCTCCCTCCCCGTTTTTCTCTTTGCAATGGAACCAGCTTGTTCCACGGCCAAAGCAGCTCCAAGAAATGAGAGCTCTCTTTTTTTGGGGGGGATTATCTGGGAGCAGAGGTGTTGGCTTGGCTGCTAAAAGCACGGCGGGGGGCAGGGGACAGCTGGGGACATCGCTCTCAGCCACCGGCCAGGCAGGATGGGGAAAGCTGCTTGTCCAAGAATGACAAGAATGAAAAGCAAGAGAGTTTTGGCCTTGGGTGAAAAACTGAGTTCTTCCCCCAAAGCCATCCCGGGGCGGTGGTCTCAGGAAATTTCCCACATGCTGCCCCAGGACCCTTGGTTGGTATTTTCTGCTGTGATGGTTAAAGCCACGTTGCAAGTTTCTCTCTTCCACCTTATTTCTGGCTGGATTTTGTACCTTTCCCTGCAGGGCAGAGGAAGGAATGCTTCTGCCTTCCTTCTTCCTAAAAAAAAATAATTTTTTTTTTTTTTTTTCCCCCCTGAAATCAAAGCAAATGGCTGCTGAGGGCTGTAATTGCTGGCTGCAAAATCATCATCTCTGGCTGCTAAATCTAACGGGATAGTCTGGCTCCAGTGCCTCAGGGAGTGTTCAGAGAAGGCTGGGGAGGGGCCATGTCCCAGGCTGGTGACTCTGCCAGAGGTCCCAAAATATTTCAAAACTTTTATTTGATGGAGCCCCTCAGCTCCATCACACACCAAGGCTGCTCAGGTGCAGGAGTGGTGTCCACCCTCACAGCCCATCTCAACCCCGCTGTTTCCTCACAGTTGTTTGGGTTTGGTTTTTTTTCTTTTTAAAGCAATTTGTAAAATTTTATTCTTCACGTGCTGCCAAGGAGCAGGATTTTAATTAATTTGAACTGTGCCGAGCCTGCAGAGCGTCGACATTTTTCTCATTCTTAAGATTACATGGAGCCCAAAAGAGACCCATGCAGATGTTCTCTTTCTTAAAGGATTCATCTTTAATTAATTAAGGATTAGAAAATGATTAGTGGATTGACTTTCAAATTCTTGGGAGTATTCTTTAGCCCTGGAGCAAAGATTTGGGTGTTTGCAGGGGGCACAGGGATCAAGGCTGATGCTCCCTTCATCCCCATCCCAATGAGAGCTCAGTCCCATGCTGTTCCTTGTGTTGTCAGAGGAGGGGTGTAAATGGGAATTTTCTGGGAAAACAGCACGTTTGCAGGATGGTGCTGAGGCTGGGAATGGGGGGATCCAGCCCTTTCCTCCACTTGAATTCAGAAACTTTGGGCTCTGCAGGGAACAGCCCCATTTACCCAGGTCTTGCCCATGAGTGCTGGGAGCAAGGCAAGCAAAGAGCAAAAGTGAGCAAAACATCATTTTAATTAAAAAAAAAAAAAAAAAAAAAAAAAAGAAAGAAGCTGTGGGACTCCTTGGGCTGTGGTGTGTGTGGTCTTAGGGAGATGGGGAATGCCCCATCCTGAGGCACTGGTGGCACCAATCAGGGTGTTCATAATCAGGAATTGTGCTGGAGAAACAAAGGAGAAAAAAAAATAATCTCTGGATCTTTTTTCCTGTCCTCTTGGAGGGGGAGTCTTTTCAGTAGTTTTGAAAATGTTAGTAATTTTTTGGCCACCTCTGCTAAACCTGTGTCTATGGGGACAGATGTCAGGGCTGGACATCATGTTCCTGGATATGGCCACGAAGTCCCTGGCTGCAGGGTCCATGCTGCTGGTGGGTGATGCTTCAGGGTGGAAGAACTTGGGATGGTGGCACAATCCAGAGCCAGAGCAGTTCCCCTGGGAGGTGGCTGAGGCCTCCAGTGCCAGGATTGTGTGGCTGAGATGATGTATGTGGGACAGGACATTCCCAGAGAGCCTGGCCACTGTGGCCTGGGGGGATCTGGGGGCCTGGTGGCAGCTGGGGGGAGCTGTGTCCTTTGCCACCCCTGCTCTGCTCTCAGTGGGTCCATCACACTCCTCCCTCCCTTGCTGGAGCCCTAGGGATTCCTTTGCCTTCCTCTCAGTGCATCCTCAAGGAGATGGCAAATGATAGATTTCCACCTCTGGGTGATACGGTGGAGCCCAGAGAGGGTCTAGAGGAAATTTGGGGAGAATTTCACCCTTTGCTGGGGATGGGAGGGTGGACACTGGGGCTCCTGGCTCCCTGCCATGGTCACTTGAGCAGCCTGGGGGGCAGCATCCCCCTTGGAAACTGCCTGGACCTTTATTTGTCTGCATCCCAGGCAGGGTGCGAGGAGAATGGGCTTTTTAGTGGCTGCAGAGAGGCTGAAATGTGGTATCTGGAGCCCATCCAAACCCTTGGTGAGGCTGCAGAGTCTGCAGGCTGGTAGGTAGGTAGCCTTCCTGGTCACGGCCAAGTAAGGAGCTCATCTCATGCAGCTCCCACCATGTAAACAGCAGCTTCTCTCCATGCTGCTGGGCAAGCCAAGAGGAGTTTCTCACCTCCTGCTGCTTCATACCCTCTGCCAGGCCATTGGGAGCTTCACTTCCTTCCCTGTAACAGATCTCCTTATTCCCTGAAGTTTATTTTTAAAACACAAAACAAAGCAACGACCTCTCTCTTTTATTCTGCTGCTTGGCTTGGAGCACCCAGAGCTGTCTGAAGCTGAGTTTGGCCCCAGCTGAGTCCTGGGGATGTGCTGAGCCAGGCTGAGCCTGCAGGAGGTTGGTGAGTTTAATGGAAACCTTGAATTTAGGAGCACCAGAGTTGGGGGGTTGGTGTCTGCCATGGGGTTGGAGCAGGCAGGAGTGATGCCAGGAGCCAGGACGTGCCCCGGGGCTGCTGACACTGTCTGCTTTTTCTTCCCTGTTGGTTTTTTTTTGTTTGTTTTTTTTTTTTTTTTTTTAATCTGAAGTTCCTCTTTAAGGGGTTACACAG
The DNA here is from genome assembly GCA_023637945.1 of Phaethornis superciliosus. NCBI lineage: Eukaryota > Metazoa > Chordata > Aves > Apodiformes > Trochilidae > Phaethornis > Phaethornis superciliosus. The sequence continues at coordinate 710,715 of JAJQWJ010000029.1, forward strand.
AATTTAAAGATGCTGAAAAGCAGCTGAAGGGGGAGGGAGGAGGTGTGGCAGTGCTGCCCTTCCCATGGGCTGGGACTGCTCTGGTACCCCTGGCTGGTGGCAGCCGGGATGCTCCAGCTCTGCTGTCCAGGAGCTCCCATCAGCACAGCTGCTGCTTTCTTGGATGCTCCTTCCCTTTCCCAGCCCTTTGGAGGGACACGCAGGCTCCTTCCTCGGACCCAAATCTGCTGCTTTTCATGGCAACAACCATGCTTTTGCTCTTCTCCATGCTGAAGCCTTGGGGATGGCATCACCCACGCCAGGGTGGCTTTGCTGGGAGTGTTCTGGGGAGGGGGGATTTTCCCCCAGAGGAATAGTTAAGGTGGAGCCAGGGACTTTTCTGTTGCCATGCAGCATCCATCAGTGTAGCTGCTGCAGGGCTGGGATGCAGCTCTGGGCTTCTGCACTCCCAAACATCACCAGAGGGTGAGTTTTTGGACTGGGTCTCTCCCCATCCCTGTATTTCTCTCCCTTCCTGTGCCAGCTGAGCCCTGCAGAAACCCTCCTGTAGTCAACAAGCAACACTTTCTGCTCCTTTCTCTGCTGTTTTTTTATCCCATGGGGAGGTTTTTATTTTGCTTCTCCCCCTGAGCCTGGCTCAATCCCAGCCTGGTTGTTGGGAATGAGCTTCTACCTCCCGCAGCTCTTCTCCCACCAGTGCCGTTGGGTTTTGGAGATGCTGCCCACCCCTGGGCAGCAATAATGGGTTGAAAAGCCCACAGTTTGGGGCAGGGAATTTGGGGTGGTCGTGCCCTGTTTTCTTGCAGGTGAGAGCAGGAGGCTGAGGCTGAAAGGAGGCTTTTTCCTGTGCCCTCTGAGGTTTCTTGTCGCAGGATGTGATGGTAAAACTTTTGCTTGGGCTCCCAGCTCCAAAGGCAGGTGGTGGTCAGGAGGTTGTCTTTGCAGAGGGGTCAAGAGCTCCTCAGGACCTCCTGGGAGCCCTGGCAGAGCCCAGTTTGCTGTTGTGCTTCAGGATTTGAGGTTGGCTGTTAGAAGAAACTAAAGGTTTTCAAAGCCTTGGAGATGTGATGCTGAAGGACATGGTTTAGCCCTAGACCTGCTGGAGCTGGGCTAACAGTTGGACCTGCTGATCTTCAAGGTCTTTTCCAACCAGAACCATTTTGAGATTTGCTGCTCTTGCTGGATGGTTTAGAACAAACCACATCCATGGCCATGTCTGCAGCAGAGGAGGGGACTGTCCCCCAGAGTGCTCCTGGCCATGTTTTGGAGGTTCCTCTGCAAGTGGCAGCTGGGGCATGGTCAGGGAGAGCCTGGATGTGGCAGGAGCACCATGAAAAAAAAAAGATTGGTGGTCTTCCCCTGGGAAGCCATGTCCTCTGTAGGTGTTGAAGTCCATCAGTGGTGCTGGGGTCAGGGGTGCTGAAAGCTCCTTTTAGTGGAGCTGGGGCCAGAGCAAGTGATGGCCTGGGGTGATGTCAGCCCTGAATTCCCTGTGAAGAAGGGAAATAAAAGCATATTTGGGGGGAAGCACAGTGCATCACTTTGCTGAGGTGTGTTGAGATGGAGCTGGTGCCCCCCCCCCCGCAGCTCCAGCCTCTCCAGAAGCAGCTCCCACCACTGGTGTGCAGAGGATTTTGCAAAGGGAGAGTTTGGGAGCCCCAGGGGGGAGAGGGGGTACAAGAGTGTTGAATCCTTGGTGTTGAATCCTTCCTATTCCCCCAGGGCTCTGCAGGGACTTGGGGAGCACATTTTGTTCCTTTCTCTGCCTACTTTGGGCACAGGAGCCATAGGCTGAGCTGCGGGGGCAGCCCAAAACCCTTAGCCTATAATTTCCTACCTCCAGCTCTTCTCTTTTTAGATTAAAATGATATTTTGTGCTTTTCCAGCCCTAGGGCTGCCCCATCCAGTCTGGACAGCTTCCTCTGAGCATCAGGTCCCTGCCTGGCTGTCACTGAGCATCGCCCTCACACAGTGTCCCTTGGCTCCAAAGTGATGCTGAGCACCCTGACCCCAGCTCTTGGGGTTTTTTCCAACATTTTTTCTTCCAAGGCTAGGTTAGTGGATAAGCAGAGCAGGGTGTCCCATTGCTGACCCTTATGGCCATAGTGGAACAACTTCTGCTCCTAGAACCAAAGTGTTTGGCTCCTGGAGGCCCAGCCTGTGAGCCAAGGAGGCCTCATCCTGCCTGGTACTTGGGTCCATCAGGTCATGGCACTGATGCTGCATCACCCCAAAAGTTCTTACAGACCTCCCAGTTTTCCCCCAGTGCTGGGGAGGGGGTTTGCAGCACCCCTGGCTGCAGGGGGGAGGAGGGAAGTGATGGGCTGAGTGATGCCATGGCTGGTGCTGGCACAGTGGGATGGGGGTTTGGTGGGGGGTGAGGTGGTTTCCTGGTGTCCAGGTCAGGATCAAGCCAGCTCCAGTGAAGGGAACATCAGCACCAAGTTCAGGAACTGAGGTTCAGCCAGCTAAAATTGTCCCCCTCTGAATTTTTGTTTGCTTTCTCACTTGCCATAAGTGAAAAACATATTTACATATTTTCTGAGAAATTCCATGTCCTTTTTCCCAGCCATCACCTGTTTCTCTTGCACGTGCTCCCTGGTGGTCATGACATGGGCTTCGCTTTTGTTTATTTGAGGTCATCACTGACGTCATCACAGCTGGGGAATGTGCCTTTTTTCATCATTTTTTTTCTGGAGCTGTGTCAGGGCTGAAGCTCTGGACTGAGATGGGGGTTGGGGGGGTGTCCTTCACCCTCCACTTCTTTTTTCCTTTCAGAAACAAGTCAGGAAGGTCCAGTGAGCTGAGCTGTTTGTTGCTTGAACATTCTGGAGCTGCTGTAACAACACAGCTGGGGCAGGGTGAGGTTTGGGGGGGGGGGGGGAAGTAGGAAATGAAAACCTTTTCAGCCCAAAAAATTCATACAATGGCAAAAAACCAAAGCAAACCAAAGCTAAATATAGTGGGGCCTAAGAGTTTGCTCTGACTTCTGGTGGAAAAAAAAAAAAAAAAAAAGGCTTGCTTTTGAGCAAAAAAAAAGCAATAAAAGTGGCTTTGTTGATGGGCAGCTTTTTGTTGGGGCAAGAAGAGTGGCTTTGTAGCTTAGAAACTTGCACTCGAAGAAAAAAAAAAAAAAAAAGTACCTTTTAAAAATGACCCATCAGCTAGAGCAGCATCTCCCAGTCCAAGGTCCTGGGTTTACTGGTTTCTACAGGTTTGGAGATGGATTGAGGGGCTGGTGGACCCCTCGGTGATGCTGGGGTGGGGAATGGCAGTGGGCAGGAGCCAGGGACCTGCAATGAGCTGGGCTTGGGATCAGAATTTCTCCCCTCAGTAGCTGTGCCAGAACTTGATCTCCTGGCACCTCTTCTTTTGCCCTGCTCCCACCTCCCAGCACCCAGGCTGGGATTTTGGAAGGTCCTGATGTGCTGGTTTGATTTTGGGGCCATAGCAATGGGGCTCATGCGATGGAAGACTTTCCCTCCAAATTCTTGTTTGCTCTGAATTTTTGGGTTGGTTGTTTTCTTTTGTGTTTTTTTTTTTTTTTTTTTAAACAGCTCCCCAAATGCCCATTAAGATGATGGATGCTGCCTCCATTTCCCTGTGCTGTTTTTCTCCAGCTGGAGCCCTTGGCCTGGGTTCCTCTGGTACTGTGATGATGATTTGGGAAACAGCTGGGAACTCGGTTCTGGATGGTTCTTGTGCCTTAAAGCCACTTGTTGGGGTTTCATAGGGATGTCACGAGGCTTCATCTGGCTCTGGGTGCTAACACCCATCCCTATCACCCTGTCTGGAGCCCAACACCCCAAGGACAGGCATCAGGGGAAGCCCCAGGGTTGTGTCTGCTGTGGAATGGTGGTTTCCAAAGCTTAATGTGCATGGGAAGGGGGCGAGGGTGCTGGGGTGCTGAACCCCCAGTGATCACAGAATCCCAGACTGGTTTGGGTTGGAGGGACCTTAAGGACATGGTTTAGTAGTTGGTCAAAGGTTGGACTGGATGGTCTTGGAGATGTCTTCCAACCTAAACATTCTGTGATTTTGTGACCTTAAAGCCCCCCCCAGTGCCACCCCTGCCATGGGCAGGGACACCTCCCACCAGCCCAGGCTGCTCCAAGCCCCATCCAACCTTCAACACTGCCAGGGATGGGGCAGCCACAGCTTCTGGGGGCACCCAGAGGCTCAGCACCCTCACCCCAAAGAATTTCTCCCTCCCATCTCCCCTCTTCCATCTGGAAACCCTTCCCCCTCATCCCATCCCTCCAGGCCCTTGTCCCCAATCCCTCCCCAGCTTTCCTGGAGCCCCTTCAGGCACTGGAAGGTGCTCTAAGGTCTCCCCATTGCAGCTTTCTCTTCTCCAGGCTGAACAACCCCAACTTTTAACCTGGCACCAGAGCAGAGCTTTTCCAGCAGCTTCAGGACCTCCTCTGGGCTCTCTCTAACATCTCTGTGTCCTTCTGGTGCTGAGGGCTTCACTTTTGCTTTAATCCTTTCCCCCTTTTTTCCTTTATTTCTTTCCCCCCAGACTCCAAAGTCTTCCTGATCTACAATGCGGGTGCTCAGGGCTGCCTGGAGACCAAGGACTCTCTGGTGAGGTTATCCAAGGTCTGCAATTCCAGCACCCCGGCCCAACAGTGGAAATGGGTCTCTCGGAACCGCCTCTTCAACGTGGGGGCCATGCAGTGCTTGGGGGTGTCTTGGCACGGGGCCAACGCCACGGGGGGGACTCATCCCTTGGCCACCTACGAGTGTGACCGCGAGTCCATCAACATGCGCTGGAGCTGCCGGGGGCTGGGGGAGCAGCTTTCCCAACATCTGGGGGCCCAGCCAGGGAATTCCACCTTGGAGAGAGGGGATCAGGCCCGGGGATCCCAGTGGAGGACGTACGGCACCGAGGAGGACCTGTGTTCCGTGCCCTACTCTGGTAAGGCCCCCTTGGGTTGTGGTCCTACCCCAAACCAATGCCGGGATGGGAGCTTGAGGATGTGGAGGAGCAGGATGGGACCCAGGTGGGGTAAGGGTGATGGGGGGTGGGCAAACCTCCAGGCACCCAGGTGGGATCAGGGTGATGGGGGGGTGGGCAAAGCTCCAGGCACCCTGTGAGCTCCACACCCACTTGCCCCCCAACCTGCCTCCAGAATTTCCCCCCCCTGTAGATGCAACCTCAAGCATGGGTTCCTCCTTCTCCACAGAGATTTACACCATCCAGGGCAATTCCCACGGGAAGCCCTGCACCATCCCCTTCAAGTATGACAACCAGTGGTTCCACGAGTGCACCAGCACGGGGCGGGAGGACGGTCACCTCTGGTGTGCCACCACCCAGGACTATGGCAAGGACGAGCGATGGGGCTTCTGCCCCATAAAGAGTAAGTGTGGTGAGGATGTGTCCTTCAGGGAAAAGCAGAGCCCCCCTGGTCCTCCTTCCTGGGGGCTTTCCAGCTTCTTCCCTTCCCTCCTGGCTCATCCTTCTTGCCATGAGCATTTTTTCTCCCTTCCTTGCCATGCCAGAACAGCCCCACTGCTCCTTGTTGGTTGTGGTCTGAGGGGGGGGAGGGTTTTGGAGCTGAGGATGGAGCTGGTTGGGTGCTGACCCTGCTCATCCCTGCAGGCAATGACTGTGAGACCTTCTGGGACAAGGACCACCTCACCAACAGCTGCTACCAGTTCAACTTCCAGTCAACACTGTCCTGGAGGGAGGCCTGGAACAGCTGTGAGCAGCAAGGAGCCAACCTGCTCAGCATCACTGAGATCCACGAGCAGACCTACATCAATGGTGAGGTGGTGGCAGCATCCCAGTCCTCCTCACCTGGGCTAAACCTGGTGGCCCCCTGGCTGTCCCGGGTGCCAGGTTGCTCTGCCTGTCCCAGGCGGTTGGTGACAGCCTGGGGTTGGGCTGGGGACAGGGGGATTGACCCCTGCCCCTTTGGGTGTGTTGGTCCCAGGGTTGCTGACGGGGTACAGCTCCACCCTCTGGATTGGGCTCAACGACCTGGACATCAATGGAGGATGGCAGTGGTCGGACAACTCCCCCCTCAAGTACCTCAACTGGGAGAGTGGTGAGCCCAAGGTCTTAGGGTGGGCTTGGGGAGAACACTTGGTGACCATTGGAGGTGGCAGGGGAGGTGGCATGGGCTGTCCCCTCACTGCCTGGAGATGGAGAGCCCTGAGGTGGAGCAGCCTGGGATGTCTGAGGAGCTGGAGTTGGGGGGAGAGAGTGCTGGGGGAAGGGGGGGAATTGTCACTCTGCAAACCCTGTGGATAACCTGGATTGAACACCCTTGTTTGGAGGGTTGTTGGACCCCAGCTCGGAGCTGGAGTATGGCTGAGGAGTGGTCCCCAACCTCAGACAACTCTCTCTGTCCCTGGGGTGCTGAGGGGGGCAGAAGGACCTCTTGTGAGGGCTGCTCTGGTTGTCCCCAGTGCCGTCACCCAAAGACACTCATGGGGGGACAGTGATAGCCCAAGAGGAGATCTGGGGACAGGTGGGAACACTCCAGGTCTGGTACCATCTCCCTCCCAAGCTGCCATCTAATATTTCTAGGTAAAATAATGATGCTCCAGGTGCCTTGAGCACGGAGGCACCATGGATCATCCTGGACACTTGGGCTTACTTCTTCATCATCCAAAATAACCAACCAAAGAGATTTTTCACTGGCACTGGAGAGGGGACCCTGCCACCCACAGCCTTTGCCTGGTCCCCTCCCTGCCTGCCCAGCCTTGGGGGCTCTGCCCCAGCCCCACCACCTCCTCAGCAATGTCCCCTTCCCTTTATGTCCCCCCACCTTCCCAGACCAGCCAGACAACCCCAGTGAGGAGAACTGTGGGGTGATCCGTACCGAGTCTTCGGGGGGGTGGCAGAACCGGGACTGTGGCATTGCTCTGCCCTACGTCTGCAAGAAGAAACCCAATGCCACCACTGACCCCTTCCTGACAGGTGAGTTGGAGGGGTGTGCGTGTGTGTGACAAGCACCAGGAAGGGGTATTCATTCCCATATTCTGCCTGGCTGTGCTCCCAACCGAGCACGGTCAGGGGATGTTGTCCAAGAGCAGCTCCTGGAGATGGTTCTTGATGTTCCCACTTGGCTGCTGTGCCACATGGCCTGGAAAAGTGGAGCATCCCCCTCAGAAAACTCAGTGCAGTTGTGGGTTGGGCAGTAAGAGAGGAACCCAGAGGAGCTGAGGGAGCATTGTGGTCCCCAGGGGATGGGGTGGTCTCTGCTCTGCCATCATTCCTCTGCAAAATTAAAAAACGGCATTTTGATTTGTCCCTGGAGCTCCAAAGCCACCCACACCTCTCCATTGCACATTTTGGCTGTAGCTTTCCCTCCTTTGCTTTGTCTTCATCTCCTGAGCACCCTGTGGGACTCTGGGCCCTGCCGGGGAGAGGGTTGGAGAGTGGGTCAGGAGCTCTCAGGCTGCTTTGTGTCCTGCCAGACTCGTGGTCAGAGGTGAAGGTGGATTGTGAGCCCAGCTGGCAGCCCTTCCAGTCCAACTGCTACCGCCTGGTGGGAGAGAAGAAGAGTTGGCAGGAGGCAAAAAAAACCTGCCTGAGGAGTGGGGGGGACCTGGTCAGCATCCACACCCTCTCCGAGCTGGAATTTGTCACCAAGCAGATCAAACAAGGTAAGGGGGAGCCTGCTGTGCTCCCAGCACCTTCTCATCCCATCCTGGGCACTGTGGAAAGGTCCCATCTCTGCACATCTCTTGTCCTGATCCGTGGCCATGAAGGGAGCAGAGACTTTGGGCTCTGGGAGGTTGAGGTGATGCTTGGAGGAGCTGGTGCTCCAGGTGCATCCTGCATCCAGCTAATGGGAAAGCTGCTCCCAGGAGCCTGCTGGGCTGGAGAGGAAAATCCTCAGCTGCAGCTGGGAATGGCACTAATCCCAGCTGGTTAGTGGAGAATAAAATGGAAAAACAAGTCCAGCTGGCCTTGCTGAAGAAGGCTGCACCTCCCACTGCTAAATCTGCCCAGGACAGGAGGTCAAGGGAAGGGGAAAATCCTGCCTGCAGTGGCCCAGGTTTATCTTTCCCATTAAATGTTTGAGTTGGAGCTTCCCAGGTTGGGATGTGTCAGAGCTGGGATGCTACTTGGGGAGAAGTTTCAGCCCAGGTGTGGTCCAGGGGAGCACCCATGCCACCATTCTCCAGACCCTGCCTCTGCCACCTTAGGGTCACCCTGGGCGGGGGTTTGGCTGTTCCCAACACATTCCATGCTCCCCACAGCCCATCCCTGAGTCTGGGACCCAAGGAGGGGCTGGAGAGAGTTGATGCTGAGGGATGCAGGAGCTGGAGGAGGGTGGAGGAAGGCTGGGGCCATGTCCCAGACAGGGATGGGGTGGGAGGGAATGGTCAAAAACCAATCGCTCGCTGGACTTGGACCATTCTGCTGCTGCCAGCACCTCCCTGTGAAAACTGCTGGAAAATTTCCCTGTGTTTTCACCTCTGGGGGTCCATCCTTGTGGGCAGGAGCTGCCCTGCCCTCTCCTGCCTGCTGGCACAGCTGGGCTTAGAGGCTGAGCCCTGCAGCAGGGTTTGGGCAGGTGCTTTGTGGTCCCTTCAGAGGAGCTGATGTCACAAGGAGTTTCTGCTGGGTTTCAGCTGGACAGAGGGAATTTCACACACACACCCCCAATTCCTCTCTTGGCAGATGTGGAGGAGCTCTGGATTGGCCTGAATGACCTTAAGCTGCAGATGAATTTTGAGTGGTCGGATGGGACACCTGTGAGGTTCACCTACTGGCATCCCTTTGAGCCCAACAACTTCCGTGACAGCCTGGAAGATTGTGTGACCATCTGGGGACCGGTGAGAGCCAGGGGCTCATCCTGCACCTCATGGCCAGGGAAGGGATACCTCATGGGAGCTGGGGTTGAACACATCTCATCCCAGCTGTTGGGATGGGAGAAATCCAGCCCAGCATTCTGATCCAGGGAAGAAAAATCCGTGGAGCCACTGTGGGCTTGGATGGGCTGTGGAATCTCCTGGGCTGTTGGCTGAGCTCAGTTCTCCCTTTATTCACCCTGTGCAGGAGGGGAGGTGGAATGACAGCCCCTGCAACCAGACCCTGCCATCCATCTGCAAAAAACCTGGTCGGGTGAGCCAGGAGAAGGAGGAGGATGACCATGGGTGCAGAAAGGTGAGGGGGACCTGGGGCAAGAGGAGCTGCTCCACAGCTCTGTGATGCTCAGGGCTTTGGAGATCACAGGGAACTTCTCCCCAGAACCATTCCAGAGAGCCCTGAGCAGCACCCAGAGCTGCTGTGTCCAGGGGCTGCTGTGTGCCAGAGCATCCTGAGCCCCTCACTTCTCTGCTGGCTTGAGGCCACAGGTAGAAATTGGGACAAAATATGTCTGCACCAAACAAAATCCTCCCCTTTGGGCTGGCTTGGTTGCCAGCAGGGATGTTCATTTATTTTTCCCTTGCTCCTCTCTCTGCCAACACCTGGCAGCAAAGCTGCTCTGTGCAGGATGGAGGCAGCTGCCAGCCCCGTGATGGGGGGGGACACACACATGGCCACCAAACTGGCAGGTTGTCACCCATACCATTCCCTGCCTCAGTTTCCCCAGCTGTCAGTTCAGGGGCTGAGGCCTCCCCATTCCCACGCTGGCTGGGAATTCCCTTTTGTGCCTTTTTGCAAAGTCTCTGGAGTGGTGAGCCTGGCACTGCCACTGCTCTTGAACATCTCCCAACACCTCAGAGTGAGCCAGCACACACTTGGACCAGCAAACAGCCCCCTGGGCCAGCTCCTGGAAGTGCTGCTGGCCTCCTCCTGGGTTTTTACCCCATGGCAGCAGAGACAAATCCCAGCAGCCATAGCCTGGGGTCGGTTGGGTCAGATTTTTGGGGAGACAGCAGAGCTGAAGGAGCAGCAGTGTTGGAGGGTGCTGGAGGTGAAGCACTTGGGCAGTGGTGGCACACTGCCACTTGCTTGTCTACACAGGGCAGGCATGTCCTTACAGCATCTCCCCACAGATTTCACTCCCTGTCCCACCACAATCTTGCTCTGACCCTGAGTGCCCAGCAGAAATGCATCCCTAGGAGGAAAAGACTTTTCCCATCCTTCCTCCCCTTTCTCATCCTCGATGGGACCATTGGTCACCTGGATGAGACTGATGGAGAAGAGGTGGCATCTTGCACAGAAAATCAGCCCTGGTCCTGTCTATCCACGGTGCTGGGATTATTTATTTTTTTTTTACGGTGTTTTTGCACTTTTTCTCCTCCTTTCCAAAACTCCTTTATGTTTGGAACAGCCCTTAAGAAATCAAAGGGGGATGGATGTTTGGGTGATGGGAAAGGCAGAGGTGGAGAGGGATGTGGGGAGCACCCTAGGGTTGGGACTTGGAGGCAGCAGTTGGGGTTAATGGTCCCATCCTGCTCCCTTTTTGGATCAGAGGGGCTTGATGTGGTGCTCAGTGCATAGGAGCCTGGTGTAGAGGTGCTGAGGCTTGGGGATGATTGCAGACTACTCTGGGGCTATCTGGACCCCACTGGGAACACTGGGGACCTGCACTGCCCCATCCTGGACTCTTTTCACAGCTGCTCAGGGCTGTCCATGCTGTTCCTGCATGGTGGGCCCATCCCTGGATTTGCTAGACTTTGGGAAAAGGCTGCAGGGGCAGGAACTTGGAGGGATAAAACCCCTGGGATTTGGCTTCATTTTCCTCTTGGTCTCCCAAAGTTGCTCTCCTTGCTGTGACAGTGATGCTGCAGATGGCACATGTCCCACACTGTCCTTCCAGTCCATGGGGGACCCAAGGTTAAAACCCCAGTGCTGCTTCCCACCGTTGCCAGCAGGATCTGGGAGCCACACACCTCCTGGCCCCTTCCCCTTCCCATCCCATCTTTCCCCCCCCCACCAGCCCCCCACACGGCTCCCCACACCGTTGCTGCCAGCCCCAGGGCCACCTCTCTCCCTGCTTTGGCAGAAAACTGTCACTATTGTGTCTCTGGCCTCAGAATGGCTCCAACAACAACAAGGCAATGGGATTAAAATGGGCTGTGGTGGGACCACACTGGATTTGGCCCCATGGTGGATAAAAGAGGATCGTGTTCCCTTCCCCACGCCCCAGCCAGGGTTGGATGTTGGCAGGAGAGCTCTTTCAAGGCTTTGAAGCTACCTGGGTGTTTGTTTTCCTTGCAAGGATGTCCTCTGGGGCTGGGGGCTTCTTGGAGCTCAAAGCTAAGCGGGGTCAAGGGGTGGGAGGGGGTGGGAGACCTCCGAGGAGAAAGGTAGAGGTGGTGGTGAGGGATGTGGGATGTTGTTCTCATCCCCCATTCTTTGGAGGAGGGTTGGGGTGAGAGGTGGTGGATGTCAAACTAGACATTGTTATTATTCAAACTAGAGGAGGGTAGATTTAGATGAGATGTTAGGAAGAAGTTCTTCACCATGAAGGGGGTGAAATACTGGCACAGGTTGCCCCGAGAGGTGGTGGAAGCCTCATCCCTGGAAGATTTTAAGGCCGGGTTGGACAGGGTTCTGAGTAACCGAGTGGGAGGTGTCCCTGCCCATGGCAGGGGGGTTGGACCTGGATGATCTTAAAGGTGCCTTCCAACCCTGCAAATTCTATGTCCCCTGTCACCTGTCCCCAGGGCTGGAAGTGGCACAGCCCCTCCTGCTTCTGGCTGGGTGAGGACCGTGTCCCCTACGGCGACGCTCGCAAGACCTGCTCTGACTACAGCTCCACGTTGGTCACCATCACCAACAGGTCAGTGCCCTGCCAGTGCTGGTGGCTTCACCCCAAAATGAGACCCTACAGTGGGTGGGTGTGACCTGAGTGGCTTTGCTTGCAAGGGCTGCAACATCTGGTGGGCTGCTTGATGTCTCAGCTCAGAGCATCACCTGCTCCTGCTGCCTCTCCAGGTTTGAGCAGGCATACGTCAGCAGCCTCATCTATGGCTGGGATGGGGAATATTTTTGGACAGCACTGCAGGACATCAACGGGACGGGTGCTTTCCACTGGCTGAGTGGTGATGAGGTCATGTACACCCACTGGAACCGTGACCAGCCCGGTAAGGGGGTGACCCTGGGTGGGATGGGGATATCCCCTTTCAGCGTGATGGGTGCTGGCACAGTCCAACCCTAAGGCTGTCATCCTCTCCACTCCCGTGAGTGCTCCAGGTTACAACAAAGGGGGCTGCGTGGCCCTGGCCACTGGCAGCTCCATGGGGCTGTGGGAGGTGAAGAACTGCAGCACCTTCAAGGCCAAGTACATCTGCAGGCAGAACCTGGGCACCCCGGTCAACCCTGAGCTGCCCAGTCCCTACCCCACACCCAGCCTCTCTGCCACCTGTCCCCTGGGATGGAGCTCTGACTCCAAGCTCCGTCACTGCTACAAGGTGAGGGGACCTGGGAGGGGCTTGTCCTGACCATTGTGGGGGTGCACATCCCTCCCTGGGGGTGCAGGGAGGGGGGAAGGAAGATGGTTTGGTGCTTGCAAAGGACAGCTCGGACTTCATGGTTGGGGCTGGGGGGTGGCAGCCTGTCCCAGGGTGCTGGTACCTATGGGGTGGGGAGGGTGCTCTGCTCCTCTCCTGATGCTGAGCCCTCTCCACTGCTGGTTCCTCCCTCTGCAGGTGTTCAACTTTGAGAAACTGCAAGAGAAGAAGACCTGGATTGCAGCACAGGGGTTTTGCAGGGAGCTGGGGGCTCAGCTGCTCAGCCTGGGCAGCTATGAGGAGGAGCACTTCGTCGCCAACACCCTCAACAAGATTTTTGGGTGAGGGGCTGATTGCATCTCTGGGTGTCCCACTGGGCACGCACCAGCTCACCCCTGTCCCTGTGCTCTGGTACACGTGGAAGTGGGCATGGACGTGGCACCATGAGTGTGAACATGTCTACAGAAAGTGGATTACTCAGTGGGGCTGCACCAGAGAGGGAAGGCAGGGAATTTGGTGTAATTTGGGGATGGGGCTTGGATTTCAACCTGTTTCAGCCTGCACGCCTGTTACCTGAGCTCTTGCCTTCGGGTGGTGTGAGGACAGTGAGCTTTGAGAACTAAAAAAGGCCAAATTGTGCATCTAGATGTATATGTATAGTGAAGAAATTCCATGGTGTGAGGGTGCTGAGCCCCAGGTTGCCCCCAGAAGCTGTGGCTGCCCCATCCCTGGCAGTGTTGAAGGTTGGATGGGGCTTGGAGCAGCCTGGGCTGGTGGGAGGTGTCCCTGCCCATGGCAGGGGTGGCATTGGATGGGCTTTAAGGTCCCTTCCAACCCAAATCCAGTCTGGGATCCATTCTATATAAGTGTAAACCCTCCTGCTTGGGGGGGGAGGTGTGTGTGCTCACCCTGGCTCCCCACAGGGAGTTGGAGCCAGAACTCCACGAGCAGCACTGGTTCTGGATCGGCCTGAACCGGAGGGACCCCGCGGGGGACAGGAGCTGGAAGTGGAGTGACGGGCTGGGGGTGAGTCCAGGGGGATTGGGGTAATAGGGCACCCCTTGGGATTTTGGGGTGCAAGGGGGGCCGGGGGGGCGGATCTGGTGCTGGTGGAAATGCCCAACACCACCTGTCTCTCTCGACCCCCCCCAGTTTTTCTACCACAACTTTGACCGCAGTAACTACGATGACGATGACATCCGGACCTGTGCGGTGCTGGACCTCGCCTCCCTGCAGTGGATGCCCATGCAGTGTGAAGCCCAGCTGGACTGGATCTGCAAACTGCCCAAAGGTGCCCCACTGAAGCACCCCCAGACCCTTCAGCTTCCAATAAATCTGCCTGCAGGCTGGTGGAGTGACTCTTGGTCACCTCCCTCCCAATGGTTGCTCTTTCATGGGAGGATGAGTCCTCATTCTGAGGCTGGGAGAGGTGCTCTCCATCCCGAGGGGATTCAGGAGGGCATCTCAGCCTTGGAGTGGTTTGCAGGCAAGGATCAGCAGGAGCATCCCAGCCCCACATCCTGCTGAAGGCCTCTTCTTGCCTGTTCTCCAGGTGCTGATGTGAAGGAACCAGAGATCACAGCTGAAGGTGTGTTGGCCATGAGTGTCTGTCTGGTGCAGTCTGGGCCTCCCCAGGCATCTGCCACCTCAGTGTGGTCCCTGTGGGACATCCCTCAGTGTGACCCAGAGGAGGATGGACCCTGTGTTAGGGTGGTGGGGTGGGAGGGCAACCCACGCATCCCACTGGCCCCTTCCTGCCCAGCACTGCTGCCTGCAGGGACCAGGCTGGATCAGGCCCCTTGGCTGGATGCTGACCCGAGGAGGGCAAAAGCAAAACAGCCCAAGCCATGGGGGACCGAGGGACAGGGTGATGAGTGTTGGTGGCACAGCCACCGCCTGACACTGTTCCCTGCCTGCAGGCAGCAAAGAATGGGTGAAGTACCAGGAGGCTGAGTACAGGTTCTCTGAGGACCACCTGACCTGGGTACAGGCGCAGCGCATCTGTGGTTGGGTCCAGGCAGAGCTGGTGTCAGTGCACAGCGAGGCTGAGCTGCACTTCCTGGGCCAGAACCTGAAGAAGGTACCGGGGGGGGGGACGGACAGGGACATTCCTGGGTGCCATTGGGTTCCACTGCCTCCTCAGGCTGCTCCCTCCATCCTTGGCTGGAGGGCTCAAGGCCAGGTTGGATGGGGCTTGGAGCACCCTGGGCTGGTGGGAGGTGTCCCTGCCCGTGGCAGGGGGTGGGCTTGAAGGTCCCTTCCAACCCAACCCAGTCTGGGATTCTATGATGGGTCTGGTGTGGTGGTGGCAGGTCCTGGGGGTGGGGTTGGGGATCACTGCAGTGCAAGCAACAGGAAGGCTGCCTCTTCCCACTGTCCCCAAGGACAGTCCCCATCTGTCATGTCTGACATGTCCCCTCGGGTCTGCAGTTCTCCAGGGGACAGGAGCAGCACTGGTGGATCGGGCTGCACACCTACGAGAACGACGGGAGGTTCAAGTAAGTGGGACAGCTGTCCCCGTGCCACTGTCCCCAGCCTGCACAGCACCAAGCTCAGCACCTCCATCTCAGGGGCCCACCCTGGGATGCAGGGTCCTCACCCAAGAAAGGGCGGGGGGGGCGGCACAGACCCCATTAGGGTGTCCCCTTCACTGTGTCACTGTGGGGCCTCATGTTCCTCCTGGCACTGGAACATGCTGTGGGGATGTGGGGCACTGGAATGTCCTGTGGGGAACATCCAAGGGAGGTGGGGACCTCAGGGGAGACCTCATCACTTTCTACAACTCCCTGAAAGGAGGTTGGAGCCAGGGGGGAGTCGGGCTCTTGTCCCAAGACAAGAGGCCATGGGCTTCAGCTCTGCCAGGGGAGGTTTAGGTTGGATATTAGGAAAAAATTCCTTCCAGAGAGGGTGATCAGACATTGGAATGGGCTGCCCAGGGAAAGGGTGGATTCTCCATCCCTGGAGTTTTTTAAGAAGAGACTGAATGTGGCACTGAGTGCCATGGGCTGGGAATCACGGGGGGAATGGATCAAGGGTTGGATTTGATGATGCCAGAGGTCCTTTCCAACCCAAATGATTCTGAGATTCTGTGGTGCCTTTCCCAGGTGGTCTGATGGATCCCTCCTCAACTTCATCTCCTGGGCACCGGGCAAGCCCCGGCCCATCAACAAGGACAAGAAGTGTGTGTACATGACAGCCAGCAGAGGTGAACACCCCCTCCAGCCATGCTGGGGCTCCGGAGGGGCTGGGGGCCACGGCCCTGCCCCAGGGCAGCAGGGGGGTGAGGGCTGGGGGGGTGATGGCCGACTTGTCCCTCCCTACAGAGGACTGGGGGGACCAGAAGTGCCTGACGGCACTGCCATACATCTGCAAGAGAAGCAATGGGACTGCCCCGAAGCCTTCCCCACCACCCCTGCCCAGCCCGGCCAGCGGGGGCTGTCCCCAGGGCTGGGTTCCCTTCCTCAGGAAGGTAGGGAGGGGACAGAGAGGGGACAGCCACCCCCTTCAAGAGGTGGGGTGGGAGGGGGGGAAGGTGGGAAGTGGTTGGGAGGGGGAATGCATGGAGGCTTTTTGTGGGTGCAGGAGGGTGAGGGTGCTGAGGGTGCAGAGAAAGGGGCAGAATGGGGCTGGGGAGAGTGGGTGAGTGGGAGGCCCGGGGCTGGGGTGGGGGGCACAGCTGTACCCATGGACCACCCTGTCCCCTGCCTGTGCAGTGTTTCAGCTTCAATGGCCACGACAAAACTGAGATGGTGAAGTGGCCCGAGGCACAACAGGCATGTGAGAGCCAGGGGGCTGTCCTGGCCACCATCGCCAGCCCCCTGGAGCAGGGTAGGTGCCACCTTCCTCCTCATCCTCCTCTGCCACCACCCAGTTCGCCGGGGACCTCCTGGGGGGGTGGTCCTTTACAGCTCACCCCTCCTCTCTTGCAGCTTTCATCACCTCCATGCTGCCCAACATCTCCTTCGACCTCTGGATCGGGCTCCGGCAATCCCAGCGGGAATTCCAGTGGGTGGCAGGGGAGCCTCTGCAGCACCTGAGCTGGGCACCCGGGGAGCCCTCGGGAGGTGGCACCCCAGGACCCCCCGACAAGCTGGTGAGCTGGAAACCACCCCCTCACCCCCCCATCCCTCCCCCCAGAGCCCCCCCAGCCCCGGGGAAAGGCTCAGCCCCGTGTCCCACCATGGTTCTGGAAGGTTTTAGTGTGCTGGGATGGAGTTCCAAAGGCAGAGCAGGATCTGTCCCTGTAGGGTGGGGGTTCCTGGAGTGGGGGATGACCCTGGGGGTGAGGGGTGTCGCTTGGGATAGGGGGGTTATTGGGGATGAGGGGGATTACTGGGGGTGAAGGAGGTCACTGGAGATGAGGGGTCCCTGGGGATGGGGGTGTCTCTGGGGGTGAGGGTCCCTGGGGATGGGGGGGGTTCCTGGGTATGAGGGGAATTCCTGGGAATGAGGGTCTCCCTGGGGATGGGGTGGGAGTCCCTGGGTATGAGGCAGGTTACAGGTGATGAGGAGGGTTCCTGGGATTGAGGGGGATTCCTGGGTATGAGGGAGGTTACTGGAGATTGGGGGGGTCCCTGGGGACAGGGGTGTTCCTGGGGATGCAGGGAGTCCCTGGGAATGAGGTGGGGGTTACTGGGGATAGAAGTGGGAGGGATCCCTGGGGATGGGGGATCTCTGGGGATGAAGGGTCCTTGGGGATGGAAGGGGGGTGTCCCTGGGATGGGGGGAGGATGCAAAGGTCAGGACTGACCTTGTGGCTTTGGCTGTGCAGACCAACTGTGTGGTGGTGTGGCATGGCTCACCCCCCCACTTCACCGGGCGCTGGGATGACCGGAGCTGCCTGGAGGAGAAGCACGGCTACATCTGCCAGCAGAGCATCGGTGAGGAGGGGACAGGGGGACACAATCCCAACCTCTGCATCCGGGGGACCTGCCACCACCACCCCAGTGCCCCACGCTGTGGTGGGGCTGGCTCAGGGGAGTTTGGGGTGATGGGCTCAGCTTTTTTTTTTTTTGGGAGGGGGAAGGGGAGCTCTGTGCTGGAGGAGTTCAGGGGGATGGGCTTGACTTGGGTGGATGGTCCCAGCCATTTGTGGGGCAACCCCAAACCTTGGCGTGGCCCTTAGGGACATGAATCGTGATGGATGTCCCCAAGGTGGGGATGGCACTGAGGTGATTCTGTTTGTCACCCGTGGGGACGTGGCCTCTCTGCTACCCCTGAGATGTCCCCAGGTGCATGTATAACGCTACCAGGGACACCCTGGCTTGAGAAGGGGAGGGATGGATGAAGGGGTGACACCCCGGGGTGTCCTGTGTCCCCTCTGACCATGTCTCTTTGCTCCCCCAGACCCATCCCTGAGCCCTGCAGGGACGCTGTACCCCCCCTCTCCCACTGGCACCCTCTTTTACCACAACAGCACTTACCGCATCCTGCAGAAACCCCTCAGGTGGCACGAGGCACTGCTGCTCTGTGAGACCCTCAATGCCACCTTGGTCACCATCCTGGATCCCTACAGCCAGGCATTCCTCACCCAGGCCATCAGCAGCCTGCGGGCTCCACTCTGGATTGGGTTGGCCAACAACCAGGTGAGGAAAGGGGGCAGGAATCCAGGGGGCAGTTGTGGAAGCCCCCTCAGCATCTCCTCCCCTTGGTTCTCCAGGGGGTTGTGGCAGAAAGCCCCCCAACTTCTCTTCCCCTTGGTTGCCCAGGATGTTATGGAAAAAAAAAAACCCAGCATCTCCTCCCTTTGGTTCTCCAGGGGTTTATGGAAAAAAAAACCAAACTGTTTCTTTGCCCCTTGGTTTTCCAGGGAGTTATGGAAAAAAACCAAACAACCCAGCTTCTTCTCCCCTTGGTTGCCCAGGGGGTTGGGGGAAAAAAAAACAAACTAGCATCTCCTCTCTTTGGTTCTCCAGGAGTTTATGGAAAAAAAACCCTGCTTCTTTGCCCCTTGGTTTTCCAGGCAGTTATGAAAAAAAAAAACAACCCAGCTTCTTCTCCCCTTGGTTCTCCAGGGGGTTATGGAAAAAAGGCCCCCAGCATCTCCTCCCCTTGGTTGCCCAGGGGGTTGTGGCAAAAGCTTCTCCTCCCCTTGGTTCTCCAGGGAGGTCGGAGCTACTCGTGGCTGACAGAAGAGAACCTCTTCTACACCAGCTGGCAGGATGGGGAGCCCCAGCAGGTCACTGGCTGCTCCTACATGGATGTGGATGGGAGCTGGCGCACAGCCAGCTGTGACACCAAGCTGCAGGGGGGCATCTGCCAGCTCCGAGCAGGTGCTGACCAGAGGGACACATGGAGGGGGGGGGGAACGGGGTGGGAAGCAACCAAGGTTTGGGTGATGGCATCCCCATCCCTGCTGGAGCTCTGTGTTCATCCCTGCACAGGGCTGGGTGTCCCAATGTGCTGTGGGACTCTGAGCCTCTGTGTCCTCCCCCAATCTCCCCAGATGCCCCCCGCATGCACAAGTGGAGCTACAGTGGGAGCTGCCCCAAATCATTGGAGGACTCATCCTGGATCCCATTCCGGGATCACTGCTACACCTTCCACATGGAGGTCACCCTGGGGCAGAAGGATGCCATGAGGAGGTGCCAGAAAGGTATTGGGGGGGGACGGGACTGTGGTGTTGGGGGGGTTGAGAAAACCTTGGAACTGGAAGGGGATGGAGTCCCCAGGATGCCCCTGGGTGTATGAATGGGACCCCTGTGCCCATCATCTCTTTGCTGTTACATGGTGGGGTTTTTGAGGGGTTCCTCAGCTTTGTCCTATTGGGAACTGCTGCTCCCCAACCTTCTGAGATCTGGGTTCTTCCCTGACACTCTCTCCACTGCAGTTGGTGGCACAGTGTTGTCCATCCAGGATGAGATGGAGAATGTCTTTGTGTGGGAGCACCTCCAGGCATACGAGGGCACTTCCAAGGGTGCCTGGCTGGGCATGACCTTCAACCCCAAAGGTATGAAGGAAGAACTGAAGTTTTAGATATTCCCCCAAGGCACCACCATGAATTCCCATCAGGTCTGAGGTGAGCAAAGGAAGCCCTTAGTGGTGGCACCAGTGTGGAGGACTCATGCCATGGGGTGACCAGGAATGTTGCTGGGCATGCTGTGTGTGTCCTCCTCTGGCTTGATGGGATGGGAGTAGTGACTTTGAAGCCTCCTGAAAGCAGATGAAGCCTGCAAGTTTAGGAATATGCCCTGTAACCTCTGGTCCTCCCCATCGCCCCTCCCCATCCCCCCTCCCTATCCCCCCTCCTCATCACCCCTTCCCATCACCCCATTACACGTCCTCATGCTTTCTGAGCTGCCATAAAGATGGGGTGTCCCTTTTGGCCTGCCCAGACCTAATTCTTCCATTTCCCAGGTGGCACCTTGGTTTGGCATGACAACACTGCTGTCAACTACTCCAACTGGGGCCAGCACGACACGGGGCCCAGCATGCTCAGCCAGAACAGTTGCTACTGGATCCAGAGCAGCAATGGCGTGTGGCACCTGGGTTCCTGCACCAATGTCACCATGGGGGTCATCTGCAAGATCCCCCGAGGTAGGGGACTGAGGAAACCTTGGCTGATGTGGGGTGAGCTGGGGGTCTGGGCAGGGTGGGGTAGAGCATATCTTGGGGGCCAAATGGGGTGGGAGGTGATGGGGCAGGGTCAGAGGTCCCCATAGCTGTGCATTGCTTGCATAGGGGGGCCCTGGGAGTAGGGGGGGCTGTGGGGCTGGGGGTGCTGGTGCTGGGAGAGGGGAGGGTTCTGTAGCCACACACTCACCTGTCTGTGTTGCTGTTGCAGTGGAGGAGAGCAGCTTCTCCAGGGCAGGTGAGTGTCACCATCAGCCCCTGTACAGCACTGGGACCAGGAACTGGGGGCCAAGGGGGAGGCTGCTGCAGCTTGGCTTGTGTTAATAACCAGAGGGAGGGTGTTGGTGGGTGGGAGCCATCCCTCCATGGAGGAGCATGTCCATCTGGCCCTTTGCTGGGCTCTCCTGCCCTTGCTCACACTGTCTGGGGGATCACATCTGCTGGTGGAATCCCCAAGATCCAGCCCAGGGACTGCCAGGTGTTCATGAACATCAGTTGTGACCCAGAAAGGTCCAACCCAGGAGCTCTGCTTTGAGCAGGATGTCCCCAAAACACCAAAGCAGACTCCAGTCCTGTCCCTGTGCAGAGCCACCATCTCTGGAAACCCCCCAACCCCTCTTGTGGAATGAGATGGTGGGAGATGGCAGGCTGCTTCCCTTGAATCCTGGGGTCAGCTTTGGGTCCCCAAGTACCAGAAGGACAATGAGGTGCTGGAGTGAGTCCAAAGAAGTACAACAGAACTGGGGAAGGATCTGGAGCACAAGTCTTATAAGGAGCTTGTGAGGGACATGGAGAGCCTGGAGAAAAGGAGGCTGAGGAGAGACCTGGCTCTCTACAACTTCCTGAAAGGACAGGGGGGGCTCAGCTTTTTCTCCTGAGGAACAAGCAACAGGACAAGAGGAAACGACCTTTAGTTGTGCCAGGAGAGGTTTAGATTGGGTATTAGAGGAAACTCCTTCACTGACAGGGTTACAAACGCTGGCATAGGCTGCCCAGGGCGGTGGCTGAATCCCCAACCCTGGTGGGGTTTCAACGCCTTGGAGGGCCTTCTACAACTCCCTGAAAGGAGGTTAGAGCTGGGGGGGTGCAGGGGTTTGTGGTCAGTCTCTTCTCCCAGGCAGCCACCAGTAAGACAAGAGGGGTTAAGCTCTTTAGGTTGGATATTAGGAAGGAATCCTTTCCAGAGAGGGTGATCAGGCATTGGAATGGGCTGCCCAGGGAGGGGGTGGATTCTCCATTCCTGGAGGTTTTTAAGCAGAGACTGAATGTGGCACTGAGTGCCATGGGCTGGGAATCACGGGGGGAGTGGATCAAGGGTTGGATTTGATGCTCTCAGAGCTCCTTTCCAACCCAAATGATTCTGGGAGCTGCGGTGCTGGGCAGAGTCCGGTTGGACTCGGTGATCTTCAAGTTGTTTTTTTTTTCCAACCAGCGTGGTTCTATGAGCTTGTTCCCCCCTTCTCCCCCCTCCCAGCAGCCCTGCCGGAGAACACGACAGCCATCGCCGTGGTGGTGGTGTCGGTGCTGGCTCTGAGCGCTGTCCTGGGGGTCTCCGCCTGTCTCTACAAACGCCGGCGGAACGCGGAGCGCGGAGCCTTCGAAAGCGCCCGCTACAGCCGCACCACTTCCAACCCCAGCGAATCCGCCGAGAAGAACATCCTGGTGTCGGACATGGAAATGAACGAGCAGCAAGACTAAGGGCAGGGGGGACGCTGGGGACGGGGACCTGGGGAGGGGGGAGGACGGAGAGCATCACCCGCGCTATCCCCGCGGGGCAGGGAGAGAGGGGGCTGGGGTTGGCCTTGGGGTCGGGGGGGTCCCTCCTGCCCCGTCGGTCGCTGCTGCCACCTCCGGGTTTGTCCCCAGAGCTGCCAGGAGTTTGCCTGCAGCAGCCGTGGAGGCAGTTTCAGGGCTAAAGAGTTTTAGAGGAAAGTTGCCCCCCCCCTCCCCGAAAAATTCAAGAACTTTCTGGTGGTGTGAACGGGCTCTGAGCCACCTCCCCCTCGGCAGAAGGGGAGAGCGGGTGTTTGGGGCCCTGCGATGGGCTCGTTTCCCCCAGGAACCGAGCTGGTGGCCCAGCAAATGTCCCCAGGGGCAAGAGGTCTCCCAAACCGATCTACCTCCCCTTCCCGCACAGCGGCCAGGACCCTGCCCACCCCCGGCCCCGCCGCTCCTCTCCCCCTCCTCGACCTCGGCCCCCACCTCGGGCAGAAAGCAGCGGAGCCGCCGTCGCAGCCATCCCAGCGTGGACCCCCCCCCTTTCCCCCCCAGCATCACCGATGGGACCCCCCCTCCTCCCTGGCACATCCCGAGGGCTGCGGATGCTCCCCCCCCGGGCTGGGGGCAGCCAGACCCCCTCTAACCCCCCCCCCCCCCTCCTCCCTGCTTTCTGTTATTTTGGAGTGTGTGTCCTCCCCCTCCCCCAAATAACTGCACGGGCAAGAACCGGAGCGGTTCCGCGGGCCGGCCCAGCCCCAGTGGGAGCACCCTGGGCACCGCGGGAGGAGCTGGGTGCTGTGGGTGCTGCAGCAGGAGCCAGGGCCACCTTGGGTCCCTTGCCGGGCAGGGACGGCTGGGGGCTGGGGTCCCTTGGGGCCAGAAGGACCCGAGCGTCAGGGCTGTCGGGTGGGGAGTGATTTGGCAACTTCGGTGGCTACTTTGAAAGTCTGGTGGTTGGTTGGTTTTGTTCGGTTTTTTTTGGTTTTTTTTTGGTTTTGTTTTTTTTTTTTTTTTTTTTAGTTTTTTTTGTGGTTTTTTTTTTGTTTTTTTTGTTTTTGTTTTTTTTTTTAAAGGGAACGACAGCTTTTTTTGCTATGCTGTATTGAGTGCGTGCTGAATATATCCTGTTCTTTCACACAGCTGGCTGGGGTGTTTGTGGTTGCCTGTTTGATGTGTAGGGAGGAGGAGAAGGAGGAAGGTGATGAGGGGCTCAGGGTTGACTTTGGAGCTGGAAGGAGAGGGGGTGCCCCAGGGTTGAGCCTTCCTCCCCCAGCAGCACCCCAGGATTGGGGCAGAAAATGGCTGGAGACAGTGGGAGATGTTTGGGCCCCAAGGGAGTTCCCAGCTGGGAATGGGACCCAAGAGCCCCTTACACCTCTGCAGTGGGGGGGGGCACAGCCCCTAGGGAGATGTTCTGTTTAGCCCCCTACCTCCGAGGCTCAAGTTTTTCGTTGCTGTTGTGGGGGCAACAGGAATTAGCTCATTTTTGTTACTCTCTCCTTCTCAATGAGGATTTTAAATCTGTTGATTTCACTTAAGCTGGACATTAAGTGTTTAAGAAACTGTTGGGGGTGGTGGGGGGGTGGGAGAACAAGGGATCACTGGGGTTTTGTTTACTTTTTGGCAATGTCCAAAAGCTGCCACGACAATTTCAGGGCGAGCGAGAATCTGGAGCACATGGAGTTGCCCCAACTCCATTTCTCTCTTGGCTTTCTCTGCATTTATTTCCTGAGATCCTTTCTGCTTTGGGGCTGCTGGTTTTGTCCACCTGCCCGTAGTTTTCCTCCTCCTCAGCTGATATTGATGTAGCAAGCAGTAAGCTTGGATCTGGCAAGCTGGACTGCTGGCATCCCTGCTGTGGGGATGCTTGGAGCAGCAGGAGGGATGCTGAGCTGGAAGCTGTCATGTGAGTGGGCATGGAGGTCCTGGATTAACTCCTCCTGGGTGAAAAGATCTGTTAGGAAGTAAAAAAAAAAAAATTGAGGTTAGGTTTGGTGGGAAGGAGTGGGCTGAGGTCAAAGGGTGCACCCAGGCAGGGTTGGGATTCATTTGGAGAAGTGCCTGAGCCTCCTGGATGCAGGGAAGCAGGGGTTAGGGCTGGGATGGTGGGGAGTGAGCAGTGCTGGAGGAAAGCTGGTGGCACAGAAAGGTGTGGAGGTTAGGAAGGAGCTCCCATAGCTGGGCAGGAGGCATCAGGCCTGCCTTTCACACAGCCCTACCTGGGAACACTTTGTTCAAGAGATTTTCTTTCCTTTTTCTTCTCACTTTGGTTAATTTGGTTCTCATTCCTTCTTCTTGCCTTTCAAGAAAATAAATTTGTACAGTCTAGGGGAACTTTTATACAAGAAGAGTTTTGTCAGCTGTTGGCAGTGATCAGGATTATGGGAAAAACACATATATGGTTAAGTGATATCTCCTATGACCCTTAGAATAATGTGAAGAATTGCTTATGAGGACCCTGTCAATTATATATATATATAATATATATATATAGTTTTGCATTTTTTTTACTCTCTGTGGTTTGTAAGATCCTTTTAGAAGCTTGGAAATAAAATTTCCTTCCCCACCTATTTTCTTCCTTTTTAAAAAAAAATTTTTTTTAATTTCTTTCTTTCTTTCCCTTTTATTTGGGAAAAACAAAACTTGGCTCTGCCTGTGTCCCTGCCAGGCAGCAAACATAAAGCTGCCATGACACCTGCCTGTGGCTAGTGGAGGAGGCTCAAAGGGTGCCCAGGTGAGGGGGATAATTGATATCAATTCCTGGCATTGCTCAGTTCTGTGTCCCAATGAGATGGTGGAGAACAGGTTAGACATTAGGAAGAAATCCTTTGGTGTGAGGGTGGTGAGCTCCTAGCCCAGGCTGCCCCATCCCTGGCAGTGTAGAAGGTTGGATAGGGCTTGGAGCTGGTGGGAGGTGTCCATGGGAGAGGTGGGACTGGATGATCTTTAAGGTCCCTTCCAACCCAAACCATTCTATGATTCTATGAACATTACTTGTGGATGACTCCTGAGTTGAAGGAAGGTGCCAGGTTGTGCAGGCTCCTCAGGAAACACTGGTGTTCCTGTTTCTCCCCAAGAGTTGGGAGATAGGGCTGGAACCCAGCTGAACCTGCTTTATCCTCTTGCTCCTACTGGAGGGATGAGCAGGGAGCATGGGTGGCTGTGACCCCCCTGGCACCAAACACCCTGGCCAGGCTGCAGTGTGTCCAGGTGCTGAGGATGGATGAGGGGGTGAGCTGCACCCAAACCATCCCAAAGGGACACCAAAACCATCCCAAAGGGACACCAAGGACACGAGCATCGTGTCAGGGGCAGCAGTTCCATACACAAGGCTTCCCCATGCTCCCACCAAATTGGCTCAGAGTGCTGCTTCCTTGTCTCCCTCCCCCTGCACCCACCCCTCCCTCATCTCAGGGGAGATGAGATCTCAAGGAGGTTTCCCTCGGGTTTGCCAGGGCCCTGAGGCTTTGCCTTTTTGGTTTGGCAAAGAGCAGGGAGCAGGCGCTTGGAGCAGAAGCTCTGAGGTTGCCTTTGAAGGACCAGATGATTTTTCTCTCCTTTTTGTTTTTCACTCCAGAGGTGAGAGGAGCTGGCGGGGGGGGGCAATGAGAGCTGCTCTGTTTAATTGCAAACAGCAGTGGAAATAATGCTGAGTGAGGCCACGGGGCAGCAGGGGAGAGGACACTTGGGGCATCCTCATTCTGAAACTTTAAACACTCTCAGGGTGACCTGACCTGAATTGAGTCATTGCAGTTTCTCCTCAAAGGAAACCCAGGGAAATTTTTGATGCTGATTTTAAATGGTGAATTTTTTTTAATTTAAAATAAATGCAGCCTTTGGAGAAAATTGTGGTTTGTAGTAACCCGAGGTCCTCTCCCATGGGGATGAAGAGTCGCTGCCTTTTATTTGCTCTCTAAACTCGAGCTGAGCACACCCATTTTAAGGCAGTCATTAGAAAATGTTGTGGTGTCTGGTTCTGGCTGCATTCATCTGGAGAAGGATACGAAATAGCCTCATGATTTTAATCCCCTGTAATTTCCTAACTGACTACTGAGGTATCAGACAGAGGGAAGGCAACACCTCCAAGGCAGACAATGAGGATGCTAAAATGAGCCATTGGCAGGTTTGCTTCTCACCAGCCCCTGATCTGCTGACTAGTCTAAGGGTTTTGGAGAGGAACATGGGTTTTATTTTCAGAAGGAATTCATAGTGTGCCTAAGAAGTGCAGCACACCACACCTGAACTCCAAGGTGGGCTTCATCTGAGAAAGCTGAGTCAGCCTGGGCTTCTGGCGTGGCCTTGGGCTCACTGGACACCAGGAGATCTAAAGTGTGTCAGGTGAATGGTGGACTGAAGTGCCCTGTTTTCGTGAATAAAAAAAAGGTTTGCTGAGCTGCAGTGCCTGCATCACACCTGGTGTTAGGTGAGCAGAATCCTTCCCTAGGTATCTGATCCCCAATTCCCTCGATTTTGCCTGCACTGATGGGTACAAGCAGACCTAAGCTGTTTAGGACTTGCTCATCATCTGCTTGGAATATTTTGATGCCTGCACTGAGATGATCCCAGTATCCTGAGTGTGTGGGAAGTGCTCAGAGATGCCTTTGGGAAGGGGTTGTGCCACACTTGGCTCTTCTGAGGCCATGCCAGCTGTTTTGACTTTGCTCTAGCCAGCAGCATGCAGAGAAAGGCTGAGGAGCCCACTGGGCTGAGCTCCTCTGGACCACTCAGATCCAACCCCACAGCATGTGCAAAGGTGAGAATTCAGTGTTAAATGTCCATGAGAAAGTGGCTGAAGGGCATCAAATATCTGGAGCTGCAGATGTGTGGGGGACCACAAGGGGTGGATGGTGCCTTCTGGAAGCAAACTGCACTTGGCAGCTGTTTTCATTTCACCCTATGGTTAAAAACCACTACTCTGAAAAGAACCAGTTTGTGCAAAATGAGTAACCACAAGACCTTTGTTTCCTCATTCCCAGAATCCAGGCAGCAGTCTGACTCAGAAGTTACCAATCTTGGCTGGATCAAGGAGGAATGCAATGTTCTGTGAATACAGTGTCTGCTTAGTAAGGAATTTTTTTTCAGGGGTGACAAATATTCTAAGTCTTCCTCACTGGGGATGGTTATTGGTCATATTATGCGTAGTTCATGTTTAATAATTACCTTCTAATTTATGCAGTGAGTAGGTGGCTTCTAAGGAAGCTAATCTGGGGAGCAGTGAGCACAGCCACCCTTGTGGCTCAGGTTTCTGGTGACAGACAGGAAGCAGCACAGGGGATATTAAGAGCCATATAACTTGTGAAATTATACCTTCTCATCACACACAGTAACAAGAATTACCATTTATTAAGTAATATATTTCAAATTAAACTGGAATGGAGAAGTGAGGAAATGTGTTAACCAGACAACAATTCAGAAGGTTCATGAACAAATCTGAGAGTAGCTTAAAAGAATTTCTATAGCAAATTTCTAACAAACAATCCATTTTTTTGCTGACATATAAATACTCCAGACTTTTTGCTGTCTGGTACAGTGAAGCCTTCAGGCTCCTTTCTATCTTCTAAACAACAGCTGTATTTTCTATTTGCTTTGCATGGAGTCAACTCAGTGTCTTTGTAGGTTAGCATTCAAGTAAAGATCCAAGTGGTTTTCTTCTGCCTTCATTCTCCCATCTGAAACAAAGGAAAGACCCTTTTGGTTCAGGCCATGCTAGTTGTTAGAGAAAGAAAACTTGAAATACACCAAGTTTAGTGTCTGGTTTGCTGTCATATGCATTCAATCATAAAATAAGAGTGTGCTTTGGCTGCAAGCTGTGTACAGCATCACATCACTTAAGTTCAAGCTCTAATCAGAAGCAATCTCAGAAGCAAAGAATGTCAGCATGATGTGTGGCTCAAAACACACAGCAGAGAAACCACAGGCATCTCCATAGTTTGTGATTTTAAAGGTTAAAGAAGGTCAGTTAGGACTCCAACTTACCAGCCAACTGTTTCCAATTAGGTGAAGCAGTTTTAGGACATAATCAATAGAAATGCCATGTTGACTTCACTACTAGTTCCCTTGACCTACAGTTTTCTAAAGTAATTAGCAGTCAGTGTTTGGGCTTTTAAAGACATCAGTAGGAGTACAGAAAGGTCTGTGTGTCATAAACACACTTTTGTTCTAATTAAAGGAGGAGAAAAGTAGAGGTATAAAAAAAATGAAAAAGGTACTCAATATTAAGGCTTCCTGGTGGAATTAAGAGTTTTATCTGTTTTTCTCAGAGCCAGGATCTGTAAATTAAGAAAGATGGGTGTTCTTCATCAACCGGAAAATACAGAACAAGATGAAATGTCATTGCTTTCTCTTGAGCTTGGCTGAAGAGAACAAGCACTGAATAATTATTTTGATTGCCAATTACCTGCACTACTTGCCTGCTGCTCCTGCTCTCAGAGGCATCTATGCAATCCCCTCTGAACTCCGTTTTGCTGCCCATGAGACTCCAGCAGCTTCCCCAGCATTCAAAAGCTATTTATGAATTGACACAGCCTTCAGATTTACACAGTCTGAATTATTGTGGGAAAGTGCAGTAAGGCAGAAACTATGGTCTGTCCTCCTTGCACATCAACATCCTCTAAACACTGTGGAAACCACTCGAGTGCCCAGTGCCCCAGCATCTTTTTTCCTGAAATGGGAATTTTGTAATTCTTACCATACTGTTGCTAAGTTTTAACATGTGGAAAACCTTTTCAAGTCATGGGTTGCAAATCTTGCAAAAACTCCTATCTTAGATACCTTGGTAACTTACTGGTACCTCACTTCTTCAAAGTACAGCTGAGAATGGAGTTTTCTCTTCTGATGGCCTTGTTAAATCTCCAATATTTGCATTGTTACTTAACTCTTAAATATGATATGAGCAGTAAATCTGGTCTGGGCACTAGGATAACAAGCAGATGTGTTTTGTCTGGGCAATTCACTGCTGGCACAGCAGCCATCTGGGCCTGGGTGGAAAATGCAGAAAGCGTGCAGGAAGGGCTCTCCAGAAGAGATAGTGTTTCAGTAATTAATTAAAGTTATTTTATAATCTAAGGAGTGTGTCAGCACAAGCCAGGGAATTGCTGTGTCTCAGCTCTGAGCTCTGACTTGCAGGGCAGGCAATGTGCCAGGAGTGCAAAAAGGCAAATCCTGCTGAGGATGAGGAATTCCTCACTGCTGGAGCTGCCAAGGACAGAACCTGGGAAAGCCTCAGCTGTAATTAGCCGAGCAGTTCCTAGGTGTCAGTGTAGCCCCAGCTGAGAGAGCTGGAAGAGCTTTTCTTTGGCAAAACCCCATGGAAAGGGAACCGAGCCCAACAAAGAACCAAAACTCCTTCCAGCTGAAAGAGAAACCTGGGAAAATACTGGGACAATACTGCCTGTGCTCTGAACAGAGCTGAGGTCTTCCTCTCCAATGAAATAACTCATTGAGCATTGTGCCCAGGCATTACAAGTCCTTTAAATCCTGTATATGGAGTATTTTTCCTGGAAGTGGCACGATGGAATTCAGAGAAGCAGCAATGGAAAGGTTCCATACCTCCTCCTCAGCTCCTTGACAAATGGATCTGCAAGACAAGACGTGCCTGTCATTCACTGCTGAAAAGTCTATTTAAACCATGCATTCTCCTGTTGCAGTTGACTAATCCCAAATAATAAATTGTAGGAGGAACTGGAAGGTGGAGGAAGAGTGGCTTGGGCAAAGGTGGCAATTCCCATCTCTGGAGAAGATTCATGTGCTAAGGTTAATAAATCATTTACCAGAGAAAGTTTCCTTACCCCTTTATTTTATTTCTACCATTGAGAGAAAATACAAGTCCTTCCTACTGGCTGAGGAACTGCAGTCCCTGGTCTGTAATGTAATTCAGTGTTTACATCAGAAATGGGGGGTTAATCTCTTCTTAGCCAATAATCATTGTCCACACAACTTATCTAAATATGAAGTTTACTTTGTTTAAATCTCCATTACAAAATCAGAGTTGAGACAAAGAAAAATATCCATATAATGGAAAATAGATAAAATATCTCTGCAGTGGATGATTTAACTTTGAGGTCAAGGTTGAAACTTTGGAGGCAGTTTTACAATTACAAGGCAAAGAACAAGTGTAAACTGAGTTACTCTCAGCTCTGGGAATAGAATGAACCCTAATTTAAGAGGTAATAGAAAACAAATATAAATATGTTCAAAATACCTATCTTAACTACCTTTTTTAATTGTTCTTTTAATCTCATTAATTCATTTAAAATCCCAGGGTTCACAGAAGATATCCCAGGGATAGTGCTATAAAGTTAGAAGCACTGGAGGACTGAAGAAGAATTAATTTATCATGACTGATGGTCTCTTTCAGGAAAAAACTGCAAAGCCATAGAGAGTTTGAAAGGGTAGGAAAAGGGGGCACAGCCTGAAAGATTTTGTTGAAGAACAAAGACTGTTTCAGACTGCTGAAGACATCTTTTTTTAATCATTAGTCCTAGCACCTCTTTAAAATTCCTGCTGGAATGTTTCACTAAGGTAAGAAAAATGAAAATTGGGGATTTTTTTTTTTTTTTAAAAGCTGTTTAGTAGGAGTTCCAGCTTGCCTCTCAGATCCTTCTGAGCTCAGCAGGAGTGACCACCTAAAATCCAGTTCCTTAATAGGGTTCCTAATAGTATTCTCTAGGAATACTTTTTTTAGAGGATGAGGTTTGGCTTGCTGTTTGCTCAGGACTGAACCTCATGTGGAAAGCAGCTTTGGGCTCCTCCTCAAGATTTGATGTAGATTTGCTCTTTGACACGCTGGGGACCAGCAGCTGGCGTAGGCACTCCATTTCCCAACCCACAGGATCCAGCATTATTTTGCAAGTCAAAGCAAAGCAATTTTTGTACATTTTGTGATTGCTTCTCAAAAAGTAATCCAGTTCCTTGCCCCCTTTTACATGTATCAATGTCTTGCTGTTAACATTTCTCTTTAACACTGGCTGTAGAATTTCCTGATCACCTCAAAAGAAAGAGAGCAGTGATTTTGTTGAAACAAAACAATATGAAAACCATATTAAATGAATGAAGTCTTTAACAAGATGCCAGCCTTCTTTTTAGATGTTCCAGGAAAAGCTTATAAATGGTAAAGGCAATTTAACATCTTATTGAATCAAATAATGAGGGGGACTGCTAGAACACCAAACGTGTAACAAATGGAGTTTTTCTGCAACAAACTTTTAAAGAATTAAAGGACTAAAGCCTAACAGCTAGAACTTGTACATTGTGGTTTTTTTTTCCTCTTTCTTTTCCTTGCTAATTGTTTTTGTGGGGAACTTTCATTAAGTATCTTTACCATCCACTTGATATTGTGTGAATTTTCCTCATTTCTGAAACTTGCATTTCCTGATTTTTTTCCTCCCCCTTTTTGATGTTTAATGTGTCTCTTTTATACCCAAGTTCCTCTTGCTAATTCCTGAGATCTTGCATACTTAATAGAAACAATTAAACAAGAATTTTGTAAAAGTGAGTTTTAAGCTCCTAAACTAATTTCATTTGCCTCTGCTTTAGGCTGTCTGGAGCATGAGGAGAAAGGCAAACAAGATTAATAAAGCTTTCCCATTGTAATGCTGCTAAGACATACAATTTAGTAGAGGTAGAAAAAGCAAAGCAAATGCTTTAAAAAACCCCTACAAAAACATAGAGATTCCTAAAAACAGGCCAAGTGAGGAAATTACTACTTAAGATGCAGTAAAGCTTTGGATTATTCTCAATATCAAAATTGTTAACAGATATCAATGCCTGATTTGTCATCAAATTTTACTCATCTATATTCTACTTTTTTATTTTAAAGACTTTTTTCATTTAAGTAGTTAGAACTAAACCAAGAAAATCTAAGGTTGTATGATTTCTGTTTTTTTTTTTTTTTTTAAAATTGTTGGCTTCTAAGTTAAAATTTATACATTAGGTAAAACAACCAGATCCTCAGAAATTTCTATGGATTTAATAATGCCTTTGTGTTAATACCACTCAAACTCTCAGATGTATGATTAACTCCAAGCTAGGAGCAATGCTTTTGTCTGAGAAACGTGGGAGAGAGTGTGGCATCTGGACTGGGCATTTTTCATTCCCAAGTCCAATCTGCATGGAGACTTTGAGAGGAGGGATGCATGAAGGTGGCACCTTGCTGATGTCACCTGCGTGGTGTTTTCAGCTCAAGGTCTTTGGCCTCTTCATCACAGGAGAGCAGGAAGATTATGGACCGGCCTCTCTCATCCCCTTGAACCCAGGGTGACACTGAGGGGGTGGACAGGAGATTTTTCAGGATATTTTTTTTCAAGTCCCAAAGGTCTCATACTGGGGGAGGCTCATGTATTTCACTGGCTCTGCCCCATCCAAACCATATTAAAGGGGACCTGTGTGGGAGGGAAGGTTAAACAATCCAAAAAGCCCCAACAACAGAAGAGCACTGAGGGTAAACCAGGATCAAACAATTAATTGTCCATCACTGGCACAGCACACTCTACCTTTGGGGGACTGCTTCTTTCTTTCTCCTGCTATGCTGAATTTCTCTCAAGTGGACCCACTCAGCAAGCAGAACACACACACACACTTCACCAATGAATGTGCCCAATTTGGTATCAAAATATTTGACTGACTAAGTGAGGAATGGTTGTGAAAAGCTTCCCCGAGCTGCTCCCCTGGGTCTGCTTGAATTCAGCATTCCCTCTGAAGTGTTTGTTTGAAAGTAGCTTCTCTTTCCTGTTTGCCTGTTGCTGACAGAGAATTTCTAACAGGACCATCTGTAACCTCTGACTGCTGCAGCATCGTGGTCCTTGCCACTCAAGCTGTCACTTCAGTTCCTGAAGGTTTGAGGAAAATGATGGCAAATGAAATTTTTCAACGTTTTGTGCTATTTATCCTGTTTGCAATAAGTGTCTCCCATCCAATGAGTTTGGCTCATGTTACAGGAGGGGGAGTTGGACTAATTTAGAGCACATTTGACCATTAACAGAGAATTGAGGTTGCTCAGAAAGCAGACTCATTCCAGCTGTAATTCTGTCCTGCTACTGCACCCTGTCCTGCTACTGACCCATAACCCCAAGAGCAGCTTCTGTACCTAATTCTTTCCCTTCTTACAGGATTTGTCATCTCCCACCTGGGCCCAAATTTTCAGAAGCTGAAATGCAGCTTGTGGGTTTGTCAGAGATTTTAGGGGACATTCTTGGATACCACTTTTACCAGGAACCACCAGAAACTGCTTTGAGTGTGGTATCTGCTCCACTTCGTGTCTGCAGCAGAGGGATTTCTGTGTAATCTCATCATGCCTCTGAAAAGACATTTTTAAAAGAGTCTCTCCAGTGAGGCCCATGTCACCCAAGT
This sequence comes from Phaethornis superciliosus, assembly GCA_023637945.1. Taxonomy (NCBI): domain Eukaryota; kingdom Metazoa; phylum Chordata; class Aves; order Apodiformes; family Trochilidae; genus Phaethornis; species Phaethornis superciliosus. The sequence continues at coordinate 743,721 of JAJQWJ010000029.1, forward strand.
CATACCTAGAACCACACCTGGAATAGACTAGAATATTTCTCTATCTCAGACTTGCCTTTTTCTCTCCAGATTCTAACAAAATTGTGGCCAAGTGGTGCTGATCTTGTGCTGGGGATGTCTAAAACAAGCAGAGATTAATCTTCCTTTTTTGGCCTGATTTTCTGGGTGCTGGCACAGTGGCTGCATTCAGCTTTCTGAATGGCAAATGGAAAGCTTTTCAGTGATTTTATTAAAATAGTCAAAATGAGAGGCAGCTCGTGGAAATGCACCACGGACAGGGGGTTTATGTGCTACAGCCAAAAGTATTCTTATACTGGTGTTTTTTTTCTCATGGGGACTGATATTTTGTCAGGAGAAAACTGTGGGCTTGCTTGGTTCTTTGGGGGTTTCGTTGTTTTGTCTTCACCTCCTTTTTAATGATGTTAGCCACAGGTAAGCCAGAAGTACCCGCTAACTGTAGCATGTCATAACAGTAAAACAAAAGGAATTCTTTCTATCACTCTGTCAGTATTCTTTTAGATTGCACATTTCAGAATAGCAAGACTAGAAAGGAATCACAAGAATCCAGCAGCTCATAGCCTGGATTCTAATTAAAATCCTTCCCAACCTCCAGACAGTCAAGACTGAAAAAAAAAATCACTATTCCAGCAGTTTCAAGATGACTGATGAAAGACTTCAGACAAACCACAAGCAGCTGCTGGATCAGCTGATGTGACCTTTTTTTAGATCAGCTCAACTACAGTGATAAGGCTCCAGAGAAAAGATGTTCTATGACTTTAAAAACACCAAAAATGTCATTCCAGAGAGCCTGGCAAGCTACAGGATACAGTCCCAGTTTCATGTAGACTTTGCCTGACAATTAACTAGAAAATTACCCCTGCAGCTTTGCAATAAATAACAGGCTAAGACAAGGGAAAGGTGTTTTTAATTTGACATGGCCATAGTACTGCCTCTCTGCCTTGGTCACAAATGACAATGTATTCTAATTCTGCACACCTGAAATGAGTGGAATAATGAAGAATCTCTCCAGATGATGGAAAGAGTATTTATCTACAGCCAAGAAATCCATTCACATAGCTTGAGATGCTTCCCACAAGGAGGACTGCTGGCAAAAAGACCTCATTTTCACCCTTGGTTTAATTAAGATTCCCTAATGCACCACTGCCAAAACTATTGAAAGGAGTTGGTAAGTAGTTACCATTAACCAGAGAAGTTGGCAGCAATATTTCTGCACTCATTTAAATTAGTACTGTCAAAAAAAGCCACAATGGTTCTCATTCCTCAATAATTCCAGGTGCATTTTCCAGGCATATAATCCTATCCAGTTCCCAAAATTACTGAGGATCTCTTCTAAAATATTTTTTTTAATGCTGTGACTGGTGAGCAGGGTGAGCACAGGTAATTTTTATTAAGCTGCCAAACCCAGTGTGAAAGTCATTTAAATGACTGGAGAACAAGCTGTTGGCCCATTGTGAGGGTTCAGCATCCTCAGAAGGGAGGGAGGAAAAATGCAAAAATGCAGGGTTGGCAGTTTGAATGAGAATTAAAAAGGAAAGAATGAAGGTTCTGAACACAAGCAACTAGAAGATTCATTCAGGCTCATCTCAGGTATAAAATGGAGCATAGGATGTGAAATTGTATGAGGATAATACCTGGAGCCTGGCAAGAGAAAGGGGTATTGGTATCTCCCAGCAGGAAAAAAACAACTGTGAAGTGGGGATTTGACATGAGCAATGGCAAATGCCAAGCAGCAATTACAAGGAAAAGATGTGGGAGTTTTGGGAGGAGGTGACTGTTTTCTTTTATAATTTAGAGCAACTACAAAATAGATAATCATCCCTAATATGAAAACCAAGGAGTGAGTTTTCTGCCTTCCTAGATGAAGGATCCCTGAGGATTCTGGTGCAGAACTTGATGGTCTTGTGCTCTCCTCCAACAGATCATGAAACAGGGATGAACTGCCTCAAAAATTAGTGTCAGTTCTTGGGGAGCTACAGCAAGACATCTTGATCACCTGTAGGTACTGAAGATTTCATGGCTCTTGTTACTGTCATAAAATAAAATGCAGCATCCTGGCTGTGTTCCTCTGGGGGTAATTGATTTTGCCTCTCCAAATTTTCCACTCTGTGCTTTTCACTGAATAGGTTTTTTTATTATTATTATTTTTTATTAAATAGTGAATCTAATCAGCCCTCAGGACAAAACACTTATTTTGTCTCCCTCTTGACAAACGAGTGTTTTGTTTGCATTTTGCCTCTGTAATTAAAATGCCAGCTGCCAATAATGAAGTAAACTCTAGAAATGAAGAACTCTTTCCCCTGTAAATACACTGTACAATATTGCTGGCGTGGAAGAGCAGCCCTCATTCCAAGCCAGAGATGGCTGGGTTCCCCTGATGAGAGAGAAAAAATGCTGGTTATATGTAGTGTGTTTGTGGAGGGAGGGGAGGAAAGGAGGGGAGAGTTTTTGTCCATATGCACTTGTAGAATGTGCATGCTGGATGTAGACCTGAGCTTGATAAAAGCTCCCTCTGTTGCTGAGAAGTACTGTCATTTATTTTTTTTAAGATTATAAGTAGGGAAAGGAAGGACCAGCCAGCCTGTGAATAGAAGCAGTGTCACCCTTAACCTTGAATTCATCCTGCTCCACCTGTTTTGGTTTGGTTTGGGTTGGTTTTTTTTTGTTTTTGTTTTTTGGTTTGTTTGTTTGTTTGTTTGGGGGGGTTTTTGTGGGGGCTTTTGTGGTTTCTTTTGGGTTTTTTGTTGGATTTTTTTTAGGTGGTTTGGGCTGGTGATGTATGCCTCTCATGGTTTAGGCATTCTGGTACCTCTGCGTTGGCCAATTCTTTGTGCTGCAGTATTCTGTGCTCTTGGATGCTAATAAATCCTCCTCAGGTTGTTCTTTTAATTGTGACATTTTTCTACACCCTTTTCCCCCTAAATTTCTGTATTCCTTTTGGACATCTCAAGCCATGAGGATGATCTCCTTTAGGTTTTCAGTGACTTTCTGCCAAGCTCAGCTGAAGTCAAAAGCTTTCTGTTCACATGTATTTTACAGCATAGTGGCAGATCAATCACCCAGAAAACAGTTTGCTGGTGAATGCTTCCATCAAAGCACTCTGGGAAATAATTTACCTTGTTTTATGAGCAAGGCCTGAAGGCATGCAGATGGGGAAATATATACTGTTTGCTGCAAATAATTTTGGAAAGACACTTCTACCAGACTGTGCATCTTCTCCTAGCTGATAGGAAAGACTCTGGCAATTTGAATTATTTATTTAAGTGGGGAGAAATGCTGAAAAGGGCACCTAACCATATGTTTTAGAAACTTCTGGCATCACTAGGAATGCATCACAACTAATACCCTAAAAGTGCAGCAGTATAATAGTATATAAACCACCCCAAGAAAACACCACAACCTATAATCTTAATTACTCTAAATATTCTAGCAATTGCTCAGTCAATGGGCCTTGCATTTTCTCCTTGTGTGGAATGTATGAGGATGATGCACTGATTTATCCAACTCCACTCTGACACAGGCAGCAGTTCCAGTACTGTGAATGACTTAAAAGCCCCAAAACCAAACTCTATACACGTGGTTCACATCCAAACCTTGCTGTTTCACTGCCAGTACTAGGAAAGGTGTATAGAAATGGGAATTCAAACCCCTACCAGGCAAACTGAGGAATTCCAGGGCATTTGCAGGGCTTCTGGAGAAGGCAACTTATATTGCAATTTGTTAAAAGGTCTTGTTGTAATATTTTATTTACTTAAAGTTTGCATACTGGGGTCCTGTCTATGACTTGGACCCCTTAGAGTCATGGAAACTTGGCAGTGACAACTAATAGAATTTGTACAATAAAATTCAAGAGTAGTGTTTTGAAATGTTACCAAGTTTTTCTTTAGGTTGCAGAGTGTGTTGATCTCTCTTATCAATACCAGCATCATCTTATAATTAAATCAATGCATCTGGCTTTGATAAGACTAATTTTTCAGAAAATAAGGTATTCCTGGCTATCATTTAAAAAGAGGCTCTTAGTTTCAATATTTCTGTCCCTCATTCCTGTATTTCTTCCTTTAAAATTCCATTTTCATTTAGAAAAATGAAAAAAAAAAGTTTTGATTCTTCTGTTGCTTAGTTTGCTAAATTCCCTAACTTATCTAATGATCTGAGAGACAAATAGGGAAATCCTTGGCTGCTCTCCTTTAATCTGTTGCTGTCCTGCAATGCTGTATCTCCATAACAAACAAGAATGATTTTTTTTTTTTTCATCAAAATACTGCAAGGCAGCAATATCAAAATAGGATTATGGACTCTTATCTGAAGAGAGGCAGTTTCCTACCCACAGTTGCTGGTGAGGTCTGGAATGTGCACTCATGATAAAATTGGTCACCTCAGGTGTCAGCTTCTGCTTGCAAAGCTCACAGCTCCTCACAGCCTCCAGATCAGCCCCTGCAATCAGGCAAAAAATTAAGTTTTTAAGGTGAAACTCCAGAGGATGTTTAAAATTTTTATTATTTTCTTTGAAAGCCATCCTCTCCAGATTGCTGTCTTGTTGTTGGAGTTCTCCTGAATCATTTGAAGCCATGTAATTTCATTTTTTTTATATTAAACACATGTGATAGTAGGGGTAATTGGAATAGGCTTCTGTTAAATTCTGTGTGGTATATGACTGTTCTGGATTTTTTGTTTGCTTTTAAATGACAAAATCTGTAGCTTTTATGGAATAAAACTGCAGGGATCATGAACCACACTGCTGTAAAATGCACTCCTTCCATAAACCTCTATGGCCTTGTCAGTCCCAATAAAAGCAAAGAATTGCCTGGATTTGTTTATTTGTGTCTTCCCCTCATTATTTTTAAGACAACAATGAATTTCATTTGAGTGCTATGAAATAAAGAGATGCACCCATACCCTGTAAACTGATCTGCTTTTCCCCCCTTGTTTTTTCTAAGGGAAGATGTGGAACAAAAAAACTTCTAAAGAGGAAAAAGCCCTGCTTTCCACATGTGCAGATGGCCTGCCTTAAAAAAAAAAAAAAGAAAAGAAGAAAAAAAAATACAAAGAAACCTTCTACACACACTTCATTAAACAGAAGCAAAAGCTCTGCTTGTTAAGATTGGTATCTTTTTAAGGTGCTTCTTGTAACAAGGTTCCCTTAGTTGTTTCCTTGCTTAATATCCCACCACATCTCCTCTTCTTCTGTCCTCCTAAAGAACAAACTCTGAATAGGATCCTGCCCCTGTCTGCCATCAACCAGCACAGAAGAGAAACTTAAATTATTCTATGAGGACAGGATTTGGGGAAGGTTTGGGAAATGTGACTCACTTCCCTAAGCTGGGGGCAAGCCAGGAATTTAAATGAACAAGGCCTGGCAAGGAACCAAGTACACAGGATTTCACTGATGTATCATCTGCCTCTTAAGGATGAAAAAACAAAGCTGGCATAAAGCTATTACCTTCCTGTGAACAGGATTGGCATTTTACACAATCCAGGTTGGGTTAGGGTGTGTGTATATATCCTATACCTACTTACATCCTTGCTGGACGTTAATTTTCTGGTTATTATCTGATAGTATGGTGTTTTGTTTTTTCAGTAATATTTTTAAGTGCTTACTTACAAGTTGAAAATGATACAACTCACCTAGGAACTTCAGAAGCCATAGTATACCTGAGTGCTTAATTAACACAGTGGAATGCATTTTTAAAATAAGAAAACCCAACAGACCAGTTATATTGTGATTACCTTCCCTATCAAGAGAGTGCCCCTATTATGGAAATACACTTTTAATCAAAACTTAGACATATAACATCAGAGAAAATCTTAATTCAGAATGAATCTGGAGATGACACAGCAGTAATAGTGCTCAGAGGGGAAAAAAAGAAAGAAAGAAAAAAAAAGCATGCTGACAGCAGTGAGGGTAACATCAAATAATCAACAGGACAGTTCTCTGGCTGGGAGTGAACTTCCTGAATGCTAAAAGTCCCCCTGCTCATGTTCCTTCTCCTCCCTCCCTCTGATTTCTTCCAACACTTCAGACATTTCATCTCATTTTATGCTTTTTGCCATTCAAACATCTCTCTTGCCTCTTAGTCTCACATGTGCTGCTCATGGTCCCTGCAAAATGTGATGTTTGCCTGTGCTATGAATTGCTGTAGATTGGCTCATGAAATCTTTAAGCATTAATATCCAAGATTTTGGGTTTGATCTAAACCAAGCACCAGCAAACTATGGGTTTGGTGATCTGCTCCTGACATACCAGTAGCCTCACCAAAAGCCTTAATATTTACTGTTACTGCACTGAGAATGCATGTGCTACAGAAAATTAATATCATGGTGACCAAGTTAGGAGTGAAATGTCTCCTTTGAGTGGATGTAAAGACTTCATCTGGTTCAGTTCCATCAGTAGAGAGGTAAATCTGGCAGAAGCATCTCAACAGCGTCTCACATCTTCTGGGCCTCTCTCACCTGACTTTATTTTAGCCTGAATCCATTTCTTGAGACATTGCTGACAAATAAACTGCAGGCTTCCCACACAGCCACATGGCTCTAGCAGGGGATTTGTAGGAGAATTTCCAGCAATCTGACAGATACGACAGTGATCTCCTTCCTCTTCTGAGTCTTCAACCAGGAAACTATTAAGACACCACAGAAGAAATCAAATTCTGCTTTTGGTAAAGTCTGCAGTAGAATAATGAACAGAATCTTTGCATTAATGGTCTGGGATTTGGAGAGATTTGACTAAGGACCTTTATCACATGCTGTTGACCTGCAAGTGTAATATCCAACTATTTAGAGTGAATATATGCCTTAAAGCTGATAAATGCTCAAAGCAAACCCTTCCAGTCTCTAAATCCCCTTTATGCTTTTGTGTAATCCAAATCTGACTGTGTTGCTGAGGATTCTGCAGCTGCTGTTCTTGGAGAATATGTGTGTTGAACACTGCCCATCAAGCCCAAGAGGGGGTTCTGCTGAATGCTCTCCCCCCCTCATCTGTTTTGGCATTGTGAGGGTTTTAAACATTGTTCCTAAGTGACTTTCTTTCTAGAAACCCTTTTAGATTTGTGGTGATGGAGGGGAAGTTCATTTCTTGGTGAAGAGTGACCTTATAACCTAATAGGGAAAAAAATGGTATGTGACACAATATTTCAATGGCTTTATCTTTACAGCTGATGGTTGAAACCATGGAGAATATTTGCTGATTGTGATCTAGCACTTTTTGCATGAAATCTGATGAGCAGATTGGGTTCCTGTTTGATAAGCAGCCTACTAAACAGCAAAAATGTTGAGCCTTGGATTGTACACTAATCGTGTAAAAGTAATAACATGAAAATGAAAAAGCAATTTGTGATTTTTATCACTTCATACCCTTAAACAGATGGAATTCCATCTCCATCTTAAACTTTGCTTACTAGTGCCCCTAACCAGATTCCTCAAGTTAATGTCACCAGCAGAATGTTGTTTTGGGGGTTTTTTTCTTCCTTTTTTTTCCATCCCCTTCTAGCCATAGTTTGATTTGCCTAAATGTGTGAGAAGAAAAAAGGCTTTTGTCTGCCAGCTGGGATAACAGGAGTCCTGTTTACCTGTAAAGCTTTGTTTCTTTCTAGTCTGCCCTTTGGTTATCTTTTCTCCTGGTTTTTGGCATGTCTCCCCCTAAATTTCATGGACAGAACAGATACTGACTCCAACTACTGTCACCAGGAAACTGAGGAAATCCCAGAGAAGGGGGGCTTCCTGTTCACGTGGCAGGAAAAATAGGAAAAAAAAAAGGAAAATATAGGAAAAAAAATCTCTAGATATTTCTTCTGTCGAAGGTGTCACCTCCACATAGTGTGGGACTCCTAGTTCTGAATTTCCCTCGCTTTTGAAAGGAAAAGTTTCATTCTGAAACATCTGTCTGGCCAGTCCCCTGGGATAGCTGACAGCCCAACACACATGCAGTTGGGTTATTTGCAGGGAAACTGGGACCAGGACTGATTTTCCTGATAGCATCTCCAAACCTAATTGTGGAAGCAGTTTCTTGAGACACAGAGAGCAGCTTGTTGATGACAGGGAGCAGCAGGGAAAACCCATAGCTCCTTCATTCTGCCTTGGTTTGAAAGTCTCTGCAGTCAAAGAAATGACTGGATTTAGACTGCAGATAAAAACAGGACAAGCAAACAATTAGAAATAACTTTGATGAACAAAGCTGTGACCCTTAACTTGAACTTCTGGCTGGGATACAAAGAGAAGTTGAGCTAAAAGGACTGAGTGCTGGTTAAATGGGATCTCTCCCAAAAGGAAGCCTTCTACAGAAATGAAAGGGCAAGTTCTCTGACTCTGCTATGGGCCATGAAGACCAGTGCCCAAAGGGCACACTTGTGGGTTGTGGTGGCCTCTGTCACACTGAGGAATCTATTTTTTTGCCTCCAACAAATCTCCCTCATGTCTCTACCCAACAAAGCTTCTGTGGTGTTTATTAATGTCCAGGAATAAAGCAAGTGAGGAGTGTGTGCCTTTTAACAGCATCATGATGCAAACCCCATCTTCTTTTTGGAGTGGTTTCTCAAGTAGGGCCAATAATTCATTTTTTTTGCTATGTTTCTAACTGCAAGAGTTTTCCATGTATCAAATCAGTCTGTGACAAAATAGAAATCCTTGAAATCTACAATTTGTCACTTAGCTATAGCACAGTTTCTCGCAGTTCCTGATGGAGCTATCATGATTCTATGTATAATTCTAGGTTGAACACAACTCCTCACCTTACATGTCGTTTAGGTTTCTTTTGTGGTTTCTTCCTTTTCTCTTTACTTGCTGAAAGGGAGATTGTTGGGTTTCTTGCTGCATTATTGAGTTGGTGAATTCTTTGGGTTTGAAAAAGAGGCAAAACCAGAGAATCCAATGGCAAGTGATCTTGCAAAACATAAGAAACATGAAGACCGGGAGTGAATTCTGTCTCAGACGAAGAAGAGCTGGAAGAATCCAGAGATGAAGACTCAGATGAACCCCATAAGTTCTCCATGATGTAAAAGCTGCCACTGGAAGATGAAATGGTGCTGTCCTCTGAGCTGCTGTCTTCAGAGGTGCTGTGACCAGAGCCTGAAGAATCAGAGCTTTCTGAATCAGAAGAAGAGTCCATAAAGCTTCGAAGGGATGAGGTTGTATTCATACTGAGGGCTGGGCTGTGATCCAAATCCAGATTTTGTGGGGAGTATGTTGGTGAGCTCCAGTTTGCTGAGGAATTGGGTCTCTGAGCAGCTGAGCTGCGAGGTGCCCAGTGCAGCTGTGGTCCAGGAACATCTGGCAGAGATGAGGTATCACAGCTACCAGGACTCTTCTGGTGGCTTTTAGAAGAATACCATTCTTTGCAATAAGTATAGGTTCTAGCCCTACCTCTGTAATTAATTGTATTAAGTATCTTTGGAATAGAATCATAACCTGAGATATATTCAAGTTTGGAATAATCTGCATCTTCTAGGCCAGGGCACAATTTGTCTCTGGCCCTAGATCCTCTCTGCTGTAGTTCTGCAGTGGTGACCACTCCTCTGGGCTCTCTTAAAACCCTGTGGTAAGATTTCCTTCCTCTTCCTGAGGCATTTTTGTCATTTCCATCTTCCAGGCCACGTCGCTTACCTTGTTCTAAATATATTTCCTTCAATTTATTCCCGTGTCCCAGAATACTAGGAAACTGGCTATTGCTCAAGGAGGGACTTTTCTTTAACTGATTGGGGTCTTCAGTCTCTTCCACTTCTTTGGTAGGCTCTTCCAGGACTATATAGTGAGAAGAAAAGTTTTTCTCTCTGGATCTCAAAAGAGCTTTTCTCCGGGGCAGGAGGGATGAACCACTTGAAGACTTTGCTCCAGAGGAATCAGTAGCTCCTTGGGAAGCCAATGTGGATGAAAGAGATAGAGATGAGTGAGCCTGTGCTGGCACAGATCCTATTTTGGTTTTTTTCTCAAGGCCTCTGCAATTTAGACCAAGGTTTAGACCACTGCTTCTCCTTGGAGATGGCTTCCTGTTCTCAGATGCAGTTTTATTTGATTTTCTCACAAAATCTTGTTGAACGCCAAGACCTGTAGTCAAAATAATAATAATAAAAAAACCCAAAAAACCTCACACAAAATAGCAAACTGACAAAATAACATTTTACTTTGGTATTGAGTGTTTAGCACATGCTTGTAGTGGCTTAAGAATATTAGCCTGGTATTGATGTCAGTTATTGGTAATTCTAATTCGGGTACATTTCTTGTTAACAATATGAATTTATTCATGAGTTTCTCCAAGATGTAGACAGAAAATCAATACTGCTTGTCTGATAGGACATGTGTAGGAGCATGTGAAGGACACTAATAGATACTACTAAATGATGCAGTGGCACCTGGAAAGCCAATGAATATTTACCTCCTTCCTGAAAATGTGTTCTGATCCACCTGGGCCTTGCTTTGGTGAATATGTAGTTTCAGAGAAACCACCTGTGTGTGGTTGCAGTTGCATTCCCACTTTATCTGAGGGGTTTTTCTTAGGTAGTGTAAGAAAGGAAATTTCAATGTTAAGAGTTTTATCTTGCTTACTCATGGAAACTTGGAAACTTCCAGTGAGCCTTCGATCTACCCCAGTTGGAATGTGAACCTGAGCTGATTTGGTTTTTTGTTTTTTTTTTTTTTTAAATGTGTACTCTGGCAGAGGTCTGCTGCTTGTTCTAACCCTCAAGGGCACCCTGCAACAGAACTCCCAAGGTGTTAACATTTATGCACAAAACCATATTTTTAAAAAAGGAAAAAAGAAAAAAAAAACAAACCACACCACCTCAGAGTTTTAAAGATTCTCATTATTATCTTGCAAAAAAAAAGTCCCATAAAACATTATCACAGGGGAGCAGGAGATGGCCACAGAAATCCAAGTTTAGCCCAGAAATCCAAGTTGGCTGCTGGGAAAACCAATCTGCTCATCTTTCCTAATGGATCCCTGACTCCCCAGCAAGGGAGAGACCTCCAACCTTCTTGTGGCAGCTGGGGGTGCAGTACAATCTTGAAACCACAGGAAAGACTTCCAGGCAGAGAAAATCATCTGACAGACTGATTTAGTGGTAGGGTAGGTCCCTCAGCTCAGCCCCATACTCCTGCTCTGGTAGATGATATTCCTGGACTCCCTGGTGTGGAATTACAGCCCCTGGGATCCTCCCAGCCATGCTTTATCCTTTGGCTGTTAAATACATGTTTGCCTTTTATCCCGAAGAGATTATTTGGAGTCCTGTTCTGCTTGGGCTCTCTGCTCATTCAGACAGTGTATTTTTAAATTGCCTGGGGCTGCTTTATTATGTTTCTTCTTGCTCCACAGGTGCACTTGAATGTATTTATTCCTAATTTCCAACTGTAATGCAGTTTTTATAAAAAGTGTGCTCTCTCCATGCTTGCTGTCCCATATTTTACTGTGGCTGTGTTCTCTCTGCTGTGTCAAACAAACCACTTTTACTGGGAGAAACCATGCAGAAACTTAGGAGCAGCTTAAAAATTCACTAAGACTTGGTGCAAAAGGGAACATTTCCCATTAAATTTAGTTTTTCTTGTACTTCTTTTGGTCTACTATCCTCTAACTACTCAACGATCTACACATGGCCTACATGGTACATATTTCACCTTTAACTCCAAGGCATCATAAAAAAATAATGCAAGAGTAAATTGAGCCCATGGAGGTCTCATTGGTCTTGAGAAGTTTGAGTATTTCTTTCCCTTCTTTAAAACAAGATATTTACTCTCTAGACAGCAATCTGAGAGTTCCTAAAGTGGTAATTCCAAGGTGCTGACATTAAAGAAAGAAAAAGAGCTGTGCTATTTCTCACAGTTACCTCATTGCCCATGGCCCCAGCAGAAACAGAGCTCTCCTAGTCACAAATAAGTTTTGAATGGAAAATCTAACTGGTACTCGACCCCTCATCTGGAAGATAAAGTGGCTGGATCCAGTGTTCTGCCCTGCTAAAACATCTCCTCTATAAATCACTTACTGGGCCTTCTCAAATGTACAGAAACAAACCCACAGGGGATGTAAAGATAAAGTCATTGGAATGGGGGAGGATGTTGAGAAGCAAATTGTGAGGGACAGATAAGGAAAATAATCAGGCAAGCATGTGTGTGAAGGATGTCAGAGAGAAAGAAAAGATCAAGATAAAATATATTAGGGATGTGATGGGCAAGCAGGAGACTAGATCTTCAGTTTAATGCAGTATGAAGAGAACAGGAAGGCTACAGGGTCTTTCAGATAAACTTCCCTTTGAACTGCCTGTTGCTGATAAATTAAAAGCAAGTTGGAGGTTTTTCCCCTACAGACAGCAAGTTACATATGTAAGAATACAAGTCCATAGTAATTAATTTTGCTTTATTTTGATGCTGCTATATTTTTATTTTCATTGATTTTTTCCTTAGAAGGACAGGGAAAGACAAGTGGTCCTGTTCTGCTAAGGACTCTCTAAGTAAAGGCAATTCTTTACTCAGGAGATTCCATGTTGATGTAAGTGGAGCCTTGAATGGAAATCAGATTTTGTCCTTACCCGGGTACAAGATCAGGGCACCAGTTAATTTTTATTATACTTTTTCCCCAAATGCCCAAGGCCTATTTTCTGTTCTAAATTAAGTCAAAGACATGAAATAATGCTGAGGTGCTGAGGTAAGTGGGGTTACCTCAGACCTACATGAATGCACACTGAAGTGGGTTTAGCCTTAATTTAACACGACTTCTTTTTTGCTGAGTGAGGTTGGTTTTGAGTTAGTGGAATGTAAATATGCAGTAAATCAGAACTAGGAAAAGCCCTATTCCATTTCCTCTGGAAAACTTAAAAAACCCAAACCCCTGAACACCTGACTTTTGAATATTCAGTGGCATCCTTGATGGTGTGGAGAGCCCCAGTTTAATTGTATATGTCAAGAATCCCATTAGATTAGCTTTGGGTTTATGCAAGTTATTTCTCCGGGGCTTGAAACCTGCAAAAATAGTCATTCCTGCAAAACTCAGTCTGTATGGGTCTGTTTTTTGCTTTCAGAGGTGTGGCTGTGTTTTCAGTTTCCCTCTCTGGAGAAGAGAGAAACCACCCAGCTGCTCTGGTACTTGTTGAATAATTTTTGCTCTAGAAATATTTGAAGCTTTGTACTTAAAAATGGAATATCACTTAAAAAAAGCAACTTGCTGCCATACATGCTGACTGACTTCACTGAAACAATAAACTGATTAGCTAATTCTGGCACACATTATATTGTTTTCTGAGAATTTACTCATATTGGAAATTGTTTAATGGCTGCTATGTAAATGATGGAGGATTTATTTGCTGTTTGGATAAAATTAACTAGGATAAGTAACTTTCCTTTTTTAATTCTTATTATTTTAAACACAAATAATTGGTTTTAAATTACTCTTCTTATCTCAGCCCAACTGCAAAGTTGCATGAAATGTGGATTTGATCTTGTTCTCATTAAAAGCCTGGTGAACGTGACTGCAAAGCTTTGCCTGCACCCTGCAGGAATGGGGTGATGGGAAGATGGGCTTTATCTCCAGCCTTTGATCCCCTGTTTCACAATTAATTGAAAGGCATGTCTGCACATTCTGTGATTCCTTATCCCTAAAGTCATTTGGGATGTCCTGAAAAATGCCACTAAGCTATTTCCCTTAAGTCACAAAGCCAAAGTTTTCGGTTACAAGTGTCATTCCAATTTAAATTTTCAGTTGTATGGGAGTCTAAAAATTACCTAAAAATGAACGTGTGAACTCTATTTTGGAACTTTTTTTTTTTTTTGTAATTAAATTAATTTGTTTATAAAAAAAAGCAAAGTAATACAGGGATGATTAAATTACAAGGCATCCATCCAGTTTGCTATTTCTAGTAATAGGACAATTACTCAATTACTCACTACTCACCTGAGGTGACTCTATTTGGGTCAAGTACACATTTCTCAGCTTTTTTCAAGCTTGTGTTTTGTTTCAGCTTCTGTTTGACTGATCCATTGTCTATAGGAGGAAGTTTAAGGTCTGGTTTGTTCCCAGATTTGATGACAGATCCATGTTTGCTTCCAGAACTCTCATTTGTGGAGACCTAGAAAAGAAAGAGGTGACTGAACATCAGCAATTCTGAGGGGAAGAAAATGCAACAAAACCAAACCAAAAAAGAACTATTTTAAATAGCAGGAAGAAAGCAAATCCATAAATAGAAATCCCCTTTTCTTTTTTTTCTCTGATCTTTCCCAAGTTGTTCAACACGTTCTGAAATCACAATTTTTTTTTTCCCCATAAGGTGCTACATTATTCCATTTTTTGTTTTGATGTTATTCAGTTTCCTTTACAGAGTATGGGATTCCTCACTGTACAAACCAAGGCTTTCTGTTAAAATCTTTATTTTATAGATGATTTACCAGTCTGACACCACTACTACAAGAACAAAACTTAAAGCTGGGATTGTGATGTATGAAAGTACCAACCTGACACAAACAGATAGACAAGTGAATATTTCCAGTTAAGTTTATTAGGATTGTTAACTTGCAAGTCTAATTTAGACTTGTGACCTTTAGTGTGTGAATATCATCAGGGGACCCACAATGTGAGCTATTCAACCCCAGTCCTGGTGGTTCAATTATGAAACACTTCATATGTTCCCCTTCCACAAAACAATTCTGCCTTCTGTTTTCCAGAGGACAGGCCTGACCTTTGTCATGATGATGTTCTCATTTTTCATTTAGATGTATCCATTTGTCAGTAACACTTAGCAATTAATTCGGGTTTAAAAAAAAATATCCCTTTTAAAGAGAAAAAAAACAGAGTAACTTCTTATGTTACTGGATGCTCAAATACAGATGCTACCTGCTGAAGACTGAAAATTATTTTCAAATTCACACATTTCAACAAAGCTTACACAGGTTATAGGCTCTTGGAGATAACACAGCTTCATCCTTGGAGTAGCTACACTTGAAGTGTTAAGTCTAGACTGATGTGCAAAGAAAAGGGGAGCAGCTAATGGACCTGTCTTTCAACTTCTGAATTAAAAAAGCTACGTTAATCCAAAGCAGAAAAAAAATAGAAAATCATGTAACAAACCTTCATGCACATCCAATATTTTCTACCAGTCCCAGACAAACATATTTACATAATTTGGCTTTAATACCTCTGGATACACAGAAAAAGCTGAAAGGTTGAGACTTTAGTGCTGGGGTTGTGTAAATAGTAGATCATGTCTGACTCTATTTACTTGCTCCATGAGCACAGCACTTACTTGAGTTGATCTAAAAAGCAGTAACTGAAAGTAAAACGCCTTTTTCAGAAGCTCATATAGGGTTAGTAACCTAATATTCCCCAATATAAGTATAGTAAGCTTACTTAATATTAATTAAGTGCTAGAAGGAACTCCTAAAGCCCTTTTTTTTCTTGCAGATTCAGAAAGTTCATGCACGGTCAAAGTGTAGACCTACATTCATCGTGGGTTTAAAAAAACATCAATTTCTCACTTCATTATATCTCTGTAGAAGGAGATGAACACAAAAAATTACTCAAATACAGAGACTAAGCTGATAGTCTTCATTTGAATGGCAGCAAAGGATCCATTTTCCATCTTCTTTCAGAGATCTTTAATGAGTTCAAATAGAATGTGGAAGAGGAGGATTGGGGCATTGTTTATATGTGCATAGAAAGCCAGAGAGCTGTAGCATGTACCAACATATCCATTACTCACCATCTGGCAAATTCTGTACACATCATCTGCCTTTGACATGGTATGAAGAAAAGATTGCTGAACCTTCTTTAGAAAGCAAGAAAGAAAACTTCCATGGAGGAAGGTAAATGCCTAATGATCTCCCTAAAAGGTGCAATTAATAACTAGAGAAAAACATCTTCCAGCTGGGACACTGTCAAAATGGTGATAAATATGAAAGCCTCTCTGAATTTTAATCAATATTATTTTTCAGTCTTCCTGAAATACTGTCTCCTAAGATCTCTCTGATCTCATTCTGCCAAGTACTTTCCTGATTAGAATTGTCTTCTGTAGTAACATGCATATTTTAACACAGATTATTTCATTAAGCTGTTGCAGTTGTATGTTCAACACTTTGCATTATTTGTTAATAGTATAGCAACATTTCAAACAGGAGTAGAAAATATTGTGGCATCCAGATTAGTGAACTGTTCCTGGTGTGTTTTAAAAAACTTGTTGACATGACACATCTTGCAAAGCTCATATTAGAAGCTTAAAGTAAAAAAATGCTGCAGTGAAAAGGATCAGCACATCGTTATTGCTATGAAATGAGAACCTAGGAGATGAATTTTATGTGCTTTTTGTAATTTCACAAGATTTCCATCTAGGTGGTTGATTGTTGGTTAGTAAGGCCAATTGTCTTGAAACTATGCAGATAAATTTCTATTTTTCACTCAATTCTTGGGAGTATGATTTCATTATTATTTGTTTCTAAGAAGGAAAGGACATGATTTGCTCCATCAGTCACTCTTTGCTGGCAGGTAGCACAGCAGTGGAGGAGAAAACCATCTGGGCTGATGTCCCAGAGATCTTCTACACAGCTCAAAGTGCTGAGGAAGGAAGTGGAAGGGATTTTTCAAAAGATAATGTAGAACCTCAATGCAAAGTAACCTTTCTGAAGTGAACAGCATTGCTACTATTGAACTCACAGTTATTGCTTTCTAATTTTCTTTTTTGATTGTTTGTGATGGGTGGTATTGGCTTTGTTGGGTTTCATGTGCAGGTTTGGTGTTCTAAATGTTAGAATTTAGAAAGATAGGCAGCTCTGATTTAAATATTGTGAAGGATGGAGTGTTTACCACGATGTTAACAACTTCAGTGATTAACTGCCTCTCATGAAAACTCTGCACATTTTCTTCACATTTTATTTTTGTAACCAGGGCTTGCAGCCTCAGATCTTGCTCTCTGACAAAGGAAAGAGCTCAGAACAGACTCTCTGTGAAGGTTCTCCACAAAGGGGAATGTCAACCAGAGGCTTAAGGCTGGATTTAAATGTGTTGGTACCAAAAGAGGTCCAACCCTTTGGTTCAAACCCCTTTGGTCCACCCTACTGCAGCTTCCCTCTCCTGTTCAGACATCTCAGAAAAGTCTAAATGTTCAATGTTCTTGCTACTGTGGGGCCAGAGGTTTTTTTCCAAGTACTTGATGTTATTTCAAAGCTTTGGACAGCACAGCTCAAAGTTGGAACAGGGAGTGAAGTGCAGGGTAATTCCTTGGAGTGTGGGGTACAAAGGAGGAGCAGAGCGTGGATGAAAAATTCCACCAAGCTCTATGTGCTCAGTTATTAGCTGGGGGTATGAGCTTTAAGCACTAAAGACAAATAATTGTGTTCTGTATCCTCAGATTACAAAATAAGAGCTACATTATTCAGCTTTAAAATGATTTAGATTCTTTTCTCAGGGGCATTGTAATTTCCTTTCTTTTTACCCAGATACTTTTAATGTTTGTTTGAGCTGAGATCATAAAGTGTGCATAATCTTCTAATCTCACAGACCATTTTAACATACTTAGTTCCAGTGTTTTAATTCCATTTGGCTTTCAATTTGGGCTCGAAATTAGAAACACTATTTCAGAATGTAGAAACGAGGCACCAAGGTCAAGCTTTGAGTTAGGGGGGGAGATATATTTTAGTTTCTATTCTCTGGTAGAACCAAACAAAGCAGAACAGAAACTAGAGGGAGCTGTTGTTCACAAATAATGCACAAATCACCTCCGTTGTTGTTTATTCTGAAATAAATTAGAAAACTCTCATTCAATATATGTAGGAGGATAGAGAATAAAGGCAGAAATATGCACTACCTACTGTAATGGTAGCACATAATTCATCTGTATCAGGAAGAAAAAAAAGGGAAGCTAAACCTGAGGACAAGTAAAAGACTGAATTCATCTGTCCTTTGGTTTAAAGGTATAAATGGGTACATTTTTAGTTAACAACCCATAAAAAAAATTTCCTTTCACTTTTGAAGCAGGAGAAAAAATGCCTAGGCAAACACTGGAAATTAACAATTCTGAAGCTTTGATTGATAAAGGAATGATAACCCAACAGGTATTTCCATTCATTGGGAGGCTACTGAACTAGTTCAATAGGTGGAAGAAAGCTGATTTAATAAAGAGAATTGTTTCTTCTGGAAATAAGTATTAATCAGTGCAACCAACCTGAGTTCTCACCCAAGTTGGATAAATAGAAATATCTGAAGTAAACTTTGTTTCATGGAAAGCTGCAGGATGGGAAAGAATTCCCATGTGGTATCAGCCATAAAATATGTACAAGCCAAATATATTTGTTGAAAGAAAAGTCTTCTGGCATACTAAAGTAAAACATCCACCTCTTTTAGGGGTTATCTGCTAAGACTCTTGTGAAACTGGCCAGGCATCAGATCACTCTGGACCACTGCTCATTCTCTTCTAATCATAAAATAACTGTGAATTTGCCCAGTTCACCACCCTTTCCTGTGAAATCCTAGGCAAACAGAATGTCTGTTGATACAGTCCTTCAGAAATAGAAAAAAAAAAACAAAAATCTTGAAGCAGCAGATGCCCAGGCAAGGGGAATTTGCGTCCTTGTTCCTCCAGCACCAAGTTCAGCTACACCAGAATGCTTCCCCAGGGATCTGGCTTCATGTAATTCCACCAAAAATAGCAGATGCAAATGTATTTTTACTTTTCATTTGAGAATCTAGATTCATTAATGCAAAACAGGCTTCATAGAGATTAGTGGTCTCATATTGGACTTTATATCTTATTAAAAAGTGTAAATTTATCATCTTTGAATATTCATGCATTAAATATCAAGAATCTGTTGAGTTTCAGTGTGTAGAAGACAACAACTAAACTGCTCCACATCCCTTCCTTATCTGAAACATGTACAGGGCTGAAAAAATATTTCCAGTCAAGCTATTTGAATAGATGATAGGTATTTTGCAAAGAATTTGCATTGTGAATGAAATTTTCCTCTATATGCTATTCTCTGTGCTAGTCCTGCACCTGAATGAAACCCAGCACTTTTTGTATTTGATCAAATAGCTTGAATTTATTTACTGAAAGGGTGGTCAAGTATTGGAACAGGTTGCTCAGGGCAGTGGTGGAGTCACCATCCCTGGGGGTGTTCAAAAACCCTGTGGGTGTAGTACTTTGGTTTAGGGGACATAGTGGTGATGGGTTGACAGCTGGACCTGATGATCTTTAGAGATATTTTTCTACCCTTTATTATTCTGTGATTACCACTTGAAGACAAAAAAACCTCCCTAACACCATGCTAGGTTTCTGGGTGTTTTCTTGGCTTAGCAGATGCAGATTATAGGGGGATAGAGGGGACATCTGCAGTAGCATTTGGTTTAGATTTGGGCTTTTTGCTTTCCTCCACTTGCTGTGGAGCAGTTTGGGAGTGCATGTATGAAGATGCCTTTCATGTGAAACATAACTGGAAGATGGTCATGAGCATTGCACACAATCAGCAAAAGGCAGAAGTAAAACCTCTTGAAATGCATATAATGTGTATACCATATCCTTGACTCCAACTCTTCCTCTGCAACTCCTATCAAATACAACCATTACTGGTCTAGTGATGGTGTAAAAGACACAGAGACCAGTCCAGACTGAACTTCAAGGAAAGTGGGGCCAACTACAAACCCTTTTCTGACCTCTTTATCAACACTTAGATGCTCTTTTATGGGTTGGTCCTCCCTACTATGCTTCTTTATCACAATAGGTTATGGGCTGGGGGGGGGGGGGGGAAAGGAGGAGGGGTTATGAAAACACAAATATGTAATTCTGTCTCTAGGTATATGGTAGAAAATAGCTTTGAGTGACAAATCAGAATTGGGTGTGATTTTGTTCACATCATCCACTGATGATGGCAGCATAACAACCAAAATAGCAGCGAGGTTGGTAATTGAGCAGTGGGTTCAGATTACTATCAGAAGTATGCATCCAAACCCCAAACCAAGCATTACACAAGCTATGTCAGAGAAGAGAAAGTGTATGGGAGAGGTACAGCCAGCCAAAACCTTCACCCATTCCATGTTGTCAGGGTTGCCAAGTTCAAGTGAGATTGCTTTGCTTTGTACAATAGCCCAGCCAAGTCCAAGTAATATTATCTGCATTTGCCAAGATTCTGCACATTAGGGAATGACTCTGACCTAAATGTAATGACCTGATTTGAGAGCAGACTCAGGCACAGAAGAGGGTGTTTAGAGGCTTAAGTTCATGTTGTTCAAGACCCAGGTTTGAAACATGGTGACTCACACCCTCCAGCCCTCTCTGGGAACTCTCTCCATCCTCTCTCCCATAACACAGGAGAAAAAAAATGGGTGGAATATCTCAAGCCCATCTTTTTAGCAAATAATTGAGTACATAGACTGCTTTCTTGGAAAAACTGGCTTGGTTTCCAGTGATGAAGACTGGGGGCTTCCTGAGCTAAGGAGGAAGCTAATACAGTTGGAATCTGGCTCTTGGGGAGTGCAGGGATCTAAATTTCAACAGGTTGGAAAGAAGGTTTCCTCCCCCTTTTTCTGCCTCACTGAAATTTCCTTCCTGAAACTCCATTACCCAGACACGTAGGTTGGAGAATTGTCATGTTTGTGGCTCTTGAGAGGTTTAGGTACAACTGAGAAATCTAACAGACAGAGCTGGGCATGCTCAGGATAGTTTAGCTTTCCGTGGAACTTTACTGGGAGATTTAGCCATTCTTAGCTTTTATTTTCTGCCTTGCTAGCTGGTAAATCTATAAATAAAACTGATTTCCCAAAGAATTTGTGTTAATAGATTTTGACTGGTTTTGGTTGGTTGTGTTTTTTTGTTTTGTTTTGTTTTGTTTTTTTTTAATGTCTAAAGTCTATCACACAACTTTCAAAGACGCTTTGGATTAAGATGAGTTCAACAGAACTACCAAATAATGTTTTGGAAAACAGATTAACCTTTGATATGAGCCATGTCTGTTTTGAGAAATATCATACTCTGATGAGAGATGCAGCACTAAGTTTTCATGTTTAATGCATTTTAACTCTGAGAATCTCCTCCTGGTGATGACAGCAAATGGAAAACATACTATGAACAGCAACAAGCCCAGATATTCTAATCTCAGCAGATTAAAAGATATTTGGGAAATAGCATGATGATTGCAGCAGCAGATTCTGTGCTCCTACCATGTTGTTAGGAAAGTGGATATCTGGAGATATCTGATCATCAGACATGGTGTAACATATCAGATCATCCTACAGGTGGATGAAACAAGTGGAAGTTCTGGCTGAAGGGGAAGAATTGCAGCTCCTCATTTTTACAGCTATCTGACTTTGAGATGGAATTGACATTTACTCACTGGGCTCACACATGTGATTTCTAGCACTGAAAAAAAACTTTTCCCTAGAAAAGAAGACTGGAGGATTTTGCATTAAACAGCAGAAATCTCTTTTTCTGTCATTTCCTAGCCCAGTGGCTGGGAAGGTTTGCACAAAACCTGCAGAAAGGAAAAGTGTTTGAGTTGTGGCAGCCCCCTCCATCCTGACTTCAGTTCAACTCAAGATCAAACAAAAGGCTTTTCCCTTACAGAAAGGCAAATATTAACATAGCTCAATAATCTATAATAATTTGTCTCTGCCACCTGTAACACTCAAGAGAAGTTTGTGGTGTGCACTGTTCTGTGAGGGAAAAAACCTGGGAATGTTTTTTTGTGATCTAGTTTTGCAAAGGAACCAATCTCTCTGTGGTCATAGTGGTTTTTTATGTCTGAACTCACACAAAAACCCTTGCCCCACCTTTTGTGCTATGGTTGAATAATTGTACAGGTTAAGAAACTCAAGTTTCTGCTGGTGTTGGGACAGCCTGCTTGGTTAATAAATACCTCTTAGTAGAATATTCGAGTTATCAGCATTACACACAAAGAAAAAGTTCAAGAAAATAAAAATTTTCAAGCTTCATTTGCTGAGCAGTGAGACCTCATCCCATAATGCAGATCTTATGAACTGCAGGTCTGCTCCAGAAGTGGTGAACAGAGGTAGAATGGATATCAGGAAGATAACACAGGCAGCTCTGCATCCCTATTGCATTATTGTGATTCCCTGAACCTCGTGATGCTAACCCAGCCATTATCAAATTACTTTTCTCCCACGTCACATAGGATGGCTTCTTGCCCACATCAGAAGGGGTTTAGGTGACCTCTTTACTTTCCTCATTCTGCTGTGGAAGTACAGGGCAGCTTTGTCATGAACACGAATCTGACCCATTTTTGCCAACCTAAAGGTGCAGTGGGTCAATTGCTTTTTCTCAAATTAGTTCTCGTGGCTTTTAAACGTTTTTGTTGGTTTGTTTTGAATTTATTTTTGAGGTACATGCTCTAAAATGGAATCTTTTGCGTTGTGAGTTTGGGCTGGCCCCAGTTTCGTTACCTCTTTGATGACTGGAAGACGTGGTATATCGGAATTGCCTTTAGCTGAGATGAAATTTTGGGTTTCCACCCTTTGTTTTTCCCTTGTGTGGTAGTTTTTCTTTTTGCTCTCCTCTCTGTTCTGCTTCTGTCGTCTCCGATATGCCTGAGGAAGAAAACAGATTATTTGGCTGGAATAAAAGGTATTCTGTGCACCTGGATGATATGATCTCATGTCTGAGTCTTCCTAATCCACATTCTTTTTGAGGTTCATCACGTGATAAAAGAGTTAATCCACTGAATGACTAAGTTTACCACTAATGGGAATAATCATCTGACCTGGTAGTCTTGGTAAATATAAATAACAAACACTGCGGTTGTTTATTGGAATTTGATGTTGAATTTAAGGAGGCCCACTGCTAAACCCACAGATAAAATCTATAAAATGAGGAAAGCTAATGCCTTCAATGGAGTTTTCTGCTCTCAGTGCCTTACTTGTGAGGAATACAGGACAATAATACAGGACAATACAATTTGTATTTTTTTCCCAATGATTCTTGTGCCAAACCATTGCAGAAATGCTGCCATCAGGGCAAGGGGTCTCACAATGCAAACAAAGTGTGGTCTTGATGATCAAGCAGACTCCACAGCTATTTGGGGTTTGGTTTAGTTTTTTTTTTTATTGTAATGCTGTCATCACAAGTTAGATCAAGTGGAATGACCAGAGCCATTTCATTCACCTGCTTCAGCATTATCCCAAGAAAAAGAGAAACCCCTGGCTAATAGCAGGGTCACATAGCCTTTAGTCACATAGCCATAGTCTTTAACCTTCCCAAATACTTGGCATAGTAGAAAAAAGGGGAAAAGGGAGCAGAGTTTGTGCCATCTAGGCACAAAACTTTCTGTCAGCATGGCCTATAAGGCTGAATTACTATCTGCCAGAACGTGAAGAACTGTTCTGCCAACTGTAAGAGGTGTAAAGATACCCTCTGCTTCTTGCCCCAGGAGTTACTTGACCAGCCCAGATAATACAAGTGGAAATTTAGTGCCAGACAAAGTCACTGTTTGTCACAGAGAATTTTTACAGTGTACAAGCATTTTACTTTCTGTATTACTTAATTACAGAGTTAAGCTTTAGTGTGTAATTAACAAAAAAAACTATTGTAGAAGCTCAAAGCCACTGTTTCCACTAAAAATTAAGTAGCTAAAGTACCACCCAATTTAGAAAGGAAGGGAATTCTTGTTCTTTGGGTCTTATGGACATATTTGTGGATGATGAACATTTATTTAGCCTTTGGATCTTGGCTGGGACTCATAGCACTACCCCCAGAGGAAGTGAATAAAAGGAACTTTGTCTCAGGATCTTTATCTGAATGTGTGCTACAAACTTTGCTCTTGCAGCATTTAGCAGCCTAGCTTGGTCAGAACCAAGTTTTACTTGAAGTTAATGGAAAAACTTAGGTTTGATACAAAAGCCTTCAAGAAATGCCAATTCCTGCAACGTTTATTACATATAAACCTTTATAACCTTTATTACTTATAGCCTTTATTACTTATATTATTACTTACAAAACTTTCTTTGCTAGAAATAGTACTGTTGGACCCTTTTAAGTCCTTTTCAGCTGAGCAGCTGCTTGCAGGGTGAAGAGCTATAACAAAATGGGTGGTAAGAGTTCTGTATACCTTCTCAAAACCATGAGCAATAGTTTTCATAGTTTTTTCCACAGGGTTTGCATCTGCTTGAGTGAGTAGCCTTACTTTATCTTACTTTATGAACTGGAGGAAGACTGTACTGTGCTGTTCCTAACAAAAGCCCCTCTGCTGCTCCATTTTCCATCCTCCTATTCAGGCTTTAAAATTATTGACAATAAGACAGCAGCTGCAAACAGATAGACTTATTTCAGTACAGCAATATCATATTCTAGCATTCTTTCTGGATGTTTCCTCACTGCTTCAGTTTTTCACTTTTAGGGAGTTGAAAAATCTGTTTAAATGTAAGAAGTCAATGGAAGGGCTGTAATAACAGCTCTGTAGAGTTCTAAATTTACTTCCAGTGACTCCATGTCAAACTGGCCCAATCTGAAGATCAACAGATTATTTACCTGCCATCTTTACCAATTTCATCTTGGCTCTAAAATTCATGATGTGATCTCTCTGCCTCTTACCTAATTACCAGTAATAAAGACTAGCATTCAGAATTTAGCTGAGAATTATTTTGATGATGCATGAAGCAGAAGAGGCTCCAGATGCTCTCTTGAACAGCTATCACTGCTTAGTAAGAAATTAGGAGCAGTCACAGTCTTTTACTGTATTTTAACAGCAAGTGGGCTACTGGGCCTAATCCTTATAAAAACTTGGAAGTGTTACTGAATTGTAAATAATATTTTAAGGCTAGGAGCAGCAGCTCTGTTTGTCATAGTGATATGACTTTGAGGATCCATTGGAAATACGTATGAAATATGTGAAATATGAAATACATATGAAATACAATATGAAATACGTACTTCCCTGAAATATTTCTAAGCCCTGCATAAAATAATAAAATAAAGCCTGCATAAAATAAATGCAGCTCTGCACAGAGCAAAGATGCTTGTGGGAAAGGTCTGTTGCTTTTGACAAGTCTTAGAATGTAAGATAATGACATCAAAGCAGTGTAATTTAGAAATAGCCATCTTAAAGTGACCCTCAGTATTAGGCAGTGGAAATTACTTCTAACGTATATATTGCAGTGGTTTTCTCTTTGCTGGCCTACCTGAGACTCTGAATCCATCCTGTGTGGCATTTTCCTCACATGCTGAGCATTGCTGATTAATTTCTGCCTTTCGTGTGCTTCTTATCATGCAGCAGCTGCACAAAGCCTGTACACAGCAATTACAGTTGTTTTCTTAGAATTGATTGCACTCAGAGAGAAGGCTGGTTTGCCATTGGTGGCAAATTAAAGCTTTATCGTTAGTTATTCTAAATGTTGTTGTTGCAAAATTGCCCACCACCTTAACTAAGTTTGGTCTGTTTGTTAGCAGGAAATTGGTGGCACCAAGGTCTAACAGAGCCTGAGTTCCAGAGCCAGGAAACCAGGAATGTGATCACAGGAAACTTCAGAATGCATTATCAGGATCCAAAACATACTATGGACAGAAGATGTGTTCTTTTCCCAGCAGTACCTAGACCCTGGTGATTCATCAAGTCTTTACTAAAACCATAAATTGAAACTTTCTAAATTGGGATGGTCTCAGATACCTTCAGTCTCCCCACAATATCACAGGGAACAAGCTAGGAGTCAAGGGAACAGGGAATAAGCTAGAGCCATGATGACCACTTGAGGATGGACTGAGCTTCCTTTTGGTAAACTTGCTTAGACTACAGTGTTACAGCTTTCTGGGATAATCCTGTTTTTCATCTGTATTCATTTTCACTGTTTCTCCTTAGAATGATAAACACGTCCCACTGTTTGTTCTTCCAGACTGGATAGAAAACTTGTTTTAACAAAATTTTTAACAAAATATTTTGCTGTGCCAACATAACGATTTCTATATCTTGGTTTAATTGCAATTATGGAAGGTGTATGGGTTCTGTGCCAACTAAACCTTGCCTTGACATGTCTATGAATGCCATTACAAGGCAAGTACAACAACTGGATGAATCAACGTAGGCAGAACAAAAACCCTGTTCCTGCCTATAGGGAAAGGTGTGGGAAAGGAGAGAGAAGGCACCAACCAGACATTTCCCTACAGTTGGTTGAGCCCCAGTTTGGAAGTTTTGTGGCTTCATCTCATGATTTCATCTGTGTAAATCACAGGATTGGTTAATGTGCCTGATTGACTTTAGGGATTTTAAAGACTCTCATCCCAAAGTGCTGTCTCTCTAATAGAGAAATCTGTTTGGAGCTGCATGGCAAGAGAAACCCAGCTCTGTCTGCTTAGAAGCTCTCAGTACACCTAAAAATTTATTTGCTGCCCAGTACACCTTCTGAACACATCCAGACCCTCAATCACTCATAGCCAACTGGAAACAAAGGAAAGGGAATGTGAGAGAAACGTACAGCCTGGCCCAAGGAGCAGTTAGCACATTTCTGAATATTCTGACCGGCCTGTAAAAATAGAAGTGTTCCAGGCACCAGAGGAGATAATGTGAGCTATATTCACAGAGAAACCAGGGAGATAAATCAGAAGTGCTAAGAGCAAAAACTCAAGACTCTTGAGCACAATGCAGCCTTTAAGAAAGCACCATGACAACGTTTTTTGGAAAGATTCAAAGATACCCAAGGAGATGTCAAAAGCAAAGCTGCTTAGAGGCAAAATGTATATTCTGAGAATGTATTTTAAAAAATGGTATCACCAGCAATCAAAAGAATCAAGAAAGCTGATAACAAACTGTAAGTTAGCAACCATCTTGAACTACTTCTGCTGCCCAAAATATTTAGCTTCTGTTAAAGAAAACAAAGAAATGAACCTTCTTACAGCCTGTGCAAACAAGAGAAAGGAATAGTCAGCTGGGCTATTTTGATACCCAGAAATATTCTATAGACTTGCCAATAACTCAAAATATTATCAGAGTGAGATTGTTATAGAAAACAAAGCTATTTTCACAGAGGGGGCAAAAAATTTTAAAAGTTGACACTGGATCTTTTCTTGCATATCTGCTCTGTGCAAGATGTGATGTGCTGCTCTGAACTTGGCTCCTTCACTGTATACAGGGATCATTTGCAATCAGGATCTCAAACACAACAAGCCATCCCACCCTCCAAACTTGTCCTGAAAACTTTATAAACCACTCTCATACTTTCTCTTGAGCAATAAACTGCAATGTCACCCTGTAAAAAAACAATGTAAGATAGAAAATACTTCAGCTAAGCAGTAGCAGATAAACAAATAGCTTGCTCTCTCTCTGGCTTATATTGATTGATGGAAATCCCTGCAATGAAAAGAAGGATTGAAGAGATGTGAGGAATGACCTCATGCTTTTCTTTTGTTAACATATTGGGAAGAGAGCATAGACAAAACTCCACTGATTCTGATCAAGCCCTGCATCTTTAATACTAAAATAAAGATCTGGCGTTTTCTGCAGGACTAACAGGTACAAAATAAAAAAAAAAAAAAAAAAAAGTTATGACTTTTTATAATTAGAAAGAGGAAGGGAGGAACTCTTTCCACAACATGAAAATCATCCTGGCTCCTTGTAAATGCCAGGTAGTAGCTATGCTGAAAATATATAAGGCTGTTTTTGCAGTTCATGAGCTTCCAAGTCTGAAGGAATGATGCAATCAGAGTCATACTCAGTGGAGCTATTGGTGTCTGGTGGTACCATCCCTTGTAAAATGGGTTCTCCAAAGGCAAGCCTCATTTGCAAGGATTAAGTTACGGGAAGAGGTGGGAGAAGACAACGGGAAGTGAAAATAGGCAGTTGGAGGCTCAGTGGTTATTTAATAAGAAGAAAGGACACGAGACTGAAGCCAGAAGCTAGAATTCTCTCCTTAAGACACTTGTCTATGTAGGCATTTTCAGTGACTTAATATTTTAAGATCTGTGACACACCAGCACTTGAGAATATTTTCCCTATCTGATAGCCTAAGTCAACCTAATAAAGTTATTCCCCCAAGGGCCAAATTCAGTCTTGTTGCATCACTGGAAGTCTGTTGAAGTTAATTTGAATTCTGATACTAGTGAAAGGGGAATAAAGCTTTTCTCTTTTGGAATCAGATGGTTTCTGGAATTCAATAATTGTCCATGTTTAGGCCACATTCTGCAAAACATCTTAAAGCACAACCTAATTCTAATCTTGTTGTTTACAAATTAAAAATCAAGTGTTCTGTGGGATTAAGGGATCTGTCTTTATGATGTAATCATCATTATAAAAATATATGAGTCTCTTACTTTTATATCAGAATTATAGAGACAATACCATGCTCATGATACTGGGTACAAAGGTATTTTCCATCAGTAACACAGAAATGAGAAGTAGGTCTGTCAGTTGCCTGGGGACCTAAACAACACTTTGTCTCTCTAGTTTCCCTTATTTATTCCTTATTTATCTCCTACAAGTGCAGAGCCTGCAATCTTATATGTGTATCAGCATTTCACATACTGGTATCAACAACACTACTCATAGAACACCAGAAAATACACCAGATGAGAACGCAGAACATATGGGTCATTTTCTCTCTCTCAAATGATTATGAATCACTAAAGAAAGAGCTCTTCCTGCATCTCAAACTGAACAAAGTGCTGTACGGAAAGAAATGAAAATTCTCTCTGTAATACATAGCTGCCAAAAAATAAAAAAAAAAAAGAAAAAAAAAAAGAGGGGGGCGGGGGGAAGGGATTGCCAAAAAATTAATATCCAGAAGTTTCTCTTTAGTTTCTGCATGGAATTGATGAGACGAGCAAGAGGCCATTGTATCTGGTTTTCATCCCTTTTCTTAAAGAACAACATGGGAAATGCTAGAGATTTCAAAGAAAGGCCACAAAAATGATACAGGTCCTGGAAAACAAGCATTAAGGATGTAAGGTTTAAGGAGATCAACTTATTCATTTTCATTGAAAAGGTGAAGAGGTGACTGTGTGTATCTGCACACAACTTAAACTAAGTACCTGATAGTGAAATGGCTTTCAGACAAACCTGACAACAGCAGAACAAGATTTACTGCCTACAGAGTTGGCAGCCAAGTCTTAACCCAACCACCACCACACAATTACCTGGTGATGAGGACAACAGAGCAGGGGACCAGCTTAGCAAGTGATGAACTCACACCATCACCTGAAATATTCCCAGCTAGTTATCTACATGGAAGGTGCTAATTCACCCTGCTGCTGGGAGAAATGGAGTTGTCTGTGAATGAAAGGAGACTGGGCTGAATGGTCCTTTCTGGTTAAGATCAGGATCATGGGAATCTCTGAGTTTTCCTCTTAACTCCTTTATTTCATGGGTGTCTTTGGGACCATGGAATTGTTCAGGGATACAATCAATAGGCTTGTAACACTACCAGCTCCGTACCAACACTGTCCAAATCTCCTGTTTCAGGGTATCATCTGTGGTACTGAGCAAGATTTACCCTGGCCCTGACCCTTCAGTACCCGACTGGCCCAATTTGGGACTCTTTGCCTTCTTTTTACCCCTTAGAGACTAGCTAAAAAGGAAGGGGGGTAGAACAACTCATCTTTCTTGATGCCTGCCCAGTCTCCCCATTTCAGATGATTAAGGTCAAACTGATTACCCGATTATTTATCTCCGGGCAGATTATTGTAAGGAAGCTTTCCTTTCCCCCAGGAGCAGGGTCAGGGGCTCCCCAGCACCAGGCTCTCCCCTGGGATGGATTTGGTGTTCCTGTCTCTCCTCTTGCCTCTTTTGTGCCTGAGACCTCATTGCTCTCTACAACTCCCTGAAAGGAGGCTGTAGCGAGGTGGGAGTTGGACTCTTTTCCCAGACGACTTTCAACAAGACAAGAGGACACAGTCTTAAGTTGTGTCAGGGGAGATTTAGGTTGGATATTAGAAAGAATTTCTTCACGGAGAGGGTGATCAGGCAACGGAATGGTCTGCCCAGTGAGGTGGTGGATTCTCCGTCCCTGGAGACATTTAAAAAAAGACTGGATGTGGCACTCAGTGCCATGGTCTAGCAATTGCTCTGGTGGGTCAAGGGTTGGACTTGATGATCTCTGAGGTCCCCTCCAACCCGGCTAATTCTATGATTCTATGATTCTATGGTTCAGCAGGACCGCAACGCTTCAGGAGGATGTTTGGGAGTGAATCGCTGGATAAACGCACCAGGGGACCAAATAAAAAACAACCAAACCACTTCTCTTCCCTCATCCTGACGGTGGGAGCCCCTCGAACCATTCCCCATCCAGCTGCCCAGCATCCCACGGAGCTTCCTCCGCCTGAACCACCCCGCTTCATCTCCACCATCTGCTCCGACACCCGGGGAGAGGTGGCAGTCCCCGGGGACAGGGGGTGACAACACCGACCCCGGGGACAGGGGGTGACAACACCGACCCCGGGGGAGCTCGGCTGAGGGGCGGGGAAGGTCGGGCAGCACCGAGAAACCGGCACGGAGGAAGGAGCGGGGTGAGGAGCGAAGCAGCCGAGGTGCTGAGGCCGTGATCCGGCGGGAAAACACAGCCAGGGATGAGGGGATGAGGGAAGGAGGGAAGGAGGGAAGGAGGGAAGGAGGGGATGAGGGAAGGAGGGGATGAGGGGATGAGGGAAGGAGGGGATGAGGGAAGGAGGGGATGAGGGAAGGAGGGGATGAGGGGATGAGGGAAGGAGGGGATGAGGGAAGGAGGGGATGAGGGAAGGAGGGGATGAGGGGATGAGGGAAGGAGGGGATGAGGGAAGGAGGGGATGAGGGAAGGAGGGAAGGAGGGGATGAGGGAAGGAGGGGATGAGGGGATGAGGGGATGAGGGAAGGAGGGGATGAGGGAAGGAGGGGATGAGGGGATGAGGGAAGGAGGGGATGAGGGAAGGAGGGGATGAGGGAAGGAGGGGATGAGGGGATGAGGGAAGGAGGGGATGAGGGAAGGAGGGGATGAGGGAAGGAGGGGATGAGGGAAGGAGGGGATGAGGGGATGAGGGAAGGAGGGGATGAGGGAAGGAGGGAAGGAGGGAAGGAGCTGCGGGCGTGGTTTCCCCCTCCGAGGAGCGATCCCGGGGCTGCCGCTGCGCTGTGGGAGGCATCGAGGGGGGGGGAGCGGGACCGGGACAAGGGATTGGGGACTGGGGACCGTGGGTCGGTGGGTCCGGGGACCGTGGGTCGGGGGCCGCTCACCTGGCGGGGGCCGTGACGCTCCCTCGGGGGTCGGGACGGCGTCTGCCTGTTGCCTCGGTAACCGGACGATTTTTCTCCCCTTCTCCGGCGTTCCAAGGGATCTGGAACGTTCCGAAAGGAACGAACGGCGTTGAATCCATCGCCTCCGACGTCACCCGGGGCCGCAGGGCTTCTCCTCAGCGTTCGGAGCGCTGGGGAGGCCTTGGCCCGTCCGTCCACTCGGGTTTTGGGGAAAGGAACCCACAGCCCGGTGGGCTCTGAGGAGGTGGCAGTGCCTCTCCTCGGTGCCTTCCGAAAGGTTCCTGGGTCTGCCTTGGGTTTCCAGCCCCCTTTAACTGCCCCCGGTGAGCACCCAAGGGCTGGGAGCTGCAGGCAGCCAGAGCCGGATCGGTTCGGTTCGGTTCGGTTCGGTTCTGCTCTGCTGCAGCCTGGGGAGCTCTGCAGAGGGTCCTGAGGCAAAGCCCTTTGGGTATCGGAGCCCCTCTGGCTGGTTTTTGTTGGTTTGGTTTTTTGTGGGGTTTTGTTTTTTTGGGGGGTTTTTTTGTTGTTGTTTTGTTTGTTGGTTTGGTTTGGGTTTTTTTGGTGAGGAATCTCCCCGTGGATGTTGGACCCGTTTACACAGCAGCAGAAAGGTTCTGGTGTGGTTTCTGTTGGCTCTTCAGAGAGCATACATTGGGGGGTTTATTTTCTTTTTTATTTTCAAAGAACACTTCCAGAACACTGACGACGGAGTTTGATGTTCTTAATTCTAAAGAAAAGATACAGACGTAACCTTTGCTTCCATTCTTTACTGCCCATCTTTCAGAGAAAAAAAAACCTCTGCAGCATCAGGCTTGTGAGTTGTATCAAGGCAAAGCACTTCACGTGTTCCTAAACTCAGGTGCATCTTCTTTTACTTTACAGAGAGGAATTTATTCATATTTTGATGTTTACATTGCAGTGGCCCAGCAGCAGCCATTCACAACCATTGCTCTGTGACTCTGGCACTTTCTGTCACTGTGGTTTTGTCTTGCTAACAGAGGCAAAAAGAACGAAAGGCAAAATAGATGCTAGCAAAGAATGGTTGTATTTAAAAGCTTGACTTTGCCCTCAGTTTACCTCTGCTGTTCTTAATATTGTGAGGTTTCCAGACCTCAGTGGTATCTTTTAATTTGGAATTTCCTCGTTTGTTGAGGTCAGCCATGAGGCTTATTCTAATGATTTTTTTTTTCCTTACTGTTCATGTATTCTCTTATTGCAAACTGGAAAAAATTAATTTTAAAATGTTGAAAAATTTTAATTAGGCAGAGAGGGAATATTGCCCAGGAGTACCAGGTTTCAGAGTGAGAGAAACATCTTCCTTGTGACAGCTCAGCCACAGCTATTTCCTTCACTTACTGCTGTTGTTATTCTAGTTTTGGTGCCAGCACTGCATGTGGATTCATGAAGAATAAGAAAGTGAAGCACTTACTGCCCTGGAGAAGTTAAAAGACACGAACTCAGGAGAATCTCTGACTGCTAAAATACTGTAACCTAAATAAGAGGTGTAACCTTGCTTGGCATTCCTGCCAAGCATCCCTTGTGACAAGTGGTAATGTCCCCAAATACTGTTGTAAATCTAAACCATAATCTACAGTACACAAGCAGCAGGATCTGGGAGTAACATCTGCTCAAAGTGTGCACACCAACTACCTCTTGATGCATTATGGTGCTGAGTAAGGGCCCAACTCTCTTTGCCACTGACATCAAGCTGGTTTTAGTAACAGAGGTGATCAGAGGTACAACTGACCCTTTAATCATTTGTTGAGCTTTAAAAATTTGAATCTTTAGGTGATTTTTTTTTTTTTTTTTTTACTTCCCTTATTTCTGTCTGTATTATTTCAGGAGTGAGTTTTCATTGCTGTCTATTTTGGTCATGTAGTGATTGTGCTGGGCAAATGACAAAGGCAAAGAACCAGCAGATAAAAGCCAACTGGTGTTACCCACATGATTTAAAGTTGCTTTTTCTTTCTATAAACAACATGCCTGAGGTTGCTGTTTCAGCTTGCTTTATCCCACCCATGAATCTCTGGATTTACATATCAGTGTTCTGCATTATATCTTTTTCTTTTTGTGTATGTGTGATTCATTATAGTTCAGCAGCATAAAAAAAAATCTCTAGTGTGCAACACATACAAGCCAGAGATACCATTATAAAATTGCTGTCCTGCAGTGCATGTAATCAGGAAAATGCCCTGAGAGGAAGCTTTGGCTTCCCTAAGATGCTTTTAGAATTCTTTTGTGGCAGAATATCTCCAGCATGCCCCTGAGTGAGCAGTATCAAATGATTTTCAAAGCCTAGGTTTCTTCTTTGTGCAGTTTTATTTTAGGAATAAACACTGCAAAATCCAGCTCAAGGCTATGAAAATGGGAAGATCTCAGCCTCATTGGTCCCTTTGGAATGACATTTATTTAAAATGTCCTGTCAGGGTAATGGGCATGAGAGTCATGACCTGGTTTACAAGGGTGTTCTTAACTAAGAGCAGTTGCAAATTTTGATTGTTAAGCATTATCAAAGCAATAGAAAATCTTCCCTAGCAGCAACAAATCTCACTTGACTCACTGCAGAGTCACATTTTAATTCAGTGTATTTCTGAAGATCTGCTATTTTGTTCAAAACCACAGTGGCCATGACAGGAACTTGAGTGAAACTAAAAACATGGTATTTGGGAGAACCAGAATATCCCAGTATTTGTGTTCATGCTTTTTGCAGGCCTCCACACTAAAAGGGAAGCTTTTAAGAGCTAGATCTTCACACGGAAATCTGGGGGTTTTTTGTTTGTTTGTTTGTGGGTTTTTTGTTTTTTTTTTTTTTTTTCACCATGTAGGAACTAACTTGTTCTTAGAGGATCACAACTTATCACATGCCCAAGCTGGATTCTCTTGCATCAAAACTGAAGTGCAAGTATAAAGAACTAAGTGGAGTTTGGAAACACTGGAGATAAAATACAAAATGGAACAGCAGTACTTCCTCATGGGATGTTTTAGAGTTGGATACTGCTGGCTAAAAACCAAACTGCATTTTAAAACTTTAATCATACTAAGCTGAAAATTCAGAAAAGAAGAAAGCAAAGGAAGAGCATAACCAAGTTGATTTTTAAAACATATTTAAGTATAATACAAGGCTCATAGTGTCTGGAATTAGAAGAAACATTTAAGTCGTGTTTCTCAAGGTGATTTAAGTGAATCACTATTTGTTCCACTGAATTTTACCCAAAGAGTTTTTGTTTATTTTGCTGAATGAACTCATGAAATGCCATGTCCTGAAAATATAGGAGTACTTCCATGGAGGGCAAAAGTATAAATAGGTTGAAGAAGGGATTCTACACATGAATAGAGGATATTCCATCAGTCCATTAGTGCTGACTGATACAATGGTCTTAATGTAACATGAAGCTCAGGAATCCTGTTAACTGGTTGTTGCCAGAAGCAAGGACAGCAGATGAGGGAGAGAATCTTTTTGTGTGCTGTAGGATCTCTGCTTTCTGTAGCTGTCAGTACCTTTTGCTACTGCCCATAAACAGGGTGGTGGGCTAAGTGCATGTGCAGAAGCCTCCTGCAAAAACTGCAATTGTCATAAAGAGCCTTTGTTTGCCAGCTATGTGTCCCTTCACGTGGGAAAGGTCCTTTGACTCTTGATAATAAGTACTGCAGGACTTGAAGCAATGAAGGCTTTTGGGGTTTGCTAATTAAAGCCAACAAACTTTTCTGCTTCAAATTAGAAGAGTGGCATTTTGCAGGTCTGAAATATGCAGCTGGAGGGGCTCCAACACTGTTGGACTTCTACATATGGGCTAGTAATTGCCTCTGGGCTGAAACTATTCCTTACCAGGCAAAACACATCATTTGGGGATGTTTGTTCTAAGCTATATTTTGCTTTGAAAGCCACAACAATCCTTTGTCCTCTGAGGAATGTGCAGTTGCATCTGTGCCCTTTTGATGGGCTTTTCTGTTTTAGCTTTTGTTCTTGGATTTGCTGGGCAGGTTAATGTCTACTTTGTAAGGATGGGTTGGCCCCCAAGCACCAGCCAGCCCTGCAGCAGATGAGGAATCCAGTTCAGACCTTCAGTCTGTCCTCTGGTTAAAGAAAAAAAAAATAGTCATGGTCAGTCCGCAGTAAGTAGCTATTATGACTGGGAAATTGAAGTACAGAACCATCTGTACTTCTTCCACCCTAGCTTGCCCTTGTAGGGGTCAGATGTGGAGTAAGACTTCTTCAAAGGCTGTTTTCATCTCTGTCTCATCTGATGAGGATCACCAATGCAAGGAAATAGTGCTGGATAAGGCAGGGTTTGATTTCCTGGGGAATGTACTGAGAGCACATTATCAATGTGGATGGTGCAAGCCCAAAGTGAACTTTCCCTCCACCCCCAAGTCCTCATGTTACAAATTATATATTCACAAAGGATATTTGAATGGCCTTGTTCCCCTGTCCTGATTGCTGGCAGATGCTGTATGGCTAATCGTGTCATTTCTGTTACTACATCAGTTGTTAACTGGGCCAGAAAAAAGCCTTTAAGATTAAAGTTTAATCAATCCAAGTATTTTCAGAATGAGCAAGTATAGACTTTATTCTTCTTGAGAATTACAGTCTACTTTTTGAAATCCCTGGCAGAGATAGAATGTTCTGTCAGAAAATGTTTCCAGTGAGAAATAGCAGGCAAAGAATATTTTCTGTGGGATGGCATGAGCAACCTTGTACTTTTAAGCTTGGATATTAATTGCTTGTTAATGGGCAGCTTCTGGCAGCATTTCTTGTTGGTATGGCCTCAAGAATTTTAATGGAGCATCAGTCGGTGAGAGGAGGAAATATACTTTAAAAACAATATGTGGGATATTCAGTGGTTTTGTCAGTTTGTGACATTGTCTGAATCAGTCATGTCTAGTTGTGGTCAACTAGAAACTCTGCATCAGCTTCATTAAGAGCAGAAAGATGCATTACTCTTCTCTAACCCAAATGCAATATGTTTTTCTGGATTCTTCCCACTGCACCTGGTATAAGTGTTTACAGAAAGGTTTTAAGGAGAGGCAAACAGAAATGTTAAAACCCCTGTGGACATTAAGGAGTTCATTTTCGGTGTCTTGTTTACAGATTTCCAAAAGGGATTCCCATAATGTTCTCAAGCACACTGAACATTTTGTATGTAATGTTTTCACCAGCAGCAAGGCTATTACCAGCTTGAGCCTTGTGGTTATACTGGTGCATATATATAAATATGCACAGGATGTCCTTTTCTTTGGAAAGGCAGCCTATTCATCCTGTGCTCAGGAAGAAAACAATGCTGCTGAGCTGTGGAGCCTCTTGGGTTTGATTCCTGTGTTTTCCCTTCTCTTTGTGGTCCTTGGTTGAAATTTCCCCAAAGCGGGGTCTTCTTCCCAGAAAAGCAGGAAAAGGTGTTTCTGTTTAACAACATGCCTTAAACCAACCAAAGTAATGTGGAAACTTACCCGTCCCCCGCCCCCCCCCAAAAAAAAACCCCAAAAAATAAACCTGGGAAAACTGTGAAGTGCAGAGAAAGCCTTCATCACTGTCTGTCATTTCTAAAAAAGGAGTCCTCAGCACAGAAAGGCTTTTCTATACCCAACCCTTGACTGTGTTACCTCTTCTCTTCAGGCCACCTTGCTTGAGAGGGAACTTCTGAATTGCCAGGACTTGAATAAGCTTTAAATTCTGCCTGAGAAACTGATGCTGATGGTTTGGCAGTCTGGTGACTCCAAGGTGAGAACCAGCTCTTCGTTTCCCTCACCTCTCCCAGCTTTCACCTTGCTACTTCTTTTTTCTAGAGTAGATGTAGAAATACTGATTCTATGGGACACAATTTGTAACCTTGGGATTGGCAGACTCCTGGGGGAAAGAAAGGGCTCCAGACTGGCTTGGTTTTTGTCAGATGTGTTTGGAGAAAGATAGAGACATCATCTTTTAGTGAGAGGAGAGGACACCAGTTCCTTTACTGCTGGTGTCTTGCTTTTTGTGCAAAGAGGTTGTCCCTGGTGCTGTTACACTCAGGATTGGGTGGCAGCCAGATGAAAGGTTTATTTCTCCTCAGAGCTGCTTCTCTTGGGATGCTGTAGGTCTAAGGTCTTGGTCCTGGCTTCATTGTCTGCCATTCAGGGTCTGTCTTGTGGATTCTGTGTCAATGACAACAAAAGCCAATCCTTTTTTTTCCCATTATACTGCAACATTTTTTAGTATGTGATCAGTAGCAAAATATTTCAGAGCCTTTAGGGTTGCTGCATTCCTAACATGAGGTGATACCAGCAGGAAACTGGAGAGTTAAACTACTTATCAGATCCTGCTTTTCATCTTTAAATACACACCTTATTGTATAAACAGAAGTATTGTATACACAGTATACACAGCAACCTTAATTCTGCTGTGTCTTTGTCCTCCTGCACACACTGGTACTGCCTGATTGTGTTTGCCTTAATGCCAGGAGCTCTTCATGCTTAGCACAGAAACTGGGTGGTGGAAGATCCCATTTTCCCAAGTGGTTTTGTGCAGAGTGGAGAGGAGAGAATGTTAACATCTTCAGGCAGTTGAAGTCAAGGTCTTAATCTGTTGGAGGGCTATTGCTATAAAGAAGATTTTGGGTATGGTCATCAGTTGTGCATGGATCCCACTCACTTAGGGGTGAGTGAAGGTACCAAATTGATCATGCTTTTGAACAGGAGGCCTTCATTAATCAAGTCTGCCTGTGTAACACACAAGGTTTTATTCAGAATGTGGGAAAACACCAGAAAAAAACACCCCTTAGCATCTATCTTCTCAGAATAAATCTACTTGTTGCTTTGTATCTGTTAAGGATATTCCTCTCCATCTAGTTGCAATGCTTGAGAGATGTTCTTAAGTAGTGAAGATTGTGACTAAATTTTCACTTAAATGTAATCCCAGCAGTTCCTTCAGAAGGCTACTGAGAGGGGAATTAAAAAAAAAAAAAAAAAAAAGCACATGCAAAATACAAAAGTTTGAAACTAATCCTGTATGACTAGATGCATAAATTGTCTGTACTACTGGTTTGGTTTTGAAATGATGTTTCCTAGCACAGATTTAAGATCTGTCTTTACTAGGGAGAATCTCTAATTCAGTATTAAGAACAAAACCTCTGCCAGCTCTGCCAGGGCTCACTTCACTCAGGCAGATCCTTTGCAGGATCTTGTGTTCCTTTGCTCATCAGGTTCAGATTCATGATCAGCTGCATCGAGGTGCTTTGGAGTCCTCTCTCCTGATAAACCAGTTCCTTCAGCCTCTCAAGTCCTCTAAGCCCTGTACAGTTCATGATTCTTCTCCCCCTCCCTTCCCACTGTTCCCCTCTTTGTGCTTTCTCCTTTGTTCTAAGCCTTCCCATGTGCTTGAAATACCTGTCCAAAAGACCCAAAGACACATTTCTAGCTAAAAATCGGTGGGACTGATCCTGTTTCTGCTCCCTTTTGCAACTCCCAAAGCCCTACATCATTCTGTGTGCATTTGGTATTGATTTGTGTTCTCCTTTGGTGCTGTTAGACTGTGCATTTTTTGAACTGACTCTTCTTTGTACAGTACATTTTACCTTCTGCACATTGCTCATCCAAAGCTCTGTATAAATAATGAAAATGTAGAGGGCTTGCTGGCACAAGTCAGGGGAGAGCTGCATTTCCTGAGGCTCTGCTTCAGAGCTCTGCTTTGTTTCCGGGAGCTCTGCTTTGGTTTTGAGCCTGATGTGCAAATATTTTACATAAAGCTTCATGTGAGCTCCCATTCCAAGGCTCATCTGGTTTGCACGTTACGTAAAGTACACCCAGAGCAGTATTGCACCAGAATGCAAAAAAAAGGCTTAGGCAGCTTCCTTTCCGCTCCCATCTCTTCCTCAAAATGCAGAAATAAACCAGCTAAGAACCCTGCCTTAGAGCATGGGAGTGAATATTATTCTGGAAGGCCTGGTAAGGAAGGTGTGTCAGAGCAGCTGGTTTGGCCAGCAGGCAAGCTGGATGAATGAGCTCTGGAGAAATACCTGCTTAGAGTGGCTGTAACTTTAGGATACAAAGCAAATTTGGGTATAAAAAAGCATGTATTGATTAAGCAACCCACTTTGCTATCCAAGTGGTATCTTCAGGCATGGTCAACAGCAGTAACCCTTCTGGAAATTTGCCAGGTGGAGTTATTTTTTGCATTGTAAAGTGCCCTCAGATAATTTTGCTGAAGGGTGCTATATAAATATAATGACTGCCTGATTGATTTAAAGTGAATCTCTTGAATTTTGGCTCCCCCTTCTCCAAATTACATGTGTCTAGATTTCCCTCCTTCAAAAATTAAACCAGATATATCATGGGTGGAATAAGATTAATTTTATTACACACAATGGTTCATCAGTGAAGTAGGAGCAATTTCATATATGCATAGCCTGCCCAGAATTTTTTTTACAGCAATCCTGTCAGATGTAAATAAAAATATAATGCTTATTAGACACCATACAGTAATAGAAAATATTTATGGTGTTGTGCTGCAGGTTACATTTTTATATTCCTAGGGAACATCAGACTGAAAGTGAACAAACCCAGGTTCAAGCACTGACATTTTGGCCAGCAGTGTGGGCTGCCCAGCATAATTGCAGAGGCAAAAAGTTGAATCATTGCATCCCCCATCCAGGCCTTGCAGTTTGCTGACAAATGGTTTGCATGGACCCAGTGGAAAAGAGAAGCTGGAGCTCAGTTCTGGAAGCCCCAAGACTTCCAAGAGGGGCAGAGCTTTTTGCAGCCTCTGTGATGATCCAGTTCTGTGAGGACTTCCAGAGCTCAAACCAGAAATCTCTCTCCTTGTCTTGTGCTGAGGAGGCAGAGCTGGTGACCCAGAGCTGCAGCATCCTCTGCCCTGGCTGCAGAGGGGAAGGTGTTAGCGCTGCAGAACACACATGGAGTGCCAGCCATACATTCACTGAAGATTATCTCTGTTTAAACTCAATGATATTTAAATGCTTGCATCTGTTTTTGTTGAGTAGGTACCATCTGTGAAGATGCTTTTTAAAAATTTTTTATTTTTTTTTTCTCTGACGCCACAAGTATCTTCATAGCCCGGTTTTAGCTGCACATGCATCAGAGCAGCTGGGTGAGACCAGCAGGGCTGTTCCTGTCAGTCCTGAGTCAGGATCAGTGTTTGGAAGCAATTCTTTCTCCCAAGTGGCTGATCAGAGGAGCTGCACAGATTTCTGCTCCTGGAAGTGAATTCTTTTTCATTATGCAGTACCATCATGGTGCAACACAATTAGAGGAGCTCTTCCTAATTCTGCCTGCCTTGGCTATTAGTTTCAGATCTCTATCTACTTGTTAATAAATAAATGTCCTCTTGAAATTGGGGATTTTCAGCTAATTACAGCACAGACCTGTGCAGCTTTGTCTGGTGGAATGCAGTTCACATTTTTCTCAGCCTGGAAGGTGACTTTCTGATAGGAGGTGATGTGCTGAGGCCATCAAACTCCCCTTGTGTTGGGCCACAGAAAAAAAATCACTCTGTACATTCAGGTGTCATTACTGGCCCTGCTAAGCCCTTTGGATTCACTTGAGCACTTTTTGTAGAACCTTTATAAATTTGATTATATCCCTTAAAAAAAAAAAAAAAAAAAAAAAAAGATGTGTGTGTTTTTACTTCAGGAATAAAGGGAGTGTTATCTTCCTAAAAGATACAGCTAGGGAATGGTTAAGTCTTTTAATATCCCTAGGTGAGAATTAGGGAGCAAGAATGGATTCTTTGTAAGGAATTACTGGTTATTATTACAGACTTCTGAAAAACAGACATGAAATTAGCAGTTGTGTGTCACTTCATTACTGCTTTGGCAGTCTGCTTTCTCTCCCTTTAAGGGTAAGATGGTTGCTAGGGTTTTCTAGTGAATAACCTGTTTGTGTTCAGCTCAAGATGGAGTATAATTATTATATAATTTTTGTTCGTGGGGCTGTTTTAGATATTTTCAGGGAAAAAAGAACCCTGATCCTGTTACCCCCTCCCCTCCCCACCTCTGCCAGTCACTGGCATGTCACAGAAAGAGGGAGAGCAGCTCTGTGCCTGTCCTCATCATTTGCAGTCAGTGTTTGCCCCAGGATCTGGCTACCACCAGGGAGATAAATGCAGACTTGACATTGTTACAAGCTGGCACTGATTGATTTTGAAAAGTGAAGTTCCTGTCAAGAAATGGGTCTGGTTTAGCAGTAGGATCATCGCAGAAACAAGGTGGTGGGCAAGAGCAGAGGACTTGGGCATTGGGTTGAAGCTGACATCCTGCAAGCCAGTAGTAATTCAAGGGGAAAACTTACTGCTAGGAGCCCCCAGACTTACTCTTCCGTGTGATTGTAGTCAACTTCTTCCCCCATCAGACAGTTTTATTAGGATGTGACAGGTTTGTAGTGGGGCAGTGCTGTACAGCTGTGTTCCAGCTGTGTGCAGTGGGACAGGGGCATGGGGGTGGGAGCTATCAGATCACAAGTGGGTGTCTTGAGCATAAGTATCTCTACCTGAGCTGATCCTGGGTCACTCAATAGTCCTGGAGAGCAAGTTCATGGTCAGTCACCCCAAGGGGGATGTGATTTGCCCATCTGACTGCCAGTTGCCCCTGCAGGGTCAGCTAAACCCCCTGATGAACTCCAAGGATGTGGGCTGGGATGCAGCCAGATGGGTGCCAACCTTGGCTGCCGGGGGCACCCAGCCCCAGTGGTACCCAACACAGAATGTCAGGGGTTGGGAGGGACCTCTGGAGATCATCTCATCCAATCTCCCTGCCAGAGCAGGTCCGACAGGATGGTGTCCAGGTGGGTTTGGAATGTCTCCAGAGATGGAGATCCCTTCACCTCGCTGGGCAGCCTGCTCCAGTTCTCTGTCACCCTCAAAGAAGTTCCTCCTCATGTTCAGATGTTCCCTCCCCCAGCCTCCATGGAGTTCACCTCTACCAGCTCTGGTCCCCTCCTCTTTCTGTTCTTCAGTGCAGTCACACATCTGCTCTGTGTTGTACCTTGCTGTCTGGTGATCTCCCTGCAGCCCAGTGCTGCAGACATTATGGTTTGGATGTGTTTGGCTTTTTTTTTTTTTCTTTTTTTCTTTTTTTTTTTTTCCTTGCTAATTGCTTTGCTACACAGGCAAAGTCTCAAACGATACCAAAAATAAAAAAACCAAACAAAACAACCCTGTAAGTTTTCCTTGCTGGGAGCTATGCAGAATTGCAGCATCCATGTATTTCTGGGTGGGAAAGTGTTTCAAATGAGAGGAAACACAGTCTTGCTTAAGGTGTGTCTGTAACTTGGGATCCATCACTTCTGTTCGTTGCTGTAGCAACGCTGCAATGCCATGGGAGTGCCTTTTATGGCTGATTTCTGAGCAGCTCATGGCTGGAGCCAGGCTGTGTTACCAAGCAACCCATCCTATGCTCCTGTAACTAGGAAATGCAGCCAGTGCTTTTTAATATTGCCCATAATTTGGATCATATGTTCATTCTGCCAACTTTTGTCTTCTTAGAGTGAAAGAATTCCTATGGAGCACAACCAAAAGATTTTTGTTTTCTGGGGATTTCCCCCTTCTACCCCCCCCCCCCCCCCCATGCTTGAATGTTCAATGTGGGAACATTCATTGGAAGGCAAAGACAACAGTCCATTTATTAAAAAAAAAAATAAAAAAGATGTTTTATTCAGCATGTGATGCTGAAGAGTAATTAAAGTGATGCCATCTGCACTGTGTGAAAGGAGATGCATCCTTAGCTCCCCAGATTTGGAGCTGATCAGATGTCACGTTTCAGGACAAGCCTTCCCAAACACAGGTGTTGAAATGCTTTTTGAAAGTTTTTGTTTCATTAATTTTTTTCCTAGTTTCTGCTCTGGTACTGGTTCCTTTTCTGGTTTTATCTTTGTACTTCAGAGGGCTTTTGATAATTACCTGCCTTGAGGTTGTGACTTAATAAAACTTAGGAAATGGTTACCAAGATGGTTGATGGAAATAAAATGTCAAGTTGTGTTAAATATTTATTTTGTAGTCATACTCTACCCAAGGTTGCCTGTCAGGTCCCCCCTGCCAGACAAACAGACACAGCAGCATAGTCCGTGTTGCCACAAGCAGTCAGTTGGATTTGAACAAGAGGAAAGAAATGGCTTATGAAGGGATGAACTTCAAGCACGCTGTAACCTCACAGTGCACGTGTTTAAAGTCAATTTAAATGATTTAGTTGTATCTGAGACCCCCCAAGGGTAGGTAGGACAGCTGGGGACTCTAAGGAGATGGGTGAGGTGGTGTGTCCCAGGGGGGGATGCTGGTGAGGTTTGGAGCTGCCCCCCCATGAGGTGTGGAGCAGAGTGCCTGTGTTGAAAGCAGCAGAATAAAGCCAAGATGAAATTACAAACTCGTGGGTTTGCTGGTTTTGAACTGGCTTGTGGATTGTATTTTATGGGTCTGCTTTACCCTGGCAGCTTGAGAGGAAGGAAGAACCTGGGATGTTATCCCCAGTGGCTGCAACCTGCCAGCCTCCTAAATATCCACCTGCAGGTTGGGCTCCTGCTTTCTCTGACCCCTTTTCCTTTGGAGTAACCTCTTCCTTCTCATTCTACGTGCAACCCATGAGTGCACAGGATCTTGAAAACCACAGGGGCTCTCTGCCAGCCTCTCAGGTTGTTACACAGATGATGGTCCAAGGAGGTAGTGAAGGACCTGTCGTGGTGGCAGCTTCAGAGGTTAATTTGTGTGCATACTGACTGAAAGAGATGCCAACATTATTTTTGGTTGCAGAGGTTTTATTTGGCTTCATGGGCTTTTTAACAAGGTGTAAGAATTAATCTGGATACAGCAAGATGGGTTTCTAGATTGTTTAATTTGGAATCACTCCTCTGTCCTGAAATGGGCAATACTGACTTGTTACACTGACTGGAGATGTGGCCCTTCA
The DNA here is from genome assembly GCA_023637945.1 of Phaethornis superciliosus. NCBI lineage: Eukaryota > Metazoa > Chordata > Aves > Apodiformes > Trochilidae > Phaethornis > Phaethornis superciliosus. The sequence continues at coordinate 787,721 of JAJQWJ010000029.1, forward strand.
GATTTTGTAACAATTATCTTTTAAATAACAGTCACACCTGCCCACAGTGATATTTAACATTACTCAGTCCTTGTTAAAATGACAAACTTACCATCAGCACTAAATGGACTGTGATTAGTCACATATGTCAGCATTATCAAATGACACTTAAAAGTGCCCTGTGTGCTTATATTTTCAATTTTCTGTTATGTTGTGCATTTACTGTTCTCCCAGGAATGCTCATTACCAGCAATTCCACATCTCACTAGTTTAGCCAATAGATTGGGAAAGCTGATCTTTGTTGTCTTCAGATCCTAGCTTTTATCACTTCCAGAATAACTGCCCATCCTTCTTTTAATCAGGTGCAGGTGTCCCAAACTTCACTGAAGCAGCTCAGATCCTAAATCCTCATGCTTTGTACAATTGCAGTCTGGTCTTGTCAGCTGGAAGTGGTTCTTCTACTCTTTTGTAGTAAATGTCAGGTGAGGAACTGACAGTTGTGAAGGTGACAATTTCCCAGTTATCCACAGTCTGTGTAATACATGAGTGGAGATTTTCTGCCAGTGAATGGTCATCACTGTCAATCCAATTTTACAACCTGTTCTGTACTTCTGGAGGGAATCTGCCTTTGTAAATTTTCTGTAGATTATAGACTGGCAGTGAGTTCAAGTCAACATACAATTTCTTAGTTATATTTTAAATATTTGATCACAGTGAGGTTAAGGATTCAGTGCCAACTTGATGTGGTATGATTATACCTTACAAATGACTGCAGCATTTCAAATGGATCAGATGGAAAAAAAATCCTTACTTTTTGTGAGAAAATGCTATCTATGTGTAGACTGCATTTCAAGCCTGAATATGTTGTTTACAATCTAGGAAAGGAACATAAGTCCCCAGATTGGAAAGAAAAGAGAGCACTGGAGATACAACTTGTTGTGTTTTAAACCCTTGAGCTGCCCACAGCTCTTGTGCATGAAGGATGAAGCTTTTAATACTTGGATGAAGCTTTTAATACTTGATTCCCCTTCTTGAGCTTTTTTCTGCACATGCATGAAGAAACAAAGCTGAAACAAGGGTGTAAAAAGCCATTCTGTGGGAAGCAAGTCAACTCTTTATTTACTCTGGGCCTTTCTGTTTATGCAATAAGCTTAATGCTGCTTCAGGTGGAAGGGGACCTTTTTTTTTTGTATGCACACATCGGCAGTGCCTTGGTCTTTGTTGTTCCCCTGCCTGGATTCCCATCGAATAGGAAGAAGCAGATTTCAAAAAATATGCCAAACATCTGGTAAAACAAGGACTTTACAAGTTTATTTGAAAATATTTGGTCGTGAGTGTAATGGATTTGTCAGGTGGTGATCACTGTTGAAAATCTGTCCCTAATTTATTATGTAAATTATGCCACTAGGTTCAGTAGATCTCCTTGTAAGTTAGCATGCTCCCCAGTGTGAGTTTTGCTGATAGACTCCATCCTGGTAAGGCACACACATTTAACTAAAATATATTTACATTCTCTGGTCTCTATGTGATGGTCATCTGAATGCATTCCAGGTTATGTGGGAATCTCTGCATGGCAAAAGGGTGATTTAATGAATTTTGAGCAAGAGAAACACAACAACAGAAGCCAAGACACAGGGAATAAGTGACTGGAAATGAGTGCTTAATTTAAAGAGAAAAAAAACAACAAAACAACCCAAGAACCAGGACAAATATTTATCAACTGTTTGTTAGAGGATTCCTTTTCTTCTCAGACATGAAGAAATTGGTGTAAGACAAACATGCTAGCAGCTACTATCTGTGTTAGCTCCTTTTTGTGCTCAGTATGTCAAAGAAAAAAACAAAACAAAACAGAAAAGATTTATGACTCATTGTTTTCCAAGGATGCTGCTGCCTCTGCAGATATTTACAGGTTGTTTTTTTGGAAAAGTTACAGTTTACAGGCTGCCCACTGAATTTCCATTTTTATTGCAGGGTCATATTATTACTGCATAATTCATCATATAATCACATAGGTTCTGCATTTGATGCTTGATGAAGGGAGAAAATGCATTAGCCACTATTAGATATTACAGTGTCTTTTGCTGTAGATCTTTAATATAATTTAGTTGGTAAAGCTACTACCTCTCAGTTGAGACTGGAAGGTGTTGACATCCTCTCCTTTAAGTGATCTTCTCTTTTCCATTCTAGAAACATGGTTGTCTCTAGAAGAGCTTTCGAGTTTCCTTTGGAGCAGGAACCTTACGTTTTGTACCAAAGTAGACTCAAAACAGCCTCAGGGTCACACTGTCACTTGGAAAATGAATGCATCAACCATTTAACACCTGGTAAGTACTTGAGTGTTATTTCTAAAACTGGAAGTTATTTTCATTTGGAAAGTGTTCCATAGTTCACAGTGTTTCCTCACACACCTGGACTGTCTTCCAATGGGAAGAATTTGGAAAATAATGAAGTGTGTATTTAGGTCGGGAGGGAAAGCTCATTCAACAGAAGCCTGAAAGCATGTCTGGAAGCAGTCTTTTTCCAAGTACAGCTGAAATGGAAGGAAAGTCTAGTTTTCTAATAAAAATATATTTGTCAGAAATTTCCAGCCTCTTGAAATTCTTTTCCTAATGATGAAGCATGGAGGAGAGAAAAGGAATTTGCTTTTCTTCTTTTCTCTGAACAGCAAACAAAAGGACTATAGAAAACAACATTAAAACAAGGAAAATGGTGTTAGAATTGAAGAGCCAAGGATTTAAGCAATAGCAGATGAGGGAATTGGGGCTCCCCTTTGATTGTATTCATCACTTCTTCCTGAACTGACTTGACCCATTTTCTCTCACATCACCTGTTGGGTTGTTACTAAGACCAGGGCAACGTGTGGAGGAAACACCCTGAATATTTCTGAAGAAACAATCTTGACGTTGACTGCAGAAGAATTAAGAAAGCACATTAAGACTGCAGAAGAATTAAGAAAGTGAGGGGAGGATGCACTGAGCTCATGTCTTCCAGCTGCCAGCTTTTTGTGATATTTTCACTGGTTTGCCTGCAGTTGGGTGCTGCTGGAACCCCAGATTTCTGATGGAGCCATGGCACAGGCAGCTAAATTACAGCTGTAAAGGACCTGGGGCCTTTTGACAGTATTCAATAGATTTGTCATGGAAAAATAGCTCCTGGAAGGCCAGTTGGAAGCAAGGGAAATGGGAAATTCCCTTACTGCATGTAAAATAATTATCTGAAAGGCAAAAGTTTCTTTAGATTTGTAGCCCCTACCTTCAACAACTGTCCTGACAGCTTAGCAGCACTCACCTGCTCTGCTCCCTCTTCCAGAAACCATGATTTTTAGTCCTGATGTTGCTGATGAGGTGAATGCAAGGCTCATGGTAATGGCACTGAATATTCCCCAGAAGGTTTAGCATTTGTTTTCTAAATAGAGAGAAAAACAAAAGGGAAGGCTGCTAAAATTATCCCTTGTGTTACAAACAAATGCAAACAGCTCCCAGAGCTCTGCCTCGCTTTGCTGTTGGAGCTTCCAAAATGGGTTAATTTGCCTTCCTCTCACCTATAGGTGTCAGTACCGGGAATGAAACAAACTATAGGAAATGTCAACAGCAAGTGAATAAACAAACTGCTGGGAAACAGTGGTGGTTGATTAAATGGCAAGTTCAATGGCACCCACTGGGGCATGGCTTGTCAATACCAGTGCCATCCAGTTTGGTAAAGAAGGAGAATTTGGGACTATCCTGTTGGTGTTTGCCAGATGATGGATTTTTTTTTTTTTCCTGTATTGGAAAGGAATATAAAAGATGCAGGAGACTTAAAGTGTGGTTTGCATGTCTGGGAGGCAGGGGATGAGGAGCAGGCTGCACAGTGTTGCCTTCAGCAGGTGGTTGGGAAGAGTTAGTGCCTAACCTTAGCCCTTGTAGTCACTGTCCCTCCTCCAGGAAAATTCCCTCTGGGATTTTTTGGCCAGCTGTAAAGGTTGGTTTGAGAACTTTGGAGAAACATCCTTAGCTTCTGAAGCTTGCCTGGAGGGAAAGAAATTAGCATTTCTTTTATTTAGCCATTATTAAGGCTGTTTCTAGCATGGCCACTCAGGTAGCCCTACCTGGTATCTGGAATCTAATTAACTAAGTAACTAGAGCAAATCCACAATTAGGGATTCAGAGAAGGGAACACTGACAAACAACCAAGGAGAGCAGTGAGCAATAAAGCAGATGGACACTTTCTGCAAATGGCTCTGGAATTTCCAGTGGGTAATGTCTCTGGAAGGCAAGGGAGTTTTGTGACTCTTTCAAGTGGAATCAAGATTTCACCTTGAGCTTTTGAGGCCAACAGAGACCACAGATTTAGTGGGACCTCTTGAAAAACCTGTGTGCTTTAGGCAGCATGCAAAACCCCTGGAGAAAAGAGTGCCTAGGATGCCAAAGCAGGAAAACTCGGTTAAGTTGGTCTCTGATTCGGATCATCCAACCTTTTTTCTTGTTTTTTCTTTTTTTCCTGTCTGGGGGTGAGGAAAAGTTGATGCTATGACTTCAGTCTAATATGGGTGAAGCTACATCAGATGTGAGAAAGGTTGATATGAACGTAATCATTCTTCTCTGCACTGTGTTACAAATGGCTTTTAAAGCTTAAGCACTTATTTTTAGGGTTGACAACACAGCTCTCTTTATTGGCCCACAAAAAGAGTAAAAATAGATGGATGGGGATTGTGCAGATGTATGTGAATAATTTTTGGCAAAATCTGTTATATATATTCCTCAAATGTTGAATCTTAAGGCATTTCACTCTTTCTCTCATTTCCAGTTACACGTTTTGCTGCACTTCATCTTTTTTTATATGAGATCATTCTCAAATATTGCAGTTTGTAGATAGTTGTCCTGGTGTTGCTTTTTGGTTTTGTTTTGTTTTTAAAGCTTCTTGAGTGTCATAAATATTATGAGTGTCCCATAAATATTTCTATAGATGAATATCAAATGGATTACCAGAATTAACAATTTCTCTGTTTTGTCATTCACTGCTGTTGTCCTACATCCTTTCTGGTGGACTGTGCAAAGCACACTTGAACAATATTTTCCTCTTTAACTTGCTCAGATATTTCTCTGTTCACACAGACAGGTTTCATAGCTGGAACTTGCAGCATGTTTTGAAGGCAGCCAAGAAGGAACTTTAATGGCTCTCCTGGAAGTCACTCAAAAACCTCTCCCATTGACTGCATTGGACATGGTATGAAGCCCAAAAAGCAATTTCCAGGGAGGTAAGGGATGGTAATCTCAATACCATAGACCTGTATTAAGAATGCTTTTGGAAGGTAACATTAAAACTTCTAACTGTAGTTTTTGCCACATAAAAAATGTATCAAAATCTTAAATTTCTCAGGTCAGTTCTTTTCTGTGTTAGTTTGGGTCCTCTGCCTTCCTCTGTGACTGTCCTCTTTGTGTGGAGATACCCCAACACCATAGGTATGCAGAGGTTGTGTAGAAGAAAAGCACTTGGTTAGTTATTTTCTGCAGTACCTGCATGTCCATGGTCACAAGGAGGACACTAAATGGTGGTGAGTTGAAAATCCCAGACCTGAGCTTGTTCTTGCCACCTCTTTTCTTAGAGTTAAGTGGTTACTTGAGTGCCCCAAGCTGATCAAATGTTTTCTGTGCTTTTGCTGCTGTGCTTTGCTTGAGTAATCAGGACAATTCTCTGTTAGGCATGGAATGAAAGTAAATTATTAGAATAAAGATGTGCTGAGCTACTTGACAAGACTTGAGTGCAGGGTACAGAATCTGTGGGTGTTTGGCACAGCCCCAGCACTGCAGATATTTTAGCTCTTTCTTATTTTTGATTCTGTTCAAATATGACTTACCTTAAAAAAAATTAACTGCAAAGTAGCTGATGTTACACAACAGAATACTCAGAATGGAAAAAATGGGATGACAAAGCTATAGGCACGAATTGCAGGTTTCGAGTGGTGTTCTTGAATTATCTGAGCTTCAACTCATTCTGGAGCACTCAGGCAATAATTGGTTGCACACAGAGTGGTTTGTTCTAGCAAATCATCCTCTTTCAGAAAAGAAACCCCCAGAAAGGCTTCAGAGAGGCACCAGCCACACAGCCACTCTGTCCTTGGTTCTGCTCACTTACAATTCTTTGTATTTTCAAAAGCAACTAGAATGGGATGTTGAGGAAAGCAGTAATATTCCCTGAGGGATTTAAGCATGGAAATCCTTCCTAGGGACAAAGAAAAAAGCACCTCTAGTAGATCTTTTTAATTACCCTGCCCCCAAATTCCCTTCTCTCAGGAGCTCAGTGATACAGAAACTGTATTCTATACATTTTTGCATCCCAATGGATGCATTTACTTTAGGTGAACATTGCGCTCACACTGCTTCTGGCTAAAACAGCAGTAAAAGGGACTGAAAGCTGTGGCAGAGCCCTGCCTACCCTGCCCATCCCCGGATGCATTTTAATGCAGACAGTTTGGAGATATTCCTGGATTCTTTTGCCTCCAGGAGCCACACACAGGATGTCTGCTGGTAGCAGAAGCCATTGTAGGTCTCCAGAGCTGCCTGGTTAAGTTGGAAGTGCATTCCCAAATTTTCTTTCTTAGTTGCAGGTCTAGGCTGCAGGTATCACATCTGGACCAAGAGGAAGGAATGACTTGGGTGGGGGCTGCTCTTAAGTATCAGTGCAAAAAGAGGAGATGAGAAAGAGGCAAGGGCTGGGATAGGCCCAGCTAGCAGGCAGCTGAGATCAACTGGAGTGAGGAAAACATTCAGAAGGAATCTCAGCACGAAAGCATTGGGTTTGACTTTGTAAATTCAGCTCCAATGTGTCTGGAGTGTCATTTCTCCTCCAGATTTGGATCTCAGTGCTGCGTCATGGAGCGCTCATGTCTCGAGCAGAGGGATCTGTCACTGAGCTGCAGGCATCTCTGGGGTGTCGAAACAACAACAGCTTGGTGGCACACAACAGCAGGACAGGGAAGGGTAAGAAAGAAGTTTCAGTAAAATACCAACAGCTGAGAAGGCCTGAGGGAAAGGTGTGCAAACAGCATGCAGCAGAATAGGCCAAGCTGCATCTTGAGCACCTTGTCTACAAGATGCAGAGCTCTGAGAGATTGCCATTAAAATTTACCAGTACTGTAGTGGGGTGAAGACATGAGCTCTTACAGCTATTACCTGGTGACAAACACTGAAGAGGAATAGTGAAAAGGTTGAGTATTTTCACGACAGGAAAAGCCCCATCCCCCCTTCATAATAAGAAATTGAGTGTAACCCACACATGGTTCAGAGGCAGCTGCTTTGCTGATTATTGCAAGCCAAAATGTTGTATCAGTACACACCTACTGAACAATCCCAGCTGGGTTAATCAGAAGGTTACATTTTGGTTCATAAGCCTTTTGAAAAGTGGGATAAACAACAATCTTTATTCCCTTGGGAGGAAAAAAAAAAGTGGAAGTTCTGCCAACTGGTTTGTAATATGAGAGGGCTTTAGGTGGTGTATTTTCACAGCTGTCTTATCAGTTTCCTAAAATGAATCAGGGTGGAGCAAACAGTTTAGGAATGTCATGAAAAAAAGGATTTGGAGCTTTGCTGTGGTTCGTGATAATGATGCCCTCTTGGGATCGTGCTTCACAATTGGAAGATCCTCCTGAAGATAGGAATAATACTTTTAAAATATTCTTACCCAAAATTCAGCAGCTATTGTGTCTGAACTCTGGAGGGAGATACCCTCTTCACTCTTTATGGTGGTTTGACTTGGTGTGATTTTTGGACAGGAAGCATTTCCACATCTCCTGCTGTGAGATTCACTTCTGCAAAATGGGGCAATTTCTGTCACAGTAGTTCATTTCAGTGGCAGCTGAGGGACCTCAGAGCTCTGTGGCCCTGGATGCTTGCTAGATGGAAGCTGAGACCTTCAGAATGGATGTCTCATCCCTGGGAGTGTTCAAGGCCAGGCTGGATGGGGCTTTGAGCATCCTGGTTTGGTGGAAGGTGTCCCTGCCCATGCAGGGGGGTTGGAACTGGTTGAGTTTTAAGATCCCTTCCAACCCAAACCATTCTATGTTTCTGGGATCTAAAGCAACTGCTAAAGATCAAGTCTTTCACCCACTGAGGATGGTGGGAGAATCCTGACTGATTTCAGTGGGTTCAGAATTGTCAACTAAAACCCAGAAATACAGGGAAGGAAGTGTTTTGGTGCTGCTATGTCCTGAAAAAATTTCCTGTGCCATTTTCCAACTGTCAGTACTGCTGTTCAGTTAACAAACTAACTGCTCAGACCAGCACTCTTATACAGCACTTGGGAGTTTGGTGTAGGCAAGCAATAGCAAAAAATATTTACACTGATTTATTTTGTGAATTGCACAGGATACATGCTCTATTGGAAAAGAACCTGACATGTTCTGATAGCACTGCCAGGGGTTAATGCAATACAAGGGACTATTTAGGCAGTTTCACTGAATACCATTTATTCCATCACTGGAATAAACAGTGAAGTTTAAACACTGGAAGTTACAGTGTATTTGACAGAAACAAATCGAGTGAACCAAAGCTTTTAGCTTTCATAACAATTACTGTGACTAAAACTGTACTCTAAAATGCAACATATTACATAAATTTATCCAGATTCTGACAGATTTACTTTAAGTAGCCTTACTTATTTTGTTGCTTGTAAAATACTGATCACTGCTTTAGAATTGATAATTTCTGAAGTGTTTGGGATATGCAGCCTCTTTAGCAGCAGACTTTGTCTGAACTTTGCAAAAGTAGCAAAAGTTTTTAAACCAAACCAAACCAAAACCTTCTAATTTTTCCAGCTATCTTAGTTGGTCTGCCAATGAGTCTTGTCCTGCCTGTGTCTTGAAACCACCACAGCAAAGTACCAGTCTCCATATAGTATCCTTCCAGAACACTGGAACATAAATTACAAAGGACAATGTGCTGGCATTTTAATTAACAGGCATAGGCAAACTGAAAATGCAGTTTTCAGCCACCCTTAGTGTATCTTTATTTTTACTGAGGACCATAAACATCCCATGTAATCCAAAATTGTGACAGTAGCCACTGAACACAGCCTGTAATTAGCTGTGCCTTGTAGAAAATGGTGTGAGCTGTTCCTGCTCTGACTGCACGTTTCTCTGATTGCCACCTCCAGTCATTGCTGGGGACCTCGTAAAGTCTTAAAACCAGAATTAAGTTGGTCCTGGCATAATTGAGTGGGGAAATCCCAAAAGTTGGTGTTCTGGTTTCTTTGAGCGTGTATACAAATTCTGACATCTTTTGGCTACAAGGAGCATATGAATTCTGCCACATTAACAACATTAAGGGACAAATCTGAAGATTTGTCTTTTTTTTTTCAGCTGAGGGCGGGTTGCCCTCTGATAGGTGTACCCCGTGTGCCAGAGGTGCATTATGGCAGTCAAGATGTCCTCTTGATCACATGGAATCACAAAAGATAATTTTACTCATCCCATTACTTCTTGCTTCTCTGAAGCTGTTAGCCAGCCCCAGTTTCAGCCTTTGCTCAGTAGTCAGCCTTGGTGGTAGAAGGGCCATAAAGCCCACATTTATTTAGAGTTAGACTATGCAGTCAGTTATCCCCAGCTCAAGGTGCTCTTGCCAAAAAATTGCAAAAATTAAAATTACACAGCCAGCAAAACCAGAAATCTCCCTTTTCCCTCTGCAAAACAACAAATCTATTTCAAAACTCCCCAGGCTACACAAATAGATATTCCTTTCATTAGTTACTGAAGGGATGGCAGACCCTGTGTTCTTGTAGACTGCTGAAGTGTGAAAAAAATTAGTATCTCATACTTACAGGATTATACTAGAATATTTTGTATTTCTTAGATAACAAATATTGTAAGCAGTATTTATTTTTTATATGGTCACACTTAATGGACTCCATCTAGGAGGTGATCTGATGGTATATTTGATTTAAAAGACTGAGTGTTTTTATGTCTTGCTGTAGGGATTCTGGCTACTTAAGAGACAACATCTTGTTTATTACAGCCAATTTTTTTATTTGCTGTTGTGCAAACCTTCAGCTTGCAGTACAAACACAAAACATAAAGAGCTGATTAAGGTTTTATGTGAATCTTTTGGCTTCCCAGTTCATCAAAGAGATGTTTGAAGGAGTGGTGATAGAGCTAGGGGGTGAGATGTAACAAGGTGGGCATGTGACCAACACGGAACTTGGATTGGATTTCTGGGACAAAGCCAGGAGTGGTGACCCTGAAAATTCCCCCTTGACTAATCCCTGAAAACTTTAAATGCTGTCACTGATTTATCTTGATGTTCTTGACACAGTTGTACTTCTGCATAGGCACAGACCAAGCCAATCTTACAGGTCTGGGCAGTTTGGTGCTTTATTTATAAGCCTGAACACCCAGGTCCAGGAATTAAGGGTGCCTGTGTGTCCTGGGTGGCATTTTTAGAGCAAATTCACTCTCTTCTAGCAGCACTATCAACAGTGGGGAACAAGAATGCTTTCTTTTCAGTCCTCACCTCTGCCTCAGGGAGTTCAGACCCAAGTATTGACTCAGAGCAGCCCCTCCTCTACCTGGGTCCTCACTTACAGAACCATAGAATCAGTTGGGTTGGAAGGGACCTCAGAGATCATCAAGTCCAACCCTTGATCCACTCCCCCTGTGGTTCCCAGCCCATGGCACTGAGTGCCACATCCAGGCTCTTGTTAAATATCTCCAGGGACAGAGAATCCACTACTTCCCTGGGCAGCCCATTCCAATGTCTGATCACCCTCTCCGTGAAGAAATTCTTTCTAATATCCAACCTAAACCTCCCCTGGCACAACTTGAGACCATGCCCTCTTGTCCTACTGACAGCTGCCTGGGAAAAGAGACCAACCCCCCCCGGCTACACCTCCTTTCAGGGAGTTGTAGAGAGTGATGAGGTGTGTACGGGGACACATCCACAGAGCTTGTGGCATAAAGATTTTGGAATCATGGTTGCTTCAGGAAGTTCTAAAGCTACAAAGGTTGGTGGCTGCCACAGGACGTGGAGAAACCTTTCCAGGTGCTGTCTGTGTTGAAGCCTCCACTTTTGGCTGTGGCTAAATCGAGCAAGGTGGGAAAGGGGCTCTGTGTGATTGCTCTGTGTTCCCCTAGGTCCTGACACAAGTTCTATATTAGAGGTAAAGAACCAAATATTCAGACCCTGTGGCTCCTCTCTTCCCATTTGGAAGCTGTTTTTTTTCTGTTACCTCATTCTCTTTGGCTTTTCAGCTCTGTACTGGAAACATTAGATCCTCCCTCTCTTTCACAAACTGATTGAGATCTCTTTTCTTAGGAATGATGGGGGTACATCTATAAAGCAGCTGACATCAGTTCTGAGAATATTTTCTTGTAGGTGGAACTATTATTCCTCCTTGGTATGTAACTGTGCACAGTGTCAGTGATCTGCTATGCTAATAAGTTGCAGAAGGGAAAATGGGAATTATTCTGGCTACATATCCCTCTCCAGTATATATGGTTTAAAAAGACTAAAGGACAACAGAAGATAAGCAATTAGAGAAAGCACTTCTTCTGGAAGTAATGAAAGAGACAGGAGGCTACAGATTTAGATTAAAGTATTTCTGGAACATTTCCCTACCCTGATTGTGTTGTTTTTTAAAGTGCTTGTTGCACTGTTTTATGTGTTGCCACTCTCCAACAAAAGCAAAACCAGAGGACTGCAGTGATAGATGATACAGATGACACTCTGATCCAAGCTTAATTCCAAAAACTTGGCATCTTATCAGCTCTGCTAATAAATACACATAAAACCCAAATCAGAGCTCCCTCAAATTTTTATTAACACTTCTGAGGTAGGATTCTCTCTATTTCAATTTATTTTTTGTACAAGTAATTTTCTTGACTGACAACTGAAGGTTACCCTGTTGTTTAATTTATTTGGTCGTTCATTTAGCACTGTGGGCAGATGTGATGTAAAGCTCGTAACCATTCTGGGGTTAGATGCAAGGCAATAATCTGCACCCAGGTTTAACAAGGCACCCATCCCAAGGGAGTATAGATATGTTTAATTAATTTAATTAAAGGGAACATTTTGTACTGGACTGAAAAGATTATTTTATTAGACTAAGACCTCAATATTAGTTTTTTTAAAGGGAAACAGCATGCTGCAAACAAAAATTGTTTACTGTGTTCTATTTTGTGCAAAGATAATGTTGATTTTTAGCTTGATGAGAAAACCAAATATCTGTCACTATTATGTTTCATTCACAGTGAGCAATTAAGCACTGCTGTGCCGAGTGGATTGTTGGTTGCAATGTGTACCTTAAATTATTTAGGTAAGTTAAATAAATGTTTATATTAGCTTTAACAGGTAATTAGGCTTTTTCTTCCCTTGTGTTTCTTTTGAACCTGGTCTTCAAGTGCCTAGGCGAGGATGAGTAAAAGATTTTGGTGTTCAGGTAGTATTCCTAGAAGTGTGGGGGTTTTTTTTGTTTTTTTTAATAAACAAACTGCAGGCTGTGGGGTGTGTTTTGGCAGCAGAGCTGTGCCTTCACCTGTTAGAGATACCTGGAGCAGCTCTGCCCACACGGGCAGCACCGGGCCGGGTTGCAGTGATCGCGTTCTCATCGCCTCCTTACGTCTCACCGCCAAAAAATCCTTTCTCTCAGCCCCGGACCCTTCCGAGCGGTACCTGCAGGAACAGGTTCAGCCATCAGAAGCGGTTTGAACACCTCGGCCCCGCCGACAGATGCCGCAGCCTCCTGAACTCCGTTTTCCGCAGCCCGGCACACGGGGCCCTGCGCTCCCTTCTTTCCGGCGAACCCTTCCCAGGGAATCGCTGGCAGGCGAAGGAGCCCTGAGCTCGGGATTTCTCACACCAGGGCTCCGCTCCCACCTCCTCCTCCTCCCTCCCAGGGCAGGGCCCGCACCGCCTCCCCACCGAGAAGGGCTCCGAGCCCACCCCCACCCCGACCTCCCCCCCTAAAGCGGCTCCGCACCCCCCGCCTCCCCTCAGGGACGGGGCCCGCGTCCTCCGCCTCCCCCTCCCCAGGCAGATCCGCGCCGCCTTCCCCCTCAGACTCCAGCTCCGCTCCCACCGCCTCCCCTCAGGGAAGGGGCCGCGTTCCGCCGCCGCCTTCCCCCTCACAGGAGGGACCCATTCCCGCCCCCCCCGCCTCACAGGGGCCTCTCCCGCCTCCCGCTAAAGTTTCTCCCGCTCGCCGGGTGCGGGCACTGCTCTGGCCGTGCCGGAGCCCACTGCCTCCCTGCCGCTTGCTCCCGACCGCCGTTTATCGCAGGCGGCGATCACGGATATGATTAAGGCACCTCCCGCCGCCTTCCGCAGCAGCCGCACCAGGTAGGAGCGGCGGGGAAGGAAGGAAAAAGGGAGGGAGGGAAGGAGCGAGCGAGCAGCCCGGCAGCGACCCCGCCTCACCCTGCCCGAGGGGACCTCCCCCAGCGCAGGTTGCGCTCGGGCGGAGAAGGGTCCGCGTTTTGCATATCCCCGCCTTTCCCCTTCATGAATAACCCAGCAGCCCCGCCTCTCCCGGGCCGCTCACCTCCCAGGAAAGGAGGAAAGGAGCCCCGGGGCGCGCCCGCCCGCCCGTCCACCGCTTCGCTTCCCTTCCCATCCCAACCCTTCCCTTCCGTTCCCTTCCCCCCCCTCCGCCCGCCCGGGGGGCGAGCGCCGCGCGCCGCTCCCGTGCCGCCCGCTCCCCCCCGCTCCTCTCCCCTCCCCCACCGCGCGCCCCCGCCAGGCGGCAGCGCGCTCCGAAGCGCGAGACAGAGAGAGAGAGAGCGGGGGGCAGAGGCGTGGGGACCGCCGCTCCCCGGGGGAGGCCGCGGCGGGCGGGCGGCAGAGAGGAGGAGAAGGAAGAGGAGGAGGAGGAGGGCGCTGTGGTAGTTGAGGGAGCAGCGGGGCCGGAGCCGCCGAGGGGGAGCGATCACGGCCGCCCCCCCTAGCCCCCCCCCCCCCTCCTTCTCCGTCCCCTCCCCTTCGGGCGCGCGCGCTCAGCTCGGCGGCGGCTCGCGGCGATGTGGTGAGAGGGAGGCGCCCCGCGCGCGTCGGCCGCGGGTCTGTGAGGGGGCGCGCGGGCCGCCGGGGGAAGGGGGGGTGGGGACACGGCGACACCCCCGCGACGCTGTCGCGACAGGTAAGGGCCACCGAGCACCGGGTGTTCTCTTGTGTGTGTGTTTGTCTGGCCACCTTCCCCTCCCACGGCGATAGATAGGCGGGGGGTGGGGGGGGAGGTGGAGGGGGGCGCGGTGTGGTGTGTGTGGGCCTTGAGGAGGCGACGCCCGGCGACATGTCGGCGTGCGGCGGGGAGGGGACGGCGGGAGCGGTGTCTGTGTGGAAATCGCGACGAGACCCCTCACACCCCCCTCCCCCACCCCTTCCCTCCATGCCCCTTCTTCCCCCCCCACCTCTTCCCCCCCTCCTCCCGCTCGGTGCTGCATGCGGGTTGGGGGGGGGGGGGGCCAGCAGAGCCCCGCACCCTGGCGGGGAGAGGTGGGGGTGTAGGTGCCACCCCCGTGTCGGTGACAGAGGGGCTGAGGTTGACCCTCTGGGTTTGCTCTTGGTGAATAAAACTTGGGTTAGCAGCTGGGTGGGTGCGGGCGGTTGGGAAGGTGGGGTCGGTAAGAGCAGCGTGCAGGTAGAGATCCGAAAATACTGCCTTTTCCATCAGAAATCACCTATTCTTTATTTTTTTAAAATTTATTTTAATAAGACCAGCACGCTGAAAAGGTAAGCGAGATGTTTCGTGCTGCAGAATTGGGATCCATCCCTTTCAAACGCTGTGGGTGTGTGTGTGTGTGTGGGGGGGGTATAAGAAGGAATTTTTCTTGCAGAACGGCCCCGTTTTTCCAGGCGCTGTGCTGCAGGTAGCTGCACGTGAGGCAAACACTCCCTCCCTGCTCCTTCTGTGGTGCTGGAGCAAAAGAAGGGTTAAATATCCTCCCCCTTATTCCTCCCATAGGGTGAGTAAGGAGTGTGGAGTCTAATGACACGCAGGATCTTTCTGTTACAGGCGTGGGTTGGTTGTTGGGGGCTAAAATGTGAAAAAAGAAATGAGAGATGATGAGGCAGACAGCTTCTCTTAGGTGTATGTTTTGCAGGGAAAAGACAGATTCCCGTCCCCATTTCTGTTGGGAAGTTCAGGATGGAATGTTAAGATGATAAACTGGTTTAGAGCATGATGCATCAGTGTGGATTTTAGACTTTCATACAGGTGAAGATAGCCGAAGGAATATGAAATATTTGGAGAAACTAAATAAATTGTGCAGGTTCATTAGGGCTGCTGAGGAGTGTAGCATAGCTGCAGTGTACTGAACAGCTGCAAATTCATGTTGGATTGGGAGAACAAGAAGAAATACAGCAAATGTGCCACAGATAATACCAACATGGCCATGAAAGCCTGCTTGCAGTGTTTCCCAGGTTGGAGCTTGGAATGATTTCTTCATAATGCTAAAGGTTGGGTATTGTCTATTTTTTTCTTATTTAATCCTCTGAAACCTAAATACCAAACCTGTAAATTAAAAAAAGAAAGGAAGCTAGTGAAATAAGTGTCTTTTGGCAAGAACATACTGTTGAGAATTTCCAGTTACAGTTGACTGGAGTGGTGAGAGATGCCTTAGATCATCGATCCTTTCTGTAGAGGTTTGTTTATCTAGAAAATGTATGATGAATGTGCAGTTGAATTATGAAAATACAATATACTGCAAATTGCCATAATCAAAATCTCATTTTTGGCTCTGCAAACCAACTATCAGGGAGGTGGGGTGGAGAAGAAGCAGTGCTTAGGCAAAGACTCTCTTAAAGCATTTGAGGTCTGTGGCCTTTGGGACTCCAGGGCTCTAGAAAATAAGTTACTTGGAGTTGTTCTTTTTTGTAGTGAGTGCATCATAAATACAGACTCCAAACAGCAACAAATCCACTTGTGTGGACAGGTGTGATGGGGCCATACCCTGTTGGGATCTAGGCTGTGGTCACAGAATACTGAAGCATAGTTGATTCAGATTAAGACATGTAATTAAAATGTGAATTGCTGGTTACATATTTGGTGTAACTGGATGACTAATATAATTTTATAGAATAAAGTGCCTTATCAATATTGGTTGTGTTGTAGCAATTCTTGTCTTTTCAACTTTCTGTCTTTTCCCTTTTTCTGTGGGCTTTCCCATGAGCTTTTTTTTTTTTTTTTTCTAATTTAAACACATATTCTGAACAAAAAATGTCTTCTAAGGTACCTAAAACATTTTAGGTTACATACGCTAGACTCACTTTCAATTAAACCTTCAGAATACAAGTGATTGATGTGTTGATGTTGAGAAATACATGAGCATACCTGTTATGTGCAGTGAATTTTTAAAAGATTAATTTTTTTTAGTGCAGTATTACAGACAAGCACATCTAACTTTCTGCTTTTAAGTTCTCATTTAGTAATATTCATGTCCATAAATGCAAATTGTATAAGGCCCAAATGTGCATCATGTATTATGCACTCTGTACAGGTTTTAGTTTATAGATATATGTTTCCAGGAGAATGAGGTATCTTCAAGACCTTCTTTATGCCTTTGACACATACCAGTTTCATTAGTATAGAATCTTATACTTTCTTTAATTTCAGGATGCTTGATGAAACTGGTAATAGTTTCTTTTTTATTAGATAGCAAAAGGAAACCAATAAAAAGGCAGCCAGAAAACTTAAACATCCACTTGGTACATTAAAACCTGCAGCTTCTTTGCATGGTTTTTCTCATTTGAAAATGAAAAGAGGAAAAAGATTATGTTCCTCCTTGTGTTTGATCTAAGTTTGCCTTTTCTTGAGGTGGTTACACTTGTGATCAGCTGTCATGAAATATTAAAAAAAATCTTTTGCCTTAAATAAACCCAAAGAAAAATATTTTCCATCTTTCTGATATATAAAGCTGGAGTATATGCATAGCTTCTTCACACTTTTGAGTATCAATTTTCTTTAGAGAATGACATATCAAGATGATTTCCTTTGACATCTAGACAAGCAAATGGCTCTAAAGGTAGTTTCTTGGTGAGATTAAGCTGATTTTAAGAATTGGTGCAGAAGCAGTGACCTCTTGTCCCTGATCTCCCACCCTCAGTGCTGTGGCATTGTAGCCCTCTCTCTAGTACCAAGTTAAATGCTTGAGGAACTGCTGGCTGGATGAAAACTATTTATTTTTGCAGAGTTCATTTCTAGCTGGATCAGTAAGCTGAACTTGACCTGTTGCACATGAGGGTGACAGGAGGAGGATGCAGGAGTATGAAATAGCAGCAGTGAGCTTTTGGAATGGTTGATGCCAGTTGTGAACTTGGGCCTGGAGTACTTGCATGAGTACATTAAAAATGTCTCTGCCAATGGCATCTTTCAGTGTACAGTGAGTGCCTTTCCCCGTGTCTATGTTTTGCTTATGTTTAGTGCTCCACAAAGAATGCTCACAGCCTTACACACCTCATTGAATGGAACCCTCAGTCATTTCAGGTTGTCTTGCACTTTGCTTCCAATATAATAAATATGTGCCAACCTGTAGGAAAACTTAGCAGCATCTGTAGAACGTGCAAAAGCTGTATGGTTGTAAAAAGCCTCGTGATGTTACTAGTAAGGTCTGTGGGAGTTTACTGTGGCCTTCAGTTGAGAGCAGGAGTGTGCCTGCTGGTTGTTTCTGACTCATAAAATTTGAAGCCTTCATCTTAGAATAACATGTTCATGTTAACATCAAGGTAGAGAGCATGCCTGTTGCATTCACTGGAGATAAATTAGTGTTTAAACCTCACTGCGTCTGCAAATATTTGCAGCAGTGGAGTGAACTAGATCATTCATCTCTGGTTTATTTGCCAACTGGATTTATGAGCTTTAAAAAACAAATTCTAGTTATGATAGAATTGTTTCCAGTCCTGTTATTTTATGGGGCTAAAGCACAGTTGTTTGTTTTACGTTCATTTAAAAATTACTACAAATAGAAGCCTTGTGTTAATTAAAGAAGTTTTGTGTACTTGCATTAAGAAGGGACAGACTTGGATTTGAGAGCCCAGTCTTGAGCTTGTCCCTTGTGAAGCTGCCTCATCTGGTAGAGTTCATTGAGGATCTGCTTAAGCAGCCTGTGATGAAGGATCTGATTTCAGGATGAGGGTGGTGGAGAAACGGGGGAGGAATTTAGCTTGTCCTAGCGTGGGATTCTGATGGGAGAGATTTTTGGTTAAAAATGCCGTGTATTTTGGGTGCTGTGGTGATGGGACCATGGTACTTCACATCCTCAGGAGGATCTCTGGATAATCTGTGAAGTTCCCTGAACAGACTGGTTTTTTTCCTGGGAAGCATTTATTACCTATGTTTTTAAATGTGTCAAATAAGTGACTATATACTGTGGTGTGAGAAACTCCATCTTGCAAGTACTTTTTAAGAGAACATTAATTAGTAATGATATAAGAAGTGTAGTATGCTTCTTTGACTCATTTGGTTTTGTGCCACATTGCACGATTGTTTGATTTCAGAGGACTCATTACTTATTCATGGTGTTTATAAAATACAAGTAGTGGGTGGTTTTGTGTGTATTCCACATAAAGCAGTCATTTTTATACATTTTTTTTCATTAAAGCTTTCATTTACTCCGAGTAGAGGATTTATTTGTTAAAAATGTTGCTTTTAAATTTATTTTTTTTTAAGATTTAAGAGTGACTTTTTTTTTTCCCACCAGTCCTGTTGCTTTGTAAAGATGAGAATTGTTTAGATTTACCAAAGTGACACAAAGAAGTAACCTTAGGTAGTAATCCTTAAAAGCCAACTTGGCAAAGGCAGAGGGAGATACTTGAGGAACATGAAGAATCCGGTGAGTTCCTGTTACTATTCCTATGTAGGCAAGTCCCCACATGCCACTGCCTTGTGGAGCTGGGGCCCTCATGCTGATGAGGAATGATGTTGTATGAGCTCATGGGTAGGGAAGTAATCTGTTAGAGTGGTGTTCTCTTGAAACTGGCATAACTAATGAAGAGGGTGATGAATCATGCATGTTGACATTTCAGCTATTACCAGTATTTGTTATTTATTTGTCCTTTATAAAAAAGAACATATTAGTGACTGAAGGAATATCTTCCAGAGCGGACTGGTAGCTCTGTGGTGTGAAGGCTGGAGTTGCAGTTAATTTTTCTGTTTGGCTAGTGAGTGATTTTGTTGTTGGAGATCTTTCATACTCACCATTTCAAAGTTCTGGAGCAACTTGTTGCTCATTAATTGTTTGGTTTCAGTTACTGGAAAGAATAGAGTAGTATATGTCCAAAGTGAAGAGATGTGGATTGCTCTTTCTTGTACCACAAGAAGTTCCATTCATCCTACACTATCTCACAGAAGTTACTGAGAAGTCATCTGATGAGTGTTTCTGACTTGATTATGCTGATCAAATCAGAGAAGGCTCAAAGCTGTGTTTGTTCCTGTACAAATAGCAAATGTGTATCTGCCATTAGCCAAACTTCCCCAAAGCTTGGAAGGGTTTCTGGGTGTAAGGTAAAAAAAAAATAAATCCCATTTTACTGCCTTTCTCCTGGTGTCCCTGTCCTGAAATTATTTACTGGTGATGGTGCTCAGATGTAGTTAACAATCCTTTCTTGTCCCATGGTCTGGTGCAGCAGATCCTGGTGATCCCTTTTTCCACCAATAAAAATGAGCTTCTCTCATCCTCTCTTCTTGGATTGTGATCCCAGAAAGTTAGAGTTTTAATAAAGAGATATTATTAGAAAGAAAAGTGCAACCAGAGTGCAGTGAATGATGAAGGCTGCATATTTCCTGTTGTCTATCCTTTTATTTACCTCTTTATTAGCAGACAATTTTCCCCTTTTGCCTTACCTCAATTTCTCTCTTTTGGGATTATTCTGTGTCAAGAAAATATTTTTGATAGTAGGATGCTCTTAATGTTAACAATTTAAAGAGGCCTAGTAGTTAGAAAATAAAGGTGCACAGTGCTGTTATAGAAATGAGGTGTTTGTTTTTAATGCTGAAAGATGGCAGCAGGGAAAACCTCCATGTTCTGTGTTCTCCAGGAGGTAGGGAGACACCAGGGCCATGGCAGCATGATGCTTGGAACTTGAAAGCAGTTGGTCAAAATAGTGATGTCCTTTCAGACCAAAGCCCCCTGTGTCCTCTCCTTTTTCTCTTGGCTTCCTTAAATACATGTAGATATTTAGGTCCATGTCTTGGCTCTCTTCTCAGTGGTTAGTGCATGTCTGTGAGCATAAGGGGGGTCAGTTGCTGAGTAGATAATTGGGATAGGCTTAGGCAGGCTGAGTGCTGAAGAAGAAAGTCCTCAGTGAAGAGGAGATTAGTGGACAAACAAACAACTTTCCTTCAGAGATTTTATGGAATAAAATATGGAAGGGTTGTGAAAGAGAGGACAAACCAAGTAAAATGTTGTGAGGGTTGATGTTAGAAATGTGTGGTGCTTGGAGGACGGAGCCAGAAGGAAGTGTGTGTGTCCAGTTTCTGGGAGAGTTGTACACCACAACCTGTGGAGGGGTGCAAATGGGATCAGATATGGTGATATGAATGATTAAAGTCATGTTTGTTCTTGTGGATTTTGCTGGCTTGCCACAAACTTGCAGTCCAAGTTGTTGTTCATCTTGTTATTTTTCAGTACATCTGTAAAGTGATGTGGGCTCAGGCAGTTCGTCTGTGCCTATAGCTGTATGTGGCTTAATCTGTTACTTTCTGTAGTTGATTAAGTTGGAGTGTGATACTTACTATCTCTTCTAGCAGCTTTTTGATTTCCAAATAATCTTAGATTAATAGCTAATTTATATTTCATGAAGGGAGAAATCTCTCTCCCATTTGCTAATTAAATGGAGATTCTTTCTTCTTATTCAAATAATTATTGTTTAATTTTCAGAGTGAGATTTTATTAGAGGACCCCAGCTCAATTTTCTACTGTTTGACACAGTTGAGATACTATGCTTCACAGTTGGAACATCAGTGTTTGGTTGAAGTTTCTGTGAGCTGCTTTCCCTTGGCAACAACTTTTTGCTCATACTTGGGCATGAGTCAAGGCATCCCTTGCTTTTTTGTCATCAGGAGTGGGGATTTAATTTTACAGGCATCATTAGAGAAAGGAATATTGTTCTTTGAAGGCTTATGCTGTAATGGATCTACATATGCCCACCCGCTGTCTCTTCAGACTGGTAATATTATCTGTCTCTTGGTTTTAAAAAAAAATAAAATAAAGAAAATGCAATGCTGACAGCAGGCAGTGCTCCTACACCTCCTCAGCAGAGGTGGAATATACCATCTGGCACTATGTGGGTAGTAGTTATCCCAAAAAGTAATAACAGTGGGAGTTCTTGCCAGTTACAAGTTGTGATCACAAGCCAAATGGTGTAGTTCTAAATTAGCGTACGTTTCCTAAGAGAAGGAGATGGAAGTATTTATTTTTTGTGAACTTGAGACGTATTTTCAGTCATGGGGGGCTCTGCTGAGGTTTTAGGTGCTAGCATTTGAAAGGAAGTGTGAAAAGAGTAAGTCAGAAGAATATGGGCTGTGATGCCTGCTAGACCATCTTCTAGGCACTAAAAAAAAGTTGCTTTTTATTTACATTATGTAAACCTGAACTTGGTTTGGATGTTTAGGGCTGAAACCGAGGAATTATTTCAAAAGAGTGAATAATGGAGTGCTCTGTTGATTTGACTTGGCTGAATGGGAACTGAAAGCTTTCAATTCTGCATCCTTCGGCACTGTAGTCTTGAAGAAATTGCTGCTACCTGATGTATGACACAGAAAACCTTTGTATGCTGAAAAATCCCTTGTGTTGCCTTGAGTAGCTCTCTTGATGTGGTGGCCTGTGATATTTTTGTCTGAAAAGTTAGATCTATCATGTTCAGAACTGCTGTAAAGTGAATGCAAAACTGGTTAGTTGCCTAGGAACCTGGATGATAGAATTGAGAGTGTACTAGATAAACTTGTGGATGACATCAGCTTTCTTGGGATTGCATGGATAGGAAGAAAGGATTTGATTCAAAAGGACCTTGAAAACGTGGAAACTTAAAAGATGGACAAATGAATTTATCACGATTTTATTCTGAATGAAATTAGTGGTCAATAGAATAAATAAAGGAAAATAGGAACAGAGGAGTTTGGAAAATGCAAAGATCAGTAAAATGTCCAGAATGATGAAAAATCCTTGGTGTCATTTGCTTGCACACAGACAGAGCAAGGGAAATTCAGAAGCAATTGCAACTTTGTGACTGTTTTCAGATCTGTATTCTTGTTGCAGACTTGCTCAGACACTCGAAGTACTATGTATCAGCTTGGGCAAATTAATGCACAGACACGGATAGGTTTTCAAAGGGGGTTTTGTTCTTTCTCAGGTTATTTGGGTAGATGATTTAGCAGCACACATTCTCTCTCTGCTGGGGGACTTTGCCAGTGTCTTTTTTCTTCTTCTCCCCAGCATAGCTATACTTGCAGGGGTCCTCATGAAGCTGATAAGCTTTGCATTGGACTTTGACTTCTTTGTAGACTGTTTTTTTACTGCTTCTGCCTCTTGTAAATGTCCATGTCCTTAAGGCTACCTAACAAATCTAGTCAATAAAGGCTTTGTCCAAGGTCACTGAATGCACTCATGGTCCTTGTGCTGGGTTAGTGTTCCAGGTTGTGTTGGATCTTTATAGTTTGGATCTTTGGTAGTGGAGATCATCTGAAGTTGGTGACTGCATGCACGAATTTTAAAGTGAATTAATGAATACTGTTTTTTTAGTAAGCACCTGAATATGTTGTTTAGTGTGTTTACTGAGCTATTTCTGTAAAGAGTAAAGTTTAAGTCATATATGAAGTCATCTTTGACTTCATATATGTTACTTCAGTGAGACAATTTTTGCAAGACATGTCAGCGTTCCTGTAACCAAATCGATTATCTGGTTTTTATGTACCTGATGTGTCTTGGTTACAGTTAAAATCTTGCATTAAAGAAAGTCATTGTGATTAACTTCAAATTCTTGCATTTGTCCTGACAAACAACTTTGCAGTCAGGAAGGCAGATAAGGCACCACTCCCAGCTGTGTTTACTGCTTTGCATGTGCTGCAGCTTTCTTGTGGAGTCAAGGGGTTTTACTCGGCTGTAAACACTGAAAATTGTAGATGAAAATGAATGCTCTTTACAGATGAAGCTGAATGAAAAATCTCTCCAAGTTTGGATAAAACCATCTTAAAGAAAGATTAGATAGTATGGTGTAAGATGATTTAACTATTCATCATTATCAGGAAAAGGAGTAACTGAAAAATCTTCCAAGTGAGGAGTCTGTCTGTACAAACCCATGGTTTAGCTGAGTGTGTTTTGGGTTGGTTATCTTCAATTAAAGAGTGAGACTGCATGCAGAGTAAATCTTGTATTAATTATTACCCATTTAGCTCTGGCATATGTGGGGGATTTACCCTCAGATGTCACATGCAGCCACCTGTGTTCTCACATCTGATGCACACGAGCGTTACTGAATCTGCAGTTTTGGAATTTGGGCAGCTTTAAATCTATGCTTGTCAAGTGTCTGTGCTATAAATCCCCAGATTTATATCTGGTGGCAGTTTGCTCATAGTCTAGACACTCATGCTGAACTTGTGCATGAAGCTCATCCTGACTGCTTACATTCAAGAAGTCTTCTTTCTGCATTGTATTAAGAGCTTATCCATATGCTACGAGCTCTGAGTGCAGGAAGTCTGCTGGCAGCAGTCCTGCTATTCCATATTCTCATCTCAGGCTCTTTGTGGATCATCAGGGGGGAAAAAAAAAAAAAAAAAGGCATAAAGCATGACAAGTTGTTGGCTGACTGATTTCTAGATAAGTTTTGCAAGAAAATTTGAATAAATATTAATGCTAAGCACAAGAAATGATGCCATGTGGTTGGTGCTGGTGTGAATTGCAGGATATATTTAAAAATAAGATTGAGTGGTTCATGGGGATCAGTTTGGTGGAGTTGAGTCTCCCTATTGCTACAGTTTAGGAAAATAATGGCTGTTTCTTTGAGCAGGTCAGAATGCCATGAGAAACTATATATGTATTTCCTTTTAACAATAGACACACTTTGTCATTTCTCATGTATTGCCATTGAGACCACCACCTGAATTTTCCAATTAGTTAGGACAAAGTAATGTTTTTGATACGTTGTGCTATTCTTGAACTTTGTAGGAGAAATACATAAAATAATGTTTTTTTTTAAAAAAGATTCTCACTTCCTCCCCCCTCCAGACATCTCTCTCAGATGAAACAATCACTTGGATTTCTTGTAGATCATATACAGTGACTTTTGTGGTCTCTGTAAGAAACAAAACCCAGATCTTACAACTATGGCTGGCAAACCTATGGCTGCAGCAAAGTATTTGTTTCCTGACCGTCAAGGCTGTTTTTGTTTGCGGAATTTCCCAAACCTAGGCTAAATTTTCAAATGCCTTTTGTTTTCTGAGTATTTCTGTTGTGAGGCCAGCATAAAATAGAAAACTGAGTTGAAATCTGCTCACTTGTGTCTGTTTTATTCTTCCTAATGTGACCGATTCACAAGTTTATTCAGGTGCTTTAATATATAAAATTCTTATAAATGGTAATGCTATGATTTTCCAGTATTAAGCATTAATCCTGTATTTCAGAAACAGCAGAGAATGGATTCTGGAGCCTTTTCTATCTCTATACAAGGGCACAGAGTCTGGCTCCAGTGCTTCAGTGTGTGGAATAACAGATGTGCCTAGACCAGGCTTGGAAGAGTTTAAAAAATAAACCCACGGTAACATACATAATGTTAGATGTAAGATAATCTTGGACACAACTTTGTGTTTGGGGAAAAATAGTTTGTAGTTTGATGTAGTAGGTGCTTATGTACATTAAGGCACATAACGTGGTTTTCTGGGTACCTGTGTAGGAAGGAAAGCTCAGTCTCAGTCTGGAGTTATTTTGGATAAGTCAAAGGAACAATTCAATTGTTATGTAGGAGGATATTTTCTGTGTTTTTAAGATGCTCTGTAACACATCATTAAAATGCAACTGAAAGGAGCTCAGTAGAAAGCCTTCGTGTCAGTGCTCTCTTTTGTAAAAGGCTGAGTTTACATTCCTTCATCTTTGTTCCTTAATTCTGGAGCTGCTACATCTCAAATGTTTGTGCTAGTGGGAGCTGATCTGAATTTATTTTTTTTTTAAACACACATAGGAAATGATTATTGAAAGTATAAATACTTGGTAAAATTTAAGCTTGTGATCTACTTCCAAGTAAGAAACCACTTAAAGCGTTAATAACTTCGTTTATGTGTTTGATGTGCCTAATTTGATTGAAAGATTCAATATTTATAGTTGGTTGCTTTTTAGATAGAGAAAAGAAATCTCCAGGTTTCATATTGTATTATTTGTATACCTCTGTGAATTCCGTGTTTTTCATTAGCAAGATGCTTTTATCTGTCTGCAGCTTGCTAGAAGGGTTTTACTAAAAATGTGTAGAAATACTGCAGGCAGAGATGTGAAATACTCTGTAAGAAAGCTACAGAGAGAACCTGGTGTTTTTTCAAATGCTTTTTGTTTGTTTTTCTATGAGGGTTGTGTTTACCTCTGGTTCAGATATCAGATGGCAAGCTTTTGCATATTAGTCATTATAGGAACATCAGGTTGGTTTTCCTTCCTTTATTTGTGCTCTTCCTCCTCCCTCCCCCTTCTCATCCTGCTGTTGTTTTATCCTCACAGCATTGTTGAATTTGAGTAGCGGGGCCAGAAATTGATCTCTCATCCCTGGAGTGTAGCATGAGCTGTGTGCTGGTTTTCAACAAAGGCTTGGGCAGGGTCTAATTCACAAACACCATTGATTTCTGTTCACATGTGGTGAAATCTTCTGAAATGACACTTTTTGTGTGAAGTCCTCTGCCTTTTCACACTCAAAAGTGATTTTCATGATGCTTCTCATTAGTAATGGGCAGGGTTTAAATAAATAACACACACAAAACTCCTTCCCATTTCTCTTTCCCATCCAAGTTGAGAGCTTGGTGTCAGCTTTTAAGTTATTAAAAAATGGCCAAATGCAGCCTTGCAAAAGTGTTTCTGCTTCGTCTTGAGACTGTTTTGAGTATGGGAAGTGACACTTCTCCCAGGAAGGCACCAGTCCTTGCTGGTGTGCAGGGTGGGGAGGCCTCCAGCCTGTGTTGCCCATCTGCAGAATCCCCATGCAAAGCAACTTTGGGTTGAGCAAATTTGGTGCTGATTGTCCTTTATCCTGTTAGCTGCAAGAGCTACAACCTCCCCAAAAGCTGCCTGGTTGGCATCCCCATTCCAAGAGCTTCTCTTTTCTTGGAGCTCTGACCTCTGCTCTGTCTCCTCCAGAAGGAAGAGGGATGGCATCTCCAGCATTTGCCAGGGTGCCCTGATAACCTTCCCTCCCGAGATGCAGCACACCCCCTGGTGATCCTGGATCTGTGCATGTGCCCAGCAGATAGGAGGTTGCCAGTGTAGCAGAGCACCATGATTTGCTTTTCCCTTGCTCTGAGTTACTGCTGTAGGTGTAGATCTGTAAATACTGGGTTTGATGTTTCTCAAAACTCTCTTGTGAATTCTGAGGGTGAGGGAAAATGTGAAAATAAATTAGTGGAGGTGAACTAAATTAGTGCAGATGAAATTGAGAAACAGAACAGCAAGAAGATGTTTCTGAATTTGTAAATGTGCTTCCTGAATAGATAATTGCATGTAAATAAGTATGCAGATAGACTGGTGGGAAGAGTAATTGGGAAGTGGTGAACTCGGTAATAATGTAGTTTGGAAAGCTTGTATGAAAAAGGCTACCAGTCTCATGATGAAGAAATTGGAGATAACAAAAGCTTATCTGAGAATTAAGACTGACTTGGTTGAGTGGTTTTAAAAGTCAAACAGTATTTTTGACACATTTATACCTGTGCCACTACAAATGACAGCATCCCTTTGAAGAGAACAGACGTAAGGTGACTGGTTGTTCAAAGATGGATGAGTATGCAGCTGCTTTTTCTCCTTGAATTACACATATATTGGCTTTCAGTGACAGCTTGGATTAAAAATAAATTAAAATTAATTTTTTTAATATTAAAAGAAATGTGAAAAAATATTTTGAACTGTTTACGATTATTTTAAGAAGCTTTTATATCAGCATTATGTATTTGGGGCAGTGGGTAAGGGGTACAATTATGTTTTATTAATGCTGCTAAGACTGAGTATTTCAGAGAGTTGTAAGGTGGACTTTTTATCTGTGAGGCTGACAGACTTGAGATTCAAATGGGATGCACAGTGGTATTATTTCTCTAGACATCCTGGTAGTAGATTCTATAGGTCATGTTTTGCTCTATGCAACAGCCTTTCAGTTGATTTTCACATCTGCAATTATAAACTCAGTATTTAGAAGCTGGTAAATATTTGTGACTATATTTTTTTTCAAGCTGTTCTGAATTTACCATATTGTGTAGATATATCTGTATCAAAATCTTTGGGACTTGGTGACCAAATTGATTGCAAACTTTTGTCAGAATTTTACATGATTTCCCCCTTTCTAGTAAACTGATCTACTGGCTTTTTAAAAAATCTTGAATGTATGTGTATGTATTTATAACCATAGTTTATATTTCACTGTAGACTTCAAAATATGTAGCAGGGGCACATTTAGAGAGGACTAAATAGCACTTCTTAGAGGCAGTGTGGAATGTAGTAAATCACTCTGCAGTATTGCCTGAGTTTTCTACAGCTGCTTCAGAGCAACCTACTAAAATGTAGTCTGAGACAAATATTTTTATGCCAACAAATATAATTAAGTATTGGGAGGATGGGTTATTGCTAATAGTATTAAAATGCATTCCTTAGCTCCTCTGTTCTAGTTACTTTAGTGCTGTAGTTATTTTAATCTTGCTTACACAAGTTAAGCTCAGCTTTAAGATCAGCTTCACTGCCAACTACAGCATGGGTGCTTGTGGGGTTTGTGGCAGAAACCACCTGTTAAGATTTTTTGTCTGAGCATTCTGACAGTTCTTGTTTATTAATTGATGCAGTAGAGTCATATAACAGTAATTTTGTAGGAGTGATCACTTTCTAGAAGGATTTCAGGGTGTGGATCTATTTATCTACTATATGACCTAGAACTAACACCAAATCTGTATTACCATTTTTCACACTGATTCATTATTCAGCACTATGTAGGGAAAATAGTCTTCTAGGTGCAGTGTATTGTGGTAGCTTGTGCACCCAGTCTGCACAAATTTGTCATGAGCAGAAAGGATTCCAAAGCTGCTTTTTCTGTTGGTTTTGGTGCTGTTATATGAAGGAGTAACTTTGTCTCTTCCCAGGGAGGTGGTATGCACCTCTTCTATAAAAGTTCCATTGTCTCCCATCTCTGTGCTTTTCCAAGTAATGTAATGTACTGTGCTGCTAATGAAACTTTCGCATCTTCGTATGCACAAAGCTGGGCCTTTTCCAAGCTTATTTTATGCATGTCTGAAACATCAAGAGTCTTGTATTACTCTTTTAAAGATGATATTCAACATTAAAAGTGTGTATTGCAGGATTTGGGTTGGATTCCTGTTCTGATGTGATGACAAACTTCAGCTGCAGATGGATGGAAATCGTCTCAGGCAGATACTGTGCCAGATAACAGTTCACATCATACATAAAGAGAAAGTGGCAACATTTAATTGCACCTTTAAAAACAGAGAGTGGGAAGAATTTGCTAGATTCTCTGGCAGTAGCACTTCTGAAACAAGCAAGCTGATTGAATCTGAAGAAAACATTCTCAATATGAAAGTGAATTTTTTTAAAAGCGCACAGTGCATTCCATTAGAGCCTTTTAAAGCTATTTTAGTGTTGCTCTTCTTGCATAGATAATGTCTGTGGGGATGGTTGGTAGAGGGAGGGTCGTGGACAGAATGGTGCTGTGCTCTTCTGTTTTAACCAGATATAGTTTCACAGAAACTTAACCAATTCCACACAATGCAGTTCTCAGGAAGTACCTCATTCTCTGTGGCTTAATCCTGTGTGTCTCTGTTAATCTTTAGCATGAAAAAAGGAAAGGTGATCAGAATTTGAAGTTACAGAAACTTGCGTTTTCTTAAAAAAAAAAAAATAGTCTAGAAGTATTTTACCCATGGTAAAGGACTGAATTGCAGGAAAGAAAAACTATAAATCGGAACATTGTTCCAAAAGTAAATAAAGCTTAACATTTATTTTTGTGGGTATGTATCATTATTTTAAAATGGAATAATAATTCTGAATTTTTAATAACTTCTTTCCTCAGCCAGTAGTTACACATAGAGGTTGAATGCTCAGTTACAACTTTAATTTCTAGGTTTCTTAGTAATTATTTTAAAAATAATTAGTTATGTGATATGTTTCTTTATATGTGCTTTTTTTATTTGCTAAGGATAGCTTTGGTGGAATGCTACAGGGTTTTATTTTCAAAAAGAAAGTATCTTTTTTACTGATTTCAAACCCAAACTCCTGCAACCCATCAAGTGGAATCACTGAATTTCCAGGGGAGTTGGAGATGTTTGTGCGAGGTCCTTCTGTCCTAAATTGGTACTTAGGGATAGCTTGTGGTCTGTATCTTAGCGACATTTTGGACGGTGGAGATGTTGATGTTTCAGCCATTTCATCTTTCACCTTTGAATATGAAGTAAGTTTCAGGAAGCCTCTTTTTTCTGATGGAAGTGAAATGATCTGTATTTATTTGGAAGGATGACCACAGGTGCTGCAATGAAGCCTTACTGTTCCTACCTGTATGGTACTGTATTAAAAGTAATCATACAGAAAGTCACTAGTGAGTGGAACAGTCTTTTGACAGAAGGGACCTCATCTTGAAACTGAAAGAGTAATTTTAGGCTCAGTGTTGACCCAGTTGAGATTTTCTTTTTTCTGTTCTTTGTTGCTGGATGAGTATCTCCTGTAAGAGGCTGTGAGATCAGTGGAGGAAATGGACTGACTATGCCTGGAAAACCAAGTGCTAACACACTGCTATCAGCTCTGCAGAATAAGCTAATTGAGAGAAAGAAGATTTTCTTTCTGTAAGCTTTATTTATGATAATTTCAACTGCTTGGACTTTACAGAGGAGAGAAATGATTTCGTAGTAGGCAGTTTTCCTGTTTTTTGGCTTATTATTTTAATGGCTTCATCTCGAAGGAATATTGAGATATGTATCAGTTATTACAGCAGTATATTGTAGTGGCTGAATGGCTTGGTTAATATAAAATGACTTGATCTTAGGAAAATTTCTTGCTTTAATTTATTTATGAGTTATTTTCATGGCTTTTTCAGTTATTTTGTGGGACTTTCAACGACAGACTTGATTTAAAAAAATTCTGCAATGGTGTTTAAAGTGAAACTCAGTATGAAAGAGTTACTTTTTTGTTCATTTTCCTTGGAAAAAAATAAAAGTCCTTGCAGGCCCATCTGTGACAGGTGAGAACTTTTTTTCCATGGAGCACTGGCAGTGCTGAAAGAACCACATTATCTGCTAAGGCTTGGTTTTCCTTCTTTCCATCTGGGGTAGGGTGCGAGGCATGGAAGCTACACAAGTGTAAGCCAGTACCACTGAAGCTACACACAGTGTAAGCAAGGAGTAGCTTGCTTTTTTTAGGTCTAAAGGAGAGAATGTAGTGTGTTTACCAGGGTGGAATAATGTTGTTGATGGGGATAAGAGAAGGAGCTCAGTGGGAATACTTGAGTATGAATACCTGATGGAGATAAATGTTTTAAACTTCTTGATTTGTTTATTTTTTTTGTTTGGTTGGTTGTTTTTTTTTTTTCTTTTTTAATTGAAGACCTACATTATTGTAATCTTAACTGGGGCTGAAATATCCATTAGCTTAAGGTGTAGCACTCCTGTTGCTTTAACTTGACGTGGACTGCACTGAAAATGCAAAGGTGGTTGAATTCTGACATCACAGTCGTTGTGAACAGCCCTTGGGACAGTGATTCTGTAGCCACGATGTTGGCTGGATCAGTTTTTTTCACTCTTTGTTGTAAGGTGTTAAAAGCCTGAAGGAAGTCCTCTTGGATTTTTCAGTTTCTTGGGATGTTAGCTCAGCAAACACCAACTATTCATCTTGCTTCTTGGCTTAGAAAGCTGGAGGTCACTTTCTTTAACCCTCCTGTTTGTGTGTTACTCTGTGCTACATGAAGTCTTGCTTCATGCTATTTAGATGACAGGTTGAGAAATGCAGTGAGGCTTTTGTAGAAGAAGGAGTTCCTGCTTTACAGACTGCATGAAGTTCTGAAAGGACCAGGAAACCATGGAGGAGAGGATCCAATTGATGTAATCCACTTGGATTTTCAGAAGCATTTGTCCAAAGTTTTTCACCAACCACTTGAGAAAACTGCATGGGGGCAGCACCAAAGGGTCCTGTCATGGAGAATAATGAGTTAAGATGAAAAGTGAGGGTACAAGGAAATGGTCAGCTGTCACAGCAAAGGGATGGCACCTGTAGAATTCTGCCCTACACCCTCAAAGTGAGGATCCTGCTAGTTATGGATCCGGCATGAAGGAGGCTGTAATCAGTCTCACCAGTGGTTCAGACTTAGCACAGGAAAAGCAAGGGCTGGCTGAAGGG
Organism: Phaethornis superciliosus; assembly: GCA_023637945.1. Classification (NCBI taxonomy): domain Eukaryota; kingdom Metazoa; phylum Chordata; class Aves; order Apodiformes; family Trochilidae; genus Phaethornis; species Phaethornis superciliosus. The sequence goes on from JAJQWJ010000029.1 coordinate 819,213, forward strand.
CCTTAAGTCTTTAATTACTGTTTAATAACAGCAAATGAAATGCAGTGTAGAGAAATACAAGTGTTGCACGTGCAGGAAGAAAACAAACCTAGGTTAACATAGAAAATTCTGGTTCTAAACTGTTACCACTCACTAGAGAAGATGGAGGATTATGGTTAGTAGAGCCATGAAAAAATCAGCTCAGTGCTTGGCAACTTTAGATTCCAAAGGAGCTGGAAAATCTTTGTGTGAAAGGGCTTCAAAGGAAAGAAATAGTGAATAAAGCAAAGCATCATGAAGCCATTTTGGAGATCTGTGGAATGGTGGCATCTTGCAGACTGTGAGGTTAGGTTTGCTGATTTTCTAACAGATAGGTTAGCTCTGCAGATGGCTGGCAGCAGGGCAACAGGGATGATCAAAGGTATGGGAGGACTTGAGCAGAAAAGAAGTGCTTGAGTAGACAGGAATTATCTGTTAGGGGAAAGAGATGCCTTTTAGGAATAACTAATTGGAGAATAGTCAATTCAGTGTGAATTTCAGGTGAAATGCAGGCAAACACTGTGTGTGTGTCTCTCAGAACACTGCTGCAGACATCTTTAAAACCTCATTGGCAATGTTGCCTTTAAATCACTGCTGAAAGTGGTTCAGTTTTCTCTGATTGCTTACTAACAAACGTCCATCTTCTTGGCCTTGCTGCTTTGTTGGGAGGTGTTAGTGAGCCAGTGAGTTGCTTCACTCCTGGGCTCATGAGGAATTTGTTCACAGGACTTGTGAACTGTAAAGGCTAACGTGTCAAGTGAACCCATCACATCCCTAGGCATTTATTATAATGAATATTGCTTCAATAGCGATGTTCCAAAAGCCAACAGTAGAGTTCTTCCTCCTTCTCTCTCCTTGTATGGGTTTATACAACATGAAAGAGCTTGCTGTAGTACTTGAAGAAATGGGTCTTTTGTTGGACTTGTGGGAAGAATGTTCCTAAGTGGTTTCAGCAGTATTGTTTGCATTATTTTGCTTTACAGGCAGTAAACTTTGGAAAGTGTGGTATCCATACCCATTTAAGATAAAACGCCACTGTGAATGTTAAACTCTTCCTTTTTGGACTCCTTGTTAAAGACAAAAGGCTTTCTGATACAGATGGTAATACAAACGGAGAGATTACTGTTTTTTCTGTAACGCATCTTGATGTCAAATGTTTTCCTGCAGAACTTGCCTGAGGAAATTTCAGACCATTGTTTCTTAATAGACATTGTTCCAGAGTGTAATAAAGGTGAATCAGAGACTGGGCTTTGTTGGTTGTGCTGCAGTGAGGGTGAGAACATGTTGCTTTTTAAGGCGAAGACAAAAGAAGTGGGGAAGTACACCGGAGAGAGGGAGTTCCTCAAGCCCTTCATTCTCCCAGTGAAGCTTATCCATGAGAGCAAGAACTGCTGTGAAATATATCCCCATACAGAAACTTCTCTGAAAAGAAGCTTTGGGCTCCTGGTAACATGTTTGTTCCCATCCTCCTTCAGATACTGACTGTCAGGGTAGCATTGTGAGTAGTAATGGCTCAAAACCACTCTTCCCATAGCATTGCTACCACTCATCTTTACTTGGCTCTTTTTTGATCATCATTATTTGTATTTTTTTTTCCCCTTCATTTTCACATTTACAACTTACCTAGTGTAGGCATTTTTTTGTTGTTCTTTTTTTTTTCCCCCCCCGTTTTTCTTCCATTCTGTGACACTTCTAACCTTTCTCTCCATTTTTTAACCTTTCTCTCCATTAGAGATTCCATTCTTACCTACTCCTTTTTCCCAACCCCCACCCCTTCCCCAATTTAATTTTTCTAGTTTCTCCCCCCATCTGCACTTGATTCTCTCTCCTTCTGCTAACTGTTTTCATCTTGACATCTTTCCACACCATTTCCACATGAGTGTGAGTTCAAAAGGGAAAGCAGAGTTGTGTTGCTGAGCACTTGAGTTCTGGTTGCCTGCTTCTGAAAGAGCAGCGAAAAGGTTCTGACTTTCTTTCTTTGAAATGTGTTTGTTCTGTAGGAACTGTTTAGGGAAGTTGGGACTCCTCAATATTCAGGAATCTTCTGAAAGAGAGCAGCACAGTAGAGGTTTTTGGGTGCCTTCTTAGGGCAAGAGCATCAGAAGAATTTCCTGTGTTAGAGGTGGTTCCTGTGCAACTGTGCTTGTCACACCCCAGAGAAAAATCAAAGAAGACAAACTTGTGGAAACAGCACAGTTCTACCAGAAGTTAAAACAAAAGGAGAGCAGTGGGAGGGTGGAATGTTCAGAAGGCACTGGCTGATCCTTGCTGCTCCTCAGGCTGTTTCCTTCCCAGGAGTGGCTGAAGCATCATTAGCAATGGTGGTGCTGCGTGGACATGGGAATGTAAACACGGTCCTTGGGATAAAGCTGTGCTGGAAATAACACTCTTGGCATTTAAATCATTTGATCCCTAGATTTCTTGGGTTGCATATGGTTGAGCAGCGTTGTCAGAAGTTTTTGTTCAGTTCTTACTGAAATTCCTGGCTAAACTTCCAACAGCCTTGGAAAGAGGGGAGTAGGCTTGGGATGTTCAAAATGTCTGCTGTGTGCCTTCAGTGTCATGATATCTGTAGGCCATGAAGTCTCTTCTTCTAGTTGTTTGCTGACATCTATTAAAATGTCAGATAATTACAATAACTCTTCTACTCCTGAAGGAAAACATATTTCTTTTGGTGCATACTTAACATTAACCATCATTTTTGGGTCTTGTTGGTATGTGCATTATGAGTGCAGTGCCCCAAACAAGTAGTTAATAAGTAATGACCAATGAGTAGATAGAGCAGAGAAGGTGGACAAGCAGGTTGTATTTCATGTTATAAAACGTGTTGTGGTAATTAGCATCTGAAGGCATTAGAGAGGTGGGGGCTTTGTAGCTTTAGTCATTGTAAAAACAAAACAATGACAGCTCCTGCCCTGAAAATCACAGTGCTAGTAGGTAAGTTTGTAAAATGTGATAAACATTACTTAAGATGCTGAAAAATGGGATACTTGATTAATAGCTTGGAACTATTTCTTTGTTAATCAGGAAATAAAATGGAAACTCATTATAATTTTCATGTAAAACCAGGAGTCTGAGATACTAAGACAGCAGAATGTAAATGTCATTTATACTTAAAATACACAGTGTTTGTTGGCTTAGTGGTGTGAGGTTTTTTTTGGTGGTGTTGTTTTGTTTTATTTTTTTTAAGACAGGGTAAGCAGAAAAATCTTAATTTAAAGCATGGACAGTTTTCTAATTTTTTTAGTTTTTTCTTTAATTTCATTGATGCCTGGATGCTTTCCCATAGTTATTTAGAGTGATGAACATGAAGAAACTGTTGCCAACTTAGAATATGGTAGAGTGGATGCATGTTTAATACAGTTGAAAATCAGCCAAGAAATATCTAATTATGGGCTGAAGTGTTATGCTGTATAGTTTTATTTGTGGAGTTCTTGATTTATCAATGGTATATGTTCTTATGTAATGAACTCTGTAAGTAATTATGTATGGTAGCAAAAGATTAAAATCTTACTTTTAATTACAGAATAAGAAGTTGAGAAGACAAAACTCTTTTATCAAGCTGGAAACATGAGACTTGTTTTCCAGATTAGTTCCAAATAACTTTGGGACAGCCATATTCACAGTATTATTATTTAAGGAGTAATGCCATTTTCTCTATCTTTGACTTGTTAGATTGCAGTCATCACTAAAACACATATTTTATGTAAGTTAGACTTGGAATGAGACTATTTTTTTTTGTCAGTATGCATTTTGTTTCCAACATATATGTATGTGCAAGGAATTTAAACTGTGATTTTATTTGATTTTAGAATACCATCCAAGCTTACTCAATTTATCAGATGAATACCAGCTGGTGCAACTGACAGCCAAAACTAGAGAAATAACCTCATCTAAAGATGGAAATCCCTATTCATGAGACCATTTCAGAGATTTTTCTTTCCAGCAGGACTGGTTGAGCAGCATGTTCTCATCAGTGGTGTAGTGTATGCTTTTCAGAGACAGATGGTCATTGTGTTTAATGTCTGTGTATTAATGTTCTGTTGATAAAAGTATGAGTTAGTTGTTATTTTTTCAAGGGAAAATATAATTAAACTGTTGAGATCAGGATACATCTCACCTATACTATGTGTTTAGAGGCTTCAAATTCAATTACCTCTGCAAAATTGCTTTGAATTTTTACCTGCTTGAATGCCACGTCTGCTTGCTTAGGTTATGGGGAAAAAAGATTGCTTTGTTTGCTCTGGGATGAATAGAAAATTGGTCTTACATTTCATCCTGCTAATTGCAAGTTTGCTTAATTAAGGATGTTAGATATTTCCAGTTATAAAATGGGTGGGATCTGTCTCCAGGTATCTCAGTAGACTTCTTAGACTCCTGTGAAATCCAAGATCCTGGTATCATTCACACTCAGCCTCTTCACAGCTGTAGTCGAGTGGGTATGGAAGGCAAGTTTTTTGTTTCAGTTCTTCAGTCTTAAAGCTTCAAGTCTTTCTGACATAGATTTTAGCTTGATAGGGAAGTGTTGCAGCTGGAAAATGTGTTGCTGTACTTGAAAGCATTTGTTCCTTTTGGAGATACTTGTTTTCTGGGTTAGAACAACAGGAGGGGCTTAATTCTGTCAAGTGAAAGTGTTGAAAAGATTGCAATTTCTATTTATTTATTGCCCCCAAAACTGTTGTTCTTACTTGTTTCAGTAATTCTGACATTAAAGGTTGGAGAGTTCATAGCTACACAAGTATAACCAAAAAATCATTTGGAACTGCTACCTTATCTCCACCAACTCCAAGAAAAATGGCTTGGAAAAACTATGCCCATACCTTTTTTTCTTTAATTTATTTTAAAGTTATTCCTATTTTATTATTATATTCCAGCTTGCAGACTTACCACAGCATAAAGGTTTTAGAACCCCATACTCTTAGAATATCTGGAGAAATCTTGACTGGATGTTGCTTCTGATTGAAAGATGCCACAGTTGTAATTTGTTAGGGAATAATTCTAAAACTGATATCCCCCCCACTTGTTTGTATATTATTCTCTAAATGTATTTGTTACGATACACCCATGTCAGAATTTATAACTTTCATACAGTTAAATAGCAGAATTTACAAATATAATTAGAGGGTTAAAGGCATTTAAGGAATAAAAGCTGTTTAATGACATTTAGCTTTTATTGACAACCCACTAATATCTGCTGCATTCACATAAAGATTTCTAATGTAATAATATGAGCAGATGAAAGCTCTGCTATTTAAAAACTCAGTGCAGAGCTATTTCATCAAATATGCTCTCTGAATACTGATGGAAAGTTATTGAGCAAATTATGGGTAGTCAGCACAGCTTACACTGCATAAGCCATATTTGACTGTTTTACAGGATATCATATTAAGAGAGATGTATTAAGAAGATAGATGGCAGCAAACTGAAACATTTAGGAGGAGCTGCTTTCAAACTCCCTGTATGTTTGCAGTTTTCAAAAATTGTAGCATTGCTGCTTTTGAAGGAAAAAGATTCTCTTTACTCATACTGGAGATGTTTGGAAGGACCTTGTTTTTGACTAGTTACAAGAATTGTGGACCATGCCAAGTAAATGTTTTAATATTGTTCCTTCTTTGTTTGTGAAGTAGTGCCCAATAAATAGCTTCTTTGATCTGAATGTGTTTGGGTTTGGCCTCCATATGGGCTCAGTCAAAACAAGTTCCCTAACTCTGGTCTTTTGCTCTATGTGTTGGATGCTCATTCAGAAATTTTTAGCTGGGTCTTTCTAACCATTTAGTTTCTACAGAATGCCAATGCTCAGGCAGTTGGATGATTTGGAGAGTAAGCAGAAGATTGCAGAACCTTCCAGCAAGGGAGTTTGAAGCAGGGGTGTCACCTGGCAGCATGGTGTGAGGCAGCTCTTAGTTCACTGTCCTGGTGATGCTGTGGATGAGCTGGAAGAGGCTCTGGCAGAGGTGGGGATGCCGGGGGGGGGACACATCAGCTGAACAGACCTTTCCTCCTTGCTATTTGGAAAATCCCTTTCAGTGCTGTGGGATCAGAGCTGCAGCATCTGTGTTTTCCTTGCCTGACTGATGGCAACAGCCACAACCCTGGTGAGCGTTGTATGCTCAGCTTTGTAGTTATTTTTCCACACAAGGGAAAAAGTGAAAGCAGAAACACTGAGAAATAGGATGGCTTCATGAATTTGTGGAATGTTTTACAGCTTGATATACCAAGTTATTCATAAAAGACCATCTGAGAAGTTTCTGTTCAGGTTCTGGAGAGCAGAATTACATGTTAAGCTGTCAATTACTTTTCCTTTTTTAGTATCCTCTTGCAGTAGAATAAAAAAAACCCAACTTACTGAAGTGGTTAAATATGATTCTACTTTGCTTTGAACTTGCAAACCTAAGGTGGCCTCGGTTTACTTTGATGTTTTTTGTTTTGTTTGTTTGATGACAAGTAAGATGTGTCTGTATTTCCTTGCTGTTTCTTGAGGATTTCTAAAAAAATAGGTTGATAAAGCCTGTAACACACTATCAGCAGCCCAAATAAACCCACTGTGGCACTAAAGTAGGTGCTCTGGCCTTTTTCCAGGAAGTAGCAAGATAAGTTTCTCGTGATTCTTGGTTGATGAACTTGCTGGAAGTGTGTGGTGACAGAGAGAAGGGCCAAGTACTGAACTCGGCTTAGTGTGGAATCCCTTCATGGGAGTAGTGTTTACGTAAGGCTTGAGTTTAAGAAAAAAAGATTTTGTAGCAGGAGAGCTTGCTAGATTGAAGGAAAATATTTGGAAGTAATATACTACTTTTTAAATAGTCTCCCACATGGTGTGTATCAGAGGGAAGTCATGTCTGCTTTTCTTCTCCCATTTGAAAAGTGGTGAGAAGGAAGAATCGAGTGACCAAAGCATGTGCATTAACATTTTAGTTGTGATTATAAAGAGTGGATGCTGTCTGATAGCTTGTAGAGTAATACTCTGGGAACGCTGAGGGTTTATTCCTGTGCTGAATTTATTATAGTTCTGTACTTGCAGCTAGGAAGCTTGGGACACATTAATGTGTTGAGAAAATGCTACTAAATTATCTTCTGGTTTTTCTCTTTTTGTGTCTTTCAGGACTTTCAGTGAATGGAGGAAGACGTTTTTTACTAGAGATTAACTTCTCTAAAGATATCAAGGTAGAAAATATATATTTTTTTTTCCACAGTCCCACCTTTTCTTTGTGGTAGTTACTTAATTGTTTAAATAGAATTGGAGTTGCCCTCTGTTGTTTCTTTGCTAATCTGTGATCACTTAGAATGGGAACATGGAGCACTGGCACTGTGTTCCTGTATCAGTTTTACCAGTTTTTAATCTGGTTCTCTCTGTAATCAGGGAAAAAGGTGTAATGGCTTTCACATTTAGTGTTTGATCAAACCCACTGCTGTTTAAAATATTTATACTTTATTGTAAACAAAATATATAACAGTGACACAGCCTTCTATTAAATAAATATAGTTTAGTGTTTTTATTTTTCATGTTTTTTTGTTAAATCCAAAATCTTCCATGTTTTGAAAAGATCTACAGTGCTTGCCAGTGGTCTGAACCTCAGTTCCATATGGAACATTCTTGAGACTTGAGCAGGTTTGCAGAACAAGCTCGCAGTAACTCCTTCATTAGGTCTGTATTTTAATGTGCATTTTCATACTTTAAAAGTTAAGAAAATAATTCAAGTTTTCTTTGATACCTAAAAGCACTCAAGTGCTGTAACATTTCCTGCCACTTCATACATTGCCTAGTTTTTTGTTTTGATTTTTCTGTCATATCACACTATATCTTTAGAATTAACAAGCTTGTTAGGAGCCTCAAATAGAACATACAGTTTGTAGCTGGAGTTTTTTTGAGTGACAGATTTTTGGCTGTTCCATGTCACAGCTAGAAGTTGAAATGCAAGCAGTTCCTGATGGGGAAACTTGCTGTGCTTCAGTCTTCTGGTGGTTTGGGGCAGAATCAGGATTGTTGGTCCTGGCAGAAGGAAGCTTGTTGATTCCAGCTGTAGAAAGTGCCCTAAAATTTCCTCCAAGGCAGATGGTTTAACTATACTGCAGAACAGTGCCACATTTTATTTCAAGGTTGAACATCTAGTTCAAATGGTCATTGGTGGAGGCAGCTGCTAGTAATATTGACACCCAAAGCAGTAATTTTAGCTGTTGCTGGCAACTCAAGTGACACTTAAAAACACTGAAGATGAGTTGATGAAAGTGAGGTGATCATATTCCAGATTTTTCCTCAGTTACCATTTTTCTCAGGAGCTGTGCAATTGACATTGAACATGGAGAATGTCAGTGTCCCCCAGGAGTTCAGTTGCTATCATTAATCTAGAATTAGAAACCAGGTTAAGCAAAATGACAAAGCCCTGTTCAAAATTAAATTTCCTTAATTTCAAGGTCACCACATTTTCATGTTCAAGCAAGAACTGGTCTGACTTTTGACTTCATTCTGCTGAGTGATTGGTTTCTCTCAGTTGGGTTTCTGATCTCATTTTAAAGAGCTCTGTAGTTTTTCTGTTGTTAATTCCCAATACTTAAATGAAAAGTCTTGTTGAAGAAAGTTTTTCTCCAGAAGAACAGACAAACCTTGAGAGACAAAGTTAAGGTTGAAAAGTAGATTTGTTAGCATTCTGTGACTAGTAAGCTTATCTTCCCAGAATTATTGTTGTTTGGGGATGGTAAGGTTGTCTAGATTCAGAGTGAATCATAAGCTGTCAGTGGCATATCTCTCTTTTAGCAATCATTCTTGGGTTCTTTATCTTTCTTACCAGATGTATGACTGTGTTCTAGACAAAATGAAAAGCAGACATCTCCTGTTAGCAGAGGAGAAAGAACTCAAGCCTGCAGAGTACATCTGTGCTGCATGATGGAGAGTTTTCATCTTTTTTTGTTGTCCTCCTGTCTTACAGCTCCAGAAGCAAATAGCTGCTTCAATCTGGCACTATTGCTGAGCTAATTAACCCTCTGGAAGTACTCTTTTCCAAGCACAGTTCCAAAATGAGCTGTTCCTCAAAGTTGTATGGGTTTTCCTAATACCACATTCCTTATTTCATTCCTCCTAGGGCTCCAACTGTAAAAAAGTTACCTCTGAACATAAACACCACAGCCTTCAAGTGAACTTAGTCACCACAGCCTCATAAAAAAAATATGTTTGGCCACATTCACCTTAGGGCTGTTGTTGGGAGCTCTGTTTACATGGGAATATTCCTCTGTTACTTTCTCAGAACTGTGTCTCATCTGGTGCATAAAAGGCAATCATTGCTTTATTTTGGTCAAAGAAAAGCAGAGATTGAAACTGGCTTCCTCCTCTCCTGTGAAGGACTGTCACTGAGCTGCTGTGTGCTTGTCCAGTGTGAATTCTGTGATTTTATCTATTTATTTTGATGTATCTTTGTCAAAGACAGTTGGAGGAGCACAGGCAGTAGTAGCATCTGAAGCTGTTGACAGAATCAAAGGAGTGCAAACGGTCTTGAGTTGTGAGGACTGGCAGCAGGATCTGCAGGAAAGGTAGTCAAGAGATCTTCAAGTATTTGGATGAGGATGGGCCAGAGGGGATGGACAGATGGACCTTCCCAGCTACTCCCCCAATCCTAACAATTAGTGTTCAGACTTTCGTGAGGGAACATCAGATGGTTAGGTTGACTCGTTCTAAAGTCTGTTATTTTAGGCAACTCTGTCTAATAAACTCTTAATTGCTTAAAACACTGCAATTTGTAGGGATTAGCCCTTTTATTCCCTTTTTGTTCTCCTTGTTTCAAACAACCCTGGAAGTTCTTACCATTTTTTCTAGATCACAACAATGCTTTTTTATGTTCCTTACTTCTACCCCTTTATTTTAAAATGTGCACAGACCAAGCTTAGAAATACACATTTGCTTTGACTTCAGAGTTATTATAATATCAGTTATTCACACTCCTGTTGTATGTCAGAGCTGTTACATGAGACAAGAGTTTGACGCATTTGATTGCCAGGAATTTGGTGGAGCTCCTGAGCTGGAGTGACATTGTGTGCTCAGTTCTAGCCTCATCTTCCTGTGAACCTCTACGTGTGCTCTTCAGTCATCATCAGGTTATTTCTCAAAACATCCTCTTGAATTTTCAGGGCAATTTGAAATAAGAGTGCAAACTTTGATTAATTTATTTGAGGAGCATGGGAAGTTTCAGTCTAGCAGGTGTTACAAATGAACCTGGAAGAGATTTCTGTGTACAAAATACTTTATACACAGAGTAAATTCTTGAAAGCCTAACTCAGTTTTTGTGTCTCCTCCTTTCATTTTTCAATTTCTTTCATCTTGCGATAATTAGGTTTATAAATCAGTCACTTGTTTAAAAAAAAAAAAAAAAGTCCTTGTTACTTAGTCCTTTCTGAAGTTTAAATGCTCTTGGAAAACAGTTCACTAATTTGTGAAAGGTTAGATTTTCATGTTCACAAAATGTTAATTTAGTCTTTACATGTTGTTAAATCCTGAAAATTAATATTCAGAAAGGTACCTTTCTTGGTGTCTTAATGTATGCTTTGTATTATGCACACTTCTAAATTTCTAATGTAGTGCATTCAGCTTCCTGCATGAGAAGAGATTATTTGGTGCTACCAGGAACTTTTAAAATAGTATCTTTTTTGTAGCAAGCTTTTCTGTTGTTTTGCAGTGAAATATTTTCTGTCAGAGGACTTCTTTTTCAGAAATGCTTGTCCTTTTGTATAGGTAATTTCACTGTGGAGGTGAGGGAGGAAATGAAAACTTAAGGGGGAAATAAAATTGTGAAGAAATATGTGTGCACATATGACCTGGATTGCATTCATTTAGTGCTTCTGTAGTTAGAAGCCTTGTTATTATTGGAAAAAAACAAAGATTAAACTTCTGCACTGAAAAGTATATATTGAATTATTTCTAATGCCCAAAGCTTTACTGTGGTGCCTGGTCAAGTCTCATTGGTCATCACTTTTTTGAAAAAGAACTTGGCTTGATTAATCAGCTTTATAGAAAAAATAATTATATTTTCAGTGAGGGAATCAGTGAAGAGGAAAATACTGGGATATAGCTGTTCCAGTGCTGGTATATGTGACAAAAGTAATTTGCTTTGATTTTGGGATTCAGTGTCTGACAGTCAATATCTTTCCCTAGGAGATCTCTAAAAGGAAGCAAAAATCACATCTGTGGGCTGTAATAATGTGTAGCCACCCAAAACGTGAAAGAGTTTTCATGGCCTGTCTACAAACTCTGTTTTAAAATTAAGAAAACAAAGAAAGAGGCCCCAGTCATCCAGGAGGATTTAATGAGATATTGCAGACTTGTTCAAACTTAGCATTTGGTGTAAAGTTGCAGCTTGCAGCATTCAGTCTCTCTCTATTCCTTTGCCTTTCCTTTGTTATTTTTCCTCCTTGTATTTATACTACTGTTCTCTCTTGCTCCAGAAACTGGTTTTGTTTCTGTATCTCATTGAAATCTGGCTTTGTTACAAGATAAAACAACATATTATAGAGTGCATCAGTACATAAACCAGAAGATCTTTGAATTGTTTTTCAGAAAAGGCTTTTTTTTTTTTTATGTGTGTGTGTGTGTGTGTGAAGTGCCATCAATACTGTAAAACAGTAGGGATAGTACTCTTTGTTTATCTGCTGGTACTGCTTGGAGACTTTTGCACTTTGTCAGTTACAAATGGCAAGCTAAATGACAGGGTAGTAATTCCTGGTTGCCTGATTTGATGACAGAAGATTCCCATGGCAATGGGTGTGTAAAGGATCCCATCAGCACACTCTGTCTGCTGACACAGTTGCTTGCCAGAGAATTAACCTGGACTACAAGATGTAATGAGGAACTTGCTGGGGCTGTGAAAAAAGTGCCTGATCCAGCTCTTCCTAATACTGCAACACCATTTGCTGTTTAATCCTTTTAATTCCAGGAACTAATATGACCAGCAGAGTTTTTAATTTAGAGTGCTTATTCTTAAATGTAAATTCTGGCTTTGTATGAGCTAAACAGAGGAAGAGCTGTGCCCACATGTGCTTAAAGCCACGGAATAATGTGAAATGGGAAAGCAAACCAGCAGTTGCTGTGGGTGACCTTGCTGATTCCTCTCCTTTGTCTTGTGAAAACCATACAAGGACATTATTCTTGGCTGGTGGTACTCAAAGTCTTGTGTTTGTCATCAGCAGAGGGCTTGGTTCTGATTTACTTGAGCATGTGCAGAGAATCAAACCTGTAACTTCAGCCCACAGATTACACATGACACTTGGTGCTTAATTCACCAGAGTTACATACTCTGAGGATGTATGACTTTGTGGAAATACTGTCCAGGTTTTACTCAGATGTGGCACTGGAGTCACTGCCCCAGGACAGCCAGGGCAGGTGAGGTTTGTTTGGGTAGAGGAGCTCTGTACAGACTGTTATCTGCCTACAGAAAAGATGAATTCTTCATCAGGTAGGCAGCCAGTTGCTCTTTTCCTCACTGTTGCTGCTGTTCTAGAAGTACCTCAGTTTGCACACATCAGTGTCAGTCATTTTAACCTTCATAACTGGTGAAAATTATTTTGTCTGTCTTGGAAAAATGTTGCTAGAGGACAGATAGATTTTTTCTGTTCCTAAACTTTTAGGAAAAGAAATAACTTCCTTGTGGCTATGACACTTGGCTTAATGCAGGAACCACTTGAACCTGATTCTTTAAAAAAAGAAAATAAAAAAATCAATTGATCAGTCATATGTACAGTTTGATCTTAGTGCTCAGTATTGCCAAGGAGGTAAAGATAACTCAGACTCAAACAGGTCTCTAAATAGCAGCAAGTGTTTGCTGCCTTCTTGTTGTCTTCCTCAAAGACTAGATTAAATACATTTGGATTAGGGTGATGTTGGAGAAATTATATTATCATGCTCCAAAGTAAATAGCACTTGGAGTTCAGTTGCCTTCTCTTTACATTTGATGCCTACTCCACTTTGTCACCTTCTGATGTTGCAAAGGGTGGTTATTACTAACAGATTGTAAGAGAGGAAGGATATGCAAACCTAGCAGTTTTCTTTCTGTGTTGTGTGCTGGAACATAACAGCCATCTGAAGAAATTAAACAAACAGAAATCAAATTTGAGACAATTGTGCTTGTGCTCAGATGGAAATTTGTTTTTTTTTTTTTTAGTCATCTAACAGTGGGATGCGTGGAAGAAGCGCCTGAACTTTGGGAGCCTTGGGAATAAGCCTGAGTTCTGGCTCCTTGGGCTTTGGTGTTTTTTATGCTGGGTCCCAAAGAGAGGCCAGATGAGACCCAAGTGATTCATAGATGCAAAGGAAATAACCAGTAATGTACTTTCTGTTTAGTATTCAGACATGCTTGCATGTCTGCCTGCAAACAAATATAACCCCAAATCTGTTTATGGAATCTAGTAAGTGAATGGAATCTCCTGGAACTCAGGAAAGGCTGAAGTTAAGGTCATCTGTGCATGCTCCCAGGTGTTTGTGTTGTGTGTGCTCTAAGTTGCTGCTTTTTATCTGCCAGCAAGTGAGTAAGTAACTTTAAAAGGACTTTCAGTGGCTTTAAATATGCATATAAAGCTCTTCATATTCATATAATATATATTATATTAATATACTTACAAACATTAGATAAAAGAAGCTCAATATCACATTTAGTGAGCATCCTTCAAGAAGAACCTAATACTGTTGAAGGAAAAAATGTCATTATATATTGCTATAAGTTGAATGTATTACGTTGTAACTATGGAATATTGTGTGTACAAGAGAAGGAAAGTTGTGGCTTATTATATGTCCTGATCAAAGACTCTTTGTGCTTCTTTTGGTCTAGTTAGGAGGTGCTTTTGTTGTTGCTGTTTTGATGGTTTAGCTACTTTAATAGAAAGATGTTCCACCAGAAGAAGCTGTCAGAGTGTCTGGTGAACCCAGAAACCTTCTTTTATCTTCAGCAGCACAGAGACAATTTTTTTTTCCCTTCCCAAGACATACAGAGCAAGAAAAATGTATGGATAATGTTTCTGTTTGATTTTTTGCATCAGTTAACTCTGGGTTTGAGCAGCTTTTGTCCTCCTGACAAATTATTCAACTCACAGAAGAATTTGACAGTCAGCTAGCCCAGGAGCTAAAGACAACAGCTTTTGTAGTCTGTGGGTTGTTGTCAGCAAGACTTGACTTTTTCTGAGCAACATGAAGGGTGGCAACTCTGTCTGCTAGGTTTGGCTTTATTAGTAAGGGGGAGTGGGGGCAGAGCTTGCTAAAATGCTGTGTCTTTCCCAGTGCAGTCTGAAAATAATTTAATTTGATCAAATCGAAATAGGTGGGTGATGTTAACAGTGCTGGGATCATCTTGTCCTGGGTAAGAACCTGGATGAATGAAAGCAAGCAGTAATGGATGACTTTATGTAGATGTTGATTTCTGTTGTTAGGAAATGTATTGGCAAAATAATTGTTCACCATTTGAAGATTTTATCTTGTTTTTAGCACTTGTTTGCAGCTTCTCTGTAGTGTTTTCCTGTTGACCAAATTGCAGCATTGGATTTTATTCTTTTCTATTTTATCTTTTTTAACATCTATTGTCCTTTTGCTTCACAGTTTTTTGGGATACAGAAAGTGGAACAGGATCACCATGTTTCGAAACAGTCTCAAGATGCTTCTTACAGGAGGGAAGTCAAACCGCAAAAACAGGTCCAGTGGTAAGTAAATGTCCACTCCTCATGCGTGTGTTCTATTTACACTTTTGGAAAGTATTCCTTTTATGTGTGTTTTGGTCTTACTGGCTGTTTTTTCTTTTCAATGAATAGCTGTACTCAGTTCACGATCTTAGAGACTCAAAACATCATCCGAGGTAGTTTTAATATTGTGCTGATATTTGATACCTAAAAAGAGAGGTAGAAATAATTGCTCAGGATCTTGTTGTAAACTAGCACCAAGGTTCATGTTTCAGTTATGGAGATGAAGAAAATATTTTTTTCTTCTCAAAAATGACTGTGATAACTTGTGGCAATGAAATGTTCTTCATTACACAATAATTGTGATAGCAGTAGCAATTTTTTTGTCTTTAAAATGAGGGAGAGAGGAATGGGAAGAGATGGAATTAAAGAGAAATTCCCCAAATTTAGTCACCATTTATATTAGTCTCCTTTTTCTACCAAGCTGGGAAAGGAGCCTACTGTTAGCACTTAGGCTTGGCCTGCTTGATCCATGAAAGAGGTTAGAAGGACTTCTAATTTTGAAGCAAAACATTACAAAAATATTGATTTGCTTTAAGAAGATTTTAATTTAACTTCTGTATTTATTTCAAGAAATAGGATACTGGCACTGTAAGGGCTTTTAATTAGATTTTTTTTTTTTCCTTTCTTTTTAAAGCCATCTGGCAGCACATTTTAAATATTTTGGGATACAGTGTTTATTTGTGCTTGTGTATCTGTAAATAGTGTGTATGTGTGTTCCCTGAGAAACCACAACTGGAGATGCAAAGATACAAGGGTGAGAAGTGCAATGGGATATAAACCAGGCTCTTTTCCCTTGGCTGGAAGAAGTTCATACCTATTTTTCACAGCACCAGAATCCCCCCTCCCCTTCTTTTAATACTGCAGTATCCCAAGAATTACTTGGTGAAGGAGAATTGGATTTTTCAGCAGTACTGCTCTGCTGTGCCCTGAAGTTGCCTTGTAGCAGTGTTGAGTTCATTGTGGCCCTTTTGAGGTCAGAAATCTCTTAGTCTGCTTTCTGGGGAGAATCCCAGTTTGTCTTGGCCCATCCTGAAGGTTTTTGTTGTGAACAGTCTAAGCAGTGCAACATGGTGTTGACTTTCTTGGATTAAATATTGTACTTAGTGTTTATCTCATCTAGTGGGGAAAAAAACCTGCCTAGTTTCAGAGAGCCCTAGTGACATACCAAGGGGTATGGCTGCCAGTGATGGCTTTCACAAAGGAGATTTTCTTTCCATATGAAAAGATGAAAGATTTGCTTTCAATATTCTTAGTCTTTTGTTGGTGGTGTTAATCTTGGGGAGGTACCTGCATAAAAGACAAAGGTTTTGGGCAGACACCCAGGCAGATGGCTCTGTCCTCTTGTGATTTTTGTATCTCTGAAGTGTCCAATTTGCAGTTTAGTGGTCAGGAATGTGCAGGTCCTCTGACGATAGAACCTTGGGAAACCTTTGGTCTGTTGTGGATTCACCTCCCAGGTGATGGTGGTGAATGACATGGGGAGGTGACAGCCCACTCAGTGTCCCAGTTGCCTGTGGGTTTGGGTGAAGTTGCGGTGTGTGTATCTTCATTTCCTACACTCCAGTCATTCTGCATCCCTGAGCTGGAATAAACCTTTGAAGCAAGGTTAAAAGTATTGCATTATTTATTTATTTATTTATTTGGGAATCCAAGTGAGCACAGTGAGCACACTGGACTTTGAAGTCACTTTTCTTTGCTGTTGCTTTCCTTGCAGTAACAGAGTTAGCAAATGGGGTCAGTGAAGTCATGCTAACAATCCCTAGATGTTGTGATGTGGTTTTGATAATTCTTCATGATTAAAAGATAGTGGTAGCAGGAAAATGCTTTCTTATTATTCCTCCTTCAGAAACTGCTGAGCAACTTCTCTGAAGAGCTGTGGTTAAAATTTATTTTGACTCAGCTGGGGTGTTTTTTTTTTTCCTTTGGTACTCTTTATGGTGCTGTGGTTCAGGAACACACAAAATAAGAAGAATCCTAATTACATGCATATGAATGTACAGTTACATGCAGTAATGCCAATTAAAGTAAATGAATTTCTACTGCAGCATCAGATTGTGTGATCTCCTGTGGTTAATTTTGTCTCTGTGTGTGTGTGTGTGTCTACTTTGAAAACTCCACTGGTAGGGTTTCCTAGCAGTGTACAGGAGGCAGTGCAACTGTGTGCATTTGTATGTGTGCACATATTTAATCTCTTGTCTTAACAAAAATTCTCTTGTGACTCCAGGGCACTCAGGATATTTTACAGCAATGCCTTGAGGACACATTAGGACTGCAATAGGATTTTGACTAGAGTGTATTTTCCTCTGTCATAAATGGATATTCCTGTGAAGTACAAGACAGCAGTGCTTTTTAAGCTGAAATGTGATCTGAGTGTAGTTAAGCAGTACCTTTATTTTTTCTGTTCCCAATTAATTTTCAGAGATTTGCAGATGTGGAAGTTTTCTGACTCGTCTCGTTCTATCTGGGGCTAAACTTACCCAGAATGGTTGTTTTAAAGCATAAAAGAACTATCCCTTGCTCCATCCTTTTACTCCTTCTGGCTGAAGATCCAGCAGGGTGATTGTGGCCAGAAGCCCTATGGCTAGGGCAAGCAGTTGCTGTCAAAGCTGGAGGTACTCACTCCTGCCTGCTGCTGCTTGTCAGAAATGATTTTGAGGCTTCTTTCCTCCTGATTTAGCCCTTGCAGGGCAATTCCATTTTCTGAATCCAGAGACTATAAAATACTCCATTTTTTAAAACCTGTTTTATCAAGGACTTGTTTCATATTTATCTGCAGTTTGCTTTCTTATACTAAACATTCATTGCTTTGGTTGTATATTTAATTAGTTTACATCAGATCAATCTGCTAATATATTAATTCCAATATTGTGTCAGTGAATTCAGCCCATGTAATGGATCCAGTCTTTCTACCTATTATGATTATCAGTGGTTCTTTTTCAAGCAGTTGGACTCTTTCCTACTTACATTATCACATTAAATTAACACTATTAAGAGTTCAGATTCCTTTTAGAACCCCAAAAAATTCTGCTACACAACTGCATGTTTTATTTGGTTTTATATTTCTCTTCACTCTGTGAGGTGTAAGTCCAGAAATTTCAGCCTTCTATTTTTTTGGCAGAGGCTGGAGTAGATTTTTTTACATGTTAAATTTATCTGAGGCATGTAATCCTTTATAAACTAGCCCAAAGGGTGTGCTTTTTTTCCTTCTGAATTGGTTGGGAATTGTGTCTTACTTGTTCTTAATTGATGTAACATTCACAATTTTTATCTCAAGTTTACCCTCCAGGAGCCTGCCTGTCATTCATAATATTTTTGGTGTGGGGTTTTTAAAACCTGTTCTGCTTTCCTAGTTCATGGGAATTACTTCTAACTTCCAGTGTTTTTATAGGGCCTTTTGGAACCTGCCACTTTGTATTTTAATTCCAGGACTAAAAGATTCTCTGTCAAATGTTTTTCTCCTTTGATTCTTGACTTTCTAAGATGAAAGTCATTGTGATGATGGTCTCATCACTGCTTTGCCAGAACTCCAGGCAGTTTCTAGCTTTCTGATCTCTTTTGGAAATCTAAGTGTAATTTTTATACCAAAAGAGTTTTAGAGGGTCACAAAACCTTGTTGAATTTCATTTCTGAAAGAAATTCCTGAGTTCTCAGATCCAGCTGGTGGGTCCTATAGATGCTGGCATAACTTGTTTAAGAAGGTGTTAGAAGTGAGGTGTGAAGACTGATCATACCTAGAGTGTCTTGTAGTATGAACAATAAATTTATCTGCTTGTTCAGGGAGTTCCATCCAAAGAATAAATCAGACTATTTTCTTCCCAAAAGTTTGCTAATTTTTCATAAATCTGTTTTTAAGCAAGTCTGGACTATTTGGATAAAACCATAGCCCCTCTGACCACAGTGAAGTCTTGTCCTTGAGTTTATCAACAATGAAGTGACACTTCCTGAAAGTTTGTGTTTCATTTATGTAATATAATGTCTTTCTCCTTAGGAGGGAAATATATCAGGATATATAAATATATACATCTTGTTCAAATACCAAACTCTCTTCCCAGACAACTGGAAGGTGCTTGGGCAATTCAGTTTCTGCTTTCCTCCTGCACAACTGTCTTAGAGAGAATTTTGGCAGCTAGTGCCTATATTATTCCAACTTGTATTTCTTTGCTTCTGATCCACAAAATGTTAACCTAACTTGCTTTGCAGCTCATAAATAATTCTTATTTGACAAGTCTGTTCCATCCTTCATGGGGTTTCTAGAGTTTTTATCCAGTGACTGAACCGTTCTACTCAAGTTTATCAATGTGTGTTGTTTTATGCTTCTGTGTCTAAACATCTGGGGGGAGTTGGGGGATAGTCCAGCTCCCTCAACCTAAGCCTTGCCAATATTTTCACAAGTTTGAACATCACCAGCTGTAACAACAAGTGTGGTGACTAAGGCTGCCTCCATCCTGTTAGGAGGATATCCTCACCCCACCTCTTCTGTTTCCAGGGCTCTAAAAGTGACTTTGTTACCTGAAGCACCATTCAGTGAGTTTGTGATTCTTGAAATTTAATTTATTGTTTCATTCTTTATCATCTTTGTTTTTGTCAAATACAACCAGATATGCCAAACTTTTGGAGAGGAAAATCTTAATGTTTTCTGATTGTCATCTAGTGGTGCTTGGTGACATTCTTAAATGTTTTATAC
The DNA here is from genome assembly GCA_023637945.1 of Phaethornis superciliosus. Classification (NCBI taxonomy): domain Eukaryota; kingdom Metazoa; phylum Chordata; class Aves; order Apodiformes; family Trochilidae; genus Phaethornis; species Phaethornis superciliosus. Next base: position 838,615 of record JAJQWJ010000029.1, read on the forward strand.
ACAGAAAAGCTTTTCAGAACAATATTTTAACCCTTCCTCTTTGCCTGAACTCTCCCCTTCTAACTTCCCATATTGTGGTGCACTTTCAAAACTCTTTTCCATTGTTTTCAAACATGACAAGATGCCTTTCCTCCATTTTTGTCCTCAGTCATTCACAGTTTATTTTGCAGCCCTATTCCTACTTGCTGGTTTTGATCCCAGATTTATCTCTAGGTCAGTGAGCCCATTCTCAAGTTCTTCTATATCAGCTTTAATCCTTCTCAAACCTTTCCCTTCATTAGTGATTCTACAGATCTGATTGCTGAGATTAATTCACTCACATCCCTTCTAATAGCAGGGCCTGTTTTGTCTCTCTGCTCTGCTCTGAATGCTGCTTCCCTCCCAGCAGCCATCTCTTCCTCTGCTGTCCTCTTGTGTTGTTCTGAGCTCTTTAACCTCCAGAGAATTTCTTCTAGGGAGAAGAAAAAGGCTTTTGAAAGCAGAGCTCTCCATGGGCACCCATCCTGCAAACCAGGGAATCATTTTTTGAAATTAAAGGGGTTAGGAGTGTTGATGTTTGCAGGTTGTGCCATTTTCCCTTCAGAGCCCTGTCCTTAGGCAGTGGTCAGCTCCACAGACACCACACCATGGACCACCTTTTCTCACTTTTCTCACTCCCAACTTCTCTGAAATGCTTTTGTTAACTGGATGTATGCATCCCATGATGTATTCTCCCCCTGAGCACTGTACTGGCACAAAGCAGTATTTAATGAGAGCTCAGGGAATTTATTGGTCTTCTCTACAAGTTTTGGTATTGTGCAGGAATGAGCAAGGCAGGAAAGCAGAAGGTGCTGGTGGAGGATATCTGGGGCTGGGAGCAGAGCTGTGGAAGCTGATGTGGCTTCTAGCTAGAGAAGGAAGGGAGGAGGCTTGGAAGAAAAGAGTGAAACATGATATTGAGAGGAGCTTTCTTCCTTATATTACATGCTGTTTGCGTTTGCCAACGGTTAAGAGTGGAGCTGCATAGAAAATATAAGAAGTTTTTGAAAATAATTTTAAAATTTCCTTGTAGATGCTTTTTTTGTATGTATGTATCAAGGTATTTTTATAAACAGAACTGTTTACTTAAAGCAGCCTAGCTGCTTTAAACCCTGTTAACCAACTGCTGAATGCTGCTTAAAGAACACAACTGCACTGGTAACTGCTAATAAACCTTTACAGGGCTTTAAAACAGCCTCTTCACACACAGAGTATCAGTGTAGGTACTGGAATATGAAAGCTGTAATAAGGGTGTTATGAAGTGGAGCTCCCCCATCATTCTCCAGATGCTTTCCACCAGAGCTTGTGTCTGGCATCTCTGTGTCTTCACAGGAGAATGTAGGAAGCTGGAAGGTACGTGCCAAAAAGCTTGAGGAGATCCTGGGGATTGGGAAAAGGCAAGTGTCATCCCCATTTAAGGGAATCCAGGAGAGCTGGAGAAATGCAGGCTTGGCAGCTCAGTCTCGGGAAGAGTTCTGGAGACCTCTTCAATGCCATTTCCAGGCATGAGAGACAAGGAACTCATTTGGAAAGCTCAGCACAGATTTATCAGATCCAAATTGTGCTTGAGCAGCCTGATTGCCTTCAGAGAAGTACAAGCATATGGGTTAGGAGAAGACAGAGAAAGCAATTGCTGAACATCTGAAGGAGCAAAGAGTGGTGAGAGCTCTCAGATCTTCTCTTTGTAACAGCTTAAGCAGAGCACGAAAAGTTGGTACAAGTATTGCCTCAGATTTCCATTTTTAAAGCAAGGAGGACACCTCATCCTTAGGGATGAACAATCCATGTTTGTAAAACACTTTCAGAGTCATCACCAGAATATTCAAGAGCCCACAGCAGATTTTGATTTGGTCAAAGTTATCTTACTGCAAACCATGGGAGTCCTCATGTGGGACTTCAGAATGCAGCAGTGGTGCTCAGTAAATCCAAAGCAGCAGTTCTGTTATTCTGTCTTTTTTTTTTTTTTAACAGTGTACTGTTACAGTCAGATTGTAGTAACACGGGTGTGTAAGGAGGACAGAACAAAGCACCTCTGTGCTAGGGATTTCCTGGTGTTATTCCCATAGACTCCTGGGTATGTCAAAGCCTCCTGTAGCTGCCTCATTCTTGCTGAACCAGCAGAGGGAGTAGAAGTTTTCTGACAAATCACACATCAAAGCTGTGCTGACATGCACTTGGGCAATATGTAGATGAAATAGTTACATTTTTCCGTGTCAAATGACCTCATTTGTTCTTATTTCTCAAAAAAAGGGTACATAATCTCGCTGAATCATAATCTCTGAATCTTGCCACCTCTGTGAAGGATAGCAGAAAATCCTTCTGCAGATATATCAACAGCAAAAGGAGGGGCAAGGAGAACCTCCATTCTTTACTGGACATGGGCAGGAATATAGTTATCAAAGATGAAGAAAAGGCTGAGGTATTTAACACCTTCTTTGCCTCAGTTTTCAACAGTAAGACAGGTTGTCCTGAGGACAGGTGGAGCTTGTAGAAAGGGACGAGAATCTGAACAGCCCCCCTGTAATCCAGATGGAAACAGTCAGTGACCTCCTGAGCTGCTTGGATCCCCACAAGTCTATGGGACCAGATGGGATCCACCCAAGGGTGATGAGGGAGCTGGCAGGATCGCTCGCCAAGCCTCTCTCTATCATCTACCAACAGTCCTGGCTCACTGGGGACATCCCAGATGATTGGAAGTTGGCGAATGTCACACCAATCCACAAAAAGGGCTGGAAGGAGGACCTGGGAAACTCCAGACCTGTCAGCCTGACCTCAGTGCCTGGCAGGGTTATGGAGCAGATCATCCTGGGGGCAATCGCACAGCACCTGCAGGATGGGCAAGGGATCAGACCCAGCCAGCACGGGTTCAGGAAGGGCAGGTCCTGTCTGACCAACTTGAGCTCTTTTTATCATCAGGTGACCCGCCTGGTGGATGAGGGGAAGGCTGTGGATGTGATCTACCTGGACTTCAGCAAAGCCTTTGACACCGCCTCCCACAGCATTCTCCTGAAAAAGCTGTCAGCCCCCAGCTTGGACAGGAGCACCCTGTGTGGGGTTAGGAACTGGCTGGAGGGCCGGGCCCAGAGACTGGTGCTGAACGGTGCTGATCCAGTTGGTGGCTGGTCACTAGTGGTGTCCCCCAGGGATCAGTGTTGGGCCTAGTCCTGTTTAATATCTTTATTGATGATTTGGATGAGGGGATTGAGTCCATCATCAGCAAATTCACAGATGACACCAAGCTGGGGGGGGAGTGTGGATCAGCTGGAAGGCAGGAGGGCTCTGCAGAGGGACCTGGACAGGCTGGAGAGTTGGGCTGATTCCAACGGGATGAGGTTCAACACAACAACCCCATGGGGAGCTCCAGGCTGGGCACAGAGTGACAGAAAGGGACCTGGGAGTCTGGATTGCCAGGAAGCTGAACAGGAGCCAGCAGTGTGCCCAGGTGGCCAAGAAGGCCAATGGCATCCTGGCCTGGCTCAGGAACAGCGTGGCCAGCAGGTCCAGGGAAGGGATTCTGCCCCTGTACTCAGCCCTGGTGAGGCCACAGCTCGAGTCCTGTGTCCAGTTCTGGGCCCCTCAGGTCAGGAAGGAGATTGAGGTCCTGGAGCAGGTCCAAAGGAGGGCAACCAGGCTGGGGAAGGGATCCAGCACAAGTCCTGTGAGGAGGGGCTGAGGGAGCTGGGGGTGTTCAGCCTGGAGAAGAGGAGGCTCAGGGGAGACCTCATCACTCTCTACAACTCCCTGAAAGGAGGCTGGAGCCAGGGGGGGTTGGGCTCTTTTCCCAGGCAACTTTCAACAAGACAAGAGGACATGGTCTGAAGTTGTGCCAGGGGAGGTTTAGGTTGGATATTAGAAAGAATTTCTTTACGGAGAGGGTGATCAGCCATTGGAATGGGCTGCCCAGGGAAGTAGTGGATTCTCTTTCCCTGGAGATATTTAACAAGAGCCTGGATGTGGCACTCAGTGCCATGGGCTGGGAACCACAGGGGGAGTGGATCAAGGGTTGGACTTGATGATCTCTGAGGTCCCTTCCAACCCAACTGATTCTGTGATTCTATGATAATGAAAAAAGGGTATGTGCGTGATTGGAAAGTAATCAGTTTATGGGTTTTCAGTCACACTTTTGCAAAAATGGAATGTCCTTTTCAGGATGTCTGAGGAAGCAGTAATAATTACCATATCTTATTTCTACCATATTTTAGTTTTTAAAAATACAAGTCAATTAGGAACCAAGGTTGATATCTCTGAACTTGACTATTTCATCACTGAAGTCAGTAATGTCTGGTGACTGCTCTTTGGCTTTCTCTACTCCACCAAGCCTGGCTCCAGTTCTTAGGCAAACAACAAACTTGCATTCCTTAATTTAAAGGAAGATAAAATGAATAACCTAATCTGTAAAAATGGGTTTGTTTCTTACACAAGCAAACCAGAAGTACTGTTATTCACAATTCTGGAATAACATCCATAAAATATCAAACGTTTCTAAATGAAGAAATGGTTTTAGAAATATTCCACACTTGCATGTTGTTATGGCTATTTTACCTTAGTGTGTTAAATATGTAATGTCTGTTTTCCTGTCATTAGAAGGGGATGTGGCACAAAAATAAGATGTGCAGGAAGAATAATTAAAAGGGAGTTCAAGCTAAATATCAGGCTTTGTATTTTCGTTCTTTGTGAATATTGAAATAATAGTTTCTGTTGGCAGTGAAATTCTGCCTGAAAGGATTTCAAATGAATTGCTGTCAATCATGACAAGCTGTAGGTAATATCCTTTACTAATTGGCTTGTGAATTTTCCCATCTCGTGGCTTGCTACAGTTTCAGTTAGGTTTTCCAAGTAATAAATGACATGGATGGATGAACTGCACAGATCTTTCTTGTCAGAGAACCTGCAAGCACACACTGCTACAGGAGCCAGTGACTCCTGAGTTGAATTTGTCCCTTAGGATTGAATTCATCTCTCTTGAAAATGTTTTCTTGGTGGCTTTTCACAACTAAATTTAGTTTTTTTGGGGTCTACATTATCAAGAAATTTATGAAAGACTTTTGTACTTCAGTGTCTTTTCTCTGATTACCTTGAAGTAGACTCTGTGAGACTACAAGAGAATTACCTTATAGCAACAATATATATATGTATTTATGCCATATAGGTAATACAAAGAATATAAAGTAGGAACTCAGAGTGGCAGAGCATGTGGTGCAGTTGCTACAATGCAAAATGCTGCTTTTTAGATTTGCCTGGGGAGAGGGAAGGATGGTTCTTCTAGGTATCCTTTGAATATTTTAAAATAGCATGGAAGGAAGAAATATTAATTGCTGTGTGTGATAGAGTCTGTGTTCCCAGTTCTATTGTAAAATCTCAGAATACAAACTAATAATTTCATGTTGTGTTTAAGCTTCTAAAGATGATGATAAAAGTCAAGAGACAGGAGCTGGGTGGCAGAAGGTATTATTAGCTTGTTACTTTATTAAATTTCATTTTCAATATATTATTTATTTTTCAACTATCCAGCTATACATTAAGCAGCAAAGAATATAGAAAAAGATGGGTGAGGTGTGATGACAGCTAGGAGAGCTGCAGGTATTGCTCTGAAAGAAGAATTAGAATAACTCTGTATGCCAGAGACATCTTTGAGTGGTGAGATGAATGTACTCTGTGCCTGGAATGCAAGCTGAAGCTGTTCTAAGGTGGTTCTTGAAGCTTGTTCTAAGGTGTCCTAAGGTGGTTCTTGCTTGATAGAATCTGAAATGCTGACCTTGAAGAGCTGCTGCTGTGACAGGAGTTGGAGCAGCTGGAGCAAAGTTTTGTCAGGTGATTGTAAGGAAGTTTCTGGGATTTCACAATACACTTTTTTTTTTTTTTTTTTTGGCATTTATTCATGGCTAAGGAACAGCCTGTAGTTTTGTAACCTTTCACAAGAGGGAAGGGATCTCATCAAACAGAATCAGAGACTGCATAGTGATTCAGTGCAAGACATTTTTTTAGGATACTGAGGGCTTCTGTGCCAGCTGGAAGTGTTTGCCCTTGCAGTGTGGTGGGAGCATTCCTGAACAAAATGAAACAAAACTGACTATGTGAATTAATTTCTGTTGCTCTGATAAATTAAAGGTGTTGTTGGAAGATGCTTCCAGATGTTCCCTGAGTGCAGGGAGTTATCACCTGGGGCCAGGCCAGTGCTGCTTGTGCTGCCCAGCCCCATCACTTGAACTGTTGCTGGATTTTGTGTGTGTTCCCAGTTTCTGCATCCCTGGTGTTCTTTAGGGCCTTGGAGCATGACTGGAGGGCAAGCTTTGCCTCTTCTGGTCTGCAGAGGTTACTTTGTCTTCAGTGCTGCACCTTCTATGGCCTTCAGCATGAAGAACCTGATCCATTTTCATCACACTCTCCTCAGTAAGGTCCTTATTAATCTAACCATGAATTTACATAAATCTCCACCAAGGATGTGGGTTTTTTTCTGTATCAATTTTTTTTTCAGAACCTGAAGGTGCATATTGCTTATATTCAGTGTGATTTATCCATGGGAAGTGTTGACACAGCTGCTTCCATTTGTTTATTACATTGACAGATGTTGAAACTATGGCACTTCATCCTTCATCCACTTCATGGTTCATGTTTTTATTTTTGAGGGATTTTTGTACATTGGCCATCTTAGGTAAAATTTACTGATCTACAGTCGTTCTCATCTGTAATGTGTACACATACAGTCAGCCAGCTTGGTAAAGGTTAAAATCAGCTCCCTTCTGCCTCCTCTTCACAGTCCTTAGGGTTCTGCTGTGGCTTTGCAAGGGTGGCTTTTTTAATGTGGCTTTTGCAGCTCCCAGTGCAGCACTATGTGTGTGAAGTTCCTGGTTTTCTGAGGACATAATGTTTAACTTCACTGCTATTAGCATCTCTCTGATGCATGAAGTACCTGCACCAAGTGTTGGTGAATCACTGCCTGCAATGTCATTACATTCTCATTTGTGGAGTTGCACTTGTTCTTCATTTTTATTTTTCCTAAAGGAAGAGTAAGTGTCTAGTACTTACTAGTATTTTTAATGGAACAATTATCTTCTCTGTATAAGAGGATTGATTTTTTTTTTTTTTTTTAAACTGTCAGAAGTTTCTCCTCTTCAGGATGTTTCTATTGCATGCACAGAAAAATTTACTCTCTCAATATGCATATGAGGCCTTTTTTTTTTTTTTTCCACACAATATCAAAAATATTTTTAGATAACTCATGGATAATTTTGCTAAAGCTTCCATTTTTAAATGACCTATTTGAGGGAACTGTGGAAATTTTTGCTGCAAGATCTTTCTAATGTGGAAGGATTTCTTTTTCCTTTTAGACTGTAGTTTTCTTTTTCAGGCTGTGGTTGTTGGAGAAACTAAGACATACTCTCTTAGTGTGCAAAAACCCCTCAGAATCTAAGCAAGTTAGGGACAGGATTTTACAAGAAGCTTTGACAAGCTGTCCAGATCTCAGCAGAAGGTGTTTGTGTCATTAAAGCAGTTTTGAAAATCAGCATCTTCTGTTAGATGAATGATGGTAAAGGGTGCATAAGGCCAGTTGTTATATTTAGAATGGTTATCAACCATCAACTCTCCTCTGAGACCCCTGTTACTAATTGCTGATTGACAAAAAATAATCAGAAAAAAAATAACTTGAACTGGACCTTTAGTCCATTCTCAGGGGAAGAAATGAAGATCACTGATTATCTCTTGGTTCCAATATACTGATTTAGAAAGAGGTGTTTACTTTATAGTGGAATTTTCTTGTTACAATTTCAAGTATTAATATATTATAACAAAGCAAGAACTTTTTACTCACTGCCTGTGCCTAAGACCCATCCTTGCTATTAAATGGAGATGTTTGTCTCTGCTGGTTGCTCTCTGTACAGCCAGCAAAGTTTACCTCTTGCAGATGCCAAAGAGATCATCTTGTTAAACTAGATACCAATTCATGAAAAGAAAACTTTTTCACCTGTTTTCTGAAGCAGTTGAGGAGGGAACTTCTCAGGTACTTCTGAAAATCCTGGTGTGTGATTACCTACCTTGTAAGTGACTCAATTCATTAGAAATCTTGTAGGTTTTCTACCTACTGTCTTTGAAATTGAATCAGATAACAAGAAGGAAGAGTTCATTCTGGAAAATTAAAGAAGTGTCTTTTTTTCTGATGTATGCAAATTTCCTGCATCCCTGTTGCAATGTACCTGTTACAGGGCTGTTTCTTGGTTGTTGTTTTTTATTTTTAGGGAGGGTGTGTGTGTTTGTGTGCAGGTTCTCCAGCTTCGTGGTGCTCCAGAGGTTAATGGCAGCTTTGGGTTTCTTTTCAAGACAAAGTCTGCTAGTATTTTGTAATTACAGTTGGCAACAGTAATGATTTGTCACAGGGTGCTTCTTCCAAGTGTGCCTTCTTAGGACACTGTGAAGAAATTCAGGCTCTGGCTGTAGTCCAGCAGAGAGAATGGGCAATGGGCTGGGAGCCTGATAAATCTCCTGTGAAAGGAAAAGGTCTTTGGGGCTTCCAAGGGCAGAAGTCAGGGCTTCCAGGGGGAGAAAGGAGACTGGTAGGAACTGCCTTGGCTATGTGCCTGCTGTCCTTGGGGCTTGTGCTGCAGCTGGCACATGGCCTTTGCCATGTGCTGTGGATAAAAGTGGTGACAACACATAGGATGGCTTGGCCAGAATAGCAAGAAGAGAACATTGTGAAAGAACTCCTGCCTTTTACTTCCTTGATTGTAAAATCCCCTTTTAGTGAGTCCAGATAAGCTTCCTTGATAAACACTGGGCACTGCTAGAGGTGTCCCCAGATCTTGGCTGGGAATTTGATTGAGGATTAAAGAACTGCACTGAGTATGGTTCCTTTGTACTGATGTTTTCCTTCCCCTGTATTTACAGGTAAGCTGGGGAGTATCTTCTGAAATCTGTAGGCTGGATCCCAGAGCTGAGTTTCTTTGTAACAGGAGAATGGTTCCCTCTGATTCCTGAACTGGAGGCATCAGAAAAAATCTGAGTTTTTGCAAGCAGTTGGTTTGCCAGCAGTTCTGTGTAAGAATTGTAATTAGGATAACTGTGGACCTACATCAACTTGTTCTTCTAGTGATGTGTACATGAATTTCTTATGTATGAACAAAAACCCCCAAAAGGTCATAATTATCAAACAATCCCTACATTCTTGTTATGTTACATTTTACCTTGCCACCACCTTTTTCTCCTCATGATGTAGATTTCTTGTTTGTGCAGTATTTAGCATATCTCTGAAGCTACAGCCATCTTAAAATAGTGCTGCAAAGTTCTCCAGTGTTAACATTTTTAATGAATTGTCAGCATTCTGAGTGGAAGTTGAAACTAATTTTTAATGCATTTTCCAGTATTAGAAGTCAGTAATATTTCATGATGTTACAGATTTGTTTGTGCTCATCATGTGTTCTATTTGTAATATAAGTGCTCAGTCATGTGAGCAGTTTTGTAGGGCTGGTAGTGTTTTTCTAATCAGTGACTGGTTTGTGCTTTGGCACTTCAGCTATAGTTGGGCAGTAATATAAAATAATGGCAACAAAGAGAGAAACCCATAAAAATGATCCATTTTCATGACAGGGATTCTATCAGTTCATCAAGCATCCCCTCTGAAAATTAATTCAAAACCTCATCTCCTAATTTAACCTGCACATTGCAGAAAATGTTGTGATTTTCAGATACTGGTATGAGCTATAGGACAGGAAGGAACCCAAGAAAGCTTTGCCAAGAGTGGTTTGCTGCCAGCTTGGTTGTACTCAAAGCCCCCTTTTATTTCATGTCATGTAATACTGGTATTAAAATTGCAGCAGTTGCTTATGTGCCTCAGTGATACTGAGGATGTTCATAAAATGTGAAAGGTGACTTTGATGGTCATTTAATGCAGTTTAAATAAAGGGCAGGCTAAGTAAGGTGACACTGCTGCTTTCTTCATGCCATGCCCCAGGTCTCTGCTGGGCAGATCTGGAGCCCATAGTTTGAAGAAGATCTGCAGAACAAGCCTGATGGAAAGGCAAGGTAGATAAGTAGTAAAAAAGGGAGATTTCAAAAGATCCTGAGCTGTGAGTGTCTGAAATGCTCAATAATTGAGTATAGGAGAGGCCAGACCACTGTGATAAGTTTAATTTACCTGTACAAATCCTTAGCCATTTTTTCTGGTTGAATTTTGAAAAAAAAGTTTTGGGCTAAAAATGGCATATACAGGCTTAAATTCCAAGCTTTTAAGGTTAAGATGAAGTTTGCTTTCTGAATTGAAGGTGTAGAGTTGAGTGTCAGGTGTGGGTGTGCATTGTCCTGTGGTGGCAGTGTCATCTGCCAAAGCCAGGACTATGGTCACCAAGAAGTCCCCAGGTCTTCTCCAAGCACAGCAAGCAATGATCCACAGCTGGTCCTGCAGATGGGAGGAGGAGGAGGAAAGGATCTTTAAAACGTGGGAAAAGGATGGGTAAGAGTCCTGATGCTGTTTAAAATGCTGCATTGTCACCTTTCTTTACAATAAGCTATCAGAAGGAAAAATAAAAAGATGTTTAGGATTTAGCCACTCTGAATTAGTCTGAAAGGGTTTCCTGCCGAGAAAAACCTGCTCAGAAGTTTTCAGTGTCCTTTTTCTAGACTTGAAGCTGTTTTTAACAGCAGTTACAGTGAAACCTGGTCCTAAAATTTGCAGTATTGAGCCATAGCTGAGGCACATTCTGGGACCACATAGTGATTAACTCCTAAAGTAGATTCATAGTTGAGTGATGATCCAAATTTCCCTGTGTGTTACTAAACTTCAATATAATGCCTAGATAGAGTTTGTTTTAAATGAGGGTAATCACAATCAATAGGAAGGTTGATACTCACTTACTGAGCAGCTTTGTGGTAAGTTGCAGGCACAGTGTCTGCCCTCCTCTTAGCTCTTACCTTGAACTAATTGTTACACTGAATTGGTGTAACAGGTGAAAGAAATTATCTAGAAAGTATTTTTCCATTGGAAAAGGGGCTGAGTAAGTTTGTGTCTTGTTCTCCATAGTGCTGTCTGTGACTTTCTGTGAAACCATACAGAATGAATGCAGAGTTAAAAGGAAATCAGAGTTTCATAGAAAGGAAGATCTTCTGTTAGGTGGTGAGGACCTGAGTGATGGGTGAGGAGACATCTGAGGAGGAAAGTCAGTGTTGGGGGACTTTAACACTGAAGGAGGACTTCAACACTGACTTCAACTACTGAAGGAGGAAGAAAATCTCTGACCTTTCACGTAGAGACCTGTATTTAATAGTGAGCAAAGGAGTTTACCCAGTAGTGATGATCTGAAGAACACGTCACAAACATGCTGATAGAAGTGGGCATGCCTCTAACGAGCAAAAACTGATGAGCATCCAGTGAAGGCCCTGCACCATCTCACAGCAGGTTCCTTAAGTCAGTGAGTTCAGCTGGAGGCCAGCTCTGAAATTTCAGCATCAGGTAGTTAATTGCTGTCAGGAATACAGCCCCCCAACCATCAGACTGCTTCAGGGAGAGCCCACACCTTGGAGCTGAGCCCTGTGGAAACAGGAGTCTGCTCTCCCAGCTCCTGCTGCTGCACTGCACCTTGCTCCCTGCACCCCGAGCTCCATGGGAAGGCTCCAAGCTCTACAAGAATCCCCTACAGCTGATGGTAAGATGGATGAATGTTCTGGAAGTACAGAGGTCAGAAGTTATTATAACTTGGAAATAGTTAGAGTAGAAAATGAGTAACTAAAGGCTTAAAGTGTGTGTTGTGTGCTATGAATTCCTCAGCTGAGAAAAGCAGGTGGATGTTCCCACTGCTTAGTTTGGAGAGGATCTTGTAGCTGGAGGCAGTTGGGGAGAAGAGCAATATCCTTGTTTGCAGAGACCTGTGGCTTGCTGCTGGTGCTTATTTTTCCCTAATGTGCCATGGGAGCCTCCTGTCTGCCTCAGGTTCTGCATCCAGCTGTCTGATCACTGGCTGGATTTTAGCTACATAACTATGGTGTTGTTAAAATTAATGCATTAAACATGCTGTATAATTTCCAAATATTATTAGCAATGCAGTTTTGTGCTCTAGGTATTCATCTTGTCATGCAGTCATCTTCCCACGTGAAGAAAAAAAAAGGCAAGGAGTGCATTTTCTGATTTACAGGCTCTTTATGAGTCTCTAGACAAAACAGTGATTTGTTATCAAATGAGAGAAATAAGTGTGCCGCTTCTTTTACATGAAATACATGAGATAAAGTCTATCCCAGATTAGTTGTACCTGTTTCTTTCTAGTGACAATGAAATGCACTGATGCCTAAACTTATTTAGGATTAATTCTGCTCAAAAATAACCCAGCTGTTGGTTTGTATTATTTCTTCAGAAGTGTGCATAATTGCAAGACAGAAAATAACCTTTATCCTGGCCCAGACCAGGGTACCTGTACATTCCAGAAAAAAAACCAAACCACCTGCTTGTCCTTGTGTCTAAAATTAATGGGAAGTAATGCTGACAGTGTATCTTGTAGGAGTAGGACTTAAGCTAATAAATTTATTATGACAAGGGTTTTTTCTTTTTATGTTTTTGTACAAGATGCCAACACAGTAGGACCCTAACTCCCATTCGGGCTTCCAAGTACGCAGGAATAAACACAAACACACTTGCACAGAAAAAAAAGTTCTTTTTTCTATTCTGCACTGTCTCTCTGTGAGCCTCATGGCCTCTGGCTGTGTGGATGGGGTTTTTTGTCTGTTTTATTTATTTTCTTTGTTTAAAAAAATTTCATTAGTGGTAAGCAATGAGGGTAGTTTATTAGTAGGCAATGAGGGTAGGATATTTAGGAAGCAGGTACATTTATCTGAGGTACATTTTTGAGGTGTGTGTTTACTGTCATATACCCTTCCAGTAACTGTCACTGAGGGGGAAGGGAAAAAATCCAAACCCAACCAACTTTTGGAAAGGTGCTGAGGCATTTCAGCAGCACAGCCACTTGCTGGGTGATGCTTCAGTAACCTAACCATAATTCATCCCCTGCTCCAATGACCTTCCTTGAGGAGAGAGGAGCTTGGATGATAAATGGAGGGACTTAAGTATGTTTATGAATTACCAAAGCCTCTTAAGCCAAACTGCTATTTTCCTTCATTAATTAGAATGTCTCCGTATTGCAAACAGTGGTGGTTTTGCCCCCAAACAGATGGCTTGCTCTGTAGGAAATCTAACAATGTGAAAATACCGAATGAGCTGTTCACTGATTCAAGTTTTACTTATGTTTGTACACTGGGGGAGTTTGCATCCCTTTCCTGTTACAAAATAAGAGAAATGACAGCTTGCATTTGATATAATTTAATGAGTAGGGCAAACCACAATAAGTAAAATATGTAATAATCTGCTTGATGTGTTTTTTTTTTTAATGGCAAGATTTGCCTGCTTCATTGTTATTATTATTTTAATCATCATCCTTATTACAATTGTATTATTATTATTATTATTATTATTATTATTATTATTAGTCATTGTCAAGGTTGTTAAATGAAGGAATTGCAAGTTGCTGGGGATGCAGGGAGGGGAAAGGGGGGAGGTACAGCTGGGAGGTGGCAGTGGAGGGACTGAGTGTGCAGAGCCTGGAGCTGCTCAGGAGGCACCAGTCCTGCCTGCAGCAGCATCCGCTGGGCACCAGCTCTGGCATCTCCTGCTCTGCTGCCTGGAAGATAGGGAAAATGGTGCAGGAAGTCTGGAATTCAGCAAGGGATAACCTGCAGCAGGATTCAGAGGTGGGTTGGCACGACTGAGTCAGGGAGGAAACGATGAGGAAAGCTGAAGAGGTTAATGCTGTTTGGGGCTCTTTTGTTTCTCTGCTTCAGGATGCAGTTATAGGTGCTAGAGCAGAGGGGTTTACTATTTGGTCTTTTTCTGAGCTTAGAAAGGCATGAAAATGTGAGTGTCTCTTGGGATGAAATGTTTACAAAATGCCTTGTGGAAATAGTGATTTGCACATAGAAAAGAGTTATCTTTCAAATTCTTAGTTCTGGCAATCAAACAGAAGATTTTCCTTTTTAAAATGAAACACACGCTGCATGTCTCTTTGTCCTTTCTTCCTCCTCCTCCTTATTTTTTGCTTATTAATTTGATTTTGTGGATATAATAATGACAGAGAGCATTATCAGAGGAGTCTCAGCCAAGATGTGGAAAATCATGGGAATGAACACTTGATATTTTATTGATAAGGATAATACACTGCTTAGTTTGCATTGTAAATAAAAAGGCTTTAAATTATTACTGGCTTTCTTTTTCAAATAAAAGCCTTAGAAAAAGATGTCATTGTGCAGTGAGGAAGGAAGGATTCGGAGGGGAGTCAGGAGGATCCCAAGGACACAGCTACAAAGGCTGTAGATAAAGCTGACTTTGTGCACCGTGTTTCACAGTGTGTTTTAAACTTTGTGTTACTGAGATCAGTAAGCAGTGGCAGAATGTTGCTGTGAAATTTCTTAACAAGGAATAAAAGTAGAATTCTGTTCCACAGCCCTGGTGGGTCTGTTCTTACATGGTGCCATTCCTGGAACAGAGAGCTGTTCCTTTTTCTGGATACCTTGATTTCCAAGAGGATTTGCTGTGGGATGGAATGCTGAGCTGAGGGGGTGTGGGGAAAGGGCTGAATTCCCCAGGCCAGTTGGGATTTCTGTGTAGCTGTCACCTTAACCTGTTGTGCATGGGGAGAGGAGGGTCCTGGGTTTGTCTCGGGAACTTGTGAGCTGGTGTCTTCTCATAAAACAGATGAAAAAGGCATCATCTATGTAGCCAAAATGTAGGTGGAAATAAGTGTTTGTTGTAAAAGGGCTCCTCCATTGAGGCTGTTAACCCTTCATTCTGGAGAGGGAAGAAGGCTGAGAGATGAATGTCATGGGAGTTTGTGTGTTCATGAACTTGAAGAAATAGAATGCTTTTTAGCATTCTTCATCAGAAAATGTTGATTTTTTTTTTTTTAATGTCTAGTGAATGCTTGGCCAGAGGTACTACTGTGTTTAAGGAGTTTGTTTTAAGTGTAAAGGGATGATTACATACTTTAATATTTCTACTTAGGTTACTGAAGTATAATCATCTATTTATTCCTTTCAGTTCTGTTTTGTTCTCATTTGCACTCGCGTGTACCTGATCCCCACACCTTCCTTATTGCAGTGTAAACTCTAGTTCAGGGCAGGAATCCCCAGTTTGAATTTAATAATGCTCTGCAGTGCATATTTCTTGGTTCAATTAAATATTCTGAATCAAGAGACATTGCTGCTTCCTCTCTATGCCTAAATCATCATCTTTTTCAGATGCCACTAACTAGTAACTAGCATAAAATTACAATGATGCATTAGATCTGTAGGTGCTAAAAATAGTTTACAGTACCAGCAGATATATATATATATATGAAGGTAAATTCTATTGTTAGAAATCTTCTTTCCCTTATTTTTAGGCATTTCATGTTCCTCGCTGGTTATATAACAGATTTGCAGATGAAGCGAAAGGTGAATTATCCCCATTGCAGTAATGGGTTTATCTGTGCTCTCTCACAGCACTGTGAAGAAATGGTAACAGCAAAGCTGTAAACTCACTGCTTCCTTTTATTTAAGAGCTAAGATGAAATTTAATTATAACAATGGTTTCAGTTAGATGTCTTCAGACTGTTACATCTCTCAGGTTCTTCCCTGAAAGCATCCTGAAAATTTTCATCCTAGTCCCTAACGGTAGAAAAAATTTTCATCTTTAACCCTGTCATGCTCTGCAAGACCAGATTATACCAGAAGTATTTTCTGGGTTATGTGGGCACAGCCAAAAGAAACGGCTTGAAATCTTCCTGAAAAAAACCAAACCCAAACCTAACAACAGCCACTTTCAAATTAATCTGTTCAGTGTGAATAGATCATAACTTGAGAGTTTTTTAACTCTCTCTGTGGGCTGATGGAAAGCCTTGCAGCAGAGAGGCTTCTGGCAGCACTTTTCACCATTAGCCTCCAAAGTCTTAAAATTTGGCTTTAGAAATTTGTCATTTTGGGCTTCAGTGACACTTCCTGGGAGAACACTTGGAAATTGGCATTCGGACAGCAGGATGTTGCAGTCAAAAGAGGTGATGAATTGTTCTCTCCCTGCTCCCTGATGTGGTCACCCTTGAAAAGGGGAGAACAGAGCCTGTGTTATCCCTTAAATCTTGTTATTCCTGGGGAGATGGGCCAGTGCAATACAGCTGTAATGACTTGATCAAATGAGTGCCCTTTTCCCACTAATTGAAAATATAAAAATAGTGGCTATGCAGTGCCACTGCTTTCTCCTATCTGAACTCTCAGTATTTCAACCCTCTTTTTAAGCTACTCAGTGAGCTACTCAGGAAGTGTGCAAATAGCATAGGTAAGTTAGTGTTGGTGATTTCATAAGTGAAATTGTTTCCCTGAATTTAAGCCAGTATCAGGGATGTAGAAAGATCAGGTAGTGGGTCCTATCTGTGCAATATTCCTGATGATAAAAATCAGCCCTTACTGCTCTGTTCTGCTTCTGAGCTGATTTTTCTAAATTATCTGATATGCTAATAGCCAAGTAGGCTGGGGACAGCTGTTTCTTGGTGTTCCATGCTGAAACCCAAATGGCTGGGGTGTGTTAGTGCTGCAAAATTGCAGATGAGGGGCTGCCTGCAATTAAGTTATTTCTAGTGAATAAAAATTAAGGAAAATACAATGATTGTGACTGGTTGTTGGGCAGCTGTTATTGGGCTAGAAGAAAGGGAGACAGCCTTAAATTAAGTAAATTTGCAAACAAGTCTGCAGTTACTACTGAGAAATTCAAGTTTTTCTATTCAGAAGTAGAGCCTAGATGTGTTTTCAGCTATGCAATTATGAAATGTTAATTTGTGTTCTTAAACTCATGTTGATTGACGCTCAGAGCTGGGTGCTCTTGGAAGAAAGATAAACAGCATAGAGTATGTAGAGCAAATACTTAATTAAAAAAAAAAAATAAAGTAACTTTCCCTCCTTAATTCCTTTATTTTGAGAAGCTGCTACCTAGAAATTTATATGGCTGCCTTCTGGATAACTGATTTTTGTTTTTATCCATTGAGCCTGTGATCACCCCTGAGCTGCAGTACTGAGAACTGGATGATTTGGGATTAATGACTTTACCTTTAAATTAAGCCTTTGTCTGGGTTAATCTCAAGTAAGTTTGATTTAAAATAAGGTGGTTTTTTTGTTTGCTAGCTGTGGGTTGAGTGCTTAGCTGGAGTGGTCTTTTTACAAATACAACATTTATTTAGAATAGAAATGCTTTGATAACTTGCACATGCTTTTATCCACAACCTGGTGAACAAGATCTTTTTATCCTTGTCTGAGGACATGTGGAGTTTCCTAGAGGAGGAGGAGAAGTAGAATCCCAGAGCATCCCAGGGATCCCCCCCTGGGTCATCCAGGAGGGTGCTGCAGCTTTAAGGCTGAATTGTTTCAAAGTTTGAAGTGTTTCAGAACATAAATTGTGGTAAGATGTTTTTCTCTTCAGTTTGTTTGTATATCTGGGCATACAATTTATGTGAAGTTGACCAGACAGGCTTTTGTAATAATTTTTCTGAGGATGGGCCCTGTAATGTGAACTGGGAAGGTTCTCCCAGTGCCTTTGATATTTATCCCTTTTGATTTAAAAAGTCTATATAAAGGTGTTAAATTTTAAACGTTTTAATATGGTCTGTTCATAATATTGTGAGGTTCAGTGCATTTCAAAACACTCTTCAGGGCTTTGTGTGTTTGCAGGTGATGCAGATCCTGTTAGTAATAGGGTGTGCTGTCATTTTAGGTGAAATTATTTCCTCCGTGTGGTTCTTACTGAATTGTGAGAACTACATGATATTTAGGGGACTGTCACAGAGTTCCTATTATTTGCCATGAAATATTTCTATACAGGCTATCAGCACATGGATTATGTCTTTACTGTCACTCTGAGGAGCTGATCTGCTGCTTTCTGCTTGTCCAATAATCACATTTTATATGGCAGTATTTTTTAATTGCAAGTAATAAAATAAAAACTGGAGATTTTTGAAAGACTTGAAACAGGCAATGGAAAATTCCAACATATAGACTGCTCAGAAGGACACTGATACTTAATTTAGAAACACAATCTACGTGTCAGTGTCTAGGTAAATGTTCAGTATGTTAAATAATTTTTGAGATCTAGCAGTAAAAAAACCCATTACATAGGATTATTTTCTCTGGGAGGTGTGGATTTAGTGGGATGTAAGGCAAGAAATTTGACTTTTATGTGGTATTAGTGCCATTGTAAGGATAAATCAAGCATATTGCTGAAAAATATTTCCTGGATATACCCCCAGTAAACATTTTGTAAATATACTGATGCTTAGGTAACATCTTCCTTGGTTATGAAATAATTCAGTAGCAAATGTGAAGACATTGGTGCTAGAAAAACTTAAACATATATATCTTAAGTCGTCTTAGACTCTTTCAGAATAATGTAGAGCATACTCATTTTAGAATTTATTGTTTTCCAAGCTTCAGATTTACTTTAGAGAGAGAAAATGAGTCTCTCTGCTTTCCCAGAAAAACCAAGATTGCCACAACAAATCACAAAGAACAAAAATGTTCAAGTGTCTTGTCTGCAAGCTCTTGAACAGCTTTTAGGTCAGCAGCCTCCCTAATGCTTATTATTTGTTGTCAAGTTGGCAAGGTGCAGAAGTAATCTCTGAAATGAGAAATGCAGCAGAGAATGTCCCCAGGAGCTGCCAAAGTGTCACTCGGTAGCACCCGTTCAGTGGGAGTGAGGCTTTCATGGGTTTTCATCTCCAAGCTATGGATTAACTGGAGCTGATTCTGACTTCATAATGCACAGCAGGTGCTTGGCAGTGACCTCAGTTGGTTTTCCTTTTTGGAAAAGTTTCTCCATCTCTTGGGTGGTGCCCACGGAGCCCTGCCCTTTGGTGACATGGAGGTGTCCTCATGGTATGGTCCAGCTTCTGGTAGGAGAAGGCTTGCTGGAAGCACAGCTCATCCATGCTCCAGGGAGGAGCTGGGTTTGAAAATAATTCAGTATTTTATGGTTTTGTGACTGTTACAACTTAATGTAAAGGACTTGTTGGATGGGATGCTTCTTTCTTAGCAATTGAATTTGTAAAACGGGGGTTTTTGCAGTCTTCTTTTGGCTACATAACAAGAGAGTTTGGAGAGTTTTGTGGATGACAGTATGGATATTTTGATAAAAATAAAAATTAATTGGCACAGTATTAGAATTGGGATCATCTGGGCTTAGGAATAGGTGGGTTTGTACCCCTTGTCTATGCCAGCTAACTGCAGGAGGTGGAACCTCATCTTCCTGGAGATCTGGTGTGAGGAGACGTGGGCAGGGACCATGCAGGTACCATGGGAGAAGCTCAACTGGAGCTTGCCTTGGAGATCTTCTGCAGAAGCTTCTCTGATCTGGTTTGGATAATCCCTTAGCAGTCAATAAGACAGAAAACCAAAAGTCTTTCTTACAAGGACTCTCAAGAGACAAAGTATTATCACTGATCAGAATGGGATCAGTGGGTGTTTATGAGCATTAATGGATAAATGTGTTTTGTAGTTCCTGTTTCCTGATTGTGAATTAATTATCCAAATGAGAATTAAAGCTTTAGCATGATGCTGGGGTTGTAACAGTTATCCCTTCCCTCATTTAAAGAGCTGGGGCTCAGCTTTATGTCACAAGCAGCTCCATGTTTTACTCCCCAAAAAGTCTCTTTCACATCATCTGCCTGACCAGTGCTAGCTATGAACTTGGCTTTGGGGTCTTATTTTCCAGGGAGCTTCTCCAGAGTGATGGGGGGGGTGTATGAGCTATGATTGTGTTTCTCTGATCTGTGGAAGCTTTAGCTGAAGGGTTTCCATCACTGTCTCTCAGTTCCTCTCCCCATGTTGTCAATGTACAATTTCAGCTCTTTGGGCTTCACAGCCAACCAAGAAGACAGCCCATCTGCACAGCAATCCAGACTTGGGTCTGAATTGGACAGAGCTACGTGTCCCCTCTGTCAGGAAGGTTTTGGACATGAAATAATTCTTTTGTTTCTCTGGGGGGATGATTCAGCCTTTGCTAAGTCTTCATTTTTACAGTGACTCTTCATGTGTGATTGTGCTTGGCAACTCTGCAATCTTACACAAAACCAACCAACCAAAATCCAATTTAGAGAAGCACTTTCTTTTAAAAAAATAAATAAATAAAAAAGGAATGGCCTTCTGTTGTTCCTTAGTGGCTGCTGGAAGCAGGAGGGCAGGCAACTACTCCAGTAATAAACAGTCTCTAGTTTAATCTTACACAGTAGAAGTTCATATTTTCAGGGTATCTCAATCTGAAACTCCTGTTTAGCCCCCATGGGGAGATGTGTTTATTGGTCACTGCACTGCTGAGATGAGCTGGTACCCAGGAGGATGCCTCAGCCCCCTCCTCCCCCCTGCCCTGACAGAGTTCATGTTGCATCCCAGCCCTGCTGGTGCCTGAGATGGTTTTGAAGATCATATTTTGTAGCAGTTCATTGTCTGGGGCTCCCACATGCACCGGGAGGATTGTGTTCAGAATGTCCTGGGGCAGCAGAAAAGGCTCCTGAAGGACAGGAGAGAGCTGGAAGGAAGGGAGTGATGCTGTGTGCTGGTGTGGATGTTGTTTGTGAAAAGCTCCAGTGCAGCTCGGGTATGTTGAGACAACAAATGCCCCAATAATCTGTCTCTGTTTTCCTTTCCTGGACCTGATAAACCCTGTTGATTCCTGGTTGTGGAAGACAAGTAGGGACTCAGCACAGGTTTTCAGCAGAGCTCCACAACTAAACCACAGCCCCTGCCAGAAAATAATACCCAGTAAAAACCTTCATCACTGCTGCTTTTTTGTGTCAGGTGCTGTTGTTGTTGTTTTCTCTATTATTATCTTTGTCAAGGAGGGTTTTTTTTTATTATTATTATTTTATTGTGCAATAAGAGCTAACGGAGGCCCAAGGAAGAGCTCTTCTGGCATCCCTGAGAGCGCATAATCTTACTCATAGGTTCCCATTTGGACAAGAAGATCCACAAGGAGGAGTGTGCAAGCTTTATTTTTAATATTAGAAGAAGGGAGAGGGGGAAGAGGTGATTACATTTACGCCTTATTCATTAGGTGGGTGTGTGGAACAGCAATCCATCTGGGAGTAAGTCTGTGGATGGAGGAGAATATGAAGTGGTGGTTTGGAGAAATGATGGTGTTTCCTTCAGAAGAGATGGGGGGAAGTATTGGCAGAGTGTGGGCAGTAATACTGGAGCCAAAAGAACAATTTATTTTACAAAGAAAGAAACCACACAACAATGCAGAAAGTTGATAATGACAAAAAAATAAAAATCAACAACTCAGTGGATCTTATACATATTTTATCTGCCCTCCAGCATAAAACTTACTGTTTTCAACTTTTTTTGAAATTGCTTCCCGATAGCTTCAGGTCTTACAAACATCTCTTGATGAAGAGCAGGGATCCTAAATAATAAAAATCATAAAAAGAAGCAAAACCCTGATCCATAGCATGGCATTGTAATACTGGATTTCTTTAAATGCAGGTATATATTCTGTCAGGCAATCCTGAGTATTTCCAGCTATGGAGCATTTCTCCCATCACAACTGTCTGTGCATATTGTATTTGTGATATATGGTGGTCAATTATTTTTCTTTAAAAGAAATTCCCCGAGAGCAATTTATTTCAGAAAAGCTGTCTGAGCCCACAGTTTTGCTGCTGTTTATGTAGATTCTCTTGCATGTGCTCTGCATAGTGTAAATGTTTTTTTTGCTGAGGTAGTTGGGAGGGTGTGTGTGCAGAGGCACAGCCTCTGGAAAGCAGCAAATGAAGGTTTTGCTGTGTTGCCACTCTGCTTTTTTGTATGTTTGTAATTCCCACCTCTCTGAAAGGGGTCAAATGTCAAAATCCATTTTTGAGAAGGAGTGGGGGGGGAAAACCCTCTTCATCTTTTGTGAACAATACTTCCCTAAATGCCACGAGTTAATTAAAAGCAATAGAACATCTCACTGGTTTAACTAGAAGGATTTGTTTTTACATAGCACTATGCAAACACAAATGTGGAGAGTATCCAGTCCAGTTTTGGAGGAAGTCAACCTAACTTTTACACAGGAGTTACAACTCAGTGTACGCAATGCTTCACGCAGAGCTCCGAGGCAGTGAACATGTATTTGAAATAAACCCCAATATGCACAATGTTTTGCAGTGGTTGTGGAGACCAATATAGCAGTGTGTGTAAAACTCCATGTTCTTTTGGTTTTTTTTCTTGTGTCAGCCTAAGTATCTGCTAGCAGCTGGAGGCACTGAGTGCTTCATTTGAAGGTCGTGCAGTGTCTTTCTTGTGCTGCTTCACAGTTGTCTTTGGAACTTTTTCCCTCTCTTGGGAGGGGAAAGTTATTCTTTGCTGCAAATGAAACTCTTTTGGGGGATTCTTAGGGATCTTACAAATCAATCCTTTATTTTTACCTGGAGCTAGTGTAAAAGGTCATCCTCTAGTGGGCACAGTGTTTTTGGAGGACTTCATCCTTGAACCTGTAAAGGACTTCATCCTCAGCTCAAAAGAAAAGGAACTGAAGTGCGTGGTTTTGGGGTCTGCAGTGTTAAAATGAGTTGCTAATTTCAGTTATAGGCATTAGAAAAAAATTGTCATTGGGCTGTTTTATTGATAATAATTTCCTCTGGTTGCTTATCCCACCTGGAGAAATTCGAGGGGCTCATCCTTGAGATCCCAGCTCTGAAGGGGGGCCCTGTGATGCCTTGTGGTGTCAGCTGCCGTGTAGGGGGGTGTCTGCTGTGGGTTAGGAGACTGTTTAAGAAATGTTTTATATGGAACAAATTAAAAGGACTAGTCAGTCATCTCCTTACTAAAGAACACTCAGAATATTGAGAATATTTGTTCAGAAATATTACATGCATTAAGAAACCAGTTTAAAGATGGTTCTCTGCTGAATAGCCCTTTAAAGTTTGGAAAAGATTTTTGTCTTTTTAAAAGGCAAACAAAATGTGGCTTAAGCTTTGAAAAATATTTAAAGCAGAACTGGTTCTGTCTCTTTACAGGTGTACCATATGTTGGAGTGGGGTTGACACCTTGATTATCCCTACTGACAGGTTGAAAGATGTATTATCACCCTTTCAACTTGAGGCTGCCTATTGATGTGTGCTCCAGTTACAATTACCAAGTCTGTATTCCTGCTATTAGTCATTATGGGTGACATGCAGTTACATCATGGGAACCAAAACATTTCCTTTGAAATAAGAAGTTCTCTTGGAATATAGATGAGTCCTTTCTGGTGGAATGCAACTCTGTTGCCTGGAGCTAATGCACTTGGTTGCTCGGGCACTTTGCAGACTGTTTTCTTGCTGTTGCTTCCATACATTTGTGAAAGCCTTTGTTTCATCTGATGTATAGATTTGCCTTGGGTACATGCTTCCTGATGGACTTGATCCATAAAATGAGAATGGCAGGTGCCTGGGGAACTTGGGTGTCTGCCTCCTTTGGTGCCTCTGAAGTTAGTTTTGTTTCAGCTTCAGACAGAGTTTGAAGTTTTCAGCTTTAGATGAAACGGAAGGAGGTGTGTGTTGGGCAGGTAACTGTGTTTGTGCTCTGCAGTTTCTCATAAAGGTGGCACAGAAGGATCAAAATTACAAAAAGTAAAGCCCAGTGACCTGATCTAAATGGTGTTGCTGTGGGTAGAATGGGTTGGACCTGCTGAAGAGCAGAGGTGCTGGTGTGGATTGCTCCAGGAGCCTCAGATTCTGAGTTTGAGGACACACAGCCCCAAAGTACTTCAGTTAAAAGGCAAAAGAATTTTATGTTACAAAAATAATAATAATGTGCATTTTAAAATTCTCCTGTATGTGACTCGAGAAGGTAAAAGGACATCTGTTCAAATAAACCATGTTTTGTTTTTTTTTTAAACTCCCAAATTTTTTTTGCTGTTTAAAGACTTACATGGACTTTAAAAAAGGATTAAAATTCAGAGATTGATTTGTTCTTCTGCTACCAGGAGTAATAAGGAGTCTGTAGACTGAACTATACAGCCAGTCAGTATCCCTCAGTCCTTTAATGTAGATAAATAAATAGAATTACTGTCCTGGAAATGCCTGATGTCAATTAAGAAGAAAGGATTGAGTTTGGTTGTGTAATGTATTTGACTGTTCCAGTTAACCTAAATACACAATGTAGCTATTGGAAAGACTTAATTTTCATTAATTGCTCAAGCAGCTGCATGACTCAACAAATGCCAAATGAGCTAGGTGTAAAGATGATGCTATTTTTATGTAAATTCAGATCATAGGGAAACTGAATGTACTCAAATTATTATTTTTCCTTGTTGTCTCCTCCCCTCCAACCCCCCGAGGAACCGAATACACAGTATTATGCTGTGGGTAGAATTTAGGAATTGGGTTGGTCTCCCCAAATCACAGGAAAGGGATTCTTTTGTCCCTAGAAAACAAAATCTATTTTGAAGTGTGGATAATTTATATCTAGCATAGACTGCTGGAAGTACTCTTGGGTTGTTAACCCAAGGAAACTCAAGTTCCTCTTGGGTTGTTAATTAGAGGTGTAGGACACATATTCCTGGACTCTTTTGGGTGAAAGTCCAGCAAAGCCCACAGCACGAACAGACTTCTCCACCTCAGTGGGCATTTCCAGAAAGAGAGTGGAGCCTCCAAGAGTCATCAGGGGATGTTGGGAAGCAGCAGTTGCCTGAATTCTGAGTGCAGTGGGAGGATGCTGGGAGCAGCTGGGGCTGTAACCCAGAGGTGCCTTTCAGTCCCCTGCCTTTAAACTTCAGCCACGTGTGCTGACAGGATCTTAGCCCATGTTTTGCATCTCCAGGAGCCTGCCAAAATTGCTTTGCTGCTTTGTTCCTAGCTTTACCAGTTGGAGGGAATAGCTTTAAAAGGCTGTGGCTGGTGCTGTCTGGAGCCCTGTTTCCTGCCCAGCAGTGATCCAGGTATGTGCTCTGGGAAG
Source organism: Phaethornis superciliosus (assembly GCA_023637945.1). Lineage (NCBI taxonomy): Eukaryota > Metazoa > Chordata > Aves > Apodiformes > Trochilidae > Phaethornis > Phaethornis superciliosus. The sequence continues at coordinate 863,584 of JAJQWJ010000029.1, forward strand.
CAAATGAGGTAATGGGGCTTATGCAAATAACTTGACTTGCCAGACAACCTAAGGCTGCTGTTTTGTCCATAAATGTCGATGTAGGGCTTAAGTGTGGGAGGTCTTATCTCTGCAGAACTGAATTCTCTCAGGCAACTAGTTGGACCACATGGGTACAGTGATGCAGTTGGATTATAGGCTCTGTTGACTTTCTAAGCAGTTTAGTTCCATTAAAAGGGTTGGGGTTTTTCTCTTGATCCTAGGAGAGCAACAACTTTATTGTTATTTGGGGGATATTATTTACTTGAGATTTTCTCTGGCTTTTTGCCATAAATGGCCACAAAGACCACAGAGTGGGTGAGTTTGTTTTAAGGAGCAAAAGGGGCAGTGTGCTGGCATAGTGGAGTGTCAGCTGCTTCAGTTTTGATTGTTCAGTGCTATTTAAATTCAGAAACACAATCGAATAACTGTGGAAAAGGAGAGGATTTATTTGTTCACAAATAAATCCTCTGTATACAGATTAAAACCTGTATACTCTCAACAGAACAGGACAATGCAGAGATGTGTAGGTAACTCTTGCTCCCCCCTCCCACCTCACACAGCCAATTGTTGCTCTTGGGTGCTCCCAAGTTTTCACTCAGTCTCCCTAGTTTCTTTTCCTGATGGACTATAGTTCCCTGTAGTTTCCCTAGAGCTTCCCTCTGTATTTCCCTGCAAAGCAGTGTTCATGCTGAGGCTTTTCTTCATCTATACCATTGCATTCTGTGGTGGCTATAGTGTCATTCAAATCATCAGTGTAGTGCAAGTTGTTAACACCTTACAGATAAGTTCTTTCATTTTCCTTCACTTTTAACTTCTCCACATTCCTTGGAAGTGCCAGACTCTGTCCTGGCTGCAATCTGGGGTGCTGGGAGCCACAGGAAAAGTCAGTTCAGTGTCAGCTGCTGCCACATCGGGATGTAAAATGCCTCAGGAGTGGGTGGGTTTGGAGTTCTCTGTAAATGCATGAGCTGGAGGATTTCTGGTGCTGGAGGAGGTTTGGGTTTTATTGAAGCAGGTATTTCAGATGATTGTCCATGCAGTCTGAAAGGTCTTTGCCAGCCCAAAGAGGTACTCTGATTCTGTGACATCTCTGGAAGTCAGAATGAATCCTGGCTGAGTGCTTTTGCTGGGGGATGGATTTGGTGTTGATAAAATCCACACTTTGCAAAGACTCAGAGTGCTGATTGCAAGGCAGGATGAGTTAGGGATGCAAATTGTTTGATCCTACTGTCAGTGGAATAATTAATGCTTGCTAATCAGGTTTGGGGTCATGTACACGGGCATGCATCCAGATACTTGCAAATGAGAAAAGAAATGTCTTGGACAGCAGTGGTGGTGAAAAGATCCCATTTCCAGTTAGATGCTGTGCCAGAAAGGGCTAATGAAGTATGGGAGTGTGTGCAAGACATCCTCAAGGAGGATGAGGGGAGGAAGTTTGTTTGCTGGGAGGTGTCAGTGGGATTGGCAGTGCTGATTCCAGCATTTTGGAAAAGGGCTCACAAAATTAGGGGGAATATGGTAAGCCACAACAGGCTACAGAATGTAGGGAACCTGAGGTCACACCCTGGAGGATCAGGAGCTCTGGATGTGAAGGTTACCAGAAAGAAAGGAGGTGACTTTATTGTGCTGTATGAGAGTCTGATGAAAATACAGATACCATAAGGTCACTCAGCCTCAAACAGAGACAGAATTCAAACTGGAATGAGAAGTGGAAATGATGAAGAAAGGGGCAGTGCTTGAACAGGAGGAATAATCACTGAAACTAACTGAATGGAAGTGATTTTTTTGGCAGCAGAGGTGCAGGTAGCTTCAGTCAGACGTAAATGAATGAAAATCTGTGGCTTTCATACTGCAGGAATTCAGGCTGGGATGCCTAATGGTTTGAAAAAACCCAGCAATATATGTCTATATATGGGTGTGCATATATATCCACATAGATGTGAAATTACCACTTGGTTAAAAAAACCTGGTAGGCAAAAACTGCTGTGGAAAATGTCTTGCCTGATCTTGCAGTGCTGGGTGCCTGGGCTGGCTCCTTGCTGAAGCCTGCTGTGCCCTCTGTTTCCAAGAGGCTTGAAAATTGCCTCTCAGAAAACAAATCTTGGTTTGCATTGGCTTTGCAGTCCTCTCTAGATCTGGGAAAACAAGGCACAGGGTTTCCTAATGATTCTATTACAATGTGCAAAGCACTTGAGTTATTAGGTGTTCTTTCTTTTAAAGAAGCTGGATCTCTGAAAGCCTGAAAAGCATTAGGTAATGGGATGAATTTGTACCTGCCCAGAAACCCAAAACGCTTTGCCATCCAATTTGGTCCTTATGAATTCAGGTTCAGTTTCCCTCCTTTTGACTTCTGCTTCATCTTTGCTGGAAGCCTTTCAAGTTTATTATTGCTGTATCAAATCTTGTTTCATCTTCAGGACTTGAGCTAAGCTCAAACGTGCCTCACCCTCTCCCAGACATTTACTTTTTTTTTTTTTTTCCCCCTCTCTTGACCTCCCAGCCTTGGCTGGCAGCTCCTGGCTCTGCTGATGGCCAAAAAGCCCAGAGCCAGGGGAGAGGCTGGTGCTGTCTTGCATCCAACCCTGCCACTGTCTATGGAGCTTTTCTTGAAGCATGAGAAACAAATTTGGTTGTGTTTGTTTTTTGGTTTTTTTGTTTTGTTTTGTTTTGTTTTTGTTTGTTTGTTTTTTTTGTCTTTTTGTTTTTTCCCACTTGCAACCTACTCTGCACTTAAAAATGGGTTACTAAGCTGAAAAAACAGCTGTCATTTCATCAAGGATAGTTTTTTTTCTGCATTCCTGATTCACTTGCTCATTATATTTCTGATGAGTAAACTGAAATAATTATTGATAAACAAATAAATATATATTATCTTCCCTGAGCTCTGTAAGTTGCTTAAGACAGCCCAGAGTGCTAGGAATTCCTGTCAGTTTTGCATTTGCCTCTCCAAATAAATAATGTTGGGGTTTTTTTTTAAAGTCTGAAAGCTATCTGAGGTAATGTGGTAGTTTGAATTCTGCTTATAAAGTTACCTGTTTGTGTAATATTCCTGTATTTCATGAGTTTTATACAGTGAGGCTGCCCAGCTTTTCAATAGCTGCCTGCTCAAGGAAACTAACCCAAAAACTTAGTCATAATTCATTTAATCATCAGAACAGCTGTTTCACTGCAAACTTTCATTAATAAACTTCAAAGTTTGTCTACATAAACAGAATAATTTTAGCACTAACAGGTTTCACCATAATCTTCTGTAGAGCAGCAATTTTAAAAGTGTAATTATTTTACATAATGTAATGCTATGCAAAACTTGGCCTCGTTAAATTAAATGCTCAACAGTCTCAGCTTTAAATTGCCAAGCAAAACAAAGATAAGTATAAACATTTTTTTTTTTAAAGCAGATAATTTACACCTTATCCAGGTAGTGGGGGCAGCAGGGAAACATAACAGCTAATTAAATAGTGATAACAAAAGCAGATGAACTGAATGTGAAGTCACTGCTGAGCCACAGGAATACAAACATTTTTAACCATCTAAACCAACAGAGAAGTGAAATGTTTCTGTGCATGTGGTCTGGGTTTAGTTTAAACCCTAAACTATTGGTTTGGGTTCTCTTGATCCATGTTCAGGTGCAAATAGCTTGGTTTCCCAGCAGGAAATGGGGCAGTGCTGTGGCTGGGCCTACAGAAGGGCAATGTTTTCAGAAAGGTTATCAAGAAAATTGTTCTGGTGGAAAAAATGACACCCTGCAACTAAAGAGCCATGCTGAAAAAGAAGGAAAAAAACCAAAAGCTAAGAGGGGGTGAAATGGTCCCTGTGCAGCACTGCAGAGGGAGAGGGGAGCTGCTGGGCTTCTGCCTGCAGAAAAACCACAGCCCCCTGGGATTCCACCCTGAGATTTAATCTCACTTTTGACATTGGAAGTCAGTGTCCTTGGCCAGGCTCAGTCCTGAGCCAAATTCTTCTCAGATGTGAGTAATCCACAACATCCTTTTAATTGGCAAAAACCTGTTTATGAGGCATTATGTAATGTGCTGGTGTTAGATTGGTCATGCCTCCTGGTTGAGAAATCCAATAAAAATGACTCTTTAGAGTTTCTGTGATTGTATTACTTGGCTATTAATTAATTGTATTAATTAGCTATTTATGTCTGGTATCTGCAAAGGCATTTCTGATCCTGCATACACCTCAGCAGCAGCTTGCATGGGCTGCTGACTGTGCATCCCTTGGCATGGGCAAACTCCTTCCTGGACAACCAGAGATGAAGGACAAAGGCTTTGCTATTGCATTTCCTTTTTACAATTTTTTTTTTGACCCTTTTGTATAGTTCCTGGCTAAACTCGTAGTTCTGCAATACTTGAGAGGACATTCCTCATGGTGCATCCTGCATTGCTATCTAGTTTCAGGTTGTGCTGGGTTGTGAAGTGCCAGCCAGAATTATTGGAGGAATCAATAAACAGTGCAATGGATAGCAAATCTGGTACTGCTACAAAATGATACTACATATCTGTAGATTGGTTTTCCTTCTGCAGTTTATCTTTCAGGCAGAATTTTTTGAAGACTTAATTTCTTTACATCCCTGTCTGTCTTTATTTGTAGGTGGGTATCCATATATATCAATATCACTGTTTGAGGAGAAGCTGGAAAATAACTTTTAGAAATAATTACTTGTTATTCCAGTTGAATAGAAGTGTTAATCTCTTTTTATACTTTACTGTATAATTGCCTTAAGTGGTAGAGTGGCATTTGTGATCAAAAGCCCTAACTGTGAGTGCATACGTGTGTGAAGGTTTTTTTGTTGCAGTACAGAGCCACAGGGGCTGTAGGAAAGATGATTCCTGAAGAAGCTGGGTTGCATTATTACTACTTCAATGTTTAAGCATAACTTGAAAAATTTAGTTATTTGGATTCCAGAAGGTAGCAGACTGGAAGAAGGATTTTGGTGGAAATACCTGGATAAAAAGCTGTAATGTGTTTCTAAAAACCTGGGTAGTGCATCCACTGGAAATGGAATGGAAGAATTATTTCAGCTGCAGTATGAGAGTGCAGAATGAAACAAGAGCTGATGATGGTAAATAATATCAATGTGAGATCTGGCTGTGAAAACAAGGAAATGCTAAGAAATACAAGGTTTTCAGATGGATTTTTTTGTTTTTTCTCCCTTTTCATTAGTAACCTTCCTATAATTTTGCAAGCACAGCCAGACTCAGTCGTTAAATGACTTTGTTCAATACTAAAAAGCTCTGTCACTGCTTGAAAAGTGAGAACAGTTTTCATACCAGCCTGTCCAAGTCTCCTTAACTGGCAATACCAGGGTGATTATCACACACACACCTTCAGCTGGAAAGTCTCCATTTTTCAACTGGATGTTAATGGTGACAAATCCCATTGGAGCAGTGCTGGTACACTCTGCCAAAAATCAATTTCCTGCAGTAAGTGTGGATGAATCAATATGGTTGCCCAAGGTAATTGAATTAAGTACATCTGGGTAGGCAAAGCCTTGTAATCTGCAGGTGAAAGCAGGGGACCTGTGGTCTGCACAGCACTGCTGACTGTCCCTGATTTACTCTCTGATCCTGGGAAAATCACTCAGAGGAGCATTAGCAACAGTGCCTCCTGATGCTTGTGTCAGAAAACTCACAACTGGGTAGCTATGATGCTAATTAGAGGTGTAGGGAAGGACCTATTGGCTGTAACAGTTCCAACCATAAAATATGGTGTATGAGCTGGTAGTAGGAAAAAAACCCACATTTTGATTTGTCAAACAAGGCTCACTTAAACCTTTGAAGTACTTGAAATAATTTGCTTAGGAATTTGGTAGTCTGTATGTGTGCTTTTCTAGGGAGGTAGGAGAGTCACTGAGCAGAGCCTCGTGGTGGCAGTAACATTTTCAGTGTTTTCAGCATGGTGGGTAGGGGTTGGGGGGATTTTAGAGCCTTTTTCCTATGCAGTAAGGCTTTGAATCCCTAAGAAATCCCTTTCACTGTACTCTGTCTTCTGTCGTTCAGGGATTGCTGAGCTCTAGCAGCAGGCTGTGTGTTATCAGCATAACCTATTTTGAGCTTCAGTCACTTGTACCAATTTCTCAACTAATTTTAGGACAGATGACCACTAAGCTGTTCTAAAAATGCTGTTTCAACTTTTAATTGGAGGAGCACTCACAGATGCAAAGACAAAATTTGCCCTACAAATCCCTAACTTGGAGCTGTTAAGGGAAACATATGTTGTGTATAGTGTGAACTGTTTGTAGTTAATTGCACAGTCAATTGGAATAATTAGGATATCTGTCATGCCTTTTGTTTGGAGCTGAAGATGCTTGTGGTTGCTAAAGGTCCCAGACAGGCTCAGTAGAGGGTAAAAGTATTTTGTAATTTACAGATGGAGAGCAAAAGGCTCTTGAGTCAGTGATGGAGAGGAGGGAATTTGGAAGTTGGTTATCACTGATGCTCCCTCCCTCCTGTCCCCAGCACCTGTGTGGACACCAAAACCTCTCTCAGAATGGAGGCTTTTCCCACCTGGTAGTGAGATTTAGGAGAATGAATGACAGTACTGTCTGTAGAGTTGTAATCCACTGTAGCAGCTCCTCACTCCTTCTGCCTGTGCTGCTGCCAGCAGGGTCAATTCTCTGCTAATTCAATTTGAAATCAAGACCTCCTTCTCCCCAAGTGGAGGAGACCACATCTTTCTAATGGTTAGAGTGATATTTTGCTCTGCTGCAAGAGGAAACAATTTGTGCTTTAATGTAAATGAAAACGTTTGTTTTCCTTTCTCCTCCTCCACCTGGTTAAGAACGTGGGTTTCCAATTCCTGCAGGTGGGTGTCTGTTTCACCATGGCTGAAATGCCACAGGAATGGTCACAGCAGGAAGGGAGAAGCTGGAGAAGAGGAAGGGTCCCATCTCTCTTCTCTCTGGGATTGAATAGGGTTGGATGCAGTATCTCCAACTGGCTGCTTCTTCCCAAACACCTAAATACACATCTTTTAACCAAGTGACTTGTGAGATAACACTTGGTCACTCCAAGCTGCAAATTCTTGTGTGTTAGATCAGAAACACCCTGCTGGAGGTCAGGCTGCCTCCTGACATCATGGTTGAAACCATTTCTTTCCCTACCAGTTCTCCAGATAGAGTTGTCTGTGCTGCAGATGTTGGAAGTTTGGATTCCAAGGTGTGTTCCTCAGGTCAGAGTTCCATTTTTGTTGTATGATACAATGCTGATGAAGAGCAAATGTCACCTGTGGAAAGACCCCTCTGGGTCTGAAGTTGCTGAGCAGTGGTAGTGATGCAGTTTACTTGTAAGAAATTGAAAAAAAAAAAAAAATTGCAGAGGAAAGGAGGTCCAGGTTAGCAGTCTGTGGATGCCACACACTTGGTGTCACATGCTTTATTAACAAAAGGTCTTCATCTGCTTGGCAGAACAAAAAAGGAAAAGTTAGAAGCAAAATGCAAACTGCTGCAGTAATAATATTTTGCAGGATTATGCTGGGAGTGAGTTATCAGCTCCTCTGATTGTGATGGCAAAGCAGATCTTTTGAACTGTTTTATCATTGACTGTGTTTTCCGTCTCGTATATAAGTATAAATTTTAAATTCCTTCCAAAGGAAAAAAAAAATAATTTCTTCACAAATTCCGAGAGAAACATTTTCCATCATCAAATCCTGCCCTGGCAGGTGGCTTGGACTCACTGATCTTCAGCGGTCCCTTCCACCCCCTGTGACATTCTGTGAAATCAATATTATGTCTGATTATTAAACCTAGTTATTGTCTTGTGAAATAAAAAATGCTTAATCCCAGGTCAGGGAGGTTCTCTCTGGCTCTGGTGTCTTGATCAGCTTTCTCCAATCCATCCATCATAGATCCTCTACCTTTGCTGAGCAAAATTCCTCTTGTGTCTGCATTTGGGTTTCCTTACAACCACCTCCAAAGAGGGGAGTGCTTATTCTTCTCTAAAAGTTGCAACTGTCTCTCTTTCATCCTGGGTGGCATTGGCCCCATAGGAGCTTGAAACATAATTTCAGAAAAATAATCATAAATTGATGCACGTAGATGGCTGCAAATCAGCACTTCTGATTCAGGAACAGTAAACATTGCATTCAGCAGATTGCTTCCTACACTGCCCCATTAACTTTGATGTAGGCTCCAAAAAGACTAGTTTTACATTTCTGGAAATTATTAAAATGGTGAACAGGTGAGGTTACTTCTATCCCCTTTAGTAACCAGGTTGAAAGATTATTCATCAAAACAGTTTAGGGGTGAGTACTGAAAATTTGAACACTAAATCTAAACAGAATTACTCAGCTAAACTGCAGTTGACTTTGGCTTATTTGGTGAATTTTTAGAAGAACTGATGTGATTTAATCCAAATCTTACTGACAGTGAATGGAATGCAGGGAGTCTGAGCAAGCCCAATATTTTGAAAATTTACTTTACTAATCCAATTTTAGATTGAGTTTGCATTCTGTTCTCTTGGTCCTGTTTTTAAATGCATTTGCTTCTTTAAAGGAGAATGACTACAGTGTGTATTTGGTCTGTTGAGGGATGTCTGTATTAGAGAAACTTGAAGAGCTAAGGTGAATTTTGAGCTTTATTCTGTCTAAAGGATCATGGATGTTTTAGAAATTTTATTTTAAAAAATGTTATTGATAAAAATAAACAGAAACCACTGAATCTCCAGCGTGGAAATGTCTGCTTCTATATTCTTATCCAAGCAGCCTTGAGATTATCAATTGAACAGGGGTAGACTGACTGCTGAGGAATCTTTTGTGTTCACCTTGGCTATTCAGAGTCCCTGGATCTCTGCTTTTGCCCTCTCTCACAGCCATTGGGACAAATCAAAGCAGATGCTTTCCTTCCTGAGTGCTTGTGGCTCTTGAGGTTGTTCCTTAATGATCTGGAATACAATGCAGGTATTAGTGGTAAGTGGCCTTTGTTTATAAATTTAGATAATGTCCTTACTAATAACATTTTAAAGTGCACAAAGTATAAAGTGAAGGGGTGTTTCTAGGGTTATGGATAAAATCTTGAATGTGATTTCATGGACTAACCAAGGCAGTTCTTGTCTTCTGGTCTTTAGGGGCATTAGCAGAGAAGCAGTAACACTGAGTCTCTGCACTCCACCGTGTCCTGGTACAACCATGGCTTCAGAATTTGTAATATTGAACGTTTTATGACATTCCAGGTTATTTTCAAACCACTGACTCATCTGGAGTGAGTGTCTACTTTATGGTAGTACTGACACCCCATATCCTTACTGCTCCTCTGTCCAGTGGGATTATATTTCAACATATAATGATGTAAAACCTCTTATCTGTATTAAATGTGTGTTAATTTTCCACTTTAGCTAAAGTATTTCATAACACAGCCTGGCATTTCCATTTTCTTAGATATTGGTGTTTAGTTTGCAAAAAAGGAAGTAAATCTTTTGATGACCCAGGGATTAGCAATTATCAAATGCAATATTATCTTTCTGGAAACATTTCTGTACCTTCCATCTCCCATTGCTTTGTGTAATACGCTGTACACAGCTGAAGAGCTTTTGTTGTTTTGTTGGGTGGGTGGTTTTGGTTTTTTTCATGGCTGTGTGGATCAGGGCAGTGATGGGATTCAGGTGGGCTTTTTCCATTTTGACATTTTGAAATGTCACCTCTCCGTTTAGGTTTTGGAAACATCTGGGTCTGGGGGCTTGGCCAAGGACTGAAGATGGCTGCAGCTGCTGTGCCTGAAAGCCCAGCAATTAGAACAACTTTATGTGATCTTTTAATTGCAGAAAAATAAACCTACACAGAAATAGTGCCCTTTGTCTCTCTGTTATGATTTATGTGAGTTACCAGAACTGTTCAGAAGGGATCCAACATGTTCAGGAACTCTTTTTTTAAATGATGCAGTGATTAATAACCCAGACCTGTCCTGGAGTTCCATCAGCAAAACTCTTCCACCCTCAACACCCCCAAAGAACTCCTTGGTTTGGTGGGGACAGATGTTTTATTCTGTTAGTACATTAATAGAGTTTTATTATTATTATGATAAATACAAGTTTTAGCAGAATGACATTTTAATGTTTGTTTTCCAAAGCAGAAGACCCTCTCCCAAACTTAAACCACCAGCCAGGATTTGGGATTGAACACGACTTTTCCCACTCCCAGGCTCAGTCCCTTCTCCCCTCTTTACCCCTGGGGTAGCTTTGCCCTCCCTCCCTCCCTGGGGCAGCAGCAGACTCTGTGCTTTGGCACATGTCATTCCTGGGCCTGGCCGGGATCCAGCGGGATCTCTGCCAGGAGGATTTGCAGCTGGCTCTGCTGCGCGGGGCTGCGCGGGGCTGCGCGGGGCTGCGCGGGGCTGCGCGGGGCTGCGCGGGGCTGCGCGGCTGCGGCTCCGGGGAGGGCCCTGGGCAGCTCCGGCACCGCCCGCAGCCTTCACCGCACTCTTCTCTCCGAGCTGTTTCCACCCCTTCTCCGCTCCTTTTTTTAGGGGGGAGGCACTTGGATTTCTCTTCCTTCGGCACCGGGATGGCACTCGGGTACCACCCCCCCCTCCTCCTCCGGGCTGAGCTCCGGGCGGTTTCCCGCAGGGATGCGGGGCTGGGCTGGGCTGGCCTCACCTCCTAAACCTCCTGACTGCCGGACCCGCTTTCTGTGAGTCTCAGGGCTTGTCCGGATCAGGGGGATGCTGCGGGGTTGGGTTGGAAGGATCGATTTCGGAGCTGTCAGAGCAGAGGCACATCTGATGCAGTCAGGTCTTGCAGCAGATTTCCCAGCATGCGTGAAGCAGCCTGACCCACCCTTTTTATTTTGCTGTGATAAAACAAACATTAAAAAAATAGCCTTTGGAAAACCTTTTAGTCACGTTGTGCCTTTTAGGCGCTGCTGTAATTAAAGGGGGGAGCAAGGATATTGGGATGGCTGGCACTTCATTTTATTTAAAACTTGGTTTTGCCTTGCATGAGAGCACCTGGCAGCGAGGTGATGCTGATGGGCTGGGTTATTTGGGTTATTTGGGTTATTTGGGTTATTTGGGTTGGCGCAGATGCATCTTGTTCCTGCTTGCAGTCAGGTCCTGCTAATTTCAATGCAGTGCTTTGTGCAGTGGGTTTCTTGGGCTGGAACCCTTGGGATTTTCTTTTCCCTTTAGGAGTGGTTTGTTCAGAGAACACCGCTGCTGTGTGCATGGGAGGGGATTTGTTCTGTTGGTTTTAAAGGGAGAAGTGGTGGAAGAGAGGAGGGGGAAGCAAAGCTGGAGAGGAAAAAGGGGAAGCAGAGGCATTTTGCAGACGCATTTACAGGAGAGATTGCTTTTCTGAAGCTACTGCTAAACATGATTGTGTTGAGATTACTGAATCCCTTTGTAATTGAGAGGGAGCATTAACAGCTATTATTATTTGCTGTACGTTTGCCACCTCATCACCCACTTAGGCTGCCCTCTGGATTTTTGACCCCAGTTTCTGCCAAGCATCCCAACAGGAAGGATGAGACAGCATCTTTCTGAGATGGAAATAATGTGTAAATCTTAATGGACTTCCTCAGCACCCAGCTATGTAAAAATAAACCACAGTGCCTCTCCCTCTCATTGCTAACTACAAGAGAATATGGATTACTCAGTAAATATTTTACTATGCCATTCACTTCCCTATGGCATTTAAAAAAAAAAACAACTATTTTCTGCTTCTTGTGGCAACTTGTGTAGGTGCTCGTTAACCAGCTTTGTCTCAGTCTGTTCTGATCTGTATTTCCAATTAACAGAGATATCTGTGTTTTCTAGCAATGATTTCACAACCGATTTGCTTTCAGTGACCTCTTTCAGATGTTGCATATGAGGCTTTGTCAATAACTGTGGTAGTTCAGATGTTGACAATCGTTACACCAACTGGGTTGATTGTGCTTCTGTGAGTGATACTGTCTGTGTGTGCACTGCTGTCCAACTAGTAGGTCACGCCTATAAATAATTATTCCTAAAGCAAATATTAGCAACTACCTAGAATGGTGCATAAGTAAAACGACTTGACAGTATTGGTGGACAACACAGTCCTGATATGCACAGGAGGGTGACCACTGTCAGGACTGTAAACCTGAGTCCTCAGAACTTTGAAAAGGAGAGAATGTTCCCTTGGCAACAGTAGTTTGCCCCCCCGCCCCCTTTTTTTTTTTTTTTTCATGTATATGAAGGCAACTCACTAATTAAGTATGGGATTGTTCCCCAGTAACCTTGCTTCTCCACTGCAGGGAATGGAGAGTGCTCAAAATTTTTATTTATAACAAAGGGAGGGAAAAATGAAAATAGTTCAGTCGTTCAGGTCTTAACTGTGGGCTGTTCCTTATCTTCCTGCACTTTGCTACCTTTTCACCCCACATCCTAAATTCTGCAGGTGTCAGCCTTCTCCACCACCTGGCATTAATCTATTTGTATTTTTTTCTCTCTCTATTGCAAGTATTTCTCATTTCACTATTCCTGCCTGTGAGGTAGGAGGTACCGGCTCAGCCTGGAGCATCCATCCTGCCTGGGTCTGCTGGTGGGAGCCTCTGTGTTTTTTGCTTTTTAGACATGAATATCCAGGGCACAGCAGATGGGAAGGGCTGGTGCTCCACAGGGTGGAGGGTAAAAGGTATTCCTGAAACAATCCTTTCCTTGCCTGGCTGCCTCGGGTCAGCACAGTCACCCTCTGGTTCAGTTTGTGTGCATGAGGTGTGCATGCACTTCTCTCCATGGGACAGCCTCTGCTTCTCTTTAAAATGTTCCTCATTAAAAGCTGTCCAATGGTTCTGCAAATGCCCATGAGGTTTGTGCTGTGCTGCACCCGAGCCTCAGCTTTGCTGCAGCAGCAAAGAGTGAGCACCACTGCCTGCTCACTGGAGACATTCTGTATGCTGAGTCATTGGATTGATTTGTTCCTTTCCCACCAGCCTAAATGGCTTTGGGAAGTTAATTTACTGAATTTACTGTCATCTTCCTCTCCCCCTTTGTATACTGCATAACTTGCAAAATACCTGAGAAATCTCTATCAGGCTCTGACCCCTGGGCAGCAGTTCCCATCCTCAGTGCTCTGGCACTGACTTGGCTCTGGTTTGCATTCTGGTGTTGGAGAGCTTTAGTGAGTACAACCCCAGCAACCTGGTTTGGTGGGAGGTGTCCCTGCCCATGGGGAGGGGTGGGACAGGATGATCTTTAAGGCCCTTTTGAACCCAAACCATTTGGTGATTTTGTGAACGAGAGTGGAAAGTGAGCAGAGAAAATGTGGTGTCTGTGGCCCTCTCGACACCTGGCATTGGGACGAGTTACTGGGACACGAGCACTTGGCATAAAATCTGGGTTTTCTGGCTGTAGGATGCTGACCTTTACATACAGCTGGTGTATAAGCAGGGACAGCTGCAAAGGGGACAGAAAATGACATTGCTGGCACCTGGTCAAGGTGTCTGAGCATTGCAGGAGGGAAACCGAGGGCTGGAACATTTTGCCAAGGGAAGAGGAAACAAAAGCCCTTTCTGCAGCCTGGGCTGTGGTCCTGCTTTTTGGGGGCGTGGGGTTGGATGAAATATTTCAGTCATCTTACCAGTTCTGCTGTTTCTCCAATACACAGCTCACAGATGTAACTCACCTGGTATGAGCAGACCAAGCTGACTTACTTGATGGTATAGCAGGCCTGCCCAGCAAATAACTTTGGGGGTACATAAATAGAGATACAAACATGTCAGAGTGCAGCTGCTTTTAGTATTCTCAAAAAGTATAGCTGCTAAAATCAGCTATTGAGTTTTTCAACAGCTATTTAAGAATTCAGTTATTTCAGAACTATTTTTAAATATCCTAAAAGCTTCCCCTTCCCCTGCCATGAGGTGGAACAACCTCTGAAATACACATCCTGCATTTTAAGTGCCTGGGTTTGCTTTTTCACAATCTGCATAGCTAGACAACTTTTTGCTTTCAGCTTGCATAAACCTGTGTACTCAAGCATCTATATTGATGTGGTTATCTATTGTTTCTAATCTGGTCAGTTGATCAATGAAGACCAGCGTGTAATTAATTGTATAACATTATACACCATGTCCCACTCTTCATTTATCCAGATGGATTTGTTGTTTGTTAACTATAGCTGCTTTCCTAAACAGTTTCAAGAGGATGTAATGAGAGTGGTTTTCTTCTTCCAAGCCTTACAATTTTTTTTTTAGCTGGCATATAACTTTAAAAATAACTTTTAAAGGAAACCAATTCAAATAACATTTTTTTAAAATCTGGATCTCTTTCATCATATGCTTAATATTTTTTATATTTTGATGTAACCATCTGAAGTGAAAGTACTGTTTGAAGATACACTATTTGGTTACTATTTAATTCCAGTATCTGTGGGGTCAGTAGGAGAAATTAAAAACCTATTTACACCTTGAGGGACCCCACAGATCTCACTTCCTGGGGAGACACAGAAGAGCAAAGGAATCTGTCGGCAGTTTGTCCCCGTTTCAGTCTGCAAGAGGGACCTTTTGTTCTGCTTTTCCTGCAAGATAGGGGATGGTGCTCAAGGAAAAGTTGCATCTGCCTGACCTGTCCACTATGATGTTCTACTTGTGCTGTTTTGGTTCTCATGCAGATGGAGGGAACGAGGAGCCAGCAGAGCGAAGACAGACAAGTGTAGAGTCCCGCCAGAGCCGATCTGGGCAAGGTAAACCTCAGTGTTCTTCTGCTTCTGCCTTGGACACTTGTTTCTCATTCCTTCACCTTTTGTAATCACCTTCTGTGTTTTTCATAAGACTCTGTACTCTCAGGGAGTTCTGTAACCATGGATATTATCCACATTGCTACAATGAGTTCCTGGTGCAGGAATTAGGACCTGCAGCACATGTGGCATCTCCCCTTTAGATGGAGGTTGTTGGAGCTGGTGGTGGAAGAAGCCTTCAGCACATACTAGTGTAAAGAAGTGGGCCACTGGCATATGGTGACCACTTGCCTTTCTGCCTGGTTGCCAAGGGGAGGATCTAGGAGGTTCTCAGTCCCCAGGTTCTCCTCCTCCCCAGTCCTTGTCAAGTGGCAGAGAGGGGGCAGGCGTGTTCCTGAGCAGCCACATGTCACATCTTCCACTTTGTTCTGTTTCATCCTACAGGAACAGAGCAAAAGGTTCTAGAAAGACAGGAGTAAAAATAGGTTTGATAGAACTTCAATAATGGTTCTACAAACTCTTTTGTTGAGTATCCATCACTCACAATAGGCTTGGAGACTAAAACCACCACTATAGCCATGTAGGGGGGATTTCTCTCACTGACAGTAGCAGCTCTTAGGTCTGTGCTGGCTTATGTGTCCTTGGAAGTAGCTTACTAAAAGTTTTAAGCATTTACTCATTTGTGAGGGTTGTGAAAATGCTGGTATTTTCACACAGCTCTTGGGACTATGAAGCACTTTCTGGAAGCATGGCTGTAGTAGATAATATGTGCATGGACTTATTTTCTCTTTCAGATCAGAGCAATAATTTTCCTTTCATTTAAGTTCAGGACTGTTGTTGTCATGGTGTCCTAATGACTTATTATGGGGACATTTTCTCCAGAGCATTGCTTGGTTTTGGCAGCATTCCAGAGTTTCCCAGGCAAAATGTACTGCAAGGGACTGAAGTCTGTGATCAGAAGTAGGGGGATCGGAATTCAGAGTTAAAACCCTGTGTAATGTCAGCAGCTGAAACTGCTTCATTAACATAGGATTTTTTTTTTTAATCACTATTTTAAAAATTGTTTTAAAGTTTTTTTCTTTTAAAATAGAAGAGTTGAATAAATTTAGGAAGGGACAAGGGAATTTATAACTGCACATACAGGGCACCACTTGGTAGCTTGCATACAACCCTCATGGAATTCCTGTGCTTCCAGAACACAGAGTGAATGGTTGCTCTTCACCAGACACTGTTAGCTCAGATAAATTTGCTGTCATGGAGCAAACCCCTTTCTCTGGGCCTTGTGATGCTCCTTGGTGTGTCTGGGTTTTGTCCCTGGGTTTGTTAGGAGATCCAGCAGCTCTGGTGCAGTTGATGGGAGCTGCCTGCTGGGTTTCTGAGCACTCATTTCTGACACTCTACTCTCTCAGGTTACATTTCAGCATCTTGACTGCTGCGGAAAAATACCAATTTGGGGCAGAGGCTATGGGGCTTTTTTTTTTTTTTTTTCCCAAATCCTTACCAAAAAGTGGCCAGAATGTGTCTGTTCACCCCGATGACTCTAGGAATGGCAGTAGCTGGAAGAAGTTTCAGCATGAGAGGGGGGAGTAAAGGGAGAAACAGATAAAAGACAACTTCCAGCTTCTTGTCCTAAATCTTTCCTTTTGGATCAATGGATGTGGCTGTAGATGTAAGTTTTCTTTAGTGAGGAAGAAGTCTCTTAGCTCCATAAAAGTATTCTCTTTAACTTTGCTCTGTGGCCATGTTGCTGTCTGTCTGCACAAGTTAACATGGATTTTCCCTAACAGTGGGTTAAGGGGTTTTGTTACAGTTAGATAAAGCAGCCAGTCCAAATGAGGTGCTTGTCTTGGTGTCTTCAAGCTTCCATGTTGCTGTGTGTGATGCCCAAGTATTACAGGTGTTTACAAAGCTTTATCATCATGGAATACTTAAATAGTTGACTAGTTCAACTGTGTACTCTGCAATACCATTTTATTTAAATATATTTTATTGTGAAGCTTTCAGAGCTCCAATTCAGCCATGAATGATCCCTAATTTAAGGGCTTTATACACTCAGTATTCTTTCAGACTGAAACAAATTTTAATACTGCTTCAGTTGCCTTCTTTGTTTGTTTGTGAACTTTGTCAAGGATGAGTGACATTTTGACTCCTATGGAGAAAAAATAATTGGGGGTATCTTGCGAGCTGACTGGCTTTGTTGTAAAGCATTTGAATTTTAAGGGGAAAAATACTCCTGAAAACTTTGCAAAGATATAGTTACTTTTATTTCTATATAAAATACTGCCCCAAGTTGTTCTGGATTTTAGGTAAACATTGGACAAAGATGCTTCCAACTTGCACTATAATAATGAGGGAAATGCACACAGACTTTTAGATCTTAAGTAGCACAAACTGCCTGGTGTTTGGTGTAGTTCCCTCAAACCCCCAAATCTAGCAGGAGCAAATTGAAATTCTGTTTTTAAGAATGAGTCATGGCAAATGTGGCTTTTTGTTTGCTTTGTTTTTGTTCTGCTTTGTTTTTGTTTCTGGGGCCAAATGGATTTTGGAAAACCATCCTTGTTTCTGTCAGTGCTGATTTTGGTACTGATGCCACTTTGCCTTTCCTGGCACTCGGGTGGTTTGCAGATGTGCAGAGTCAGCAGAGGTGTTCAGCTCACAATAATCCTGGAAAAGCAAGGTCCTCAATCAGCTTATGTCATGTAAGCTATCTGTGGGGCCAGAAATTACCACTGATAGTGCACAGCTGGAAGAAATGTCTTTTTTTTTTGCTATACTAGAAGCATGGTATTATGCTCCTGGAAAAATTATTCCCAACAGCACTAACAGACCCACTGCATCTTTTGGATGATTTTGGAAAAACTTAGAAACAAGATGATCCAATGAGATTTTAATTTTTGCTCAGCAGTAGCTCTGTGTGTTGTGTGTGTGCAAGACTTGGGGTTACTCTTGGGAGCACATGTGTCACTCCAACACACCTCATTGTCCTGTCCACATGCTGTGGGGTTTGATGCCTGATGGGAACAGAGGTGAGGACTGGCAGTGTTCCCACCTCTGAAGCTGTGGTTGTTGTGTTGTCCCATGGGAGACCTGTGGGTGGGTGCTGTGGAGCTGCCCATTGCCCTCACCTCCTTCTGTAGTCCATGGAGAGCTCAGGGATGGAGGCAGTGGAGTGTTCAGACTGGGGTTCTTTTCTTCCTGGAGCAGAACCTTAAAATGCTTCATTAGCTAAATGTTGGTCTAAACTCCCTGCCTTCTAGGAGCACTTCTAGACAACTTATTTGGATGTAGACACTTCTTTTGTGGACAGAAAAATTCCATGAGAGGGATGAGAGTTTTAGCACACCGATGCTGGTGGGTGGAAGACTGGTGAAATGCTGTGGAGGTGGCCACCAGCACAGACTTGGTGGCTGTAACAAGGTGGTGGTGGGTGGGTCATGGTGGCACTTGGCTGCATCACTTGGATGTTCTCAGGTTGAGAAGCAAGGCTGAGCTGCTGCTCACCTAGAAATGGTAGTAACTGCAGTGGAAAGGTGTAGTAATTGTAGTTTCTAAGGAAAAGGCAGGAATTCGAGATTTCTCTGACTGTAGCCAAATATTTTTTTTATATTTATTTACACACATATGGCTGTATATACTTACATATATATATATAAGTATATATATATATATAAAAAAGGCATGATACTGTCAGCAACAGCATCTTTTAGCAACACCAAAAAACCCAGAAGAATAGCAATGATCAGTGCCCTGAAAAGGAAGCATTCGTTAGAGCAATCGTCTGCACACTTAATTAAAGCAGCATGAAAGGCACAGAAACACATCAGTGTCTGGCTCATAGTTTGTGGCAATAATGACAGTCTCTGATGAATAAAACATCTCCAACTGCAGCACAGTTACTCGAGCATACAGAGGTAAAGGAAATCACCTCAGTAAAGATTAAGCTTTGAATGTATGTTCAGTAAAGCACTGTGAAGTTGGCAAATGCAAGCAAGAGAGTAAGGAGCAGATTTTGAACTGTCAGGAGTGGTGTGTGTGTAAAATACATTAAGTGTTTGGTTTGGTTTCTCGGAGAGAAGGGAACTAAAATGCTGAGAGATGTTCCTGGAAGTTGGCATTAGTAATGGATGGATTTTAGCTACAAATAATACCATCTCTTTGTACACATCAGGAGCTTGTCCGAGATTTTTGACAGCTATTTCAGTCTGTTTTTTCTAAAAAATACATTGTATGGGTCACATTTTCCCTTGGCTACCTGGGATAGATTTAGTCCATGGCCTCCACTGGATTACCATCTATTTGAGGCGTTTACACTTTTATTTCCTCCCTTTTTTGTCTATCTACCCTTTAGTCTAGCAATTACATTTTCTCTTTTAAATGCAATAGAAGCCATTGAGAACCACACAGCTCCCCAGCAGAAATCAGGCAATGAATGTCTTCATGGAAGAAAACATCACCAGGCACTGGAAGCTAAAATCCATCTCTTGAAGGTGTGGCATGAATGTAACCTTTGTACATTCTCTGCAACAAAATATTAACCTTAACAGTTGTAAGTTGGGTTTGCAGATGAATTATTAGCTGTCTGTGTTAGCTTGTTACTTGCATTGACCAGATGAGGAGAACCAAGTGTTCTTGACCAGAAATTTCCATATTCTGCAGCTAAAGGGAGGATTCTCAGGGCTCAGAATTCTTGCTGATTTGGAGCATTTGTTTGTCATTAATATTTATTGCCACACTTAGCAATATGTACCTTTATTGTTTTCTCTCCACTTCTTGTCATGTTATTTGGTGCTTATCCCATCCCTCCAGGCCCTTGTCCCAAATCCCTCCCCAGCTTTCCTGGAGCCCCTTCAGGCACTGGAAGGTGCTCTAAGGTCTCCCCATTGCAGCCTTCTCTTTTCTAGGCTGAACACCCCCAACTCTCAACCTGGCCCAGAGCAGAGCTGCTCCTCTTAACCATCTTTGTGATCTCCTCTGTGCACACTCCAACCAGGGCCAGAAATCATAGAATCATAGAATTGGCTGGGTTGGAAGGGACCTCAGAGATCATCAAGTCCAACCCTTGATCCACTCCCCCTGTGGTTCCCAGCCCATGGCACTGAGTGCCACATCCAGGCTCTTGTTAAATATCTCCAGGGATGGAGAATCCACTGCTTCCCTGGGCAGCCCATTCCAATGGCTGATCACCCTCTCCGGGAAGAAATTCTTTCTAATATCCAACCTAAACCTCCCCTGGCACAACTTAAGCCCATGGTCTCTTGTCTGTCTGAGAGCTTCTTGGGTGAAGAGCCCAACCCCCCTCTGGCTCCAGCCTCCTTTCAGGGAGTTGTAGAGAGTGATGAGGTCTCCCCTGAGCCTCCTCTTCTCCAGGCTGAACACCCCCAGCTCCCTCAGCCTCTCCTCACAGGACTTGTGCTGGATCCCTTCCCCAGCCTGGTTGCCCTCCTTTGGACCTGCTCCAGGACCTCAATCTCCTTCCTGACCTGAGGGGCCCAGAACTGGACACAGGACTCGAGCTGTGACCTCACCAGGGCTGAGTCCAGGGGCAGAATCCCTTCCCTGGACCTACTGGCCACGCTGTTCCTGATAATCCAAAGCTATGAATGGTCAGAGAGCTGCATCTTAACCTTAGCTATGGACACCCTTGACCTCATGAATGTACTCACAGTTTACTCCTAGTTAGCTGCAACTCCTGTTTTACATCCCTCTTTGTAGCTCCAGCACATGAGATTTTTGACATGTCTCTTCTCCTCCCCCCCCTTCCCAAACACTTTAAGCTGGAGGGTTTTTTTGGAAAGCACAAAAAAATATTACTTCTTAATGTGAGTTATATTTAAAACTGGTGACTCTAGGACTATGAAAGATTTTTTTAAAAAATAAATATATATATCTATATATAAATATTTTTCTTCATGGTTCTGCTGCTCCTGATCTGAAAGGCAAGCTGAGATGCTCTTCCAGAAATATGATTTCTTCAAGGGAATTGCTAAGGACTGTGCAGGATGAAGAGGAAGGGTGCAGCTTTCCCTGCTCGCCCCAGCCAGGCACTCCTCTGTCTAGGAATGATGAAAGCAGGAGACTTCCTTGTATTCTAACCAGTTCCTTTGTATTTTTCTCTTCCCACCAGGCACCTCCACAGAGAACGACTGTGCTTTTGAGCCAGACTACGCAATCCCACCACTCCCAGTGACCGAAGGTATGCAGCACATTCGGATTATGGAGGGCATGTCCCGCTCCCTTCCATCCTCCCCCTTACTCACACATCAGTCTATCAGTGTTCGGCTCCAACCTGTGAAGAAGTTAACTGGTAAGGACTTTAAATAAAGTTCAGTGGGGCTTTTAAGGTCCGTTGGTGCAAAAATCTGTAAGAAAACACTTTGAACAAGCAGCTGTGTGCAAAGGCCTCGTGTGTTTGTTCTGGATTGGGGTTTCATGCTGGCAGAGAAATCTTTCTGTTCTGGAAATGAGCTCTCTGTTTTACAAATGTTCTGGAGTTTGCTGAGAAATTGCAATTTCTCTGAAACTGTGTTTCAGTTCCACTTTGTAGCGTGGTTTATGCACAGATGAAGTGTTGCAGTAATTTTCAAGGCTGAAATTTTAGATGCTGAGAGAAATAATATAAATTTATTCAGCAAAACAATTTTTTTTTTTTGTAGTTCATGCATATTTTAAAAAAGTTGTGTTTCTCTAATCTGCTGGGATTATGATTTGAACACCCAGAGATTTTAAAGTAGTTGGGTTTTCAGAATCTCTTGGAGTCTAACAGCCATGTAAAAGCCTGACATCCTACTTTGTCTGGTAACAGTTTTGAGAAACTTGCTTCTTACCTAAAATCTGACATCCCTCTGTGCCCTTCTTTAAAAATCATTGGCCAGTGTGCTGTGTTTGTACTGAGAGAAACCTCCAAAAAGAATTTTTACCCAGTATCATAAGTTCTGTGCTTACAAAAGGGAGCTCTGGCACATTTCGAGCTGCTGTGTTCCTTGCCCTCCAGTGAAAAAAGGAAAATGGGAGAAGGGAGTGATTCCTGAATCATGGCAGTCACTGTGCAGTGATTGCTGTCTCCTGGTGGCCTGAGCCCCTTCTGTAGAAGCAGAGCTCTAGGGGTGCAAGAGATAGAAAAAAAAAAAAAGACCTGAAAAGAGTTAAAAGGAAAGTTTCTGTGCCTTACTCAGCTTTCTTCAACAAGGAGTAAAGGAACTTTTTCATGAAAATGAGAACAGCTGTGTGGTTGAGAGGCTGAATCTTCAGGAGGGTTGATGATGTACACGTGGAGGCATTTGTGGGATTTTGTGGACTTTAGGGTTTTTTTGGAGTGCTTCCTTGTGGAGAGTATCCTTCAGTTTGCAGTCCTGGGTCAGAGCAGAGCTATACAGCTGGATGTTCAGACCTCCTGTCTGTTTGTCTGTCAGCATTTCCTTCTCTTTTGCAGAGCAGCTGAACCTCTGGGCTTTAGCAGAACTGACTGACTTTGAAAAGTCTGATTTGGACTTCGGTAGAATAGCAAAATTCAGTGATGAGTTACAAAAGGAATTTCAAAATGCAATCCCTTTAAGCGTAGTGTCTCTCAAATGTTACTTTTTATTCTTATTAATACTTTCCTCTAGTCTGAGTAAGCTGCTTGCATCACTTTGCATGGTGAAAATTCTTGTGTATACTTGCAATGAAAAAAACTTATTTTTTTTTTTCCTTTCCCTGTCTCATAGTAATGGGTAGGTGTGGAATCCACAACCTTCCTGCCATGAAAATCATAGGTTGTGAATAATGACAAAAATAAATCAAGGCTATTTTTCCTTTTCACAGCATGTCTGTACTAGTTTAATTTATTGTGTAATGTACAACTGGTTCCTTGGTGCTTTTCCTGAGTTTTCCCCCATAATCCTTGCATTCATCCAGTTTCCTCTTTCTCCTAGTTTTTGAGTTACTTGGAGGGATTTTCTTCTCTGTTTTGTGTGGCCTCCTTTGTAGAAGCAGGTAGTATCAGCCAGTTTCATAAACCATTTTTGGTTAGGAAAGGATGAAAAGCATTATGTTTTACAAATAGTTCAGGCCTTTGTAGTATCTTTATCTCATTTTTTACAATTCTGTCCCCTTCTTTTGTCTACAATTCTTTGTGGTTTTGTGCTCTCCTCTTGCAGCTCTCAGTAACATGACATTCATACATCTACTTGAACAGCTCATGGCACTGCTCTGAAATACTTGCAGAGGGTTTGAGTTGTATCCTATAGAAAAAGAAACTTTTCTTCTACCACTGCAGCTCTGTTTCTTTAACAACTTCCATCAGGCTGCCTTGGTGTAGGTGTGCTGGACCTCTGGCTTCTCAACAGATATGAGCTTCCTCCCACTTCTCAAACTGACAATAATTAACCCCAACAGATTAAACTCCATCTATTGATAATTATCATTTTCCAGTTAGGGATGAGTCAGACTCTCTCGAGCTCCAAAATGAAGGAGCTTTTTGGTGTTTTTCTGAGCTGCTCTTGGGTTGTCCTGCTAATTCCTCAGAAGAGCAGATACTGGAATTCCAGCAGTGGCTTTTACAGGTAGAGATTCAGAGCAAGGGGGGTGGTTTATACAGATGCCACCTGCTAAAACATCTCCAGCACCAGTGAGGGAGGCTTGTAGAGCCATGCTGGAGATGTTCAGCTGCTGAAGATGCATCCTCCTCTTTAGGTCTGGCTTGCAAACTGTGTGATGAAATCCAGACCTGCACAAGCTGTGTACAGAACAGGGTGACATCAATAAGATGCTCACAGTTGTTGCTACACAAACATAAGAGAAGTAGAGGCTTCTGCTTTTGTTTAGAAGTCTGCTTTGGGGCCACAAATCTATTGGAGGCTGGTTGGGAAGATGACTACATCTGTCTTTTACTTGCATACTTTTTCAGCTGTTCCAAATACCCTGTTCCAGCTAGATCCAATTTGGGATAGCATGGAAACACAGCAGTGTTTGCATGTCCATGTCTTGATGACTCCAGTGGAGTTCCTGATACACTTAGAATTCGTGTGTTTCAGTGCATTGGTGGATTAACATGATTTTAAAAAAATTATTAGTATAATTTAATGTAGATATTGTAAAAGGAAGGATTTTTCCATCCATATGCAGTCATCACAGGAATCTGCTTTCATTAAGGTGGCATGTAAAGGAACTGGGAAAGTAATGTTTTCTGCTGTGTTTTTCTTAGTGTTTATCACATTTCAACTATTCCTTATCACTTATCTCTCATTTACTACTCATCTGAGATCTATAAAGCAAAAAAAAACCCTCAGAAGGAGATGGCTGTTGAATGATTGACCACTTACTGTATCAGCAACTAAAAAGTGTTTTGGTTTTTTTGCTGGGGGACATTAATAGTTTGTAAAGACCTTAATAATTTTTATTCATTAATAAACCAGCACGATCTATGAAATAAGGAATATTTGGAGCTAGTATTAGGTTTGTGAAGACAAGTTCACAGTCTTGCACTATTTTTTGGTATATTTCTCCCCAGTCTCACTCAATACCCCTCTCTGATTTTAGGGAAGTCTTGCAAGTGCCCTCATAGCCTTCTGAAAATCTGGTGGGGTTGATAAGCGACTTCCTTCAGAAATCTTTGTGTGACTCTGGGAGCTTTCAGATAAAAACAAGCAGCCAGCACTTTGACAGTAAATCCATGGAGACATTTCCCAAAGCCTCACTGGCTGTGATGGTTTCCTCTTCTTCTTTGTCTCGTTCTGCTGTCCAGTTGTTAATCTGACACAATAACAGCAGTGATTCCTTTTGGAGCAGGGATGAGGGTGATTCTGGGAAACTGAAGTATTACAAAGAGAGGCTTTTGTCTTTCTGACAGTTGCCACATGGATTTTTCAAAGCGACCTTTAGAGCATAGAAAATTGTTGAAAAATTATCCAATTGTAGGGGCTTTTTCATGCTGTTCACTTCTTACATACATTTGTGTGTGTGACTAACCCATTCATGTCATAATTTCCGTATCTGTGGAGTGGTCGGGTAATGCAACATTTGTTACAGAAAAAAACTTTGTCTCATGTATATAGTTTTTTCCAACTAAAGATGTCATTCCTAAAGCCATTCGCAGCAAAATGTGACTGGACCAACTTCTGCCTTTATGCTTCCTGGAATTTTTCAGAGGTGAAAATTTAAATACAAAAGACTTTTTGTGCTCTTTGCGTTGGAGGGCTGAAGTACTCTGGATCATCCCAGATCTGCCTGCATCCTTTCATGTGTAGTAGAGTAGGTTTGTCAGCTCTGATGGGAAGGGTGAAAAAAACAACTGCTGAGATGGCCCCTTCTCCTGGGCATCAGGGGGTGGCCTCAGTGTTAATTTGGGGTTTAACTCAGCCCTTGAAAAAGGAATAGGAACCTGACTGGTGCAGTAAAACTTGCCCAGTAGAAACTGCCATGCTGTTTATTTATTTATTCATCTATTTATAATACTTTTTTTTAAGCTTTTAACCTGGCTGAATCGTAAACCAAATCAGCATTTTATCCCCAGAAAAGTTAAAATGCCCACTTTTGGTAAAAAGCCATAGGAGCATGTTACACAATGCCTTAAGTTTCTTTCCAGAGGAGCTGAGGTCACTTGCTAACATGGTGATATCTGGGTTTTCTGTGTATGGAGACTTGGCTGGATTCAGAGGTTGATAAATATTCAGTATGGTTGCAGTTTTCACTCTGCTGAATAGTCTGGTGATTAAGAAAAACTAAGGTCATTGTGGCTCTAAAGGGTGAAGTAATAGTAAGCATAAGTAATCAGCTCTCCCTCTCCTGCCTCTGTAGCCTGCTGTTTAGCAGTGGCTAAGAACATATTTTAGATCAGCATGTTCAACAGCAGCTTATGCTGTTTATTTATTTTTTATAACAACTGTGGCTTTAGTAGAGAGGGTAATGTGAAAAACACATAATAAAAAGGGGAAAAAAAAAAAAAAGCTGCCAGCCTAGGATAAATATATAGAAGACACCATTTTGATTTCTCTCTGGAATAAAATTAGCACTCAGAAGTTTCCATACTTACAGCACAAAGAGACTAGCCAGTTTCAAAACCATTGGGTTAAATATTCTTCTGTACATCAAAAATGGATTGTTGGTGACTCAAAGCCACAGCTGCAATGAAAATGAAGCAATTGCTCTGGATACCTTCATTCAGGCAAGCATAGCTTTTCAGAAGGGTGCTTGTGGAGATGAATGTATCTAAGTGCTTTCCTGAATCCATGCCAGAAAGAGTAGCCCAGTGTTTGGTTAAAAAACTGAGATATTGGGCTGAAAGGTTCATCTCCCAATTCTTTTTCAGTATGGAACCCACCACTGGCAAAAGGTTTGCACAAAGCTCAGTGCTCCCCCTAACTCCTCCTTGGGAAAGATTTTCAATTTCCATGCTGTAAATTTATATGCACGGGTCTAATTTTATTCATTGCTGTACTTGGCTATTTCTATTTTTTTCTATGGGTTGACAGATTGCAAGCTTGAGGATTCTTTTTGAGAGAGCATATGTGTGTGAGTGCCATGCACAGAGGGAGGAGAGGAGAATTTATCAAGAAATTCAGGCAATAAATCATAGTTTTCTATGTGGCCCAGATGTTTAAGTTTGGGTTCTCAAAGGCCTCATTCCTCCTGTACCCAGAGCGAGTCAGACTTGGACATCTTTGAGGACATGAGTAGTTGGGTTCATTGCAAATCCTTCCCTTGTGCTTTGGGAATGTGGGTGTTTTCCTGAAGAAGAAACTTTATAGAAATGAGTAGGAGTGTTCCTAGGTGGGGAACAATTTGTGGCATCCTCTTTCCGAAAGCAGATATTTACTCTCTGTACATCCCTCTGAGATGGTAAGAGCAGAATGGGGTAAAGACACCCTGTGACACCAGTGACCATCCTCCAGATCCAGCCAGGCTGGGAACACCCATGGGCAGTGTCCCCAGGGCCACCACCAACCCAGAGCATTTGTAGTGCTGGGAAATGGGAGATCTGGGGTCTTGTCATCTCCCCATCCATCTGCATCCTCCTTTGTATCTCTCAGGAATACCCACAAGGATTTCTGCTTCTTTCTTCTTGAGCAAATATTATTGATAGTAAATCAATATTCTTGATGGGAATTGTATTTGTAGATGAAACAAGTGAAGATCTCTCTGCTTGAAAACTCAAATTGTTTCTGGTTTAATGGTGACAAACCAGATTAATAATTGCAGCCCTCTGGGACTGCTGATTCTTTCAAACTAAAGCAGAAACTGAGCTGGGTGTGGATGTGAGAGATGAGGAGGAGGCAGCTGCTGGATGTGTGAGTGCTGGGGAGAAGCTGGCTGTGCAGGTGCATGTTTGTTTGGCTAAATAGATGAATAAATGGAGATGATTTCTAAAAGCTGACATTTCAATAACTGACCAATCTTCAGCATTACAGTTTGGTGTTGGCTTTTGGTGGAATAGTTGGAGTTCTGTTGATTGCAGCATCCTGTTGGTTGAGTAGGGGAACGAAAGGAGAAGCATTTGGTGGTGATTGTGTAAAATTGTATAAAACAACGTGGTTTGGGTCCTCCTGGGTCAGCAGAAACCTTGCTCTTGTTTACAGCTTGCCATGGCAACTGGAGGCACAGGCTGGCTGTAGCTGTGCTGCATTATCTGGAGATGCTGTAGGGGCACTGCCAGCCTTCCTTGCATGACAGCCACTGCTTTACAGGTTAATTTGGGGATATTTTCCTGTCTCTTGGAGGAGTGGCTGCAGCTCTGCTCTGTGGCACTGCCACTCAGGCACTCAGCCACCTGATGGTGCTGCAGTTTGGTTCATCCCAGCCTTCCTCCCAGACACAGAGCTCACCTGCAGGGGATCCGTGGCTCTCACTGGTTTTACAGAGATGTTAGCTTGGGTCCCTGTTAGCATCCTGCCATTTTCCTCCCAGAAGAATTTTAATTCTTTCAATTTCAGTTAGCTGGAAAAACACAGCAAAATCCTGTTGTTTTTAGTATGTTTTGATACTTGGGTTGATGCCCATCCTGCCTGCCCTGCTTTGTGCTGATGGCTTCAGCCCCAACAATGAGACCCTGCATCCAGCCGAGGAGAAGGGGATGCTGCAGCTTTAAAGCATCCAAAGGCTTGCAGCCTTTTAGGATAAATTGTTCCCAGAATCCATGTCACAACTCCTTATATGGGGCTGCTTCCCACCCCCCTCCCCTCCTCTGCGTTGCCATGACAACAGCAGCACTGCACCATTCATCAGCTCTGGTCCTGGGCTGCATCGCAAGCCCTTCGCCTTACTCCGAAACGTTCAGGGGGAGCATCAGTGAATCCTTCACTCCAGGATGCTGTGCTCTTATTATTTACCCGCTCTTCCAGCAGTTGGCTCTGACAAAAGACCAAATTAATCTGCGCCACAGAAAGAAACTGTAGAAATCCTTCATTTTTCCCCCAAAGGAGGCGTTCAATCCCCATTTGCTGCAGCGGTGGGGAAGGAAAGGCTCTTTAATGCCCAGAGACTTAAAGAAGAGAGGAAGCTGGGTGGCTGTCAGCTTGTCTGAAATCCTCTCCCAGCTGCTCCCTGGGGACAGAGAAGATGCAGAAGTGATGCTTGTTAGGGGTAGCAGGGAGAGGCTTGTTGTGCTTTTGGGATCCAGGTTTGACATCAGCAGCAGGAGGTGTCACCTGTAACATCATCTTGACGTCGGGAGCAGGAATATGGAGCTGGAGCTGAGCAGAGGTGTGGACCAGAGGAGGGTCTGTGCTCAAGTGCTGCTCTCGAGGCATCTTTGCCCATGAATTTCCAGGCTGGTGAGTTTCTGCTGCATGCCAGGACACTCTTGGGTGCTGGGGAGAGCTAACAAAGCCTTGTGAGCATTTGGGCAATTTGTCTTGCATGGACTTGAGTTTAAATTGGGTTAGGCTTCCCTCAGCCTCCTTTAACTCTGCAGAAAATCAGGGCAGAATAAGGGATTCTGCTGCTCCTCATTTACAAGGAAGCCATTTGAAGGTTTGTAGTGTTGGGTATGCTGCTTGGCTGATTTTTCTTTTAGCTGTTGTTGCAATACTTTTGCATAAAGCTGGGTTTGTCTCCTGCTTGCTGGAATCTGCAGAATTTCACATGCAAAATGTAATGTGAATGTGCAGGGCAAAAATTCCACTTCTCAGCATAGCTAAACTAAGGCTGAAGAGTGAGTTGAAAAATACTACAGATAGCAATTGTGTTTTGTTCTTAACAATTTAAAACAATGGAATTGAGCTAAGGTTTTTCTTTTGTATTGCAGAATAACCACAAATGAGATTTGAGTGGATTATAAAACCCGTGTGTGCTGGGGGAGAGATTTTTTTTTTTCTCATTAGAGGAAGGGGACTTTTGATTCAGTTCTAGTTAGAAATCCATATCCAAACAGTTTCAAAGTATAATGTGAGGAAAAGCTATTCAAGTGTCTAGTGCTCATGTTGCACCTAATTTTTGAGGGGTGTCGAGCTTAAAATTCTTGGTGTCAGGACAGACTTTCATCCTTTTAAGGGATTTTTATAGCCTACTGTTTGCAGTGCATTTACATTTCTTTTTTTATTGCTTTCTTTAACTGTCATCCTGCCAGCATGACATTGATCTGAAATTCGTGCTTTAAATGTAGGAGTGGAGGCTGGGCTGGAGGCCCACTCCTGCATTTCTGAACTGCAGAGTAGTGACAAGGACTGAGTGATCTCTAAAGTGCTGTTAGATTCAGGGGCTTTCAAGATGCAGAATGTGGTTTTTTTGGAGACATAATTAATTCTCCATGTGGTTTTCCCATATGTATTGCAATCCAGAGGTTGAACAAAGAGAACTTGTATTTTGTTAGAATTATTTAATTGTTCCTTTTTTAAAAAAGTGACAAACAACCCCCACACAAGCAACATTTCAATGTGGGTTTGGCACCTGTGTGTGTTTTTTGAGTCCTCTCTTGCCATGTGACAACCCTAACATCTCCATCTCCTGCTGGAGAAGGAGGCTCCTCTTCCATTCACAAAGTTGAATGCTGAACAGTTTTTTTTTCCCCTGTCACGTCAGTCCTTCTTTTTCATTTTTGGGATGCTTCATCCATTATTTTTGGACTTGTGATTTGTTTTGACAGGCGTATGTTTAATTGGAAACCATTTAAGGAGAAGTAAAGCAGGTGGATGAATGTGTCTGTGTGTGTACCCACATATGTACATTTATCTTGATTAAACAAACATAACTTTCTGTGTCAAGCTGGTAAATTTCCCACTTACTTTCTTGTGGGCTCTGAATCTGTTCACAAAATGGATACAGGAAAATAGAATGTGTATCTAGCATTTTTTTTAATTAAAAAAACCCCTATGTTCAGGGGTTTTCTTTGGAGATCTGTCAAACTGACATTTCTGCATGAATTTCAAGATAGTTTCTATGTAACTTTTATTTTTTAAAATGGAGGGAAGGAAGAACCTGGCATGTCATATTTACTGGCTTTTTGAAAGTCACTCTTGAACAGTTTGAACATAGATTTTCACAAAGACTGCTTACAAAACGAGCCCTCTTCTCTCGTGGTTTGACACAGAACTGCCTTCTATATAGACAGGGTAGAAATTCTAATAGAGATGTGAAAAAAATCCCACATGCTCTCCCTTGCTGTTTGCCATGTGAGATTGCCTGCTGGGCCTGCAGAACCTTTGCAATTTGCTCTTCCCCAGGATTTTTTCTTATTTTTTGTTCCATCGAAGCTGTTTAACTGCTCAGACTTGCCAAGGAGGGGGTGAGCACATCATCACAGCACTCTAGCTGGGAAAAGGTGGTAATTGCTTTTCATTTCAGATATTTCTCTACATGCTTAGACAAAGAGGAAGCCCAAAAAGTTTGTGTTTAATGCAGATAACATCACAAAGG
Source organism: Phaethornis superciliosus (assembly GCA_023637945.1). Lineage (NCBI taxonomy): Eukaryota > Metazoa > Chordata > Aves > Apodiformes > Trochilidae > Phaethornis > Phaethornis superciliosus. The sequence continues at coordinate 894,060 of JAJQWJ010000029.1, forward strand.
CAAACAAAATAGCCCTGAGCCTCCATGGCTTTTCAGAAGCACAGAGATAGAAATCTGTCCTTATTTCACACTGGTACTGCACAAAATGGAGCATCTGTCACAATAACACTTGTGGTGTGTGAGAATTTGAATTTTTAGACATAGCTCAGAGGTTTCTATAGCAAGAGAAGGTGGTGTAGGAAGCATGCTGAGGAGTTAAATCAGGCCACTGCTCTTCCCTTTGCTACAGCTTTCCTCCTCCTTGAGGATGCCCTCAGAGATGTGTGGGACACACATTCCTCATGCTGCTCCCTGGGAGCAGAGAGGACACTCTCTTTTGGAATAAGCTCTTATTTCGACTGAGTTGCTTGTCTTCTGAGCCTCTCCTACTTCTCTAACAGCAAGCCAACCTTCTTGGCACCTCTTTCTGTGTCCTGCATGATCACCCTGCGTTCTTGGGTTGGGTTCTTTGTCCAGAGAGTGACCATTACTTTTGCAAAAGTTTCATTTTTGAGGTGGCTTGTACCTCTAATTGTGTAGGAAACTTTGGTCAGGCTCAATAAGATTCACAGTGTTGCAGCTAAGTTTGGAGTGATGCCCCACGTTGGAAGTTTGTGCAGCATTGTGATGGGGTCACATACTGCAGGGCTGCAGGCTGGATTTTCACCCCAGAGCCCTGGCCAGTGCCCAAAATAGAAAGTTGAGAATTGAGATTGATCCATGCTCTGTACCCCTGCTTTGGAGTTTGTGACTTCTTTCCTTGCTCTTTTCTTGCTCACAAGTGGTGACTTGTCTTGTGAAGCTGTTGGTGCTGTGTAATTCCATCCCTCGAGATGTCAGTGATTTCACCACAGGCACATGATTTAGAGTTGCATCAAAGATATCTTTGGCCCAAGGCTGAAGCTACATGAATGTCTTCTGTAGGCAGGAACCTTTACCAATAGTTCTTGCACCTCCAAATACACAGCAGTATAATCCATCTATCCACTACCTGTGCACTCCACTAAGAAATAACACAGTTTGTTAGCAAGGTATTGATTATTGATTATTTTTCCCAAGTAGATAATGTCTCTAAATGAGCTGCTTTCTTACTCCAGCATCAGCATTCATAAGAGCTTAATCTCCTCCGAGTCCCCAGTCTGTTGAAGTACAGCAACAGCTGAGGGTTTGATACTGCACATGGAAATGGGCATTTCTTTCTGTCATCAAGGAAGAAACACCCTACGGCTTCATGAAATGAGAAGGCAAATTAACTCACACTGCTTTGTACCACTGTACTTGGATCAAAGGGAAAAAAACAAAGGTTAAGTCTTTGTATCCAACATTGCTTTGATTGCTTTGTGTTTATGAAACAAAATACTTAGGTCATGGCCATGCAGAGTGGTGACAGCTCAGAGAGCTCCCTCATCACATGGGACCCACAGGTTTGGTCCATGTCTGGTCCAGACTTGGCTGGGGTTTGTAATGAGCTGCCCAAGTGCCTCTTCCCTGGGGACTTTGTCCCCTTCAGATGCTGAGCCTGAAGCCTCACCAGGTCCTGTCACTTGTTCTTCAGCATTTTTTTTGAACATACAATTACACACAATTTAAACACACTTCATTATCCCCTCCCTCCCTGCCTCCTCTCCACCTCTGTTAGAAAAGCTGCTTTTGCAATAGTGATCCCAAATCATGCTGGCTATGTAGGCAAGAGGCATGGAAATGAGAAATGAAGATTTTCTGAAATATGGGTCCATTTCTGAAAGCTTTGGTGTTCTGCATACCTGTACCTGTTGCTGGGATTGCTCTGGAAAACAGATTCTTGCTGCCCACTTGATCTGAGGGCAGTTGCATAAGGAGATGGGAATGAATAACTCCACATTGTCTCCTAGCAAAGGAATCACCTCTACATATGGGCTTAGTTTAATCTTGTACCGTATCTGTTAGAAGTTTTTATTTGGGCAGAAGGCATTTGTGCCTGGATAAATACATTGTTGTGCTGAAACATTCTTTCTGATTGCTAAATACCCTGCACTGCTCTGCAATAACCATCTCAACACTGCACATTTGATCTGCTCATACCCACAAGATTAAGCCTCTGCTCTCATGTTTGCATCAAAATAACATTTAGGATGTAGCATTGAGTTAGATGTTGGCTTCAGAAATACGTGCTTTTGCACTATGTGTGTTTCATTGCTTGATAATCATGCAGTTAGAACTCAGCTTCATGTCAAGTTTGTTCCAAAGCTGTAGTGCCCTTTGTTTTACAGTCAGATACCGTAAGATTTTAGTAGAGGAAAAGTATTGGGCAGCTTTTGCAGGCTGGGATTGGCAGATGCTAATGGAAACCTAACATTGTTCTCTCCCAGTGTTTTAAAATTTCACCTCTTAAGAAAACAAATACACTGTTTTCAGCAGGATATGTTTGTGTATCCTGTTAGTTCAAGCCAAGGTGAAAGATCTGAGCTGTTGTTTGCTCTTCTACATTCTGGGCTTATTCTTTTACAACATTTCTGTGACTTTTCTCCATACATAAAATGTAGACATTTTTTTCCTGCATACTGATTCCTGTCTACCCTATTTCTTTAGGAAGCAAAACTTTACTTGCTGTTCAGTGCCAGAATCTTTCAGGTCAAGACCTATTTAGATAACTTAAAGCACAAAGTTTGTTGTGGGTTTTAATTTTCCATTTTAGAATGTCTGGTTTTCTATTTAATGTGTATATGACACAGAGGATGACTTCTGAGTGAATTTAAGCAGCTCCTTCAACTTGAGCTTTTGTCAAATAGATAAAGAATGCAAAGAAACCCCATCAGCTCTCCCCATCTTATCTCCCAAATAGGAATTGTCCCTAAATGGGGCAATAGGAAAGGGAGCAGGAGAGGAGGAGAGATGGTGAGATGGGGGCTGGCTGGGCAGTGAAAGTGATGAAGGTGTTAGCCTTGTGAGGAGATGGGACAGGTTTTGGGTTCTGTGAAAGCTGGAGAGGGAGAAAGCACAGGTGGAAACAAGGAAACTCCAAGAGGGGATGGGTAGAACACTCCATTTGACAAAGGATAAAGTGGAAAAGGGAAAGATAAGGGTGCTGAAGATGCAGAGGAGAACCAAGGCAGGCGTGAGCTGGGATGAAGCAGGTTACCCACCAAGTGTTTGTTCTGGGAATTGCCTGTGTGGAAGACAATGCTCAGGAGCTTAGAGGACCAAAAATACTTTGATCCATTCCTTTCCATCCCCTGCTTTAAAATTTGTGCAATGGGGAGGAAAAGGGCTCAGGAGGAGAAGCAGCAGCCAAGTCCCCAGCAGTTCTTCAGCTGTCAGAGCTGGACCAAGCATCACTCTTGCATTAAAGACTGATTTTTAGAATCAATTCTTTTTCTTTCTTTTTTGAAATCCATTTGGCCCTAATGGGGCTTGGCTCTTACCTGGAGCACAGAAGTGGCACCTATGGCTGTGCTATGTGACAGCAGCCATCCAGCACCTCTGGGCAGACCCAGGGCTGGATGGTGCATCCTGGAGGGAGTTGTGGTCCTGTGTGTCTGTGATGGAGAGGGAAGCTCCTTGGTTTGGGACTCTCTGCAGGCTGTAGAAACTCAAATATTGTAATTTCCACAAGGTTTTTCTCTGCAAAAATTAGAATTAAAATACCATTTTCTTTTGTTACACTTTTCGTTTTACCTTCTCAGTCGTGGAAGTGAGTAGGTGTGAGAAAATGTTTTTTAAAAGAACGTCATGACATGGGTGGGTTTGTTGCAATAAATCCTCACAGGGCTTGTTGCATTCCATGACTGCTGCTTTTCTGCCTTAGAAGTGAGCACTGACAGTGCTGCCCTCCCAGCTAAGTTCTTTTCACTGGAAGGACAAGGCAGGACATCTCATTGCTGTCACAGGATGCACATGCCACCAGAGCCTCAGAGAGATTCTTGGCTCTTAAATTCCCTGACACTGAGAAATGTTCTCCTATGTCTGCCTGCAGTGCTGACATGCAAGGGCTGCTCTGCTTGAACTGTCTGTGTCTACCCAAAGAAGCAGAATGCTCACCAGATATTGCAATTAAATCATTGTAGCAGGCCAGGTTTCCTTGTCCCTGTTCCTCTGTAGAAGAAAAGGCTGTTGAGCACTCAGCACATCTCCATTCAGGAGGTTCTCACAGCTCATTCTCTTCTGTAAGTAAACAAAGAATTTTAAAAGCAAAGGATAAATGACTGAAAGGTAGAGGTGGTTGAATGGTGGTAATTTCCTTAAGTAAAAAAAAACAACAAAAAAAATCACCTTGTAAACATAGCATAATACAGTTTTTCAAGTGTTAACAAGCAGGTTCAGTTGATTTGGGCTCATGTCTTGCCAGATAAGCAGCTTTATTTTAAGGATATCATCTATGAAGCTCCTACCAGCAAATAAATATGGATCCTAAATGCATTTTCATATCAGTTGAACAATTCTGCCTACATGGCACTGTAATTACAGCTCTGCCTTTATCAGATAAACAAATGAAATTGTTTTTAGCATAGCAAAAATTGAATGACTGACTTATCTAGCCACATCTTTTACCTTCATTTTAAATGCTGTTATCAAGTCATGAATTTTATTAGCTTGTCTCCTGTATAGTCCTGGCCATAAACAATGGTGTCACATAGTGAACAGGATCTGGTCTCATACCAGCTTTACCATGGCATTACTTGGGCTTTGTGTATGGGGAGGTTTACCGTTTATCCTTCTTTCTTATCATGGTTACAATAACTTGCTATGATCTTAAGGTTATGGTGGGAAAACAGATTGTGTTTATGTGCAGCTTGGGCTGACTGCTGGCCTTGGCCCTGTCACTTCTCTTCAGACCCTTTCTTTTCATTTGGCTGTATAATTTGATGCCCACCTTTGATCATTCTTGGCTGCTTGTAAAATACTTGAACAGCTTTCTTGCAGCGATGTCGAGAATGAATAATTCCTTCTTGTTGTTCTTCCTCAGATCCCTTCCAAGCCTAGCACAGTCCTTAGTTTCTTTACTGCTCTATCATAACAGAGGAGCAGGAGAACACAAAGCAGCTCAGCCTCACCCACAGCCCCAGCAGCAGGTACTGACCTCCTCCCTCCAGACACTCCAAAGAAAGAATGACAGAGGTGTCACTGGGGTGGCAGCAGTGGTAGAGCAGTCATAAAACCCGACTGTGGCAGAGTATGAGGACCAGAAGGTGTTCAAGGATTACTGTCTTGGCAGGGTAACCTCTTATTTATATACAAGAGCCTTTTATACCCTTTAAAGAGGTTGGAGCCTGGGGGTTGGTCTCTTCTCCCTGGTGACAAGTGACAGGAAAAGAGGAAATGGCCTCAAGTTGCATCAGGAAAGGTAGAGATTGGCCATTAGAGGACAATTCTTCACTGAAAGGGTTATCAACCATTGTCTCAGGCTGCCCAGGGAGGTGGTTGAATCCCCAGCCCTGGAGGGGTTTCAGAGCTGGGTAGATGTGGTGCTGAGGGTCATGGTCTGTCTTAAAATCAGCCTGATACAGAAAATGTGTTTGATTCAGTAGTTGTTTAATGAGTTTCTGAGCATTGTGTCTTGCTGAGTTGGGTTTATGTTTAGAAAATGGTGAAATGGTTTCTTTCTAAACAACAAGTTAATGGGTTTACCTGTAGTTCAGTTAAAGTGACCAAGCTCTTTGCTGCTTTCTTTAGAAAAAATGTCCTTTACAGCATATCCAAGGCATTTTTTGACAACTTTTCTCATTTTGACTGCAATATTTGAGTCACTGGATTGCTGAAACAACTCCAGGATAGTAGGAGATTGAATGGGAATAACATGATTCAGCACTCAAGTTTTGTTGCATTCTCCTCTCATCTGTTTTAAATTTAACATTTAATGAAACAACACCGTTGGGAAGAAGGGATGTGAAGGGGGTGAGGAACATTTTCCCCTCCAGCTTTGCCCAGTCCCAGTTCTGCCATCTGGGAGGATTCTCTGGGTACTTAAGCAGAACTTCTGTAGGCTTAAAATATTGGATGATGTGATTTCATCCTGTAGTCCCAGGTCTTCATTCACTCTGTTTTGGTTTTATTTTTTTAGTATAACCAAAGTCTGAAACTTGAGAAGGAAAACTGACTGCAACAGAAATTTATGAAAAATGTCACTTGGGGAATTGCTTATTTTTGTAACCAGGTGACTTAGAAAGCTGGTGCAAGTGATGCTGACTTCCTTTCTCTTCTTTCTTCTTATATACAAGTTTTTACCTTGAGTCACACATGAGAAATTTCTACCAAAAGATGCAATTCTAAAAGGCTGAAAAGAAGAATTTTAGATGGGTGTGGGGAATTCTACTACTGTGGCACAGCTCTGAGGAGTCAAAACCAAGTTGACAAGTTTGAATGGAAAGATGAAAGTACCACATCCTCCTCCTTCCATGTCTATATGTTAATTAAATGACTTCCTTCTCCTCAAAGCTGTCTCCCCTACGAGGATCAAGATTTTTTGGCAGCCCACATTGAAAAAAACTTATCTACAGGGATAGAGAGGGATTTTCTTTTTTTTTTTTTTCTTTCTGGGATCATTAATAGGAGCAACTCTCTTCCTCAAGGCTTGCCAGAGTCTTCTTGGCAACAGCTGCTCAGCAGATTGATGCTGGGATGCTCTGACTGGTCTAACCTAAACTGAAAACATTTGGGCTGACCCAGGAGAGGGCTCCTTTGCTGTCTGGTGTCTCCAGCAGTGATAAGTTTAACAAACTGCCATTGCATTTGTTCTAAATGACAGAAAATAGATGCATAGTTAGAAGCAAAATGGAAATGGAGCTAAAATTCTTTCTAGAGGTCTAGACTGCATACAGGTTGGTATTTTATGCAAAATTACTTTCAGAATACACAGATTCATTCAAAACATTGTACTGGCCATTATTGAATGCTTCCGACACAGGAATCTGTACTAATGTATTCTGTATGCATTTAAAATACATAAAAGCCTTTCAAAACCAAGTTATTTTCTCCCTTGAAAATTGCTTAGGAGCACCTATGCATACAGAACACAATTTTGATCAATTATTTTTTTTTGTTTGGGAGAGGCTGTAATAAATAAGTTATAAAATGCTTCAATCAAAGTACTTTTCTAGAAGACTCATTGTTTTCTGAGGTCATTGAACACCTTTTTTTCCATTGTTGCTGCTGAAGCTTGACAGTATTTTCTGGGCCTTGCACAGACTGTGAATCTGCAGAGAGACAGAGGGTGAAATAATTTTCCAGTAGGTTGCTGTGGTCCCACAGGATTCTAGGATCCACTCCTCTGGAAAAGTTTTATTCTTCATTTCTACCAAAAAACCCCCAAACCCAAACCCCCAAACAAAACAAACTATTTTCAGAAGCAGTAAGAGGCAAAACCTTCCTGTTACAGACTTAGAGTTGAAAGAAGATTTTTTAACTTGAGACACTTTTTGATAGTTAATTATTTTAACTCTCCTCTTCCCTTGCTGTTCTTTTATGCCCAGCTTGCAGGACTCTCTTCTTGCTTTTTTTGCCCTGTTCCTCTTTCCACCTTCATTTCCTTCAATTTTCTTGTTTCAGGACCTTATCTCCTAAACTAAACATGTTTTCTGAAAGTTTTGGAACAAGTTTGGTGTTCCCAGACAGCACATTGTTCTCACTACTTGCATGCTCTGCCCTCCCCACGATGCTGCAATAAGCGGGTGATGAAAGGAGGCTCTAAAATTTAATTTAAAAAGCTTTTACACTCTCAAATGACAGATGGGAAAAAACCTGTTACTGTTGCATAGTGGTCTCTGTAAAATAATGCTGGATTATTTGAAGAATGTGAACCTGTAATTTTGCTGTTGTAGTGATCTAAAAGAAAACTTCAACCTAAAAGTCTTGATTCCACGGAGCTGGGGTATTAGTACCATGGAGGGTCATGGGGCCTGCCAGATTCTCTTTTTATAGCTCTTGCCTCAGCAAAATAGAGAGGCATTGGGGATCAGAGGTGGCCCTGAGAACTGCATCTCTGGGTGCAGTCCAGCTGTGTGGAACCTGACAGTTCTTTGTTCCAGGAGCCCCAAGGATCAATAGCACTGCAGCAGTTGAAACGTTTTAGGATGAGGGAGACTTCCCTGGAGTTGCCTCTCCGCAGCATTACGTAGCCATTGGGTACCTTCCAGCACTTGAATCAGCTTCTGGTGGAATTAACTAAAGATGGGGAAGGGTTGATGTGCAAAGTGCCCACTTTTACCTCTCTAGCTAGAACTTTCCTTCAGTTTGTTCTTTGAACTGCTGCTCGGGCTTGTCCTGTCACAGCTGGACTTGGGCAGGACCTTGGAACAGCTTGGGTGTTTTGGGGGTTGCTTTCTCTCCATACAGAATTTCTGTGGTAGTATGGGGCTTAGAAAAGTTTCAGAGTGGTGAAGTGCAAAATTCAACTCCTCTTCAGCTGAAGCAATCATGAGAGGTGAGGGTGCAGTAAATGTAGAGCGGATCACTCGTTCCCATCCCTCGGGATGCACTCTGCTCTCTCTTTAGCCTGGGATAAACCCATCATTTTTACCCCAAAATAGCAAATGTCATTAGTTCATCCTCTTCTGGCAGAAGAATGTTCAAAGCAGGGTTGAAACTCATCTGTAATCATGAGCGTAAGGCAAAGGGAGGACAAAGCTGGGGAGAAGTTTGGAGAGGTTGAGCCAGGCTCCTTGGATCTGCTCAGGACCTTCCCAGAGGAGTGAGTCTGGAGAGCTCAGGTGTGTGTTGGTACTGATGAAGGCTGGGAGGCTGTGTGATGCCAAGCTGGCAGGGTTTGCTTTACTACAGCTCAGGGCACTCTGATGTAGGTTTCTCTAATGCTTCCAAGGAGTTGATGCCAGGAGAATCAGGTCATTAGATGTTAATAACCCTTATTCCTTTCAGAGCTGAAACTGAAACTGAATTTAGGAGATGAAGCCTTTTAGCTAATCCAGGATAATTTGCTTATATACATGCCTTTTAATCTAAAGAAAAATTTTTGTTTTTAAAATTAAAGTATTAACTCATCTATAAATTACTTGACAATGAACTGGTAATGTAGAAAATGCAATGGCATTAGGAAACTCAATAAGCTGAACTAGAGCACAGTGCTAATAGAGAGAAAGTGACTACTCTGAAAGAATAAACACATCCTCTTCTTTTTTTTTGTTTATTTTTATTTGGTAGCAGATTAGATGCTTGGTGTTGTTCACAAGCAGTATCAGGAATGATCCCAGGGCTCTGTGCAGATGTACAGAAGGATTATCCATCAGCAGCTCCTGATATTTGAACTGTTTTCTGGGTCGTTTTCTGCAGTTCTCCTGTACTGCTCCTTCCAGGAGTTTCAGGAATAACTTGGATGGGCATACAAGTTGGAAGAATGTTATGATTTGGGTTTCTGTTCCCCAGGTGGGCATATTTACATCTCTCTTGCACATCTTCAAAAACCACTCTGCAGGCTGGCAGACTTGACAGCTTCTAATAAAACCTTTTCCTTAATCTTAGTATTATCCCTGTCCTGTGTATCTATTCTAAATACGTATTTCCTTCTGCATGCTTTTTAATTCACACCAAGCTGTAGTGCTAGGTCACCCGGGTATTTCTCTTTTGTCCTCAAAGGGAAGAAAGTGGAACGTGTCCTGTCTTAGCTGATGAAGCAGCATTGTTGGAGCTCAGCAGGTCTTTAGGTTTCATTGTCTCTTCCATCCTATGGCTCTTTCAGTGTAAAAAGCTGCCTCTCCAGGTTTATAATCAACAGGATAACTCAAAGTCTTTGAGAAGAGCAGTTTCTCTCAAACATACACTTTTCCAAAAAACACATTCTGTACAGTTCTTAAACTATTTCATCTTCCTGTCTGCTTTGAAGATTTTAGTCCTTGGTGACAGGATGCTTCTTACAATGTCATTGTGGATATTAAGAAGAATTAGCATGAAAACCAAGAGAGAATTTGTATCTCTGTCCCCTTTGGAAGATAGACCACCTGTTGCACAAAGTGTCAGAAATGAGCCCTCTAATTAAACTTATTGAATGCTTGCCCTGGTAATTGTTTTGCCTCATGTGGTTAGTTCCTGCCCTAGAATTAGCATTGCTTTCCTTTGCACAGGAAAAGTTGCTGTCAAAGTCGTATGAGAATTTTATTTGCACTGGAAAAAGGACTTTCAGTTTTGCCTCTGCTGGCTTGGAGACTGACCTGCAGAAACTAGTTCCCAAAATGGGCACTCTTGTTTTACACAACTTCTCTACCTATTGAAATGTCAGTCCCTGTATGATGTTGATGTTCTGTATGTCATGGAGCTGGTGGGAATAGGAGTGGCCATCTGGGAATGTCCATCCAGCCCAGGCTGCTGCCAGCACCTCCTGAACCACTGGCAACCAAGGGGTGGTAGGACCAAGTGACAGGCTTGTGACTTCAGGCTGCTTGTAATCTGTACATTTTTCTGCAATAAATGTGCATTTTGCAGTTCTAGAAAGACAGCATTACCAACTACTGACCTCTTCACATAATTCAGTATATTTTTATAGCCAATATATTTTTATACACACACACCCCCACCCCACCCCCCCAACGTTTTTGTAAGAAATACTGTTCTCTGGTCAAAAAAATTGACCTGTGTAACAGGAAAGGTGATTTAGATGCTTTTTAATGTCTGGGATTTGTCTGTTCTGTATGGAAAATCTTACTTAAACAAGAGCACTAACTGACCAAGGCAGGTATAGAGTACTTCAAAAAATATTTTCATGCTTTTGTTGGTTTTATAGTATGTACCAAATGCTCATCCCTTGCCTTTGATCAAAGATTTGGCTGTGCTCATGGGAGGATGTTCAGGAGCAAGGCAAACTGTTGTGCATGTAAAGTCACTTTTATAAAAAGATCAATGTTATCCTTTAACACTTGGCTAAAAAAACCCAAAAAACCCAACATGGCCAAACCAGATTTCTGATTGATGACATTGCCATTTGTTATTTATTCCAGTAGAAAACTAATGCCCAAATATGGATCTGTCAGGATAATCTTCATTTGGACAGGAGTCAGGAGTGCTTAATTCTGTTACATGAAAATCCTCCTTTCATGTAATCGGGTTAGGTATGAGTTAGGCAGGCTTTTTGTCTTTTTCAGGTTCAGAATATCTGAAATAAAAGAATTTATTGGTTTTTTCCTGGTCTGCAGTTACACTGAGAAGATTGTATTGACTGAAGCCTTTTGAAATGAACAGTTGTCTTGAAGTCATGTTGACACAGCATATCTTGGCTGGTGGCACCACGGGTTTGAGACTGAAATCCTACTTTTTAGGTACCAAACCCACAAACACTGTAAAATGATGTGTATGATTAAACTTGCAGTCCACTGAGATTTCACCACATTATTAATATGAAGTTCTTTGTTGCCCTCAAAAGTAAAAAGGATGTATTGGCTCAGTGAATCCATGAGCTGAGCCCTTCTGCTGCCAGTGGTCAGCTTGGAGAAGGCAGGAATTAATCAGGCAAACCTGGGCAGATGGGTTCAGCTCCTCAGGGAGGAATAAAGAAGATGCAGAAATAAAACCCTAAAAATGGGAGAATGTTTATTGGTGCCCTAGGGATGGGAGTGACCTTCTAGGTGCTGATCTAGGGGAATGTTCAGGTTCTGCAGCTTCTGTAGAATTGAGTCCTTCCAAAAAGTGATGTAGTTGGGATTGTCAGCCCTGTCTGTACTTCCAGGGATGGGGCATCCACAACTCCCCTGGGCAACCTGTTCCTTTCTGTGTTAAATTTCATCTTTCTCATTGAATTAGTAACTCAATCTTTAGGGCAAAACCTTCTGGAGCAACCCCGTTGCATTCATCACCATCACTTGAGCTATGAAAACCATGTTTGCTCTGGATTTCAGAACAAAATGAGTGTGGCCAAGTGTCACGTTGGATGATTTGTGCTTCTAAGGTTAGCCAGAAATGATACAGACAGACAAAATGAGCTATTTCTATATACTGGTATATATAATACTATATACTGGTAAATATAACATACTTATATTGTACAAATTTCTGTTCCCGGGGCTGTGCTAAAACATATAAAAAAATAAACATATTTATTAGAACTGCAATGACAAATGAAATATTAGTAGATTGGCCTGTGCAGAATTAGGATTCTACATAATCTTCATGCCATAGTAACAATAATCTCAATATTTACATGTTTTCTTTACATCAGTACCTGGCACAAGATCATTACTGTGAAGAATTTTTTTTCTCTGCTTTTGGCCAGTGTGTGCATGGGGGTTGTGGTTGTTTTGTTGTTTGTTTTTTTTTTAATACCACTGACTACAGGCTTGTGGGATTTAGCATCAGGTTGTCTGTCTGAGCTGGACTGCACATCCGTGGGCTCCATGTGCTGGTGGGACAGGGGCTGATCCCAGGGGGGGGAAAGGGCTTGGAGCTGGGGCTGCCCTTATCTCCCGGCAGTCTCTCCCACATTCCTCTTGCCTGCCATGGCTCATGTTACACGGAGGGGAATGTGCTGGAAATAGAGCTAATATTCACCTAGGATTTTCTTGTGCAGAAGAAAAGCCTTGATGCCTTCTGTTCCCTCCCCATGAGGTCTCCTGGGATGGATCATTCAGGGAAAGAGAGTCAGGAGGGTGATCAGCACCTATTTTGGTACAGAGCTGGGGGGGTGTCTGATTCCTCGCTCAACCTCACGAGGACTTTCTATTAAAAAAAAACCCATACCCAACCCTGCACCTCTTGTTTTCCCCATCCCCCTTTTGAAAATTCTGGTGGCCATTTCTGGCTAGCAAGAACCAGCAAGTGGTGTGTGGCCTTTCTGGTTCCTCCTCCTTGGAACTGCGAATCCCTTCCCAACGGCGGCTCCTGAGGAGCAGGAGATTTATTGCTGCCTCCGAGGTTGTCACTTTGACCCCTGGAGTTTTTATTACAGGAGATGCACGAGAACAAGCGTCCCCCCAGATCTCCACCCTTAGATCCCAAATTTAATTTGCGGGACTGAGAGCTATAAATATAAATTTTGTAAATGGAGGCTCTTTTGCTGGGGAATCCCAGAGGCAGGGAGCATGCTGACCACCGCACCGGTGGTGGAGGGGCTGTTCAAATGAGCCTTTCCCTTGGATGGGCAGGAGATTTTTCACTTTGAAATGTAATGCAATAATCTGCAAATAACTTATTCTCTAGCTCTATTTCTCTGGGTTGGCAGGAATATCTGGTTAAAAACTTCTTAATCAAAGTGTTGTAGTAGTTATTTTATTAGAAACAAATGTTGCACAGACTGTGGTTCCTTTTTAGAATTCAGACTGTAAAACATGTGGAAACATCCCATTTCTTGAGCACTAGTGGTCTATGCTGCTTTGTTACAGCCAGTTTTACCTTTTCCCTGTTCCCTGTAATTTAAATCTTTTGAATCTTTTCTGGATTTGCAAGGATAAAAGTGGAGAGCTCAATTTTTAGTCTTGGACAGCATTAGCTTTCCTCTGATCTTCTGTGTTGAACACCAGACCTGTTTGGGCAGATATGCAAAATGTTTTGAAATTGAAATTTCATGTTTGAAGGAAACAATTACTGAACACAGAATTTGTGTATTCGATTCAGATATTTTTTGTTAAATACCTTAAACCCTGATGGGCTCAGTGTAGCTCTCTTATGTCTCAGCTTTTCTACAGCTGCTGCATCCAGGTCTGTTTGCTTCCTATAACAAAAAATTAATAAAGTAGGAAAAAAGGAGGTGTTAAAGAGTACCAAGGATGTGCCTCAGTAATCTCACACTTTAAAGTAAGACTGTACAGTTTGAAAGTTTTAACAAGAGCCATCTCCTCTGCAAAGAATGCAGATAACTTTTTTCTGGCCAAAGGAAAAAAAAAAAGGGTAACCTGATATGAGTCTGACAGTGTCGTTTAGTTAAGTGCTTCCATCTGTTGCTTGCTATTTCCCTTACTCATGACCTCTCTTTCTCTCTCCCCCTCCTTCTCCTTAGCCCCTTTGAGGAAAGCAAAGTTTGTTGAGAGCCCTCGAATCCCAGAATCTGAGCTTGGCTCACCAACACTTTCTTCAGCACAGAAACTGGACGTTGATGCATACTGCCCTGGTAAGCTGCATGCAAAGGCTCAGCCTTAAAAGAGGGAGAACAGGCAATTCCAACCCAGAAGTATTTCTAAATGTAGTAGATGATTGATTGGACCATCCCCAGCTAGGTTTTATTGACATGGAGACTTGAGGTAGTATTAGTTTCTAACTGGTACCCATTTTTACGTTTGCTTGCAAATTTGTGTGGCTGCTCTCCTCTCTGAGGAATTCAGAAGATCTAGAGACTTGCTTTAGAGAAGATAAAAATAATCCAGTGGGCATACTACTTTAAATTTAAATTTTAATACTGCTCTTCACAAAGGCTGGAATAAAACTGCATTTCAGAAAAGCCATTAAATCAACTAATGCAAAACGATGGGATCTTGGTTACCTTCATCTGAGAATATTGCTTTTTTGATTTATTTATATTTTTAAGAAATAATCTTGTAATTTATGTATCCTGTAGTAGCTGCTCTTAAAAGTGAGTACCTTGCTTGGAGGCCTCTGGTTGAAACATGAATAGAAGTGAGTTGTGTCCCTGGCTTAACCCTCTCTGGTCTGGTGCTTCAGGCAGTCAGTCACAGAAATCTCTTCAAGCCCTGGCAGTCCTGGTGCAGGTGTGGGAGCGCTGTAAAACCTTGATAGAGCTGCATCTCACTTCCAGCCTGGTACCCAGGTTCTTCCCAACTTGAAAATGGCAGCCTGGGAAGGGCTGGAGGCTGTGGAGATGCTGCCCTCAGAGGAGTTGCTGGGACTGGAGCTGTCTTAAAGCAGCAGCAAGTGTTTGGGTGGATTTTTTGCTAAATTCTGCAGTTTCCTCCCTTGGCTTTGATGAACCAAAGGGACCTGTATTCAGCACAGGCCTTGAAAGAAAGGATGTCAAGGGTTTTGAAATGGCATTTAAATATGTGACATTTCCCTCCTGAATCTGTAGCTGCAGTAGAAAAGGTCAGATTCATAAATGATTCTCTGAAATCAGGAAATTGTTTCTTTCAGTGGCTGGTGAGCTTACAGAGTATTCACAATTGGAGGAATTAATTGAATGTTGTCCAAATTTTGAATGTGGGCTTTCTTTAATGTTTTCTATTTGAAAGAGTTGTCTTAGAGAAAGAAAAAAAGTCCCTCTGCTTGGAAGTGTCTCCTTTGAGACAGCAGTTGCTGTGAAAAGTGCTCCTTCTTTTCCAGTCATCATGAATTACAATTAAAATTTTGCTGTTGCAGCTCTTTCTTCTCCTAACTAAATAGCTTCTACTGTTGTGTTTATAATTGTTAATAATGATAAATTTGTATTATGATTACATCCTCTGAGAATTATAATTGAATTGTAAATTTGGTTTAAAAAGCCTGAATTCCACATCTCTGCCTTGCAGTAGCAACCTGTGCCTCTTCCCTCTGCCCCAGCTTCACTTGCCAGGGTGTTATGAAGGGCAAAATCCTGCCAGGCCCAGGAACAGACTCTAAAAATGGGAGCTGATTTTTTTTTAAATTTCTTTTTTTGTCTTTTAATCTCTTCCTCTTGCTGCTAGTATAGCAATCTGAATGGAAGAGTGGATTTTCCTACTGCCTTGAAGTATTACTAGAGAAACATGAAGCATCAGTAAGGAAGGAAAAGAAGCAAAAGCAAGAAACAACTGTCAGAGAATGTGCTAGTGAACAGCACTGACTTGGAGTAAGGGGAGAAATTTTGGATTAGGGATTTCAGATGGCTAAAACCTACCTGCCAAGGGAGCTACTGGAGCCCCTCTCTCCGTTGTGTCCATGCATGTATGTCCCAAGGTGCTGTATCCATTCATATCCCAGAGAAGCTGCTGAATCCATCTCTCCGTTGTGTCTGTGCACACTTGGCCCCCAGGACCTCACCAAGCTGGGAAGTCTGTGTGTGCCCAGCTCCAGGTTCTGCACTATCTGAAGAACCCAGCCAGGCTTCTGTTTACTCCAGCAGTGGTGACACAAGGGCTGGAGGGGCTGGTGGGGTGGAAGACTGGACTGAGGAAGGGAGAAAGACTGAGATGAGAAAGGGAGGTGGCTTGGGACAGATCCTTGTGTAAAGTAGAAAAGAAAGAACAAAGATCTGGGCTACTCATAAGGACCAAAGGACTTTGAGCATAGCATCCAGTTCCAGATGGGAAGGTAAAGAGGGGCTGAGTCCCCCCTGTAATCAATTTTCCAAGGAAATACAGCTTCTTCCTTCAGCATTAGGCTTACTTTAACCCTCCTGTAAAATATGAAGGATGTTAGCATCCAGTGTTAAATCCTGAGTGTCTCCAGGAAGGATGATGTGAGTTGAAAGAACAAAAAAACTGAAGATATGCTGCAGCCTGGCAATTGTGTGGAGGTGGAGTGGCTTGTAAAATGATCCCTGACAAGTAATGTAATAAATTATACACTTAAAGGCAGTTTAAAACACTAAATAGCAACGAGGAGAGAACATTATCTAGTCTGCATATAGATACGAAGATTTCAGTTGGAGATGCCTAGAGATGAAATTGTGCTCAGTGCTAAAATGTTTATTTTAAGGCTTCAGGCCCATTTCAGCACATTCCAGGGAAGAGGTTTCCTCAGTAACCATTGTGCCACCACTTGGCCTCTCGTGCAGTGGCTGGGCCTTACTGCTTAAACACCTTAAACGTGATATAATTTACAAAAAAAAAAAAAAAAAAAAAAATATCTTTTTGCCAATTTAGCCATTAAGTTCTATTAAAGTGAAAGCAGAAATTGACCCACTTCTTGTAGTAGTTGCATTTAAAATGATGACCAAAACTAGCTTTGATAAACCCATTTCTATCAGAATTGTGGTTTTTGCTCAAATTTTTGTGATTGCAGTGGCGATTTAGAGTTCAGTCAAGGCCTTGCTGATTGGGGAGTGTTTGTGGCGGAGAAGTTGCTGATCTTTGTTTTTTGACTTTGTGGTGATGTTACCAGGAAGGTCTGGAAGGGGTTGGATCCATCCCTGTCTCTGCTCTGGTCCTTCAGATGCTCTTTGGCAGCAGCATTCCCATCTCCCAGCTTTTCAGGCATCTGAGCAGTGGGGACAGCGTGGAGATGACACCCTCAGAGCCACCATAGCTCTTGAAGAAGGATCACATGGAAGAGCATGAGCTGACCTTCCAAACTCTGTTGTTCAGCTCTTAAATCTTTTCTGTAAGAGTCTGGTGATTCACAATTTAATGTGCAGTATTTTTTTCCCCTTGCATTTATTGTGTCTGCCTCCTCCTGCCTAGGGGCAGTGCCTGGCTTCTTGGTTCTGCTTAGATGTCTGTCATGGGGGGCATCTTTCTTGGAGCTGCTTTTTGGCTTTTAACACGGGAGCTAAAAACCTGTTTTGACTTCTAAGTGCTCAGAAAACCTATTGGAAGCAGCCTGAGATGGATGGGGCTTTCAGGTAATTGCCTTTTGGCTGAGCTCAACGTTTGCAGTTGCGTTTGGCGAGATTTATTACCCCCCAGTGTTCTTTCAAAGGCTAAATGTGTTATGGCATTATCTTTTCATTTGATTGAAGTCTTCTTCAGAAATTTCGGTTCACAAATCTTCAATGTCTGCTCAGGGGAGGTTTGCTTGAGCCACAGGAGGCTGGCAGGCATCTATTTCCATCTCTAATTGCATTAGGTGCCATGGCGGTGCTGCGGCCACGGACAGCACGGGGGGCTGTGTGTGTGTATGTGTGTGTCTACCATCACAGCATCATTTATGTTCATCTCATCACTCCTTTTTCTCTTTCTTTGGTTAAAGAGTCATTAAGGTTGACATCTGCTTGCTGCTGCTACTGCTTTCTTTTCAGCGTGTAAAATGTGTATTTTTCATTTCACGGAAACCACACGCTTCTCTTTAAAGGAAAACATTTTTCAGGTGGTAGGAAAAGCCCTTTAACAGGGAGTGCATGGAACGGTGTTGTACTCTGATTTTTCATGGTGAAAATACAGGCAGGGAGCCAAGAAAACCCACAAAACCCCAAACAAAATCCACCAGCAGGATCCTTGTCCAACCTCCGTTGTGTTGGACAGTGATGAATTGGGAGGAAGGCAAGGGAATAATCAAACCATCCAAGGCCTGACAGATGATTTTACTGTTGAGTCTTGTGGTTGTCCCATCATTATTAAGCCCACTGACCTGAAGGGAATGGGAAATTGTTGTGATCAGTCCTAATTGCAGAAGAGAGTTGTGGTAATTCGGGGCGTTGGTTGCTATGGAACCCATTGACTTTTCTTCTGCTTCGCTTGGGAGGTCAGTGCTGGTTCCTTCTGCCCTGTTGAGGGATGGGAACAGTTTCAGAGTAAGTTCCTAGATTAGCCATCCAAAACTTAACCCTCCCCAAATAAAGCAAGACAAAACCACCTCTACCCTGGGCTGAAATTCTCCTTCTGAGAAATACTGAAGGTGGGGTAAGACCTGCAGATGTGTCTGTCTGTTTGGGATTAGACCTCTTGCTGTCAGATATAGTTGGGTTTGCAGTGGCTGGGTTTACAATTCAGGGTTTGACCTTCTTGTCATAGAGGAGATGCTCAAGAGAAGAACCGAAAATAGTATGAATTCCATTTACTGTTGCTTTGCATGTTTTACCTGGTGAATCATTTCCATACTGTGTTCTTGAGGCTTCCTGAAGTGCTCTACTAACAACCAACTTCCCCTTTACTACCTTCATTTTGCTTTCCTCTATCTGGAGGAAAAGGCTTGAAGTAATCCAGACACTCTCTATGTGCAGAACTGTTCAAAGTGTTGTGGCTCTTGCCCAGACACATAACCTGGGTGGCCCCTGAAGTTGTTTTACCTCAGATGCTTTAGCAGCAGAATTTCCTGCAGCTTGGCACCTTTGGCTGCCTATCAGGATGGATCCAGGGGAGTCTAGGGTGATGTTTTGCCTTCTCAAACAGGAGTGCTTGCTTTCAGTTGGCCTTTTGGGGAACAGTAACTTTCTTGTGCTAATACTTTGGCTTATTGAATATTTAAAGCTTTCTGTCTTGCCAGTGAGTAAATAAGTGCACAGCAAACCAACCCTGTTGAGGCTGAAACCTCAACCTGTTGCTGGGGCTTAAAGGATCAGTGTAAAGCTTCCCTTGCTTCCACATCTGGGCAGATGTGTGACATGGGGCTTGATATGAGACTTTCTGGTATGGTTGGAACATTGGAGACCTTCCCTGGATAGTGTATGTACCCTCTCCATGGCTGATGGAAAACATTAGACTTCCTCTTGAGCAGGTGACTCTCAGCTGAGGAATTCCCTCTTCTGATACATCATTTTTGAGAACAAGGGCAGCCTCTTCCTGGGCAGTATGGTTGCAAAAGCAGGATGGTCCCTGGAGCAAGGTGCTCAGAGTTCTGGGGATGGGTCGGGAATCAGTTGTGTTGGGAATGATGTGTAGGGTTGAGCCTTCAGTACCAGCCTGGGTCACTCTTTTGCTCCAGGATTGTATTCAAGTGATGACCATCCAAGCTGCTCAGTTGTAGAATATTGTACTTTGCAGAGAAAGCTCAGGATTAGGTAAATTCAGAGACTGTTATAGTAGGTGATGAATGTGGAATGATTGAAGGTCTTGGATCCTCAACCCAACACAGAGTTCCAGCACTGTCCTGATGGTCCTTGCATGCCCTGGTAGCACCTCATTTGCAGATGGCTTCATCTTCAGCTCCTAAAATTTCCATCTGTAAAGCTTAGTGATGGGACAGAGCTGGCTTATAATGAAACCTAAGTCTCCATATCTTTCACCAAGGTCGATGGACCCTCTAGGGACAGGTGTAACTTACCCAGAATTTCAGTCTGAAGCAACTTCAGCTCAGGTTGGTAACAGGACATCAATTTAACATATTTTGCAAAGGTACAGAACACTCTCTTACAGACCAAGAAATCATTCATATTGAAAAGTTGGAATGGATTTTTTTTGCCCTGTAGGTAGCAGGGGAGAAATCTGTCTGCTTGCCTTGTGCTTAATGGCTTTTACAGAATAAATGTATTTATTCTGCTTTGTCATTCAAGGTATCTCCTACTGAAATCTTCAGCTCTTTCTCCACCTTCAGGATCTCAATTTATTGCTGACAGCATTTGTAAAATCTGCATTTTGAACTCTCAACAGTGTTCTTTGCTTGTTCCTAAAGACTCTTTCTCAACATCTTCATGAAATGTCCCAGGAGCACTGCTCTGCACTTGCATTTTACAGTTACAAATTCTACACAAAACAAAGTCATTGTCCCCAGATTTGCCTTTCTTTGGGAGAGAAGACTCTTCAGTACTTCCAATTTGGGCAAGGTGCTACCTCAGAAGTTAGATTTGGGAAATCATTTCAACTTTGCTGAAATGTCAGGCTTGGTCAGCACCTCTTTGGTGTTAGCTTCAAGGGCAGCCCTGACAGTCCCATCCTCCTTGACTTGGGAGATTCCAATACTGTTGGCATCTTTACTCAGACCCAGTCTTCCATCAAGCTATTGATTTCTTTTAGAGATCTTGAGGCTCTGTTTAATTTGAATTTAGCCTTTTCCTTCCATTTATGTCTGTCATAAGGGGAGATACTGGGATAAGTGGGGGAGAAGAAGGGAAATGATGCTTGCTGGGGTTCTTCATTGTGGCTGCCCTGATCAGTGTTCCCCTCCTCTACTAGATATTTATTTTACAGTCTAGAGGAAGTGGTCAGTAATTCAACTTGGTTTTCCTTTTTTTTTTTTTTTTTTCCCCACAGTGTTTTGAGACGCTGTTATTCTGTTTCAGCTCTTTATGTAGGCAAAACCTTTTACTACTCATTTTACCAGCTTTAACAAAAGGAGGTGGGGTGGATGGGTAGATGAGTTTGTAGAAAACTCTTCAGCTGTTTTACAAGCTTGATTCCCATGTCTTAATGCCTACATGAGGCCAATAGATCCTTTAAAGTACTTGAACTTCAGGGATGCTATGGAGAGCTTCTCATGAGTGAAAATATGCAGGGCTCTGAAAGCCACACCACTGCTTCTGCTCTCTTACCAGTTGCCTTGACTTCCTAACCCTCCTCAGGACTGCAGAACAAGGATTGCTTTATCCTTATCCAGCATGAATATTGTTCCCTCCACTGTAATTCGTGGTGATCCTTGTATTCCCCCCCATCCTCTTTGCTTCTTTTTCTGGGACTTGGACACCAGAGATCAGTTTCCTCATAACCTCCTGCACCACAGAGCAGAATTTTTTGACATCTGACTGCCACCTACTTAAAAAAACAAAAACAAAACCAAATCACTTGGAAGCCCAACACAATTTTGGCTGGGGGCCAGGTGGGGCCTTGCTGGGAAGTGTTGATCCCACCAGCACATCTCCACATTATTCCAGTGGTCTTTAAGTCACTGCAGGGTCCAGAGCTGGTTTTGGTCTGCATTGGAGCACCCTCCTCTGCCTTCTCCACTTGTTGCTTCTTGTTTCTCTTGAGTCACAGAGAGCACAGATTTTAGTAAATGAATAATATGTGAAGGGAATATTTGTTCTTTATTTGATTGTGAATCATAGTAAAAACCCCTATGCCCCAACAAGAGTATCAGGTACCATCTTCAAACCTGTCTGGAACAAAAGTCAGTTCAGAAAGCTAAATAAAAAACCCTGTAACCCAAACCACCAAAGAGCTTTATGTAGGAGTCAAGGACCTTTCATCAATCAATGGTTGATGAGAGGTTGCACCTTTAGAGCCAGGAGCATAGACCCATGTTCATGATCAGCTGAAATTTTAGAGATGAAATGCCAAAGCTGTAAAGGAAGAAATAATTGTACCTCTGCTTTCCATCAGTTGGGAACTCACTTGCCTTGGTCATGTTGTTTGAAGTGTTAAAGAACTGAGGAACCTTTTCAGGGATCTAAGGGTAATTGTGTTTTTAGGGAGTGTTCTGCTTGCCTAGGCTCCTCTTTATGATAGTTGTGGCCTTTTTATTTTTTTTAAAATATAAATATATTTGTACACTCGCTGTCCTTCCCTTATCTCCTTTTGTTTGGTTCTTAAATGGCAGCTGAAATCCAGGAGAAGTCATCTCCAAATGTGCACACAGAACAGTTGTTGGTTTATTTTTATTATTAATCTAAATTTGAATCACATTTTATGATGGTATTGAAATCACATTTACTGCCTATCTCTGGCCCAGTATGGTTTGTGATTAAAAATCACTGTGGTTTTGACAGTCTACTTGAAGGAATATTGCAGGTCATAAAGGAGGTGCTTGAATCACCATCCTTGGAACTGTTTAAAGGATGTGGTGCTTAGGAACCTAGTTTGAGCACTGGGCTTGGTAGAGTTGGGTTAATGTTTGGTAGAGTTGAGTTCATGGTTGGACTCAATGATTTAAAAGGTTTTTCCAACCAGAAATTCTGATTTTTATGGCTGGTTAGGGAGCTGCATGATGAACAGTGCAGAGGAGAATTTCTTTCGTTAGGATTTCGTTTTAGAGGAGATGTCTGTGGAACTCCTGCAAGAGACAAAGTGGAATTGATGATGATAATTTTTGCAGTTTCTTACAGAAATGATTGGCTCAAGCAGCAGCAGCCACCACAGCAAACAGGGCTGGAGCAGCAAGAGGGGACCAGGGAAAGTCAGAGCCATGGTTTGAACACCCCCATCCTTCAGTGTTAGTTTTATGACTAGCCAGAGGCCTTTCATATCAGCAAACAAGGGAATATATTTATTTTGCCACTTGTCCCTGGTGTGACTGAAGTCAGAGGGCCCATTTTCCATTGCTCTTACAGAACTACAAAGTATCTGAAGAGAGAGAGAGATTGAAAGCCTCCGGGGTGTCTGGGGTGGCCTTTGTCCCTCCTTGGTTAAATTTTTAAAAATCTCTTCTTGATGTAAACAAGACTAATGAAAAAAACCCTTCCATTAATTCTGAGATTAGAGGGAGAGGCTGAAATGGTCAAGGGCATTTTCCAAATATAGCTCAAGTGTATCCAGAATAATTTAAAGCAGATGTATGGAATGATGGGAGGGATTCAGGTCACATGGAGGGAGGGAAGCTGTTAGATTAGACTCCACAGTTATGCAATTGCAGATCAAAACCAGCAATGATATCACTTCTTTCTGATATTCCATAGGTGCTCACTCTTACAATTGTTTTTTTTTTATTTGTTAATTGAAGAAATTTTTTTTTAAGCTAAATGACTTTTGTATTCAGCCAAATTCTGTGATGGGTGCTGCTAAGTGAATTGTGACCCATCTGCTTTTGTTTTAGACACTTGCTGAAATAGATGTCAGATGGGATGTAAATTGTATTTGGACCCCGCTTTTTTGGAAGTAAAAGAACAACCATTCTCTGGAGTAAAGACTTGTTAGTATCTCCTGGGGCACTACCCTGTATCATTTATATGAGAGATTAGATGATGGTAACTAGCAAACAAGTCACAGAATTACAGAATAAATCATACAGAATTTTCATTTGCTTGTAAGCAATTGCAGCTGAAATAGATGGCAGGTTTCATTACAGGAATTGAAGAGGCAGAACAGAAGCAGTGTTTTAAAGTCATGATGTTCAGAAACATTGTATGTTTTGAATGCTTTCTTGAAAAGATCAAACCTAACAACTGTGCTAACAAAATGCTAGACTTGATTCTAAAGGAAATGCTGTGAACATTTATGAACTCTATCCATGCACCTGATGTTAACAGAGGTGCTCAAGAGTTGACCCCTTCAAAAATAGAAAGTATATGTAGGTAAGACATATGAGAGGGCTGCTAGGAGCCAGAAAAGTGCTCCTAAATGTCCTAAATCAGGTGAATTCCAGGGTGAATTGCAGAGATCTTCTGACGTATTTAAAGTGGGTTGAAGTATTTGAAGGGAAGGAGGCTGAGAGGGATGAGATTGCTTGGCAGTTCAGGTTATTATGTTCTTAATTTGCATTTTTGCAGTGCAGTAAAATAAAAAAAGATTGTCATTAACTTCAGAGGATGGCAGAAGTCACTGGAAAGTGTGGAGTTGTGCATGGCAGTGTTGAGAGCTGGTGTGGTTCCAGAAGCTCAATTCTTTTAAGGAGAAAAACAAAAAAATAAAAAAAAGCTGTAGTTTTGAACCTCAGGTATCTACATTCCATTTGAAGCTTCTAAATAACTTGAGTGTTGGGTTTAGTTATTTATTATGACTAATTACTTAGGTGGAATATTTGAAAATTGTTCTGCTGCTGTCACGTGGGTGAGGAGTTCTTGGGCAGGTCCATGGATGTTTTGTCTTTTCCTGCCCCCTCCACTCCTCTTCCCTTCACCCCTCCTGGTGCCCTTATTGCTCTGCTGTGGATCCATCCCATCCCACCTCTTGCTCCATTAATCTATCTCCTAGCCCAGCATTTCAGCCTCTGCCTCAAAAGGCTGCTCTGGCCCCCAGGCCTTGGGCAACACAAGCTGTCCCTAGCAAAATGACCTCCTGGCTTGCCAGACCCCTGATCCCATGAACCTTCTGCATGTGTCCATGTCCATCGATCCTCTGGGGGCAGCTATTCCACTAGGATTCAAACCAGAAGCAAAATAAATAAGGAAAAAAAACAAACCCTGAGTGTGCTCCTGAAGGGCTAGCAATGGAGAAATCAAATACTCTTCTGGTTTTGGAAGAATTAAGTCACACTTAGGTGGGATTTTTTAGGTTGTTTTTTTGTTTTTTTTTTCCCATTACCCTAAAGATTGGACTTCTCCTAAGGGAGCACTGGGAATCTGATAGTTTGGGACTGCCTTCCTTCCCTGTGGCTCCGTGCTGGGGAATGGAAAGCTCTTGCCCTGCTGATTTTTGCTTCTGTTTGTTCCACTTAGGACCATAGGCTCTGATTTACTGTTCCCAGCATTCTTCTGCTCTGACAGATCAGAATGCCACATAGCCTAAACACATGGAGGGCTTTAATCTAAAAGGACAACCTGTTTCACATCTCTGTAGGAGCTTCTATTTATTTCTGTCATTCAGTGCTGCAGTCCCCTCTCTCTCCTGAAGATTAAGTATAACAAGAAAGAAGTATCCCTTAGTACAGCTTTTTGCTGACTCTGCCTAAAATTTGTTTATTTGTTTGACTATTTCATCCAGGCTTTTGTATATTATTCTTTTTCTTTCCCTTTCTAGAAGACACCTTTAATTCATGTAGAGCTCACTACAAAAGAATCTGAATGTCTTAATTTTGAATTCATTTGTTTTTGCAGTGCACAAGACTGGTTGCTTACATTTTCCTTAGCAAAAAAAAAAATCCCTCTCCTGCTTGGACAAATTACCTCTGCTTCCAAACAGGCTGCAACTTTTGAGACTAATCTGTCTTGGAGCTGCTCATGGAGTTTTATTTATGTTATTAGAAATCAGCAATTCACCACAATATGTTTGTACTCTGGAGGCAATATCTGTGATGGAAGTCCTTGGATTGGTGGCAAACATGTCATAAATCTCTTTTGGTTCTGACTCGACTGCAGCACCTGAAATGCTGACTCTGGGGTTGGAGGACTTGTGCCTTGAAATGAAACACAACAAATTCCAACTGGGGAAAAGTTGCTTCAGGAAATTCCTTTCTGCTAAGGAAAAGACCTTTTACTAAGATTTAGAAAAGGTGTTTAGCATGTGGGCATCAGGAAATGCAACTCTGTAAAGTCAACCTCATCAGAAAAATTTAGGTTTTGGCTGAAGTTGAACATGAGGGAGGTGAGTCCAGGATTTGTTGGGGTGCCCAACCTGAGGTGCCTCTGGCATTCCTGCCATGGCCATTTCACTGTAGCAGGGCTTGTTGTTAAAAAGCTCTTGCTTCATACCAAACAAGACATCAATGACTGAAGCAGCTAACTAAAGCTGTCAGCTGGCATGAAAGTACAAGTGAAGTGGGCTGGTGGCTGCAGTGAAGCTCACAGGAGATCTGGAAGGGTGAGGAGTGGGGTATGGTGAACCCTGTCCTTCCTCTTGCTTTATGTGTCTGTCTATAAAATCACATGCTATCTGCTCCACAGATAAGTAGGGACATAAAATTGCAGTCTAAACTATTCTTGAAATGGGATTTCAACCTGGAGAAGAGAAAGCAGCAATGGGGAGACCTTAGAGCACCTTCCAGTGCCTGAAGGGGCTCCAGGAAAGCTGGGGAGGGACTGGGGACAAGGGTCTGGAGGGATGGGATGAGGGAGAAGGGTTTCCAGCTGGGAGAGGGGAGAAGGGAGGGAGAAATTCTTTGGGGTGAGGGTGCTGAGCCCCTGTCCCAGGTTGCCCCCAGAAGCTGTGGCTGCCCCATCCCTGGCAGTGTTGAAGGTTGGATGGGGCTCGGAGCAGCCTGGGCTGGTGGGAGGTGTCCCTGACCATGGCAGGGGTGGCACTGGATGAGCTTCAAAGTCCCTTCCAACCCAACCCAGTCTGAGACTGGATGAAATACACATGCAGTGCATTGGGGATTAAAGTTTCTTTATTCTTTCAAATTTCCAACTCCTGACACTGAGCACTTTGCTACAGGTTTTACTATTCCTGGTCCCTGTGTCACTGCAGCTCAGCCCACAGCCCCAGACCACAAACTGTGCTGGGATCTCAAAGCTGCTGTTGGAGGTTGGGGTTGTGTGCATGTGGCTGGGCAGCTTTTCCCCTGTTTCTGGATATCTTTGAGGTTGCTTATTTGAGGTGACTGTCATATGTGTGTGAGCTGCTGTAGTGTCAGAATAGCTAAAAATACCATCAGCTGGTTCTGTTATCAGCTGTGAGCTCAGATTTCCCTGGGCAGGCTGTAGGAACTGAGTGCATTGAAGTGTGTGTAAATTTTGTCTTCAGCAGCACCTGGAGAACACACATTGTGAGGGTGAAAAAAAAAACCAAAACCAGTTCTGGCTTTAAATGGAATTTAGAAAGGTATTAAGTCTTACTGTCAACCTTGAAAGGCAAGTTACAGCTTCTTTCCATAATACCCATTCACAGGTATTTTGGAGCTCTTATGTCTCTTCTTTGGCACTCAGTTAAATGCCTGCACTAATTTTTAAAGACCTAGAGCCAAAAGAAGGAATAATCCAGTACAGTAGTGCTTTGCTTAAGTTGAAAAGTACTTTGAAAGCCATTTAATAATAAGATAATGGATAGTTTGCCACTAAATATGCTGCTCTTGGAGCTCAACTGCTTCTGTTGCAGCTCTTGTTACCTGGTGCCACTAGCAGCATCTCACAGGTGAATTAGGGCTGTTACCAAAGCAGTTAATATCCTTTCTATCTTCTGCATTCTTAAATGATGACCTCGGATAAGCTTTTAAGGTCCAGCTTTTTCATTCTGCTGAGCTGTGTAGGACAGCATAGTATGAGTATCACTTATATCTTAGAATCCCAGACTGGGTTGGGTTGGAAGGGACCTTAAAGATCACCTAATTCCAATCCCCTGCCATAGGCAGGGACACATCCCACCAGCCCAGGTTGCTCCAAGCCCCATCCAACCTTCAACACTGCCAGGGATGGGGCAGCCACAGCTTCTGTGGGTAACCTATTTATGTGTGCTGCAGACAGAAAAGGGAAATGCTTAATAATTTTTAACAGAGAAAGAGCCATAGCCCAGCTACAGATATCTAGGATACATTACAAAAGTCTTCTTTTTTTTCAAGAAACAAATAACCTTCGAAATAAAAAGTCTATATAGTTTTCATTTTATGTAAATATATCTGTTCTGGATTTGACTCCCAGAGATATCCAATGCCTGCAGATTGGATGGGGATGGTCAGCAGTTCAGAAAATTGGGCCATCCATCTAAATTTGTCTCTACCTTAAATCCTATCCTATTCATGTCAGCATTGTCTAAAGCTGTACAATAGGGATTCACTAACTTACAAGGCAGCTTCTCTTATCATACTTCATAGTCCATTTTCATAGCGGTGAAGTCACCACATGAGGAGAGCTCCAGGTGCTCATCTCCCAAAGTTGATGTTGTTTATGAATTCAGAGATGGCTGCATGTGAGATGTTCCTCATCTGCAGCAGTGCAGGTGAGACACCAAAAAGATGCTCAAAGCTTTGAGATGCTCGTCTTGAATAGGAATTTCTGGAAGCAGCTGGCTTAAATTTTCAGAGATTTCATCCCAGATTCTTTGATTTGTGGCCTCAGCCACAGTTACCAAAAAGCAATATTTAATATCAAATCTTTTCACTGCAGCTTCAGGCTGAGTGCTGGAGCACCCCCGAGCCAGGACAGAGCTGGGAAATCAAGATTGGCTCTTTTCCAGCTTCTACATTATCAGATGAATAATTAACTGGAAACTAATTGCAAATCCTAATTAGTCTCCTACAACTGCACTAAGCACAATATTGCTTCAGTGTAACATGGAGAGAACTTGACCTTCAGGCTTTAATACTGCCACTGGAGTAAGTAGGGGAGAACTTGACTTTCAGAACCCAACTTACCTTTGTGATGCAAGAGTCAAAGATCTCAGATTTTATTTTCTTTTACAAAGTGTAAAAGGTAGGGAAATACTGACATCCATGCCTGGCAGGTGTGCTTTGCTAGCTGGAAGCCTGTCTGTGCTGTTCTTCATTCAGATGCTGGAAAAAATGAGGAAGAAATCAACTTCTTAAGCTGTTTTACAAACTCGAGGGGGAACTGGCAGAGGGACTTTGCTTTGTATCAAGGCCCATTCTGGGACTGCCCAGGCAGGTTCAGTGTCTGGTTTCTGTATATCTGTGTGTCAGAAACAGCAGATGATGGTGGAAGGTGCATGCGAGTTTTCTGTCCTGTTCTTTACTATGAAGCCCTTGGTAGTGCAGGTTGGCTGCTTTGCCTCTTGTGGAATGCTCTCAAACTGGCCCATGGTTTCTCTGGGTGGAACTCAGAGGCAGTTTTTAGAGCAGAGGAAGGAAGGCTCTGCCTTCTCCATTGGTGTGGTCCAAGATCTCCTTCCCCAGGTGACTCTGATGCTTCTTGTCCAGAGAGAGCAAGATCACAGACTTGGGTGGAAAAAACCTTCAAGATCATGGAGTCCAACTGTTAACCTAACACTGACAAGACCTTAACTAAGCCTTATTCCCAAGTAAAGCTGTTTGCTTCTATGGGAGGTGCTGAATACAATACAATACAAATACAATGAGGGGAGAAATAACATCTGACTTTAGAAGAACCCCATATTGACAGCTGGAGCAATTCTTCGCCTCAAATTAATGACTGGCAGATGACATTAAACCACCCTTGAATAACCCCAAACCCCCAGATTCTGCCAGAGAATCATAGAAAGGGCAGTGACAAGGTCAAAACACCCAGTCAGTAGCCAAGGGAAACAATTCCTCTCTGAATCTCTTATTTCTTCCTCTTTAGGTGATACTGAGCAGGAGCTGGGACCCCCTCCATCCGTCGATGAGGCTGCAAACACACTCATGACTCGCCTGGGCTTCCTCCTTGGAGAGAAAGTCACAGAGGTTCAGCCAGGGCCCCAGTACAGCATGGAGGTGCAGGATGAGAACCAGGTATGGCCCCTCCAACCCTTCCTCCTCACCCAGCCCCAACCCCCTGGGTGCTGAGCAGCCAGCAGCGTGCTAGAGAGTGGTTTATTTTCTGATTTGGTGGCGGCTGAGTGGCTCATAATGAAATAATTGTAGTGAGGTAAAAGGTTGGAGCTCTGTGGTTGAATCATCCTTCCAAGCAGTACGTGTCCCAGGGATCAGCTGCTGCCATCTGAAATATCTTCTGTTGGTTTTTTTTGTTTCTGCAAATGTTGGAGGGGGAGTGGGCAGCGTTTCTAATCAGATTATAGTGATCAAAATAATCTGTACTTCCATGGCATCTCACAGGCAAGATTGCACAAGTGTTTTAGCAGTGTTACATAAAGGCTTCCAGGGTCTCTAGGCAGGAAAGAGAAGTCTTCATAGCCTGATTTTACAGATAGTCAAAGTTTTTGCTCGTCTTTGCCAAACAAGGTGATTTTATGCTTGAAAACATACAGAAAGCAAATAATAAAATCTTTATTGTGATGGGTTTTGGGACCTCCCCTCTGGCTGGCTGAAAAGGAAAATAGCAAAAAGCTCATGGCTGCCACGTAGATTTTGTGGAAACTACCCAAGTTTCTCCCTCCTTTCCCTCAAACCTGGACAATATCCCCACTCCCAGCCATGTTGGTGAGATGAGAGTGGTGCAAGTTTTTGGGGTTTAATTTTCAGTTGACGGGGATAGTCTGGTATGTAGCAGAACAGCATGGAACTCAGAAAACTCACTTCTGATTCTCTCTCCTGCCATCCACTGCATGACTCTGCACAAGTCAGCTGTTCGACACGAGTGCAATTTAGAGAACCTGATTTAAGGTCCTGGATTACCTAAAAACCCCCAAAACAACCAGTGTATGGAAAGTTACAGCCAAAGAAGATGTTTCTGTACACTCAGGCTGAATGCCCTGCGTGGCCTTGATGGTACAAATGATACTGTCCCAATCTGTGCCACTTGGAAGGGCAGCTGGAGATGAGTTGCTCCACTGAGCCCAGGAGTGTTGTAGCACAAAGTAAGGAGAGCAGGAGGGGGTCAGTACCCTGGGTCTGTCTGTCCCACTCTACAGATTTCAACCAGAAAGGTTTTTGATCTTCTACATGGTCTAAAGTATGCTTGAGAGCCAAAAAACCCCAAGTATTTTTGAAAAGTTTTTGCCTTTAACTCATCCATTAGGCTTTTAATGCTTTCATTCAATTTTTATGCAAGTTGTGGTGGATTTGAAATGTACTTTACTATACATTATGCTAGAAAATGTACTTTTAACAGGCACCTATTTGAACTGTATACTTCAAAGCCAAGCAGAGCTTTCTGCTATAAATGGTTCCTTTTGTTGTTGCCTTTTGACAAAAATTAAAATCCTATCTCTTCTCTAAAGCAAAAGATGTCTTTGGAGACTAAATAAAAGAAAAATCTTAATAGAAATAGCAGAGAGTTGTCCTCTAAAATAGATTGATATCTTGGGCTGTGTGCTAATTTTTGCATGAAAGTTTTACAGGGCCTTTGAATGCTGTTCATGTGGTGGTGAAGATAAAGAGAGGTTGGTTCCTCAACTACCAAGTTAATTTTTTTTCTTTCTTTGTGAGCATCTCCAGCTGTCAGCACTTGCCTGCAATCACAAAATACTTAGGGTTGGATGACCTCTGGAGTTCATGTCATCCTCAAAATTGGACCTTGTTGCTCAGGGCTTGTCCAGGCAACTTTTGAACAGCTCCACAGATGGAGAATCAACAGGCTCTCTGTGCAGGCTGTTCCTGGCCTTAGCAACTCCAATTGGGAGGAACTTTTTTCTTCTCCCTAATGGAAAATTTCCTTCCTGCAGCCTGTGGTTATAGTTCCTTGTCCTTTC
Organism: Phaethornis superciliosus; assembly: GCA_023637945.1. Classification (NCBI taxonomy): domain Eukaryota; kingdom Metazoa; phylum Chordata; class Aves; order Apodiformes; family Trochilidae; genus Phaethornis; species Phaethornis superciliosus. The sequence continues at coordinate 925,229 of JAJQWJ010000029.1, forward strand.
CCTTTGCACTTCTGGGAAGAGCATGGCTGTGTCCTCTCTACAGCTCCCTGCTGCTCCCTGACTCCAGCTTTTCCCTGGATACAGTTGAACCATCTCTTTTCTGGGCTGAAGGAGCCCTCTCCATCAGCCTCTCCTCCAGCATCACGATCTCCAGCCATGGAACAGCCTTGTCCTCTGTCTTTTCCATCTGCCTCTGGCTGTCTGAGGACAGGAGCCATGCACAAATCCTGGCCAAGCTGCTTCTGACTTGCATCAAACCTTCTGAAACCTTCTCCAGGTCTCCTTTCCAAACTGAATTTCTTCATTTACCTGACTTAAAGGAATGCGGAAAGTCATGCAGGAAGACACGTATGGGAATTGCTAAGATTAATTCTTCCATTAATCATTGATTGCTTAAAATCTAATGGAGACTTTGACTACCAGTTTACACTTGAATTTAAAAGTGTGAAGTATTCTAGGTTTTTAATGCCTTAATTTGCATGGCATAGGCAAAGAAAACCTTTGTATCAAAAGCTGGGACTTGGCTGCTGCTTGTTATTCTGACCATGCTTTGCCTTCTCAAGCGAGAAAATAATTATTTGTCATCTCGCCAATGCTTGAGCTGAAGTGAAGATAAGGAATGGAGGTGTTTTTACTAAAACTCTCCCAATACATGGGCACATTGTATTTTCATTCAGTTGCCTTATTTTCAATATGTCCAAGGATCTCTTCTCTAATCCAGATTGCTATGAAATTGTGTGTTTTATGTGCTGTCTCTTTCTTAATCACACTTTCCTTAATGTGAGATCACAAATGCTGAAGAACAAATCCTGTTTCTCTTTTTCTTTTTTTTTTAAAAAAAACCTGTTTTTTTTAACAGTGCTGGCAGCCAGAGAAGCACAAAGGACAATGGGAGTGTGACAGAACAGTTTAATTTTTCAAAACTTGGTGAAAATGTGACAGATGAAACAGCAGTGATAATAATACAGAACATTCTGTCAATGGAAATTTATATTTAAAACTTGCACAGAGGAATATTTTTTCTGTATCAATACAAAAATAAAACGTGTCAGTCAATGCTAATTGATAACACTGTGTTACTTAGCAATTTCCAACTGCAAGGAGTTTGCTCTTAAGGAGCTGCATTGAGACAAATAAAAGAACTTATAAGAATACAATTTTTGGCATTTCATGAAACAATGGTGTCATCAGCTGAAGAGAAGATGACTGTACCATTCTTACACTGAATTCTGATTTGTTTTGAAGTGTAATTTTTCTGTGGTTTAGGGTTAGCAGATGTTATTTTGTTAGGACTGCAAGACATTTCAACAGTTGAAACAAGGCCACCAAAAAACCTCACCGTGAAGAATTTAGAGTGGTTGTAATGCTTTAGGTCTGAAAGGTCTCAAATAGCAGCTATTTTAGATGGTGTACTATGAGACTGAAAGTACCTCTGGAGATTGTCCAATCCAATCTGCCCACTCCAAGTGGACTCACCTTAGAGCAAGTGGCTCAGAACCATCTCTGGTTGGGTTCTGAACATCTCTGTATCTTCTGTCTCAGATGTTCCACTATTTCAGTCATCACTGTGGTGTGGTCATAAGTGATCACCCAGTGGTGGTGATAATCCAGTGTCTCCATCTGCTTCTTGTGCTGGGGCACTGAGACCTGGGGGCAGCACTCCAGGTTGTGGTCCCACTGGAGGTGAACCAGGAGCAAACATAACCAGCATTGCTCTTTCCAGAATGCTGCTGGCCATATTTTTCTGAAACTCAAAAATAATATTCCCTTCAACTTTATGCAGTTTATATCTTCTCAGGGAGTTGAAGGAATATTGGAAAAAGCTGATTTAATAGCTTAGTGGTGATGGAGCCAATCGACTGCGATAAATGGGAAGAGACAGTCCCACTGCAGTGGGTAGTAGGGTGAAAACAGCTGCTTGCTACACAGCAACCATCCAAAAAAAGAGCCCTGTGTCAGGTTATGTTAAGAAAAACGTAAGCCTGAGTAATTTCAAGGGGAAAAAAATCATGGAATCTTTCCATTGACTCCTGACACACAAGTTGTTTTTAATTCAGCCATTAGTATGAATGTGTAAGAATTTTGCGGAATTAAAAACAGATCTACAAAAAATCAGCCTGGGAGAGGAGACATCTGAAGAGATTGCAGTCTGAGGAGATGAAAAGGGTTTGTTGAGAGAGAAGACGTGAGACAGGAGATGTAACAAGTGCATGGAACCAGAATTTACTGGGAGCCAGAATTTATAGAGCTTTCAGTTTGCCTGTGATTCCTAGAAGGCTGCTTGGGGAAAAAATAAATGTGTTTGTAAGGCCCTGGAACATAAAAGAATGGAAAATAACAATAAACAGGATCCACTAGTGGTACTGTAAATTGGATGGGGAGAGGAAAACCTTGGGTTACTTATGAGTGCTTGAAAAGACAACGTGGTGGCAGCTGTCTGGTTCACTGCTGGGGTGTTTTATATGGATACCAGAGGGAGATTATAAATTATTATGGAAATACTCACACGGTTCATTTTCTACTGTGCTGCAATCTCTCTCTTTAATAGAAAAACCATGCCCCTGGAGCTGTCACGTTAGCACTCCACCCCTGGCCTGTCGATGTGCTAATCCACCTTTGGGGTGCTCTGTACTTAGGATGGGTGCAGTCAGGCTGGGGTGGAGTACCCTGTTCCCCCACCCAGGGATTCTCTATTTCACCTCAAACTGGGGTAGTTCCACTCTGAGAGGATTTTTTTTTTTTTTTTTTTTTTACAAGACCCATTGGGATACCTTGGACAAATCAAATCACTTACCAGTGCCTACACGTGGGATCTGCCTTCCAATTTAAAAAGCAGTAAATCTTTCATGTGTTCTACTTAGAGAAGTCTATGCTAGGCCTTTTCTTTTAGCTTCAAGTATGAAACAGTGAGGAAGGAAAAAAATTGGCTGCCAAAGCTGTTCTGCAGTTTGCAAATGTGATGCTGTGGTCACCTTGGGTTCAAATGACACAGAAAAGGGAATACAGATCTGTACGATTTCTAGGGAACCATTCACAGAGCAAAAAAAGAAATATCATTTAAGCAAATTCCAAATGGAGAATTAACCTCTGCTGTTTAATCCTTGGGACTAGTGTCATTTTACAGCAGTGAAAAAGTCCATGGAGGCAGATGGTGAAACCAGCAGCAGGGCAAGAAAGAGATGATGGTTGTCATCAGCATCCCCTGAGCAACAAGATGGGGTGACCTCCTTGCTACAGAGGCCAAAAGATAGTTTTAAGGAGGAATCTCATGCTCAAAAGCTCGTTTTTAAAAGTACATATTTACCATACACATTCTCATCTACCCAAGAGAAGGTGGACTGCTGACCCACCATGCAGGTGGCTGCAGCCCTGGTGGCTACACCATGTCTTTGACACCTGATCTTGGGCATGGGTTTAGTTTTGTGGAAGAGAAGTATAGAAGTTGCCCATTTTAAAGTTTTTTTTTCTGGATGATTGCTCTAAAGGGCAATGTAAGGATGGTGAAATTGCTGCCTTGGGTCAAGGAGAGCATCTTCCCAGCATTGTGGTCAGTGATCCATCTCTTCTGCCTTTCCAAATTAACTTTTCAACCTCCATTTTTTTTTTGTGCTGCTGCAGTATTTGTTGTTCTGCCTTTGGAGAGCAATATTTTCTCTAGTATTTTTTCTTAAACTTTTCTGCTGGGGAGTGTCTGGGTGGGGAGGGTCTGTCTCAGATCTAGATAAGGGACCTTGAGCTTCCTCTTCAGCCACCATTCTTTTTCTTGAATGGAGGAAACATTCACAGAGCAAAACAAAATCTGCAGCCCCGGGGAGGTTTCTGAGCAGCTGGAAATGGCCCAGAGGCCTTTGTAGGGTTTCTGGATTGGATGTTTCTCACTGTAAGTCAAGGTGAGATCATGCCATGTATTCACCACAGAATCTCCCTCACTGCATCACAGTTATTGCTTTTTTTTGGCTTGATGTATTTTATTTATTTGTTTTTTTAAACTTTCTCTTCAATGTTAGTAAACCGATCAAGATTCCTAAGAAAGTATGGGATCAAGCTTGTGGTAAATAGCACTTTATTTCTGTTTTCTGGGTGGTGAAGGTGGAAGCTGGAATCTGTCCTTTTTCAGGCCAGAAGCAGCAAACAGGCCTCAGTGTCTCTTTCCCCCCCAGACATGGACTGGCATCAACACTTTGGTTTGGAAGAGAAAAACCCCCTTTTAAAATTTTTTTAATTATTATTTTTAAATTTTATTTTCTTTCTTTCTTTTATTTTTTTCCTTTTTTTCCCCTGAAGCTATGGAAAACCTTTCCCCCACCCCAGGTGCCAGGGTGAGTGATGTGTTTCCCCCTTCCCCTCCCTCCAGAGCTCGGCGGTCACGCAGCGCATCAGCCCCTGCTCCACCCTGACCAGCAGCACGGCCTCACCACCTGCCAGCAGCCCCTGCTCCACCCTCCCTCCTGTCACCACCAACGTCACCACCAAGGACTGCACCTATGGGGCTGTCACCAGCCCCACCTCCACCCTGGAGAGCAGAGACAGTGGCATCATTGGTGAGTTGAGGTCTCCATCACTCCTGTCACTGAGTGGCAGCTCACTGGGGGATTTGAACCTCCCTGTAGAGTTGCAGACTGGGTTGGTTTGGGTTGGAAGGGACTTTAAAACTCATCCAGGGACACTTCCCACCAGCCCAGGTTGCTCCAAGCCCCATCCAACCTGGATTTCAGCACCGCCAGGGATGGGGCAGCCACAGGTTCTCCCCTGGGCCAGGGGCTCAGCACCCTCACACCAAAGAGTTTCACCTTCAGAGCTCATCTCAATCTCCCCTCTGGCAGTTTAAAGCCATTTCCCCATATCCTATTACTTATAAAAAATCCTTCAGCTTTCCTGGAGCCCCATCAGCTACCCTCCTAAGTTTCCATCTTGCATTTGTCATAGGTAAAACTAAGTAGAGCTGGTAAAAAGTGGGATGGAAGAGGTTGTTAAATTGTTTGATTCAAAGTTTTGAAACTTGTTCAAATGATGAAAGAGGAAGAGTTTTATCTGTATCTTTCTATGCTTGCATCTCGTTACTTCTTGCAGTCTTTTTTCCCCAACATATTTTTGCCTTCTTTAATTTTAATGAAGTTGTTGGATGTTGGTAGTGGTTGACAGCATCCCATCCATAGTTCAAATACTGTTGGATTGTATTATTATAAATATAAAAGCCTAATTACCTTCTGTGCCCCATGAATATCCCTGCCACCTTATTAGTGACTCTGTATCTCAAAAATTAATGCTTCCCTTATGCTCAGCATAGGGCAGGATTACATTAACACAAACTTCCAAATATTTCTGTGGCTGCTGTAGCATGTTTTTCACTCCAGTGATCTCTGGGTTGAAAGTGTGAAGCATCCTGGGCAAATAACATACTTGAAATAATTTCTGTTGAATAACTGGAATGGCACAGTGGGAGAAAAGTAACATCTGGGTGACATCAGGCAGGATGGTTCTCTCTTGGTTGTCTTTGCCACGTGTTTTATGTTGAGTATTTTTCCAGGTAAGAAGGTTTTACTTTGCCACAGTCTACATAAAGCTTTAAAAAAAAAAAACAAAAGAGGAAAGGGAAGTTGATAATTTAGGGAGATGAGTTGTACTAGTGATTAATATTTTGCTTGGTTGATCAGAAAAATGGATTGAAAAATCTGGGTTTAGCTCAGCTCCTGGATGCCACAGCAACCTTTGCAGAGCTTCTGCCAGTGTGACGTTAAAATGCAAATATTTTAAGCTATTCTGAGCTGCAGAGTGAAGTAGGTTAATGAATTCTGGGAAAAATCCTTGCAGCATCACACACCCTTCATTCTCTGCTCCCAGTGTCCTATGGTCAGAGCTTCACCCTTTCCCATAGCAGGTCCTTGAAGCCTGGCTGGGCTGGAGGATCATGGTGTGTAAAAGTGGATGGTTGGTTCTGGATGAGCTGGCAATTGGGCCTAGGACTTGAAGGAAGCCTGGAGTGCAGCAGCAGGATCTGCAGGATTTGCTTTCGTGAACTGCTCTCCCTAATGAGATCTGTGGGTGTCAGCTGAGCCATGGTGTTGAGCTCATCTGGCCCTTGGGGTTGCTTGGCAGGTGGCAACAGGGAGGTGACAACACCAGAGGTTGCTGCAGTTTGCTTTCATCTGGAGTTTCTTGTCCACGTGGAAGCCAGAGGAGATCCACTTGGCCTTTGTGGCCAAGAAACATCTGCATGTCCTGATTGCTGATGTGACAAGGCATCAGATCTTCTTCCTCAGACTTTCTATCCTAGCCTTTTTTCAGTAGGTCTATAGTAATTGTCTGAAATATTTTTTTTTTTTTCACTCCTCCCAAGGACCAGTTCTCTCTTAGAGGTTCTTCTGTCAGGAACTTAGATTTTCCCCATGGAAACTTTGGAAAATGAAAGAAGGTGACTTATCCCAAGACTATGTTAATGTATCCCAGATGGAAAAGTCATGTAAAAATATGTTTATGTGGAGTAGGGGAAGACCATTTCAAGGCTTTCAAAAAGCAAGGCTTTCCTCTGCTAGTGTCCACACTCAAAAGGAAAACCAGAGCCTCTTTCTCCCCTTCTTGTCTCCCGCTCCTTATTTTGCCAATAACATTTTCAACACCTTCTGCTTGTACCATTTGATAAGAGCTGGACAGCCGTAACAAATCGTGGGGAAAAGAGTCTTCTCAAGTCGTACTTCCCAGCAGTGAGAAGAATTGGGAAGTTTTCTGCTCAGTCTGTTTTTTCTGCACCTCCTCTTGTCTCCTGCAAGCCCGAGGGCAGTTGGAGCACGGGGCTGGTGGTTGACAGCAGGAGAGGGATGCACAGTTTGGTCATGAATGTCCTCTCAGGATGCAAATGGGGTGTGCAACAATTCTCAAAGGTGCACTCTGCAGGATGACAATTCCCTGGAATTCTTTTCACCACAGAGCAGACAAATTGTTCAGTTGGAGGAAGCAAAGCCCACCTTGAGCTTTGCTTACCCCACCTCGAGCTTTGCTCTTCTCACCTCAGCTCCTTTGTTTCTGGAGGGTCAGGCATCAGGTTTCCCTTTTTGGTTGCATTCCTCCTTTATTGGATACAGAGCTTCTTGTGGGGATTTCTCTTGTAGTGACATGGCTTTTGGTCTGAGCACTTCATGTGGTACCTTGAAAAGTATTAATCTATTCTGAGGTCTCCTTGTCAAAACTAGTGATGTTATATTGACTGTTATATGTGGAGAAAAAGGGTAAATGTTTCTCTAGGTGCTTTATTTTCCCTGAGTCACACTTCCTTCTGCTCCTCACAAATAAGTGATTTAAACTCTTAGCTCATTAGCTCCAAGAAAGTGTGTTTTTATAATAGGCAACTTCAATATATTTCTTCTTCATTTTGAAAAAAGTTAGGATTTGGGGAAGATCTGTTGATCTTTGCTGCCTCTCGGTCCTGGGCTGCACTGAGCATCACCTCCGAATCTCACAATCATTAATCAGTACAGAATTTCATGTTTTAAAAACACAAAAAACACTTCATGTGTGTCCCAGAAGACTAACGTGTTTTTTGTAAAATATTTGAGAATTAGCAAAGGACAAAAACCAGTTAATCAAGGTGGAAAGTTAAAACATACACTGCATGCATAATTGCTTCTCTCCATGTCATTTTGCTTAACATAAAATGGTTTTGTCCATGCTCAGCTAACTTTACATATCTGTATTGCTAGACACAGCACTGATTTGTCAAAGCTAGGTCAGAGTGTGGCTCATTAGGCTCTGAATTAATTGCAATAGGAGCCTGGCTGTCCACTGAGGTGGACAGAGTGAGCATTGTGGTGTTTTAATCTGGATGTAAAGACCAGATTTCAAGCAGGCAGGTTTTCTGGGATGGCCTGTCCTCTTGGAGTTATTCCTGTCCATTTATGTGTCACCTCTTACATAATTTCAATTATTAGAGAACAAGTGTGTCACATCTCTAACCTGCTCAGTACAGGGACTGTTTCATGCTTAGTGAATACGTCAATAAGTGCATCACTTGCCTTAGAACAGACTAAGACATTTTGGATCCTTTGCAGGTTTTAGATCCCTTACAAAAAAGGGAAGTTCAGTTTATGTATGTTGAAAGGGTAACAAAAATGTGATAAGGTCCTGATCTTCAAATTCAGGCACCTTGATCTGTCAAAGAAATGAAATGGGGAAAGGGGGAGGAAAAGGAGAGAGAAAAGGTGAGCCAAGAGGAGAGATAGGAGCAAGTCAGCCCTTTCTCCTGGAAGCCTTTTCATGTACAATGGAATGGTTGGTGAAAATGCTGACCTGACTTTAACCTCTGAATAGCTTCCAGGATTTTTTTGGCTCTCACTATGTAAAAGCAGCCAACTGTTATTGTTCAGGATCTGCTACTGAAAAGAAAACTGGTCAAAGAATCACATGCAGCTGTGGGGGAACTTTGTACTTCACGTCCCCACAGAAGTGGACTGTAAAGTTTTTGCTGCTTGAGTGGAGCAGAATATAAGAAAAACTCCACCAGTCTTATGCAAGCCTGTAAAACCAAACAGCAAACATTTCTTGCAGGGAATGTGAAGCTTCCCCAAGTGCTTGTGGTGTTTGAGCAGCACTTCATGTCACTCAGCAGCCCTTTCCCCAGGGTCTGAAAGGAAAGGCTGTTTCCACATCCAATCTTCCTGAAGAAGGGCTGTGATTTACTCCAGCATGAAATGGGGCCATGCTGCCTCGTGGTGCAAAGTCCTGTGATGATCTACACTGCTTGATGGTTAGGGGGATCATCCTGAGCAAGGAAACAGGTATGATGGTAAAGCAGCTTACAGGGAAGGCAGTGAGCTGGAAAATCCTCTTGCACCACTGCTGCAGAAATCTATATTGGTCTAATACCATGTGGACCAGTTGCCTTCACTTAGATTTTGTGAATTTTTACACTGAAGAATGACATGCAAAGGACCCCTGTGCTCCAGTGGATGCTCCACTTTAGGGTTTTTTATTTTTAGTGTTTTTTTGTTTTTAGGATTTTTGGTTTTTTTCACTCTGACTCCTGAGCTTTCCTCCAGTTGCTGCTTTCTCCAGATTTATGTGCTTGTGGGTTAAAAATAGGTTTGCTAATAAATTCATCCAGAGTGCATGCTAAGCAGAATAGATGCTGCTGACAATAAAACAAGATAGATTTGTTTGCAAGTTTAACTGCTTTGAGAAGGGAACAAAGAGCAGCTCAAAAGGCACATCAAGATAAATTTAATTCAGGTTAAATATTTTTGTGATCTTACAGCTAAAGCATTTGAATTCTGACATTCTCATAAGTGTTATGAAATACTCTGTTAATAATGAATAAGATTTCCAAGAATTACAGATCTTTCTTTGTATGCAGCCAGCTTCCATTTGGGCTCATTCCCCAGAGGAGGAGCTCCCTGAAAAATGTCTAATATTGATGAATAATGAGCTTTTGTTCACTAATGCATCTGCATATTGCAGGTGATGGAGCTGACAGTTCAGGAGGTGAAAAAGGAGGTTATTCATCAGGCACCTCATTAGCTCTTGAGCGAAATCAGTGTGGTCTCAGAACCCTGACCATGTAAAGTACAGAAGGACACCATCTCTGAATCCTGATCCAGTTCTTTTTACATTTCATTAAAAGAACAAATTAAGCAGGAAGCAAAGGCATGTGTGCACATGGGACATGATTGATAGTTGATGTCTGGGCTGAGAAACCATGAAATGATGATATGACAGTTCTGCCTTCCCCTTGTTAAGCTACTGAGGCATCAACGGTTGGGTTTGACACCAAAATCTGGGCCTTGAATACTGAACAAGCAGTGGTTCAGCTACAGGTGTTTGCTATGCTACAGGGAAAAAAAAAGCAGCAAGAAGTGTGTTTACAGATGAAGGAAGCAGCATACAGCAGATGTTATGTTCAGACTGTGAAATTTGCTTTGGTATATATGGTATATATGGTCTGGCCTCGGAGATGGGGAAAAAAAGAGGGAAAAATTAAAAGAATAAACTGAAAAGATGGATCAGAAAGCAGCTGGAGGAAAACTCAGTGTTGTCAACTCCCATGGTGTTATTTTGACTACTGTGATGAGTGACTCTTAAAGTTTTAGCTGTTGATGGTGTGAGATTAGATGGGACTCTCAGCTTTTACCCTAAGAGCAGTGAGGTTTTAACTTGGTTATGAAAAGCTTCACAGTGAGCCAAGCTTGCCCAAAAAGTTAATAACAAGTGTAGAAATAACTTGCCTCCCCTTGTGCACACCCCTCAGGACATGTCTCCTTTTGGTTTTCTTTAAATTTGGTTTTAAATTTTACAATTTTAAGACTGTTTGGTTTTCACGTTTCACAAGAGTGGCGGACTTAAAAAAAGAAGAAAAATTGTCCTTGCTGATGCTAAAGAAGGAAAAAAAGGTGAAATGATGTTCATGAGACAAGCAAAAATAAGAACCAAAATGGTAAAAGGTGGATGATGCTGAGGGCCCTTAAACAAGAAGGTGATGGGAGCTGATACAGAGTTAAGGGGATGGGTGTGTTTAGGAGCATATAGGGTTTTTTTTTTACGATGCTTTGGTAAATCAGCCATCAAGATTGTTCCTTCTGTATCAGATTTGAAAGCTGTTTAGCAGATTTCCTTAAAGTCTCCACTAGTGGAGTGTGCTCAAAAACATTCATTATGTTATTTCTGCAAGTGATAACCTGAAGTTTATAAACTGAAGCTTTGCTGATGTGCCTCACCAGCAGGGTGTTTGCAGTCAGTTGTGCTCTGCTGGGAGCATCTCACACTGGTGAAATGCTGTTTAACTCAGGCCTTACCTTTCTACTCTGAGCAGCAGGCAGGTCCAAGCCCTTGGAGGGATTCATTCCTCACCCTGCCTGTCAGATGGTGCAGCAGGGAATTCAGATTTAGAACAGAATGAATACAGGGTCGGCATGATGCTACTGCCAAGGTATTTTTCATTATGTTTCGAGACCTTTTTTTTGCTTGCCATGATTTATACTACTTTGAGGCTTGAAACAGAAATGGGTTTACCTGTTTAATCTCCCATCTTTTTACAGGATTGTATATGAATTAAGCCAAAGATTTATTTTCCCCCCTTCCCCACCCTCCACTCCCTCCTTTTGAGATCAATGCTGGAAGAGAAGTTAAACATACCAAGAGAAATACGGATTTTGACCTCAAGCCTTGAGCAGCATAGACTTAAAGGTTTGAGAGATTATTTTTTTTTTGCTTGGAGAAGCCTTGAACTCCCTGGCTGATGGTGTTCAGCAGAGAATAATGTTCTTTTAAAGGCACTGAGGGCTCCAGGGGTTGTTGGGGCACAGGTTGCTGCCTTCCCTCAGGGAAGGTTTGGGCTTATGCTTTCTGCCTGTCAAATTTTTCTGTTTGGCAGATGAGCTCCCTGGAATGGTTGGGGGGCAACACTTGTTATTTTTTCGGTGTGTCCTTCTGTGACTGAGTTGGTGAAGGCTTATGTAGATGAGGTTAAAAAATTCATCTTACTCCTTGCCAACTGGTCCATGTTAGCAGGGACATCTCTAGAGTGGAAAAGCAAAGTGTGTGGTGTGTGTGACTGGAGATGAGTGAGGATTGCAACTTGCAGGGTTGGCAGGAAAGTTTTTAGTACCTAATTTTAGTGCAACATACAAAGTTTTCTGCTTTGCTGCCATTATTTCTTTAAAGCAGCAAATTCTCTATTTCATAGAATGGTTTGGGTTGGAAGGAACCTTTCAAGGTCATCTAGTCCATCCTGTTGGAGACATTATAAATCTTTACATGTAATTAATGTTACATCTGTTGGTCATCATAAAGTGGTAACTATAGGAAACTGCTTTCTTTTGCATTTTTATCTGAAAGGTGAACAGAAAGGTTGATGTTTTCCAGTCATGATCTGTGCCTCAAGGAGAACTGGATGGCATGGTGTTTGACTCTAGACAAGTAGAATTGAAAGCCTCGTGCTCCAGGGCATAAACCAGTTCCAACTACATGAGAAATATTTGCTATCTTGTAAATACATGAAACTCTTGGAGAAGAGGAACACTGTCCACAGTGACACCTATGGGGCTACCTTGGATGAACTGCTGCTGTGATACAGTTCTGCTTCTTTTTTTACCCAAAGAAAGAAAAATATTTCATACCATGTTATTTGCAAAAAGTCCTAAGGAAAGTCCCATTTCAGCAAGGGAAATGAGCCAAGACTGAAAATGAAAGCTTGACATAGGCAAGTTCTCTGCCAAGGAAAATGAATACATAAATCTTGAACACTTAAAAGCAAGGTAGGATTGTAAATGGCTTCAGCATCTCTGAGCCTGTCCCTTCTGGCATCAAAGGCCATGTGTCTTCAAAGAAGCTGGAGCAGGTAGTGCTGGGACAGTGAGGTGGAAATCCTGTGGGAAGAGGTGGGCCAAATCCTCGGGGAAAGGCATGGGGGGAGTTGGGAATGGCGCCGTGCTGCCGGGCTCCTCTCTTTCCAGGGTCTTTCCAAGTTATTATTCATTAATGTGTTTTACAGCACTCAGAGGTTTCAGATGCCTCAGATTCTGTCTGTGTTGATATTAAATAGTGTGAGACTATGTGCCAGCTGAGACTTGAGATACATATATATATATATATATATGAAACCCCATATATATGTGTGTGTATATATGTGTATATACACAGACACACACATCTATATTTATATGCATATGGTATTACCATAGTGCTATGGAGAACTTCAGCTGTTTCTTGCCTGGCTGTCAGGTTTCACATGTTCAGGGTGTGACTTACATGGCTGCCCCCATCCTACCCCATCCCTGCAGTAATCCTCTCCATTCCTCCAGGAGACAGCGACGTCTCTTCTGCACCCAACAGCACGTGCCATGGTCTGTGTGATGGAGCAGAGTTCAGGCACTGCAGTGTTCTGCTTTTTTTTCATCAGCTTTATTCTTTCTGGTTGGATCCAGGGCCTTGTGTAAATGCAGGTTCTCTCATGGCATCTTTGCAGCCATTCTTGCATCCCAGTGTGCTCTGGTTGTGGCATCCCCAGCATAACGTGTCCCATCACATAACCTGGTGTGCTGGGTATCCCCTCTGGGAGACTCAGGGTTGAAAGATCTGCCACTCAGGAGATGGCTTCAGGCAGAAATTCATGCTCTTTGATGGGTTTGAGATCCATATTTACCTTTTCCCAAGTTTAGATATGCTACCTCTTAAGAGGTTGCATTCTTTTAAGCTTTTTGGTTAAATAGGTTTCCCTTGGGTTTAAAAATCACAGAATCCTTTTGGTTGAAAAAGACCTTTAAGATGATTGAGTCCAAGCCGCCTGCCATGGGCAGGGACATCTTTCACTAGGTAAGGTTGCTCCAGCCTGATCTTCAACACTGCCAGGGATGAGGCATCGAGAGCTTTTTTGGGCAACATATGTCTCACCACTCTCATTGTAAAAAAACCTCACAAGACCCACAAGAAATGTTGTGGTATTTGTTTAATTTCTAAACCGTGTATTAAGAAAGCATCCATTCTGTTAACTCCATGGTGCTTTTCAAGTTTCCAACATCAGGGATGCTCAGGGACAGGGGTTCTCCTCCCAAGGCTGTGACACCCCTCATCCTGCAACTCCCCTAAATGTGTCTTGTGAGCTGAGATGGTCCCAGTGATGAGAACCTCTGATGCTGGGATTGTGACCCGTGGGTGAAGCCAAGTCCAGGAGTCTTCCTGCAACTCCTTTTAGCACTGACACAGTTTAAAAAATGTGATGTGGAGCTGGGGTCTCTGGGAACTTTCCAGCACTGGGACCTCCTTCCTGCAGGCCATGGATTGGCTTAGCCAGAGTCATGGTTCTGAATTCCAGAGTGGAGATCTCAAAGGAGGAACACTAAATATTCATTTTGTGGTTTTAGATGCTCAATCTAACCAAAGCAGTAACATCAGCAGGAATCTTGAGAGTTGATTTTTAGGATAATTTGTAATTCTGATGCTCTCCCATATTCTATGCATACACAAATCTGCTCCCTGATGGAAGCATGGGCACTGATGTTGTCATGGTAGTATGCAGCTGCTGGTGCCCATTTCAACCAGCTTTTCTGCATCTGGATTAAGACCCAGAATATTTTTAACATCCATGTATCAGTTAGATATATTAAGGATGCATCAGGAGTCCTGTTGTGACTGCTGGGAGGATTCATCCTTAGGGTGGGTCTTCATTCCCCACGCAACCCTCTGAAGAGGTTATTGCTGTAGAGCACAGTTAATCCCCTGGCACAGAAGATGTACTCTCACACCCCAACCCTAGGAGCACAGACCCTGTCCTAGAATACCCTTAGCAGCTCTGGAAAGTTGAGGATGTGAATATGGCAAACTTGCATAAATATTATTTTGCAGATTTCCTTCTGTTTGCAAGTTATTGGTGGGCTAGATCCTGTTGGACTGAGATGGAGTTTTTTGTGTGTGATGGGGTGGAATGGAGTTAGAATGAGAATTAGAATGAATTAGAATGAAGTTAGAGTTAGAAAAGATTTTTTTTTCTTCCACTGGAAGGGACCTGTAGGTGATCATCTGCTCCAACTGCTTGACCACTTTTTTGCTGACCAAATCTTTGCACATTCTCTGTGTCCAAGTGTCACCAACTTTTTAGCCCTGAGCTTCACACTGCATCAGCTTCACTTGGTGGAGGTAACGTTGATTTTCTGAAGTTAGCCACTGCTTTCTCAAATGTTCTCTGTGGAGCTGTAATTTCTGAGCAGCATTCTGGGTCCCCAGGCTCCCAGGAGATGCTCTCTGCGTGTCAGTTTCTGTTGCTGGCCTTATGCTTCTGCCTTTTAAATAAAGTCAAAATTGGTTTGGTTTAAAATAGCTCAGAGAAGAGATTAAGTCCATAGAGCAATTGCTTCCTGCCTGTGTAGCAGTACTTACATCATCCAGGGCTGTTCAGAAGGTAAATTAATCCCCAGGGAACAATCCTAAATACCTGATTCAATGAAGAGTTTGCACATAAAATAACTTCAGTGTAAAACAGTGAAAATTATGTTCAAAATGAACACAAATTGACAATTAGAAAGGAGACCAGGATTTATTAGCTTTTTTTTTTAGCTTTTTTTTTTAGCTTTTTTTTTTTTTGTTGTTGTTTCATCTAGAGAAAACTTATTTTGACACTTAGTTATTTTGGTTTTCCTCAGTTTGATGTATTGGAAGATGACTGATTTCAGCTGCTGATGTGTTTCTACAGAGACTAATTAGCCATATACAGGGTTTTTTAAATTAATGGATTTTAATGCATCAGTGGATTGTTATTTTCCTGTAAACAGACAACCTAGCATGCTAGGAACTGGACCCAGACTTTGAAATGGAGGATTTCTAGCAAACAATTTCAAACATATTTCTCCATATTAAACAATTTGAGGGAGCAAGAGAAATCTGTGAACATCTGTTTCTTGTTTGTGACTTATTTTCTTATGCTAAAGTGTAAATGTGTTCACCTGACAGCAAACCTATGTTTAAATGCCAGCAAGCAAATACAAGTTCTTAGCAGTTGCGTGCATTGGTTTTAAATTTCCAAATATGTGACAAACAACTAAATTTTCGAGCACTTGATGAAATATGAAAATGTTGATCCCACTGCATAGACAAGAAACCAAATACTGAGAAATAAAACACTAGAAATAAAGGTTGCATGGAGTCCATTGGGGTGGATAAAGAACAGGCACAGTAAGAATTACAGCTCTTGATTATTTTTTTTGGTGACTTCAGATGTAAGCAGTTAATTCTGGTTCCTATTATAATGTCACTTAACACATAGAATTAAGCTAGATGAGTTCTTGGACTTTGAAGGTTCATTGTTTTGCAGTGAGGATAGAGTCCAGCAGTCTTCTTGGCACCTTGGTGAGGAGCCCTTGGCTTGAAAGTGTCATCACTTCTGTATTTTGTCTGCCCTAGATGGGTATTTCAGAGCATTTTAATCAAATGTTAGGGAGTGAAATAATTTCTGTGCTCAGGAGTAAAGGACTGGCTAGAATCTGGAGTTCTTTGCTTCTGGATGATTAAAATCCATCCTCCTTCAGGTGCTTTTTGGGTGGAATTTCTTTTTCTAGGCTACTTTTAAAACTTGAAGTAGAAAAAGTTTTAGCTTAAAAGCAAGTGAGCCTATAGAATAATTTACTCTTTGCCTTTAAACAATATAAAAATGGGTGCTTTGATGGGTGCTGATGAGGCAGCATCTCCCCAGGCTCAGGGGCTGGCTCTGGGCAGATGAGGAGGGGTGACACTGGGATTTGTGCTGTAAACAGGGAGCTGTGGATCCACATGGTGTGTCCAGGGACACAGAAAATCTGCACTGGGAAAGGTGTTTGCCACAGTGAAGGGAAATTGTGGGTTTAGCAAAAAGAGCTGCAAGCACAGGGTATGTCTGGGGCTTTGGAATATTCAGGGTCAAGCTGAATTTCAGGGTTGTGAATAGCAGTGGAAGTGAGTGGTATGGGCAATGATGGGAGGATCATGCACTCTGGTTTGTTGTTTATTATATTTTTTTATTTCTTCTTTTTTCTTTCTTTCCCCCTCAGCTAAGGAGCAGGCAAGTTAGTCACACTCAGCTAAGCTGGTATGGGCACTGTGACCTTTTCTCAATACCTAGGAGGTCAGACCTTGAATGAATATGTGGGAGACTAAAGATGAAAGGAAAGGCAGCGGCCAGGGGATAACTGCAGCAGGATCCAGAAGAGAAAATACCAGCAGGGAGAAGATGTTAGTGGTGTGGATCAGCAGAGTATTGTCATTCCCCAATGTGAAAGTCAATATAGCGACAATTGTGATCTGTAAAATGAAATAATGGATGGGAAAATGGGGGGATTACAGTCAGAGCTTCATAAAAACCTGCTGTCAATCAAATGAAATCTTGAGTTCAGTTGCTGAACCAAACTAATCCCTGGGAGCTGGTTGCTCAAGCAAGGCAGGCAGGAGCTTTCTGGCTTTTCAGTGTCTGAAAGTGCAAGGGCATCAACTGCAACCATCCCCTGACATGGTTGTAGTGATGATGCACATTCAAAGATGTGAAGAGCACTGATAATGTTTTTTTCTTTAATAATTCCTTCTCTCTGGAATTGGAGAGCGTATTCCAATGCAACGCTGCACATAATTTTTAATACTCTTTGTAGTTACAAATTACTTTTAATAGTGTAATATTGCAGCCTGAATGCTCTTTGGGAAGTAGTAAGCAGAAACAGTATCATGAAACTCAATTCCATAATCTCTGATTTATGTGAATGTGGAAAATCTGATGAATACAATTTCTGGGACTCGCATTGCACAAGGCAGTGTGGAGCAGTGTGTGTGAAAGCTGTTCTGCTTTGTTACTCATTGTGTGTATGGTTTCTTCCTCCAAGCTACTCTGACAAGCTACTCAGAAAATGTGGAACGCACTAAATATGGAGGGGAAAGCAGTAAAGAACTTGGATCTGGAGGAAACCTGAAACCTTGGCAGTCCCAAAAATCTAGCATGGACTCCTGCTTATACCGTGTGGACGAGAACATGACAGCTTCCACCTACAGCCTGAACAAAATCCCAGAGAGGAACCTGGAGACTGTCTTGTCCCAGTCAGTGCAGTCTATTCCTCTTTACCTTATGCCACGGCCAAATTCAGTAGCAGGTAAGAAATCAACATTCTTGATTTTGGGTCAGAGCAAGACACAGTATCCAACGAGAAATCTATCATCATCATCATTAAGCATGAAAAAAAAAAGTCTTTCATTTAACTTAATTGTTTCTAAATGGAAAATTCCTGTGGGGAAAACTGGTTCTGGTGATGTCTCATAGTTATTTCAGCAGTCTGTGGTTCCTTTTTTTACAAAACTGTGCAACTGTAAGATTATTGGAGAATATTTATTTTTTTTTTAAAATAAGGTCTTTGCTATCACTACAGTGTAAATAATGTGCATTTAAATAACCCAGAATTTAAGACATGGCAGCCTCTTCTTTTTTTTCAAGGATTCATTGCAAGTAAAATCCAATGTCTAATCTTATCTGAAGATCTTAAGAACATTGGAGTGAGGAAAATTGCAATGCTTTCTGTCTACAGGGCAGTTGCTATGGTTCCCACCTCTCCTGCTGGACTTTGTCCTGGTGTCTCAACCTGCACGTGTGCAGGTGCTGGTTTGCTTTAGGCAGCATCTGGGCTTGGCTATGACCTAAAGTTTTTGTTTTGGCAAAGTGTCAACATTTTCTTCTGTTTTATTTCAATTCTGCTGTTTGAAAGATTCCTAAATGATGCTCTGATAGATCTTATTGATGTCCTTTAGCAGCCTGATAAGCTTCCCCCTGGCGTTGATAACAGCAGGATGGAAACAAGAGGGGATTAAAAATTTTCAAGCTTTAATGAAAAGCTGCTTGCCAGGAATTATTCTCCTTTGCTGCCTCGTATTTCTTTCTTGCTGGGTAACTTTTGTGGGGTTAAATATTCTGCTGAGGTGGTCTGTCTGTATAGATGCATGGAGAAATAGTCTTTGCCTTTTGTAGAGTCCCTGCAAGATTCTCTGGCTGCTTGGCAGCACTGATGCTGCTCCAGAAAATCCAGATTGCACAAAGCCCAGGATGTGTCTGTTAAACCAGCAGCTCTCAGCAACCCAGGCTGCATTGCATAACTAGATTAGTTTTCCTTTTTAATCCCTCTTTGGACAGTCACAGGCCTAAAAATGATGCAGAAATGAGATTTTACAGATGCTAAAATCTGGGCACCCTAAGCATGAAGAAACAACCCCATGTGCTACTTATGTCTGAAAGAGGAAAAACCTGGGAGTATGGAATGGCAAGAGGAGATGGGGGAAAAAAAAGGGGAAACCCCTCTTGTATAGCCCCATTTCTTTAGCTTCATTTCTTATAAATAATGCTGCATAAGCACTTTCAA
Organism: Phaethornis superciliosus; assembly: GCA_023637945.1. Classification (NCBI taxonomy): domain Eukaryota; kingdom Metazoa; phylum Chordata; class Aves; order Apodiformes; family Trochilidae; genus Phaethornis; species Phaethornis superciliosus. The sequence continues at coordinate 944,065 of JAJQWJ010000029.1, forward strand.
AAGCAAACAGGGCAGGCCAGGTACCTTGAAATACAGTTGAAATACACACATGCACTGATGTAATTCACTTTGGAAATTGTTGGGTTCCTTGATGCATTTAGTTACTGAGCTAACATTTCTCCTGCACTTTTTTCCCCTCACAGTTTGGTGGAGCTAAATATTACTTCAGCTTTATTAGTTCTGTCTGCCTGGAATTCCAAGGGCTTTTTTAGAATCTCAAGATTTTCTAATATATTTTCTACATTGTACTGGTTCTGCCATTTTATTTATAAAGTCCCTATCAATTCATAGAGAGAAGTGATTCCCTTGATGTATTCCTCTTATCTTTGGAGAGAAAGCTTATTGCCACAGCACAGCCTGAGAAATTGAGATTTTCATCAGCTAAATTGCATAAAACCAGCTGGAATGAACCCCTTCTGTAATTTTCATCTGGGAAACTGAAACATAGCCCAGTACAGCTAGAGGCAAGGAACAGGATCCTTTGTGACTATTGGCCTCAGGTTCTCAGAGGCTCTCCGAGAAGATTTACCTGGCTTTACTGAAATTTTTAATGTCATGCATTTAGGAGCTTGTAATTTTACCAGAGTTACACTGCCTGAAGTCAGTTTTGAGGTCAAATGGCTGAATTTTCTGAAAAGCTTTTGTATCACAGTTCATCCATGCTGGACATGAAGAGGAGGGGAAAATGTGATGATTTGCTGGAGGTAAATTCCTGTACTTGCTCTATTTGACAGGTCCCAGCACCTCCACTTGGCATTCAAGTCTCTAAATAGGAGTAAATTTTTGTAATGAAAGTTGCACCAGCTTCAGGTATCTGAGACAAATTTGTTTCCACGATGGTCATATTACTGGGGAAAGAGTTGTAAAAAATCCCCTTTTTGTTGTGTTTACCTCTTTGCCATTGATTCAAGTGTCAGTTTCAGGAAGACTAGTCCGGAGATGGTAGCAAAATTCTTTCCAAAAATCCCAAATGTGAAAAAAAAAAGAGTGGTCTTTACTTCTGTGTGGGGCAGAACCTTTTTGCCTCTGAGAACAGATGATGTGGGCTCCAAAGTGAAAGAAGGCTACAATTCTGAGAGATTAGGATCCAAGAAAAATAATATATAATAAATAATAATATAAAGTAATCCCAGATATTCCAATAATTCCTTAAAACTCACTTGTACAGTACAACCTAAACCTAAAGCTTCAGCTGCATTTTCTTCCTACCCCAACCCAGGCAAATACACACAAGAATTAATTTTATATGCTTTTAATATTTTTCATTCTAATGCTCTGAGTACTCTTAGAATGGGAGCTGGGCAAAAATTTATGAATGAATACAAATTTCCACGGAAAGTTTGAATTTTGTGTAATACACAGTGGATGTCTCATTCTATTTCCATTACCCACAAAATGAAATCATGGTTATTGGGTTATTTAGACCACGTGCATGGTTTATAAAGTCTGTTCAAATGTGAATTGAAATACCCTTATATAATACCAGCTCCTCTCTTTTTCCTCTCGGAGGATATAAAATAGCAACAAATATATTATTGGTTATAAACTTTGAATTCTTGATCCATTAGGAAAGTGTTTTGTTGAAGGGGTGGGCAGGGGGGATGTAAATGCCTATAAATTGAATTTTGAGACCATGGTGAGCAGTGTTTGTCTCCAGGAGCATCCTGTATCCTGGTGTCAGGCACCTGGTCCTCTAAGGGTGTTTCTGGCAGACATCTGGCAAACTTGCTACCTCTGCCTGCAACCACAAGGCAAAAGCACAAGCTAATAATACAGGAAGTGTTATAAAAATGTGACTTGGAAAGTGTGACTTCCAGAAAAGCCAATACTTCTTTTTCTCAAGGTCAGAAAAATCCGAGGTTCAAACAGTGGTGTTGGAGATGGCGATGAAAGTGATTGGAAGAAACAGGTCATAAAAATCTTTTTCTTCCTGTTGAAATCTGTTCATGTTTTCCTCTGACCCATGGTTTCCCTGGAGCAGTCCAGGAAAGGTCACACAAACCATGTGAGAGCAATGATGGGGTCTGGAGTGACCAACCTGAGATGGGAAACTACAGGAAGGACCCTTCAACGACCACACAAGAGGGGAAGGAGAGATGAGTTGGTGGTCAGAAATTCCTGTTGTTTACCTTTTGGCCTCTATTTCCTGTTGTTTGTTTTTTTGTTTTTTTGTTTTTTTTTTAAATAAACTTCCAGAGTTCAGGCAATTTGAGGAACGGATTAAAAATTGCTGCCAGATTTAAACCCCTTCTCCCCACCCCGTGTTACAGACCCTGCACCTTGCCTGGTTTTCAACTGCAACGAAATCTTGTAAAGATTTTGTCATGGTCATTAGGCCTTGTGTGAAAAAGATGGTTTCCTCAGTTTTGAAATTTTATGCCTTGCAATTGGGTTGAATTGTTACTTGTGTTTTCTGGCAAGGAGGGAGGAGGCAAAGTCCATTGCTGTGAGCTACTCTAGAGAGTAAAATCAAAATATTTACCCATTTCACAGCGAAGAATTAATGTCAGCCTCACAGGCAGTCTTTGAAGAAGTCATTTAATTAATTAGTTTTAATTAATTTCCAATTTAAAATAATGATCTTGTTATGGTAATTGACCAAAAACTAAAGAAAAAAAGAGCAGTGTGGGGTACAGACTACACAGCAACTGAACACTGAGCAGTGTGATTTCCATCAGTAAACGTTTAGTGGGAATTTTGAAATGCTTATCAACACCAGAAAGAGTTGGTGATCTGCAAAGATTATTTTTCTAGTTTTCTGTGTATAACTGAGAAGCCTGCAGTGCAGTTGTCATTGCTTGCTTTTATAAGGTTCTGTCAATTCCTTGGCTGAAAAGTGTTCTGATAATGGGTGAGCTCAGATGCAAGTGATCAGAGTTCTGTTTTGTTTCCACCATGGTTTTTCCCGTCTTCCAATCATCACAAAAAAAGCCCCAAACCAATTGATGCAGCTTTGTGGTCAGTTGTTCACTCCAGTCATTCCCCTTTGATCTGGCCCAAAGGTGTTTCTCTCTCTGAACTCTGCAGCAGCAGCATGAAAATAAGTTTAAAAATATTTGTAAACTATTAGGCAGCCAAGGGAAGAGCATGGTTTAAAACCTGATCACTGAAATGATGGCTGGATATCTCACGTTGTGGTAGGAAGTGTGTGTGGGGTGATGCTCAAGACCATGGGGTTTGGAGAGAAAAACTTTCAAAGTTGGGCTGGTTTTATCCTTTTGTGTTTCTTACTTCTGTATTTTCCCTTGGGGATCACTGCTTGGAGCTCTGCCCGCTTGGCTGGGGTGGGAGCATCCATGTGCTTCAGTTGAAAAATGTCATCAAATATAACTCGGACCATGTTACCTGCCAGTTTCTGAGAATTTCTAGTTGCAGTTTCTGTTCCAGCCAGGCTTATCCATGTAATGATGGCACCTTCAGCAGAGACCAATAAATGATTCCTATTTAATTTTGCTTTGGAAAGAAAACTTAAATTCTCCCACGATCCAGGAACTTTGAACCAGTGAAGTTATTTATCTTCAGCACTTCAAATAACACTTTTCTCATTTACTCCTGTGTTTTTGCTGCTCTGTTAAAAGTTTATTTTTTCTGCCACTAATTCTGGCCTTGTGAACAGATAACTGTTAATATCCAAACTAAGGAGCTCAGAAACAATTGAAGAGGAGAGGGCGGGCTTCAGCAGAAAATGCACTATTGACTTATGCCACCTGTCCAGCTTCACACATGATTGAGTTTTTGGATTGAGAGAACTTGTATATGAGACTCCATGTCTCCATTTTCCACGTGTCTTTTTTATTTATCAGCATCAACAGGAGACCAAACCAGAGCAAATACAATTGAGGAAAAGTTACCAAAGCTCTTCTTGATTCCATGCCCTGAAATTGAGACTTGGTTGGGCTGAGCTGCGTTGGCTCCGCATGGCTCCAGCTCTGCATTTTGTTTCAAAAAAGGAAAAAGACAACAACCAGAGTTTTAGATCTGAAAGCCAGGTGTGATGTGGTTGTTTGTTTTCTCCTGGCAGCCACCAGCTCAGCCCACCTGGAAGACCTGGCCTACCTGGATGAGCAGAGGCACACTCCCCTGAGAACCTCCCTCCGGATGCCGCGGCAGAGCGTGGCTGGTGCCCGCACGCAGCAGGACCTCCGAGGTAGGAGCTTGTGGAGGCTTCAGGGCTGGTGTTTCTATGAGTTATTTGGAGCTGGAGCTTCTCCTGCAGCTGTTTCTCCAGTGGCCATGTGAAAATGTTGGAGCAGGACTGGTTTGTGAGCAGGTGTTGGGTGCTGCCCCTCTCTAAGAGCGTGAACCCTTAATAGAAGGGTATGAACCTCTTAAGAGAAGAGGATGTGAAAACCCCATCTCCTTTCTTGCAGCGTCCTTCTTGGTGGCATGGCCAAGTTGGAGGGGAAAGGAGATAAATGAAGTGATGAGCTAAGTGTTGCTGCCTTCTGCCTGGGGGTGACTAGCACTTCTGTGACGTGCTCTTGGTTTTACATTCTAGGGTTGTTCTTCTGGGTTGACTTAGCTGTCTGGTTTGCTGGATACACACTGTGTATCCATGGTGTAAATATGCATTGCCCATTTCAATCCTGCAGGATCTGCTGATGCTCCAGAGGCTCTCACACCCACCATCAATTCTGTTGTCTTCTTGTAACTGCTCACGTTGGAAGAGAGAGCTGGAACAGCTCTGATCTGGAGGTTGAGGAGAAGAGAAGGCTCTAGGGAGACCTGGGTGCACCTCTCAGTCCTGGAGATATTTTAATGGGCTGCTATTTCTTTTTCTCCTTTTTTCTTTTTTTTTTTTCTTTCCTAAAAAAAGCCAAAGATTGCAGTCCCAGCTTCACAGCATTCAGTGTCCCCATGGGGAAGGAGCCAAGTGCAGTGTCTGGAGCCACCTTCCTGTCATATCCCTCTTGGAAATGCTGACAATGCCAGCATTCAGGCAGCCCTTTGACTTCTGAAAGGCCTTTTGAAAGGGGAAAATTTTGTGGTTCTTCCTGGCAAATTCCACACACACAAAAAAGAAGTTAGCAGTGAGAAGAGGAGCCAGGGCTGATGTTTTAGTATTTTGTTTATTTCCAGACAACTCCAGCTAGATTCTCCCCATGGGCTTGGGGTTTTAGGCCACCCTACATCTTCCATCCCCCTTCTAATCCAAACATGGTCTTTTCATTCTTCAGCCATCCCTGTGACAGTCCTGCATCTGCAGCAGATCTCCAGGTTAATGCTTCATCCCCATCATTTGTTATTTCACTGATGTTTAGATGTCTGAGAAAGCTCACTTGGGATTTTTCCCGGTTGTTGCTGCACCATGAAAACAGTTTCTTGTTCCCTGTACGTAGGGAAAGGGAGATCTGTTGGTGAGACATTAAACTTTTCTTTCTTCTGGGGTGGTTTTGAGCAAGTGATCAGCATCCTTGGGTCAGGAAGTCCAGAGCCAGTGGATGGCAGGTTGGGTTTTCACTCAGCACCATGACCATGACCTGCTACAGCCTCGTTGGGATTTCTATCGAATGCACATGCCCCCAGTTTGAAGGGAGAAAAAAAAAAGGTTTTGTGTCACTTTGGATTATAGTCTATAATGAAATCATACTGGCTGGTGAGGCAGTTATAAAAATGTATTAGCAGGCAGTAAGTGAAGAAAGCAAAGTTTGACAGACAAAATTTCCATATGTTCAAAGGGAGCAGCTTGCCAAGGCTGTGTAATTTGCAGTGATTGCATCCAAAACATTAAACTTTATTGTAGGAACAGAATCAAATTGTTTTCCAGACACACGTTTAAAAACCATGTACAACTACATGTTTTCTTTCTTCTTTTTATTCTTTTTTTTTTTTTTTCCTTTTTTCTTCTTTTTTGTGGAGATTGCACGAGAGTAGCAGCAACGTTTCAGTTTTTTTGAGTTTTCTGGTCCTTGTTAAGGTGCTGAATTAGTTTTACAAAGAGAAGGGGAAGAAGAGGATGTGAAAAACCCAAACACTGATATTTGGAAGTATTCATTGAATTTTGTGAGCCTGTAAAAGAAATATGATTTCTGAAAGGGGCATTTATTCAGCAACTAAAATAACTAAAATCACACTTTGTGTAGCAGAGGATGACCCACATGGTGAAGCAGGATGGGCCTTGCTCCGACTTTGCTCCTGCTTATTTCTACATAATGCCTTTTTTTTTTCAATCATGCACATGATAAAAGCATCTTTAGTCTGGTTTAGTTCATTCATTATTTTTTAAAGTTGTTTTAATTTATTTTTGTAATTGTTTTCATCTAGGAAAAAAAAAAAGACAGTTATGGTAGGCTGTGTTTCATCCCATAGCTTGTATATTTAATCAGTCTTGTCCCTGCATTACATTAGCCCTTGAGGCCACTTGGTACCTGTTAGGCTCTTGCCTTTCAGGACCATTATTGTATTTTCACTCCCTAACACAACAGATCACAGATACACCCATACACACAAGTAAAGGTGCAGCTTACTGAGCATAAGTCCAAGCTTGATGTTTTCCATATAGAGTCTTTTAAATTGGTATTTTAAATTTAGTTTTCTATAGATGGTATTGGTGGCATCATGCAAAAAAAAAAAAAAAATTCCCTGCTGGAACACATAATTTCATGCAAGATGCCAGGAGCTGTGATGGGGGATGTGGAGACTTGCAAGCCTCGGGCTGCTTTGTCCCCACCAGCCTCCTCCTCCCCTCCCACCAGCAGAGCTTTTGGTTCCCCAGCACCTTCCCTGTGCCAGCATTGCCCTCAGCAAGGGGACCCCAACGAGCTGCCTGTGAGCTCATGCAGCTCAAAAGCCATCTCCACCCTGGCATAAATTGAAAGCACATTCATCATTTTCAAGTGGGAATAAAAACACAGCTTCTGTCTGCAGCATTTTCTGTACCAGTTAAAAAAAAACAAAACCGAAAATTTAAAATATTGAACATTTTTCAATGCAAACTGTTTTCTGGAAGCATGTGTGATGTCACCTTAAATCCCAGCCTCTTTTTCAGCTCTGCTTTCATGGATGAGCTCCCTGGTCAGGTCTGGGAAAGATTTCAAGGTGATTTGAGCTGTGGGTGGTTGCTGGGGAGGGTCCCAGTGCAGAGCTGGGGACAGCTGGGGGAGCAGCTCTGCTGCTGCTGGATGGGTCCAGAGGGAGTCTGGGGGCACTGGGAGGCTGCAGGCACCAGTATGGGTTTGTAGCTTCCAAAGGAGTTAACTGCACAAAGCTTGTAGTTAGGTCAGTTCAAAACCCACGTTTGCAAGAGAGTAAGATCTTTGGGGTTGTAGCACATCCGTAGTCTCTTCCCATGTAGGTAAAACATCCCTGTTGGAATTGAATCAACTCTCTTCAGTGAGTTCAGTACAAAGGCTGGGGCAGGAGCAGTGCCTGCAACCCTGAGGACCTTCTACCCATCACCCACACCTCCACAGGGAGTGGCAGTGGGTGCAGAAGTGCTGAGCGCCAGTGGTTGCTGAGTGATGCTTGTGCTTTGTCAGTTTGAGGGCTTTAAAAACTTCAAAGCGACCAAACAGGCTCTATTGTAAAGGATGGGACCAGAATTGTGCCAAGAGATAAGACTGATCAAACCAAGGGTTGGTTTTTTACTGAAATCCTTCTGCAGCCCTGAAGTAAAGAAGTTTGTCCTCATGTTGAGGTGGGACTTGCTGTGTTCAGGCTTTAGTCAAACCTTAATCAAACAAAAAATCAAACAGTGATTTCTCAGCTCTCATTTTACTCCCAGCATTGATGCTTATCCTCTTTCCCTGTGCTTCTTCCTAGTACGTTTTGCACCTTATAGACCTCCTGACATCTCCCTGAAGCCCCTGCTCTTTGAGGTTCCCAGCATCACCACTGAATCCGTCTTCGTTGGCCGGGATTGGGTGTTCCATGAGATCGATGCTCAACTGCAGAGCTCCAACGCCAGTGTCAACCGTGGCGTGGTGATCGTTGGGAATATTGGCTTTGGGAAAACAGCCATCATCTCCAGGCTGGTTGCACTCAGCTGCCATGGCACACGGATGAGACAGATTGCTTCTGATAGCCCACATGCCTCTCCGAAACGTAAGTACGGCAGCGCGTGGCTCTTCGGAAGTAAAGAGACCTTTTCTGTCAGCTTTTGTCATGGTTCTGGCTGAAAAACGATTCTGTTCCTCTTCAGTCCCCAAGAATTCAGTTTAGGCCTTGTTGCCAAGAAAAGAAAGCACCTGTCAGCAATATTTATACTGCTGCTGGTCCAAATCCACTTTTTGAAGACTCAAAATAGTCTGTCTCTTATTTCTGCCTTAGAAACATGACAGATTTTTTCCCCTGATTGGGAAGACTCCAATTTTAATTGCCAATATTCTGTTATTACAAATCCATGCTGCTGTGTTCTCCTTCCCACATGGCTGTTGCACCTCTGTTTTTGGTGGTTTAAATACTCAGGGTGGGTCACAAGTGGCTCAACAGCACCCGGGGTTTTTCTGCCTCTTGTGGTCCCATCCAATTTCCATCTCCCTGTGCTGACATGTTTGTGGGTGAGGATGTGACAGCATTTTAAAATCACTCAGCTCACAGAAAGTGATGAAGACAGGACTGAAAATAGTGAGTTAGGTACCTAGAGGTATCTGTAAAGATCTGGGTCACTGTACTTCTGTGAATCTGGAGTTAAATCTGTTTACTGGAATGCAGTACTCAGAAATATCTGAACTGTCACCCAGGGCTGGCGTGTGGAGTAGTGTCACTTGTCAGAGCTAAATGAACAATGCATAGTGAAAGGCAGGGCTGGGTTCTGTATTTTAACTGCAGCTCTGCAGTGCACCAGCTGCATGTCTCCCCAGTCTGCTTAGGGGGATTGTGGAGATTAAAGAGACACTGAATTTAACTGTTTCTGTGTTAAAGGCTTGGGTGTTCCAAATGAGAAGATGCCTTGCCTCTCTCAGGCACAAAGGACAAAGATCCTTGGTAATATACTGTTGTTTAGTTCACAGCCTGGTTTGACCATGGAGCTGAAAGATGAATGATTCCTCAGTGTTAGGGATTGGGATGGAAACCTTCAGAGTCAATCAACTGATTTGACTTCATTTCCTGAGGAGATGACAAGTCCTGCTCTAGCTATTAAGGATAATAATTATTCTTCAAGTTTCTTTGATTTTTTTTTTCTTTCACACACACACACAAAATAAAATCCTATTATGCTTAGAAAAAAACATGTTTAATAATAAATGCTGATCAGGTGACCTGACCATATTATAGCAGTTTTCCTGTCAGCATCAGTAAACTGGCCCAAATACAGCCTCGTGCTATTAATTTCCTGTCTCTGACAAACAGCACAAGTGAAGGTGGTGTTGCATGCTCAAAATCAAGAATGTGCATTGTTGCTGAGGCATTCAGGGTTTAATTAGGTAGGCAGTGTTGTCCTCAGTTGTTGCTTGCCATTAAATGGGTCATTGTTTGCATTATGATTTCAAGTTGAGCTTGAGGTTTTGTTGCATTCTGAAGACAAACTGTTGCTTTAGGAATGTCCCTAAAATAAAGAAATCCCTAATTAGGCATCATCAAGTACTGCATGTCTTTGTGTTATTCAGAAATACTCTGGATGAACACCTAGGAGTGGAAGAAAATGAGGTTTGAAAATATTATCCACAAGGCCCTGGTGAATGGGGCTGTTGCAGCAAGCTGTTGGTAAAGCCAACTTCTGCTTTGTTAGGCAAAAGAGATGGATAAAATGCAACTCAAAGCAGTTCAACGGGACAGAGATGTTTCAAGTAGAATGCATGATTTGCTTGCAAGCCTTTTCCAGATCCTGATGCTACTTCTGCTTCTCTCCCTCTGAGTACCTTGATGAGCTTCAGATCTGGGGCTCTCCATTTGTTTATGTTATAAAACAGGTCCAGACTTCAGAAAAATTGGCTGTCTCCACTGAAGGAGGACTTGGCACCAAATTAACCAGTTGTCCATGACGAGGGAAGATCTGTTAGCAAAACTGTAGAGCGGGAGAGCACTGCATTGAAATACATCAGACTGGAAGGCAGAGCATACCTTTGAGAAGGCACAATTCACTCCATTTGTTGTCATTATTTTCAAGCCAAATGAAATTACAAGGGAAAAGATGACTAAAAAAAAGCTCAATGCTTTATCTTAACAGTCCTTCCCATGTGAGCTGCTTCCAAAGGAAGTTTCTTGGGGAGGTGCCACAGTCTCTTGCTGCCTGAAAGCAAAGTATTTGTAGAAAGTATTTTAACTGCTGTGAATCACCTCCTAGAAAACAGCAGCTGCCTTGTCTGTAACAATAATGTTTGGATGTGCTTGTCCTGTAGCAATTCATAATCTCTTTCCTTGGGACAGATGTGGATGCAAACCGAGAGCTGCCCTTAACCCAACCACCTTCTGCCCACTCATCCATCACCAGTGGGAGCTGCCCGGGGACTCCAGAAATGCGCCGGCGGCAGGAAGAGGCCATGCGGAGGTTGGCTTCCCAGGTAGGGGGAAGCATTCCTCTTGGGAGGAGTTTTGGGCTGGTTTTTTTTGTGGGCCTTGGGAAAATGTCAGTTTTAATGGAACCTGTTGCAAAGTTTCCTGTCTTGCAGTGCTTGGTGTGCTGGAAAATTGCTCAGTGGTTTTAAATTAGAAAAGAGCAGATTTTGATGGAATGGTAGGAAAAGATTCTTGACCACCAGGGTCGGGGAACAATGGCACAGGTTGCTCAGGGAGCTGGTTGATGCCTCATCCCTGCAGATGTTCAAGGTGAGGCTTGAAGAGGCTCTGAGCAACCTCATCTAGTTGAGGGTGTCCCTGCTTCCTGCAGGGGGTTGGACTGGGTGACTTTGAGAACTCTCATTCTTTTATTCTTTGTCTTACTCCTCCTCCCCCTCTATGATTCTATTCTAAAATGTGTGCATTCAAGTGGTTACTGGGCATATCTACAGAAAAAACTTCTGGAGCAAGTTTTATTACCCTAGGAAAGTTATTTCTGGAAAATGAAATTCCCACTGCATCAAACATGCTCCCTTTCTTCTTCAAGAGTTTGGCTTTCCCAGCCATTGCACTTTGTCCTTACAAATGTTAGGAGATGACATAGTTATCTGAATAAATGTACTTTTTCTCCCTGCAGTGAAAACAAACTTGCCAAATGTTTGTGGCAGTGTTTGATTTTGAAAAGAGCAGGTCTGGGGCAGTGGGTAAGGGCACTGACTGGGAGCATCTCTGCCCTGTGTGAGCTTTGGTATTTATGGGGAAAGTCTGCAGAACAGATCATAGCCTTTTGACAGTACACAAATCAGTTCCTGTTCTGGCAAGGATGGATTGTATATAATGCAATTGTTTACTGTAGGTGAGATTTATAGCTTGAATTTTATTGTCTTACCAAGCTTCAGCCCTACTTCTGTGGTGGTGGGAAGGTGCTTGAAATCCAAGGAGTTTGCTCCTCCTACACCTTTGGACAGGATGTGAGCAGTTAATGCTTTCCTCTTGCCTGTTCTCCCTTTGGAGGAGAGGAAAATGTCAAGCAAAATCTTTGTTCTAAATTATTGCCAGTATGTGTTTTCCTTGGCTTTTTGTGCCAGATACACTCTTGTCCTAGCTGCTTTCCTGCAGCACCCAGATGGTGAGGCAGAGCGCCTGTGGTATCTGTGTAAATAAATATTAAGACCTGAGACTCTCTTCTCCCACGTGGAGTTCTTCAAAGGGATGCAATGGCCATGTCTGGTTCTGTTCAGGACACATTAGTCATCATATTCCTTGCAAATCTTAAGCTTTGCAAGCTGCTAGGAAGGGCAGTAAAGTGTGCTGTCTCTGCTTAAAATGCCTCATCTATCTCTTCTTTCTTCCCCTGAGTGCTTAAGTAATCCTGCTGGATATGTAGTTGATAAATGGATACAGTTTTAGCTTCAGTTTCCTCCTGGAAAAGGTAGAGTATGTGACTCTTTCAAAGTGTGTGTCACATCCACTGCATAGATCACACACTGAAGATTTTTGGAACTCTGATCACTGGGGAAAAGAGCAAAAAAGAATCGTTACAGCCAAAAATAAAGTAAAAATAGGTTGTTGTACTTTGGCTTTAGAATTCTTCAGGAAAGGGTGTTAAAGCCCTGCTTAGCCAAAATTCTTTTTGGCAAAACAAATCCTGTGTTTTGCTGTCAGGAGGTAAGGAATGAGTTGGGAGGATGTGCTGCCTCTGTGCTTCAAGTGGGATTGCAGACTTTGAGGATGGTTGTTCATCTCCCACTAAATCTTGACTACCGTAAATTCAGGCAGGTTCCAGAAATAACTGTCACCAGCATCCAAACATGAGGCCTTCCCAAAGAGATCAATGCCAAGGCTGATGAGTTGACCCTAGAGTACTTGGAATCACTTTTCCTCCCTGAGCAGCTGACACAGCATGTGGAACTTCTGAAGAGTTTGTTGGTGTTTAGCAAACTGTCCCTGGGATGAGTCAGAGCAGCAGCAGCAGTGAGGTTTGATTCAGCAGTCAGAGACCTTGGGTCAGTTCCCAGCTTTGCCATTAGCCTGCTTGGGATTCTTGGAGACTATCATCTCATCTCCCTGCTCTGTTTCCCTGCCTGTTAAAGGAGAAGTGAGCCACTCAGAGAATGGTCCTCTGGTTATCTACTGGTGGAAGGGATAGGTAACCAGGTGATTGTTGGGGGTCTCAGCTGGGAAGAGCAGTTGGCTTCCAGGCAGTGCTGTGGTGTGTGCCTGGATGAATCCACATGTTGAGATAAATCACAGGCTTCAATCCTGATGCATGGCTTCATTTCCTACCACAAAGGGAAATTTTTCTGAAAGTATAGGAGGTTTTTTCTTTCAGTTTGCTTGGTTAGTAATTTTGTGGAGCTCCACGCTCCTGCACGTGTTTCTTTATCATAAACAACACTCTGGGTTTTACTGAATCAGAGGCTTTTCCAGCACTGCTGTGCAGCATGCTACAAGCAGTAAGTTTGATGGATTATCAAACCTCAGGAAAGAAAATAAAGGCAAATAAAATGGTTTAGGATGTTTGTCAAGTTGATAGCTGGAAGTAGGGTGCGTAGTGCACTCTTAGTAACCTCCTGAGTAGTACAACTCAGCATCACCACTGATGAATACTTGCTGTCAACAGCAGATAAATTGAATTGCTTAGAAAGAGCCATGCTGTATGATGTCCTAGATAAAACAAACACCAACTCTTCCACCCCAGCTGTGGTTTTTTGAAGTCTTTTGAGTGACGCTGGGAGGAAAAGGATTACTGACCTGGCAACAGAATTGAAAATCCATTAAAATAACAGCATCAAACTCTTTGTTCTGCATTTGAGTGCCTCGTTCAGAAACTCAGTCACACACATCTGACTTGCCTTTGAGAGCTCATGAGAATTCCTTGTTCATAAAAGGCTTTGAAGGTACTGAACTCCTTCCCAGAGCAAATACACCAAATGTCTTGGTAGACAAGAGTAAAAGGAGTTGGTTAAAAGGATTTAACTGCCTAATTTGAATGTCTGATGCCACATTTGCCAACAGGTGTTTCCTGGGGACAGGTAAGGAAAACCCTTCACGTACATAAGCTGAATGCTTCCTAAAGTCCAATCTAGCAAAGAAAAGGAGGAAAAAAAAAAAAAAAAAAAAAGCAATGTCCTTTTGTGCAGGAGGAAAGGCAAGAGCAGCAGCATATTCCTGTATCAGTAGCTGTGGGATAAAAAAAGAACTGCTGATGGCCTACTTAAAACAGTTTTTGTTCAACTGGCTGAAGAAAAAAGAGCCTGAGGAAGTGAAGGACAGACTGACCTTAGGTTAGTCTGGTTGGAAAAATATTTCTTGGACATCTGTGTTTTATGGTTGCATTAAGACTAGAGTCAGGATTGAAGTAGGAAAGAAAGTGTTGACAGTGATGGACAACCACAATTGTCGGGAATATTTTAGGAATTATATGAAACATATGTCAGGAGATATGTGCAGGTGTTCCAGATGTTCCACCTCAGCTTGCACTGAGCAGAGCAGGATGTTCTCTGGTTGTGCTGTGGTCCTTATGCTAGAGAAATGCAGATCACTAGAAAAGCAAATTAATAATCTCCTAACAGGCTCAGGCCCTGGTTGGTGCAGGCTGCAGAATGCTGGTGGGAAGCACACCGGACCTCTCACCCACTCTGTTCCTTCTGAAAATGTCACTTACCCCAAAACTCAGAAGCTGTGTGTTGATGATGACAGAAATGAAAGGTGAACAGTTGCTTTTCCTCCTCTGGATTATACAAGGTTGTGCTTTTCTGCCTGTTGTTCATGTTTTTGGGGGCAAGAGTATCTTTAAGTTCTTGTTGTCAGAGATGAACAAATGATTGATTTCAAAAATAAGTGTCTGAGAAGTGCCTAGCAGGAGCTCCACTCATGTTCTTCCAGCTTCCTTGCCATGCTAGAAAAGAACATTATTTTGTGTATTCTTAGGGAGCAGTTTGAAGTCACCCATGATTTCTAGTTCCATGTTCATCAGCAAACTAATGGAGAAGAAAATTTTTAGAAATGAGATCATTTAGAAACCCAGTATCAGGTGTGATTTGTGTCCTCAGAAACTGTGCCAGGGGAATTGTATCCAGCTGGTTTAGGAGTTCTCTGAAGTTATCCGCACTGGTGGGTTCTAGAAGCAAAAAAGCATCAAAATCATGGCAAAATGCCCTTCCTCCCAGATGCTGGTGGGCAGGTGTTGAGGTTCCTCACATCTCAGTGCCTTGCTTTGGTTGGAAATAGAGTTTTCTCCCATATAAGTACTGATTGTGGTAGGAAGGGTTGGATGCTTTTCAGGATTTGCATTCCTGAAAGAATGATAGAAAACAAGGAGCTTAACATTGAGACTTCTCTGTTCCTGGTGTCATTTCCCAGCATTTTACTGAGATTTTGGAAGGGGAAGCAGAGTGATTCTGCGTTGAGAGAGATTAATGGAGAGAATTCTGGAAGAACATTAATTCCTGGGTATATCACCCTGGAGCATCACCCCAGTCTCCTCTGTCTGTCCTGCTCCAGCTCCTGGTGATCATTTTGGATGTGTTGAAGTAGAATCGTTTTGAAAAGGAAAGATCAAAGCCTTTATCACACCAGGGTCACCATCAGTCTGGTTGGCATTGTGTTGTGGGCTGTTATTTAGATGGCAATAAAGCATCCTGCCAGGAGGCATCAAGAGGTAAATGCCTTCCATTTCCTTTCAAGGAAAATACCAAATCCATGGCAGTATCAACAGCTTCTTAGCAGAGATATGTGTGAATCAATTCCCTAATTTTAAAGGTAACATTAAGCTTCCTGCTAAGAACTGAGCTGGCACAAGCCCCCTTTTCCCCTTCCATTCTTTGTCTCCTGCCTTTGAGCTGAGGCAGTGGCTGCTGAGGGGCTTCACTATGGTCATGGTGAGGACCATGGGGACATGTGGCAGAGTCCAGCTCTCAGCAGGGCTCTTGGGAGCAGTCCTTGCTGGGGAGGTTTCCCTGCAGCTTTTCTTCCAACCCTGCTCTCGTGGAGCTTGTACCATAGCATGGAGTAGAGGGACCTGCAGGGAAGAAGAGACAAGAGAGGTTCTCTTGCCAGGTGCAGCAAACTCTCAGAAGTCATGAATCAAAGTGCTCACCTTGCATCTTGACACTTGCAAATGAAACAGAAGTGTTCCTGGCAAAACTGCTCAGTTAGTCTTTTGTTTTACTATATATGTATATGTGTTATGGACACAAGTTTGCAGGATTCCCAGATTTATTTCAGGCCTGCCCTCCAACAGCAGGCAAGCTGCCAGTTTTCCAGCAGTGCCAACAAGTCCTTGGCTGCAAGAGGTGCAGACCAGCCAGCCTGGGTAGTTGGGTATGAACCTTTGTGGGACTGTTCAACCTCTGATCATGGTTCCTGGGAGAACAACTGTAAGGAGAAACTGGGGAAAAAAAGTTTTCATGAGCTGTGAGGCTGTCCTTGCAGTGCCACCTTTCTGTCTCCAAGTGATGCTTAGGCACACATAAAATTGGGCTGATTCATCTCAGCTGGAGCATGACCTTAGAATCATCAAACCATTTAAACTGGAAAGGACCCATAAGATAATCAAGTCCAACTTTTAACACTGTCCACCACTAAATCACGTCCTTAAGTGTCGTGTCTTACAGGTCTTTTAAATCCTTCCACGGATGGTGACTCAACATGGCTTGGCCAGAGCTGGTCCTTCACCTCAGAAAAAAGAAATGAGAGACTTTGCCACTGACCCAAAGCTGTGCTGAAAAGGACTGAGCTACAAATCCATGTGCTTGGTGACCCTTGCCTTTCAGCAAGGGGCACCAGTGCCACTGGGAGGTCCCATAGCCCAAGGTGAAATCAATTCAGCTCAAAGGAAGAAGCTTGAACTATGTCCCCTCTGGTCAGGGTCACCTTCCCCATTTTCCCTGAAGGTTTTATCCTTTACTCACAGAGGATTTTTAATGGATTGGCTGCACAGTTTTAATTAACCCATTGAACAGCATATATTCTTTGGGTTTGTGGTTGCTTGTGGAGGCAGCACTTAAACAAATGGACCTGAAAGCAGCTCAGATGCACTAATGGGTCATCCCTGATGTAGAGCAGCTGGTGGAGGAGCTGTGTGTCCATTGCATTAGCACACTCAGCTGGTGCTGAGCTTGCCTGGTGGCTTCAGAGAATCTCCTTTCCCTATCCTCCAAGCCATAAGCCAAAGCATCATTACTCTTGCTGCAGGTGTGTCAAAAGAAAGGGTGTGCTCCTACCTTTCAGAGAGGTGAAGGGATTCTTTACTTCTGAGCCTTGATGCCCTGAGACACTAATGCATTTCAGAGGGCATTTGCTGACATGCTGGGCTCTGGAAAAGCCATGAACATCCCCAAAAAACTGGGGCACCACGTACACGCATGGTCATGTGCAGTGGGTAAAACACAGCAGTGCTGATTCCCATTTCCATTATTACCACCAATGCTGTGCTTGCCAAATGGCACTATTTGCAGGTTTAAAGCATTGCAATAAATTTATTTAAAACTATTCTGTATGGGTCAAAAAAAGATAAATCTTGTTAAGTGCAGAAATAGGGATAAAATACAAAGTTTTGAAGGAGCACAGGAGGAACTGTGGTGTTGCTGGGAGCCCAGGGGTCTGGGAGGTTGATCCTTTTCGGGGGGGGATTGGTAGGATGGCCTCCTCACACCACATGCTTCCAGAGGGAAGCAGAGACCAACCACAGCAGTGACGTGATGTTGAAGGAATGCTTCTGAAATGGAAGTGATTCTTTTTCACAAACAGTGCCAGAGAACTGCTTAAAATGGGCCTGTCCTATTAAGTAAAAATTACTGATTTCCCTTGAGCCATCTTCAGCCCCTCATTCTCCTTTGATGTTCATGCTGTCCTTCCAGCCTTTTTCCTATTACAGTTATCTCCTGCCATGTCATTTCCTCCCCTTTCTCCCTCTCCTTTTCCCCCCTTCACGGTTCAGTCTTTTCTCTCCCTCTGTACTTTATAGACAGCACACAATCTCTTCTGTGCCTCATTTTTTTTCTGCTCTCTGTGCCCTTTCTAGCCTCTTCCTCCCACTGGGTTCACCCAGCTCTTCACCTCCTCTTCCACTGACGTTTTCCATCATCCTTGGAACAGCTGTTTTGCTTTTAACACCCCCATGTCTTCCTTTTTCCTCTAGCAGCTGTTTTCCTAGGTCCTGACCTACATGAGCCAATAATTTTTTTTTTTCTTTTTTCTTTTTTTCTTTTTTCCCTTTCTGATTTCATGGAATTCTTCCATATCTGAAATCAGTAGCTTGACCCTGGAGATTTGGAGCATGGTTTGCACAGCTGGGATGTAGGAAAGCATTTTGGTGTGGGGAGGAGAGCTGCAGGGAAGAGGTACAGAGCCTGCAGGTCAAAATCGGACACAGTTGTCAAGTCCTGAACCAAAGTGGGTGAAGGAGTGGACCTGGTTAGAGCAACAATAGAAAGGGTGGTAGGAAAGTGAAGGTTATGTGAGGCTGGTGAAGAGAGAAATGGAAGTGATTGTGGAAGACAGGAGTAGGGTGACTGGTGTTGGGAGAGGAGACTCCTGAAGACTTACTGGAATTAGCATGTAAAGAAAATACTAATATTGTCTTTCAAATTCCTCATTCTTTGCTTACTGGGTTAGCTTTAGATCCACCTTTTGAGCATTGCATTTATCCTCCTGTGCATGGCTTAGTCAATATACCAGTAAATCCAGCACAAGGATCAAGAACATACATGAAGGAGCTTAAATTAATTGAGTTGTAACTGTATGTATGTCCCAGTATCTGACAGTCACCATTCCCTTCCTGGGTGCTGGATTTGTCCCCTTTTCTATGACGTGGCTCTTTAGATTTCTGGAAGAAGTTAATTATCCTCTGGTGAAAAGGAGACTTTATTTTTGTGTCTGCACACCTATTGTGAGAAAATAAGAACTCTGCATACAGCAATTTGTTTTCTGTTACTGGGAACCTGATACCAAGGGATGACCACTTCAGAACTTTATACTGTGGCATCCACAAGTTATAATCCCCAAATAAATACAATTGTTGAAAAGAAATCACAACCTTTATTATTACTTTACCCAGTGCTGTTCTCCAGGGCAATACGTTATATTTTAACTGGCTGGTAGGAATATTTCTGTTAGGAATTTGGAGGTAGCCATTAAAGCTTAAGCATATGTATTAGGGCTGGATGCTTGAAGTAACAGCCGAGCTTTATCATCACTGGATTCATCACACCTCATTTTGCCTGTAAAGGAAATGACTGCATCATACCCCACCAGTAATTTCACCTATTTCTATTTAAAATGAAAAGCCAGTGCTGAGCCAGCAGTGTGTCAGGCTCCTGTTTCCATTGCTGGACACCATCCTTGGCAGGAGCAGAGCTCAGAGCCTGAACGTGCCACCCCAGCCCCTGCAGCTGCTGCCAACCTCAGCCTGCTCACTGCAGGTGGGGAGCCTGAAAGTCTGAATCCTGGCCACTAGCCATGGTTCATCCGAGCTCACACAACCTCCAGGGAGACCACCACCATCTCATGTCCTCAGTGACAGTGTCCCTTTCAAGTTCAGAAGTGGGGTTTATTTTTATTTGGCACTATTTCTGTTCTCTGCTACAATGCTCTGAGGCAATCATCGAGTTTGGTACAGAACTGATCCCACCTGCCTTGCTGGGATATTTTTTGCACAGTGACAGCTGAAAAGAAAACACAGTGAGTGGGAGCTGGAGGAAAGCTTTTTGACCTGGCAGAGGCTCACACCAAATGGATGGGCAATGGCACGAGGTGCTGGTGCTAGGAGTTGGTGGATGGAGAAGAGCTGGAGCAGCCTGCTGAGTACTCCACAAGCAGACACATCTTATTTTGTGCCTCTTGTTGTATATTACAAATAAAACAAGAAAGTTGGCAGATTGGACTGGGGAAATTATCACTGGTTTTCTACTTACTTTAACACATGGGCAGAATTTAGTGGGTTCTGGCAGAGTTTGAAGGACTGGGAAAATCAGGTGACTTGAGAAAAGATTTTCCTTTTTAAATTTTTTTTTTCTTTTTAATTGAGTTGATTTTTTGAATGGAGAGCAGGATGAGGGTGGCTGAGCAATGTGCAGCCAGCCTGCTGTTCCCCCTGTTGCAGGAACCTGTCGTTTGCAGATGCCACCTTGCTGCAGGTGCTCAGCTCTCTGCCTGCTCCTGCAGAGCTTGACATTTGCAAACAGCAGATAAAAAATCAGTTCAAGAAAACAATCACAAGTTATTACCGACACCAAGTCCTTCAATGGAGCTGGGAGCACAACACAACCTCTCCCTGCTCCATGCACAGCCTCAGCCCTGTCAGCTCCTGTCACTGTCCATCTCTGCCAGCAGCTACAGCTTAATTTCATTTATTCCTCAAGTGGCAGGGCAGTCATTTTTCAGGAGCAAGGCCTGTTTTGACCAACTGATTCGTCTGGATCCTTGTCACAGGTAGTTAACACTTGGTACTCTCAAAGACTTTGCCTGCCAGAAGCCATCAAACTCACCCAACAGAAAAAAACCCTGCTGCTTGTAGCATCCTCCCCACCTCGCCTCTGATGAAGGTGTGTCAGGGTTTAACACTGAGCTGGCAATTAAACCCAATGCCAGATGCTCTCTCTTAATCCCCCTCTCCCCCCTGATAAAGGAAGGAGAGAGAATAAGGGAGAGAGACTGATGGGTTGGAAACTAAACTACACAGCTTTAATGAAACAGGAATGATAAATAGGAAAAATTACAAATATATACAAATAGACAGGAAAATTGATCCCAGGTTCCTCCCCTCTCCCCCCCAATAACTCTCACGTCAGCACCGAAGCTGCAGGGCAGCCCTGGGAAAGTCCAGGCTGGAATCCTGGAGTCAGCAGCAGTTGGGAGCTGGAGGCAGGAACACACAGATTCAGGCTGGGATGGATCAGGAGCACAGGCAGAGGAATGGATGGAATCCTCCCAGGATGCTGAAGCAAAGAGGGAGAGGGGAAGAAGGGGAAGCAGGAAGGGGTTTGACCGTTGTGAGCCCTCAAATTTATACTGAATATGAGGTGTATGGGATGGAATACTCTGTTTGGTCAATTTTGGCCAACTATCTTGTCTGTTCCTCCCCAAAGGAGGGGCTCAGGTGGGACCTTTGTACTCCTTTTCTCCTTCTGGGGGGCAAAATATTCCTCAGAGCTGAGCAGTGCCCTTGGTTCTGCACAGCAGTCTCTGGCTGTAACTCTAAACATGGAGTGTGATCAGTCCTAGAAGCAGACACTGAGAAACTTGCTGTTAATTTCAGCAAGTGCAGCTACTTCCAAGAGACTGAGCTGCAAGCAAAAATACAAGACAGAAAATCACCTTTATCCTGGCCCCAACCAGGACGAGGTGAATTTATTTAATTTTCGATTTTTTTATTTTTTTTTTTTGGGGGGGGGGCTCTTTATTTATTTCTGCTTTCTTCTCTTTCCTAGGTCGTTGCTTACCACTACTGCCAGGCTGACAATGCCTACACCTGCCTGGTGCCTGAGTTTGTGCACAACGTGGCCGCCCTGCTCTGCCGCTCGCCGCAGTTCGTGGCCTACAGGGAGCAGCTGCTGCGGGAGCCGCACCTGCAGAGCGTGCTCAGCCTCCGCTCCTGCGTGCAGGACCCCATGGCCTCCTTCCGCAGGGGTGTCCTCGAGCCCCTGGAGAATCTCCACAAAGGTATGGTGGTGGTGCTTCTCTCAGCTCCCCAGCACCCTGCTGTGATCGCTGTTCCCAGAATTGTGTGGGTTGGAAAGGGCCTCTTGAGAGCATCAAGTCCAACCCTTGATCCGCTCTTCCCGTGGTTCCCAGCCCATGGCACTCAGTGCCACATTCAGTCTTTTCTTAAAAACCTCCAGAGAAGGAGAATCCACCCCCTCCCTGGGCAGCCCATTCCAATGCCTGATCACCCTCTCTGGAAAGAATTTTTTCCTAATATCCAACTTAAAGCTCTCATGGCAGAGCTTAAGCCCATGGCCTCTTGTCTGACTGGTACCTGCCCAGGAGAAGAGACCGACCCCCCTCCCTCTCCCCCCTGGCTCCAACCTCCTTTCAGGGAGTTGTAGAGAGTGATGAGGTCTCTCCTGAGCCTCCTCTTCTCCAGACCAGTTCTCCAGACTGTTGTTATTATAAGTTTTAAATATTGTTGCGCTAATATCAGGGCACTTAAGTGAAGTAAGAGATTAATCTTGTGTTGCCCAGAGAAGCTGTGGCTGCCCCCTCCCTGGAAGTGTTCAGGGTCAGGTTGGATGAGGCTCTGAGCATCCTTGTCTGGATGAGAAATGTCCCTGCCCATGGCAGGGGGGTTGGAATAGATGATCTCTGGGGTCCCTTCCAGCCTCAGCCATTCTGTGATTCTGTGTTCTCTTTTTATAAGGTTGTGTAACTAGGTGATGAGGGGGGATGGCTTTAAACTGGAAGAGGGGAGATGTAGGTGGGACAGTAGGAGGAAACTTTTTACAATGAGGGCAGTGAGACCCTCTACATGCCACTTGGAAATGTCAGCACAGACCCCAGGGCTTCCATGAGTTGTATTTTCTTCCAGTTGAAGTTGTGGTTGAACTGAAGTGTGTTTTTAACAGGATGACCCAGCCTTGGTGGAGTAAGATGCTTGAAGGTGGCTTCAGTACCTGAAGGGCCTACAAGAAAGCTTGTGAGGGACTTCTTATAAGGGCCTGGAATGATAGGATGAGGGGCAATGGCTTTGAACTTTGATGGGAGATTTAGGTTAGACATGAGGGAGAAATTCTTTGGTATGAGGGTGCTGATCCCCTGGCCCAGGGTGCCCAGAGAAGCTGTGGCTGCCCCATCCCTGGCAGTGTTGAAGGTTGCATGGGGCTTGGAGCAACCTGGGCTGGTGGGAGGTGTCCCTGCCCATGGCAGGGGGTGGCACTGGATGGGCTTGAAGGTCTCTTCCAACCCAACCCAGTCTGAGATCTTGAAAGATGCAGGGAAGATCTGAGAATAAGCCATTGTTCTTGTTTAGAAGGTGAGGGGTTAACCTCCCCTCTCCTCCTGCCTTGGCTCTAGGGCCATAGGTGAAATGCTGATGTCAGCATGCTTTTGGATTTCTGTTTTCTTGCTTTCACATGCCAAATGTGGCCTCAGAGTTCTGAAGGTGAAAACAAGCAACAGTTTCCATTCACAGCTCTGCCTATGCCATTCTGTTCTGATTTGTTTAGAGAATGAAGGCTTTTGCCTTTCTCTCTCATTACTTCATGAGTTTTTAGAATTCGAAGCTTTCGCCAAAGGAGTCAATATCATAAAAGTCTGAAGATACTCTGAATTTCTAGGGGAGCTGGGAACAAGCCTTATCCTGAATATGGATTTTTCAGAGCTTTTTCTAACACCGCCTTGGTTTTGTCTCCTTTTCTTTCTTTCCTTTGCAAGATCTAGCTAATTCACTGTGACAGTCACTAAATTTGAGATCTCAAATGCTCGTTGCCATGAAAACTACCAGAGCATTGCAGAGTTCAGGCCTGTTGCCCTGCAAAAAGGTGTTTATTACAATGATGTGCTGCAAGTTGGCTGCAAACGTAGTTCAGATAATTTTCTGTTACCACCTGACGTATCACACTAGTAGGAGCCAAGGTGGAGGAGATGCAGCTTCCCCCAAATTCAAAACTCTCTTGATCCAAGTCAGTTCTTCAAAACACCACATCCAGCCTCTGAGCTGCAGCATCTGGGTCCAGCACACGTGGTTCCATCAGGCACAACACACACAGAGCCAGCACAGCTCGGCAGCATTTGGTTTTCCTGGCATGGAGAAATGTCACTGTAGGAGTAGTGTGGCTACTCTTTCCTACCAACAGTCTTGGCAAGAAAAAAAAACCAAAAACGTTTAGGAACCACTGCTCTAAGGGAAAAGACTTTGTGTTTACTACAGTAACTCCTTGGGAGGTATTCCAGCTATTGAGTTCAGAGCATTTTAGAGGATGTTGATTTTTCTTCCAAACAGGTTGACCCCCATCTGGTCCTGAGTTCCAGGGGGGGTGAAAAAATTTTATATAAAACCTTTTCTTTTGGTGTGTATTTTTTTTTTAACCCCTCTTGAGCTCTACATTCAGCTCCAGTGGAGCCAATGATCAGGACTCATGCCTTTCAGCCTTGCTGATTGAAAGTGCTGGCAAGCTAATTTACACCAAGTGTTTTGTAACAAAATGAACACTGTCTGCAAATTGGTTCTAAAATATATAACATTTAAGACTCTGTAAATATATCAGCAGGTTTTTTACAAGGTGCTGTTGAAGCTTTAATGCTGCTCAGATTAAATTATTGCACAGCTGTTAATGGTGAATGTGACTGAGAAAGTTCGAGTCATGTTTCTCAAATATATGTATTTTTTTTAATCTCAGGGAATCTAAGTATTATATAGGAGAACAATGTTGTGATTCTTCCCCCCACTCTGCCTTCTCTCTCCCTCAGGCTTTATGAGAAACACGAGATGTGTGTATAAAACTCAGGCATTATGTTCACTCCCAAGATTTCAGAGTCATGAAGTGTATTTTCTGGTGCACCCAATAATCTCACCATAAAGTTAACTGAAAAAGGATCTGTGATAATTTTAATGTGAAATATGTGGGGTTTGTATGGGTATTAACAGTATTACAGGAAATAAATGCAACTTGGTGATGTCAGGCAAGGAGAAGATGGGATTTTGATGCTGAGCAGTACCCAGCACAAGATGTTGATATATTCCTGTTCTCCCTGGAACACCACAGAGGCAGCCCATGTCATCCAGGAACATTTTGTGCTGGGTTTTTATAGAAAAGTTCCCGGTGCAATTTAAAATCAAAGGGAAAGGCTAGCCTGCTATTGGGAATACTCAGCTTTTTGTTAGCAGGATTTATCCATAGTACATGGCAAAAGAGGGCAAACTTGATCCGGATCAGAATATGTAGCACAAGGTAACAGCTCATGCCAACAATAGACTCACCCAGTGTCCCACCCCAGTTTTGGGTTTATGAAGCAACACTGACTTTGAGAAGATGCTGCTTGGGCTTATGATGCAAGTCCAAGAGAATCTGTCTTGTACTTAGCTCCCAGGAGCTGATGTAGAAACACTTGACTTCATTGTCTCCATCAGCTTGGTTATTGTATTCACCAGCAACAAAAAAAAAAATCTTGGTTTAAAAAGCCTGTGATTTGCTTTTTGTAGGATCTTTTTTATTCCCCGTGACTCTTATATAAAAGATATTTGGTTACAGACTTGTGGTCAAGCTCCTTTCCAGTACTGGAAGTTCAGAATGGTTTTGAACATTCTCTGTTAAAGGGAGAATGGAACCTCCAGAGCACTGAGTCCCTGTCCCCCTGCCTGCACTCTGATCTTTGCTCTCCTCACAGAATGGTTTTGCACATGCAACGTGCTTGATTATTGCTGGGAATCAGGTTGACTTCTCTTTCAAACACTTGCCCAGACCTCAGTTGATCAACAAGCCCGTGTCTGAATTGCAGACACCAAAATGGGAAGGATCAAGAAGTGTTGGGGAGGTGAATTTCTTGGTGAACCTATATTTAGCAGTTGCAAATATTGAGAGGCTGAGATCAGGGTGAGAGTTTAATGCCAAACCTACAGAGAACTACTAATAATGTGTTTATTAAAACGGAAAGGTACTGACTCACATCAAATAACATTGGACTTTGTGGAAGACATAATTTTTACGAAGATTGTTAACTGTTTTATCTGTGAGATGTTTAAGTTGTGTATGTTGTAACTAAAATGTCTAAGATACAAGAATTCAAATTGTGTATGAATGGGACTACCTAATCTGCAATTAATATATCAGAAGAAAGGTGCTGATGCTGTGTCTTTTCTATCCTTTAGCAATATCTGATGATGATTTAAAACACTGTAATGACTTTGCATTACAGTACAGTCTCATGTCAAGCCTTTGAAATAAATTATTTTCCTTTTTCTCCCTCTCTCAGAGAGGAAGATCCCTGATGAAGATTTCATCATATTAATTGATGGACTAAACGAGGCTGAATTTCACAAGCCAGATTATGGAGACACCATAGTATCATTCCTGAACAAAATGATTGGAAAATTCCCTTCCTGGCTGAAGCTGGTTGTGACTGTCAGAACGAGTCTACAGGTGAGACTGAGAATTATGATAAACTGTGTTGCTGTCATGAGGATCTTAGTGGATATCTGGGTTTGCTGAAGACCCTTTATTTCAGGTTATCCTTCTGGCTTTTTTGCACTTGGATTTAGATTCATGTCCCCAGAGTCACTGGACAGTTCTGAAAGGCTCTAATCCAGCATCACTTGGAGACATCACTAAATATTCAGCAGGAAATAGTTCAGTTCAGTTTGGTGAGACAGCTCATGTGCCAACGGGCTGTGGCCCCACCAAGTGTGTTAGGAGGGGAGAGCCTGATGTCTGCCAGCCTGCTCTGCTGGAGAACATCCTCTCATCCATGTGGAAGGCTGAAGGAGTGTGTATCTTCATCTCCCTGTTAGACGCAGAGTGCCAGCATCTGGAGGGAGTCAGTGTCAGGCCAGGACATTATTCAGCTCACTGAAGAGCTTGGGCAGGTGCTGAAACTCAGTGCTGTTTTGGATAATTCTGAAGTATTTTGATGTTAGTTTGCAGCTGGGCAGGTTTTTACCTTCTGCTTGTCCTTAGCTGCTCCTCCTTACTCTCTTGGCATCAGGATGACACTGACCTTAGTTTGTTGGCTCAACTATTCAGCTGAGAGGAGCAAGCTGGGAAGCCAACACAGTGACCCAATTTGGGCAGAGCTGCTCCCTCAACTCTTTTCACAGTCAAGTTGGTTGATGTGCAGCATCACTTGTGGGAACATCCACACTGAGCCCCAGAGCTGGGAGCCCAGAGGAGACACACATCAGAGGGATGAGCCATGTTGGGCACCAGCTCAAAGCTTCTCTTTGGCTGCACCAGCTGCTCCCAGCTCTGTGTTTCTCATTTTTTCATCATTAGCCATTTTTTCATTAGTACATTCACTGCACCGTTTGTTTTTACCGAGCTCTGTGAAGCAGTTTTATTGAGATCTGCTTCTGTTTACTGAGATGTGCAGGTTGATTTACTGTGGGTTGTCCTGCCAGGAGCTGAGAGCCACTTCTAGCTCCATCATGGCTGCTTTGGAGCTGGGAGCAGCAGCTGCTCCCCAAGACACCAGAGGGTACAGGCTGCTTTGTGCTGCAGTTCTTCTTTCCTTTTTTTTTTTTGCTTGGTAATAGAGTAGATTAAACATCATTTGGAAGAAATCTTTTTGTAATTGAAGGTAAATTGCATCCCTCTGACTTGAATTTCTCATTTAATTAGGGCTTTTGCAGCCCTGCAGTCTTTACTGCAAGCTTTAGTTTTGCACGTACAAACCCTCTTCTTTTTTTTTTTTTTTTTAATTGATGTCTTCTTCTGCAACCCCCTTGTCCAGCCCCATCATCTCTCCCCACCTTGCAGTGCTTGACATAAGAGCTCCTGGGGAAAAGCCTTTGATGATCTTTGGTTTATGTTGCATGAAGCATCATCAGTCAGCTCAGCAGATGAGAGGATCCCTGGCCCCACTATCCTGCAGAAGACAGATGGATTTGTTTTGCACTGGAGAAGCTTTGCTCTTCTCTGTCCTGATGTTTCCCTGCATTTCCCTGCTGACAGTGGCTATGGAATGCAGGCTCACATTTCAGGGGAGATCCCTAGATTGACTTCAGCAAAATTTCTTTTGGCCTCAGGCCTGTCAACTTGGTTGTCCTCAGCTCATTCACCCTGAGATGACAGCAGAAGATGGAATGTCACCTGGTGGTTGGGATAGGGTAGGAGTTACAAGGGCACTGCTTGGTGTGGGTTTCCCAGCCCTCTCTGTGGATGGGGTATTAGAACCCCTGTCCTTCATTTTTATTTCAGTCATATTTTCACATGCAACGTGCTTGATTATAGATGAGACTGTGACACCCTGAGGGCACAAAGTACCATCTTGTGTGCTTTCCCTGATGGAAGAGGTCTTAAAGGAGTCTCAAAGGTGCTATTGTAAGACCTTATTCACTTAATGAATAATAAACACTGCCAGCATGAGTATTCTTCTTTTTTTTTTTTTTTTCTTTGTAGGAAATAATTAAGCTGTTGCCCTTCCACAGAATATTTTTGGATAGACTGGAAGAGAACGAAGCCATAGACCAGGACCTGCAGGCATACATCCTTCATCGGATACACAGCAGCTCGGAGATCCAGAACAACATCTCACTGAATGGCAAAATGGACAACACAACATTTGGCAAACTCAGTTCTCACCTCAAGACCTTGAGCCAAGGGTCCTATCTGTACCTAAAACTCACTTTTGATCTCATAGAGAAAGGATACCTAGTACTAAAAAGCTCCAGCTACAAAGTAGTCCCAGTGTCCCTGTCTGAAGTTTACCTGTTGCAGTGCAATATGAAGTTCCCAACGCAGTCTTCCTTTGATCGGGTTATGCCTCTCTTGAATGTGGCAGTGGCATCTCTGCATCCATTAACAGATGAACATATTTTTCAGGCCATTAATGCAGGTAACATTGAGGGCACTTTGGAGTGGGAGGACTTTCAGCAGAGGATGGAGAACCTTTCTATGTTTCTTATCAAACGTAGAGATATGACGCGAATGTTTGTTCATCCCTCTTTCCGAGAATGGCTTATTTGGAGAGAAGAAGGTGAAAAGACCAAGTTTCTTTGTGATCCTAGGTAAGCAAACACTCTGAGAAATCAGGGTTTACAAATGTGTTTTGTCTCATGCTTTTATCTGAATCATTTCTTTTTAGGAGGTTGCACATGGGGGCATCTCACCTGGCTTTGGTTTGTCTACACTGTAGACAGTGGCTGTACCAGCCACAACTGGGGCACACAGTTGGACTAACAACTGCCCCAGCAAACCTAATTGTGATTTTTAGAATGAGATCAGCTGTTCCTCAGAAGGCCCCAGGTTCATTTGCTCCTGTGCAGGTGTCACCAGGGTTGTCTGTGTTTGAGCAGATTACTCGTGCCAGTCTGGAGAAGGGGAATCACCCTCCCTTTCTCCAAAGGAACGGAAACCACGTGAAGCAGGGGGTAAGGAGGTGAAGGATGAACAGCATGGATGTCGTTTGCAGTTGGCTTTTTGAAGTTATTCTTGTAGGCCAACTGCATGCCTTTTTGAAAGCAAACTAAGGAACAGAATCAGGCTTTAGCAATTTTGGATTGTAAATGCATCCATAATCTCCATCCTGACAGCAGCCGAGTTCCTGGCTTAGCTCACAGGGAACAGAATTTAATCATGGATAAGATTTATATTCTCTAAAACCAGTGATGACTATGAACAACGTTATCTTTGTTTCTACTGAAGAGGGGAAGCAGGCACTCTTGACTGTAATTCTAGTAGTTTATCCACATAAGCTTTGTTTCATTTGGCCTACCCATTTCTTCAAATAAGATTATAAAAACCAGGGAAATGCTTGGATCCAAGGCTGTGTCAGAGTCTGAAGAAAATATGATGGTATCTGCTGGAACCACAGAGCCACCTGTCAGATTACAGCAGCTGTTAGTGGTGTCAGAGTCATTTACCATTTTAAATTTAGTGGTAGACAAGCTGCAGCAGAAAAATACTCCATCACTCCTCCCCAGCATGCATCTCCTCTGGTTTAGTAGGTTCTGCACCATCATCCTGTCGAGCTGACCCTTTGTGAAGTATCTCCCCACACCAGGTGTCTTTATACCCACAAAGGGGTGTGTGTGTGTGTTCCTTCTTTAATACCCTTCCTGGGGGTCATCCAGTGCTTGTCACTACAAGGTGCTTCTTCACCCCTTTTCCAACACCTGCGTGATGCTTTCACCCACGGAGCTGAGAGCTCTCTCCCTCCCAGTTGCTCCCACTGGGTGCTGCTGGTTTTGGCTGGCCCCTGAGGTTGTGGCTGGTCTGGCTGTGGGAGCTGTTGCCTGCCAGGCAGCCAGAGGCCTGGCAATGAGCAGTAATGACAAAGCACTCACTGTAGTGAGGTCCCCTGGGAAAAATCACTGCTCTCCTACAATAATAAAAAGAAAATGAACGTGCAGGATGCTGCCGTGGGGGGGGAGGCACCCATGTGGGTTGGGTGCTGGGTAGCAATGCACATGGGTGGGTGACGTGAGGGCTTTGGACTTCTGGGTCCAGAAATACTCCTCTTCTTTCTCACAGCAATGGGTAAAGGCATTTCCAGTACCAAATTCAGAGTGAAATTCTGCATTTTGGGTGGTTTCACATTGAAAGCAGGCGTGCAGCTTCATGGGATTTTAGCAAAGGCACAGATCAGCCCTGGCTTGCTTGGAGACGTGGTAGATCCCTGCTCTGAGGGCTCAGCTTTGGTTCTGCCTTTCATGAACATCTTCAGAGCATTACAGGAGACTTTCAGGCATGGTTTCACCCCCTGTGTGCCATTTCATATCATAAATTGATGGTGACTTAAAGGTGTGGGGGTGCTCTTTGCAGGTAGGGGATCCCCCTGGGGACCCACTTTGCTCCTTGCCTCTGGTGAACAGGAAGTTGCAATGGATGTAACAGCTATTCCTTCCTTGAGTGTGAGTCCATACATACTGGAGGACTAATAAATATCTCTAATGTTTAATGTTCACTAATTGCATTACCCTCTGATGGTAGATAATGAAGCAGGATGCGTTTTGGTGATTAATAGACTGAACCCCCTGAGATTCGGCTATTACACTCCTCAAAATCCTCCTGTCCAGCTCTTGGGGGAGAGCTAATATTGAGATGTTGAGCTCAGAGCATGGTAAACCCTTGGTGACCATTACAGTCAGTAATGATTTTTCATTTTATTTCTTTTACAAGAAGCACAGCTCGCTGCTGACAGAGCTCATAGGATCAGCCGAGAAAAATTTGCCTCTGTCTGGTTTGTTCCCAGCCAGTTTGATTTCTTTCTGCTCTTTTGAGAATTGAGAAGACATGGCAACTGTGTGGACTGCTCCTGAAGTTCATTGCCCAGTGGTACAGGCACAAACATGAAGCTTGATGACCTTGCTGTGCTGATATGTAAAGAACTGCGTTGCTGAGCCTGGTTTTTTTTTTCCCTAGAAGAGCTTCGAAGTGAAATGTGGTCTTGTGAATCTGCTTTTAACTGAGTTACCCTGACAGAATGTCCAGGTGTGAGGACGTTACCCAGGAAATTGGGATAATGGGCCTTGTACCCATGGCACAGCTGCTGGGGTGATCTTGTCCTTAACGAGAGAGAATTCCCATGTTGTTGGAAACGTGATAAAGAAAGGAAGACCACACTATCTAGAAACAACCACATTTTTCTATGATTTAAAAGCCACAGCAGATCTCCATCCTCCAGTTTGCTGATGCAGCCCATTGAGATTCTCAGCCCTCCTCTTGGAATACTCTCCATGTGTTTGCTGTCCAAAAGAAATTGACATTGAAGGGGAATCCATCCCTGCAGGCTCCCCAAGAGGGGAACCCCCCCAGCACCCCTGTTGTTTAATAACAGGGCACCAAAAAAGCATTTGTCAGAGCATTTAACCAGCATTGCAATAATTGCTTCCTCAGCCTGGCAGTGTAGCTATATTAACCAAGTGTCTTAGTTGACAAATAACATAAAACATTTTAGAGAAAGACCAAATCCTTTGTGACTGGTGCACAGAGAAAGTGCTTGTTATTGTACGGTCGCTCCCACATTTGTGTTTTCTTATCCTCAGTTCTGCTAGAATGCTGTGCTGTTTTCTTCCTAGACTGAATCAGAAGCTTCCATGCAATTATATTCCTTGCTTTTTACAACATTAATAAAATGTTTTATCCCTCTTCTGCTTATGAAGGGACTGTGAGAGAGATCGAAGTGGAAGTGATTTGCTCTGGCAAGACAGTAGGAGAGCTGTGGGCAGATAGGGACCCCAGAAGTGAAATTACTCTCTCCAGTTTTAAGTATCAACATCTGAGTTACTTATCTAGACTTGCTTTATAGTCAGAGGAGAGAAATAAGAAGGATTCATTTCATCATGAGCTAAAAGGCTAAAACAGGTCAGGTAGAGTTCCTGGGAAGCGTCTCCTCTTTTGATTTACGAAGGGAGCCTCAGGGTGATGGGTTCCCCAGGAGACTTCCCCAGTACTGACAAACAAAACTGAATGAGATGAATGTGTCCAGGCTGCTCTTCTAACCAATACATGGGGTTTGGGAGTAGATGCACAGATTTTCTTTTCTTGCACAGAAAAACTGAGGAAAGAAAAACATTTTCTGCACTATTGCACTTGTGTGACCACCTTGATTTGGGCTTTTGCTTCTCAGGGTGGCAGTGGAACAACCAGTGATAGGCAATGCTGCTGGAGTGTCCCCTGTTGTCACCACTCAGTTTGGAGCAGGACCTGAAACAGGCTCTTTGCACTTCCCAGGCAGCTCCCCAGCATCTGAAGGACAACAGCAAAGTGAAGCTCTTCACCTCAAGTGCTTCACTTGATTTCTCCGATGGTATCCATCAATCAGGGATATCAGAAAAAAAACATAATCAGGGAGAAGTTCTGGTGGTTCCATCACCAAGGTTGAGGGCATCTCATCCCTTCCCTTCTCTTCTACATCCCCAAATCTTCCTGCCCCCAAGCCCCAGAGAGGGGCACCCTGGGTGGGTGAGCATGCAGCAGCTGTGCAAAGAGAAGGATGTTGCTGATCCAACAGGCTGAGTTGCCATGGTTTCTGGCAGAGCTGTCTTTTAGTACAATGCCATTTAGATATTTAGCATTTTTCTTTCTCCCTCAGGCGTCATGCTGCCAGAGAAGACTTGTCCTACACAAAATTAATGTTTTTATATCTTACTCAGCAAAATGATGGAGTGTATACATTTTAGGGGAAAGAAAAAAATGGTGGGGTAATTTTTTTTTTTTTAATTTTGGTGTAATGCTGAATCTGATTGACAGATGGCAATCCCCAGCCGAAAGATAATTAATTTAGAAAGTTTGGAGGAAAAGAAGTTGTTGAAAGGATATTTTTTAAAAATTCAGGGATTAAACATCTTTGAATGGGGGGTGGGTCCTGGCACTGCACGTCAGGTTCTTAAAAACTATTCCATTAGCTTCTCTGTGTGATGTTCACTTTGTCTTTATGGTGCATGGATTTGTTGAATTTCTTCCCCTTTTACATTGCAACATTCTTAAAAGCTCTTAAAATACATTCTGGATTACTGTTAGCTGAGATGATCGTCTTCACCAAAACTCAGGCTGTGTCTTAAGTGTTGTCTCTGCATGGATGGGTTTTACTCAGTGAAGCAAAAGCACTGTTTGAATTCAAGGTGAGGCAAACCAACAGCTTTGGGATTTCTTGGAATCCCTTCTATACTTCTGCAGAAAATTCAAAATACTGCAGTGCCTGAGAGCACCTTGTGAGAGTGGAATGAGAGGGTTTTGAGGAGCAGTGGGCAGCCAGGGCAGCCCCAGCCCTCAGGGTGCAGCAGGGAACTGAGCGCTGCTGATGCCACCACTGGGATTTTACGTTTCTTTGCCATGAGAGTCACCTCTCCCAAGGTGTTGGTTGGTCATGGCTCCACATGCCCTGTCTCCTAGTTCTGCAAGTGTTGTAGCTCATGCTGGGCTTTTCTGTATGCCCCCAGGTACACGCCAGCACTTGGTGCCTCAGCAGAACCAGGAGGGATGTGTTGTGCTTTGTCACTTTGACATCTCCAGCTTTGGGCTGGATGCCACATGTCACTGAAATACATGAGGTCAGGGGTTTTTTGCCAGGCCCAGCCTGCTGTCCAGTTGTCTGCAGTTGTGCAAGGCTGGGTCACCTCACTGGTGTTTGGAGACCATCTCCTGAGCTCTGGTTTTGGCAGCCAGGCAGAGCATGGCTGGAGCTATGACTTACCCGTGTCTTGGGGCAGGGCTTCTTCTCTACCCATAGCATGACAGGATAATGTTTCTTTCTCTTTTAATTTACTCCTCAAGCAGACCCTAGCGCATGCCATATTTTTGCATCCTGAAGATGAATCCATCATCATGTCCTCCAGTTAATCAGAGGGGCAAACACAATCTGTTCCCCAAGCAGCAGAGACCTGATGGAGCGCTGACTCAGAGAATCCAACTCAGGCTTCCCATATGACTTCCAGAATAAAGTTTGCTGATTCCATGACTTGCAACTTAGTGCAGTTTGAAATATGAAAAGAATGGGCAGTACCTCAACAAAATGAACCCAGGAAGCTTATTTTATGTAAGCATCCACATCACCAGCATCTCTGGATGTTAACTCTGATCTCGTGCAGAAATGCAGAGCTCCAAAATAAATCATTAAAACCATAGGTAGCAAATTGGGCAGCTCTGATGGGGACTTTTCTGAGCATCAGAAACAAATACTTGTGTTAAAGCAGGGTCAGGACAGTGTGCTCACAAATGAGAAGGGAAATTGAACTCCGTGTGGTGGCTCTGTGTCAGGTGAAGCAAGGAAGTGCCTTATCTGCAGGTTTTGCTCTCAAGTTTGGGCAGGGCTGAAGATGCAGCCACAGTTAGGAGAGGAGAGGAAGAAATGGGAGACATTATTAATCATGACAGATGAGATGGAGAACAGATGTGGTCGCTACCATCAGAAGGGACTTCATCAGACCAGCTTGCTTTATCTGGCTCATTAGATGTGCAGCCAAAGTGCTGGGTTGCAGGGGGAGGTAGAATATATTTAGTGTCTGGAGTTACTGTCCTCATAAAATCTTTTCTTTCTCTTTTCTTCTGGACTGTAAACTTCTGTATGCTGTACCATTGTCGCCCCTGAACAGAAGCAAATATGCATGAAATAATCCAGTCTGTGGCACTGAGCCACCATGAGCAGAGCAGTAGAGTTAATTGGAGGCAGTATCAGTGCTGACCAGAGAAAGAAATGTTCCTTAATTTCCTCCTGTTGTGCCAATCCTCAAGTTTTTAAGACCTGGTTAAGCAGCTAAGGCATCTTCCAGCAGCTCAGGAGAGAGCAGCTCTGACTTTGTTCTGTTTTGCTTCATATGTGGTCATTTATTCCTGGTCAGAGTGTCAGTAAAGCATTTTCAGATCACGTTCCCCATGATGTTCCAACCCCCTGTATTTTATATTTTTATTTATATTGCATCAGGTTGAACGTGAGCAGACACTGGATCACCTGTGGGTCTTTTGAGAACTCTGTATGTTAATTGGAGAGCTGACTGAGAGCTGTTGGTACTCCTTTTACCCATCCAACATATTTATTAAATATGCCAGCAGTCTTTTCACACTGCTCTTGCACAACGCTGCTTTTCTCTGAATATAAAGTAATCTGTTCTTGGCAACCAGCAGATTTTCTGCAAAGCCTTATGAACTGAACAGAGACAAGGGAATTGCATCTTTTACTCTCTGAATCAGAGGTTTTAAATCGCATTAAGTCAGGGCCTGCAAGCACATGGAAATGCTTTTTTCCTCTCCTTTATCCTTCTTTTTTTGTTCTGTATGTTTCAATCATTGTATCTTTTGTTACCCTAAATCTGAAGGGGCCATTGGAGTTGTCTTGTTTTCCTCTTTGCTGCATCTCAGGGCAGTTCCCAGCACCCAAATGCTGTTGTCTTACATAGCATTGAGGTTCTCCAGGATCAGCTCCTGACATGGATGCAGCTCTGTTATCCCAGATAAGCTACAGAAAGGCTCATTCTCTGTGACAGCCAAAGTTGTAACATAATCTGAGGCGTGCATTTCCCATCCTTGATAAAATATCCTTGGTAAAATACGGGTGCAGCATGGATATGGAATTTTTAATAGCCAGCCTTGAGAAATAACAAGTCAGTGTAAACCAGCAGTGATCAATCTAGCACTTCCTTTTGTTGGAAATGACATCATGATCAGATGGCTTGTTAAGAGACCTGCTTCAGTGAAACCAGGTGCTGGATGCAGCATGGATGTTTGTGGCTTGTGGATGTTCTGATGCTTGGGTTGAGCCTTATCGAGACTGGATCTGGTTTACAAGTCTAACCCATGAATCCATTGATGCATGGGCTGAGCCTTATCATTTGTATTATAAAAAAGTAAGCTTAGATAATCTTGTCTAGCCCCCTTTAGCCTGTGAATCCCATGGGTTTTGCTCAGAATGATGGACTTCTAGTGTACAGCTGAGGCCGTTCAGTGTTGCACTGGGCAGTGACCACAGTGAGTGGGTCAGTGTAAGTCAACTCTTGGGTGAAGAAGACAAGTAGCAACCATGCTGGCAGGGGGTTCTTGTCACTTCCTGGGAGTGTGTCTGTGGTTTCCTACAGCAGCTGGAATTGGTAGGGCACCATGGCTATGTCCTTGGTTGTTTCTAGGCAGGGAACAGGTTGTTTTTAGGTTTTGGATCAGATGCTTCCCACCTTTTTCTTGCTCCAGCGAGATCTGACCTGGGTAGAAAGATTTTTCCTGGCTTTGAACTTGCCTGTCCCAGTGAGCTCAGCATATTAAGCCAATGTTTAATTCTCTAGGAAAGAATGTCACGTGCTTAAGAACTTTTTCTATTTCCTTTGAGTTTCTTGAGTTTCCTTGTATAATGTTAATTCCTTCCAAGTTAATTCGCAATTACAACATCAGAGGGAAATGATGTTACAAAAATCAATAAATCGATTTGGGTGATTAAATGATCCTTGAAGAAGAGCTCACAGACCTGAGCTTGGCCTTTTTGCAGCCTGAATGGATCCTTCTGAAAGCAAAGGAGGCTCCAGGCTTTGTCAGAGCAGACAACGAAATTATCAAATTGCACTCTGCAGAGCTGAGGAGAGAATGAATACACACCTCTTGGAAGACCAAATGTATCAGGCTCTGGATTCTTTAATGGTTTCATGGGATTAGCTGGAAGAAAGGAGCTGTGGGTGTAAATCAGGGCATTTGGACTTCAGTAGGCTCAGAAGTGAGTAGGACTGATTCTCAGGTTTTTGCCTGTCTTTTGCTCTGGTAATGCCAATGCCTTAACACTAAAGCAATTTTACACCCTTTTAGGTATTTTACTTTGCCTGAAGGATGGGAGAATACGGATTAATCTAAGAGCTTTCAATATTTTCTTTAGTGTTTCCCTGTGTTCCATCACAGTTCTTTGGTCACGCTGATTACTGACACTTTCTCCCCTTCCATCTGTGGCACAGGGGACAAGGGCACAATGAGGGATGTGCTTGAGGTACCAGCTCCCCTCATCCCCTTGCTCTGCACTCAGAACCATTACATGTCTCAGCTAGGGGTGACAAAGGGAGCAGATGTGTGGGGTCCACTGCTGACCCCAACATCTCCCCTTGTGCCCATGTATCATCTTCACTTAGCTCCTCCTTACAGATGCTGTGAGTGCTGGTTTGTGCTGTGCTGGGGCTTGGGAGGATGAAGTGAAGCTCATTTTTATGTCTTTGTATCTACATGTACGTGCACATCCCCACAGGCACCCTGGGCCCTTACAGCAGCCAACAAAGGCTCCTGGAGCTGAGCTGGCAGCACTATTAATTTTTCACAGAAAAGAAGTCTTACACTGAAAATAGGAAAAAATAAATCTCTGATAATATAGTCTGCAGTGGTGAAATTCAAAGCAAATAATTTCACTGGGCTCTTGGATGTAGGAATCGTTACTGCCATCCTCAACTGTGTTTAAAAAAAGAAAAAAAAAAAAAAGAGAGAGAGAAAAAAGAAAAAAAACCCTGTGCTGCTGGAGCCTGGTTTAGCTTGCAATTAATGTTGACAGAACAAGTGATGGCAAGTATTTATCAACAAGCCCAAAGCCAAGGTCTGGGGAGTATTGCAGAGGTAATGCATTACTCATGAATACTGTACTTTATTCTGGAATAGTTGATACATGTCTTCTTTGGAGCAGCCAAAGTCATGCATAGAATTAAATTTAGATAAATACCCTCCCAGCTGCTGCTGGAAAGTAGTTCAGGAGCTAACTGAGAAACCTGGGCCTGCATGGCAGGCAGGAGATGCATTTCATCACTGCCTGCCAAGGAAAGGCACGTTCCAAATTTCTGGCTCTTCAGTTCATGCTTAGGATTGGTACAATTTGAAGAAAGCTAGGGAGGGACATTTTATAAGGGCATGGAGTGAAAGGACAAGGCTTTAAACTGGCAGGGGGGAGATTCAAGTTAAACACTGGGAAGAAATTCTTTGGGGTGAGGGTGCTGAGCCCCTGGTTGCCCAGGTTGCCCCCAGAAGCTGTGGCTGCCCCATCCCTGGCAGTGTTGAAGGTTGGATGGGGCTTGGAGCAGCCTGGGCTGGTGGGAGGTGTCCCTGCCCATGGCAAGGGATTGGAATTAGGTGATCTTT
This sequence comes from Phaethornis superciliosus, assembly GCA_023637945.1. NCBI lineage: Eukaryota > Metazoa > Chordata > Aves > Apodiformes > Trochilidae > Phaethornis > Phaethornis superciliosus. The sequence continues at coordinate 981,681 of JAJQWJ010000029.1, forward strand.
AAGGTCCCTTCCAACCCAAACCAGTCTGGGATACGATGATAGTTACAGCTCCATTCAGAGCCTTCCCAAACATTTTCAAAGAGTTTTCCATCAACAATCAAACAAGTGACATGACTTCTGTGACATGACAAATGGAGGTGGAGAGGGCTGGCAGCCATGGTTCTTGGCCCGCTAGCCTGATGGCACCCAATGAACTTGCACCACCAACTTTTTGGGGGAGGCAAGTGCTTCTCCAACATGTCAGCTCAGTGTTGTGCAGCTGAGAAGCTATTGAGATGCACTGAGTGGATTGGAGTGATTATAGGTTTTCATCATCTGGCTGAGCATGGGAACTGATAAAATCCAGCAATTGCTGCCCTTCTGGACTTGCAGCTGTACCCAGCACCACTCAGGCTGTGTTTCAGAGTCAGTTGTTCTCTTCTGATCTGTTTCTCCTTTCCAGGGGCCTTCCTGGAGGTTAATCAGTGTAATGAGCATTTGACTCCTTTAAAAGGAGTAACTTCATGTTCTCCTCCCACTCCAGGAATGGAGAACAAAGAGGGAAGAGAGAAAAGAAGGAAAGGGAAAAATCTCAAGATAACTCGAGGTGCTACAACCACTTCCAAGGCCCATCTGTTTTCCCAGCTTTTTACATCTTGTCCCTTCTGTTGATGCTAATGTAGAGAATTCTCCCAGCACAGCCCTGTGTAAATTAGTGGCACTGCCCTTTGCACCAGGCATCCTGCTTGATGATAAGCACTCAGCTGAGGCATCTGAGCTACATCTTGATGGGTTGAGTCACCATCTGGAAGAGCTTTTCCTGTGACTGGGACAGCAGAGCTATGGAATCCCTATGTGGGCATCTCACTGTGTGCCAGCCCAGGGTGTGGAGAGGAAACAAAACACACACAAAAAAAGGGATTTTTCAGGTTCTTTGTCATCTTCATTCACTCCAAGTGTGAATGGTACCATCAGTCAATCAAGCAACAGTTGCTGTGAGTTGATGGTGACCCTTGAGTTGATGGCAAACCTATGAATTTCACTGCATTTTGCAGAGAGGCATAAGAGAATTACTGCCCAGTGAGAGAGTTTCTTTTATTACATGGAAATGGGATGTGGTGCCTTTTCACTTATCAAGACTTGGAAATCAAGTTCTGCCTTGTAAGCAGAAGGCGTTTCATTGTCCACCCCACACATCCACACCCTACCAAGGTCTGGCAGAGCATCACTGGGCTCTACGAGAATGAATTTTGGGTCTAAAAGGAATTTTATTGGCAAGGCTTGGGGGTGGAGGATCTTGCTGTGGTGTTGCAAGTCTTTCTCTTTTACTCCGAGTTGATGTTGATGTGGAGGAATGGATGCATGGATATGTGCTGGTAAATCCCCAATATTGTGAAAACTTCTGTCTGCTGTAATGTTTTCTTCCTATCATCTTGGTGCTCTGGGAGATGATTTATTGGTTACAGTGGTATAGGACTGATAGTTGGACCCAAAGGTTCTTTCCAACCATGATGATTCAATGAGGATTGGTGGTGTGCCTTCAGAGTAAGGTTTTCCTCTGCAAAATGACAATAAAAATGGCACTTTTTTTCTTGTGAAGTTCTACCTCTGATGTTTCCAAATTCACATCTACTTATAGAAAATATATTGGGTTTGGGTTGGGTTTTTTTCCTGTCCCTCCAATATTTGAGGTTTTTGGAGCTGTCAGTGATCACCGATGAGAAAGGATGCCTTTAGCTGGTGATTTACAAGTGAGAATTAGTCCAACTCTGCTTCCCAGAGCTTGACAAGTTTGGAGGCTTTGCAACAGGAAAAATTGTTGTTAAAAGTTGTTCTGATGGTGTAACAAGCAAATACTAACATGCTCTCCCTTCTGATTTCAGGAGTGGCCACACATTACTTGCCTTCTGGTTTTCCCGTCAAGAAGGAAAATTAAATCGACAGCAAACTATTGAACTGGGACATCACATTCTCAAAGCACATATTTTTAAGGTAACAAAAATTAAAATTAAGAATTATGCCAATTTCAGCCCCATTGCGGATAATCCGCCAGCACCGTCAGCGTTGAGTCTCTCCTCGTTTCAAGGTTGTTGTAAGAAGTGTGATTGCTTCAGGCTGATGAAATGGGTAGAAAACTGGCAGTGGTGTAAAAGAAATCCTTGAAATTAAACCTTCCTTCCAACTGTAAATTCAGCAGATAACCTCCTTACCTAAAACTGATCTTCTACCAGGTTTCTTCTGATGGAAGTGAGTTCTTGTGACAACATGTTCAAGAAATAAATCATTTAAAAGGAGGGGTTTTGAAGAAGCCAACCCAAAATGATGTAGGTTGTTAAGGGGAAACTTTATGGTCATTATCATCTTTACAGAGAATTTTAAGACTTAGATAATTGAAAAGTAACCTGTGTGTGAAGATCAACATGACCCATAAACTTAAATAGCATTTGTGTGCCTCTTGGCCCACATACCAGACAATGGAAATGAGAGGATAGAATTGTAAGATACAGAATTTCTTAAAGCTCTTGGTAACTGTGGGTGCTTAACACCGGGAAAAACGAGGCTGTGTTTTTATCTGGACTATGATTTTATAGACTTAACTTTAGGACTCCTGGTTTTTTTAGAGCAAACAGCTATTTTCTGCCTTGCGGCAGTCCTGATGGATTTCTTTACGGAGTTCTGTGTGCCCAGTTCACCATCAGGTGCAGCAGGAAAGTCTCCTCATTTGGGAAAGTGATGGCTGGAGCCAAAAGGAAGAAGCCCAGATGGTCACATGACCCAGATGGTCTCTAAATTTTCAAATTCTGAGTTAGGTTCCCAAGGCTGAATTCAGCAGTGACTTTACAGCGCAGCTGCCATGGACATTTAAATCTGCTTCCAAATCTTCATTTTGCATTTCCACAGCAGAAACAAAGAATGGGGGTTTCAGGCTCTAAACAACTGCCAGTTTTCATTAGGTGGACAAGTTGCCTGTAGATTCCAGATTTAACTGAGCAGTATTTACAATGGTAGAAAATGCCAATTAGCATATGAAACATGTCAGTTGAGCCTTCTGGTTCTAATCACTTCCCAATATCCTAGGGTTTGCAACACCATCTTAATAACAGCATGTCTGGGGGACAGATAAACATACCAGTGTGTTGTTTAGAAGTACTATGAAGTTTTGAAAGGGTTGGGATTAGCTGGATTAGAAACACTTTAAAACTGAAGGCTTTTATTTTACTTTGAATAGGTTTATTCCCATCCCTGTCTTTAACAAGTGTTTACTGAGGGTTTGTGAGTGTTTGCTGAGTGAAACAGTAACTGCATTAGGCTTTGAAGGAGAAGTGGAGCTGGAATATTGCAGACCACATTTTAAGATCTTGAGTGTTCTCTTAGGAGAATATTTCTGAGCGTACGTACACACTCCTTTCCCTGTCGTTACTGTCTGGGTTTGTTCCTAAACAGACAAGTTGGGGTTTTTATCCTTTTTATCCCTTTTCATTCTCTCCAGTCTTTTGCTGAAGCTGTTCCTCTTTTCTGCCAAGGAGGGAGTGTGGCAGGTTTTTCCTGAAGGATTGTGTTTGAGCAGCCACAGCTTTCTGCAGACAGATAGGTCCTGATTTGGAAGGGATTTGTGGAGGCCTGATGCCATTGTAATTCTATTTTTCTTTTTTTACCCATCAGGAGAAGAGCAGAGCTAAGGGATTTTGTCCAGCCAGGGAGTCCTGAGAGCTTGGTATAGGGACAAACTGTGATTAAACAGTGCAGAAAACTTACTTGTCCTTCCTCAGTCCCCATTGGTTTGAATCCACCAAAACCTTGTGCAAGGAAATGATGGGTCGTTTGAAATTTCAAGTTGTAAGAAATCAGTGATGTCTGGTCACAAGGTAATGGCCTGATGGGTGTAAAGAAACTTTTACACTTCAGTGGATGGCTGAGATCTGCTGCTTTTCTTCTTTAAGCACAAACATTCTCATTCAGTTTGTGTGTGGGGATGGAAGTACAGGTTTTTTTGTCTTTTCAAGCAATTACCAGTTTTAACAAGCATATGGAAACCCAGCTTGAAATGAAAGGGCAGGAAAAGAAATGTGCAATAATGGTACAAGAAGACCCAAACTGCAGGCTGGTGTATGTTTTGCAAATCAACCAAAGAGAAATCTTCAATTTGATCTTAAAGTAGTTAGCTGAAATGTTAGTATACACTGTCCCTTCTCCACAGACTGAGGATGTAATGACAGTTACAGGCACACTCACTTTGACAGCTACAGTATGTAAAGTATGTAAAAGTGTAAAGATATTCCTTGAAGAACATCCTGATGAAGGTCTTGTGGTGAAGGTGCCAATGGCCATATAGCAGAGGAAGCCCTAAGTCAGAAATTAAGGATGCTGACAGGCACGTGCAGGGCTGCAGGCCAAAAAAAAAATGGAAAACTGGGGTTGTGCGGGGCTGGCAAAGTTGTTCCAGTGAAACCTGGATGGTCAAGCCATGCCTTGCTCTGTGTTGGATGGTCCCAGCATAGTGGAAACCCCCACTAATATTTTGGTTTGACATTGGGTCAAGTCAGGATTTTTTTTGCTGAGGGATTCAGCAAAATTCTTTCCAGTTCTTGGCAGAAAAGGGGAACAGAAAAAGAAGATACAAGGTGTAAAATGAGAAATAGTGCAATTTTGTTTCATCAGTTGAGTGATGATAGTGCTGAATGTATTTGTTCTTTAAAGGATAAATGTCATCTTTTATGTCTTGCACTAGTAGCTAAATATGTATGTTCAAAGGCAGCAGGGAAGAATTTTAAAGCATATGTGATTATCTTCAGATGGCTATTCTGAAAACACAGACTCTTCCCCTTGGGCCTGATGGTGACTCAAACAGCTTATTTATGGGTTTTGATAGTATTATAACTATTTTTAAATTATTCAAACTGTTTATTATAAAATTGTTTTCCATTTTTCCAATTACATTGTACTGAGTTCATTGAAATTTAATACTGACCTCTGATGTCCTGTCTTGTATTGTTTCAAAAGCAGCGTGTAATGGTGGCTAAAATCCCTGAGCTCTTTTTCTGCCTCTTAACACAAACAGCTCTTTTTCTCTATTTAGCTCCCTGAATTTTGGAGGAAACAAGCATGTGGAATTGTTATTTATAAAACCTTTTCTAATCTGTTGCTTCTTTTTATGGTAAAACCGTTTCAAATGACAAATCTGTTGATGGTTGGTGCGATGCTTCAGAACATCTTTCACACGTAGGGATTAGAGGGCTGCAGCCAAATCCAGCAGCAGGCTGAGGTGATGATTCCTCCACATTTTCCTTTAGAAGAAGCAAATCCCACTTTTTGCTTCTGGTTTGCTTCCCACCACCCTTCATCTTCCATCTCAATCTTCCATAAAAAAAGACTTAGACCCTGAAATGCTACCGAGAGAAATGACCACCCAGCGTAGAAATGGGGGTTTGTTATCAAACCAGAATTCAAGCTGTCTGGCTGGTTTCCATGGAAACAACAGGCTTGGAGGGGAAATGGATAGCAGAGCAGCACTGTTCTGGGCAGATCCACATCCCATCATAGAGCAAAAGCATGGTGCCCACTGTGCTAACCCCTTCCCCTCAGCTCCCAGCAAGGTGTTTGCTCCCATCTGGTGGCTCCAGAGAGGTTCCTGCTCCTTCCATAGCAGGGGAGAAGGTTGCTGACCAGTTCTGTGCTTTGCCAATTAGTGTTGCTGGAAAACTATGTCAGACCATATATATGGTCCTCATGGCTGGAAAGGCTGGGAGTTGGTCTGGTATGAGATATGGGAATGGTCCTCTAGGCTGTGGTTGAGATTGCCTTAATTTATCATCCTGTGAGCAGATCCTATGCAGTTCAGCTGTCTGAATAATAAGAAAACTTTGTGAATCAGTTTGGCCAAAGTAATGTGTATTTTATAAAAAAAAAAAAAAAAGAATCATCCTGTGCTCCTGCACGTGACATTTTTTAGGAGTGTTGAATAGATTCAGGCTGCTCACAGTTTAATCCTGCCACTCCAAGCCCCTGGAGGTGGCTGCAGTACCTTTGCAAGTTATTTCCTACGAGCTTGTTAATTCACTGTAAAGGTCAGATGTGGCAAATTGTCACATTATCTTGTGTTTAGCTGTTACTGTCTGCAGACTTCAGAGTCCAAAGACCCAGGAGGATCTGCCCAATGTATTGGAGGGTGTTTGTAAGCTTACATCTAAGTTGTCTTTTCTTTTTTTAGGGGCTGAGTAAAAAAGTCGGGGTATCTTCCTCCATCCTGCAAGGGCTTTGGATCTCCTACAGTACTGAAGGTCTTTCGATGGCTTTGGCATCCCTGAGAAATCTGTACACCCCAAACATAAAGGTAGTGGAGGAAAAGAGCTGGGGTGGCTCAGAGCCCTGATGGGAAGCTCCAGCAATGCTCCTGTGTTTTCTGGAGCTGATGTCATGGCCATGCAATTTGGACTTGGTCTTAGAGGTTTTTTCCAACATTAATGATTCTATGTTTTTTGTACCATCTGGGATGATCCCTCAAGTCTTTTATGTTGACCTGGGATCTGCTTTTAATCCCAGTGAGTGAGTAGTGCATTTGGCCCCATGCAAAATGTTTCACTTGGATTTCTCTTCCCCAGAGGTGTGGGATGTGACAGCTGCTGTTGGAACTGGAATGCCTCTAGGCAGGCACTAGCTGGGAGGCAGCACCAAACCCAACAGCACCAGACAGTTCAGGCCCCACGTAAAGATGAACGTGGTGGCCTCAGGGACTTCATCTCTACAGCAAGAAGGATTTCAGACATTGATACAGCTTTCAAATTGTCCATCAGCTGGAAGGATGCTCGCCCCAGCTTCTTTGTATAAGTGCCTAAAATAGGACCATATATTTGGCAGATGCTTTTACTAAGCATTTCATGTCCTTTGCTATTGGCTTGGAAGCATTCAGAATTCTCTGGTCTGAATTCCTGTGTTGCCTTGAAAATAAACCTAATGTCTCTCCATAAGACTCAGCTAACAGGAGCTCTTCTTGCCCCGTGCAGGTCAGTCGGTTGCTGATTTTAGGAGGTGCAAACGTGAACTATCGGACTGAAGTTCTGAACAATGCTCCTATTTTGTGTGTCCAATCTCACCTGGGTTACACAGAGATGGTGGCTTTGCTCTTGGAGTTTGGGGCCAATGTAGATGCTGCATCAGAAAGTGGCCTGACCCCCCTTGGTTATGCAGCTGCTGCTGGGTTCCTAAGTATTGTCGTGCTGCTGTGCAAGAAACGGGCTAAGGTACAGTGACCAAATCCCTCTAAAAGCTGATTTAAACTGTTCCATGGTTGTGCCAGGCAGGGCACAAGCTGCAGGTGGGATGCAAAGTTCTTGCTAAAGCAGCAAGATGATCCTCCAGCAGATGAAGGTGGGATGGTGCTGCTGTGAAAAGGCAGCAGCTTTGAGCATCTCGCGTTGACACCAAAGCTTAGGAGCTCACAAAGGTCTGGAATTAGGATTCCAGGCTGAGGTAGGAGCTGCCTAATCACACTGCATGGATGGGCTGCAGAAAAATTCTTGGGGAGAAGTCCTTGAACATCACCAGGTTAAAATGGCAACGATGCTTTTGCGGCATGAAGTGTTCTTTAAATAACTCCTTGAGAAATATTTCTCAAAAACTTCCATCAGGCTTGCCCTAGAAACATACCCTTTGTTTAGCTTTGTGGTGAGTGTTTGGAGTTCTAATTACATATAATGAGTCAAGTTCAAATATTTTGTTGAAGAAGAAAACTGTGCTGATTTTTGAAGTGGAGCCTCCTGGAAGCAATTTGTGGTTTCTCTATAAGTTTAGCTTCAGTTCAAAAAGCAAAATATGGGTTTGTATAGTTTTGGTATGAAAGTCAGGATGACTGAGAGATCTGTTTAGATCTTGCTGTGTTGTCTGTAATAATGTGCAGACAGTATGAAGGCAAAAAATAATTCTGCTTTTGTTGGGCTGATTTGAGAGAGTGGTGACTCTCTGACACTTGTTGGTAAGAAGTAGCATTGTATCTCAGAGAAGAGGAATATTTGGGCTACACAATGCAGTGCAGTCTTTCCTCTCACAGTTTTCCTTGGGAAATAAGCTGAGAAAGGAGATATATTAATATCTTATTAATGCAGATGCATTATGAGAAGTATTTTTCATATGTATTCTAGAACTAAATATATTAATATAATATATTAATATAATGATTTCTCATGAGAAATGAGACTTACTATGTTGCAGAGCACTGAAGGGGTTAACCAGCCGGAGTATGCTCACTGGTCTACCAGTCCTCTTTTCTCCAAGTTGCTGGTATTGTGATAAGACCCAGAAATCCCAGCTGATGTGTTCAGTTTAAGCCATGCCCTGTCCTGAAAAGCCAACCAAAAAAGTTTCTACAGGGCTATTAAATGCCATCTCTGTTTCTTCCTGACTTCTGCCTGCCCTGGGCTTCTGTTTTGTGCTTTTGGCTGCAGGCTGAGGCATTTCTGCCTCTCTCAAAAGAAAGAAATGGCATCTGGAAAATAAGCTGGTTTTTCGCTTGGGGCTTTGGGTGAAGATGATAGCAGAGTGAATGATTTCAGCACACAAGAAAACACAATTGCTGGACTTGGGGATGCAAAGGGAAAAATACATTTGCAGCCTTTGAATCTGAAAAGAGATGAAAAAATAATGGTGACTTCCCCAAAGCAAACACTTTTTCCCAAGAGAATGCTTCATTCTGGGGAAGAGCTCTGGGACTGGTTGTTTTCTGATGGTGGGAGGGCTAGTGCTCCAGAAAAATGCACATAGGGCACATTATTTTGAAACAAGGGTTGAAAATTACGAAAAAAACAATGTTGGTTTGCCCATGATTCAGCTCATGCTCTCACCTCTTTCCAAGGTGGATCATTTGGACAAAAATGGTCAGTGCGCTCTGGTTCATGCTGCTCTCAGAGGACACTTGGAGGTGGTGAAGTTCTTGATCCAGTGTGACTGGACCATGGCTGGACAGCAGCAGGGAGTGTTCAAGAAGAGCCATGCCATCCAGCAAGCTCTGATTGCTGCAGCCAGCATGGGTTACACCGAGGTAGGACCTGCCAGCACATCACTGCTGCCCTGGGGTGGGAAACATTGGCCAAACATTGACCAAAGAGGGCCTGGGAGGAAGAGTTCATACCTCTCTCCTATTCTTCTTCCCCTTCTCATCCCAGGCAGCAGGACTCAGAGATGCCTTGACAAACCCTGTGGGCTGGTGTCCAAGAGAAGAAGTGCACAAACCTTTGAGCTGTTGGGAGTAAACCTTTAAGCAAGGGTGGATAAACGGTGTGTTGCTTACACTGCTCCACCAGCCCTGTCAGGGGAGTGTGGGACCACAGTGTTTTGGACTATACATCACAGGGGAGAAGAGTCAGAGAGCTTCCTCCTGTTGTAGAATCCCAGACTGGTTTGGGTTTGAAGACCATCCAGTCCCAACCCTTGCCATGGGCAGGGACACCTCCCACCTGCCCAGGTTGCTCCAAGCCCCTTCCAAATTCAACACTGCCAGGGATGGAGCAGACACAGTTTCTCTGGGCCACTCTTACACCAAAGGATTTCTTCCTAATATCTAAACCAAGTGTCTTCTCTTTCATCTTAAAACTCTTCCCCCTTGCCCTATCATACTGCTAAAAATTGTAATGTGGTTTTCATAGTGATAAGCCATCTTTGAGGATTTTTGCATTGGTTCGTTGCTAATTTGAGCTCCTCTCATTTACTTGAGTTTAGCTTTTGCTTTTGTTAAACATAATCCATGCAAACACAGGTAATGTGCTCAGCTCAGAGGAGCTGATTCATGAGAGCTGGGAAATTCCTCTTAGCTGAGTTACTCTGAGTTGGACCGATTAGAAGCAGATGTGACTTCAAAACTTTAAAGATCTGCATGCTGAGGACATAATTTGTAACAGGGCACAGCTTTTAAAGGGGGAATTTTCCCCCAAATAACACTGGTCACCTTTATAAGTTAGAGAAAGGAGCTAGGGGTTTGTTTAATGTTTCTGTTCTACCATGAAAGGTTCATGGCTGCCTTTAGAAAATACTTTTTTGACATGCTTGTAGCCATAGGAGATGCAAGCTCATGATCAATTTGTTCTTTGCCTCCAACTTCAGTGGTAAAACAAGTATTTAACATGTTTATAAGTGACCTTAATCCCTGGTGGAACCCTGCTGGAGTCCTTGCTGTGATACACCCATGTGTAGCCATACCAGATGTAGCTTTGCTCTTCAGTGAGGCAACAAGAGGTCCCCTGAGCAGACCAGCACCCACCTGGGGGTCACCTGAGAGCACAGGGGGGTTTAGCTGATGCCATCCCATTGAGGCAGCACCATACACTCAAGGCACCTCATGGACATCACTGGCAGGACATGGGAAAATGATACCAAATTCTCTTCTCTTCTGTGCCCACAGGCACGTGCAGGCAGCAGAGCAGGCAGAGCTTCCCTCTAGGTACTCAAAAAATGCTGACCAGAGCCCAGAGCCCAGCAGATAATTGTTTCTCCTAGAATGAAGAAAACATTTTCATCCTGCAGTCAATAAAGTAAAATCTTAGTTTTCCTCTTAGCCTCTTGCTTTCTCACATCATTTGATGCAAACACGGAAATCTTCTGCCACTTCTCAGTCAATTAAATCATTTAATTTACCCTTTAAAAAGTTAATTTGCTTCTCTGGGGTTTCGAGCACCCACAGCTGGAAGAAAGTGAAAGTCTTGAAGTTACTTTCAGAATCTATTAGCTCCTCTCAAACAAACACCATTTGTAAGGAGGCTGTTCATCTTGGCTGGAGCATCAGCTAAGGAAAAGGGTAGCTGCCCCATTGCATCATTTGTCCGTGCCTCAGTTTTCCCAGCAGTAAAAGAAAATGATCATAGTCATTGGAACCCCTCCAGTGGGAATTGGTGCCAATGGATACAGTTGGGTTTCTGATGGACACTGGGAGGTTTCCTCACTGGTGACAGCTGCTGGAGCTGCAGATGAAGGTGCATCCTCTGCCCATGCTGGCTCACCTGCAGCAGGACAGAGATAGTGATGAGAAGCTGCTGCTGCAAAGGCTTATCTTGTACAGGGCAGCAGGTGCATTGATTAATATCTAGAAGAGTGTTTACTAGAGCTCAGGGTGCCAAGCAGAGCCTGTTCCATTTCCTTGGTGGATTCAGAGCAGCTCGTGTGAAGATGTTAGCATTTCAAAGTTGTGAGCTGACGTGTCATTTTGTTTCAGATTGTCTCCTACCTGCTTGATCTGCCAGAAAAAGATGAAGAAGAGGTGGAGCGAGCACAAATCAACAGCTTTGACAGCCTTTGGGGAGAGACAGGTGATTTCTGTAGATGCTGTAGATCCTTGCATGTTTCTGTTTGTATTTTTGGGCTCTCCATCACCTGATACATCCCTATTCCTGGTGCTGTTTTGATGAAGGGAGAAGGGTCAGTTCTTGGGATGTCATTTCAGGTGATTTACCAGTGCCAGGCTGGAGCATGCTCTCAGTTTCAGTCAAATAGAAAAGTTTGGGGTATGAAAATCCTGAGCCTCTGTTGCTCCTGGCACTTCCCATGCAGCACCTCTGACAACCAGACAGTTAATTTCTCTGAAACATCTCCCATTAAGTGAAATGGACACAAAATTCTGCTTTTCCCTCTTGATACTGGGCATATATATCCAAAGCATCTCCCTGTTTCTCTCTCCCCTCCCCTTTTACACCACGACTATTACATTATCTGTGGATTTTCTGAAAACTTCCCGTCCTTTAGCACCTGAGAATGAAAAAATCCTTGTGAGCAATACTGTCTTTTTGTATCGGTGGGTGGGATCCAGAAGCCCTGCTTGCCTCATTTCTGCCAAAGCAAGTCAGCCTTTCACCCCATCCACTCCACGGGTACTCATCACACTATCATCTCCATTTCTTGACTACTCAGACTTGGAATTGTTAGCTTTTAGCTCCAATGACCTCGTAAATATTACCCACTGTCATTTGTACTCAGCTCACTAATCTACTTGCATCACTGGTAATGTTCCTGTCAAGTTGATACACCAAGGTAATGTTCCTGTCTGGGTAACAGAGCACTGATTTTGATCCTGTCAGTTTTGTTTAAAAATGACACAATCCAAGGGCACAGACAGGGGCTGGAGTCTGGCTCGGGGCTGGGTTGGGTTGGTTCTGGTTAGAAGGGTGGGGTCAGGGGGCAGCTGGGTTATGTTTTAAACTGATTTGTGTGCTCTACATTTGAAAATGGAGCCTGGTAATGAATGGAGTCTACCAGAAGGTCTTGCCCCTGAGCTTTAAAGGTCAGAGATAGAGATGAGTTGCCCCAGCAAGGGGCCAGGCAGGTGGTCAGGATGCCCTGGGGCACTGGGGATGGAGTTGGCTCCTGCACGGACCTGAGTGCAAGGGCATCATGCTGTTATTAGCAGAACTGAGGGCAGTGTATACAAATAAGCAATTTAAAAGTGCCCCTAGGATGTCATGGGAGAAGAAAGAAGTTGGATATGGAATTAGTCAAACGAAATGACTGAGCCTTGGTTATAGCCTTGGTAATAGCTTTGCTCCCAGTGAGCCCACAGCTCGCAGTGGTGACCACACCAGAGACACCTCACACCAAATGTTCTCTAGTGCTTGGGGCCTGAGGACTATCTGGTAAGGAGGGTGGTGATCCTTTTACCTTCAGAGTGTGATCAGAAGCCACTGAGATGTCTCCCAGCAGTCTGGCCACATGAGTAGTGTCATATATTACAGACGTGCTCTGTGAGATCAGGTAGTCCTGGGTTGTCCAAATTAATGTGGCAAAGCCTGGTATAAAGCCACAGGGATTTTGGAGCTGGTGTCAAGCTCAGCCCATCCCTGGAGCATCCACAGGTCACGCTGTGCTGCTTTCTGACCTGTTCAGCCCTCCAGTCTGAGAGCCAAGCACCTTGCTCTTCTCCCTGTTAAAGTCCATCTCTTCTCTTCCTCTGTGTCCTGAGCAGCTCGGCCGGACCCAGCTTGCCCATTGCCTCAAGTCCCCCTTCCCATAGCTGTTCCCCACAACACTGCCAGAAGCTGGGCTCATACAGACATCTGCAAGTTTGAGATTTGTTTCTGAGTCACTGGGGAAGCTGGTAATAGGGATTTAGGGTGAGGAGTCATCTCAAAGAAATACCCATTTATTCCATTTCAGTTGTCATAGGTAAGATGTGAAAACAAAGCAAAAAAAAATCCATGCACCAAATCCAGCAGTCTTTTGTCCTGTTGCAGGCAGGACAAGATTCTCTTGCTTCTCAAGACTCCTTTTCACATTGTTTTATTATTATTTTCCCAAAAGTAAATAGCAAGCATAGGTAAATTTCAAGACTAATGCTGGTTTTCACCTAAAAATAGCCATCATCTTGAAAAATCTGAATCATGCTTTGGTTTTTTTATACTTGTTGCTCATGTGTCTAATCTTCTGCAGGTCTGCCTGCCTGGCTTGGTGCTGTCAGCCTCATCTCATCCAAATGGTACTGCCAAGTTACATCATAAGTTTAGGAATTGCTGACAGCAAACTGTAGCCAACTCCAGATGGAATATTTTCCCCTAGGACAAGACTTAATAGCAAAACCCAGCACAAAAGTATCTGAGTCACTTGTAAGAACTCCATCAGAGTTGGAGGTGCAAAGAATGACTCCATCAAACTGTGTTTGTCTTGCTGTGAAACAGATACACGTGCCATGGAGGAGCAGTTTAATGATTCCTTCTCCAGATAAAGTTTTTCTCTAAAAAAAGAAACAAAAAACCCAGGAGTGCTCTGCAGAACCAAAGGCAGAATATGCCATTGCAGATCCCTGGTGTTGGAGACTGTGGCTTGTCTGACGTTGCTCATTGATGGAGCACATCCACACCTGAAACTTGTCTCAGGTTTTGTTTGAGTTGTATTTTGAGAACTGCAGCAACTCTTCCATAGTGTTTAGGCCAAGATGTTATTGCACAGTGATTTGTTCTCCTGGCACTACATCCTCATGGGAAAACAGAAAAATGAGCATTCCTGTTTTCCAGCCCAGGATTCTGGTCACTGCTTCATGGCTGGACTTAGTGGACTCGGCTTTGTTCATGCTGTAGCTCTCTGGCAGACAGTAAAACTTCAAACAAAACTATTTGCATTGCTTCTCATCACCTCTCCTTGGCTTTTCGAGTCTCCTTTCAGCACACAGGCACATCCTTGCCTTGTGTCATGGGTGTTTTGGAGACCAATGGCTGGTGATGTCAGAAGCAGGTTGATGACTCCATCTGAGGAGTGGCAAAAGGTTTAAATAAGCAGGTACTTCTGGAAGTTTACCTGAAGTAGTTTTATTGAGCTTGTGGGCTTGGAAAGTTGCACACCAGCCACAGGAAAGTGCTCAGGGCTTGGGGATGTCAGAAATGGCTTTGGTTGGAAGGTTGGAGATACAGGGGTGAGGCACCTGCATGCAGAGCAGCAGCCAACTGTCCAGCTTGTTAGAGGGAAAACAGGGATTGTCTACTGCAACCTCCTGATCAGAGCACAGGCACTGGTGGGGTCTGGGTTTACCTGCCTTGGTGGGTTGGTCTCCCAGGATCCAGCTGGACTGAGCTCCTTTCACCCCTCATAGAGTTTCCCTGTTTCTGAGGGTAGGTGCTTAGGTATCTGTGGTACACAGGATGAGTTTGGGTGGGTTTCACTCAGCAGCAGGCAGCAAACCCAAGTTGTCAGTGTGTGACTTTCCATACCCAGCAATGTCTCACTGCTCAGTAACACAGAAACTTTTGCACTGCCCTTGAGTTGGAGCTGTGAAGGACAAACTGGAGCTACATCCCTGCACCAGATGCTTTGACCAAAGAGGAGCAGAGTAGCTCCTGGAGTAGTACCAGGACGTGTCAGTCCAGGTGGAGTGGATTGCAGGGCAGAGAGGAGGAGTGGGTGGCCGTGGATCAGATCATTCTGTTTTAGTAAAGTCTTTCCCAAAAACATTTCATGGTGAACACCGAAGACTTGGTGATTTACAGTGTTTTCATTGTTGCAACCAGAAGTCATTTTGACATGAAATACCTCAAATTAACCTGCAACATTTCGAAGGCAGGCAGGTTTAGAAATGGAACCCAAAAAACCCTGTGTGCTGATCCCTCTGCTGTGCACATCACACACAGTCCTCCTTCTATATTTGGAGCTTACGTTTGAAACCCACATGGATCTGATTATAGATCCTGCAGTATGTTCTGCTGGTGGCAGCGAGAGGATTTTTCTTTTAACTCTTGGTGCCCAAGAGAAGAAAACTCAGCCATAACGTGGAACAGAATAGAGAATTAATTAAATCCCCCAACATTAACAGGGTTGCAGTTGGAAACCCATCATCACCTCAGTCAGCCATCCCACAGAACTGTGCTTCAAAGAGAAAGCAAGCAGCATCAGTTAGAAATAGACTCCCACCTTCTGCTCAAACCCCTACTAGAAGCAGCAGAGCATCGAGCCAGAGGAGCTGTGCTGGAGCACACAGAACGTCAGAGAGGGGAGGGAGGAACCAAAAACTCTAAAATTAATACCACAGATGAGGCAAAGGCAGTTTTGGATTGAAGGTGTCTTCTAACCCAGCCCTACTTTTGGAGTTAACAAAGCACATGTTGTCAGGGAAAGAGCTGTCAGGTATTACTTCTACCTACCTGTAGTACTGGAAATGATGGATAATTTTGGTTTTGCACAAAGCCCCTTGCTGGTAGGATTAATCCTGGCCAGAAAGAAAGCCCTGAATTACGATTTTTCTTGGAGAACAGGTGAACGTATTCAAACCACTTCTGCTTTCCAGTTAAGTTACCCTGGTTTCAGAGATCTACAGGCCAACATGGGATGTTAAAAATGAAGTTCCTCCATCTGGATTGTGCTGCTCTTTACTTGTTGAGACAGAGAAAAGGCACACATCATGCAGTGGCTGGCAGTGATCTGTTGGTGCCTTCAGCTCCATCCCTGGCTTGCTCTCTTGTAGTCATGGTGGGACAAGTCAAGGACAGGTTGCAGGAGGTCTTGTCAGGACAGCACATTCCTGAAGACCTGGGTTTTCTCAAGACATTGTCTCCCCACTCAGACACACTCAGTCTTGCAGCCTCTGGCATTTGCAGTAAGGAATCTGCAGGAGGCCCAGTGGGAAGTGGTGAGGGTTTCATGTGGCAAGGCTCTACATTTCTTTGCAGCAAGATCTTGACCCTCCGTCACACTGAGTGCCTGTGGATTATTTCCAGTTTAACATGGTTCTTACCCTGTTTCACTGCAACTTGCAGAAATAATTGTCCCAGTCATCTCCTTTCCATAGCCTTAGGAGGTGTTTTAGGGAAGAGTTGACCTTTGAAGTGAACTAAAATGATGAGCAAGAGCTTAGAACTGAACTGATCCAACCCATTTCCTTTGCTCGTTTTGTGAGATACATTCAGCATTTCAGGCACTGAAATATCCACTTTGATCACCAAATCACTTTGATACCCAGCAGAACAGCCTCTCTCTGGATAGGAAAGAGACTGTGGAGATTGTGGCTCCTTCCCTTCACTGCTTTTCTCTCTCCTGCAGCTCTGACAGCAGCAGCTGGGCGTGGGAAGCTGGAGGTCTGCCGGCTCCTCCTGGAGCAGGGCGCTGCCGTGGCACAGCCCAACCGCCGCGGGGTGGTTCCGCTCTTCAGCGCCGTGAGACAGGGCCACTGGCAGGTGAGAGAGTTCCTCATGTTGATAGGATAGCCTCAAGGCTAGGGTCAGGCCATTCCTTCTGTCTTACTGAAAGAGGGGTGGAGAAGACAAAGCCCAACTCTTCTGGGCAATGATCAGAGTGAGAAGAACTAATATTGATGCTTCAAACATGCAGAGCTCTTGAAGAGAAGACCCTTGCTGTCTTTGGGAAGCAGATGGGATGTTCTTAACTTAAAAGGTCATTCTTCCTGTCCTTATGCCTCTGTTACTTCTCCTGTGCCCTGATGTTGCAGCAGTAATCCCAGGGGACACCATGCCTTGTGGGGGTGAGGTTTCCAATTACGGGGACTGCTGCTCTGCTCTTCCTTGCCTGTGGTTTCTTCTCAGCTGGGTCTTGACATACAGCTCATGTTCTCAGCTGGCTTCTCTAGATATGACAAGGGTCTCTCCATACAATGTATGTTCCCAGCCAGGTCCCTCTACAGAACATGTTCTCCTAGGTGGGTCTCTCCATATGACATGTTCCCAGCTGGGTCACCCCACACAACCTGTGCTCTTGCTTTGTGTGTTGCAGATTGTAGATCTCTTGCTCACGCACGGAGCTGATGTGAACATGGCAGACAAGCAAGGGAGGACACCACTGATGATGGCTGCATCTGAGGGACATCTGGGCACAGTGGAGTTCCTACTTGCACAAGGTTAGAGCACGTGCTTGGAAATGTGTTGGAGCTGGGCCAGGGCAAGTCTCCCATCACTGTGTCCCATACAGATGGAGTTTGTAATGTCAGGGTGTGGGGATTGTAACCCCAGTGTTGGAGCAGATGGTGGGAGAGGTTCTCAGCACCATACCCAGCTTTTTGGAGAACAGGATACTCATAGCTATTTTGTTGTTTGTGTTTGGTGCTCACAGCTTCCAAACCACATGCTTGAGTTTAACATCCTGCAGGTGCTTTGAGCACTGAGTTAAGAATAACCCCTTGAACCATGCTTGGAACTTGTCCCTTAGACAAAAAAGAATCAACAGGCAAGGTGACTGAACCGTCAACATCACCATGGGAGAGGCAGGCAAGGCTCAACCACAGGACCAGAACCTGGGACATGTTTAGCACTTCCATTTTCAGTGCTAGGACTTTTTGACCACATTTTTGACACCAAAGACCCCAACACAAGCAACGATTTGGTTGATTTCATTGAGACTAAACCAGAAGTGTCTTAAAGAACATGTCTCAGTTTTACTCATTCCTGCTGTACATGTTTGAGGTGAGTCAAAACAACTTGCTGCCTGCAGCCTGGGTGAACACAGTTCTTATTTCTGCAGTTCCTGAGATACTTTTTTTTTTTACTTTTTTTTTTTTTTTACAAATAGCCAATGTTTGTTTGGATGATTTTCCTTTATTTATTTTTTTGTTGATATTAGTAATAGCATTTAATTCTTGTATTGTTATTTGATATTTTTATTCCAGGTAAGATCCCTCTTTGGGAAGGGATATTTTCTTCATATCGTAAGTGACTGTGTCTGACCTCAGCCAAAATGTGAGACACTTGAATATTTTACATAGCAGTTGTAAGAACATTTTTTTCACTGTAAAATTGCCAGGCTTCCCAGAACAAGTTTCTCATTGCCTGTCTGGCTATCCTGAGCCCACAGGCCAGCAGGATCTTTGCAGTTTGGAACTGTAACATCCATAGGCATGTGACAAAGATCCATTTGAGGCATGAGTTTCTTATGAATTAATTCAATTGATTCTTTTCTGATGTGCTGTTTTTAAAAAAAAAATCAAATTGACACTCTCCTTGTTTGATTTGTAATGAGGCCCTTTTTACAGCTTAACTGAATATGTTTTAAAGGCTTAAAATAAGATTTTTGGGGGGGGTTAGGTTTTTTTTTTGTTTTTGCCAGAATTGAGAACTCTGCCTGTCACTTAAGACTGATTCAGTAAAGAATGAAAATACCAGATAATCTAGTCTTGGCTTTGGGATCACCAGCACATGCACGTAATGTTTCCCTGGCTCTTTGGACACTGAGAGTGTAACAAGTCAAAAATACAAAAATCTTTTTTACATTCAAAGTAAAAATCTTCTCAATGGCTTAATAAATGCCAGTAAATGTGCTGGTCCTGAAAAGTTAGCTCAAGCCTGGGCAGAGTACAGTGATACATGATATATTTTAATTAAAATGGCTTTGACAATCCTGTTTAATGTTTCATTAAAATCAAAGTGTGTGAATCATAAGCCATGAGCATTAATTAGTGTGTTGCAAAGCAAATCTCATTTGACTGTACTTGATTATCACAGTCAGCGTTTGTAAACACTTTTTATTAACAGAGTTGCAGGCATCGATCAATTTGAAACCCCAGTTTTTAGAGTTCCTTGCTGCTCTCACTTAACACTCAGGAGTAACAGATGTATAAACAGACAACTAAACTCTCCAAGGAGCAGCTCTGCTGAAGCTGAGGTTCATATGGATCTGGGTTACACAAAGCAAAATCATTCTTGTTGCGCATTTCCTTTGGACTCTTTGGTTCTGAATCTCCTTTCTCTGCGAGGAAGGGTGCTGCTCCTTGCTGTCAGTCTTTTGTCTTTGACACATGACATTGGTCTTGTCCCCAGTCTGAGGGCTCTGGCTGGAGGTTTCTGAATGTCTCTTGAGCAAATGTTCACATGTTGTGCTCCTCCACAAAAAGCTGTGCAAGCTGGAAGACCTTTGGTGTGAGGGTGCTGAGCCCCTGGCCCCCAGAAGCTGTGGCTGCCCCATCCCTGGCAGTGTTGAAGGTTGGATGGGGCTTGGAGCAACCTGGGCTGGTGGGAGGTGTCCCTGCCCATGGCACGGGTGGCACTGGATGAGGTTTAAGGTCCCTCCAACCCAAACCAGTCTGGAATTCCATGACCTGTCAGTTTGCTGTCACCTGTGTGCTCACCACGGTCATCTGTATGAACAGGAAGGGTCAAGGAATCCACATTACTCCCCTGCTTGCCGAGCATTTTAGAGCCAGTGAAGGTCTCCTGCTGGGTGGTTCAGAGTTTACCTACATGAGAAAAATCCTGCAGCAGCAATTCATCCCAGCCTTCTGGCAGGAGCATCCTGCAGGTAGCAGCAGTTCCTCGAAGGAGCAGAGCTGGGACAGATCTCACGCATGCTCCACAGCCAGAGCCCTGACTGTGCCATGGCAACAGGAGTTGTCCCCGTGCCACGAAGAGGAGTGTTCACTTCATGCTGCTGCTCAGATCTCCTGCGTATCCATATGCTGTGTGAAGCAATGCTGACCTGTTGGTGTGGCAGAAGGATTTCTTCATCCAAGAAAATGTCAAGTCCCTCTCTCCCTGGCTTGCAGTCATCAGTTTATCCCACAGCCGTTGTATTTATATTGGGTAAAGTTCAGGGAGAAATACTGCTGGAAACTGTGTCAAGTTGGGTAAGGGCAGGGGAGTAAAGAGGGAAAAAATACATGGGGATTTTTTTTTTAGAAGAACTGAGCTGAATCCTCTTGGTTCCCCTTGGTACACCTGCTGGAGCAGCAAGATGATCTTCATTTCATCTCTGACTGGCACAGGCTGGAATGCATTTTGATTTAAAAAAAAAAAAAAAAGAAGAAAACAAACAAAACTAACAAACAGTTTATAAGGAAGATTGATGTCTGAGATGAGGGATGTCATATCCACCCTGCTGCTAAGAAGATGGTTGCCAGAAAAGCCTACAGAGTTAGGTGCGAAAAAGTTGACAGCTTGGTGGGAATAAACTCATTTGCTGTGGTTCCTGTTGGTGAATTTGAAGTTGCCCTGGAGGGTGGGACGTGTGGTGAGATAAATGGTAATGAAGTAATTAATAATTATGGACATAGCTCTCTGAAAATAAGCTTTCATGTCATCACTAAGTGGATGGTTTGTTGTTATCACAGTGCTCGACACTGAAGAGCCCCGAATGAACTGATGCTTGTTCTTTCAGGTGCCTCCATTGCCCTAATGGACAAAGAGGGTTTGACAGCCCTCAGCTGGGCTTGTCTGAAGGGACATCTCCCCGTGGTGCGTTCCCTGGTGGAGAACGGGGCTGCTACTGACCACGCGGATAAGAACGGACGCACTCCACTGGACCTGGCAGCTTTTTATGGAGATGCAGAGGTGGTAAGTGCCATAATACCTGGAGAAGAAGACAGCCAGCTGATGTAAAAGCCTTAAAATAGTATAGTTCAGCTTGATGTAGCAATAAGCATATAGAGTCCTGGCTTTCCATATGTGTAGGTGCTTCCAGAGAGGACAGCACATGAGATCACTGAGCCCTTGGAGCCTAGAGAGGTGGCTTTAGCCCAGGCAGTGGTGCAGAACAACATCACCATCAGCACGAAAAACTCTTGCCCAGGAGCAGAACTGACTGTTGGGTTTCTTGTTGCAGGTTCAGTTTCTGGTGGACCATGGGGCCATGATTGAACACGTGGACTACAGTGGGATGCGTCCTCTCGACCGGGCAGTGGGGTGCCGCAACACCTCTGTCGTTGTCACCCTCCTGAAGAAAGGAGCCAAGATAGGTAGGGACAAAGGGACAAAGGGACAATCCACCACTGCTCTGTGCTCAGGCAAGACTCCAAGCAGCTGGGCTGCCTTCCTAGAAATTATAACCGTATTGCAGAGGGAGCCTCAGCCCCAGAAGGTGCTGGGTACTCCGAAAGCAGCCAGCGAGTCACTCCTGCCTTGTTCTCTTTGATAAAAACGGGGAAATTTGGATTTTTTGGATGATTTTTCGATTACTTTTTTTTTTTTTTTTTTTTTTGGTATTACTTAGCAAAGTTAATCAATAAACAACTGTTTCTTTGGCAAGGTCTTTCCTCTGGTAATGCTTTTTCTATCTTTACTAGTCTTGAGTCGACAAACGTACTCTGTCCGTGCCTTGCTGTGAGCTGCCGCGTTCACTCGCTCTGTGTGTGCTTCCAGACCTTAGTGCTGCCCGCACCGCGCCGCACAGCCGCTCACCTTACGTTTTCCTGTCAAAGGGGATTTTGCTGGTGCATTGGCTTCTTTGCTGCCTGCCTCTCACAGCTGCTTTTTTTTCCTTTTCTTTGTTTTTGTTTTGTTTTGTTTTCACCTTCATCCATTTTTTTCCCCCCCTCTCTCCTACAACTTTTTGTTTTCTCCTTTCTTTGAAGGTTGTCAGACGTTACCGAGTCGCCCACGAGGTATATCTCATTGCTGTCAGCATCAGCTTCGATCTGATAGCTTTGTCAGCCTTGCTTTCTCCTGTTTGATTTAGCCTGCATGCATCCCCAACACCTCTAATCTTTTAATTTACCTCACCTTCAAATAGTTTTTTTAATGACTGTTGCAGAGAATAACTTGAACTCAAAAACTAACAGCCTTCGCCCAAAATGTACTGAATCTACTTATAGAATATGGTTGACTTATTCTTCACCCACACTAATGAGTTGTCCCCAGATTTTTGCCCTCCCCCCCCATGTCCCTGCCAGTATTGTTAGACCTTGAGATCAGGGCTGGCTCTGAGCCCCCCTGTCCCCAGCCAGAAGCGGACCCTTCGGCACCAGCAGCACTTAGACACCACCTTTTCCTGATCCTATTTTCCACCTTAATGGATTTTCTGCTCCCTTATTTCACATCATGTGAAGCTGGAAATCACAATCCACTTAAAGACAAAGCGCCCATCAACCCTTGAACTGCAGATTTCCTAGAATGCTTCCAGAGATTTTAATTTAGAAATGCATTTATATAACCACTCTCTTGATTTTTTTTTTTTATTTTTTTTTTTTTCCTTTTCAACCTGTGTATTTCTCAACCACTCTGTTTCCCCCCAGCCCAGCTGGTTCCACAATCAGCACTGCCCTCTTGTGGGAATGGTTCCCATCATTTCCCAGCCCCTCCTGGTGGTGATGGTTAGTGGTAGTTTTAATCACTGCAAGGGAAAACCACTGCACTGGGGATGACATTCATTTCAGTGCGAGAGGAATTGTCAGCTCACTCATTTGGAGCCTTTGACTATGCCAAGTTGTTCTCTCCAGCAGAAATTCCCACCCCAGGATATATTTTTTCCACCCAGCTTCCTACCACCCTTTGCATTGTATGAGTTTTTTACCCATCATGCATCCTGTACACTACAGGTCCAGCAACATGGGCGATGGCAACCTCCAAACCAGACATCATGATCATCCTGTTGAGCAAGCTGATGGAAGAGGGGGACATGTTTTATAAGGTGAGAAGGGGGTGGGTTTGGAAAAATTGAACAGATGCACCTTGCAGCAGAACTTTCCTTGAGGTTTTGAGTGAGCAATGCTGCTGCCTTAATCCATGACAAATAAATCTCCTGCTTGCAGCATTCCTCGGGTTGCAAACTCTTGGGATGGGAATCGGTTGCCCAAATCTGTAATGAAGCTGAAGCAGAGCCAAGTCTCTCTGCATTCTGGATTGGAGCCAGCACTTCATTTCCTCTGTGGAAACACCAGAACCCAAGTGTTTGAGGTCGATTAGGAGTGCTGATGTCATTGCATCAGATCTGGCACTGTTGTCAGTACCTGGTGTGCTTGCTGCTGTGGAATGAGGCAACAAGAGATAGCATAGCCCTAAACAACTCCTGGAAGAAAGTTTTTTGCAATGAAAAGAGCTCATTCGGGACACAGATGTCTCTGTCATGTTAGCCCATGGAGGACGTTCCACCAGTAGAATCAGGGAGTCTTTTTTGCTGGGTGTTTATTTTAAACCCATTTTTAAAACCTGGAGATTTGCACACACGCACACAAAATGTGCAAGTACAACAATGATTCACTGTTAGGCTCTAAGGGTGAAACAGAAAATATGCAAAGCTGGCATTGTAACTGGAGTTATCAGCCAGAGATACGTGATCCAGCTGAGAAACCTGAGTCTACGAGCTTTTAAAGCTTACTATTCGTAGCTGCAGAATTTCTGTCTGGGTCAGCATGAATCACATGTGTCCTAGATCCCATTCTGCCCTCTTTCTTTCACCCTAGTGTCCATGGCTGCCCCCTTCCAGGGAACAGATGATCCTGTCCCAAAAATAGGTGTCCAAATTAGCAAAGATGAGTCACCCTTTGAAGATGACTGTTACGTCCTAATATCTATAAAAGGAACCCAGCTGACAGGCTTAGATGTAGACATCTAATTTTTAGACATCTAAAGTCTAGGGAGATAAATCCCAATCTGTCCAACTTCAGAACTACACCAGTGCCATAAGGTTTATCTTTGTTTACCTTTGCAGAAGCCTCTCTGAGCCCTGGAACCTCCACCCAAGCTCCCTCAGTGTGTGTTCTTTACCCTCCCTGGTGTTTATTGAGCTTTTTGTGTAGGGCATTCTCCAGAAACGGGTTAGTGATCACCCATTGTGATCAGCTGGAAAGGCCATCAACCCAGAAAGCAGATGGCGTTGTGTTGAGTTATAACACAATTTCTGCTGTTACCCACTGCACTGCAATGACTCTGCATGAAGTGGGAGAGCTCAACTTGCACAAGACATCTGCATTTCCAGCCCAAATGCTCTCTTGATCAAATGTTCTGGCTTTTGTTTCTAGAAAGGAACTAACTAGTGAAGTTGTGTTGCCTTCACCATCCCAAACATTCACGGGGCTGGTGAATGGTGAGTTCTCTGCAGTGAAGTCAGCCCAAGGGTGTGTTTTGACACGTTGTTCCTTCTACCAGAAAGGTAAAGTGAAAGAGGCTGCCCAGCGCTACCAGTATGCTCTGAAAAAATTCCCCAGGGAAGGGTTTGGAGAAGACCTGAAAACTTTCCGGGAGCTGAAGGTGTCACTCCTCCTCAACCTCTCCCGATGTCGAAGGAAAATGAATGTAAGTCTCCCCCCTCTTCATGGCCTTAAGTGCAAGCTGATGACTTTCTGCCCGTGCACAGCAGTGTGTCCATCCTGTAACCATGCTTTGACCTCTGAGATCTCTCTTCTGTCTAACCTGCTTATCCTTCACACAGCACTGACATTTTATGATTCTAAAGAAGTAATGATATAATATTCCTTCCTGAAGATTAAAAATTCATTGCTATGCTTATAGCTTTTTGAATTTTTTATTAACTCCCTGTTTGATGATGATGTGAGCGTGGAGGCACTTTCCAGATTTCTAGGGCAGCGGTGAGGGAGGAGCCAGGAGATGTGCTCCTTTGAATACTAATTAATTTAAAATGAAAGAGCATATGCTTAGGGGGCTAACACTTCCCCAGAGCAGTGACTCATCTAGAAACACCCCCACATACTCCCTCTCCTCCCAGATCACTGTCACTCTTCCTGCTCCAGTCCAGCAGCAATGCCACCTCCCCTTTGCTCTGCAGTCTGGGACTTCCACCTCTGCCACTGAAATTCCTCAGAAACTTGATCAGTGAAATCTCCACCAAGGCCATGAAGACACCTTCATTTCTTTAAGCTGTGAGAAAGACAGGTGGAAAGCCAGGGAAGGAAAATCTTCAGGCTGGTGATCAAGCAGCACAGTTTGTAGAAAAAGTGTGAACCTCCTCTTCAAACAAGCCAGCCCCCAGCTAACCCTGAGCTTTAAGGACAAGATTTTTGGTTTAGTGTTAACTGGAGAATCCCAGGTTTTGTGATAGAAAATTTCAGAGGGTTGTAATTGTTCCTGAAATTTTTGCACCTAGAAATGAGACCACAGGGGTCCCTACCTCTTAAGTGCTTTCCTAGTCTAGTCCTTCAGACAGGATCTCTTCAGTAACTGCTACTGAAGGTACAAACAAATGTATCCACTCCCCCAGGCAGGGTGTCCAGAGAGCAAGCTCCAGTGTGGAGACCTTAAAGGAGATTAAACGCATCCTGTATTTTGCTAAGGTCCAACCTTACCTGCTCAGCCCTGTCCAGGGCACCATCGTGTGCTTATAAACTTCATTTCTAAAGATAGGAGTTCAGTTATTGAGGTTTTGGACAGATCAGGAGTACTTTGGTGCTTTCTCCCAGAGCTGCTCAGGTATTGTGTCATCTCTTCCTTCATGTTCAGTTTTATTCAGCCCCACTGAAGTCTGTCAGTGTGTTGCAGAGTGGGAAGCAGAGGGTGTGGGAAAGGTTTCCTATTGCTTTCAATGGTGGGAAAAAAAATCTTTTATGAGATTACATTCCAGCCTCTGCAAAACCAGATGTTTCCTCAAGACTGTAGGTTGTTGGACAGGGTTTGCATGCACTTGTTGTGGGGACAATCAATGAGAATAGAGCCAGGGGCACAGTGGCCTCCATGGGTGCTGACAGCATCTGTTATTATGCCAGGGCTTGGAGTCTCTGGACATGCCATTGTAATTCTCTGGCTGTAAATTATATCGAATCCATGTGAAACATTCAGGTAACATCAGGGTTTCCCAAATTTACATACCAAAAGAACTGTCCATATTAAGTTTGTTTTCTTCCCAAACTGTATACATTTTTATTTCTGTGCCTGTTCAATTACTTATCTGCTCACCTATTGTAATGACAGGATTTTGGAATGGCAGAGGAATTTGCTACTAAAGCCCTGGAGCTGAAACCGAAATCTTATGAAGCTTACTATGCAAGAGCAAGGGCCAAACGCAGCAGCAGGTGAGAAGAGAGAAAAGTGTGAGGGGCTGGTGTCCTCATGCCTGGCCCCCCAGTGTAGGCAGCCACCTGGGAAGAAATGGTAAATCAACATTCACCAACAAGTGACACACTCCCTCATTTCTGGAGACAGCTGAATGTGGATGTTTTGAGAGGTTGATCTTAGCTGAACTTTTATCTCATAAGATGACAGAATCTCAGACATGTTTCGGTTGGAAGGGACCTAAAGACCATCCAGTCCCACAGTCCAGGAACCAGGAGCCTTTTTCTTCCTCCACCTGGTCTTCAATGGCCTGTGCAAAAGCTTCACTTGGTGTTGGGAGGTGTAGGGGAGTTTGTTGGTGTCATCATCCCCCCTGAGATACTGATCATGTTTAAAGAGATGGTTCTGCTCAAAAGCGAAGTGTCCCTGTAATTGACAACCCCCTTCCCAAATTCCCACCTCCCTTTTGCTCCTCACAGCCTGTCCTTTCCCTTGCACAGGCTTCTCAGGCTCCGCTCCTTCCTTCCTTCTCCAGAGCTTTTGTCAAATCCAGTGCAAAATTAAAGAGACAGCACTGACCTGGGAGAGCTCTGAACTCAGCCCTGTTGCTGAGTGATCTTGGCATCAGGCAGGAGTTAAATTTTCACTGAAGTAAGAGCTTGCAACTCCACTTGTTCACAGCAGTGGAGAACAAGGAGCTCTGCTCTGCTCTGCTCCTGGCCTTCAATGCTTTGGTGTCCCCTTGGCTAAGGCAGGGTCAAAGCTCCTGGTGGTACTGGAAGGAGTAACAATGAGCTGGTGCCACACACTGCAGAGGACCCAGATGGGCCAGTCTGGGTAGTGCCATCTTAGGATTGGGTTCCCCTCTTCCCTGGGATGGCTGGCAGTGTTTTCCTTCTGTTTGGATAAGTGCCTGAGAGAGGCACTTTGAGCTGGGGACACGTAGTGATCACACGTCCCTCGGAGACAGGGACAAACCGCTTAACCCCCAGGAGCCACCCCAGAACAGCTTGTTCAAATACAGAGTAATTTCAGTTCTCATTTCTGTCCCTTTGTCAAGCAGGCAGTTTTCAGCAGCCCTGGAGGACCTGAATGAGGCCATCAAGCTGTGTCCCAACAACCGTGAGATCCAACGGCTGCTGCTGCGGGTGGAGGAGGAGTGCAGGCAGGTGCAGCAGCAGCAGCAGCAGCAGCAGCAGCAGCAGCAGCCACCGCTGCCGCTCCCAGTGGAGCCTGAGCCTGAAGCCCAGCATGAAGAGCTGTATTCTGTGCAAGATATCTTTGAGGAGGAATTCCTTGAACAGGATGTTGAGAATGTTTCCATTGGCTTGCAGACAGAGTCCAGGCCAAACCAAGGGTTGCCCATCATCCAGAGCCCACCCCCCTCCCCAGCTCACAGGGACTCGGCCTATATTTCTGGCTCACCTCTTGGCTCTCATCAGGTCTTTGATTTCAGGTCCAATAGCTCCGTGGGTTCACCAACCAGGCAAGGGTACCAGTCCACGTCTCCTGCTCTGTCTCCGACGCACCAGAACTCGCATTACAGACCCAGTCCTCCCCACACCTCCCCTGCTCACCAGGGCTCCTCTTACCGCTTCAGCCCACCTCCGGTTGGAAGTCAAGGGAAGGAATATCAAAGCCCACCACCTTCTCCTCTCCGTAGGGGTCCTCAGTATCGTGCCAGCCCCCCAGCAGAAAGCATGAGCATTTACAGGTCCCAGTCCGGTTCCCCGGTTCGTTATCAGCAAGAACCTAGTGGAGTCAGCCAGCTCCCTGGTAGACCAAAGTCTCCATTGTCCAAGATGACACAGAGGTCTTTCCAGATGCCCCAGCTCCCTGTGGCCGTCCCGCAGCAGGGGCTGAGGCTGCAGCCAGCCAAGGCTCAGATCGTGAGGAGCAACCAGCCCAGCTCCGCCGTCCATTCGAGTACTGTAATCCCAACTGGTGCTTACAGCCAGGTTGCCCACTCCATGGCCACCAAGTACCAGTCGGCTTCAGGGGAAATGGGGGTCAGCCAGAGCAGGTTGGTCTACCAGGGCTCCATCGGGGGCATCGTGGGGGACAGCAGGCCAGTGCAGCACGTTCAGGCGAGCCTCAGCGCAGGAGCCATCTGTCAACATGGAGGGCTGGCTAAAGAAGACCTTCCACAGAGGCCATCCTCAGCCTACCGGGGGGGTATGAGGTACAGCCAGACTCCCCAGATCGGGCGCAGTCAGTCCGCTTCCTACTACCCCGTCTGTCACTCGAAGCTTGACCTGGAACGTTCATCCCTCCCCACCAGCCAGCTGGGCTCTCCAGATGTCTCTCACCTCATCCGAAGGCCCATCACGGTTAATCCCAGTGAAATCAAACCTCACCCCCCGACTCCCCGGCCTCTGCTCCACTCGCAGAGCGTCGGCCTCCGCTTCTCTCCTTCCAGCAATAGCATCTCCTCCACCTCCAACCTGACTCCCAATTTCCGCCCCTCTGCTTCGATCCAGCAAATGGAGATTCCTCTCAAGCCAGCTTATGACCGCTCCTGCGATGAACTTTCGCCGGTCTCCCCCACGCAGGGGGGTTATCCCAGTGAGCCAGCCCGTTCCCGGACCACCCCCTTCATGGGAATCATAGACAAAACGGCTCGGACTCAGCAGTACCCCCATCTCCATCAGCAGAACCGGACCTGGGCTGTGTCATCAGTGGACTCTGTCATCAGTCCAACATCTCCTGGCAATCTGCCCCAGCCGGAATCCTTTAGCCCACCTTCGTCAATCAGCAACATTGCCTTTTATAACAAAACCAACAATGCACAGAATGGCCATTTGCTAGAGGAAGACTATTACAGCCCCCATGGGATGCTGGCCAATGGGTCCCGGGGAGACCTCCTGGAGAGAGTCACCCAAGCCTCCTCATATCCCGACGTCAAGGTGGCAAGGACACTGCCTGTGGCGCAGGCCTACCAGGACAACCTCTACAGGCAGCTATCCAGGGACTCCAGGCAAGGGCAGACATCCCCAATCAAACCAAAGAGACCATTTGTGGAGTCTAATGTGTAAAAGATGCTTGTTGGAGTAAGACCCTCATGTTTTCAGCATACACTTCCAAGCTTGATTTCCATGCATCTTATTATTTTTATTTCTCTTTGGTAGCTACATGACCAAGTTTCTCTGGTACTTTGTGTGGTGGTCAGACAACCATGCACGTGCTCCAGCCTTTCCATTCCCCATCTGACCATCAAGCCAACATCAGCCAAGCCAGTATCGTTTGCCCAATTCCAGCTCCATTCCCAACCAGGATATCTTAGTATGTGGTGCGGGGTGGTCCAGAAATACCCCCTATGCAGCGGGAGGTAATCGGCTCTTTTTCAAGAGACAGTTGCGTTTGATTTAAATTGCTTTCTTTTTGTCTCGATGAGCTCTTAGTTCTGATGGGAATTCCTAGTGGGAGCAGAGCAGGGAGCAGAGGAGCTTTGCCCAAGGCTGCATCAGCCTCCCAGGCCAACTGGGTCTGTTGGCTCTTTGGCCCAAGGAGCAAATCCCCTGCAGCGAGCGAGAGCGAGTTTTCATACCAAGTAGCCTATGCACAACAACCACCACCATCCTGCTCCGTCGGGTTTAGAGCAGTTTAATCCCAATTGGATTCCAGCGGGATTCGGTCGCGTCACTGGCCAGGAGGGGTGGGGATCACTCTGGGCTTGGCTCCTTCCCATGCTGCCTATCAGCTGCCCTGACCCTGATTTGCTCTGGGGCATTTTGCAAGCTTTGAGAAGTTCAAGTTGCCCTTTCATAGGTGTCTTAATCAGTCGAGGAGATTGGCCAGAAACCTCTCACATGTGGACTGAGATTGCAACAAGTTCTTCACACCGTTAGCAGGGGACCACACCTCACGTTGTTGTGAGCATTGTCACTGTTTTGTGTTGGGGGTTTCATACTTCATACTAGGGGCTTGTTTTTCTTTTCTTTTCTTCCCTTTTCTTTTCTTTTCTTCTCTTTTCTTTTCTTTTCTTTTCTTTACTTTACTTTTCTTTTCTTTTCTTTTCTTTTTACTTGCAAGGTAATCATAGAATGGTTTGGATTGGAAGGCACCTGGAAGATCACCCAGTTCCAACCCCTCTGCATGTGCAGGGACACCTTCCACTAGATCAGGTTGCTCAAGGCCCCATCCAACGTGGTCTGCAGCACTTCCAGGGAGGAGCAAACCACAACTGTTTTGGGCAACCTGTTCCAGTGTCTCATCACGCTTGAATTAAAGAATTTCTTCCTAATGTCTAACCTAAATCTCCTCTCTTCAAGTTCTAAACAGTCCCCTCTTGTGCTCTCCCTCCACACCCATGTCAAAAGCCCTACCCCAGCTTTCTTGTAGCCCCCTGCAGATACTGGAAGGTTGCTTGCTAAAAGGTCATCTCAGAGCCTCCTCTTTTCCAGGCTGAACAACCCCAACTTCCTCAGCCTGGCTTCACAGGGGAGGTGCTCCAGCATTTTAGTGGCTCTCCTCTGCACACATTCCAGGAGCTCCATGTCCTTATGCTGGGGACTCCAGAACTGGACTCCAGGTGGGGTCTCACAGAGTAAGACGGGGAGAATCACCTCCCTGGACCTGCTGTCTGTGCTTCTTTTGATGCAGCCCAGGACGTGGTTGGATTTCTGAGTTGCAAGTGAACATTGAGAGCTGATGTTGAACTTCTGGTCCACCACCACCCCCAAGTCCTTTTCCTCAGGGCTTTCTGCAATCCTTTCTCCTCCCAACATGTATTCATGCATGGGATTGCCTCCACCCAGGTGCAGAACCTTGCACTTGGCCTTCTTGAACTTCATGCGATTTGAACAAGCCCACTTCTCCAGCCTGTCCAGGTCCCTCTGGATGCCCACCCTTCCCTCCAGCCTGGTGACTTCACTACACAGTTTGG
The DNA here is from genome assembly GCA_023637945.1 of Phaethornis superciliosus. Taxonomy (NCBI): domain Eukaryota; kingdom Metazoa; phylum Chordata; class Aves; order Apodiformes; family Trochilidae; genus Phaethornis; species Phaethornis superciliosus. The sequence continues at coordinate 1,012,653 of JAJQWJ010000029.1, forward strand.
TGTCATCAGCAAACCTGCTGAGGGTGCATCCCATTCCACTGTCTGTGTCACTGACAAAGATGTTAAACAGCACCAGTCTGAGTACCAACCCTCGAGGAGCACCATAATATAAAAGTCTGACTTAGAAAATGGAATTCAAGGAGGAAAATGACAATTTTGAATTTTTTTTTTATTCAATTTGGTTTTGTGCTGAGGATGCATGATGTGGCACGGTGCTTCCCAGCCAGGAGAGGTCTTTCTGTAAACCCAGCACTGCAGCATCCCCCTCCTTTGCCTTTTGGGTGCTGCAGTGGGGGCTGCTCTCCTCTCAGATCCGTTCCCAAAGTCTGGGAAGGTAATTGTCATGTTCTACCTCCTGCATGTGGTGGAGACCACGGTTTGGTTTTTATGGACCTGTGGTTGAAGGAGGGGCATTTATAATTTATTAATGCAATCTATTTCAGAACATCTTTTGGTTTGGTTGAGCAGTTTCTTTGTGGGGTTTTTTGGGTTGATTTTGTTTTTGATTTTTGTTTGGTTTTTTTTTTAAAATCACATCAAGACAGCATGAAAAGCAGGGGACACCTCCAAAATCCTTTATAAAGGATTTTCCCTACCTTTTTTTTTTTTTTTTTTTTTTTTTTTAATTCTTCTCTGAAATTGGGTTTTTTTGGTGATGGGTGGAGAGATTTTCTTTACAGATTTGTTGGGTGTGTGATCTGCCTTTTCAGTTACTGAGGGTGAAAGGTGGGATGGACGGGGGAGAGAGCTATCACGCTGTGGCTTCTTCTAAAGCAACCTCCAGTGCCTGCTGCCTGATGCTGAACCTCACTCATACCAACTCTTCGGAGCATTTTCAGTGCCGAGCAGGAGGAGTGGTGCCTTGCCTTGCCAACCCATGGCACCCATCTTGAGCCAAATCCCGGGGGCCAGCCTCCACTGGAGCACATCCCCAGTGTGACAGCAGCTACACCCCTCGACACCAAATCAGGATTTGGCCTTTTAGCAAACCCTGGCTTCGATAGGGCTTTCATCCCTTTGGCTTTTATTCCCTATGTGGGGATCACATCTTGTTGCTATCTCACTGCTTCATTTGCTTGCAGCAAGCTGGGACGTGCACACCTGGGGGATGGTGGAGCCTTGTGTCTCATAGACACATTGAGAGTGTTCAGGGAGGTGTTTCCTCCAAGGGGTTTGGTGATTTTTGTGCTCTTTTGAGCTATTGGCCAAGCCAGTATTTGGATTGAGGCTTGCATTTTCTTCCCCGAGGTGCACCCCGGGGCTTTATTCTTTGCTTTATTCTCTGTGAAGTGGGGGGTGACTGGGAGACCCCTCAGCAGGGTGAGTTCCTCATGGCCATGGGAACACCCTGGCTCCATGCACCATTTCTCTCCATGCAAAGGGTGTGTGATGGGTTTGGGTTTTTTTCCTTCCTTTCTTCTGGCATGTTCTGCTTTGTAAGGAATAATCCATTTCTTCTCTCCACATCCATCTCAAGCTAGGACATGTGTATCTTTGGGGCTGGAGCAGCACCCGTGGCTTTTCTCAACACCTCCCATCCTCCAGCTTTCTAATAGAGTGACTTTCTACCTTATATTGCTTCTTTGCTTTGAAAGGAAAAATAACCAAATTCATCCCTGTCCCTATTTTGGGATCCAGGAGCCAGTTCTCTCTGCTGAGATGCCAGTGGGATGATCCCAGAGCAGCAATGCAAAGACTGCCCCTGCTTTGCTTTCACCACTGCCTGTGCTGTGCTCCCAGTCTACATCATCCCTCACAGCACTTCTAACTTTTGGGTTTATGAAGATATTTTAAGGGACAAAGAACACAGTTCAAGCTTTTAACACAACCACCAAACTGAAAGAAGGCTGAAATACTGTGACCTGCAGGGTTTGTTGTTTTGGGGGTTTTTTTCCCACAAAACTACATGTTACATTTTTCACCGGAGTCTTGCACTAATGGTTTTCCATCTGTTCTCTTTGTAAATGAGTGCACTTTACTGTTTGGATTTGTTACTGCGATAAATACTGGATATTTAAGTGTGAGTAGTGTCTTCATTAGAAACTAGGAAACAGCTCTTGTCTCTTATTATATTTTTCAAGAAAGGAAAAGAAAAAAGAAACGAAGCAATGAATCATAACATTTATAGCACAAGAACTGTCTCTTGTATATAAGCATCAACAGATGGAGTAATTTTTAAACACAAAATTCTTTGCAGTGGTTTTAAAGCGCTTCCCCAGCAATTATCTTTGGGACAGGCAGGATGGCTGCTGTTGTCCCCAGGTGGGTAAGGAGCACACTTCTCCTTGGAAAAGCTGTTCTTTACAAAGTTCCCCATGTCCTGAAAGGCCTGATTTGGATTTGGTGTGGACAAAAAGCAGAAGCTCTCTTGTGTCAGTCTGCCATGTGTGGCCCTCTTGGGAAGAACCTGGCCTCCCTCTGTCCTATCATCTTAGATCTTGATCTGACAAGGCCAGGCACAGAGTCTCAGGTAGGGTGTTGTGTTGTTCATGCTGCCTATTTAATTACTCTTCATATAATTAAGTTGTGGGGCTGTGCTGCCAGCCAGTACCTGCATCCCCTCCCCTGCTGCAGTGCCACCTCTGCTGAGCCCCCCATCTTCTGAGCAAGTCAGGTGCATGGGGACACTGAGTGAACCATGTTCTTGATGACACAGAAACATCCAGGTTTAGTTCTTGGGCTGTGTTGGGTGGGTGATGCTGAAGCTGAACCCAGTGTTGAACCAACTTTCCCACCTGGTGTCTCCTCCTCTGCCCAAAGCCACTCCAAGAGTTGGCTGTGCCCCCACTTAGCTGAAACCTTTTCCCACAGCTTTGGGTGTGGGGTCTGCCACATCCCTCTGGGAGGATTCACCAGCTCTTGTTTTGTCTCCCAGGCTGGGAGGATGCTCTTGGACCAGGGGAGGGGACCCCATCCTGGCAGGGGCCTCTGCAGGGGTCCCAACCACTGGGGTGGCATTGGAGGGCTTTGGAAATAGTCATTATCTGGAGTGCTCAGGAGAGGGTTTCACAAAAAGATCCCTTGGAGTTCCATCTCCAAATGTAAAGGCACAGCTTGAGCCTCCTTCTCTGTGTCACTGCCTGGGAGGGTGCATGTTGTGTGTGTTCATCTCTCTGTCTGTCCATCTAGCTTCGGTGCCCACAGATGGCTCCATCCAAGCACTGAACTATTTGGGTTGGGTTTTATGTTGGTTTGGTTTGGTTTGTTGGTTTTTTTTTCCCTTTAACCTGACTGTGAAGAAAAAAACACTTGGCTGGCGTGAACATCCGTGTGTGCACATGACAGCCGTCTCAGCCACGCAGGGATTAGGTCTGGAACCGGGGTGGCCTCTCAGTTTGGAGCCATCCAGTCCTCTCATCCAGGGGTTGCCATGTGGTCCAGGGTTCCCCAGGAGAAGTCTAGCTCAAACCCAAGTGCCAGCTCTGCCTTATCTAGAGAACAGCAAAGCCAGCGTGCCTGCCCGTCCTCCGCCTTCCTTGCAGAGAGGGTTCTGCGCTGAGCTGCCGCGAGCTCTGTTGTTGGGGGTACTTTGCTTTAGTCTTGGGAATTCAAGAGAACTTTTCCACTGGGATGAATGGTGTTTAACCCAAGGGCTTAGGAGAAGAGCTGGTGGACCCACTGGGACCTCTGCAGATATCAATGCCTTCACCCCGTGCTGGTTGCTCGATGCGAAGTCTGGCGGGGGTGCGTTGTTGGACACAAAGCACAATGGTTGAAAGTTAACCTGCGTTTTTTTTCAGATTTCGTGTGAATAATTGCTGGATTTTCATTCAAACTCTTTTTTCTAATACAAACCACTAAGGGCTCAATTCTTTAGCAAGATGCATTCACGTCCAACTCCTTGACTATATAGCTGGATCTCACTGCAACTGCTACAGACCTACCCAAAAGAAAACACAACTTATAGTGCCACCCTCACTGGGAAAGCTGATGGACACCAGCCCCCTCCTCTGTATCCTTTCCTCCTGCTCATTTTCTAGCTGTCAAAGCACCGGGGAGTCAGCAGTCAGGTCCCTTGCGATGGGATCACATCCTATAGTGGCCAAACCAGGGGGCTGCTTTGCCCAAAGACTTTGTCCCTTTTGGGTGAGGCTGTGTGGGGATGGTGCTGGGGCTGTGGGGTGTCGGGGTGGTGCTGAGTGTGTGTGAGGGGAAAGCCTCACACCCAGGGAGTTGGGTGACTCGCTGTGGGTCTGTGCACCAAGAGCAGCACTTGTGCTATACCCAGTCCAGTTCATGGCTACACTGAGAACCCAGAGACTGGGGTGGACTCTGCCAGTGCTGCTGCTGTCCTCCCCCTCCAGCCTTTTCTTTCCCATAGTGTTTCATTCAGCATTTTGTCTGCCTTCTGTGTTCACATCGTAGAGGATCTGAGTTTGGTACAAACCCCATGCAGTACCCCCACACCTCTTGCTTTCTACAGTCCCCCCCTGGTTGCCATCCTCCAAGACACTTGCTGGGAAGATCTTTAAGACACTTAAATTTTCCTTTAGCTTTTCTATAATTCTGATGTAAAGGACTTTCTCTCTGTACAGTATATTATTCAATGCATGTTCTGTTCTCTCTACTGATATATTGAACACCACACAGTTGTGATATTGTGCAGTGGGAAGAGCAGCCCCTGCTGACAGCGGAGGCCTTTGCCTCTTATGTATAAGGAAAGAAGAAAACATATTTTTTCCTTTGCTGTATTTGCTTGAGCAGAGTTTTCTTGTCTGTACATGTGAGCTGTGAGATAGATGTGAAAAGTTCAAAAGAATGCATTTCCCCCTCCCCCTTCCCCTCCCTTCCCCCCTCCCCAATGTATACAGATTGTAATCTGTACAATGAAAACTGTATGTATGAAAAAAATGTACTTATTTATAAATGGTTAACACTTGGAGATGGCATCTGGACTCGTGTTTTTTCCCAGATGCCCACCCTGCCCTCTCCATCCCTTTGGGCAGGTGCTACCCTGGCCACCCACAGCATGTGGGAGCTCAGGGGTACCCCAAAAGAATGAGCTGGGGGAGCAGAGACGAGAAGAGGACAGGGTTAGCTGCAAACATTTATTATGTTGGGAATAGCCACTGAGCAGACACCACATCACACGAGAGAAGAGAACATTCTGGACATGAAAACACTGAAGGTGTGCAGAGGCCATGTCCCTCCCAGCCCCGGGGAGCACTCTGGGGGGGGGGGAGCAGCCCTCACGTACAGCCAGGCTGGAGGGTGAGGGGCTGCCAGCGAGTGGGACCCCTCAGTGGTGGCAGATGGCCCCACTGCATCAAGAACAGGAGTTGGGGTCCAGCGGAGAAACCTCAGCTCCCACCCAGGGTCCCTCAAACAGGGCAGAGTCTGGGGATCCCCCCGTACTTCATGTCCCACCGCTGCTGCCACACTGTGTGGCACTGCTGTCCCCACGGGGCTGGGGCAGGTTCAGGGGGGGCCAGGGGGGACTGTGCAGAGCTGAGCTGAGGGGGGGTAAGGCCAAGCAGGGCAGAGCCCAGCAAGCAGTATCACACCAAGAACGTCCTTCCCTGGTGCCCCTCGCCACCCCCAGCCGGGCTGAGCCCCAAAAGCAGCAGGGATGGGGTACACAGGAACATCACACAGACACCAGGAGGAGCCCGTGCCAGGGACAGTGGTCCTGGGGATGTCACTGGCTGCCACCACCGGGGCTCTCATCCTCTGTCAGGGTTTTGAAGTCCATCGAGAGAGCCAGTTCCTCAGCCAGAGGTGGGCGCTTCCAATCATCTCGTGTCAACACATAGCCCACCACCAGCCCAAAGGCCACCAGCAGCACCCCCAAGGTGTTGGCCAGGACACCCTCAGGCACAAAGTGGCTGTAGGAGTCCCTGCAGGAGGGCAGATGGGGATGCTCAAGCCTTGGGATGCAGGTGGCCTGTCCCTACCCGCACCCCAAAGTGTTTTATCACCTTCCCCAAAGAAAAGTGTCACAGGACACAGCTCTGGAAGTGACTCAGCAGCAACAGAACCAAAGGCCTCAGAGTGGGGACATTTAACAGCCACAGAGGCACAGCCTGAGCAGGTGACAAACTCTACCCCATGGGGCTGGAGCAGCCCTATTGCTGCGGATCAAGGGGATTTGAGGGGGGCTACCAACCCACCCAACTTGGCCACCCACCTGATGTTGAAGAGGAGCATCTCAGTGACACCTAGCAAGCAGACAGCAATGGAGAGGGTGAAGATTGCAATGCCAAAGAAGATGTGGTGGGGCTTGTACCAGCCACGGAGTGAGAAGGAGGCACGAGGGAGGAGGAAGAAACCACAGCCCAGGAGCCACTGCAGGGAGCACAGGGGTGTAACAGGGAGCTGCGGGTGTCCCCTTCCCCCTCAGTGGGGGCCCAGAGGGTCCCCAACCCTCACCTGCAGGAGGTAAAGCACAAAGGTGGCCATCCCACACCAGCTGTGCAGGCTGTACATGTCGGGGATGCCCTTGGTCCGGTGGGACTCGAAAACAGCGACGATGCCTGGGGAGAGGATCCCATCACCACCAGGACCAAATCCAGCCCCATCCCCCCACCCCGGCCCCCACGCTCACCCACGAGGGCAATGCCCAGAGCCAGGCTGTGGAGCAGAGCATGCAGAACCTTGGTGGATCTCTTGGCTTCCTGCCTGAAGACCCGGAAAACCAGGAGAGCTGTGAGAGAGAGGACAGGTCAGCACACAGGGAGGTCCCCATGGGGCACCCCACAGCTCCCAAGGAAGAACTCAGGCAGGATGAGGAGGAGTCGGCCCTGCAGCATCCTCCCAGGCCCATTCGTCACCATTTTGTCCCTGTCCCTCCCAACCTGGCTGTAGAGCCGGGGGTGTTAAAGGCTGCATCCGGGACAGGGTGCTCATCCTGCTCACCATCACCTTGGAGGAACACCATGCTCAGCACCATGCAGAGGGGATGGACATTAAACTGGAGGGTTCCGTGCCAGGCCACGCCGCCCCGGTACCGGCCCAACCAGGCTCCGGTGGCGGCCAACAGCGTCAGTCCCAGTACCTGCGACACGGCCACGAACGCCGAGAGCCCGGCGGGGCTGGGGGGTGGCAGAGGGGACGCGCTGGGCTCCATGCTGGCCTGCGGGGACAGAGAGGAGGGGGCAGCCGAGCCACGGTGGCCCCGCGGAGCAGCGGGGGCTCGGTCACCCCTGGGGAGGGGGTCCCGCTGCGGGCAGGGCTCGAAGTTGTCACCTCCGCCCGCACCTGCCACGAACCCGGACGCTTCCTGGTGCCGCCCCGGAGGTGGCTCCCGGCACCACGGGACGCCCGGCCCTGTTCTCCTGTCCCTGCTGTCGTGTTCCTTCCCCCTGCCTGCTTCCCCCTGCCCACACTCTGCCTGTACCATCCCACCCAGCCCTTCAACCACACCATCCCTGTCCCCCCACCCTTGTCTCTCCTTGTTCCTCTCTCCTTGTCCCTCCCTCTTTGCCCTTCCATCCCTGTCCCCCCTCTCCTTGTCCCTCCATCCCTATCCCTCCCACTCCATCCCCATCCCATGTCCCACCCTCTCCCCCTCCCCAGCTCCCCCTCTCCCCCCCCCCCCCCAAATCCTGCTAGAGAAAAGCTGTGCAAGGACAAGAGGACACCACCATCACCCCCATGACAAAAAGTGATGGCCCTTGGGGACATGGGGCTTTTCAAACCTCCATGGTGGGGGGGGGGACAGGCGGATACACGGTGTTACCCAGCCCCCACCTACAGCCACACCACAGCTGCTCACACCACCCACCTGCACCCTTGTCACGCTTCTTGCTGGGTTGTCCCTCGATGCTTTCTGATGTCCTGGGGATCAGAGCCACCTCCACCAGCACAGTCACCTCTCCTGCTTCCCTGTCAGCCGGGGCCAGCAAGTCCCAGCCCTGGGAGCCAAGGTCCCACCTCTGCCTCAGCTCCTCTGGGGAGGAGCACCCAGCCCACTGTGGCAGACAGAGCCAGAGTGCTGCCAGGACTAGGGGGGATGTGGGGGTGGGGGCCGGGGGCCGCATTAAGACCACGCACACACTTTATTCCCAGCCACCTTTATTGGATCAGCGGGATAAATGGGTTAAGGGAATTGGTTTATTCCATTAAGTTGTGCTGCAAAGGCCGCCTGCCCGCGTCTGCCTCACCGCCCGGGGCCATGGGACACTCCGAGGGATGGACACGGGGACCAGGCTGGGGTGGGGGCAAGAGAGGCACCAGCTCCTTCCTGCATCCCAACAGCCTCCCCCCCACCCCAAAACCCTCCCTCCTGCAATGGGGTTGCTGGCTTCAATAGGGAGGGGGCCAAATGGGTGCCTCAAGTATCCTCCCACCAGATGCAAGCACCTGCATCCCACAAGGGACCAACCTGGATCCCAACAGGGTGGAGGAACAGGGAACCACACACACACACACACACACACACACACACACACACACACACACACACACACACACACACACACACCCTCCCATGAGAACTGGCAGTGGGGCACAGGGAGCTGCCTGGGCCACTTGCCCATCAGCTCCCAGCTTCTCCTGTCTGCTGCTCCCAGCTCTTCCCCCCATGCAATGGGAACCCAGAGGAGGCCGAGTTCCTTCACAAAGCCATCCTGTGGTGGGGACCTGCCTGTCCCCCCTCCCTGCAGCTCATCTTCCTCAAGCACAGCCCAAGTCTCCCCCTCCCCGTTCCTCCCCTCTTTTAGAGGGGAGGGCTCCAGGGTTAAACCTTCCCCATTGGGCTGGGGAGGGGGGTGGTGTGTGCACCGTGCAGCCCCTCACCATGGCCTCTGGCTGAGACCCCCAAAATCCCCGGGGAGAGTCTGTGTGTGTGTGTGTGTGTGTGTGTGTGTGTGTGTGTGTGTGTGTGTGTCTCCCTCTGTTCTGGCTCGGGGCTACAGACCCAGCTCAGAGTGATGCATGGGGGGCAGTTGGAGGCAGACACCCGTGCAGCCCCCCCCCCACTCTTGTCCCCCGCCTAATCCCTACCTGTGATGCTTCCTGCACCAGGCCCAGCGGTGGCAGTGTCTGAGCGAGGGACAGTGCCACCGCGTTGTCAAGGCAACGGAGCGATGGCAAAGAGAGGGGCGGGAGGGGCTGCATCCCCCCCTCCAGCATGGCTGCGGAGGGAGGGGGCACTGCGGGCTGGGGAGGAGAGAAGGGGGCTGCAAAACTGAAAGGGGGATGGGGGGGAGGAGTTATGGGTAAGGGGGAGGTAAAGGAAGGGTAAAGGAAGGGGGAGTTTTGTGCTGTGGGGAAAGTCCCCGGGGGGGGGGGGGTGACTCATCCGCAGCTTGTGTGACACAAACACACCCCTCCCCTCCTCCCAAAATGTGCCAGGTCCTACCCACCCATTTCAGCCCCTCTGCAACCACCTGAGCCCCCCACACTCTGGGACACCCCAGCCCAGGACCCCCAAAGCTGGCTCAGCTCCGGGGCCCTGACCCGGCTACAGGACACATTAATTAATACTTGGGCAGTGCTAATGAGGGTCTGGCATAATTAAATCCCCCTCATCCCCTGCACCTCATCAGCAGCATGGGGGTGATGGGTTGGAAACCAGCACACACACACACCAGGGCTTGGTTTCTGGGTGAGGGGATGACATCCCCCAGGGACATCTCCCCCACTCTTCGCCTGTCCCCCTTCCCCGGGGGGGCCTCCAGCACCATCGTCCGCATCCTGAGCTCCCGTGGGGGTGTTCCCGAGGGAGGAAAGCAGGCAGATGGGGTGGAGGGGGTGAGGTAAGTAGGGAAATGGGGGGAGATGAGTTGGGGGATAGGGATGAGAGATGGGACCAGACGGAAGGGTCTCGCATCCCGGCTCTTCCCACCCCAGCTGCGTCGGGGGATGCTGAGCAGCACCCTCGGACCGCTCCCCCAACCTCCCCGGTTGTGTCTGTGTGTGTCACACGGCGCCACCAGGTGTCACCAGGAGCCCGCCGTGCGCAGCCATCGGCCGGGAGCACCTGGAGCATTCGAGGTCCTGAGGGACCCGGTGCGGCCCGGGTGGGATGAGCAGCACCCTGGGGTCTGGGGCCTTAAAAGCACCTGCATAACCCCCCCGAGAGAGTGCACCCTCACACCTGGAGAGCCTGGTGGGGTCTAGAGCATGACCCTGGATAACCCATGGGAACAGGAGCACCCTGGACCTGGATGGGCTGGTAGGATCCGGTGGCCCTTGGTGCAGGTGTAACCACCTCTGCCTGGTGCGGGGGTGATGCTCATCCAAAGCACTGATGGTAGTACAGCCCCGCTTACCTCTCTGCCCTTTTCTTGTCAGTGTCACCCTGTCCTACACCTCCCCCCACGGGAGTGGCCTTGCCCTTCTTTCTCACCCCCCAACTCCCTCCCACCTTTCTCTCTCCCTCCTTCTGCTTTTCTTCACCTTTTCTCCCTTTCTCTGTCTCAGTTCAGGCTCTGAGCTTTGTCCCCAGCTCACTGCTGAGATTTCTGAGGAGCTTTAGTGAACCTTTTGCTTCCTTCAGAGTGTTCAGGGGGTGTTGGCAGCCCCTGGGGACAGAGCTCCAGGCTGTGTCGGGGGCAGAGGGTGATGTTCTCTGATGGGCTTCCAGCTGTGGATGGGGTAGCTCAGGTGTGGCCAGTCAGGTGGATGAGGAGGCTGTGGGAAGGGCAGTGGGGCAGGTCCGAGGAGAAGGAAGATGATGATGAGGAAGATGAGGAGGAGGTGGAGGAGGAAGGGGGAGTGTTGGAAAGGAGCTCTGAGAATATCAGAGAGAAATCCACTCCCCTGTGATTCCCAGCACATGGCACTCAGTGCCACATTCAGTCTCTTCTTAAAAACCTCCAGAGAAGGAGAATCCACACCCTCCCTGGGCAGCCCATTCCAATGCCTGATCACCCTCTCTGGAAGGAATTCTTTCTTAATATCCAACCTAAACCTCCCCTGGCAGAGCTGAAGCCGATGGCCTCTTGTCTTGGGAGAAGAGCCCGACTCCCCCCTGGCCCCAACCTCCTTTCAGGGAGTTGTAGAGAGTGATGAGGTCTCCCCTGAACCTCCTCTTCTCCAGGCTGAACACCCCCAGCTCCCTCAGCCTCTCCTCACAGGACTTGTGCTGGATCCCTTCACAGCCTCCTTGCTCTTCTCCTGATCTGCTCCAGGACCTCAATCTCTTTCCTGAACTGAGGAGCCCAGAACTGGACTAAAAACTTTTGCTGGCCCTAACCCTCACATGCCACCCTACCCACAGTACCACCAACAATCGGGCTAGGGGGTTGTGTTTTACTAAAAACCTTGACCATAAAAAAAACATTGGTAATTTTACCAAAAACCTCAATACTCAATGATAAATCCTTTTTCTTTTTGGATATTGTTGTTGTAAAGCACTCATGTTGTCCAGCCTGCTTGAAGAGATTTTGCCACGCTGGGCCCTGTGAGTAGGGGTGGAGGATGACTTACTGTTCTGGATCCTGACAGAATTAAAAGCATGAGCCACTTCCTCTCGCTGCACAGATGAGTTTTGGCGAATGCTTAGAAACACAGCTTTGTGTGCCTGAGCCTCCATGAAAATTATAGGTGCCTCTGGAGTTGGGCAGCCAAAGAACAAAGAGCGTGATGATGATGTTTTGGCACTTGGCTGCCTACATGGTGATTGAACTCTTAGCGCTCATGAAGAGTTACATAATTCGTGACCGAAATGATAGATAGGCACTTGATTATAGTGTATAAGTTGCTTCACAGGGAGAAAATATCAGACATGAGCTACTAATCTAGCCGAGAAAAGCCTAGGAAAAAAAATCAGTTACTGAAAGTGTAGTCAGACAAACTGAATGATAAACAAGTTCCAGACACTTAAATATGAGGTCGATTGAGCTCTGGCAGCAACTAGCAGAAGAAATTATCCCTGTTCGATTCCTTTAAGCCTTGAGGGGTCTGGATGTTTTTCTGGAAGATAGGTTTTTAGGAAGGCCCAAGGTTGCTGGGTTCACTGCAACATTAATTGTTATTTAAGGGGCCTTGATATACTAGAAGTCAGACTATTATCTAATATTCCTTTCTTCTCTTAAATCTTAAATCACTGTTAATCTACACCCTGTTGGTAAGGCTTGTGCTTGTGACTCTGAAGTGCTGAGGTGTGGTGATAGCAAAGGGATAGGTGAGGAGCCACCTAAGACCCCCAGAGTTTTCTTTCTCTTAGAGATGAAATCCCTATTATTGGCTCTAAATTCTTACTCTCTTTGAGCTTGAAGTGCCTGTACCTGAGTAGAGGTAGTTTGCCCAAATAAATTTCTTTCTGATACCTCAATAAAGCCTTCATTAAAAAAATATTTGTTTATTATTTTAAAATTTATTTATGGTGTCAGAAGAATTCTTATGAAATCCTCCTCTTCATTAGCAGTGGCTCTTACAGTGTTATTGGCTCCTTAAAACTGAAATTTATAAAAACACAGTTCAAATCATCATCTTTTGAGTAAATTGGGCGAACATCTTGCTCTTTTCTTTTTTAGCCTAGGGAAACAGAGTTAGGATATGTTTTAGTTCTTTCCAGAGAGAAGTGAAAATGAGAAAAGTTTACCACACACTCTTTTTTATGCCTTTTTCTAAACTTTTTAAAGTGCATTTTTCAAGATGCTATGCTCTCCACACATTACTCTTTTCAGTTCCTTTAGCTTTTGAGAACCAATGCTCCTCTAGCAACCTGCAACATGATTACATCATCGAGAGACAAACTTGTGATTCTATAGGTTGTAACAGTTGCAATATTTATGAATGGAATCTAGGGAAGTTATGCTAGAATCCAAGGAAATACAAAGCTCTTAGTTTTATTGTTTGGGTTTTTAAAATTATTAAATGTAAAGAGGAAGATGCAAACTGAACATGAAAACGCATTCAGAATTTTTAATTTGTAACCATTTATGCTTTATATGGTGCATATAAAATATGTTCATATAATATCTTTGTCCTGGTTTTGGCCAGGATAGAGGTGATTTTCTGGTTTGTACTTTTGCTTTCAGCTCAGTCTCTTGTGAGTAGCTGCACTTGCTGAAATTAACAGCAAGTTTCTCAGTGTCTGCTTCTAGGACTGATAACACTCGATGTTTATAGTTACTGCCAGACTGGTGTGCAGAGCCAAGGACACTGCTCAGCTCTGAGGAACATTTTGCCTTCCAGAAGGAGCAAGGAGGTCCCACCTGAACCCCTCCTCTGGGGAGGACCGGACAAGATAGAATTGACCAAACAGAGTATTCCATCCCATACACCTCATACTCGGTATAAATTTGAGGGATCACAAGGGTCAAATTCCTTCTTCTTCCTTCCTGCTTCCCTTCTTCCACCCTCCTGCAAAAGTTTTCAGTAGTCACTCTTTGCATTATTTTGCCAATCCAGTTTGTTTGAAGTTTCAGGAACCCCGACTGAACCACAGTGGGAGAGTGGCTGCTGAGGTGTGATACAGCCGAGGTCTTTGGTAAAATGCAAACCTGTAGCCCCATTGTTGGTGGTGTTGTGGGTAGGGTTCCATGTGAGGGTTAGGGCAACTAAAGGTTTCCTGTGGTCACTGTTTCCATTTTTTTGCCAATCCCATTCGTTCAGAGTTTCAGGAGCCATATTGAGCCACAGTGGGAGAGTGGCCTCCGAGGAGAGGTATGGCCAAGGATTTTGGTAAAATGTGAACTTGTAGTCTGATTGTTGGTGGTGCTGTGAGTAGGTTTCCATGTTAGAGTTAGGGCCAAAATAATTTTTCAGTTGTCACTTTTTGCATTTTTTTTACCAGTCCCATTCGTTTGGAATTTTGGGAGCTGTATTGAGCCACAGTAGGAGAGTGGCCTCTGAGCTGTGATACGGTCAAAGACCCGAACCTCTATTGTTGTGGTTGCTGGTAGGGTTTTATGTACCAGTTAGGGCCAGCAAAAATTTTCCGTGGTCACTCTATGCTTTTTTTTTTTTTCCACTTCCTTTCATTCGGAGTTTTGGGAACCTTGTTGAGCCACAGTGGGAAGTGGCTGCCGAAGTGTGATCCGGTCGAGGTTTTTGGTTGAATGCAAACCCGTAGACCTATTGCTGGTGGTTGTGTGTGCAGGGTTCTATATGAGGATCAGGGCCAAAAAAAGTTTTCCGTGGTCAGTCTTTGCATTTTTTTTTTCCAGTCCCGTTCATTCAAAATTTCAGGAGCCCTATTGAACTACAGTGTGAGAGTGGCCTCCCAGGAGTGGTACGATCGGGGATTTTGGTAAAACGCAAACACGTATCCCGATTGTTGGTGGGTAGGGTTCCCTGTGAGGATTAGGGCCAGCAAAAATTTTCAGTGGTCACTCTTTGTATTTTTATGCCAGTGCCGTTCATTCGGAGTTTCAGGAACTCTATTGACTCACGGTGGGACAGTGGCTGCCCACGGGAGGCACAGTCGAGGTTTTTTCATAAAATGCAAATGAGAAGCAAGAAAAATCCTTCAGGTCCGACAGACTGCTTAACACTTCTAACATCACTCCACGTAAAAGAGACTACGAAAGCAATCTTAACAGCAATTCCCTTAAGGTTTAAAGATGTGAAAGCCTTATATCTATCTCCTAGCATTTCTTTCCCATAAGATGATGTTGGATTCATTTAGAGAGAAGTTTAACCAATAAAATACCCTGAAGCATTATAAAATGTTCCAGGGACAGAGGAATATGGGAATATCATTCCTGTCAACTGGTTTCTAATGTGGGAGCTCTTTCTGACACCTCTGCAGTTTAGGTCTCCTGCTGTGCAAATAATCCAAATAATCAACCTTTGTCTGCTCCACCATTACCAGCCGTACTTCCCCCACATCCATCGGTGGAAGATAATCAGCTAATTGCAGAAAGAACTAGGGAAAAACTGCAAGAAAGTGCTTTTGTGTATGTGAGTGTATATTGTGCTACTCTGTTTTACTGTTTCCAAGAGATTCGTTTTGGATTACTGACAGAAAGCTCATACCCGCGGTCTGTAGTGACATCTTGTGACCTTGTACGGAAACTTAACACAACTGTGTAAAATTCTGATTGAACGTATGTCTGTGTGAGTGACAGGGCATGAATGAGATGCAATTTAATGGTGAAGCGAATGTGGCCAGCCAGAGATGGATGAAGCGACTGGTGTGAGTTGTTGGAATAAAATAAGAAATACTTTAGTACGGTGGAATAGGCTACCGTTGAAATTTAAATAGTCTGGTAACCTAGAAAGGGCCCCTACGGCTGTAATATCTCGAGTAGGCATAATGGGGGCTGAACAAAGTAAAGAAATTACTTCCAGAAGCCAAATATAATTTATTAGGAGAAGATTTAATCTTGAAATTAAATATAAATATTCAAAGTAACAGAGAAAAAACTGCAAATTAATTTGTGTACCTTGACACAGATGGATGAGGAAATAATTAACCCCTCAGTACGGTATAAAGAGGGAGAGATTGGGAAAATAGATATGGATCCAATAGAAGTTCAAATAACGGATCCACATAACCCAATCAAGATTAAACAATATCTTATTTCAATGGAGGGGCGGAAAGGGTTAAAGCCAGTAGTAGACAGGTTCTTAGAGCAAGGGACTCTAGAACCATGTGTGTCCCCACATAATACACCAGTCCTGGCTGTAAAAAAATCTGATGGAACCTACCAAATGGTGCAGGACTTAAGGGCAGTAAACAGAGAACTGTTACCAAATTTCCTTTCCAGTTGTGGCAAATC
Organism: Phaethornis superciliosus; assembly: GCA_023637945.1. NCBI lineage: Eukaryota > Metazoa > Chordata > Aves > Apodiformes > Trochilidae > Phaethornis > Phaethornis superciliosus. The sequence continues at coordinate 1,028,270 of JAJQWJ010000029.1, forward strand.
CTTATACATTACTGAGTCATATTTCTCCTAAATACACTTGGTATAGTGTAACAGATTTAAAAGATGCATTTTGGGCTTGTCCCTTACATCAAAGCTCCAGAGATTTTTTTCCTTTTGAATGGGAGGATCCTTTAACAGGAAGCAAACAACAATTAAAGTGGACTGTATTGCCACAGGGTTTTATGGAGTCACCCAATTTATTTGGGCAGACTTTAGAAAAACTATTACAAGATTTTGTCATATCTGGAAATGTAAAATTGCTACAGTATGTAGATGATTTGTTGGTAGCAGAGGAGACCGAAAAAGAAACCGAAGAAGCTACTATTAAGTTATTAAATTTTCTTGGGGAATTAGACCCTGATAGAGTATCAGGAATACTTTCTTTAAGACCCCCAACAACTAAGAGGCAAATTAGAAAACCATTAGGTCTGCTGGAATATTGTAGACCATGGCTTGAAAGTTATAGTGAAAAAGTTAAATTCTTATATGAGAAATTGAGAAATAATGAAATCAGATGGTTGGAGGAGGACAACCAAAAAAAAAAAAAAATTAGAAGAAATAAAAAGAACATTAATACAAGCTCCAGTACTGAGCCTCCCTGACCTGGAAAAACCTTTTTTCTTATTTGTTAATGTATCAAATCAGACAGCCTATGGGATATTAACCCAAGATTGATCAGGAATGAAGACACTTGTGGGATATTGTTCAAAATTATTAGAACCTGTAAGCAGAGGGTGGCCAGCATACTTACAAGCCTTAGTGGCTACAGTTCTGCTTATAGAGGCAACACGAAAGATAACATTTAGTGCACCCTTAGCAATATATACACCTCATAATGTTAGGGGAGTTTTACAACAAAAAGCTGAAAAATGACTGACCGATAACCATCTTCTTAAATATGAGACCATAGTAACAGATTCCCCAAATCTGGAACTTAAGATGACTTCAGCACAGAGCCTGGCTCAGTTGAGCCTGGCTCAAAAAAATTGGTCAGGGTCTTGTGTTTTGGGAACAATAAGACCCATTTTTTTCCTGTTACCTATAAGTAAGAGAGAACAGCTTGGTGTACAAGTGTATGCAGAGGCCGAGGTAGTAAGAAATGGAAGACTCAAATGTGAATGACAGATAGGCAACTGGGACAATGATGAATGGCCTCCTGAAAGAATAATTGCTGTCTCCATGGGCTGAGGATGGTATGTATGGATGTCGGACTCCAATTTATATGCTGAATAGAATCATTAAGTTACAAGCTGTAGTAGAAATTATTGTAAATAAGACAGGGGATGCTTTGGAGCTAATTGAGAAACAGCATACACAAATGTGTATCAATACTCCCTTTTTATATCAGAATTGCTTAGCCTTAGACTATTTGTTAGCATACGAAGGAGATGTGTGTGGGAAATTCAATCTAATTAATTGCTGCTTAGAAATAGATGATGAAGGAAAATCTGTACATGAACTGGTACAGGAAATGAAGAAAATTGCACACATTCCAGTTCAGACCTGGAAGGGAATAAATTTGGAAGGAATTTGGGATAATTTCCTGGGAGGGGGTTGGCTAATGAAAATTGGGATTGTAGCATTGGGAATTTTTGGGGGGTTGTTAATTATTCCATGTTTAATACGTTGTATGATAAAAGTAGCCCAATCAGTGATCCAAAAAGTGCAACATGAAACCTCTAAGTTGCTAGTAATGAACGCATCCAGGGCTGAAATACCACCTAAATACATGAGTGCACAAATAGGGGAACAAGAAAAGTATATTAGAGAATTGGAAAGAAAATTAGATATACAAAAAAGGCAAGATAAGGAGTATCAAGCCAAAATGGAAAGATTTATAAATGCACTAAAACATCTCCAAAGGAAAACTGAAAACTATATGGACAAAGTAGTGAAACAAAGGGAGAGAGATCCTGATCCATGTAGATGTGAAAGATGTGAACATACCAGAAATGATCCGTATGAATGTTTGGCCTGTGTGGAGGGATTGTCTCCTCTGTGCAAATATGATGGGATTATTTATCATGTTTGGTCATCCTCAAGTTCTGAGGAAGAGAGTGATTAAAAGGAATACAAATTCACAAATTATTATAAAAAGGGGGATTGCGATATATGTTGATGAATTTTTATTCTTAAGAAAGTAAAGTTCAGGAGAATTAACAGGGCAAGATGTGAATGTGGGGTTAAATAAAGCAACTGAGACCTGTAATTTTTCCCCTGAAGTAGTGTGAAGCAAGCAGTTAATCAAAAGCGTCTTCATATTGACTGAACAATCCTGTACTGTTTTCTCAGGATGCACTATCTACAATGTCACATTTCTAACAGATTCGGTGCAGAGCCTTGTACTAAGCTCTGTTAAGTCAGCATTTCACAGCCTTCACAAGAAGCACATATGTGCTGGACAGGAGGGGGGGGGGCATTCGCTGGAAAATGCTTAACTAAAGTCTTCATCTCATGACCACCAGATGGGGAAGAGAAGACCCTTGAAGACCCCCGAGAGTGACAGCCGCATGAGTAATACAGGTTGGGCTTTTCCAGAAGACGATTTACATAAACCCACCTTTCTTTTTATATGCATAGAATTGTATTCAATAAAAGAGAATGCCAGAGTTTTGGTCGGTGTGCGTGAGGGATTGGGATTCTGCTCGTCCCCCACACCCAGCACTGCCTTGCTTACTACAATTTTACTAATTAAACCGAGCTAAAGAGAACATTGAGTCTCGGTCATTGGTCATTTATAACACATTCATTTAGAGAGAAGTTTAACCAATAAAATACCTTGGAGATTTTTAAAATGTTCCCAGGATAGAGCAATATGGGAATATCATTCCTCTCTACTGGTTTCTAATGTGGGAGCTCTTTCTGACACCTCTGCAGTTTAGGTCTCCTGCTATGCAAAATGTGCCTTAGGAAGGCTGAGAAGCAAAACAAAACCTCTAGCTCTGAGAGACTGCTTAACACTTCTAACATCACCCCACGTAAATGAGAACCCTGAAGCAATCTTAACAGCAATTGCCTGAAGGTTTGAAGGTGTGACAGCCTTATATCTCTCTTCTAGCATTTCTTTCCAGAAACATGATGTTGGACTCATTTAGAGAAAAGCTGAGAAGTAAAACCAAGAAAATACCTTGGAGTCCATGTGAGGGTTAGGGCCAGAAAAAGTTTTCAGTGGTCACTCTTTGCATTTTTTTGCCAGTCCTGTTCGTTCAGAACTTTGGGAGCCCTGTTGAGCCACAGTGGGAGAGTGGCTGATGAGGGCTGATACGTTCAAGGTTTTTTGTAAAACGCAAACCCGTAGCCCGATTGTTGGTGGTTCTGTGGGTCGGGGTCCATGTGAGGGTTAGGGCCAGCAGAAGTTTTCAGTGGTCACTCTGCATTATTTTGCCAGGCCCGATTTTATGGAGATTTTGAGCCATACTGAGCAACGGTGAGATACTGGCCACCGGGGGGTGGTATGATCAAGGTTTTTGGTAAAATGCAAACCCCCAGCCCGATTATTGGTTATGCAGTGGATAGGGTTCTATGTGGGGCTTAGGGCCAGCAAAATTTTTCAGTGGTCACTCTGCATTTTTTTGCCAGGCCCGATTTTATGGAGATTTTGAGCCATATTGAGCCACAGTGGCCGCTGAAGGGTGGTACATTTGAGGGTTTTGGTTCTAAATCAAACCTGTAGACTGATTGTTGGTGGTGCTTTGGTCAGGGTTCCTTGGGAGGGTTAGGGACAGCAGGAGTTTTCAGTTTTCATTCTTTGCCTTTGGGAGCCAGGTCTTTTTGTTTGGAATTTTGAAGCTGAATTTTGCAACAATGGGAGAGTGTCCCAGTGGTCGAACGGTTCAGGTTTTAGGTACTAAAGCAAACCTGTAGCCTGAATTTTGGTGGTGCTGTGGGTAGCGTTCTATAGGAGGGTTAGGGCCAACAGGAGTTTTCAGTATTGTAGGACAGGGATGGGCTTTATGAATTAAAGCTCCCTCAGAGCAGTGATGCTCAGCTGCCCGAGGTTCAGCTGGGAAGGGGACACATGCTTTACCTATGGTGTCACCCCATCCTGACCTCGGTGGGTCCCCTCACCCTCCTTCTTAAAACTCTTCCCAGCAACCCTGCCGGGGGCAGAGATGCTCTTTCTAGAGGGCCAAAAGGCTGCTGCTTTTCCCCAAATCTCCCTCCAGGTTTTACAACCGCTGGGGACTCTCAGCGGCTTGCTCAAGCCCTGCTCTGGGACTGTGGTTTAACTGCCCATGACTGAGAGACCCTTTCCTGGTACATGCATGTCCAAAACCTCTGAGGTTCCTCTGCTTTCAGCTTGGGGATATGTTCATGGGAGTTTTTCTCAATGCTTCCTCTTTTACTGTGACTCCTTAGCCACCTCCCCTGGGTCCTGATGGCTGGGGAGAAAACATGAGGGGAAAAACAAATCTGGGAAGAGTGAAAGTTGTTATTCCCCAGTGGCATGAAGAAAGGGGCAATCACATCCTCAGAGGAGCCCCAGCAAGGGAAGCAGCTGGAGAAGATTCCCAGGGAAGCTTTTCCTCCAGAGTGAAGGTTCCTGATCTGCTTTCTCCCCAGTAACCATGGATAAACCTGGAAAAGCTCACTACTCAAAGCTCTCAAGGGTTTCCATGCAAGCAAAGCTTCACCCTAGCTCAGCACAGATGGAAGCATGGCACCCATTCCTTTTCTTCTTCTTTTAATTGAATGCAATTGTGGGGGTCAAAAGCACAGGCTGTTTTGGTTTTAACATCCTTTGGAAATCAAATTTCCAGGAGAGTATCTGTGCCCAGAGCAGGCCTTAACTCCCCAGAGATCAATGCTTCTTTGCATTGATCTTTGCAATACTTTTTTGCCTCATCAGGGCAAGCAGAGCCAGAGGAGGCTGAGCAGGGGCTGCTTGGGTGCAGGCACCTCAGGGGGACAATGATCTGCAGTGCAGAGCCTCAAAGATGAAGCAGCACCAGGACAGACACACCAAGAACCATGCCACCAGCTCCCTTGGCATCGTTTCCCTCCCCTGGGTGTCCCTGGGAAACCTCCCACAAACAGAATATGCAGGAGAACAGCCCACAGCCCAGCAGCTGCCTCTCACCCAGGGAAACTTGCAGAAATCAACATTAAAAGCTTTTTTGAGAGCTGAACAACACTGACAGGCAGAAAACTTGAGTGAGAAGGACATCAGAAACCCAGAGCAGGGGACAACTGCTGCATTTTGGGGTGAGTTGTCTAGGTGGAATCATCCAGCCAAGAGCTCAAGCTGCGGAGATGGGACCTGACACAGCCCCATTACTTTCCCACCCTCAGCAAAGATTTCCATACAGAACTGCCTGAACACTGGGAATTTGTGGGCTTGGGCAGAGGGCAACAGGCTTTAAATACATCTCTTGGAAAGGATGTCATGGGAAAAGCTGCTCTCCAGGGAGTTCTTCCTCATCTCACCAGCACAGCCTTGGGACCTGGCTTGGATCAGGGATGCCACCAGGCTGGAGGAGCCTGTCCCCATGGAAGGATGGGGCTGGGGGCTGCAACACCACCACCACCCTCCCTCCCAGCAGCCTGTACCCTGCACCTCATCAATCCCCTTGCAGCTTTCCCATTGGCTCCACATTGGCTGGCTCCATAACCTTGGAAAATCCTGGTGCAGGGATGGAAGTGGAGATGGGTATGTGCACAGAGACAAATCCTTCTCCCCAGCTGCCCTGGGTAGCTGGCTGCCTTAAGATTCCTCAGCAAAAAATGGATGTTCCTCCTTCTTCCTGGGCAATGATTCAGTCCATCTAAGGCATAAATTGTCCCCAGAAGGTTCCTGTCCCTCTCCATTGACTGGAAGCAGAGCAGCTCTATTATTCATGGGAGCATCTCAGTCTGATGCCCAGAGTAGAGAGATGCAGCTTCCAGAACAGAGAGATGCAGATTCCAGAGCAGACACTGAGCACCCAGCAACCTCACTAGGGGTTCAAGCCTTGAAGGATTGATGGGAGAGATCAAATTCAGGCTCATCTTCTCCATAACCCATTAGCGGGTACTGAGGAACAGCTCTGATCTCTCTCACATCACCCAACAAGCACCCTCAAGATTGCAAGATGCAGCCCAAGATCACCTCCACCTGGATTTAACAGGATAAAAATTTCTGGATGTGAGGGGATCTCCAGCTCACATTTCCTGGAAGATTCCATTTTTCTCCCAAGCATTCTGTTGCAGCAAAGCTGCAGTGGATGAATGAGCAAAAGGTAAAGGATCTCCCTGGGAAAAAAGCTGCTCCAATTCGCCACATCTGAGTCAGCTGGTCAAGACGAGGGCTGAGAGCTGGTGAAATAACTCTAGTGCATCTTCCACCAGGAGGAAAGATAACACCCATCCCATCCTGCTTACTCCAAAGCAGGCTGCATAAAAAGAGGAGAGGAAAGAGACAGCCAGCACTGCTCCAGGCCATAAATTAACCTCAGGGTTTCCTAATGGGACCCTGATTTATCTCCTGCCTCTGTCTGAACTAATTGAGTTCATTCCACTCGGTGATTCATGCCATGGAAATGGGTTCCAGAGAAAATGGGACCTCAAGCGGCTTCAACAAATCCCTCGCTTTTATTAGCCAGGGAGCAGTAATGCTTTTAAAACAAGGAGAGTTTCAAAAGCAGCAGCCAACCCCCCCCCCCACCCTGGCCCATCAGTCACTGCCAGTGGCCACAGTTCAGGTTTCAGCCAGGGCTGCCACATCCAGCTCTCCCCCTCTGCCAGCAGGACACAAAGGGCAAAAAAATAAAAGGAGGTTTGTGACCCCAAGATCTGCTGGGGGTGGACAGAAAGTGACCTGGGGGCTCAGCCAGCAGCCCCCTGACAAATGTCCCTTGCCATGGCAGGGGATGGGGAGGGAGGTGGGTGAAGGAAAAGCCACCCTGGGAATCTCCTCACTTCTGAGCACAAGAGGTGGAATGGGGACTTGGGTTCATTCCTTGCACCCACACGGGGGATTCCTTGAGCTTCCTCATCCCCAGCTCTGACCCAACACCTCAGCCCAAGTGCTTCAGCATTCCACCTTCCTCCTCCTCCTGCCACCTTCCAGACATTTTCCCCTGAACCTCCCTGTTTTCCTGTGCTCGGCCCAGTCGATTCCAGCAGAAATGCAGCCACCTCCCCCCACCCAAGGCAGAAGTCCCCCCCCTCCCCACCCCACACCCGTGTTTGTTGTGCCGTCGGTGCATGGCTGAACGCACACAGGGGAGGCTTTCGGCGACACGGAGGGCAGATAATGGCTTGTTTGCTTTCAGCACATCTCATACGTCCCCGGAGAGTCTGAAGACTCTGCCTCCCAGTCTCAGCATCCTGGCCCTGCTCCTCTGAGGATGGAGCCACGCAGCTCTTGGAGATCTTGGAGCAAAGCCCCCGTGGGTTATGAAGCTGTGAAATCCTCCTGCACCCACGTTTCTCCATCCCACGGGGCTGGGAGAGCCTCCACCAGCCCAGCACGGGACCTCTCCAGGTCACCAAACCTCAGTGCAGACCTCGAGAGGTTGGAAAGAGCTGTGGCCTATCTTAAAGCATCCCGGAAGGCTTTGCCTTGGCCCCACCACATCCCCCCAGCACCCCCAGGAGATATTCTCCTCCAGCCCCAGGCACTGCTTCTCCCAGGTGGATTTTCTGCTCACCCCAGCTACGTTTTTATCTCACTGTCACATCATGGACCTCATTAAAACCCTTCTAGAAGCCAGAATAAAATTTTCTTTACCAATTTCCTCCTTGTGCTTGGTGTTGTTTACTGACTGGGAGAATTCCAGTGGGTCTGGAAGGTCCACTTCCCTGCCGAGACAGCACTGCTCATCCCAATCACATTACCCTGATCCGATTGATTGGCGTTTATCTGACCTTTAGAAAGCTTTCACCTGATTTCCAGAGCACAAAACGTTCCCTTCCCTTCCCTCCCCTCCCTGGCTCTGCTCTAGCGGGGCATAAAACCACACGAACCTGCCCTAATCCACGGAGAAACACTTTAATTAAAGACAAATGAAAACCCACAACCCAAATAGTTTAATTGAATTAATTGAGCTGAAGGAGCAGGAGCTGGGAATGGGCAGGGGGAGGTGTTGAGGAGGACAGGGCTGGAGGCACCTTGCTCAGGGGGTGGGGTGGATAGGTGGAAGGAGGGATGGATAGGTGGAAGGAGGGATGGATGGAGGGGTAGAGAAATGGATAGACGGAGGGAAAGATGGAGGGATGAATGGATGGATGGATGGATGGATGGGTGGATGGATGGGTGGAGGGAGGAAGGGAGGGAGGGATGCTCTACGTGCAACGGTGCTGGGTGAGCAGAAGCTGATGCACAAAGCCCAGCAGCTCCCACCCTGCAGTTGCTTTAGGCTTTGTTGCAAGGGCCAGTGGCTGGCTGATTTGCATAGGGAATGAAGGCAGCAATTAGTTTACCTCATCAGTTCAGCAGACTGGGAAATTAGCTCCCTTCTGATTCAATCACAGTTGCTGGGAAGAAGCTCCAGGGACACGGAAGGGGGGAGAAGGATGTGGCTGCTGAGCACCCACTCCAGAGCCACCTCAGATTCAGCCTCATGGGAGTGCGAGCCACTGTCCCAGTCAGCCCAGTCCCACACCAGTGTCCTCCTCATCTCCAGGCTCATTTCTACCAGATCCCATCTGGATGAGATCCAGGACGCCTCAAGCACTCATTTTGCTTGTGCAAGGGCTGGAACGCAGCCCCAGATTGACATTTCCCCAGGGGCGACAGCTCCTGCTTCCCTCTCCTGCCAAGAGGGGGGGAATGGAAATTCCCCAGGGAAAAGCAGATGCTTTTGCACACAGTGTTCACCCCTCAGCCCAGAGCAGTAATTCTCTCTGAAGGTTTATTACCTGTAGGAATATTAATGAGCCTGGAAGGCACAGAGAAACCCCTCTCTCCATTTTTCTCCCAAGAGCATCCACCTCGATGAGCACTTGGCTGATGGGATCTTCTCTCCTGCAGGGAGATGGATGGAATGTATTTTTCCTCAACCACATTGCTGCTGGTTAATGCAGCCAGCCAAGCCCTGGGAAGGACCCACAGCAGCTCTAAGGCTCCAAATTTCAGCACTTTCAAAAGGGTGCAGTGGGGAACTCAGGGGTTTTCTGGAGAGAAGCAACAAGAATCATAGAATCATAGAATTGGCTGGGTTGGAAGGGACCTCAGAGATCATCAAGTCCAACCCTTGACCCACTCCCCCTGTGGTTCCCAGCCCATGGCACTGAGTGCCACATCCAGGCTCTTGTTAAATATCTCCAGGGATGGAGAATCCACTACTTCCCTGGGCAGCCCATTCCAATGTCTGATCATCCTCTCCGTAAAGAAATTCTTTCTAATATCCAACCTAAACCTCCCCTGGCACAACTTGAGACCATGCCCTCTTGTCTTGTTGAAAGTTGCCTGGGAAAAGAGCCCAACCCCCCCTGGCTCCAGCCTCCTTTCAGGGAGTTGTAGAGAGTGATGAGGTCTCCCCTGAGCCTCCTCTTCTCCAGGCTGAACACCCCCAGCTCCCTCAGCCTCTCCTCACAGGACTTGTGCTGGATCCCTTCCCCAGCCTGGTTGCCCTCCTTTGGACCTGCTCCAGGACCTCAATCTCCTTCCTGACCTGAGGGGCCCAGAACTGGACCCAGGACTCGAGCTGTGGCCTCACCAGGGCTGAGTCCAGGGGCAGAATCCCTTCCCTGGACCTGCTGGCCACGCTGTTCCTGATCCAGGCCAGGATGCCATTGGCCTTCTTGGCCACCTGGGCACACTGCTGGCTCCTGTTCAGCTTCCTGGCAATCCAGACTCCCAGGTCCCTCTCTGCCTGGCTGCTCTCAGCCACTCTGTGCCCAGCCTGGAGCTCCCCATGGGGTTGTTGTGTTGAACCTCATCCCATTGGAATCAGCCCAACTCTCCAGCCTGTCCAGGTCCCTCTGCAGAGCCCTCCTGCCTTCCAGCTGATCCACACTCCCCCCCAGCTTAGTGTCATCTGCAAATTTGCTGATGATGGACTCAATCCCCTCATCCAAATCATCAATAAAGATATTAAACAGAACTGGGCCCAACACTGATCCCTGGGGGACACCACTAGTGACCGGCTGCCAACTGGATCAGCACCGTTCAGCACCACTCTCTGGGCCCAGCCCTCCAGCCAGTTCCTAACCCCACACAGGGTGCTCCTGTCCAAGCTGTGGGCAAGAACAACATCCCACTGAACCTGGGAGAAGTTTTTATACCAGGTGCAAAAGCTCCGCCCTCCCAGCATCCCTTCCTGTCTCTCATCTGCCTTAAAATTCCTTAATTCAATCCATTTGGGCTCAAACCCTGCAGGGCTTCCCAGCTCTCTGCTGGGCTGACCATTGCTGGGGGTCAGCAGCTCAAGCTGGGAGGGTGCTCAGCATCCTCCAGCATGAGAGATTTGGGAGGAATGGGAAATTCAGGGCAAAATAAGGGGAGTGGGCCTCTGTTTAGTGACACAAAGACTTAAATCCTAAATCAGCTTCCTGGAGATGTCCAAAAAGAGGGGGTAGGAAGGGTTAGAGCAGCATGTGGGGCTGCAGCAGAGGAGGTCATGATTTTGCTGCCCCCTAAAATGGCTCTTGGGGCAGAACCCCCCCTGGTTTCCCACCTTTCCTCACAGCCGATGGTCTTTGATCTTCAGTCCCACATTAGCCCCCTCCACCTTCCCAGGGGGGTTTCTGTCCCATTTTTGTACACAGATGTGCAGAGAAGATGAAAAACAGAGGATGCTGCATCAGGGGCACTGGAAGCAGTTGCCATAGGGACAGCAGCTCTGAGCAGCAGCTGGGGCTGGGCTGGCAGTCCTGGTCTCCCCTCCTTCCCTGTTCCGTGTCTCCATGAGGAAGAGCATGGTTGGGCAGCTCTGGCAGGGCCAAATTCCCCCTGTGCACCAGGGGATTTTTAGGTGAGTGTGGGGGATGCTGGAGAACATCATGCCTGCTCTGCTGGAGGGAGGGAGGAAGGGAATGAGGGACAGATGGAGGGAGGGAGAGATGGATGGATGGAGGGATCTGCAGACTGGAGCATGGAGGAGGCAATAAAAGGAAATATGGTCAAACATTTCCCCAAACAGTTTTGGTTGTTTCCTGGCAGCAGGGGCAAAGCTTTGCTGCCTGATGCCCTCAGGATTTCTGAAGTTTGCCTGGGGAGGAGTGTGGATGCCCTGGGGATCATCAACCAGCGCTGCCACATTTCCAGTTTTACCAATTAATAAACAGAGCCAAATATCTCTGAGCACTTGGCAAATAAAGAGTTTACCCTTCCAGTTATCTGTGAGAGGGACAGGTATCAGCTCCCCAGTTTTAAACATGGGTAAACTGAGGCAGGGTGGAGTTAGCAGGTAATGTTTTTTAGCACAGTCACTAATATCATCCCAGGTGCTGGGAGAAGGGAAGAGGGAGGCAAAAAAACCTGCTGGATCTTGTCTGGGCTAAGTATATTCTGAAAGTGAGTTGGAAAGGCATCTCACAGTTGGATTAGATGGTAATTGCAGGTCCCTTCCAACTGAAATATTCATCCTAGTTTATATTCTAGTCTATATTCTAGTCTATTCTAACTGGCTAAACATTAAAGCAATTTAAAAAGTCCACACCCGAAGTAAAAAAAAAAAACCACAACAAACCCAAAAAACAAAAATCCCAGCAAAAACTGAGATATAAATCAAAGAAAAAACCCAAATACACACACAGAGCCCTCCTGCCTCAGCCCACACCCCCTGCCCTGCTCCGTCCTTATCAATGCCCTGTCAGGTTTGACATTCATTTCCTCCTAACAGCAGAATTCTTGATCCCTCAGCAACAAAGCGGAATCAATCAGTTCCCAAAAGCCAGGCTGGTGAGAAGAAAGCCAGCCCTGCCCCTGGAATGTGGAACCAATCAATACCATAAGCAGAAAAATATTGATAACGTTGCTGCTGCCGACATATTTATGTCTTTTATTATATGTGCCATGAGGAGAGATTTTTCTCCCTCCCCTGCCTGGCCCTCCCAGGGTTATTTTAAATGGTACAAAATCATCTTTCTCTCTCAGGGAGGGAAACCAGGGTCTATTTTTATTGTCTCACTCTTTGGCCGTGGCTCTGTCCTGAGGAGGGATTGAGTTTCCCGGACATCGTGGAGACTCACTTGCTGGAGATTCCTTCTCTCCATCCTTATAAGGAACCAGAAATTCATCTCAGCTTCTCCCATGGATCCCCCCTGCACTGCAGCCAGGGTGATGGATCATGCTGGAAAGACAGTTCAAGAAAGAAAAAAGGAAAGGGAGGAGGCTGGGAGCTGTCAGGCGAGTGAAAAAGTGAAAGGGGGAGAGGACGGAGAGAGGAATTAGGAGAAATTAAAGGCATGGAAATCAAGGAGTTTAATGGAAACCAGATTGGGAAACTTTGATAGTCGTGGAAATCATCTTTTGGGGGGAGTTTAGGGAATGCTGGATCCCTCCTACTTGACATCTGTGTTTCTGGGGTGCTTTGAGTCTTCCTCTAATTAGGTGCCCAGCAGTGGTTTGGGGCCACGTCCACATCTCAAAGGTATCAGGGGGTCAAATCTCTGCTCTGCAGCCCCCAGACAGCACCAAGTGGCCCCAACCCATGTGTCCTGAGTGTCCCCAAGCCCTTCAGTCCATCCCACTGATACCATGGCCATCCCCAGCACTGACAATTTATCTTTCCCTGATCCACCTGCACCAGCATCACCCACACCAATGTGCTGCAGCCATCCCAGTACACCCAAAGGACCTGGAGTGGAGGTTGAGCCCGGCCCAGCGACTGCTGGAATGGTGTCAGCTCCCACCCTGAGCCAAGAGGGCAACATCCCAACCATCTGGTTTGGATGCTGTAGTCTGGCTGAGCCCTATCCCCATGGGAATAAATAAGGCCCATCCCCAAGAAAAATGACTGAGACCCATCTCCACAGGCATGACTCGCACCTCTGTAGGAACAACCAAGCCCTATCCCCACCAAAATAACCCCCTGGTTGCTGTTTTTTTCACAGCACTTCCCTTTTTCCCCAGGCTTCATCCAGAGCTTGGCTCAGATGGGAGGAGCAGGCACAAAAATCATAAAGGAGAAAGGGTTGGGATGGATGGTGGTCCCTCCCTGGCTGTCTAAACCAAGAGTTTTCACCTGAATGGTAAAACTCTGCCATGGGTGTAGGAGCCCAGAGCTGCCCAGCAGTGAGCAGGGAAGATGCTCAACAGTTTTTAAATCGTGGTTTGAGATGGTGCTGATCTTCCCATCCCTCCATCTGGGAGAACAAATGGGTGGTTTGGGAGCTGGCAGAGGCTCCGAGCAGCTGATGTGAAGGAAAAGCTCACCCGTGTGCCTGCAGCACGAGAGCCAGCCCTGGTTTCCAGCCTTTAAAAGCTTTTAAGTGCCTAAATTCCATCGATCTCCAGGAGAACCAGGAGGCCAAGCACCACAGGAGCCCTCAGCTTCCTGCTCTCTAGATGTGGCCTTCACTCCTGCAGAGTGGTCCAAGATGCACATTTCTCAACAAAACTGGCCCAGAGAACTCAAACAAACCACTTTCTGCTACTCCTCTTCCTTTTTCCATTGAGAAAAAAAAAAAAAAATTATTTCCTCCAAGGTGCCTTATGGTCACAAATTCCTCTCCACCCTCTCTCACCCTGCAGTGATTGCCCATCCAGGGAAGCTCCTCACTGGAGTCAACAGCAATAACACCACAGCCCACTTTCCACCCCAGTTTTCCCCCTCATAAAGGACTTTCCCCAGCAGTGCAGGGTCCTCCTTGCCTTCCCCAGGGTCTTCTGCACACCAGGACCCACCTCCTGCTCCAAAAACTGCCCCAACTCATGGACCCAGGGACCTTTTTGCTCCCCCTTGGCTTTTCCTTGCAGCCCATTATTTAATGCTCTCAGCCTTGGCTGTGAAGATATTTTTCCAAATGTGTATTATTTATTCATCATTATTTACAACTTACAATTACCACGTTAGTGTCTTTGTCGGGAAAGTAATTACCTATGCTTTTTAGTAAAATCAATAAAAATTTGAAGGTGGGTGCTCATGCTGAGTGTTTAACTCGTGCTCTTTCTGAGGGCTCCAGTGGGTCCTGGGGGATGAGAGGAGGGGGAGAAATCATCACCTGTAGCTGCTGAGTCACCTCTGGCCTTTGGAAGTGGTTGGGGGAAGATTGGGATGAGCCTGAAGAAAGATAATGGGGAAGGGAGAAGGTTGCTCCAAGGATGCTGAGTGTGCTCTGTCCTTGAGAGGGACTTAATGCACTATTTCAGCAATCTGTCATTTGGCTTTTGCTAATTAAACCCTCATTTTGGGTGGCACAAGAGGGCACATGGATGTCTCTCTTTCTCCAAGGCAGTAATGTCACCCAGGTGCCAGCATCCAGGACTTGGCTTTTCCACACTGCTGAGAACCCCCATAGCCTGAAAGCAAGAAAACCTCAAACCCTTTTTCTGGCTACAAACAGGCAGCTTGCAGCTCACCAACGTGCTCTCAGCAAGGCAACCCCAGCTCTGCTGGTGGCCAGCACCACGCCAGCCCCCACAGCAGCTCCCTACCATGGTGGAGCAGGACCAACAGCAAGACTAAGACACAATTTTGGGGCTCCCCAGTGGCCACAAGCCATCCTGGGAATGGGACTGGCCACATTCTGGCATATGGAGATGGTTGTGGGTAAAGGTAGCTTTGGGCTGACCTTAGGGGTTGCAACCCAGAAGAGAGTGCTGTCTTCCTCCAGAAGGATGCTACCCCAGCCAAAAAAATCCCTGGAGCCTTTTGTTTTCTTTCTCACCGAGAGGTGACAGCAGACTTTGAAGGGGCTCTTTGTCATCTCATGGAGCCAGAAAAGGGCCACAACCCCTTTTTTTTTCCAGACCAGAGAAACAAAAATTAAAAAAACACCCCCCCCCAAAAAAAAAAATACATGTGAGGGATTTAATGAAAAGCTCAAGAGGGCCCCTGTACCAAAGGAGCCACAGAGGGTTGGGGTGGGAGCAGAAGTTTCCACTTACCTTCACTGGCCACCAGCCCAGCCTGGTGCAGATGCAGCCCAGCTGAGAAGAAGAATGTGGCATTATATCCCTAGTACTGTATTTTTTCCTGGGGTGATTCCCCTGGTGTCATCAGCTCATCATGCTCAGGGTGGCAGCAAGCTCGGGGACCTCTTGTGCCAAACCCTGTGTCCCCAGCAAGTGCATCCCAGGTTCGGAGGCCACAGTCCAAACCCCTGCAGGGTGGGAGGATTTGTTGAAGAGGAAAGCAGATAGAATCACCCCTTGCTGTGGTGGGGAGGAAAAAAAAAATAACCACTGCAGATCCAGGCTCTCCCCTGGATCATTCATCTGTGTGTTTAAAAGCAAGAGAGATGTTGAGCTTATGGCTCCCTGCCCATCCAACCTGTGGGTGGGCATCCAGCACCCCTCCTCCCTAATCCTGGGAGCTTCTTGCCCTGTCCCCACCTGGCTCCAGCACAACCTTCTGGCCACCAAACCCATGGCCATGTGGTTCACATGTGTGCTCCCCTCTTCTCCAGGCTGGAGGACAAACGGCAGCTTTGGCTTGGGTTTCATCTCGTTGAAAGTCAAAGCTGGAACCAGGGACTTCCCTCAAAGCCCTTCCTGGCTGTGAGCAGCTGCCTGCTTGTGCCCGGGGAGGTCGAGAATTCCCCTTTTGAGGGGGGGAAGATGTGACCCGAGGGGCTGCCAGGAGCTGGGAGGGCTCAGATAGCTGCTGAGTTGGCAAAGCCTGGACAGAGCATCACCACAGAGTTCCCCAAACGCACCTGTAGAGCTTAGATGGGTGAGGAAACCTCTTCCTTTGGCAGGACACATGGCAAAATCCAGCCTGGAGTGGACAAAACTGGGGAAGGAAGACATCTTTTGTGTCCCAGCTGCAGGAGCCACCCTGGGGACCAGCAGCAGCCTGGCTGGGCTGTTTCTAGCTGCCCTTTCTTTACCAACACTGCCAGAAAATCCATTTCATTCTTCCAGTGAGTCCCACAAAGAGTGTTTCTGGCACTCACACACCAAGGCAGAGCCCTCATGAGGACAAAGGAAAAGGCCATGACATTTCCAGCTCCCATCACTGTAGGGTCTGGGCTGGGCAGGATGCCAGGCAGTTGTCCCAGAAGAAGCCGGGAGCAGCAGGTCAGAGGAACTGGGAGCTTTTTAGAATCAAGAGGACATCAGCAGGAGGGGTTTGGCTGGCAAAGGTAGGTTTAGGAAGTGGAGGTAGGTTTAGGAAGTGGAGATGGCAACTTCAGACCCAGCAGCGTCACCTGTGGGCTCCCCATTGAGGTTGTTCCACGTCCCCTGGGTGGTCATAACAAATCTCGGGTGTCCCCAATCCAGGCAGGGGTAGGATGTTGTCCCCTGCAGCTGGAGAAGGTCTGGGGACCCCATCCCATCCAGGGATGCAATATCCTTAACAAACCCCTGGGGAAGACGGTGACAGGGAGAGAGCTGGAGAGAGGGGTGAGGGACAGAGAGATGGACACAGAGAGATGCAGGGACAGACAGACGGACACAGAGATGCAGGGACAGATGGACAGCCAGCAGAGGAGGGTGCACGGTGACAGATGGACGGGCGGGACTAATTGAGGGCTGGAGACCGAGCACACCCCAAAAGGGTTTCATGGAGAGGAGGGGGACCGGGGGAAGGGACGAAGGGGTGGGTCTGGGCTTTGTGTGCCGACGGAGGAGGGTGCTGGCTCGGCCGCTCGCCGTGATGCTCCAGGGGCGGAGGAGGAGGAGGGACTTAGAGCCCTTTTCTGGCTGCCGCCGAAGCGGTGGGAGGCAGAGGGAGAGCAGCCGGGCCGTGCACCGGCTCCTGGGGGGGGGGGGGTTTGTCACCGGCCCTGCTGCCCCCGAACCATGGCCGGGCTCCTGCCGCTGCTGCTGCTCCTGCTCCCGGCGGTGAGTGCGGGGATGCAGCAGCATCATCCCTGGGGGGGAGAGGGAGGAGAAAGAGGAGGGTCCCCGGGGGAGCGGAGGCACCAAGAGCGGGTGGGATGAAGGCTCCCCGGGGTCCCGAGATGGAGAATCCCTGAGGAACCGACACAGAGAGGGGCTGGAGTGTCCCCGGGGTACTAGACACAGAGAGTCTCACGTGTAGAAGGATGGAGAGTCCTAAGGGTGCGGGGTTGGGGTCCTCCCCGGGAGGCTCCTGGAGGGGCGGGGGGCCCAGGGGTGCCAGGTAGAGCCTTTGGGGTGCGGAGGAAGGAGATCAGGGGGTGGGTGGTGATGGGGGAACTCACAGGGATGGTTTGTGTAGCCCCCTCTGATCCTGCTGCCTCCAATTCTATCAGCTCTGGAAGAAAGGACGACAGAGCCATCAGCATGGGGAAGGGGGGGAAAGCTCACGTCCTGCCATCCCACATCCCCAAAAGCTCCTTTAGACCTTCCCAGCTCCAAAGCCGCTGCCCAGGCTGAAGGGCAAGACCCTTTTCCATCCCTGCCAGAAGTCCCCGGGATGGGCAGAGCCTCGGGGGGTGCCGGAGACAAAACTTCAGAGCCCTGGGGAAGAGCAGGAGAAAGAGAAGCAGGGAGCAGGGATAAGGGGGACAGACCCACCTGCTTGGGGCAGCAGCAGGGTTTGGGGGTTTTTGGTGGGGGAGGGTTTGACAGAGGTCCCCGAGGTTTCGTTATGAAGCAGGGAACCTGTCGGGCAGGATATTAAAGGTGGTGTTGAGGGGTTCAGTGCAGTGACTGACAGGAGAGGTGGCTGTGGGGGGGGGATGTCTCCTTCATGCAGACACCCACGGGACCAGATACCGGCCAAGCTCCTTGGGGACGGGTGGGTGGCAGGAAAGGCAAGAGCTGTCTCAACCATCTGGATTCAAGTGATTTTACCCCGGGGAATTACCCTCCTAGGGCAGCCCCCACCTGCCGCAATGGGGCGGGACTTCAGTGTCCCCCAAATACCCACAGCTACCACCCTCCCACCCCCCAGGGCAGGGATGAGCCCACCCGCGGCAGCCTTAGGGCTGGATCCTCCCCTCCAGGATTACACCTGCTGAGCCAGGGGAGGCCCCGGCAGGTCCAGATGTTCACCCACAGCTGTGGCCACAGCCCCGGGGCCACTCCAAGCCCACTGCTCTTTAGCTTGACCAGCAGCTCTGCGTGGGGGTGGGGAGGAAGGCAGAGCTCCCCCCGTTCTGCCGTGCTGGACCCACAAAGCTCAGACGTGGCTTTTCCATCCTGCCCAAAGTTTGGGGAGCACTGGCAGCCAGAGCTTTGGCTTTTCCCAGCCAGGGTGCTGCTCCAAAAGGGGCAGAACCCGTCCTTGGGGTGGGTCCGATCCAGACTTGCCTCCGGGCCCCCTGCAGCTGGAGCATCCCCTCCCTTCCCTCTGCAAAGCGATTTCTTTATCCCAGCGCTCCCGGAGCTGGTGGTGCCGAATTTCTCTTCCCATAGCTCCCAATCTCCTCAACTGCCGGCATCTGCTTGGACACAAAACCCACCGAGCTGACTCGGAAAGTAATTAAAAGCTCACAGAGGTGTTGCTTGCACCCTCCGTCCTTGCCCTCCCCCCCCCGCCCCCTTTTCCCCTCCTTGGTCCGGCTGTCAAAATGCTTTATGGTGTTAATACCTGCAGCTTTGTCAACAGGAGTTGTGTTAATAACATGCACATTTCGGTGGGCTAATGCAGACCATGTGCCCCCGCTTATAAGTGCGTTAATCTCTATAGGAGTGAGGGGGGGGTGTTCAGTGCTGGGGATGCAGAAGTGAAGGGGAAACACAGGCAGAGCAGCACCTGGGGCTGGAAGTTCCTTTTTCTGCAGTATTTAGGAGCCGAGGGACCTGGCAGCCCTACAGGGAGGGGACCTGTGGCCTGAGGGTGTCCTTAGGGTGAGCTGCTGGGGGTCTTGGGGTCAGACAGAGGAATGAGGAGGTCTCATCCCCACGGATGGTCGGAGCTGCTGGCAGCTGCCTGAGAGCTTGGGAGAGCTGGGCTGGTCCCAGCTGGGCTGCTCTGGCCTCCCCACAGACACTATTTATAACCAGGAACGTTCGGTTCCCCCCCCCCCCAAAACCCCGCTGGTGCCACAACCACCGTGGGGAGGTGGGCAAACCCCTTCCCAAGTTGGGGAGATGGAAGTCTGGGGATGGAAAAGTGGGGTGAGCTTCAGCTACCTTGGCTGCAAAACTCCATGAGCTGGACTTGTGTCCCCCTCCCTCAATCCCAAACCATCTCCCACCGGGGATTTAGGGGTGCTGGGAAGCCCCTTTCTCCCCCTCTCCCCATCCCCCCCAATTTCCCAGCTGTGATATAGGGGTGCTGGGAAGCCTCATTCTCCCTACCACCCCCATTTCCTATTTGTGATTTAGGGGTGCTGGAAAGCCCCCTTCTCTCCCCCCCCCCCCCCCCCCCTCCCATTTTCCATTTGTGATTTAGGGGTCCTGGGAAGCCACCTTCTCCATTTGTGATTTAGGGGTGCTGGGAAGCCCCTTTGTCCCCCCCTCCCCTCCATTTCCCAGCTGTGATTTCAGGGTGCTGGGAAGCCCTTTGTCCAACACACCAAATCCTCCTGTCTGTCCAGTCCTGGAGCTGGAAGGGGGAGAACCAGCACCAGGGAGGAGAGCACATGCTTTCCAGTGCAGGGTAATTGGAGCACTTTGTCATTCAGATGCCTATAATTGGCGCTCCATTGTCTCAGCCCGGCCGGATGCTGCCGGATTGATGCACAGCGAGTTCATAATACTGCATTGTGCGAGGAAATGCGGCCAAGTGGCTGACGAGGCATCCAGATGCAAAGGGAAGGGAAAGGAGAAGCTCCTCCAAGCTTTGAGCTGAGTTTCTTCCCCCATCAATCAAAGCTTAGCTGGATGGCAAAAGGATGGGTTCAGCTCTGGAGCTCACCTGCCTGGGAGCAGAGGGAGCAAAAGGAGCCCTGGGAAAGCTCGGGTCACCTCGAGCATCTTGGCAGCCCTGCAGCCTGGCAATGAGGCATCCAGCACCCTATATTCCCAGACAAGAGGGGTTTGGGGGAGCAGAAGTCCTATAAATGCACTCCCCAAAGCTGCAAAGTGCATGTGCAGGGAGGCTTTGACCCTCCTGCTCTTGACATCTTTATGGCTTCCAGATGTGATGACAGGTTTTATAAGCAGATACACTTACCTCCATTAGACAGGAACTCTGCTGAAGCTCTGGGTGCTCCCTTCAAAGTCTTCATCTCCACTGGGACTGGGGGGGGATGTCTGGTTTCCAATCTGCTCCTCCAAATCCTCTGCATCAGGCTCTCTTTGCCCTGCCTTCCCCGCAGGCTCGGAAGAGCTGAAGCTTTCAGGATGGCAAAACATCCTTAGGGGAGGTGGTGGAGGTAAGAAACAAGAACAAACAATACTGTAACCCTGAGGAAAAGCTCCCATTCCTCCCCCAAATAATCTCCAGCCTGAACCCAGGGGGCATGGGCTCTCCTGACCTCCCTCCAACTGTAGGACTCATCAGGGGCTTTCCTGAGGAGGGAGTTTTGCTCAAAAAAAGTAATTTCTCCCAAAGCTCTGTGTTTGAGGTGAGCCTCCTTTAGCCCTGACATGGGATGTCCACCCCAGAGCAGGGCCCTACCTGCCTCCAACACATCTCCACCTCCTTTCTAGGGCTGGTTCCCTGACAAGTGTCACATCCCAGCTCTTGCTTTCTCCCCCAGGGACCCACCTGGAGCTCCAAGGACAAGTGCTTCACCAAGATGTACACTACCAGCGGGGAGTGCTGCAAAGCCTGCAACCTGGGAGAGGGGGTGGTGCAGCCTTGTGGGGTCAACCAGACTGTCTGTGAGCCCTGCCTGGACAGTGAGTACACACCATGCTCTGGGGAGCATCATCAAGGGGCTGGAAAAGGGGAATTTTGAGGACCGGGAGAATTGACAAGCACTTGGGTCCCCCCACGTGCATGCTCTTTATCTCCTTGGGCATAATTTCTGTTGTTTGCTTCTACGACAGCCCTTGCACAGGTCATCCCCACCCTAAATCAGCTCTCCCAGGACACCCATCTCCACATTGCCTTTATCCCAGCATCTGCCCCCCAAATTCCAGCCATGGCTGCAGCAGCTCTCCTGGGTTTGGGACCCATTGCTGCCAGGTACCTTTGCAGATCCCTTCTTCCAGCAACTTTCCTCGTCCTGATGGCTCCCAGCCAACATTTGCCTCCAAAAAATTCCCTTTCCCATGCTGACTTGGGGGTCAGGTTCCAACCCAGCCACCAGGATGTCTCCCCATCAGTCACCTATATAAATATATATATTTAAACCTTATAAAGATGGCAAAATAAAAGCAAATTTAAAAGGGGAGAAGCAAATCACATCAGTCCCTGGGAGAGAGAAAGGGTTTTCTCCTGGCCAGCTCGTGTGCTGGCGACCTGCTTAACTGCTTGCAGATGAAGCAGCCCAACCATTAATGTTTAAACAATGCCATGAGAGGCATAAGCAAAGCTGCCCTTCAAATTTACTGCTGCAAAAGCCTTTGAAGGCCTCAGGATAAGAATTTGTAGGAAAAGCTGTGCCAGCCAAGCCCAGATCTCTCCGGGGATAGGACTGGAGAGGGGGAAGGGATGGAGTGGCTTGGGGAGGGGAAGGAAAAAGGAGGCAAAAATTGTGGTGGGGGAGAAGCAGCATGGGCAGACCATCACTAGCATGGAGTAGGTGAGGGAGCAGTGTCAGGGCATTGCTAAAAATACCTCTGCTTTCCTGCAAAATCGATGAACAGCTCTTCCCCTCCCAGTGCCTGGCTGCAGGGGCTGCTGAGGCTGAGCTCCCCCCAAACTCTGCCTCCCCCCTGGTTGATGCAGAACCAGAAAATCACCAAACCAGGACAGCAGGGTAACCCCACCAGGCTCAGCCTCAGCTTGCTGCCAGGTGCCAGAGCATCCAGTGTGCCATCCATCCCCACCAGGGTAGCTGGGCAAGGTGTTGGGATCCAGCTCTGGGTGTGCAGGGCTGGAAATCCAGAAATTTGCATTTCCAGGATTCTAGAATCCTAATTGGAAAGGAACTCCAAGGTCATCAAGTCCAACCATCAACCCAACACTACCAGTCAGCCACACCATGTCCTCAAAGGATGCTCAGATGAGGCTGTTTCCCCTTACCTGCACTTCCAGACTGGCAGACAGCTTCTCTCCCCAATTTCTTTCTGTGATGGATAAAGGGAATTTTGACTCTCCCTGGAGGATGTGAAGGTTTTGGAAGACCAGGACCTGGATGCAGTTCTAAAACTCCAGATCACCAGCTGAGGTTCTGCTGCTCCAGTTTTGCCCAGGACATGCATTTGCCTTTTTTTTTTTTTCCTCTCTTTGCAGCAGGTTTAACATCAGGCAGCAGCTCTGGTGCTTCATGGAGCTGAGTTGGAAAACACCAGGAAAAAAGGGTCTGGGGCTCCTTCCTCCAGCATCATACCCAGGCAGAGAGCCAAGCCCCAGGACAGCACTTTGGTGCCTTGCTTGGCTTTGCTGCCACTGGGACTGCTCCTCCCCCTCACCGTGCCTCAGTTTCCCCAAGCCCCCGCCCTAATCCATCACCTGCCTCCCAGTCCAGCAGCTCACAGCCCTCTCACCCCTTGCTTGGAAGGCTCTTACTTACTTTCTACTTTACACCCCAGAGCAGGAGCAGGCAACCACCCCAAGAGGCAGGAGCAAGGGGACAACCCACTGCCCCCAAAAGAGAACCAGCAAATAAAGCCCCAAGGAGAACAAAACCCCCCCCTGCTTTCCACCCCAGCTGTAGCCTTTCATTCACCCATGAATGGCTCCCTGGATAATAATCTCCAGAAGCTCTTCAGCTGGGAGCTGCTGGGTTGGGGGGTCACCCATGGGTGCAGGTGCTGCAGAGGGGGAAATCCTTCCCCCAGGCTCTTCTCTGAGCCCAGAGTGGGATTTTTGGGGTGGGAAAAGAAGGAGACCTGCAAACCCCATCACCAGGGGATGGAGAAAGGATGTTTTTGGATCTGGTCTCACTCTGGATCCTGCTGCTGGGGATTCTGGTCCCAGCAGAGCTCCCTGCCTGGGGAAAGTGAGGCAGCTGGGAGGAATTTGGGCACGGCCCTGGGCTGCCCAGATCCCCACCTCTGCCCTAGGCTCCTTCACAGCTCTCACCTTGGGTGACTTCCCAACTCCCCAGGCAAATACTTTCAAAAAATTCACTCCAACCCAAGCACCAACCCTGCTGCAAAGCCCAAAGGAGACAGCCCCTTTGTTAGCCCAAATGGCCACTTGCTTTGTTTTTTGTTTTGGTTTGGTTTTTTTGGTTGGTTGGTTGTTTTCTTGTTGTGGTTTGTTTTTTGGTGGTTTGTTTGTTGTTGTTTTTTTTATTTTTTTATTTTATTATAATTTTCCTTCTCCCCTCCCCTTGCCAGCCACCCCTGACTGCTGCCTCATGATTTATTTATTCCCCTCGCCAGCCCCCAGTGCTGCAGGCAGGGCAGAGTGGGGGGGTAGGGGGAGGGATTGCTTGAAATCTCAGCTGTAATTGCTTAGCTCGGATACCTTGCTGCCACTGAAAATGTGCCCACTCAGCCGTATGCCTTTCCTGGCCACTTCCCTGCTCTAATGGCACCCATCAATAATTCACAAGAATGCAAAGGATGAGCCCAGGTTAATGGGAAGCTGTGCATGCTGACCTGGGGCTGGAGAACGGGTTCATCCTGGGGGTCCTGCAGCACCCAGGGAGGGCACAGGGGTGGCCCCAGGGGAGGAGGAGCAGGGAGAGTGGAACTCCACAGCTGTCACTGCCCAGGGTCCACTGTGACTCAGCTGGGGTGGAGGGAAAGCAGCAGGGATGGCATCTCCATCCCTCTAACCCTGCCCATCACCGTGAGCTCAGGGCTCTTCCTTCCCCTCTGGCTTAAAATGAACCCAAAAAACAGCTTGTCCATGGCTCAGTTTCTCTTTGGCCACCCCTGGAGCCCTCTGAGGGTGGGATTTGCCATCTCCTTTAAAGATCAGCCCGTGGCTGGTTGCCAAGTGGCTCCATCTCCCCAACACCTTCTCCATCATGGGGGTGGATTTCTCCCTGGCATTCAGGATGAGGGCAGCTGGGGCATTGTGGCATCTCCGGGGGCATTGATGGGAAGCATGGATGCAGGGACAGCAGCTGTGCCCTCCAGGATGGGAGCGGGAGGGGACCAGCTCTTCCTAAGCTCAAAATATCTTCAAACACCTTTTGGGAGCAGGGAGAGGGAGTGGAGGAACTGGAGGAGGATTGATCTCCCCCGGCAGTGTCAGTCCTGCAGGATGAAACCTGAGAGCAAGAAGCTGCAGGGTCAGAGGAGAGTCAGCAATCGGTGTTGTCACCTCCTGGTCACATCACACCCTTGCTTGGGGGACACGTAGCAGCGGAGGGGGACACTGGGTGGCAATGCTCTGTGGGGCCACCCCTTGCCCTGGGTGGGATGTTTAGGAGAAAAGGTTTGGGATGCTGAGCTGTGGGATGCCCATGGGGACAATGTGGAGGTCAAAGAGATGGGGAGAGGGGAGCTGGCCTGGGGACACAGGGCCCCAGCACTGGGGTGAGCAGGTTGAGGGCAGCATCCAGCAGGATCTCTAAGGTTGGATACCCATGGAGCTGGTTGCAACAAGGCTGGAGCTGGTCATGGGAAGAGGAGCCTGGGGGATGCTGGGGACACACACACACACTTCTCCCTCTGGCCTGGATGAGGGGAAAAATGGGGAGAGGGGAGGTGGTCCCAGGCAGCAGAGCTGCACAGGCCCATCTCACTGGTCTGGTATCATTTGGTGATGGGATGAAGCCAGCACCAGGGAGAACTGATTGGCTTCTTGCGGTGAAAATGATAAGGCTAATTCTTCCTCCTCCTCCTTCTCCCTTCTTCTTCCTTTTCCCCTTCTTTTTCTTTCCATTCCTTCCTCCTCGTCCTTCTTTCTCCACCTCCTTCCTCCTTTTTCCTCCTCTCTTCTTCCTTCTTTTCCCTCCTCCTTCTCCTTCCTCTTCCCCTTCTTCTTCCTCCTTCTTTTTCCTCCTTCTTTCTCTTCTTGCTCCTCCTCTTTCTTCTTATTCTTACTCTTACTCTTATCCTTACCCTTTGTCTTTAGAACCACAGAACCATTATCCTCATTCCTCTTCCTTCTCACTCTCATTCTCACATCCCTTCAGCACCCACAGGGGATGCCATCCTGGCCCCTTTGCTCACCACCCCATTCCCTTTTTTTTGCCCCCTGCCAGGTGTCACCTACTCAGACACAGTGAGTGCCACGGAGCCCTGCAAACCCTGCACCCAGTGCCTGGGGCTCCAGAGTATGTCTGCTCCCTGCGTTGAGTCGGACGACGCTGTCTGCCGCTGCGCCTACGGTTACTACCAGGAGGAACCCAGTGGGAGCTGCAAGGAGTGCCAGGTGTGCCAGGTGGGCTTTGGGCTCATGTTCCCCTGCCAGGACTCACAGGACACGGTTTGTGAGGAGTGCCCCGAGGGCACCTTCTCCAGCGAAGCCAACTTTGTGGATCCCTGCCTGCCCTGCACCACCTGCGAGGAGAATGAGGTGCTGGTGAAGGAGTGCACGGCTGTCTCGGATGCTGAGTGCAGAGGTAAACCAAAACCCCTTTGTCCTGAGAGAGATGGGGGCTCCTGGAGCACTCCCTGCCTCAGTTTCCCTTTCTACCACTGCAATGGGGAGGCAGGGGTGTTGTGACACCACCTTGAAGCTTCCTACCCTGACAACTCTTGGCTTGAGCCCTTGGGTCCTGTGCAAATGTCCCCCCCCCCCAGGCTCTGCCAGCCCTTTCCTGGAGCTTCCTTAGCCCAGGTCCCAGCAGACACCACCATGGGCACAGGCACTCTGCCAGGGGCCTTTTAGTGTCAAGAAATACCAAACAAAGCCAAGAGGTTCACCAATCTCCATGCCATGCTTGCCATTCCCCAAACTTCTACCAAGAGGGAATTTGGCAGCTGATGGGATTCTGATGGGAATTAACCACATGGGATTCTGATGGGAATTAACCACCCCCAAGAGCCAGGGGACAGCTGGTCCAGGAGGGTCAGGTGCCCAAGGGAAGGGGGAGAACATCATTCCCCAGCAGCATCTATCACCCTGCCAGCCCTCACCCCTTGGCAGGGAGCTCTGCTCCAAGCCTGGCCAGGATGAAAAGATCTTTGTCCGGGTTGGTCACCCTTGAGTCACAGCATGGGGACAGAGAGCACAGTCCCTGGAAAGGGTGGAGTCAATGGAGCCAGAAGTCGAGGAGTACAGGGACAGCTTTGTTAACCAACACCCACCCCAAGTGCCACCAAAGGGCAGTGGTCTAGTCCTGGGTGGGTGTGGGGACACAAGGTGCCAGCTCCTCTGCTGTCCCCACCAGGCTGGCAGATGTGGCACAGCCCCTAGAGAGGGGCCAGGGGGGTTGGGAGGGAGCCAGCACCCAAAGGAGAATGTTTTACAGGGGCAAGACCAGACTTATCTCACAGACCTGGGTGTGGTGGGAGTGGGGTGACTCCCAAACTGGGCTGGGCTGGTGGGGTCCAAGCAAAGGGGTGGGAAGGGCAAATCCAGACTCTGGGTTGGATTGTATGGGTCCTGATGCAGATGGGACATGGGGGGAGGCAGCTGGACTGTGTCCCCAGGTTTTGGTACCAGGGATGGGTGCTCAGGGCTCCATTTGTAGCTTGTGTGGCAGGGGAAGAGCTGCAGGACTTGAGCAACTGCGGTGCTGGGCAAGAAGATCTTACAAAGCCATGGCCATGTTCAACCACCATGGAGCAGGGGATGGCTTCAGCTTGTCCCATGGAGGACAGTCCTGGGGGGGGCCAGGGGACAAGGTGGCTGGCAATGACAAACCTGGGGACAAGGCAGAGCTGACACTTCCACGATCCCCACAGCCTCTGGAAGAAGATCCTCGCAGAGATCATTGTCCCTTCACCAACTCACTTGCCTGTTCCAAAGCACGGCTGTTGGCATGGCCAATGATTCTCATTTCTTCTCCCCCTTTCCTGCCTGGCAGACCTTCACCCTCGCTGGACCACATACACCCCATCTCTGGTGGGTTCTGACAGCCCCGAGCCCATCACCAGGGACCCCTTCAACACCGAGGTGATGCCCAGCACCCTGGCTGACACCATCACCACCATCATGGGCAGCTCCCAGCCTGTCATCAGCCGTGGCACAGCTGACAACCTCATCCCTGTCTACTGCTCCATCCTGGCAGCCGTGGTGGTGGGGTTGGTGGCCTACATTGCCTTCAAAAGGTGTGTGGGGCAGGGGGGACACTGAGGCAGCCCTGTGGGGAGGGGTCTGGGGGGGCTGTGCCCCCAACTATGGAGGTCCCACAGTGGGAGATGTCACCAGACAGCTGTGTATTGGGGGGGGGAGGAAGGGGGTTGAAGAAATGCTTGAGAAATCAGCATTTCTCAAGGGGTTAAGGGTGAAAGAGGGAGATGGCAGTGGGGTGGGGAGTCCCTGCTCTTCCTGGCAGGCTGTGGGTGGCTGTCAGGGCTGATCAGGCTCACCAGCTCATCCCTGGGATCACACCTGCTCCTGGGCAGGTCAGGGCTGGTTCAACATATCCCTGTGCACCCCCAGGGTGTGGGGAGGACCCACAGGACCTCTGTGAGCTCCAGATCTTGCAGCAGATTGGTGAGGGGGGGGGGGATGGAGGGGGAGCCCTGCAAAGCTCAGCACCCCTTTGGAGATGAGGATTTCAACCCAGCCAAGAGGCCGCCTGGAGATGATGCTGAGGCTGCAGGAGGAACTCTTCTTCCTTGGAAAAGTGGTCCTCAAAAAAGGGGAAGAAGGCAACAAGGACTGCTGGAAGCCCTGGGGGATGCCACCCTTCTGGTGTCACTTCCCTGGGCTCCTCTCCCTGCAGGTGGAACAACTGCAAACAGAACAAGCAAGGGGCCAACAACCGCCCAGTCAACCAAACACCTTCACCAGAGGGGGAGAAGCTGCACAGTGACAGTGGCATCTCAGTGGACAGCCAGAGCCTGCACGACCAGCAACCACCCAACCAGAGCACCCAAGGACCAGGTAGGGCCAGGCAGGTGCTGCAGAGTGGGTGCAAAAAAACACCTCGAAGGTGAGTTTAAGGTTACTTTGTCCTTCCCAGCATCTAAAGGAGATGGGAACCTCTACACCAACCTGCCACCTAGCAAGCAGGAGGAGGTGGAGAAGCTGCTGAGCAGCTCGGCTGAGGAGACGTGGAGACAGCTGGCAGGGGAGCTGGGCTACAAAGAGGATCTCATAGACTCCTTCACCCGGGAGGAATCACCCCCCCGGGCTCTGCTGGCTGACTGGTCCTCCAAGGACACGGCCACCCTGGAGGTCCTCCTGACCGCCCTGCGGAAGATCCAACGCGGGGACATCGCTGAGAGTTTGGACAGCGAATCCACCGCCACCTCTCCCGTCTGAAGGGTGGCCCGGGGTAGCCCCGTGGGGTCCCTTTCCCCCCTCCTTGCTTCTCCTCCCCTCCCCAGTGCCCTGGAGGGATGGATGAATGGATGGGAAGGAAGGAAGGAAGGAAGGAAGGAAGGAAGGAAGGAAGGAAGGAAGGAAGGAAGGAAGGCAGGCAGGCTCCCCGGGCCTGCCCGGTTCATGGGATTGGATGCACTCAGCTCCTGGTTCCAGTATCATCCCGTCCCCCTGAGCAGGATTTGGGGGGGGGGAGATGGGGCTCATTCCTCGCAGTGCCCAAAGCCTGTCTGCTGCTAGAGCATCCTCTGCAGCCCCGGGAGGACAGAGAGACACAGGGATCAGCACCGCCCTCATCTCTCTCCTTTCCATCTCTTTTTCCTTCCTCCTTGGGCTCCAGTTTTCCTTCCCACCCTTCCTCCTTGAGCCACCCTGCCACTACCTCCTGCTCCCCTCCAGCACCTTCCAACCCAACTGCTTTGCCCCAAACCCCAACTGCTTCACCCTAAATCCCAGCTTTTTCCCCCAAAACCGCAGGCTAAGGGCAGGGCTAGAATGAGCATGGAGAGAACTGGAGCTGCTGGACCAGGATCTGGAGAGGAGGTGGGCTGGGGGAAAGGACTTGGCTTCCAGCAGCCCAACCTACACTGTGAAAGTTGGGGGGCTGCAGCCACCCCAGATGCTCCCCAGGACTGCCAGAATTTGGGGACGGGTGGCCAGGACCACCCAAATTTTGGGGTCTAGGTGCCACCACCTTCCTGGTGCTGGGGTTCCATGGGGTGGACACTGGATGTCCAAAGGGCTGAAGAAGTGCCTGCCCACAGTGGGGACATAACCAAAGGGCTCTGCTCATCCCTGCCTCAGTGTCCCCATGCTGCACCAACCCAGGAGCAAAGCCACCCTGCAACCATCACATTGTCCCCAGTGGCTCTGCCCACCCCCTGCTTCTAAGGGCTCCTTCACCTCCATCTGGGTGCACAGAGGGTGCTGCCCACCCTTGGTGTCACCACCTGACTCCCCTGGGGCATCCTTGGGTGGCCCCAGCACCTCCTGCAGCCCTTAGGAGAGAACATCACCCACCACCTCCACACCTATAAATACATTTTCTTGGCATATCAGCTCCTCACCCCTTATCCAGCTCACCCTCGGGTGATGCTGGAGAGCAGCACCTGGATGGCTGAGCACCCCATTGCACACCCCCCAGCAAGGAGCTACCACCGTGGTTCTGGGGGGGATTGTCCCCAGCTCATTCAAGGTTTCAACATCTCACTTACCTGGAGCACCTTGAGCTTTTTTTGCAGGACTGCAAGGCAAGGTGATGCTGAGCACCAGGGTACTTCTGGATTCTCCTTTCACCTCTGGATTCAATCGGGAATTTGTTCCTGAAAGCAGAAGGTGATTTTTTTTCTTCCTCCCCTCTATAAGGAGAGAAGCAAGACTTGTAAATAACACTGTGTTTTACCAACTGCTCCATGTTCCTACACACAAGCTGGGGGGACGATGCCCACCCTGGCTCCTCTGCTCTTCCCAGCTTTCATTCCATGGTCCAAGCCTTCAGTCCCATCTCGTTTCTGGCCTTAAAGACTCCAGGGGATGCAGATGCACACCCCCCAAAAAAATTCACTGCAGTAGGTGCAGGAGAAACTTCAGAACATGGAGGGATTGGGCTGATCCCAGCCGAGCTGCAGCTTCCCTAGGGATTGAAACCTGGGTGATGGGATTTGAGAGTCCAGATCCTTCAAAAGGTTTTTGGGAATTTTGCCCCCTGTGCTTTCGATGGGAAAGCAACACCAGGTCTATCCCAGGATGGGGTATTTGATGCCCCCTGCAACAAAGATGCCTTTGGAGGAGGAATTTTGGCCACTGGTTGCCCAGGTCAAACCCGTTGGTTGGAAACATTCAGCTGCATCAGGGTTGTGAGTCCCACATCCAACTCCTGACCCAATCCCATCACTAGAATCCAAGGAATCTGCCCCAGATTTGCAACCCAAATTGCAGTGGACAACTCTGGCTTACAAACCCTTGGCTGGGGCTTGGGCTGAAGCCATCCCCAGGGATTCTTTTGGATGAATCTATAGAATAGAATTTAAATTAAAGGGTGGTTATCATCAGGATGATTCCACCAGTCCCTCTTTTTTTTTTGGAGTGGGGGTGTGTGAAGTGACTCAAAGATTAATTGAAGGCAACTGGAATCAAGTGCCCGACTCAAACCAAACTGCCTGCTTGAGGCTGACAAGCCTACCTGGCCCTACCTTTCCAACAAGGAATTGTTTTTCTTCAGGACAATATTGCCACGGTCTCAGGTTTCATTTGCCATAGTAAAGGGATTTCCTCAGGGCTGAGGAAAAAAAACGGAGACAAACTCAGCATCCAAAGAGAAGTCGGGGGCTGCCTTGACTCCCTGGTTGCAGGAAAGAAAGCAAAAGAAAAGAAAACAGAGAAACAAGGAGGAAAAACCAAGCCAAAGTTAGTGCTTGTTGGTATGTTTTGTGTCCTTTTCTAATGTTGCTGTTGTAAAAAAAAAAAAAAAAAAAAAAAAAAAAAGAATGTGTTGTTTCTCCACTCCCCCATCCCCCCAACTCTATAATCGCAGCGTTGATTTCTTAGGAAGATTTAGGGTGAAGAAATAACCCTTGTAGAAGGAAATGTGGGGGGGTTGTGGGTGGGCTGTGAGCAGCATGAGGTGGGGGGCAATGCCCGGGGTGGTGGACCCCCCCGCTGGCTGGGTGGGTGGGTGACTGTCCTTGTGTATCAGTCAGATGCCAATAAAGAGCATCACTCCGTTGGTGTGCTGCTTGATTTGTCAATCCATATAAAAAGAAGGTCTTGAAGCTTTCAAGGGTGTCCTTTTTTTTTTTTCTTTCCCATCCTCCTCTTCTAACCTGGTATATGGTAGGGATGTAAAGTCTGGTCTAATTTGGAGGGGGGAGGATTTCTTGTGTAAAAAGAGCATTAAAAGGCTCAAATCCACTGATTTTGGAGTATTTCCTGGGCCCAAGGTGCCTATATCTGCACCCTGGTGCCATGCTGCCCTCAGCACCCCAAGGTGCAGGATTTAGCCTCCCAAGATCCTAAATAAAGCTCCCAGATTGAGAAAGATTCATTTAGATGGGCAAAAATCTAGGAAGAGTCTGGAGGGCTCAGGCCAAGGTTGTATTTCTGATGGCAAAGACTCACATGGGCTTCAGACAGCCAAATTCCATAGGAAAATCCTCCAGGCAGGGTGAGAGGAAAAGCTGCCCTTAAAGAAGTTTTTGGGTCCTGCCCCCAGAGAGCTTCTGATGGCTCCATGGAGGGTCCTTGTGGGACTGATGTTGGAGCTGCTGCATCCAGGGTTGCAATGGGTTTGCACAGAATTATTTATACCTTGCAGTTTGTCCAAGGTTGAAATAGGATGCTCAAAAGTAGCTGGGTTTATTTCTTACTGGCCTGGGTCCCTCTCCAGCAGGAAACATGGTGAGGACCAGGAGTACACACACATCAGGAGTCTTCCCTTCCCTTTTGTTGTTGTTGGTTTTTTCAGGCTTCAGTTTATTACTGTGAATAAACAAGGGACAATAATTGCAATCAATCCATTAGCTTTAATCTGCTTCCTCTTAATCCCCATCCTCCCCTGGGAAGGAGGTTGGAATGAAGATGAGGAGGCTGGGAGGGTGAGCTGAAGGCTTTCTGCCTGCAGCACCCAGGAAGGGAGTAGAGGGGTGGATGGGAATGAGCATCCTCTCCCCCATCACCCTCCTTGCATCTCAGGCTGAAGATGGCCTGGGGGGGGGAGGGAAGGAGGGAAGAAGATTTCAGTCTTCATGTGTGGGATCAGCTGCACTAGCTGGTCTTTGGGGAGAGCAACCTGATTTATGGCTAGTGCAGGAGGAAGAACAATAAGATCTGGAAAGCAGCCTGAGGTTTGCATGGGCTGGTGAGCAAAGCTGCGGAAAGGGCCCTGGAAAACTTCCTTCCCCTCCTTTATGGGTGCCTGGGGAGGAAGGGAGCAGCTGCCTGCTGAATCTGGCATGTGCTGGAAGGAGCTCTGGAGGGGCTCCCTTGGGCTGGGAGGTTGGAGGGGGACAGCATGGGGACAGACACACACCTGTCCCATCCACTGGCACCTCCAGCAAACAGCCACCCCTTTGCTCAACGCCTCATCATCCCCAGCATGAGGTCTTGGACAACCTCACCAAGAAAAAGGGGAAAAAAAAAATAACCTCACGATGCAGCAAGATGCTTTTGTTTCATGTCCTGGTTCCTCTGGGGAGCTGGGACCTTCTCTTTGTGGAGGGACAAAGGTGGGAGAAGAAAGCTGAGCTTCTCAACCAGCAGCAAAGCTTTGCAAGAGAAACAAGAGCTCCCAGCACCCAGTTGCATCTCACAGACTAATTTCTTCCCCATCCATCTGCCTGCCTCCAGAAAGGAGCCAAGAAATTATCCTTGCAGATTACCCCAGCAATTTTTGCCTGGATTTCAGGGTGCAGCCAGCTGCAGGGAGGGGGGATTTGGAGATCCTTCATTCCCAAACACTCTAGAGGCAACCTTGACCCACAACCAGCCCCGTGGTACCTGTGTCAGCACCAGTAGCTCCATCTCACCCCCCTCCTTGCAGCCCCTGGGCAATATCTGCCTCCCACATGTTGTTGAGAGCCACATTCCCAAATAATGGGAAGCAGGTTGGCAGCCAAGCTGGGAGCTCTGGGGCCATGGCCATGTGCCAGGCACAACCTCTCCCTGCCTGGGGTTGTCTGGGAGTGCAGGGGCTGCTCAGAACTGAGTGGGATGGAGGTGGGAGGTGACAATCCCCAGGAGAGCGTGTGGCAAGGTTTCCCTGTTAACATGCTCTTGGCTCCTCACCTGAGGCTTTTCCAGTCCAGTTCAGGAGCTTGGGCTCAGCTGGCATCAGGAAGTGCTGGCTGAACCCAGCAGCACATCTCCACTGAGCAGACTTGGAGAAAATACACCTGGTGCAAACCTTGAGTAGCTGCAGATGCTGTTGCAACATCCAGGAGCTCCAACAGAACCCAGGGCTGTTCCTGGGGCTGGGGAAACCGGGCTGAGGATAAACCTGCTCTAGGAAAAGCCAAGCTCAGGGTAAACCTGGCCCAAAAGACAAGGGGATGAGCCAGGGGGTGAGGAAGGGGCAAAAAATCCACCCCCCCCCCAGGTGCCTGGCAAGCCAGGGCAGGGGTGGGAAGAAAGGTTCCTGCATCCTCCAGGCTCAGATGGGGAGGGGACACAGAGGGGTGGGATATGGGTGTCCTGACACAGGTTATCAAGGGAGAAGGCTTTCTGAATAGTGCCAGAGACAACCCCTGTGGCCACCTTGCTTGAGGCCACCCCTAATTCAAGGCATCCCAGAGATGTGGCATCTCATTCACTCAGCTGGGAAGGAGGGACAGCACCAGCAGGGACAAGCAGGAGGGAAAAGGAATGGGATGGGGAGAGAAAGCAAAGCCAAGTCAAAGCAAGTTCTGGCCTTCCTCTTCTTCCCCCCGGCTTGGTCTCAGCTGGGTGCAAACCAGGGGAGGAGCTGCTGGGGCTTTAATGGATGTGACCCTTCTGAAGGGAGCAAGGAGAGGTCAAACGACCCTAGATGGGTGTGTTTGGAGAGAGGTGGTAAAGGAGACAAGGTGAGAGGGGTAACAGTGGCCAGGGCAAGGCAGTGGGAACTCCCCAAGCACACATTGCTGCTGTTGAATCAGCTCAGCAAGACCCAAGGCAGAGGGGCTGGCACAGGGGGTGAGAAATTGCCCCAAATACACTGAAAAAAAAAACATCTCCAGCCCAGCATCACAAGGGGTGCAAAAGGAACCCCAAAGTAGCCCCCCAGCCAGCCAAACTCTGAAATAAATGGGTTTAAGCCCTCTGGTTTCCCTCAAGGCATCACTCTGAGATGCAAGATGCTATCTGATGGGGCTCCCACACAAGGGTTGGCTTCATCCCAAGCTGCAAAGGAGTCACCTGGGCATTGAGCTGTGCCTCTGGCAGAGAGCAAATTGCCAGCTGGGAGCAGCAGGATGGGAGCAGGGAGCAACAGAAGTGGCCAAATCCCCTCCCATGGAGATGTCACAGCAGCTCCCTGAAATTCCTCTCTGCTCCCACCTAGGGCTTTGGGCTCTGGACAGCACCACAGCACTGAGCAGTTCAGGAGGAAACTTGCCAAGGGCTCATTTTCCTGGTCTTTTAACTATTTCCTTTATTTGAGCATGAGAGGGGAAGGGGAATGATTTACAGAGACTGGGTGAAAGTGGTCAGGTTGGTTTCCTTCCAAATGTGTCTGAAGATAAAATCATTGAGAAGAGAAAAAAGCCTCAGAGGGGTCTGGAAGAGTTGACTTGCTCCTGTTTCCAAGGGAGGATGAAGCAGGTGGGGGAGATTTTAATCCACAAGCAAACCAAAGCTGGGTTTCAGACAGGACACTGCTGCTTCAGAAGCTTCCAAGGTCCCTCACTCCTGGGGTGAACACCTAAACCTTGTCCTGGGAAAACTACACCACTTGGGTGCAAACCCAGGCTGAGACCCAGACTGGGAGGATGGTGAAGAGGTTTTAATTCCTGTGAAAGGTGAAACAAACTCCAAACAAACCATGCAATTCCTTCCAGCTCATCAGCTCCCTTTGGCTGCTCTTTGGTGACTCATTTTCCCCATCTGAAAAACAGAAGGAATAGAAATCCCCCTCAGGTACACCCTCCCAGATTAGTTTATTACTCAATTGAAAAGAAATATTTGATTATTTATTTTCTTTTTAATCTCCAGCTGCTGGGTGTAAGAAATGTCTCTCTGTTTTCAAAACAAAACAAAAAAAAAAGAGGGAATAAAATTTTCATTAAATGCTTAAACGATACTCTTCCGAACAAAGCCAGGTTTACAAAACTGCTAGGTTAGGTACTTAGAAATACAGATTTCTGGTTTTCTAACTAGGGAAGCCGGGCCAGGTGCCAGGCAAGCCGTGGGAAGGCAGCAAACAGCAGCAAATTCAGTCCTCCTGCATCACCTCCCTCCCCAAGCCTGACCACATCCCCCTCAGTGGACAGCCTGGGCGAAGATCTTCTCTGCATCATTTTGTGTCCCCTCGGCCACCACTGAGTCAAAAGCCACTTCTTACTAATATTCATCAAGAATGAAGAGTGAAAATGAAATAACTGCTGTGGAGCCAGGGTAAGTTTTGCTCAGCTCCTGAACAGGGAGGAAAATCTCCTTTCCCTGCAGGTCCAGACTGTCTTTAAACTAAAATTCATCCTACACATATTCTTCCTCCCCGCCTCCTTTCCTTTCCCTCGAGTGGCTCTGTAGCTGGAAGGGTTTTATTCCATCTCTTAGTTGCTTCAGACCTGGCTTTTCAGCCTGGAATAATCAAGGGCTTTCTGGAGAGATGCTTCACTTCCACCCCTGGAAAATACTCAAGGCAATTGCAAGGTCAGAAAACCAGAGGCAAAAACCAGTTGCAGCTTTGCCAGCGAGTAATTTCCATCACCAGCCCCAACCCAAGCCCCATCTGGGTTGGGTTTTGGGGTTTTTTGTTTGTTTCTTTTGTTTGGTTTGTTTTGGTTTTTTTTTTCCAAAATAGCCTGAGGGAAGCAGCATCCCAGCCACACGCCAGGGCCACGCAGGACACGTGTCCCCTTGCTGCCCCTCAGCCATTCCCATGACCCGAGGGCATCCAAAATGACATTTTATTTTGCTGCAAACCTGAAGCCCCCCCGTGCTTGGCCAGGTTCTGGGTCCCCAGGGAGATGGGGACCCCAGCCTGAGCTTGGATTGGGGGGGTGGGTTAATGGTTGGAAAAAGATTGAGAGAAAATGAGTGAGGAGGCAAACAAAATCACCAGCTGAGCTGGGCATGGGACCCAAGCACCCACAGCTCCCCCCACCCCGAGAAGGACCACTCTCCCCATGTGGGCTCTGAGCTCCTTCCAGATGTTGTTTTACCTCCCCCCCTCCCCATCCTTTCCTGTTCTGGAGGGGTGGTTGATGGGTACCATGGCTGGGGGGGTTGGGGGTGATGTGAAGCCCCCCACTTCCAGCCCTGCTCTCCCCAAATTGCCCAGATGAAAGGCACCCAGGGGTGCTGGCAGAGCAAGCAGCACCCTCTTGCTCTCCAGGGCTGGGTGAAAAATAAGCGTAGGCTCTGCAGACACTGCCTGGGGGGGAGGTCAATCCCAACCCATCCTGCCAGCAAAGAGCCCCCCAACCATCCCTTTTCCTTCCCAAGAGCCTCAATTTTACACTTGAACTGAAAGGATTGAAACATTTACACTTGAGCCCAAGCTCAGAGTTCCTGGGAACTGCCCCTACAACCATGTGGATTTGTTCCCGGGCTTAAAAAGCACAAACACAAAACTCCAAAGACACACACACACACACACCACCCCCACCACCACCACCCCCCATCTGCTTCCTCCCTTCAGCTCAGAAGAGAAAAAATAATAAAAAAAAAATGCTGCTACACTTTCCAGCACGGCCGCTGGTTTCAATTATCTCCGTGATTAACTTTCCTCCTTTTACTGTCGGTTCCTGCTGGGAGCCCCATTTCCACCCCGCTGTGGTTGGGGGGGTGCAGCATGGTCAGGGGGGTGGCAGAGCCCCCAGACACCCCAAGGTGCTGGTGTGGGGATGTTGTGATGGGATGCTGTGGGTTGGGGGCTGAGGATGCTGAGCTGGAGGGATGGAGGTAGGAAAAAGTAAAGGGAAAAGGAGGAAGAGGGTGGAAGATGGGAGAAGAGGTGGGTGGGGAAAGGTTTGGAAATGGGGGATTTGGGGAGTGGGGAAGAGGGGGGGGGTTGTCCAGCTGCCTGCTTGGGGAGCAGAAGGATGTGAATGTTCGATGAGACAGGAGGGGAGCAGCAGATGGGGTGTTTTAGTTCAGTTCTCCCACCAACCCTCAGATGCACCCATGGGTGCTGCCTCAGGGCATCCCTGTCTCCCTTCCAAGAGCTGTTCCCATCTCCTGCAGGATGGGGGTGGTCATACCCAGCCCATCCCCACCAGCTCCTGCCCCTTCCACCACCTCCAGGCACTGCTGAAGACATTTTGGGCTATCCTTGCCAAAGAGTTCTGCAAAGCCCAGAGATGGCAGAGACCTCCTCTGTCCCCACAGCCGGGCGTCACCTCCAGCCTAGAGCCCTCCTCTGGTCCTCCTGCCCTCTGCAGCAGGGGGAGAGGAGCAAGAAGGGACCACCACCCCCTTTATCACCCCCCCAGGACCCCCCCAGGGGAAGCCCTGACCCACCTTGCCCTGGCCATAAATCTTGCCCCCATTTTCAGCAGGGGATAGAAGCTGATTTGATTCTAATTTCCTTCTCTCGACTCAAGGCTGAGCCTTTAATCCCCTCCAGCAAGCAGATCCTGACCGTATCACCTCCTCCCTCTCCCCTTTTCCTGCCCATCCTTCCCCCAACTGCTGGGGGGCAGCAAATGAAGCCACCTGGGCTCCATCACCAGCCCTGGGAGATGGGGGGATCCCCCACCAACCCCCTGGTTTAGTGGCTTTTCTGCTCAGATGAAGCAACTCAGATGGCTGAAAAACTTGAGTTGGGTTCTGGGGTTCCCTTCACCTTGTGCTGGAGCGGGGTGGGATGGAGAAACCAAGGGACAAATCTTCACCTTTGAGGAGGACAGAAGGTAATGGAGCTGTTTAAACCAAGAGAAAAGGATATGCAGAGCTGGGGATCACTTTGTGGTATGGAAATCTTCTGCAGAGTCATCAACCCTGGGCCTTTTTTGGCCAAAACAAGCAGCAAGGGGTTAAATCCCACTGGGGGACACACACACAACCATCACCCTGGCTTTGCTGGGACCATTCTGGGCACTGGGGAAGGTGGTGAGGCAGGCACTGGTGGTCTCTCCCTACAGGGTTTGCTTTGCTCAGCAGCTCCCTTACCCTGGAGAAAAGGAGGTGAGGGTGTAGGGGACCCCCCACCCCGTTCCCACACTCCTCTGTGTGTCTGGGTGAGAGAGGCAGGAGCTGGAGCTCAGCAGGGGCTGCATGCAGATAATTTGCAGATTGGAACATCGTTAGGGGTGCCAGAAACTCTGGACAAGAGCCTGTGGGTTTCTGCCAAGATCTCCTTCCCATCCTCAGCTCCCCCTCAAGCCCCTCATTCCCTGACAGCCCATAACCCCGGGCTGCAGAGCCAATGCTGGGGTGAGAGGGAAGGGGCTGATGTGGGAGAAAAATGGATATTAGGAAAATAAAGGGCATCCAGCTTGGGAATTTGGGGGCTGAGGCCAAATTCTGGAGGTGGGGGAGTAGAGATGACTGAATCCAGGGAGTCTGAGCTACTGGAATCACAGAATTACCTTTGTTGGAAAAGCCCTGCAAGATCATCAGGTCCAACCAGAAGCTGAGGAACACAAACCCATATTTTGCTCCCCCCCCCGGATGTACATTTGGATTACAGCTCCTGCTGGGCTCTGTGGTGGGAGCAGAGGGGGTATGGAGCCAAGAGGGGGTGGATGCAAAGGGAAGGGGGAGCCAGGTGGGTCACCAACCTTTCCCCACCTCCCTGTTGTAATCGCAGCCTGGGTGGCTGTAACCACCCCCTTTGTCTGGATGAAAAGCAGGAAGGTTAGGTTACCAAATCCCACCCATCTCACCCGCTTTGTCCCCCACCCCAGCTGGCCCCCAAAACCAGCTACAGTTACCCCATGGACAAAGGGGCTGGTGGCAAGGGGCAGGGGGTCCCCAAGAGGGGACACAATCCAGCCCGAGGTCCTTTTATCTCCTCCCCAGAGGCTCAGGGAGCAGAGATAACCCCTGCCCCGAGCAGGCTGCCTGCTGAGATAACATCAGAGTCAGTAGGTAGAGAAGGCTCAGCCTTCCAGCACCCAAAACCAGAGGGTTCCTCCAGTCCCTTCTGCACCTCTGCAACTCAATCCACTCCCTCTCATTGCTCTATGGGGTAGCACAGGCCTGAAAAGTGCTGGATCCAGAAAAACCATAGCTGTTCCCCTTCATCTGGTCTTTGCACAGCTTTTCCTGTACACCCCCAGGCTGTGCAGCCCCTTTGGATTTGGGGGACGAAATGGGAACTCCCTTAGGATATCAGGTCCATTGGTAGGGTTGTTCCACCTGGAGGAGCCTCTGGGGAAATCCTCTAGTGGTCTTCCAGTCCCTGAAGGGGCTACAAGAAAGCTAAGGAAAACCTTTTTTTCAAGGGCATGTGGCAAAAGGACAAGGGGTGATGGCTTTCAACTGGCAGAGGGAAGTTTCAGGTTGGACATCAGGAAGAAATTCTTTGGGGTGAGGGTGCTGAGCCCCTGGCCCAGGTTGCCCAGAGAAGCTGTGGCTGCCCCAACCCTGGCAATGTTGAAGGTTGGATGGGGCTTGGAGCAACCTGGGCTGATGGGAGGTGTCCCTGCCCATGGCTGGAGGTGGCAATAGATGATCTTCAATGTCCCTCCCAACCCAAATCTCTGTGTGACGATTCTATGATCCCACCATGGGCTCAGCAGCTTTGTCAAGCAGCTCAAACCCAGGGAATGGGAAAGCCCTGGGAAACCAGGCTGCATCCCTGAGCTGGTCATTCCTCCATGGCTCTCTCCCTGCCAAAAAGTGCCTTGGCTTTCAGGAAAGGTTATTTCTTAACACAGTTTTTGAAGGCTCAAAACAGGAGTTGGGGATGGCAATAAAATAGCATCAATCCAACTGAGCACTGCGAACTCCGACATCCCCAGCCTTGCCCAAACTTGGCTGCTGTAATTCAGCTTTTTCCTCCAAAGGAAAAGCAATATTTGGGGGAGCTGGAAGTCAGGCATTTCTCTACTCTTCCCCCCACTCCCTGGATGGCAAAACACCAGGAGACTCAGCAGGTCCCTGCCTGGCTGCAGGGACCTCCAGGCAAGGGGGGTTTTGGTGCTCCTGGTCTCAGCCTGGTTGAGGATGAGGTTCTGCAGCATGGGATTAGTGCACAGGGAGCATCTTCTTCCAGAGATGTGACTTTGAACAAAGTCAGGGACACAGGGACAGAGCAGAGGTCCAGCAGGGAGTGGTAGAAGGTGCTTTTCATCAGAGACCTGACAACCCTCTGAAACAACAGTTTTGGTCCTGCAAGAAAACCTTGTGCTTCTTTGAAGTTGCTGCAAGTCCCTGAAAATAAGGAGGCTTTTATGGCAAGGATAATTGCTCTGCCTTGAAATGGGGAGAAGGAATCAAAGAAAATGACCTCCAGAGCATCTTTCCTGGGGGGAGGAGAAATATTGTATTGGCTGCCCCCACCACTCCTGCCCACCCTGCTAGGGCTCCACTCACCTCTTGGGTTTCATTCAGGAGGTTCCCAAAATAACTTTTCCTTTCTCAACAGGACAGGAAGCTGCAAGGAACAAATCCAAGTCCAAGGCTGCTCCAAAGGCTGATTCCTTCAACAGACAGAGCCAGCTGAGGCTCTGAGCCTTGGGCTGAGCATCAATGCTGCTCACAGGCTGCCTCCAGCTCCCAGCAGTGGTGATGTTGGTGGATTTGACCCTTTTGTTTGAAGTTTTCCAGCTCAGAGACAGCTTCAGCAAACACCACCCAAGGTGCTGCCATGAGCAGCTGCCAGTTGTCCCTTGATGTGCCCCCAGAACTTGGACACATCTTTGCATCGCCCCAAAATGTGGGACATGCTCCTGCCATGGGGAAGTTTACATGAGGTCAAGCAGAAAAACCTCTGGCAGGGCAAGAACTCAAGACAGGGCTTCCAAATCTCTTCCTCAAGCTCCTGACCACTGGCTCCTCCATCCTGGCAAAGCCACTGACCCAGGAACCCCAGACAAACCCACTGAGTTATGGCTCTGAAATTTTGGCTGGGAG
This sequence comes from Phaethornis superciliosus, assembly GCA_023637945.1. Lineage (NCBI taxonomy): Eukaryota > Metazoa > Chordata > Aves > Apodiformes > Trochilidae > Phaethornis > Phaethornis superciliosus. The sequence continues at coordinate 1,069,354 of JAJQWJ010000029.1, forward strand.
GATGATGCTGTTGAAGACTCAACATCCCTGAGGAACCCAGCCAACTGCCCCAGGGCTGAGCTGGCCCTGCTCCCTCCAGCAGCTCTGCCAGGGCTCTCCCCAAGTCACAGCAGGAACCCTGGTCCTCAGCCTCTGCCTGGTTCTAGGGCAATGGAAACAACAACCAAAAAAAAAAAAAAAATAAATGGGGGGGGGGGGGGGAAATAGGGGGAGAGAGGAACCACCCCATTTCTGCTGCCAAGAGGTGGCACCAGGCTCAGACCACTCTTACCTGAGGAAGGGACCATGGCAGGGAGGTCCCTTTTTCATCCAAGACCCAACAGCCCAGGGAAAAGATGACTTTGTTCCCCAGAAGTGGTCAGGATGTCCCCAAAAGATTTCTCCAGCAAAGCCCCTGGGGGAGAGCTGTAGGTGCCTGCAGCACATCTGGAGCTGGAGGAGCACATCTGGAGCTGGAGGAGCACATCTGCCTGCAGCTCCACGGGCTGCAAAACATGGAGCATGCACTGAAGGAACCACAAATCCCCTCATTGCTGGGACAGAGTTTGAATTAAAAACAAATATTTTTGCAAGATTCCCAGGAAGTACAATTCAGAGGGGGGTAGGGGAATGGGAGAAGGGCATCCCCACAGCCAGCAGCATGTCGGAAACGTTCACTTTTTTCCCCTCCCCTTTTCCATCTTTTTTTTATATGCTTGTTAGGCAGTGGTTTTAATACACTTCTGGCCCACCCTGTCCTATTATAAGTTTTAATACATGCCTCTGCGGGAGTTGTTGAGTGCATTGAGTCAGGCCAGGGCACAGGGAGGGCTTGAACCCCATCTACGAGCACAGAAAAAGCATCATTGCTCTAAAAACACATGGGAGCATTTTCTTCCTTCATTGGATGACAAAAATGCATTAACGGATTATTATTATTAAGCTGGGGAATGACAAATAATCCACCTCTGAAGAATGCCCTAGTGAGAAACAGCTGTCTAACATTTCCTTAGAGCAAATATTTCTGGGAGGACCAGCAGCTGGCTGGGACAAAAGAGTCTTGAGAGCCTCAGGGAGCAAAAAAACAAAGGGAAAAAAGTGTCTTATCAAGAAAATATTTCAGTTTGTTCTTTGGCTAAATGAAAGGCACCAAAAATAGAAAGCATGCAAGGAGTTTGTGGTGAATAAATAGAGATGGGGGAAAAAAAAATGAAGGTCTGATTCTGGCTTCCAGGTTGTGGGGAGGGCATTGAGCACAGCATAGCCCCAGCAGAAATCTGGTCCGAGTTTCGTGCTTATAACAAAGCTGAAACCTCAACAAGTTTCACATGGTTTTGTGTTTCTCCCGCCACATTTCCCGCAGCCACAAAAGCAGGGACTTGAAAAACAACCTCAATTTTTTTTTTTTTTTTTAAATCTGAATTGAGAAATCTTTTTCTGTCCCCTCTGACTCATCCCAACCGTGAATGACAGGCGGATAAAGCAGGAGAGAGGTTGACACATGTGCACCAAACACGCGTGACGTGACCTCGCTCCGGATGTAAATCCTTTCCAGACAGGGCCAGAGCTTTGCTCTCACTTCCCTGTGGCCCCTGCAGTGGGATCTTCTCTTTCTTTAAGATATGGCTCAAGGGACAGAAACTCACATCCCCAAACCCCCTCCAGCTGGCTACGGTGCACGATGCTGGTGGGAAAAAAGTCAAGAGATGTGGTGGGGACCACCAACTCAATGTGCTGCATTTTAAGGGATGATGGAGAAGCAAGGGCTTGCTCCTGGTGCTGCTGCTTCTGTCCAGCACCAAGAGGCAATCCTGTGATTTTTGTCTCATTCTTGTTAATTGAAACATCTTGATGGATACAGGGAGGTGATGGGACTGTCTCCCTGCAGGGTCTTGCTACCACGGGTGAAAAAAAGGAGGGGATGCTGGAGCTGGGAAATCATTGATGCTGCCTGAGCTGTGAGATGAAGTGTCTGGGAAGAGCTCAATGCTGGCTGCCTCCAGGACCCACCAGTGTGTGGTCAGGCTGGCACTTCAGCCCTGGGTCCCCAAATGGCTGGTGTCTCCAAGGAGCTGGGGACACATGTGCTGCTGGCACCAGCCTCTTCTCTGCCCAGGCAACAGGATCAGATCCTTGGGTTGCAGCTAGATCAGATCTTTGGTTTGCAGTGGGATCATCCCTTGGGTTGCAGCAGGATCAGATCCTTGGTTTGCAGTGGGATCATCCCTTGGGTTGAAGCAGGATCAGATCCTTGGTTTGCAGTGGGATCATCCCTTGGGTTGCAGCAGGATCAGATCCTTGGTTTGCAGTGGGATCATCCCTTGGGTTGAAGCAGGATCAGAACTTTGGGTTGCAGCAGGATCAGATCTTTGGGTTGCAGTAGGATCATCCCCTGATTTGCAGTGGGATCAGATCCTTGGTTTGCAGCAGGATCAGATCTTTGGGTTGCAGCAGGATCAGATCCTTGGTTTGCAGTGGGATCATCCCTTGGGTTGCAGCAGGATCAGATCCTTGGGTTGCAGCAGGATCAGATCCTTGGGTTGAAGCAGGATCAGAACTTTGGGTTGCAGCAGGATCAGATCCTTGGGTTGCAGCAGGATCAGATCCTTGGGTTGCAGTAGGATCATCCCCTGATTTGCAGTGGGATCAGATCCTTGGTTTGCAGCAGGACCATCCCTTGGTTCACAGTGGGATCAGCCCCCTCGAGGAGAAGCAGATGGGCAGGATTTAGCCCCAGACTTGGGCTGCTCTGGGGCAGGCAGTGGGAGCAGCTGGGAAGTGGATGGTGATGCTGCTTTTTCCAGGCAGAGCCATTGCCTGCAGCCCCCTTGGTGACAATCCTCAGCATCCCCAACCTTCCCCAGCACAGCAGCTCCTGGAGCCTGAACAGGTTAAACAGCAAAACCCAGCCCCAGGCTCTCATCCCAGGAAAATCCAGCAGCAGGACCTCATCCCAAGGATATCACTGCACTTGTAGAGCTGCTGGAGGATTTTTTGGTTTTTTGTGGGGTTTTTTGTTTGTTTTTGTATTTTTTTTTAGTTTCCTTCCCTCTCCACTAGCAGAAGCACCTCAGGACCCGAATAAACAGCACCCCATGGCTTTGCACCCTACCTGCCCACATCCTGGGGGAAAGGGGGGGCTTCCCCAGGTTCTGCTCGTGCCAGCACAGCTCTCTGGCTCTTTAGGATGGGACAAAGTTCACCTGAGCAAGAAGCAGGTTAAACCCACCATGTCCTCAAAACCAAGCTTCCCCTGGCTGGTGAGGAAAGTAAAACAGCTTTATTACCCCTAATTGATGTGAATTTTCAGACCTCTCCCTCCCCTCCGGATGCAGCGAGAGCTTCCCCAAGAAACCGAGAAGGTCACTGGTTTTTTGGTTTTTTTTTTTTTTCCCACCCAGCAAATGTCTCCTTCACCTTCCCCACCACTTCCTGCATTAATTTAAAATGAATTAAACTCGGACTACACCTGGCTGGGTCCTGGCAGCCCCAGCTCTGGGAAGTCCTGGGGGGACGCAGGTGAGAGGGGTCAGAGCAGGAGGAGGGATGAGGGATGAGGATTTGTTCCCCATTCCCTGGGCTCTGCATGGAGGGTGTCAGGCCACCCCATCCCCAGCACGGGATGCCCAGGAATCCGTGAGTAGAAGCTGGGTTTTGGCAACATGACCCAGGCTGGGGCTGTGAGGAGTGTTGGATGGTGGGAATTGGGGTTCAGGATGAGATTTTGGGGGGGAGGGGGGGGGAAGACAAAGCTTTAAGTAGCTGGGACAACTTTTCTGCTAAGCTGGGATTTTTTTACTGGAAGGCAGATAATATCCATGAGCTTTTCTGAGGGGAAAAAAAAAAAAAAAAAAAAAAAAAAGAGAGAGAAAAAGATAACCTGATCAATGATGAAGACAAGACTGTTCAGTTTTAGTGCTCCATAAATCAGCCCTCAGGCCTCTGGCCCAGGGATTACCCCGGGTAAATCATCACCTTTCCTCAAACAAAGTCCAGCACCAGCACAAGTAGGAACGGGAGGAAATTTTATCCCATTTTCCATCCCTGCTGCTCCCCCCTACCCTACCCCTGGCGTCCCCTTGGGAGGAGGTTTTAGATTTTCAGTGAAAGTCACTGCATATACTTATAATTCCTGTTTTTAGCAGCTGACACTTCCCCTGCTTTCCATCAGCTGCAAACTCTCTGGTTCCCAATGAGAAGGAAGAAACAGATAAATAAAGCTGCTAGAAAAAACAGCCACATTCAACGAAGATTTGGGGTGAAATGGAAACCCAGCAGCCTGCTTATCAAAAAAAAAAACTAAATGAGGAGGGGGGGATGTTCTTGATGACCCTTAAGCCAGCTCATCCAAGCCTTTGCACTGACAGACTCAGGGTTTTTCTTCTCCCCCTCCCCAGGGAGAAAAAATCCTGAGCAAGAAATAGGGACATTTGGTGCTTCCTGTTCAGGAGCTCTGGGCTTTCTTCAGGGCTTCTTTCCAGCATGGATGCTCTTTGGAGGAGGTCAGACCCCCTCCAGCCTCCTCCCTGGGGGGCTCCAGGGCTGCCCTGACCCCCTCCTCATTTAAACCCCCCCGGGAAATGGCCTCGTAGACCCCCAAGGGGTGGTTGCCTGCCCTGCCTCTGCTGGAGCATCACTTCCCTGACACTGTTGGGGTTTCTGCATCCTATTTATTTATTTATTTTGGAGGAATTATTCTGGGGGGGGGAGCTGGCCACTTGGCCTCTTTTTTCTCCACATTCCCCGCCGGCTCCCTGCAGCAAGGAGTCTCGAGCAGTGCCGTGGGAGCCCCTGCAAAGGTTGAGAGAGCTCAGAAAAGGAACCAGGAGGTTTCTCCAGCTCCAGCAAGCTGGGAGGAAGGGTGGTGGGGGCTGCAGCCCAGCTGTGTGGTTGGGCCAGACATGGGGGAGAGGGTTGGAGAGGACCGGGAGGTGAAAATCTGCTGGCAAAAACCTATCCCCACCCCCTCCACCTGCCCCCCCCTTGAGGAGCCCAGATAGCAAAATCCCTCCCACAACCCTACAGAAATGCCTTTTCCCTGTGACATTAGCAAGGCAGGAACACCAAGCAACAGCTGGGCCAGCTCAGCTTTTACCTCTTACCTCCCATTGTTCCCAGTTTCAGGTCCAAGATCCCAGACTGTGGTTTATGGTTGCACGTTTTGTGTTTCTTGCTCGTCAAAAAGTGCTCCTTCACTGCTACCTCTCTGGGTACGGAGTCTTCCCCACCCATCAGCCCCCAAATCACCTGTGAAATCTGGCCAAGGAAAGAAGAGAACAACTCCATTGAGGCACAGAGATATATTGATCCTGAACCCAGGAAAAAAATTTGAGCAACCAGCTCCAGGAGTGCATTTTCCCAAGTTTTTTATCCCTGGGGAGCAAGGAGATGCTGCAGCATCCCGTGAAACAGTGGGATGGGAGGGATGATGTTGAATTACCCCAGCATCCCAATGGATCTGCTCATACCAGGCATGAGCTCTGGGCTAGATCAAGAATGATTCTGTGGACAAATGTCCCTGCTGGACACCTTGGAGGAAGCCAAGCATGCAGTTCTCACAAATTTCTGCCACCAGCACAACCCCTCAATAGCAACACTGCAATTATTTGCATTTTCAGGCTCATGGAACCATTTCCTAGCATGGAAGGAGGGGTGGAAAGCAATTATCTTCTCCACATTGAACTTTACCATGGGCTTGTCCCCAGCTGCCACCATCCCCTTTGCCCAGCCCAGGGGGTTGCAGCTCCCCATCCCCTCCCCAGCCTTTCCTGGGGGATCTCATGGATCAATACATGTCTAGTTGGGAGGCAAAAGGTGGATACATTAAAATACACTTAGTAAACACCATCCACAGAGCTGGTGAGAAGGTGAAGGCAAGAAATCATTACTAAAATAGCCCCTGGAAACCACAGAACAAAGAGAGAGCAGCACCCAAGAATCAATAAATCTCCAGCCATGAGTTTGAGATCTAGAGGGAGCAGCTTTGGAGGGAGAGAGAGGAACAGGGTTTGAAAGCAGCAAAGGGAATGGGATTCATCTGCTTTCCAGGAGGGATATTTCCCCAGATCTTCTCCCTCATCGAGTTAATTCAGAAGAGACTTTGTCCTGAAGCAGCTGGGGACAGGGATGGAGCAGTAGGGATGCACTTGGGAGCCCTGGGAGACTTTTGGCACCTAAAAGCATATCTCTGGTTCTGAAATTATTTAAACTGGGACCTTGGAGGTGGCAGGAAACACCCATGAGCTGGTTTGCAGCCCTTCAGGCCCAGATGGAGGCAGTAAACTCCCAAACCTGCCATCAGGACTGGGCAAAAAAGCAGCAAAGGCAAAGGAGAGGAGACCTGAGGGGGAAGGAGCAGCCTGGGGGTGTTTCAGGGTATGGGGTAAGACCCACGAAATTGCCATAAAGGTACAAAATCCCCTTCATTGCACTTTCTGACTTGCAGAAAGAAGATTTTGCTAGGCCATAACTTCTGTGGGAGAGGCAGGATAGACAAATTCCCCAAGCTGGGGTGTGCCCCAACCTTTGTGCCCAGCCCCCAGCCCCCAGCCTCTTTTTACCACCCCACCCCGATACCTCCCTCCAGCTGTTTATTCCCACTCCTTAGATCCTGGGGACCCATGCCATGAGCATTCCCAAGAGGAAAACTGGGGGGTGCTGGCTCAGATCAGGATGAACTGGGACAAGAATTGCAGATTCTATGAGCTGTGCCTTCCAGCCCTGCTGAAGGCAGCAGGATTTCCAGCCTGCTGGTGGCATCCATTGATCTGGGAAATTTATTCCCTAGAGATTTACAGGAAATGGTTTGAATCAATTTAGAGCCAATTATCACACCAGTCACCTAATGAGCAAAGGAAAGAGAAAGCTTCCCTCCCTCCAGCCACAGCAGAAGGAGAAATCTGGTTAAAAATGAGAGCATGAGCCCAGGCAGGACTTGTGGAGATCTTTAAAGGTGCCCTAATATTTCCAGCAAAGAGGTGAAGTCTTCAAAAGCAATAAAATGCCATTGCTGGGGAGCAGCCCAGGGTTTCCATTTGGAACCTTTCGCTTTGCTGTGGAAATATTTTCCTGCCTGCCCAAAAGAGGAGCATCAAACACAACCCAGCAAAGGAAATGCTCCTGCAGGAAATGCTGGTGTTGGGTTTGGACCCAGCAGCTATGTTGGCTTCTGGAGAGCAAACCAGAACTCATCTGCTCTATCAGTGTATGATCTCTCAGCAGCAACTGTGGCTCGCTAAGGTAGAATCCCAGACTGGTTTAGGTTGGGAGGGACATTGAAGCCCATCCAATGCCACCCCCTGCCATGGGCAGGGACACCTCCCACCAGCCCAGGCTGCTCCAAGCCCCATCCAACCTTCAACACTGCCAGGATGGGGCAGCCACAGCTTCTCTGGAAAACCAGGGCCTCAGCACCCTCAAACCAAAAAATTTCTTCCTGATGCCTAACCTAAATCTCCCCTCTGCCAGTTGAAAGCCATCAGCCTTCGTCTTTTTGCTTCATGCCCTTGAAAAAAAGGTCCCTCCCTGGGGAGTATCCCAAATTTTTCTTGGCAGAAGCCATATCCTGGGGGGTGGCAAGTAAATCCAGAGGGGTCCAAGATGGATGAGACAACAACGTGTGCAAGGCTGATGTGTAAAGCACAACACACGTGTGCTAGAGACCCTCAGAGGAGGAACACATCTCTCCTGTCCCACCATGTGGACATCCCACCCAGTGCTGTAGTATGGCAAAAAACACTCAGCACCATCCCGGGCTCACCTCCCAGCTCAGCCCAGAAGGTTTTGCCCTGGGGCTGCAAGTCCACACCTCCAGCAATGCTGTTCCTGAGGGAAGAGTTAACACAGATGTTAGGAGGCAAAAACAGATTCTGGGATCAGCCATAAATCTCCCTGCCTGCTCCACTCGGTGGGGAGCAGAGGAGTAAGAAAAATGAAAGGAAGCAACCCAGACTTCTTCTACCATCCATAAACAAGAAAACAACAGCAAAACAGCTCAGGGTTAAAGTGGGGAAGAGGAAAGATGCTGTCAGGGCTGCTGGGGGACAGGAAGCCACCAAGCCACCCTTGCACATGGGATGTTTTATTCTAACAGGGGATAAAAGGAGACTGGAAATAGTTCAATGAGTCACACATTAATAAAACAACAACAAAAGACAAACCTGAGCTGTGTCTGGGTGGGATCTTTCGCATCAGCTCGCGGAGAAACGTAATGCTAAAGGAGGTTTGGGTCACAAAAGTAGAATTGGTTTTCTTAAAAGTGTGAAAAGAGGCAGTGATCCTCCTCTAAAGGAGGAGCTGGGACACCCCTGGGGGTGCTGGGCTCCTGTGCTCAGCCTGGCATAGCAATGAGTCAGAGTGCTCATGCCTGTGATGGCAGAGCAGGAGGATTATAACTTCAAGAGGAAGAATAAACAAAAGGAAGAAATTACAATCTTCTCCTGACACAAGGGATGCCCAAGGGTGTGGGTAATGCTGCTGGTTAAGGAACAGAGAAGGTGCTGGCAGTGGTCCCCATGTCACAGTCTACTAGGGGCTGAGGTCACCCCACTGACAGCCCCAGTTTTGGGCAAGGACCATCCAGTGCCAGGACCTCCACCCACCCATCCCTGGGGATGCCCAGCCAGCTTCTGGTCATGGCTTCACACGGGATCCAACCAGCAGCAGCTCTCATGGGAGCTCTGGAAGCAGAGAGCATCCAAAAACACCCAACTAACAGGGACAAGTCATCAGCCAAGCAGTCCCACAGCACATCTTGTCCTGAGTCTGCTCTCTGTCAGCCACCATCCCCGGGTCTCAAAAGGAATCCTCAAAGCTCCAAATCTTATAAACAACATCCTACTCCTAATTAACTCAAGCTCAACCCCAGCCTCTCCTCCAGAACCCTTTCCATCAGCATGAAGCACAGCCCAAATTCTCCAAGCCCTCATGTAAACACTCAATCCTTCCAGACCAAGCCAGTAACTCACGTGACCCCTTCTATTTATTTTTCTATTTTTCTTCAACCCCAGCACTGCAGATCCTGCTTTCTGCTCCAATTTTCTCTTGGAGCCCAAAAGGCACCAAGTGGTGGTGTTTAACCTCACCTTTCCCTGGCTGGGGACACTCTGCCTGAGCTGGAGAGATGCTGGACACATGGGGATGGGAATCATACAAATATTCTTGATTATTTCCCACCACCTGGCTCCATCTTCCCAGCAGCCCTACCTCCCATTTGCCTTCCCCAATCCCATTATTTGCTTCCAATTCCATGTCCCCTCCTCCTAAAAGCATTTGGGCTCCCAGAGCCCAGCAGGAGTTGGGAGGATTGGCTGGGGAGGGAGGTTCAGAGGAGACCTGGGCGTTTGGCCACCACCATGTGTTGTTCTTGGCCCCCTCGGTGAAAGCAGGAGAAGAAATTTGCCGCCCACAGAGAGCAAAGTTTTGAGGCCAGGCTGATGGCAGCAGCAGATGCTGGGAACCAAAAGGACTGAAATTCCAGCACATCTGTCCAGAAGCAGCTGCAGCCACCGGGGCACAGTGGCCAAATGCCAGCCCAGCTTTGCCAGAGTGCTCCTGCAACAGAGAAAGAGCCTCAGACTCCATCCTCTGCTCCAAACCCAGGGGTGAGGGTGCTCTCCATCCACCCTTCTCCTGGCAAACCCTCAGCTCCCGTCAGGAATCATTCAGCAAAAAAAGGCAGGGCTCTGCCTGGACACTTTTCTTGTGAAATGATATCAAGAAGAACTTCACGTCCATTATCCCATGATGTGTTCAAGCCTGGAAATACCCAACAATCCATTTTGCAAACCTTACTTTCTCCCCAACCCCTTCCCTGGGGAAGGATCCATGACTGGCATCATCTGACTGCACCCACCAGGTGGGCACTCACCCTGGGGGGAATTTCCACACCTGCCTCTTCCCAAATGTTCTGGGGAAGGGTAGAAAGCACCTCTCTCTCCTCCCTATTCCCAGAAAGTCTTTTTCAGCTGGGAACAAAATGAGTGGAAGCCAAGCCCTGATGTTTGACTGGGCAAGAAGGCCACGAGAGGAGACCTGCTCATCTTCCTCCAGCCAAGAGAGGCTGAAATCCCCAACTCCAGGCAGCCAGAGGCAGGAGGACAAGCCACACAGAACCCCCCATGGCCAAGCAGAGATGCCCTCTGAACTCCACACCACCCATGGGGACATCACTTGGGTCCAGGGGAGTGGCTGCTGATGGCCACCAGCCAAAGAAATGAGGGCTGGCAGCCCTGGGCTGGCCAAAATGCTGGGCATCTGGCTTGGCTTCTCACTGAGGAGCTCTAGACAAGAGAGAAAAGAAAGGATAAAGCCATCGATTGAGGCAGACAGCTCACCCCTGGCCGCAGGGGCCCCACGAGCCCTTGACTCACGTCTCCAACCACTTCAAAGGGCTCTTTGTCACCATGCAGCCTGAGAGCTGAGATGCTGAGAGCCCCGGGGATGGCAGAGAAGGAGCCCCAGGGCACCAAGGGGTGCTCAGCTGCAATTCTCCAAGGGGGGGTTGAAGCTCCAGCCAGCTCTGCTCACCCCCAACAGGCTTAAACCCCCGTGGAGTTGGGGATCTGTTGCCCTTGAATGGGAAACACATTTATTCCCTGGCCTTAAGATTAATTTGGGAGGATTTTTTTTCCCATCCCAGGCATTTGGGGTGCTGGCTGTGCACCCAAACCCCCTTTTTCCAACCCACCCTCCTCTTTTCCCCCAGCTCCCTTCAGGATTTGGGAGCAGCTTCCTCCCAAGCAACCTGCCATTGTCACAGTCCCAGCTTGTGATTTATTTAATAAGTATTGGGATAAAGCCCTACATCTATTTCATCTACTTCCAGCTTCTTTGGGAGGTTTGGCTTTTTCATTCTTTTTTTTTTTTTTTTTTTTTTTTTTTTTGGTTTTTTTTCTTGTATTTCCTCCCCCCCTCCTCCAGGTCTGGCATCAGCTGTGCTGGGGGATGGAGAGGAGGGGGGAATGGGGATCGCAGGCAGAATCAGATTGCAACCTTCACACGTTTCCAAGGCTTTTGGAGCTCTGGTTCCCACCAAGAAAAAAACTGGAAACCTCAATCTGTCAAGGCCACCTAACCAGAAACACATGGTCACAGCTCAATTTGCCAACCCCACGTGTAAAGGGAGGAATCAAAGGGAGGGAGAAAGGAAAAGAGTGACCCAGGGGAGCCCCAGCTGGGGACACAGGCAATTTTGGTGGCTCTCTTGCAAAGAAAAGGAGATGAAAGATGTTGAGAGCTGGAAAAAAAGAGAAGAGGAATTTGAAACCCTGGGGACAGGGGATGGTGGATAAACCTTGGGAGCCTAGCTCAAGGGGATGGGGAAGAGCTCAGCTGTGGTACACGCGTTGCAACCAGGGGAAATTAATTGAAATTTCCCTCGAAACAGGAGCTCCTGCTCATACGAGAGCTCTGCAGCTGAGGAGAAGCCATTCCAGGAATAAAAAAACCCCAAAACAATCCCACAGAAGCACTTAAAATATTTGCATTAAATACGCAACAAGCCTATCAGGATTAATAGCATTACAGTAAATTCCAGACAAATTAATAATCATTAGGCCATCACATAAAAGCACTCCTGGAGCTGCCTGGCCTAAGCCTCACCACAAATCATTTTGCTATCAGTAGCCAATCCTCCCTTTACAAACCAAAAGCTCCTTTGGCCAGCAGTGCCTCGTGATTTAAATCAAACCACCCAGAGGGATTCATGTGCCCTGCACCCCAGTTCCCCAGGGGCTGCCATCGAGGTGCATCATCACATCATCTCAAGTAAAAGCCACGAAGGTGTGTGTGTGTCCTCCCCCAGACTGCACATCATTGGTTTTGACTCAAAAGATTATTCTTTATGATTCCAAAGCCCCAGGATAAATGGTTTTCAGGAGCTCAGCTCTTACCTTCTTGCTCTTATATACAAAGGAAAGTTTCCAGGAAGGTGCTGAGGGACAAAGAGGGATGCTTTGGGGTTAATGGAGCACAGGGGAGGAGGCAGCTGATTTCCAGCTGCCCTAAGCTCACTGTATGATCTTCCCCAGTTAATCCACCACCCTGCCTTAGTTCCCTTCCCTTTTCCCACCCAGCAATTTTGCATCCAGGGATTTGAAGCTGGCTTGTCCCATCGGCTGCATGCAGCTGGTCCCCTTCCCCAGTCCTGCTGGGCACAGAAAGGGGAGAGGGAAGGTTTGTGCTGCTGCCCTCACTGGCACAAACCCCTTTAGAAAACTGAGCAAACAAACAAACAAAAAAAAAAAAAAAAAAAAGAAAAGAAAAGAAAAAAAAAAAAAAGGTTCTCCAGACCTTAAAAGATGAGCAGAAGTGGGTGCAGGGGGAGGTGAATGAGGAGAATCAACATTTCCAAAGTAATTACATCATCACATCTGCCAAGCAGCTCTGAAAACCTTGGCCCCTACCACACTGGGTCCTGAGATTAATTACCTGGCTTAATGAGAGCTGTAATAATGGCTTAGTCAGCATTAGGACACTCTCATCCTTGACATTCTTACCTGGGAAAACAGCCTCTGGCTTTTCCTTGCCCTTTCCAGCAGGACTGGGGCAGAGGAAGGCTGTTTTCAGCTAGGATTTACCTACATTTTTCATGTAATTGTGGTTTTTCCCCTACTCTCCTGCCACCACTGGGTGCAAAGAGGCTCCTGGGAGTAACTCATCACCCATGAAACCTGCTGCTGTCCTCCCAAAAGAACCCAGCAGGGTCACAGCTATTTCTTTTAGCAGAGCTGGTGTTTCACCCCACTGGTGTACAGCAAAGGAATCACCAAGCCCAGATTTCCCACCTAAGAGCTGGCTGACACTCCGACAGATGTTTTCTATAAATAACAAAATAAGGAGCACACAAGCTGCAGAAAGAGGGAAAACAAATCCAATTAGGTTGGAAAAATGCTTCACCAGGCTTGCAAAAGGTCTGTGGTTAATCAGCATCTCTACCAAATCCACAGAGATTCAGGGTCCTTGTTCAGCTTCTCCTTCAGGGTAAAACCCAGGAGCAGGGAAAAGCTTCCTCAGCCCTATCTCCCTTTGTCTGCTTGAAAAATGAGGATGTGAAAACAGGAGCCAACAAAAGGGATTTGCCAAGGGAAGAAGAGAAAACGCTTTGGAGTTTGCTCGATTTCCAATAATAATGATTGATTTTTCTCCCCACTGCTCTCTCGGATTTTGGCCGGGGCTCTGGGGCTCCCCTGGGAGCTGGACTGCAGTATAGGTTTCACTTAAATGGACAATTTGTTGCTTTAACTTGCTAAAACCTCAAAAGCCACAACAGGGCTGGGTTGTACAAGCTCTTTCTTTCCTGCCTCAGGTCAAGTGACAGCCAACCCTGCCAGGTTAGCTGGGAAGCTGTGGTGCCAGTGGTGGTTTAACACCTCCCACGAACCTCACCCTCTTTATGTTTTTTTTTTTGGGGGGGGTGTGAGGTGGGCCAGCTCAAGACCTCTTCAAAGCAGCCCCAATTCCCCAGCCTAAAAGCTTTTAATCTGGCAGCAAAAGCCCAGCAGAGCCACAGCGGTGGGGATGCTTAAGTGAAGCAAATTCAGCCTCCAGACATGGGTTTTGTTCCTAAATCAGAGGGAAAATTAAGCAGCAACTGGTTGGAACTAAATAAATAGGAAAAAAAAAAAAACCCAACCCAAAACAGAGAGACAGACAAATCTTCTCATGAAATCATTCAGCTGAGGCTGGAAATTGTCCTAAAGGGTCTGCTCTGCCGACGAGGATGACAAAACCGAGCCGTGGGTTTCTGTTCCTGCTCCAAGGGCTCCTTATGCATTTTGCATTAAGCAGTAATTGGATAAAATGCATAAATGGGCTCTGGCAGGGGAAGGAAAGGCAGGGCTCCCTCTCCCTGGGGTGCAGGGCTCTGCTGGCCAGCTAGTCACCATCTCCAACCACAGCTTTTGGTACCAGGGGTGACCTGCACCCTGACCCCCAGCTGCTCACCTCGGGATAAAGGACACACCTGAATCCTCCTCCAGCAGGAAAGAGGAGAGGGATGTGGTCTCCCCCAACCTGGAAAAGGGCCAGAAACCACCCCACAGAGGCACCAGTAGTCTCCATGACCTTTACGTGCTCCAGTTTTGGGTTCTTCTCTCCAGGCTGGTCTGGGATGTCACCCTTAAGCAAGCATCCCCCTCCCTTGCCCATCCCACTGAGGCTCATCTTTAGCTTTGCTTAGCTGGGAAGAAAAAAAAAAAAAAAAAAAAAGAGAGAGGAAAAAAAAAAACCCCAAACCCCAACAATCTTGCATTCACTGGGAGACTTTCTGATCTAATAAATCCTCCTTCCTCCCATGAATCACTCCCTTTGCTGCTGCTGGTGCTCGAGGCAATGGAACAGAGGCCACTTGCTCCTGTGTCCTGTGAATTAGAGCATTGATGGACCCCAAGCCTCAACCCCTCCAAAGTGGCCCTGAGCCACTGAGTTCCTCTCTGCTGTCTGGGATGCGGCCATCGGGAGTAATTAGGAAAGCCACATGGTTAGCCCAAGCAGGGCTTTCCAAGAGCAAATCCATCTGGGTTATCCCCTGGGGAGTCTGAGCTTGTCAACACAAACTCACACAACCCACCAGGCTCTCCCCCCCTCCTGGGACAGCCAGCCCTGGGTTGAGCTGTGGGGAGGGGGTTCAGAGAGAGCAGACTGGGCCAGTTTGGGGGTAAAATGGGTGATATCACACCTAAAAAGTGATGCTGAGAAGTGTTACAGCCTCTTTTGCTCGTTAAAAGCTGCTTTCCCCACCCCCTGCTGACTCTTCAGCCTGAGCAAAAAGGCTCCAAACCACACGAACTGAAAAGCAGAGCCTCCAGAAAAGTAGAAATTGCCCCCCCAAGCCCTTGAACAAGCAAAGCTGCGGGCCTGGAGGGCAGGGAAGAGGCTCATCCATCACAGCCTCATCCGGCCACATCCACCCCCCAGGGCCAGGACCTGCTGCCCGCCTGGCCCTGGTCCCCTCCTCAGGGACAAAGCTGAGCTGGAAGTGCAGGTGTCGAGGGGCAGATTTGCAGCTTTTGGGCTGGATATGTTGCTCTTCGAAGGGGATGAAGCAGCTGGAGGGTCAGGGGTGAGTGGAGCCCGTGAGGTACCTGTGATGGATGAAGTATTTTCACTCAGGGTTCCAGGTGATGCTTTATTTTGGAAATAAACCCAAGAGGAACTCCAGGCTAAGGGCTGACCCCATGCATCCAAAACCATCTGGTGCAGGGTGAGCAACCTGCAGGACCCTGTGTTTGAACTGAAAGGGCTGAGCCATTCCAAAGGGCTGGGAAATCTCAGCTCAGCCTCTCCATCGCCATTGGAAAAAAACAAAAAAAAAAAACAAAAAAAAACCCCACCAAACAGGGAAAACGCAGGGTCTCACCTGGATGTCACCCCAAACTGAGGCAGGACTGGAACTGATGCTGTTCTGGTTCCACAGCACAGAGATGCCACTCAAACCCACGCACACAACGTGTTGTGCTGGCACCTTTTGCCACACCAGGCACCTGCCCTGTTTGTCCCCCCCCCAGCCCACATCCAGCTCAGCCCATGGGCCAAATCCCCTCTCATCTGTCCCAAAATAAGCCCAGACCACCTGGCTCAGACACTTCATTCTGGGCAACCCGATCCCCGGGACGGAAAGCAGCTCCACAACCCAGCCCACCCGGGGGGGTGGGGGTGAGCTTGGCCAGCAGCTCCCACCCCCGGTTTGGAGCTGACCCAGGCTGCTGATGGAGTGTGAACACTGGCGACACAACACTGAGTACCTGTCCTCTTCCTTCACCGACCTTCCTTCCCCACAGGCTGCTTAAAAAAAAATAAAATAAAATTACGTGTTTACCTATTTCGTTATTATACGGAATTTTGGGGGTGGGTGAGTATCATTAGCCAACTTTGCCAGAGCACTCAGTCACCCTCCAGGACTGCACATCACAAAAACAGGTTTCCATGCAATCAGGTTAAGAAAAATGTTTGAAATCTCACCAAGTGGCAGGGGGGGTGGGAGGGATGCAAACAGCAGTGGGGAGCCCCTGGAGGGACTGGGGTGGGTGCACCCCACTGATGCTGGCAGAGCAAGCCCTTCTGGGGCTTTGAGCCCCCAAAATTTGTTGGTTTTGCAGTTCCAGCAGCAAACTGGAAAGATTTCAACCTCTTCTCTGTCCAGGTTAGAATAGGACCAAGGGCATTTGACACACAGAGATTTTGTTTTTTTTCCCTTTCCTACCCTCCCAAATGCATTCAGACAACTCAGGGGCAGCCAGAGGCATCACAGCGTTTTTCCTGATCATTTTAATTTCATTCAGCTCTGCCCCTCTCTGAGAACTGGGGCAAGAAAGCCTGAGGATGGCTGCAAGCCGTGCAGTTTTTATGCCAATAGATTATAGCACATTTCTGTTGCCTTTTCACAGTGATAGGAGTGTGATGTAAATACAAGGCTTGACCCCAGGAAAATGCTACCAGAGTGTGAGCCCTTTTCATCTCCAATTTATCATTTCATATCTGTCCTGGAAGGCTGGTGGGGTTGCTGTTTGCTGAGCCCAGCAGAAATGAGCTGTTCATCTCCATCCTGCTGGGAAGGAAGAAGATGCTGGGCTGAGATGCCAACCATCACCTCCAGCACAATGCCCTGCACCCCCAGACCTGGCAGGATAAATGACCTTTTCTTTTTTTTTTTTCCTCTTTGGGGTTTGTGGTTTCAAGGCCCTGGGGCTGCACACATTCAGCTTTTTGCAGGTCCAATTCAAGCCTTGCTTTGAGAATAATCCTGCACTCTCCACCCAAAAGACAGGGAAGGGCAGCTCGTGGCTCCAAACTTCTGCACAAACACTCTTCTGGCATGGCTTTGTTTTCCCAGGGATTATTTCTTTTCCCAGAGAGGCTCCAGTTGCTTCTTTGGTTATTTTTATGAAATGATTTTCAGCCCTAGAGAGTGGGAAGGGAAATTGGAGCCACCCAGCCCAGTGAGGGGGGGCCCACTGGGCCCCTCAGGCTGGAGCTGAGCACCCTTGGGCCAGGCAGCACCAACACCATTCTCCCAGCATCCCAAACCAACAGGGACCCTCTTTCCAAACCCTCTCCAGAGCAGAGGCAAGAGATTTCTTTACTCTCCCATTCGGCCTGGGAAAACCAAATGAGCCAACACAGAGAAACCCAAAGGAGATGGGGATGAAAATTCAGTAAAACCTATTTAAAATCTACATAGATAAAAAAATAAATCAGGAAACCAGGACACAACCAGCCTTGGGGGGCCCCAGCTTTCCCAGGATGAGCATGTTTTTTGCTTGCAGAATGGTCTTTTAACTGATTATTCCATTTGCACATGGGCCATAAATTACTCTTTGATGGGAAAGGTCACAGCACCCACTGCTCCCAGCCCGGCAGGTTTCGGGGTTCAGGGTGTGCAGCCCCGGGTGTCCCCAGGAAGCAGCGATGCCCAGCACAGCTCCCTGCTACCCTCTGCAGTCACTCAGCAGAAGGGCTCCCACCTCTCGCAGCCTCCTCCTCCTCCTCCCACCCAGCCTCTTGCAAAAGGAGGATTTACCCCCCCCAGCCCAGCCTCTGCTTCCCACCAGGGTGTACCCAACATCCCAGCACCCCCGATCGCAGCTTCATGGTGAGATACTGGGCTTCACCCCATCTCCCAAGCTCCACAGAAACCGAGAATCCCAGACTGGGTTGGGTTGGAAGGGACCTTCAAGCCCCCCCAGTGCCCCCCCTGCCATGGGCAGGGACACCTCCCACCAGCCCAGGCTGCTCCAAGCCCCATCCAACCTTCAACACTGCCAGGGATGGGGCAGCCACAGCTTCTGGGGGCAACCTGGGCAACCAGGGGCTCAGCACCCTCACCCCAAAGAATTACTTCCTAATGTCCAACCTGAATCTTCCCTTTTCCTGTTTAAACCATCACCCCTCACCCTCTCACTCCATCCCTTTCTAAAAAGTCCCTCCCCATAGGTTTGCTCTCTTTGCAGCCAATCCCCCAACCAAACCTCTTCCTCCAGCTCTCTACAACCCCCCCACTGCCTGCAGGTGCTGGCAAGAGAAAAAGCAAAGCAGGGAGAAACCTCTGGATTTGTTTTCTCACTTAAAAATCCAAACAAGCTCCTGCAGCCTGCCTGAAATTTTGCTAACTGAGAGGTGTCAGCACTTGGCAAAGGCGCTGCCATTAGGTGTGACCTTTTGGAAATTATTCTTCATTACTGGAAAAGGGAGGGGAAACATCTTCACACACAGCTGGGAACAGAGCAGAACAAGAAGTGAGGTTTAGAGATTGCTTTCCTTGGAGTATAATTATTTCAGTACCCAACAAAGCAGCCTGAGGCATTCCAAAGGCAAAGCCAAGCTGGTTTTTGGAGGTATCCACTCCCCCAGCCCCCAAAAAGAGGGATCATATCTGGCTGGAGGGTTCAGATGGAGCTGGCAAAGGGCTGAGCAGAACCAGAGATGGGGCTGTCAGCTCCTTTCATCTGAATTTAGATCCAGGGGGGTTAGAAGATGTTTTCCCAGGACAATGCTGGAGCCCAGAGCACAAGCATCCCTTTCATAGCCATTTATTACAAAATAAAAGCTGACTGGCACTCAGGAAGCTGCCTTGTCCTCTCCTCAGCTTTGCTTTTGGCCCCCCAAACTCAAATCAAGCTGGAACAAGTCTATTTTCCAGCCTGGAGAAATCTTTGTCCACTTGCTAATGAAAGACTCTTGAGAGCAAAGTCTGAATTACCCTCATTTCATGGATTTGTGGGTGCCAACAGCACCCACCTGCTCCCTGGGAGTTGGGAGCCCATCCCTCCCAAGCAGGGGAAGGAAGAGCACATCCAGCAGCTCCTGGAGAGGAGGCAGGAGCAGAGGCATAGAGGAGCTGAAACATCACCCCTGTGGCCAAATAAAAAATCAGGATGGTGATAAGGGAGGGGAGTGGGCTGCACCAGGGGCTACACAGCATTTGGAATCAACACCTGAATTAATTCTATCCCTCCCCTCCCAGCTGTCAGGGTTCTTGCTCTCACTATGTTCCTTTGCTTCTTCTAACTCTCTGCACAATCCAGGCTCCCCGACCTCCCCATCTTTGCTCTTTTTTCCACGGTTGGGGAATTTTTTCTGGGGTTCCTTCTTGGCGGTGTTGCTTTGCATGCAGCTGCTGCAGCTTTGCAAAAGCAGCACCCAGGGCTCAGGGGCCATGAGCCCCTCTGTGCCACACCTCCCTCCTTCACGAGAGGACCAAGCCCTTTCCTTTTTGGTGCTGAACCTCCAAGTCACCTGCCTGGCATCCTGTAAAAGCCACCAGAACCTCCCCCAGTCCCAAGCTGCCTCTCCCTCTGTGGATGCTTGCGGCAGAACTGCAGCTAAATGCAGCTAAATGCAAACTCTCTCCCTTGCTTTTCCTGCAGCCAGGCTCTCCCCTACCTGCACCTCAGCTCACTACAACCCTTCTGCTTAAAAACATATTTCCCTTTCCTTTTTTTTTTTTTGTTTGTTTGGTTTGGTTTGGTTTTTTTTTTAGGGGTGGTGGTGTTTGTTTTTCTCATCTCCCTCAAGCTTTAATTCTGCTGAGGTTGGTAATGCCTTGTAGAAAAGGAAGAAAAAAAAAAAAAAAACGAAAGAAAGAAAAGAAAAAATACTTGCAAAAATAAAACCCCTAAATAACAAGCTGTCTTGGCAAACGGGAGGAGCTTCTCCTCTGCCCATCTCACTCCCTCCTGGTGCTCAGCACCCTTGGCAGAACTGAGTCCCCTCAGGCTGAGCCCATCTTCCCAGCACAGGGTCCCACTAGAGGGCAACAGAAACCCAGGAAAGGCAAAGAAAAGAGGATCTGAGCTGAGCAGCAGAGAGGAGAGAGGGCCTGGCAGCACGGCCAAGGCTGTCTTCAATTAAGCTTGCAGATAAATCACCACTAAAAATAATAAAAATTAAATCCCAGCTGTTCCCCAAGAGAACATCGGTGTGGGGTGAGATGCAAGAAGCTGTATCCTCCTTCTCCCCAAAACTTCCCATGTTGGCAGAAGCATCCCTTCCAGAGCATGATCCCCTGGATTTGGGAAAGAAAGAGGTTTCCCAAAGCACCAGAAACAGGTGGGGAGTGTTTGCTTTTTGAAATCTGCACAATCTGAGAGAATATTTTTGCAGCAATGCCCTGGAGCCCCCTCTGGGGTGGCTGGATTGGTGCTGCAGAAAGTGCAGCTGGAAGAAGCTCATCACACACACCCCCTGCCATCACACCAGGGCAGAACCCATCATAAGACAATTCTGGTCACCAGAGCTTTCATGATGAGCAATACTCAGCAGCATAAACTTATAAAACCTACTCTGGAACCCACCAGCCAGAGCTACAGCTTTGGAGCAGCTGAGCTGAGCAAAGTCAGAGAAAATACCCAGGCACCAACTCAGCCCATCCAGGCCAGGACATCCCTTCCAACCTCACCACCGTCCCAGCTTGGGACCCTCCTAGGACAAGCAGCAGGGACAAGAGTTTCCTTTAATGTACAGAAAGCAGCACTCAGCCTTTCCCTCTCCTTCCACCCCAGCCTCATCCAATTTTCCAGAACCAGGATTATATTCACTGGTGGTTAAAAGGTAACTTGCCCCTAAATGCTGGCCTGGGACAACCTGGGATGGTTTTATTTCCACTGCCAAGGCCTCATTTCTACATGGGAGGTGAAGCAGCCCATTTTACTCACAGATCCCTTGGGTGGGACACATCCCTACCACCACCCCAGGAAGGCAGAAACACCATCCCCTGTTCAACACACTTGGGCTATTCAAGAAGTTCCAGAGGGAGCCATAGGAGCAGCTCCTAAATCAGTCCTTCTTTATGCCACTCCAGTCCCCAGCTCCCTCCAAACACCAAGAAACCCAGAAAGTCACATTAAATCATTTTTATCCCTTGTTCTTCCTCCTTGTACTGAGCCACACTGACCTCAGCTCATCCTCACTGAATTGTGAGGAGCCAAATCAGAGCCACAGAGCTGCTCCCCAAAATCATTTCACCAGCATGGAAACAAATGGGATGCATCCAGCATGGTAGGAGGGGGTGCAGCACAGGCTAAAGCAGGTGATGGCACATGAATTTGGAAGTTTTATGAAGATCTTTTATAGAAATCACAGTAGTTAAGGGCATGCAGCCTATTAAAGGTACCCAGCACACCACTGGGGCTCAGGACAGCATTAGTACCACTATATATCCTCCAGCACTGTGTTCCTTCTGGTTTTAGGAGGCCCCAGAGTCCTCCCAACACTGCTTTTGGATGAATATTCTGGAGCTTAATAGCTCTGGCTACCAAGAAGGTGTTTTTTGGAGGAATTTGTCATTCCTTTGCTCATTTTGGCACAAGCTGGCCAGGGGAACATGGCCCAGAATGCCACCACTCCATGGGAGCAAATGCCACCAAAACCAAGCAGGATGCTCAGCACCAAGTAAAAAGTGATTCAACCCTCAAGTAACTCCCATGGCACCTGTCTGAGGTGGAAATTCCAACCTCCTTCAGATTCCCAACAAAACCAGGAAGAAGTTACCACACCGATTTGGCACCCACCTTCCCAAAACTGCAGGAAAAACCCTCCCTGCCCAGATCCCAGCATTGAAAAAGCTGGACCAGTTTGCTGTGCAGATGGGAGTGCTAGCAGGGCACTGGGTGAGAGCAGCCTGCAGCTCCCTATGGGCTCTTTCCCCCCGTTAGCTTCTTCATCTTTGGCACTGCTGTGAGATCTGGCTTTGCAAAGCAACTTCAGGAAAAATGGGGAGTAAAAAAATAAAGGATACAGAGAGGAAGGTTAAGTGGATCATCAAAAGAAGAGGAATCATCATTGAGAAAACACCAGGTTTCATTCTCATCCTGTCCCTGGGAAGTTATTTCTCAGTACTCCAATGTTTATTGCTGAAAGATGGGAAAAGGACAACCCCTGCCTTCCCTGGGATAAAACCCACCCCAAGCAAACCTGCCTGTCTGGAACAGCAAACCAATGGCCTCTGGTTCCTTTTTAAACACAACACAGCCTGCCATCCCTTTGCTTCTGGACCAAGGGAGAAAAAGCTCCTGGATGAAGGAAGAGGCTCTGCCTTTCCCTGATCCTTTGATGGTTTCCCAAGTTGAGGACAAGTGTCCTGACATGGCTACAATTTGGCACCTTCCACCCCTGGCCACAAAGAGGGAAGAGGAAAATGTCATTGCCTGGGCTTGCACAAGCATGTCCACATAAATAAAATCACAAATAAATTCAAAATAAACTTCTTACCCAGCCTCTGCCTCTTGTAAAGGAGATGCCAGACCTTCAAAGAAGGAAGAAAATGCTCTGCACCCTCTTTGAGCAGGTAAAAAGGGCCACACAGAGACCTTCAAATCAAAAGACCTTGGTAATCTTACATTTGTCTCTATTCGTAATGATTTTTATGAGTGGGGAGGGAAAGCCTGCACAGCCATGAGATGGGGTAGGAAGCATGGCTGCAGCAGTCAGTATTAGAGGACAAAAAAAATGAAACCTCCCCAATAAACCCAGGCCCAAAGAGTGTCCCCTCACCATGTCTATCACCTCCCGAAGGGCACAGCAGAAGCCTTTTGCTTTTTCCTGGAGGGAACAGGATTGGAAAAGAGTTGAATGATGAGGCAGAGGGTATTGCCACAATCTTGCCTCTTCCCCTGGTGCCAAAACAGTTTCTAAAAGCCAGTGACCCCGGTGGGTCCCCCTTCGATTGTCCCCCCCCACCTCAATTTGCTCCCTTTGTACCAGTTCACCCCCAGCAGCCCGGGATGCTCCTCTCTGGGGAGCTCTGGGGATGCTTTTTTGCACGACAGCAAAAGGACCCAGACCCCCTGCCAGAACCCTCTGAGCCTCCCGGGACCCCCCAGCAGCTCCTGGGGGTTGGTTTGCTGGGGTGCAGGCAGCAAAGGGTTACGGGGGGGGGGGCTGCAACTCCGCTCCCAGCACCTGGCAAGGGGAGGGAGCAGGAGGGGATGGAGAGGAGTTTCATTGAGTCTGCAAGAAGGAAGAGAGGAGCAGGGAGTGAGGAGAAGGCAGAGAGGAGCAGGGAGAGAGGAGCAGGGAGAGAGGAGCAGGGAGAGAGGAGCAGGGAGAGAGGAGCAGGGAGGAGAAGGAAGAGAGGAGAAGGCAGTGAGGAGCAGAGGAGCAGGCAGTGAGGAGCAGGGAGTGAGGAGCAGGGAGTGAGGAGCAGGGAGTGAGGAGCAGGGAGGAGCAGAGAGGAGCAGTGAGGAGCAGTGAGGAGCAGTGAGGAGCAGAGGAGCAGGCAGTGAGGAGCAGGCAGTGAGGAGCAGTGAGGAGCAGTGAGGAGCAGAGAGGAGCAGAGAGGAGCAGAGAGGAGCAGAGAGGAGCAGAGGAGCAGGCAGTGAGGAGCAGTGAGGAGCAGAGAGGAGCAGTGAGGAGCAGTGAGGAGCAGAGAGGAGCAGTGAGGAGCAGTGAGGAGCAGAGAGGAGCAGTGAGGAGCAGTGAGGAGCAGTGAGGAGCAGTGAGGAGCAGTGAGGAGCAGAGAGGAGCAAGCAGCGGGTGAAGCCGCCGCCCGGTCCGGGAAGCGCCGGAGCCACCATGGACCGGGGCGGGGGGAGCTTAGGAAGCAGCTTCTAAAGGGGGACATCCCCTTCCCCTCTGGCTGACATCCCTGGTTTCAGAAGAAAGGAGAGAAAGAGAAAAAAAACGAAAAAAAAAAACAAACCCAACCCCCCCAAACCCATAACAAAAATAATACCCCCCGCCTCCCTCCCTCCCGAAAATCTCTGAATTTGAGATCCGGCGAAGGCGGGCGGCACCGGCTGGAAAATGAATCTCCCTCGGAGCTGCATCGTCCTCCTCATGCAGAGGAGCATCTGGCTGCTGGTGAGTGCTGGGGAGGGGAAGGGGGCACGGGGGATGGGGGTCGGGCTGCCCCAGGGACAGGGGAGGTTGACAGCCAGGAACCTTTCCCAAGTCAATTTTTCCCCCTTCCTCAAGTCCACCCCCCCCCCCTCCCCACTGCGACCGTTTATACAAAACAATTGTCCCAAAACTTCTTCTGTTTTGTGGGGTTTAGGGGTTTTCTTGCAGGCAGGGCTGGTGTAAAGGGTCCTCCTGATCACCCTAAAAATCTGCACCACCACCAAAACTCCTGCCCAGGCAGTCCTGATGGAGCTGCTGGGGGCAGCTCAACCTCCCCCCCCCCCCCAACCCGTGGGCACATCTCAGTTTCCTCAGTGTCACCTCTGCCAGCTGAGTCCTTGCCACCCCAGGGGTCATGGTGGGCAGGACCAAGAGTGATGGAGCATCCACCTCCCACCATGGCACCTTCCCAGCCCGCTGGGTACCCACAGCCCCCCCCCCCCCCCAAATCTGTGCTGATTTTGGGGTCCCTGGATGGTGGCAGGCAGCCCCCCCCATGCTGGCAGAAGCAGAGTTGGCTGAGGAGCCCATGTGTGGCTCTCAGAGGCCAAGGGCATCTCCCCAGGGTGAGAACTCACCTCTGCACTTTGCTGTCCCTCCTGCTGCCACCTTGCTCCCAGCTCCATCCCTCTGCCATCCCATGGCACAGTTTGGAGGTCAGCAGAGGGGTCCATGGGACATGCTGGCAGCTGCAAGACTGGTGCAAAGGCCACGAGGTGGGCACCCACCCCCATAGCACCCTCTCCCCAGCATCTGCAGAGGTGCCCCGGGTGCAAGCAAGGTGTCACTGCCAGCTTTCACCATCACTGAGCAAAATGCACCCATCCTGGTTCTTCATACCCATCCCAGCCCTTTTCACCCATTCCCTGAGGATCCAGGTGAGGAGAATGAGAGCAGGGGAAAACTGCAACCAGAAGGGAAATAGGGATGATAGAGAGAAGCAGAGAAGAAGGGCAGGAGAAAAGGGAAATAAGGAGAGAGGATGGATAGGTCACACCTGGAGAAGTGGGGTGGCTCTGGAGAGCCAGATTGGGCAAGGAGGGGGGCAGGCACCCATCACCCATCTCTCATTCTTCCCCATTGCTCTGTTCAGGTGATCTTTGGCCAAGAATCAGGGAAAGGTGCTGAGCAACATGAACACAATAGCCAGGAGAGAGCTCAAGTGCAGAAGACCGGAGAGCTGCTCCCTCCCAAGTCCCTCTTAACTCCCACCTTACCACAGAACATGACTCCCCTGGAGCTGGTGAGCAGCTCGCAGGAGCTCTGGGATATCCTAGACCACCTATCCAAGCACGACCATGTTCCACATCCCAGAGGACAGAGGGACTTGGGGTCAGCCTCAGGCAAGCTTAAAAAAATATTTGGTTGGGGAGATTTCTATTCCAACATCAAGACAGTAAAGTTGAACCTCTTGATCACCGGAAAGGTGGTTGACCACGGCAATGGCACAGTCAATGTCTTCTTCAGACACAACTCTACTGGGCAAGGGAATATCTCTGTCAGCCTTGTCCCCCCCACCAAGGCAGTAGAGTTTGACCTGGAGCAACAGATCTTCATTGAGGCCAAAGAATCCAAAATCTTCAACTGCCGCGTGGAGTACGAGAAAGTGGATCGTGCCAAGAAGACCACACTCTGCACATATGACCCATCTAAGACCTGCTACCATGAGCACACCCAAAGTCACGTCTCCTGGGTCTGCTCCAAACCCTTCAAAGTCATCTGCATCTACATCACCTTCTACAGCATAGACTACAGGCTGGTGCAGAAAGTGTGTCCCGACTACAACTACCACAGTGATGTGCCCTACTACCCCTCGGGATGAAGCCCTCTGCCCATCTCAGGATGTCCTGGTGATGAGAGGGTGCTGGGGGGGGCTGGGCTAGGGAGGGGGGGGGGGTTGGGACAGCTTTGTAAGCAGGGGTGGGGGCACAGTGGTCCCTAGAAACCAGAAGCTAAGAAGGAAGAGGAGGAATTTTCCATTTCCCCCAAAAGCTGCCAAAGTCAAGAGGAGGAATTTTAAGGCTTTTGGGGTACCAGTATCACTAAACCTGGTCTGGATCTGTGGTCTCTCGAGACTTGTTATGTGAAAGCAGGGACTGAATCTAGGGTACAGAAAATAGGACGCAAAGCCACGAAGATCAGGACTTGTGTTTCTCAGTGCAATAATGGATTTGCCTTGAACTTAGGCCACTTGGTCCTACAAAGTTGGTGACCAGGCACAGAGGGCTCCAGAAGCAGGTTTCCACAGCCTGCAGCCAGGGGAAGACCTTGGGGAAGTGGGGGGGTGTGAAAGGCACCTGATGTCCTCCATGGCTGCAGGACACCCGTGGGCAACTGCATCATCTCCTTCCCATCCCAGTTCTGCAGTGGTGGGAGCTGGACCAGAGCTTTCCCACCTGGGGATGCAAAGGGCTGGAAAAGTGGTGTCAGGATGGGGGGGAGGGACCTCCTTAGGGTGTCAAGGGGACTTGGAACCATGGTTGAGAAATCCTGGTGGGTCTTCAAACCTGCCAACACAACCTATGATTCCTGTGCTTCTCCTGACACGCTGGGATTCACACGTTTGCCTCTTCATCTCAGCCCTGCTCCCCTACCACTGCACCCCCTCCCATCCTCACCCAGCTCCCTGCCTCGCTCCAAAGGTGCAGATGTATGTGTGAAGTGGAGCTCTGACTTTAGCATTTTACTTTTTAAAAAAAAAACAAAACAAAAACAAACCACCAAAACGAACCACAAAACACAACAAAAAACAAAAGCAACACAACAACAACAAAAACCCAAACCCAACAACGTTGTCCTTTAAGAGAGAGAATAAAGTTTTCACAGTGGCACTGAGGCAGGTCAAGTGTTTTTCCTGACAGCAGTCTCAGTCTCCTTGCAAGAGAAGGGAAATAAAGTGGTGGGGGTGTGAAGGAGGCACAGAGCATGGCCACAACCCATGCCCGAATCTGTCTCCTTTCAGTTGCATCTGAACTTGTCCCTTCTAATAAATCCAGTATTGGGTCCAGCTCTGGCGACTGCCAGGACTTGGAGTTTTCACCAGTATTCTTAGTTTGTGATCTGGGTATTCCCAACCTCCTCCCCCTCCCCACACATCCAAACTCCAGGGTCCTGTTTATGCAGACTTATTCCCTCCTCCAGAGAAAAATTTAAAAAGCAGCTTCTCGACTCTTTCCACCCCAAACCTCCTCAGATCCGGAGCACCAGGACAGCTCTAATTATGCTGACTCCCCTTATGCCAACAAAAGCTCAGCTGAGTTTCAGGATGGGCATTGCCAGCAGAGCAGGTTTCATACTTTAAGTTTTCACAAGTCAAATTCCTTCTTCCCAGCTTGGAGAGAGATTTGCTGGCTGCTGGCAAAGTTTCATTATAGGCACTTTTACACTGAAACAGAGGCCAGTTTCAAAAAATCCATCGAGCAAAGAAAAACCTTTTAGTGCAATAATCAATGAGAAGACTTTTACTCCCAGAACAGAAAGTTTAAAATGCTCGGAGAGCTTGGTTTCAAAAAATAACAGGAGCAATATTTGGTACTGGAGGGTGAGGAGGGACAGAAACAACCCTACAAGCAACTATCCCATAAAATTCTATTCCCCAGTGGATTGCTTTAAGGAAGGAACACAAAAAGACATGTTCAACACCTTCCTGCCAGCACAGGAAAAAAAAAAAAAAAAAAAAAAAAAAAAAGAGCAAAACCAAACAAACCCAGCACACACAAAAGTTGCTCATTTGGGGAAATTTCAGACAGTTGCCATTTGAAGAAACAGCGCAGCCAGAGGGAACAGAGAACCAGGCTACAAAGGATGCTCCATTGTCAAAAGTGATGTGGCAGCCACAGTTACTAGGAGACCAGGACGGGCCATTATTCGGGCTGGGGAGAAGAGAATTCCTGCTAGAGGAGTCACAACCTGAGCTCAGAAAGAGAGATTTAGCAGAGCTGGAGGGCTAAGGATCCCAGAGAAAAAAATAAAAATCCCCACCCCCTAAATCTGTCTCACCCCCTGCTACAGGGAGAGCCTTTGCACCGACTCATTTGGTAAAGTCTTGGTAGAGATGAAGTCAAGGTGTTCTTGAGGGCTTTCACTTCTACCTCCTGATTGTTTGCTTTGTGGGGTGTTGCTCAAGCTATGCTGCCTGGCCATGGAGTTGTTTCTGTTTCTTGGAGGAGGGTTTCAATCCCTGCGACTGCCTCTGCTGGGATATTACACAAGGAACCAAGGTTCAATTTCTATCTCCATTAGTAGGTGGACAAAACAAAAAACAAACCACAAAACCAAACCAAAACAGATTCGGGGGTGGGGAGCTAAAGGTTTATCCAAATGAAGTTCCATGAGTTGCAAAAGTTCATTACAAATGAAGCAGCATATAATGACAGTGGAAAGCAGACTTCAAAAGTCCTCGGTGGCACCAGGGTTCAGCAAAGTGCCACAGAATTATTCACAGGCATTTCTGCAATTAGAGCCTCTCTCCATTTTTAAAATGCAGCCTCTCATCATCTTTGATAACTCAGTGGACAGCCAATCTCTGTCTCCAAAGCAGGAAAAGCCCTGATGGGAACTACTTACTGCTGTCATCTACAACCACACAGCCCATGTTCTCCATCTCCAGTAATTAGCTCTCTTTAGTTTGTTAATACTTTCTCCTCTTCCCCACAAAATCTTCCTAATTTAAATTTCATGAATCTCCCAGCCGAGCTAACCTGTGCTCCTGCACATTTAGAAACTGGCTTCCCAGAACCCTCCAGAAATCAATCAGCAGCCCCCAGCCACTAATTGCTCTTATTAAGGCTGGTGGGGACCAGTCAATCTGGGGACCCCAGGACCAAAAATAATCAGGAGCCAATGGATTTGTTGGGAGCCTGATGCATCTCCCCAGTCCCAACCCCTCTCTCCATCCCAGGGTGGTGGCTTCCATCTCTTCTGCCTCCTCTGGCTTTAAGGACTTAAGTGATGAGACTCCCACCATCTTCTTAAAAAGCTGATGAATATTTGAGTAATTCTCAGCTCTGCCCAGTCCAAGCATTCCACTGGTCATTTTGCCTGGGTATCTTAACAAATAATTTGGACTCATCAACCACAAAGAAACCCAAATACATCTCTCTGGAGGCCCCTGGGACCTCCTCACTCTTTGTAATCTTCCAATCAACCAGACCTTGTTTTTCTACAGTTTCCTACTTACCATATCCAAAAACCCAGACTCTTGTGGCCAGGTATCACCTCCAAAATGTGCTAATGCATTGCTCCAGGATTTCAGAAAGGACAAATCTCACAGGAAGGTACAATTTAATGCAAGGCTGGCACAACCGGACTCTTCTCACCACTATGACAGCTTCAAGGCATCAGTTTTCCTCACTTCAGGGTCAGGCAGGTTTAATTTTGGTTTGTTTTTTTTCCCTAAACATTTTTAGCAGGTTCCAGTTAGATGCCAAGATCTCAAAGAAGAAGGAAGTTTGTTATGAAAAGCTTCAGTATAAATTCATGAGCAACAAAGGTTGGTGCCACAGGAGCCCTCCTTGATGTGAGAATTTTACATTGCAGAGTTGCCAACCTTTGAGGTTTTCACCAGAACTTGGAAATCTTTGGAGGAGTTCCCAGAACACCAGCTATTGCAGCTACTTGGTTATTCCAGAACTTCAGCTTTCAGGAAAACAATCAGCTTAATCACAGAAAAAAAAAACCCTAAGAAAATGGGATTTCTAGAGGCTTAGATGTCAAAACACAAATATAAACCTCAATCTGCATTACATTTCATGATGTCTACAATCCAGCTCACTTTAGGATCTGACTCAAATTTTAGGAACTTTTTGGGCTGGCCATACTGAAGTTCCTGCAGCTGGCTGAGTGCATAATGTGTTGCTTGGAGGTCACTGGAAGCTCAAAGTATACACATTTTTGTTGCTCTTGGTTTTTTACATCCCCCCCTAAGGTTCCAGCACAGCTCCTTGGGTTGGCAGCCATGTCACAGCTCCCATAACATTGCTTGCCCAGGACAAGCCTGGCTCTGTTGTTCCTGAAAGTTGCCCAGGTTGAGCCCCACAGAGGAATCCTGCCCTAAGTGCTTTCACAACACAAATAAACACATCTTAAGAGTTTCATGTCCAAACTATCAAATGGCTAATAGAGCCTTCACCGAGCATTAGCTCAGCTGGACTAGGGCTGCTGTCTATGTGCAGTGCCTGCATCTTTATAGAGATTATTAGACTTTAATGAGGTCTAGTGAGACAGCCAAGCCTTTATGGCTGTAATCCCCCATTTCAACAGCCATAGGTAGCTCCTGGCTGCATTAATGTCCTCCTGCTCTTCTGGGTGCACAAAAGTAACTTTGGAGCCCATTTTGTTGTTGTGGCCAGTGCATCACACTGAACACGGATCTCAGGATGGGTCAAGCAGCAGAGCTGGGGCAGGGCAGGGGCCCAGGGTCCCACTCATTTTTCCTTTGCTAAGGGAAGAATTTCTTCTCCTTGCAGCATAAGCTGTGCTAAGGGCAGATGTCTCATTCTCCAAGTGGCTGAAGATTCTTATTTCCTGGGCATAAATCCTGATTGTGATCTTGGCTTTTCTGATAAACTTAACCAAGTTATTCCAGGCCTTTGTCTAGTCTGCCTTTATCTCTCTTTATAAAGATAATATTCATTTGCCTTCTGGGGATGGAGTGAGACTGCACGATCGTCAAGCACTCTGGAAATCCTCCACTGAAAAGGGAGGCAAGCAGAAATGATTATTCATGAAATCCCCAGTGTTATGACTTGTTATTACACGCAGCAGAATAAAAAAACGCAAGTGGGCTGAATGCATCATGTATTTGATCTAAGAATTATTACAGTTTTGCCAATTAGACCCAGAACCCAAATACAACCGCTTCCCCTCCTCCTCCTCCCTCTCCCCTGCCAGAGCTTAGCACCAGCTGCTGTTTCATAAACACCAACATTTCCCCATCTTCCTGTGCTTTCAACAAACTCCAAAAGCAGCAGGTCTCTGATTGTTTTCCCTCCAATTAATGGCAGAGTGCACTGCTCTCCCAGAAAGAAGCTGAAAACATGGCATGTCACATCACAACAACAACCGCTCCCCCATCAGTTTCTTTTTCCAGCCTGAGAAGGAGCTGTAGCATCCCCCCCAAACCCCTCACCTACCTGAGAGCATCAAACACTGCCTTGGCTGAAGGGACAGAGCTTGAGGGTTTAGCAATGAGGTTGCTTTGCTGTCGAGTGCACCCAGCCAAGTGCTGGAGGAATAGGGCAATCTGCTCCCTTAGGGGAGCTCAGCTCGTACATGCTGTTCCACAGAATAAGGCCTGAACCTCCTGGTGGGAAGGAAGGATTTACTTTTGCCTGAGAGGTTTCCAGACCTACCAGAGCACCCATCTGTTACCCAAATGTTTTCTTTCCTAAAGGCTTGTGCACAGAGGAGAATGCAATAACCCTTTCTGCACCAGGCCCCTAAGGTCACTGCTTACAGTGCAGTTCCCCACTTGCTGCACTGGAGATCCTGCTGAGGGTTTCCTCTTCTCTTGTTAGCTGGCAAACGAGCAGAAAAGAGCATCCGAGTACAAGAATATGGATTTTTTTTTTTTTAATAGAAATATTCTCATTTAAGGGCATTGCACAGATAATTCTGACTTACTCGGGTTGCACAAAATTATTCAAGAGCGTTGGGGTGCGAGGGTGGCTGCAATCCCAGCTCTCATTCCATGCATGCACAAGAGGAGGGTTGAATTAGTGGGTTGTTTGGTTTTTGGGTTTTTTTTGCCCCGGGGGACAGGCAGAGCTGGGGCAGATGGTGGCACAGCCCTGAGCTGCAGATTTGCATATGAACCAGCACCAAAGGCTGAAGGAAAAATAAAATCAGGGTGAGATGGAGCTGAGCAGATCATAGAGAACAGGGTCTGTCTAATGCTCGTGCACACAGTCCCAAGTGCCTGAACAAAATTGATGGGGGAAGAGATTTCCGAGCAACAAAGAGATTTTTGGGGAATATTGGTTCAAATCCACTCAGACGTGGCTCACAGTGGAGGTGCTGGAACCAGCTCTGTGCATCCATCCCTGTCCTCTCCTTTCAGCATGAAGGGCACACTGCTGCAGTGCTCACACAGCTTTGCAGCCCCCCCACCCCACCTCTCATCTTCTCAACCCAATAAAATTCAATTTCAAAACCTGAATAAACTCACTAAAACCCACCCAGGCACACAAAGCAAACCCAATCTAACAAAACCAACGCAAAAGCCAGCTTTTTGCCTCCTGCCAAGACTTTTGGGAAGCCTGGGTGGCTCAGTTTCCAGCTCAAGTAGCATCTGGCTGCTCAGGAGGGTCTGAGCTTCAGTGTCTGCACAGAACTGCCAGGTCCCCAGGGATGAAGAGGCAACATCACCCCTTGCCTGCTGGTACCGTGGTGCTGTCAGTGCTCACCAGATCGTTACAGCAGCATCCACAGGTGAAGGGAGAGGGGGAAGTTAGAGGGGATGGAAAACACAAGAAAATGAGAATTCAGAGCTAAAAAAAAACAAGGGAAAGGCTGTCAAGCAACAGCAAGAGGACAGGAATGGAAAACTTGTCCAGCTCTTTCAAATCCCACCAGACCTTAACTCCTCTGCAGAGAATTCCCAACTCAAACCCCTTCAGAACCCACACCTGCTTGCACTAAAAAATATGCTAAATAATTCAGTTTTTACTTATGTGCTCTTGAGCTGCAGAATCCTCCTGGCTCTTGTAGCTTTGTGCAGTATTTTGGTGGAAAAGGTACAAAGCTGCTGGGACTGAGGGAGGTCAGTGTCTCACCCCACCACCATGCTCTAGGAAACTCTGGGTTTTGTGCTGCTGCACAAGCACCACAGAGCCAGTGTCAGGAACACACAGGGAACAGAGATGTGCCACATCCAGGATAGAGGCAGGGAGAAGGGAGGGCTGGTGTGTTTTCCACCTGTCAGCCTCTTCTGATCCCTGGCAGATGTCTTTCTGCTTTCAAACTGTATTGAGAAGCATCCACTTTCATCCAGCCTCCACACTGGGAAATTTTCCCATAAGGGGGGAAAAAAAAAAAAAAAAAATCAATTATTTGCTGCCATCTACTCAAAGCATTGCACCATCAAGGACATGCCTGTGGCTTAGGCATAGATCTGTAGAATTTTATCCCCAACTTCTGCTAATCCTTCTGGAAGCCCCAACAGCCTCCTGCCTGCCCTGGTCCCCCCAGGGCAGTTTTTTGCCCCAGCTGTAAAGAGGGACCTACAGAGATGTGCCTACTTTTCCTCCCAGATTTTAAAGCATCCTAACACAGTTTCAGAAGACTGATGAGGAAATGCAGAGAGACAGTTACAAACTGAGAGCTTCAGGTTATTTGGTTAAAAATCATCTTCTGGGAAAGGGTGCTATGGGCATGCAGCCCAAAATACAAGGAAATTCTTGGTTTCAGGCACAGAGGCTCTGAAATTTAAGTCTTGTTCAGAAAACTACATTCCCAACAACAAATCCAGCAAAGATATGATGTCTGATAGGAGATTCCTCAACAGACTCTGTATGCACATGGGACTGATGGTTAAATAAAGAAGACAACCCATGGCAGAGCAGTCCAGGAGCCTATTGTGTCTGATCTTTTTGAGGATACACTGGTGCTTTAGAAACCTTTTAAAACTGCAGCCCAAAGACACCGATTTTAATGTCTGTGTTTTCCTTGTCTCCAATATCAGACATCACCCATGGAGAGAGTGATCAGACCCAGTACAGAAGTCAACATTCTACCTTCGAGTGCTTAACATTTGTGCCCAACTCAACCTGGCATTTTCTTCAGCTATCAGAAGCAACAGAAAATCTTACATCTGTTATCCCACCAGCAAGTGCTGCTTACCTTGCAGATTTGGTTCGGATCCCTTCAGCCCACTGGATGCTCTGGCACTCTGTCATGGGAGGACAGATATTTGCTTCTATCATTGGTGGCCAGCTCTGTGTTTGCAGCCTGTTATAGCAAACATGATATCTTAATTATGGGATTTGTTGGCTTGTTGAACTCAGACAGATGGGATCTTAATTCAATTAGTACACTTTAATTACCTATTATAGTATGACTTGGAAAAAAAAAAAATGGACACAAGTGAAAGGTTTTTTGAGCAGCTATCAGTCCTCTCACACCATTATCAATGACAGGCAGTAAATGCTGTCCAGTGAGTTTCTTTCCACTCCTCCTCCTCCTCAGCCCTAAAACCAGCTGAATTTTATCAACAGTTTTGGAAACTTTGTACTGGAAACTTTGCCTCCCTGTGTAGTGAAAACAAACAGAAGCAAGCTCTGAAGTGACAACACACAGCAGTAGGTCAGCTGGAAAACACTGATTTGTGTGACTCCTGTGTATTAACCCACGTCCTCCCAACATCTCAAGCTGTAGCAAGGAACCTGAAGATCCACAGCTTTTTCCTTCATAGATTGTAACCTGCTTTCCACATGTGCTGTGGGGAAGTTACTGCCAGTGAAGAGGTCTGAACCCAATTTTAAAATAATCTTTGTGGAATGCAGGATGTGTCAGATTAATTCTTCTGGCTCCTTTTGAAATAATTCTTGAAGAAAAGCCCAACAAAAAGAAATCATGGCTGGGATCTATTTCTATGGTTGATCTGAGACAACAGGGACAAGGTCATGGTTAATAGCTGCTGATGGAAGAAACCCCCCCATAGCTATCATTTTATGAAACCTCCTCATTTTGGGGTCTGTTTCTGTTACACAGGGTTGTGTCTAGGGATGGAACAGAATTTGGGAAAAACTTCCCTCTTCGTCTAGTTGGAAGAGAGCTATTTCATCCCTAAAGCACCAAAAGAGCATAAGCAGGTCTCAGAAGACACAACTTCCCATTTACATTTACATGAGTAAAAGGGTGGGCTTGATCTCCTCTTCAGTTTATCTCTATTTCGGGAATGAGGCTTGGAAAACAGGTGGAAGCTGAGGTTAAAATTCCTTAAAACTCTTTGACCACAAGATGTGACATTACAGCACACTTGCACCATCCAATAAACCTTGGAAAACAAGGTACTGGCCCAATTTTTTCTTGGCAGCTCTCTAGCCACGCATCTGTTGCCAGGAACAGGATGAGCAGAGGGAGTGGCAATTCAAGTGCCCCCCAATCTCCCAAGCTAACAAATCAGGAATAAACAAGAAGCCCCAGCCTAGGCACAACTTTCTCCTGAGATTATCAATGGTGGGACCTCTGAGTGTCAAAACTGATCATGTTTTGAGACCCCCTGTCTTTAACAGCCCATCTGGCTATTAAAGCAAAGCATTTCTGGTAAGATTCCAAGAGTCATAAGATAGTAAAACTTTGAAGTCTTGGGGTTGGTTTTGTTTTCTTTTGTTTTTTAAATAGAAGAGCTCTGAAAAATAAAGTCATATTGTACACAATATCCATAGTTAAACACATCCTACCTCTTTTCTGATGCATCAAGCTTTCCTCCCACCATTTCTGAAGCCTGTTCTCTTTACATTGCTCTTTTACAGAAGCCTACAAAAAAACCTGTGGGTGTGTAACACAAAGCCAAAGGTTTCCAATATTAGCAGGAAGGTAGTAACATGTTATTTTAAATACCTAGTGTTCACCAAACAGAAAAGTCTGCTTACAGTGGAAGCCTGAGAAGTTCCTCTCCACGTGCTGCAAGCAAAGAACTGAGAAGCACGAGGTGTCAGTGCTGGGGACAGGAGAGAAAAACACAAATGGAGCCACTACTCAAAACAGCTGCAGCTTTTAAATCCTCAGCATTTCATCTCCAGGATGCTGCCCATCAGCCACTGCTGCACTGACACTGCAAATATCTCCCTCTAGCTCTCAACCACTCTGCATCACCACAGCCACAAGAGCAGTTCCAAAGAAAATCTGTGCTGCTTCACTGGCATCAGGTGAAAAGGCATTTGTTCTGATTTTATTTTGGAGAACTACACTGTCAAGTATACAGACAGGATTCAAAAAGCAAACTGCTCATCAGTGTAACAAAAACACCATTTATGTCCTAACAGCCCAGCTTCACGCCACGCTAAAGCACCAAAAAAAATTATAACCTCATGGAATTATGTGTTTTGGAAATCCCAGCAGCCCTGGAATGGGATGGAGTTATTGCTGTGGTGCTGAAAGGAAGGAAAAGGCTTATTTAAACATTTACCATATGTGAAATGTTTCTCTCTTTCTCTTGCCCTTTGAGGCTTCGGCACCTAGAAATAAATCTAGCTCATTAAAGAGCTACATTTTGTTTACAGGCCCCAGCTAAGTAATGCCTGCTACCTAATTCAGGTTTTACCATCTGGCACACCACATTAGAAATCAAATCTGCAAGGTGGTTTATTTTTTATTCCTTTGTTGTTTTTGGTTTTAATTCAGGAGAACCTGAGTTAGAAGTAAAATCACACCAGGCAAAGGAGAATAAAGAAAAGGAGTTTTAATTTCACATCCTCTTGAGAAATTATTGCCACCCATCCAATAGCTCCCGCTCGTTTATGTCTGAATGTTTTACAGTTGCAGGCAGTGACTGCAAGGGATGGAGTGATGCTTGGCCCCCAGCAGAGCCTCACAAAAGGCATGTAAAGTGTGTGAACCCAGCTCCTGGCAGCCCACATGGGGAGAAGCAAATGTCCAACAAAATATTTGCATCTCGGCTGCACAGAGATGCAGGCAGCTGTCCCAGATGATTGCTGTAGGTCCCTTCCAACTGAAAATGCTCTGTTCTGAAGACAGACTTACCTTGGAGGCTGCTGGTGGGTGCTCATACCCTTACAGAACACTGGTATTCCAACCCTCCCAAAAGGACAGTGAGCCACAGGAACAATCTCACCCGAGTTTGCTGTCTCCTTGCTGTACAGCACACAGGCTGGAAGCCAACTTCCCCAAATCCACACAATATAAAAACTTCCAGTGTCTGCCAGCTCTCTCATCACTGGCCACAAAAAGCACAGGCTGGTTGTCCTTGCAGTGAGGGTGAAACCCTGACAAGCCTCCAACAACTGCCAGAGCTGGCTGTGAGCTCTAACCTGGCCACAGACTCAAAAATTCAACATCCTGTTCATCTATTTTTGTTGAGCATCTTGTTGTTTGGCAAAAATTCAGTAATAAGCAATAATTTTGCAAATGCCACCTGCCTAGAGGAGTGAAAAAAAGTTAAGAGTGGGAAAGAAAGGAAGTGCAGACAAACTGCAATGCAGCAACAACCAGAACCAACAGTGTTGGTTCCAAAATAATCCAAAATAAAGAAGAAACCAAAACCTTGGAGTCCTACCATGAGAGTGAAGTAGAAGTAGGCATAGAGGAAAAAAAGGACCCAACCCAGGTACAAGATGCAAGTTAATAATTTTAAGAGAAAAAAAGCAGATAAAAAGCACTCCAGGAAGGAGTAGGTGTGCAGACATCCACACAAGGACCTCACTCTCTGGAATGCCATGTATTAAATATTGAGGACCAACACACCCACCTCCCCCTGTGCTGGAACCAGATCTCTGTTTGATAAAGTGTTTTTCTCTAGTAGGCTTTAAATGATTCAGAAATGCCCAGGGATAACCTCTGCATCTGCCAGGAGTTTTCCAGAAGTGGAACAACAGCTCAAAAATGGGTTTTCATTTGTTGGTTTTCATCCCACTACTCCTAGGATGTGCAACCTCTGGCTATTTCAAAGCCTCAGAAAGTTTCATTAGCAGATCAGTAACAAACATCTGAAGGGTTCTTGTCCTCAACACTGCTCCCCAGTGGCAAAAGTCAACGATTTTCTCTTCAATTCCTGCTTGGTTACCCGACAGCAGAGCTCAAAGCAACATTCCTGCATTCAGATTAGAGAAAAATACTCCAGCATAACACAGGGTATCATTTCTCTTCTGGAGGGCTGGGGAAGTGTTCCAGTTCCCATCCAGCTTTATCATCCACTCTCTCAATTAACTAATGGGGGGTTCTTTTGAGCCATTGATACTTTTCAATTATTCAAAGAGAAACTCTATGTTTTATACCTCTCCTGACTGTGATTTTTTGTAATTTGATGGAATAATTGCAATTCTCTCTCAATCCTTTCCCAACTTACTCCATCAATTAATACATTTCCTCAAGTGATTTTAATAATTCAGTCTCAGAGCCAAAGTCTAATATATCAAGCAGGAACAAGATGCAAAATCCAATCCAAAACTCAATTTACTTGCACTCTGCCCAGCAAACTTCAGCTGGACTGAAAAGCCACCTCCTGTGCTGAACCACTCCTGCTTTTTCTTCATATTTATTTTCCAGCAGCCTTTCAGGTCACTACATTTGTATTTTCCCCACTCTTTCATGGGCTGTCTTTTTTTTCCTTCCAGATGTTTCCCAGTTTCTTTTGCCCATTGTCTCCCTGTGCAGATCAAGCTGGCACTCGCCTGCCCTACCCTCTCCTTGCTGTGCATCCATCAGTTGCACCTCTGTCAGTTTTAAAGTTAACTTTAAATGTAACATACACAAGAACCCAGAATTGCCAAAGCAAAATTTGCTGCAGCATGTGTCTGGAATTGCAGCCAAAAATCCAAGGGGCACCAGGTTAAAAAAAAAAAAAAAAAAAAAAGACACCCCTTTATAATAGTTTTATATTAGATTAACCAAGAAAAGTCATTGGAAATGAGTGAGTTAAGAAATTCTACAACACAAATTAAATGGCAGTCATGGGAGAAACAAAAACTGCATGAGCTGACTGAACAGGATAATTATTTCAGCAAAGCCTTTTGCAACTAATTGCACAGAAGTTGAGAAACCTGAAATGAGGTGTTTTAAAAATAAATAAATAAATAAATAAATAACTTTGGCTGCTTCAACGAAAAAAAAAAATAAGAAAGAAAAAAAAAAGGAAAAAGTAGAGAGTATTGTGTCCTTAACAGCACTATGAAAACCAGAACAAAGCCAGAGAGAGTTTCAAAGCACAGTAGCTCTCCCCACTCTGCTGTTTGTTCTGCTGGTAAGCAGACAAGCTGTTTCCTTTCATCTGGAAAAACTCACACAATAAGAAAAATACCTCAATAGAATCTGAGTCTGTTATAACAAAGCCCAAGGGGCAGCCAGAAAGGAATCTTTTGGCCAGGAAAAAACATATGGTGTTTGGATCGTCAAGAGAGAGCTGACTGCTTCTGGGTGCAGGGCATACCTACATCCGAGGGCTGCAGGAACAGGTCAGGATCCAGCAAGGTTTCTCCTTCCCATCTCCCCTCCCCATGCCCAGATGAAGGCTGCAACCCTCACAGGTCAGCACAAAAGCAAGCAGAGGAAGCAAGAGCAAGGAGATAATAAGGAGAAGGAAGCAGATAAAAGATTGCACACAGGGATGAAATGTCTCTCTGTAACACCCTTGAAGAGGGAAGAGAAAGAATTACAAGCACCAGGTTCCAAGCTGAATTCTGACCTGTGGTAGCTAAGATGCAGTTGACAAGACCTGGTAAAACTGTCACTCTGAAATATTGTTTTGATAAATATGCCATCTCCTTGTGGAATTCAAATCTCCAACTGTTCAACTGGCATGGACATCCCCGCGGTAACAACACATGCCACAGATTGTGAGTTAACTTGAATTACATTTCAGATCTGGGGAGGGGAGGATGTCAGTGGGAGGTTTATGAACAGTATGCTCTAGCTCTGATGTTGTTATAACCAGATGGCTTCAGCTGTATCATTTACAATAAAAAAAACAAACAACAACCAAAAAAGTGAACTTGACAAATAAACCATTAATTCACCTGCAACCAGAATAATCTGAATGCGTCGCCTCCTTTGTGGATCTCATTTCAGAACTTCCAGCAGAGTGTATTCTGCAACCACACCTGGCTCTGCAGGAAGGGCTGGGACAGAGGAGCCCCAGAACAGATTCTTTTCCTGCAGGTATCTCCCCATCCTCCAGGGAAAGAGGCTGCAGGATCCATATTGCTTTCCTGTAAACACCTCCTCAAAAGTAGGCTGAACACCATTTTTCTTTCCTCTAGGCATGTCTGCTTCCCAGGGCAAGGCTGAGCTGTGGACACTCCTGGAAAAGTTGGTCACTCTAATGTGACAAGAGTAAAAGGGCTTGTTCAGGTTTGATTATTTCAGTAAACAATGCAGTTACTGCAGTAAAATTAGACACCTCTCTGCCACACTGAGAACTTCTGCAATTACCTGGCAACAAACTTTTCATGTCTGGATGCAATTATAAAATGGAAATGCTGGGTATGAGTTCTGACAGGGTAGTGGGGAGAACCTCCTTGTGACTAAATGCTTTGCTTACCTAAAAGGGAATACAATCTAAATCCAATATAAAAGGAATTAGTGGCAATTCAAGCAATAGATGCAGTCTGGGAATTTGTGAATTGTGTAAAACGAAGGCTTTACTATACAGACAGCTGTGTGTTTATGATGAAAGCTTTGGTGAGGGAACACAAAAAGGGGCAGGGACCCACTAGTGAGTCACCATTTGATAAAAATGGACAGCAGCTCAATTAAACATGGGAGGGCATGAATGGGATTCACTTTCACACAAGGGAGAAGGGGCTGTGAGAGAAAAAGTACCATAACAGAAAGAAAAATCAGTGATAACAGATACCTAATCTATTTTCTAGACAAAACAGGGTTATTCTCTGTAATCTATTACATGCCCTACCTGACCATCTTAAGGTCAGATCAATTTGCCACTGCCCCAGCACTGGGTATTTCAATCTAACCTCCTTGGAGATTTGGGGCTAATGATCACATAAATGGATGGTGTCTCTCCTGCCCAGACATCCTGTGCTGCACCTTTATGTTAAAAAACAGATGGTGGCTTATCCTGTTCTCCCTTCCCACATCAAGACAGGTACAGGTAAAAGGAAGGACCATGGGGTCAGTTCACACAGCCGTTAGTAAGCTCTGAAGTATTTTGGCAATACCTGCTATGAAAAATAAAGAGAGGTTTGCATTGTAATTCTGTGTGCAACATTCCTTAATCAATCCCATCCAAGCTCCAGGAACAGTGTGTCATTATCAGTGCATGGCAGCAGACTGAAACTGAACCCTTTGGGAGCCTGTTTGAAACCAGGAAAAACACAAGAAACAAGCCAAAAAACCAAAACAAAACAGACAAGAGATACCACACAGTACAAAATAGTAATTATTTATATTTTCAAAAAGAAAAAAAAAAGTTACCAGCTATTTTGAAATTTCTTCCCTGTAAGAAGAGTGACTAATAGAAAGGAACAGGACTGGCTCCTATACAGTCAGCAAGTCAGGTACAAACAGTTGTTAAGAATCATTTAGCAACTCAGGACAGGGACTTCTGACGCAGCATTCATGAACAATAAAACTTCTCTTTTTTTTTTTTTTTTTTGTTTTTTTTTTTTTGCTTTCTTAGAAAAAGGGGAGGAGGGAAATAAAGCAGGGAAAAATGCCAAAAACATTTCCCACAATATCTAAAAACAGTAACCGTTGCTCTTGTCAGACAGCACACTCCAGATCAAGGATTTTCCAAGTCCTTTCAAAACCAATCAACTTGCCAAAGGATGCCTTCAGCCTATTCACACCTCCAAAACATTCAGCATTTCACTGTCCCATTTCACTTCAATCTGTCATTTTACAAAAAGTGGGGGGTTTTTGGGTTGTTGGTTTTTAGGGGTTTTTTTGTTTTTTTGCAATTAACATACAAGTGCTACTAACAGAGAAACTGATCTTGTATCTGGATGGCAATAAGGAGTTACACAAAGGTCCAGTTTTTAGCTCAGCTGGAAGGACTTAAATTCTCTTTTCTTTGTTTCTTTTTTTTGACATAAATACTACTGGAGCTCCCATCAGGTATTTTCCTTTCCAGAGTTTCACTGAAAAATTCTTTTTTAACCCCTAAACACTCTCCAAAGCTAAAATGTCCTCTTGCTCTAGGCATCTGACGATTTGTTCTGTGCTGCCAGACGCAGAGACGTTGTTTTTTTCCCTAGTACCACTGCTGGGTTTTCCCAACTTGGGTCGGTGCCTAAACCAAACCCTGTACTTAATTGACTCAGCCAAGTTGAAGGGAACACACAGACGATGCAGCGACAGGGATTCATTAGGTTGAACAGCCCCAGAGCCCCAGGCCCACCCTCCCCCCTCTCCCCAAGTTACTTGGTGCTGTTTTAAAAAGTCTGGGTGTCACGAAGCAGTCTCTTCCCCCCAACAACAGAGTAAAAGCTCCACAGATTTCGCTGTCTACCTGGTGGTCAAGGTTACAGCAGCAACAGCTGATGCTGCTTCCAGAAAAACATGGGGTGGTGTGACAAGACAGGACTTTAGGATTGCTTCAGTCGCTTACGTGGGGGTCCCAGAAAGGGACACTGTGCAGAGGCCAGGGAGCGGTATGCCTCAGCCACCAAGTGGGGATGTGACACTACCATGGACTTCCAGCCTGATGTCTCCATAACGTCAGAAGCATGACTAGAAATAAGAGAGAATAAAGCTGAAGTTATCAACTTGGGATAAAATGGATTAACCAAACGGATTCTTTCCACATGCCTGAGAAACCTGACGTGGACTGTCTTAGGATCACTCTGGATGTATGTTCAGACATCTCTGGAAGGCTGCAAGCTTTGACTCTGCTGGCACAACTCTGTGCTGGACAGCCCTTCAGGTTAAAGATAAAAAGCTTTAACATTCATGATTCCAGGTGGAGGACACCAGGAACACAGCACTTACCTACCCTGACTACTCAGCACAGAAGTATTTTAAATCAATATAGGATGTACTGACAAAAACTCTATTAGCTGACAAGGAGGACTTAAAATGTTTCTAGACATCAAAGTATTTGGTAATCATTTTACATCTACTGAAAAGTGTGTTGGATTACAAGAATCTCCCCTGTATGTGACAGTTGTGAACCCTGTTGCAAATAAACAAGTTTCTTCTAGGTTTGTTTCACCCTGGAATAAAAAAAAATTTAAACTCACTAGTTGATGAAGTCCACTGCTTGAGTTTTCAGCTGATCAGCACTATGGAGGTCAGCCAGGATGAGGATCTCAGCTGCATTTTCCACAGACAGGTTACTGCACAGTGCATCCTCACACATCACCTTCAGACGTTCCAGAGCATACTGCAAAATACAAATAAAAATGGTATCACAAAAAAGAACCACCAGAGCAGGCCTGCTGTGAAGCTTTACTTGTGTTCCTTCTTTCCAGTAACAAACTACTCTATGATGCAGAACAGATCTCTGCTTTGCTGTATGCATCTGAACTGTACTTCAAGAAGTAGTGACCAGCAAAGAAAAAAAGAAAAAAAGAAAAAAAAAAAAGAGAAAAAAAAAAAAAGAGAAAGAGAATCATGATGTGCCCACCCTGAGAAAAAGCAATGGAGAGGAAACACACCCACCATAACTCTCATTCCAGCCTTCTTGTGTTACAAGCTTTGTTCATGGTTTGAAATGAGAATTTCAGGTCAGCTGTAATACTTCCTGTCTCAGTTACTGCATGGCACAGAAAGCCAAAGCCAAATCCTTATTCTCACTGTTGCTGCATGAGAGCATTACCTGGGTTCAGTGGGAAGATCTAACAGTGAATGCTCCATAGGTGTTCCAGAGATCTTTAGGAAGCTTTCACTCAATTTTTTTGCCATTAATGACCTTCACACTAAGATCAGCCTTGCTCAAGTACATGCTACTAGTTTAATATTAAAATGTTACAACAAATGGCCAGATTCCTTGGGGCTATCCAGCTGGAAATAAAACATGGCACCGTGTCTGTAATGCCTTGGTAAAGGCTCTGTTCCAACTTCACATTGTCAGTCTAAGACTTTCAACCATTCAGTTGTCAATTTACCTCAACATTTTTAGATCCACAGGCTTGGGCCATGTCAACAAGTTTGAGAAATTCAAAGGATATGCTAATAAGAAGAGTCTAATAAATTTCACACTTTTTGCTGCACTTCAATCAGTACTGAAACACAGACATGGCCAAGATTTTCAAAAGCAACACAGTGCTCTCAGGCAGACTTCAGAAAGGTCAGTACTCTGAAAACTTTAAGCCACTTGCTATCAAGAAATAAAACCAAACCCCAAATCTCAAGTGTCTTTTGCAATACTACAGCTAGGAACTGTGAGACTGAGATACTTCTGAAAATCTTGGTATGTGTGTTCTAGTTACAGGGTTTGTGGCTTTTTGGATGAAAACAATATTTCTGAATAGTTCTGAATATTCTAGATGCCATGATTACATTTC
Source organism: Phaethornis superciliosus (assembly GCA_023637945.1). Classification (NCBI taxonomy): domain Eukaryota; kingdom Metazoa; phylum Chordata; class Aves; order Apodiformes; family Trochilidae; genus Phaethornis; species Phaethornis superciliosus. The sequence goes on from JAJQWJ010000029.1 coordinate 1,113,309, forward strand.
ACAGGGATTAGGAGAGTAGTCAATTCTAATACAGTTCTTACATAATAACATTAGTACTAAATAAACTGTCCTAAAGCTTAAACACAGTTAAGTCTCCTTCATGCTGTGACTTCAAATTAAGTGATGTTTCTAAGAATAAATAAAAAAAAAATTATCTGACAGATAATTGCATTTGAGAGTATCCTTCATATTGTTATCAGGACAACTTAGAGATGACGTAGTGTGCAAGTTCTTCAGAATGTGAGGCTGCATTTGAGAAAGACACCAGATTCCTAAGGGCTGCTGTGTCAGAGAGCTGGTAACAAGCTCATCTGCATGATGATGAGAGTGCTTGCCATATCATAAGCACTATTACTATAAATCGATTTTATATCCTGACTGAGATTTGCATCCCATTGTGATCAAATTTAAATGAATCATTTTAGATTATAAGAACATTTTTTCACTTAAGAGTCAGCAATAATAATTACTTCAATTGAGGCATGGCACTCATAACCAGGACAGTTTTCTCCCACCAGGACCATCTGAGAAGGCAAATCAAATTTACTTGCTTAATCTGTATCAATAACTAAAACAGTTTCAAATGAGGGGCAATCCATTAGTTTATATGGCTGTCTGTCAGCTTAAAATACAGCAAACAAAGCTTAAAATTATTCCCTTCATAAATGGAATATTCTCCTCCATGCATGTACAATTTTTATTTTTATTTTCTCTACAAATATCTTAGCTCCCAATTACACAGTTTGGCAATAGTAGCCATTCTTAGTCTTTCAGGTACCAAGATTTCCCCTTCCCCCTTTTCTTAATTACACTTTTAAAAAACCACCCTACCTAATAGCATACTTACCCAAGAGGCTGAAATAGTATCTCCTGGGTTGAGAAGACGTGCTTTGTTTTGGTTTGGGTCTAATTACTTATTTTCCTCAAGAGACAGGAGGATCTCAGAAGAAACTGTTTCAGTCTCTTGAGTAAATATTAGATGTTTTATGTGCTTTCATGAAAGTTTTTTTATTTCTGCTTTTAAAAGATACACGATGAGTTTAAAAGGAAAAAGCTACATTAAAAGCCAGGAAACAAAAAGTTAAAGCCTGCTCTGTCCTTAATGTACTGCTTCTTACTTACATTTGTCTCAGTTTAAGATGGTATGTGAGCTCTCAATCAATACTCTTTAAATATTGAATAAAATATGTGGCAATGATTATAATCAAGCCAGGATTCTCCTTGCATTATTTCCTATTTGAATTCTAGGTTGCAGTGGCCTAATAATGGCAAATGGAGCATTTCACCTCTAAAATCAGCATTTCTGATGAAGCCCAGGTCTGCAGTGACAGGGAATTTGATGGCCATGTGGTGGCTGCGTGGAACAAGTTTACATGCATCCACATCTTAAAATCCACCACCCTAACTGGCACCCACAAGAGAATCCAAGGACTGAAGAAGCATGGAGACTGAACTACGCTCTCACCCCTAGAGGTGGTCCCTCCAGGTCAGAGTTGAGGCACATTGGCAGGGCAGTGTGGAGAATCTTGCACTGCTGCTACCCGTGCTGAACCTGTTCCATGGATAAATTCAGGACTTTAGTCTCCAGTGCTGTCAAACTGGCATCTTTCACCAGCACTAAGTTCACTTTTAAGAGAAAAAAAAAAAGGAAATAAAAATTTTGGTTATATATTATGAATTTTCACTGGTTAATATGGCTCACTGGCCAGCAGAGCACTCTCTTCTGTCCTTGGGGCTGTAAAAGGGAAGAAGGCAGTGGCCCTCTGGCTGGCAAGGCCACAGAGCTTGTGCCTGCTACATGGGGACAACCAGCAGCCTTCCAGTCAGAACACCTCCACCACCTCCCTGCAGGAGATGGGTTAGGCCACAGGGCTTACTCCAGTGCACCCCTTCTCTCCATAAACACCAGGGACTGCCACTGCAAAAAGAAAACAAACAACAAGATCTTCCCACTCTTGGCTATCCATCACTTTAGAGCATTTTTTGAAGCTGCTGCTACCAGCCAGACCAGAAGGAGAAGCAGGCCCTGTCTGCCAAGACAGAACACTACACTTTTGAGATCTGGTAATAATCACACTGAAAAAAAAAAAAATATTGCCAGGTCCACTTTGAAATTATCTTCTCAGCCTCAGCTCTTGCACTAGATTACACTGAGTAGAGATGTTCTCTGAAATTTTAAGAAAATGATTAAAAATGAGCAGTAGAGACAAAAATTCCTGATTGTTATATGTTAAGATATGTATCAACAGAGCTACAAGTATCCTAAATGTATCTATACTACATCCAGGTTTACTTATAAGCCACAACCAACTCAAAGAAACTGCCCCATCACACAACCACGTGAGAAGCTTACTGCAGCACTGTGTAAAGCCAGACACAGGTCATTCCTGGCTCTCTGAATCCTCATAAATCCCAACTGTACCTTGTCAGCAGCTGCCAGCAAGTCATCAGCCATTTTGTCAAGATTTGGTGCCTTTCCCGTGTAAATAAAGCACATCATTTCTTTAAAAACTTCAGGTTCCACATCATTGATTTCAACCCGGTTCTGCATCAGAAAAATGAAGCTTATTAAAATCCTGACCAGATGCTAAAGGCTTCCTTCTACCCAAGATCTTTTACTATTCAGAAACTTGCTACAGAGACAAACTATTTAGAACATGTACTAGTTGCAAAGAAAAAAAATAATGAAGACGACATGGATGGAATAAGAAAAATTCTAAATTGTATTTCACATTCTCTACTTCTCCCTATCCCACCCCAGACTCTTTCCCCAAAAGTAACAAAGGTAACAATTGCCTCCTTGATCCCTTTCTTCCTCCCTTCAGGACAGCTGAAGCAGAGACCTGCATCTAATGTGAGAAAAACAGTTAAAAGGTGACAAGAGTCACAAGCACTACCTAAGAAAGTTACCAGCCCAGTGATGCTAAGAGTGGAGGAGAGAGTAATTCACTTCCTCCTCCCTTCAGGAACTTACCTTTTTACTCTCTTCCATCTCATGCTCAAACATGGCACTGAAAACCGGGGAACGTGCTATGGCAGTGGGGAAAATAAAACACAGTTAGAGAAGCTCTTTAACTCCTCAACAGGAGCTAAGTGCAGCCAACACCTGAACAACTCTCCTGCTACTTAATGCAGGAAAAATTCTCTCACAGGAGACAGGAAAAATTCAAAACAACTGCTAAAGCTAGTAGAGGTTGTGCAAGAACGTAATGTGGCTGATGTAGCTTCAAACTGGGTTATGGAAGAACTTCTTCTGTCCTTTCAAAATAAGGCTGAAGAGTACGTGGGTGGTAAATGTATGTTTCTTGACCTTACAAGAAAGTATTTCTCTGCAAACGTTGTCACTTCAACCACAAAAGAATCCTCCTACCATCCTCGTCACAGGAGGAGATAGGCAATTAAAAATGGAGTAGTTGTTTCTTCTCTGTACATAACAGTTCACAGAACAGTCTGATTACAGCTCTGCAGTTAAAAGAGCTGCAGAAGGCTCCTTTAATAATGAAGTAACTAAAGAACAAACCCAAACCATTTGACATGATGTTGTCTCCTACCCAGCTAAGGCCCATCCAACTCAATACAGACCTGCTAGGATGGCTTTGTGACCCTGGAACTCCTGGCCTGCCACACAGAGGCAGCAGTCTGTGAAGCGCGAGTTCTCCCAGAGTCCTCCCAACTCATCCGCCAAACGGCACTCTGGTACCTTCACCATGTTCATGGTGTTCTGGCCAGAGATGTTGACAGAGTCCTGTACCACACTCACCTGGAGAGGGAAAAGAAAGCAAACAATCCAAAAACTCAAAAAAACCCCTCACAGTGAAAAAGAACTCTCCTGCCAGGAAGTTTTCATTTCCAGGTGAAGGGAAATACAATGCACAACTCACACCTCTCAAGCAAAATCACTGCATGATTAAAAATGTCTACATCTTTAAGGCATCCTTTCTACCTTGCCTTAACCTTGTTCTCATCCAGAATGTTATCCCAAGCCCTAACTAAATCACACCAAGAGATTTTCTCCTCATCTCCTAATTGCCAGCACTTCTATCCAATTTAATCATAACTTCATTAGCTGGTTTCCTAAAGAAGTGGAGCCTTATTCTTCTGTTTTTATAGACATCATACCTGACCTAGTTTTTTCTTTCCATCAACACCCTGAAACCCTCCCCAATCAATAATGCAACACAGACAGTGCTTCAAATTAAAATGAAGTATACAGAGAGCGTCTATAAGTGAGCATTGTGAGGGCAGTCTGACCTCCCCAAAACATCTCACTTCTTCTGGTTCTAAATTCCTTAGAGTCTAACACTTCCATCTCATTATTTAAGAAAACTGTAAGTTTAAAAAGACAGCTTTGTGTCAAGTAATTAGGAAGATTTGGGGAAGGCAGATAGATTTCTGCTCACCTGCTCTTAGACAGACCTGGTGAGGCAGGAACCATATGCAGCCAAACTGGCTGATGAATAAGCTACATTTTATTCCCTAGAAAAAAGAACCGTTAAGAGCTTAGTCAGCACCAAACCATTATTGTTAAACACTTGGTGGATCATACACCTTCTCCAGAAGACTCCAATTAAAAAAGATCAGTGACTAATACTGCCCTGCTGTAACAAAGAATAAAGGAAGAAGCAGACAGACCGGGAAGCCTACGTGAGACTGTTTCCTGGACTTGTTGTCAAGTTCAAGTTAAATTTCAGTTCTGCTACTAACCAATGGCCAAAGAAAAATGGACAGCAAAGAAAGCTTCACAATTATGTAAAAGGAGAAGGAAATGATGAAGTGAGAGAGATGACAGAAGTATCTTCTAAGGAAAATAAAATGCTGACAGCATGTACTCGACTCTTGAGAAACCTCCAGTGGGTTTCTGCTGGCAGACACATTGTATACACTCTACAACACTCAAAATCAAACAAACACCAGATGCTGCTTGCCGAAGGACACCACTGATTAGCCACAGCAAGTGGGAGGAAGTCAGTATTCTCTGTCAGTCATTTGACCACTACAACATCTTTCTGTCCTGTGACATCTGGACCAGCAACATGGACTCAAGGATGAATGAAAACTAAGCAGGTTTATTAGAAGGGAAATCTAAGATTCCTAAATCGTAGAAATCTAAATCTAAAATCGAAAACTAAAAAATCTAAGTCTCTTGCTGGAGTCCAATAGTGATTACAGACCAGCCAAAAGAGACTTGTGAATTGTGTCTCAAGCCAACAAATGAAACCTCTTCAGTCACGGTAGAATGCCAGTTACTTTGAAAACCTATTACATGGCTTTGTATATAAGAAGTTTAGGTTACAAGGATGGTAGACTTCAAGTGGTGACCAGCTTCAGAGGTCAAAATAGACTTAAACTATTTTCAGTACCTCAGCAAGGGAGCCAATGCCATCTCTCAAAAGAGAACTATTACCATAACTCTGGGAGCATTCTTTTTGGAGATTTGCCAGAACTACATGTATCTATGATGTTGGAATATAATTTAAACAGCAAAACATAATGCAGTTGGAAAATTATCAACCCCATCTCCAAAACAGAGGCAAAAAAAAAAAAAAAAAAAATTAAAAATCCCCAAACTGACAACTAAATGAGGTCAAATTTGAAATGCTTGACAGGGAACATCATTCTCTGTCTTAACAGTGTTTTAAGTGAATCATTATCTGTGGTCAGCACTGGACGTGAGCACAGAGCAAACCACTTTTTCCTTTTAACTTCAATAAAATAATGAGAAGGTGCAGCAGAGACACTCAGCAACCCTCTGATCTACAGAAAACTCCAATATATCCCCACATTATAAGCAGCTCAGCATCCAGTATTGCTAACTCCCTAGACAGTTTTCATGTAGAAAACATGCTTGCTGAAAAGTACAGATGTGAGCAGCATCACTCAGCACCCGTGGCCAGCAGGGAAGCATTAAGTGAGCATATGGCACAGTGGTTTACATGCTAAGAGTCTTACAAGCTCAGGGAAGATGCAAAAAAAAAGGAGAGGGGGAAAATCTCCCAGACAAAGCTGTTGGAAGTTCTCACCAAACTGTTTCCAGACAGCCAAAGCTTCCCCTCTGTTTCACTAAACTTAAGATTTCCTACATGCCAGACTGTAGAACAAACTGAAAGAGAGAACAAGGTATCAAGGCCAGGAGAAGCCAGCAGCAAGTTTTCTCTTCATCCAGAACAAACATGAAGACTGAGCTGAAGCTTTTGAAGAAAGTAATTCTGTGAAGAGCAGACTGACTTGAATTAGTACTGGTTGCCAAGACTACTGATGGATCTCAGGTTTATCTACATCCCACCTCACAAATTCCCTTCTCAGACATTAATTTTTGAGTTTCAAGCCACAATTGTGTAATTCTTCTGCCTCTTTTGTGATAAAAAGAAAGAGTAATCGCCAGATCTACAGAGGTGCCATCCAAGACCCTGTCCTTTGCCCTCCCACATATTGCTGGGAGTGTTGAAAGGGCTCCTTCCACCACAGTAATAATTTATGCTACTGATTGAATACACATCTTTTAGAAAATATTTGTTAATTTAAGTAGGTGCATGTGTATAATGGCCAAACTACTGAAAAGTATAAAAATAAATACAGCTAACAACTTGGACTGAAGCACTTCTTTCACTCCTGAAAGAAAATACAGCAAAAGAAAAGACTCCTATACAAAACACTGCAGGAGATTCAAAGAGAGAACAACTTGTTCTACCTGTCTTCCGACAAAACTCACAGCTACAGGAGGTGCTTTGCAGTTAAAAAGACATTGGAAATAAGTCAGCAGAAGCTCTGAAGACACTCAATTAGTTTAAATTTGCCCATTAATGTTTCTAAACTTGAACATCTGGCTTTAGAAACAACTGCATCTTTGCAATTAGTATTAGTGAAATAATTCTGAAAGCAGTTTAGAAAACACAATGAACACAAAATTGTGGTTGCTTTAAAATTGATTTTTCTTAAATTTTAATGTTTGTTGGATGTATACACAAATTTAGGAAAATAAAGAAAACTCTTCTTTATTCTGTAGACAAGTATTAGGTCAGTTTCCACCACAGAGCTAGCATTCGTTATTATCCCAGGTTGAGTTTCACATTTAAGAGTACAAAAAGACAGATAAAACTAAACCACAAGTGAAATCATCAGAGAATCATCACAGTTGGAAGGGACCTCTAGAGATCATATAGTCCAACTCTCCCACTAAAGAAGGATGATAATCAAACATGCTTAATCCCTACCATCACCAAAGGTAAAAGACGAATATATAAAAAAAAAAAAAATAACTGGAAGTGAAATGTGATGAATCACACACATAAAAAAAAGCCACCAGCCACACATAAATAAAAATCTAAGTGCCATATAAACATCCAGTATTTCCCCTGACACCTCTGACTCCTTAAAAGCAGTGATGGGAAGATAAAAAAAAAGAAAAAAAAAAGAAAAAGGTCACATCTACCTTAAGCTAATGGAACTGCTATTCTTTGAGCTGCACAGGAAGACTTACCTCACAGAAGAGAGTGAGTTTGTCATCTGGAAGAAGTCCATTGGCCTCATCCAAAAGGAAGTCTCTTCTAATAAATTTTTTGAAACCCCAGTCCTTGCCTTGTACGAATCGATACGCTCGCTGGCTCTCTGGAAGAAAGACATGGTGCTCCAAATAAGCTGAGTGACTTGCTTGATCAAACAGCAAAAGACAAACAACTGACCCCATCAGACAGGAAAGAGTTTTTACACACCCATTGCTTTTGTTTCTTCTCCTTTAGCATTCAGGATGGAGAATTTGAACTTTGCTCGAACTTCGCTTTTTGGACAGCTCACCAGTAGCAGATAGAGGGAGAGATAATCTTTACTTTCTTCATCCAAGCCTTTAGGGTTCACACGTAAACACCTGGAGAAGCAGGCAGCTGAGTGAGATGTCAGGAACAGTTTTTGGCAGGTCACTGGTAGCTTTCAAAGCAAGGGCACTGTAGAACTTTCACAGTAAAATGTACAGCAAACAAAACTGGTTTAACAGCCACTGAGCCACAAGGAAATAATGGACAGGTAAATAGAGGAACTGCATTTACAGTTACATCCTTAATATACAGGCAGTAAATATAGGCAAACCAATTGGGATTTAAAAAAAAAAAAAAAAAAAAAGAGGGGGTATGGTTTAAATTACTGAAAGGTACCCTGAATGGCAGTTTTCACAAAAAGGAAGTGAAACAGTAGAATGGAGGCAAAGGATTCAAGGAAGTGCAACAAACCCAGAGAAATGGTAGGTATAATTCCACAAGAAGCAACTGAAAAGAAAAATTAATTTCTGGCAGGCTGGTAGTTTCTCAGAAACATAATACCAGGGAAAAGGGCAAAGGGAGAGAATTCCTTTGTGAAGAAAAGGTAGTTAAGTGCAGGAAGAGCTTAACTCATAAACACTTCCATGATCTGAAACTTGACACAGAATCTAACAAAAAGCAAAAACGAGGCCAAGTGACTAACAGCTCAACCACACAAGCACAAAAAAAAAAAAAAAAAAAAAAAAAAAATCAGAAAGATCAAGGCATTAGAATGAGATCTGTCTAGCAAAGGTTGTAAAGGTAAGTAATTCAGTAAGAAAAACCAACCCAAGGAAAGCACAGGTCTGCCACCCAAAGGAAACTAACACAAACTGTGTGACACACACAGAATTACTGGTGTCTGTTTTTCCACAATCTGTACTAAAGAGGTTCAAAGAAAAATGTTAACACAATTAATATCAGGAACAAGGGATAAAATAAGGAAGCAGGTGTCTCCAGATCCACTATGTCAGACACAACTAACAGCAGATACACATTCAGAGCAAAGTTCACTCTGAGTTACTGGAAATTACTTGAGAGCTCAGGAAAATAAGAACAGTTTTAAGGAAAAGAAAAAAGGCAAGAAAAATTGTCATCTTTGAGAAGCAGAACCTCCAGGGCAGATGGAGTTATACAACATTGGTACTTCCATCATCTCCACGTTAAGTCTCTGAATTCAGAAAGAGCTGCCATAAAGAGCAAGGTAATAAAGCAGCAAGAGCCTCAAGTTGGAGGACTTAGAGTGCAGGGAAAAAGCAACATTTTAACAACATGGAGTATTAGGGACTGAAACTGAGAGGCTGAAAAAGCACTTGAATACACTGGCTGTGGACTCTCACTGGTGTATAAAAAATTGTCAAGAAAAACATCAGGCAAAAAAATCCCCAAATTTATGACATTAATAATTCTCCACAGCACCTCTGTGCTTCAAGGCAGGATGTAGTCTCCCTTCCAGCTATGGGTTGTCTTACCTGATGGTTTCCATTAACAGAGAAACACTGTGAACAGCCAGATCTTCAGATTTGTTTTGTGTGCCCTAACACTCTGCTGAAGCAACAGTACTTTCTCCCTGTGCTGTATATCCAAAACAAGATCCTGTGTGCACTACAAGTATTTTTTTTTTATTTCCTCTGTTACAGAACCCCAAATTCTCTTACACAGTTGTACACAGAGGGTGGATTAATCTGCTTTTATTCTTACCACTTGAGTTTATCATTGGCTCCAGATGAAAAGGTTGAGCTTTTGATGACCTCACCCATTTCTTCTCGGCAGAAGCTGAAGTTGTTTATGGTCCACATGTATGAAAACTTCACCACCTTGATCTTAAAACAGAATAACAGGTGGTTCAGGGTTATGCTCATTCACCTCACCATTCTAAAGGCAAAAACTGAACACCTGTAAGTTTTACTGAGTCACTTGCAGGACAAACAATCCTCAGCACAAGACAATAGGGCCTGGAAATGGCTGGAGGTGGCAGCAGGTCTACTGCAACTTCTCCAACTGCCTCCTCCAAAGTTCTGCCAAGGGCAGAGGGCAACATTCTGCTTTTTGCTTTAGTGAGTGCTTGTTGTTGCACGACCTTGTCTGAAAATCCAGGCTCTCAACTTCTTTTGAATAACCACGGGTTCTAATTGTGTTGCATAAAGAATATCTCAGCATATCATGGATTTACCTGGGTGTAGCACCAGCTCTCTGCTACAGGTCCACTCGACATTTCTGCCGGAGGAGGGGGACTCGGAACCCTTGACATCGCCAGTTTGAAGATTAAACAGAATTTCACAACTCAGCAGAAGAAATTTAGAATTGATCTTCACTCTTTCGGCCCCAAGAGAGAGAAAAAAAAATACAAAACAAAAACAACAAAACTAAGAAGAGAGAAAAATGCTTTCATGAGTGCTGTTAAATCTCGTGGGACACAAGTCAAAGCCATGATTTTTTTCTCCCTTCTCCCTAGCACCTTCAAAATATGTTACATTTCAACATTTCAAAGCAGTGCCGTATGTTTACTGATCTTACTAACCACCTCCGTTCATTCCTTCAACATGCAGCTCCTTAAAGGAGTAAGCCCAGCATATAATTTCCTTCAAGGGAAGGAAAGATTCAAATACAAGACTCCCCACTTAACTTGGGATTTACTACTTTATCCTGAGGCCACTATTTCAACTTCCCATTTTCATTTTGAGAGTCTCAGACTGGCACAGATCAGATGTGACAAATGAAGTTCTTAACCTGAGAAAGCCACAGGCAGCAACATGCAACCCAAACTCAACAGCAGAACAAAATTCGAGGTTCAGAGTGACTCTGCTAACATCAACAGAAAGACTTCCTATAGGTTAAACCTTCTTGCAAAGTCTTTACTAATAGGGAAGGTTTTGGTAATTATTTCTTTTCTTCAAACCAAATAGTTTTGTCCAGAGGGAAATTCTCATTTCCTTTATATGCTCCTGAAGTTCCAAACTTTTATGTCCAAATTGTCATCTGCAGAGAACATATGGGGTTAAAACTGTGTGTTTTAACTGCAACACACCTGAATGAATACACAGACACAACTGATAAAACAGGCACCAAACTACCAGGAGATTTGAAAACCAAACAGAATAATCAAACCATCTCTGAGCCCTATTCCCTAAGGCAAACACAGAAAACTTCTTTAAATATGAGTTGGAAACTGGGATTCATAGCTCTGGCAGATATAAAAGCATCACATGACTTACAGTTAAGCCTTCTGCTAAACACTTTCTGTTTCACAGGTGGTATTTATCTGCACAGGACTGCCAGGGAACCACAGAACCTCCACTGCTCTTAGATTTGTCCTCCAAAAGGGTAAAAAACCAGGATGAGTAAAAGACATAAAACTGTTATCTTGCAATATGAATTGTTTTAAATACAAAGGCTGATACTGAGGGTTTGTTGGAGGAGAAAAGTAAAAGCACAGGCTCCTGCTCTTCAGTCAGTAGTTTTTGAAAGCCTAGAGAATACATACCTAAAAATGCTACATCTCAAAACACCACCAGAGTACTCAGAATGAGAACACAGTCATAGGCAGATATTTTCCTGTCCAAAACTGCTATCAACATAATCTGGAGTCTTTAAGCACCGTTGCAGTGCAGGTCTGAATTTAAGTGCAGGCTCCAGCTGCAGACCAGACCTCTCCTAAGCAGCCTCCTCTCCAGTTGACAGCTGTGTACTTGAGTTCTGAATTCTGGGTACCTTCAGAAATTACCTGGAAACACTGGCACGCAGGCATCATCCAAGAGTAAAACAAGAGTGAGATATTTCCAGTGTAATTTCCTTTAAAAAAACCACACATGTAAACACAGTAAGAGAAATACTGGCTACCAGGAGCTCAGAAATAAGTATTTAGCCTAGCAGAGATGCACACTTAACTCGATGGAAATTTATTTCCAAGAGCAGAGCTCAGGGGCAAACAAATAACTGTAGGATCTGAAGTGCAGACAAGCAGCACAAGAGTAAAACCCAGTGCTCTCAGAGGAAACTGCTTTACAAACTTTTTGCTTTTGTAGTGTGTGCTGTGAATGTGGAATGAGGGGAAAAAAAGGACATGAATATGCCCTTTAGGTATTTAATGCAGGTTTTATTACATTAAACTTGAAATTACCACAATTCCTCCAAAGAAATTCAATTAAACCACTCTGTGTCATTCAAATTAAGCCAAATTTAGCAGACACGAGTTCTGAATACTTTGCCCCTTCCATGGGCAACATTCAGTCTTGCCTCTGGACATTCACTATCTCCATCCTGTTTGGAGAACAGATAAAACCTGAAATTCCAGCACAAACAACAAGAAATCTCCTTGGCTGGGAGGATGAGATCTTTTTGCCTGTTTCAGTCCATGGGAAGAAGAGACCCAAGCTGTTTCAGTGGCCTGGGGGTTCACAGAAGCACTGCTCAACTCCACCTAGGCTCTTACATTGTTCTGTTCACAGCAATTTTTAATCTACATTATTCTAGTGATCTGTTTTACACCACAGGCACAACCAACAGGGACACAAACTCCTGAGAGGAGAATAAGATGTGTAATAATACTCTGTAATTTTTTCCAGGAACTGAGGTCAGAGTAACAAGTCCATAGCTTCCTGAGTCTTCCTCACAGCCTTCTTATAAACTGGAATAACACTGGTTACCTCCCAGTCTGCTGGGACCTCCCCAGCCTCCCAAGACCTTTGGTGGATGATCAAGATGGGTCTTGCCATAACATCCACCAGCTCCTCAGTGCTCTGGGATAAATCCCATCAGGCCCCATGGATTGGAGAACATCATCAGCATGCTAAACAATGCTGCTCTCCCTGCCTGGCTTTGGAGTAATTATAAGGAACAAATCCAGAAGAGCTTGGCTAAGGAAGCACCTTCCCTGGAAGGTATGTATCAGCAATAAGCAGTTTTCTGTAAGGTGACTTCTATTTCCAGATAAACTGAAGTAATAAAATATCTCTACACACACATTAGAGAAGTGCTTTAACACCAAATTAAACAGTTAAAAGATTCCAGTGGGTCCTTCTCAAAGACAGACGGGTAAATTTCACGGTAACACTTCCCCTTTATGACATGAAAATGAGGGATTCATGAGGAGGGAAAGAGAAAACAACTTTTTATGTTTCAATGGCACATGCATCAAGCCTGTTGGAACACAATGAAGTTGTTTTCCTGGATTTAGGGCAAAGCAGGTCTCCAAGGAGCACACTCCAGAAGTCTGTAGCCATCAATCATGCAACTGGGGAAGGAAACAGATAACCACGTTCAAAACCTGAAAGTTTTAACAGCTACTTTCTGTATTTCAATACGATGTACCTAAATATTACCTCCATCTTACAGAGGTAAAGAAGTTTTAAGAAAGCCTCTGTGGTCTGAAGGCAAGAGAAATCAATGAGCTTGAGATACTCAGGACTATTTAATTTTTTCTGAGTAACTGTCACTTTTATATCTTCTTGCCTTTCCTCCCAGATGGCTTAGATAGGCAGGTGGTAATAAAAGTTATGACAACGTGCTAATAGAATTGTTGCATGTCAGCATGTCATTCATGATGCTTTCAAAATGGCCCAAAGGGGCCAAAGATTTTAGATTTTTAAGGTTTTCTATTATTTGGAAAATACTTTCAATCTGGCATGTCAAAGCTTTCTGAGCATGTCAGTTGCTTTCTGAGGCAGCAGAATACAGTTAAAAAAAAATAAGATGTTAAAATCCAACACACTCCTACCTTAACACAACCACCAACCATCAAATAACTTGTCATCAAGTGACATCACTGGGACTTCTACTGCTGTGGCAAGTTAGAATGGGAAAAAACAGGTAATAACCATCATTGTCTTTTGCAAAAATTACCAGTAAGGAAAATCTTGTCACTTGCCTTCCTTAGAAAGCACAGGAACAAGAACAGCACATAAAAGGTCACTGAAATAAATCCTCAGAAGTGTGGCTTAGAAATTGCCACATGCTGTTCCACCTTCCAATGGACCAATATTAACTGCATTTTAAGAGGAACCACAGTTGACTTAAGGTAAAGTTTCTAAAATCAGCAGGGCACTCCCGGTGCTTATTTGCCCATGAATGCTTAACACTTCACCCGTTCACACATCTTCACTACCAGCTCTGGCACCTCTGAACTAAGAGGGAATTTAAAAGTGCTGCAACTAGGGGTTTTTATGAAAAATATTTTGTAAATCTGAAAACATTTTGCCTGGATATCAAAATTCTTCATGATCAGGAGAGGCAGGGACAGCCTTGAAGGTACAGGCATAAATACCAAGTCACAAGAAATAAAATATTATCTTATGGACCCATGTGAGCCCATGTACAGTCTCTTACCTCTTTGGATATAAAGAACAAAGAGCACTTGTCTCTGAATATAGTTAAGATTACATTTAACAAAAAGAGTAATTTTCACCTCACTTAAAACCACTTCCAGATGAAGACATTTTATCTAAGAACTAGAGCTAGATCAGACCTTTCTGAAGCACAGGAAATATTCCCTTGCCACCTTGTTCTGATAATTGTCCCCTAACTTAGCAGCTGTACCAAGCCACCTCAGCTCACAACTTCACCTCCTGTAGGTATCAACAGTCAAAACTATTGTCAGCAGCTCTGACCTGAGAGAGGTGGGGAAACTCAACAAATAATTCTAAAAGAGGCCTCAAAATTACTATAATCTGCTAAACAGCCTGTCAGTTTCTACTTCTACAAAATTAACCAGCTACCTTTTAAAAAAAACAGTAGTTCAGACCAGAAGTTTCCAAGTACATTCCTTTTCAGTAAGCTCTATTTAGCAAAAGATACTTTAAAGAAGTCTGTAAAAGAAGTATATTTTTAATTAAGTGTTTCTGTGGTGATTGCTTCTTGGACCAGCAACATATCAAAGATTACCCAAGAACAGCACAGAGAAAGGATCAGGACAAAGGTAATTGGAGCAATAAAACAAAGGGATGAGATATGGAAGCACAGGAAAAGACCATTATCTTCCTGCATTCTTCAAAGCCTTGGAAAGGACAACGGAAGGTCTGAATTTGCTGCAGTAGAGAAAGAAAAATAAGTCATGGGAAAAAAAAGGGGGGGCAGGGGAGCAAGTTAACTCCAAGAGCAAAGTAGGATGCAATCTAACTACTGAGAGAGTAAGTTATCAGATTTTAATGTACACACTAAATAGGGCATCATACCTCTCTTCCCACTTGGCATACCAGAGAAGAAAGCAATAATGGGCAAAGCACTCACAGCCTGCCAAGTGATACTGGTTGCAATGTCTCTGATGTGCCTGGAAATCTTGTCCAGCTGCAAATGCAAGTTACAAGTCAGGCACAGTGAATTCCAGAGGTTACACCAAGTTGCCTAATCATTAACAGGGTGGTGTAGAACCGACTGCACCAATAAAAATAGACTGAGATTAAAAATCAACACTTAGGAAAGATGGAAGTGACCCATACCAAAAAGCCACATCTCTGAAAGAATTCTAGATTACACAAGGCAGAGGTTTATCTTTCTGAAACAAAGAAATGGGAACATCTCTACAACAAGCCAATCACTGCCTGGAAAAAAGTAAACTATGAAGGAGTGACTGGAGTGGGATATATACAGACTTAATTGTACCTGACTTAGAGAGAAGCATTATCTATGCCAAAAAAAAAAAAAAAAAGTGGCTGGTGTATTAAGCTTGAACACTTTCTAAATCTGGGAGCATTATTATACTTTTACCTTCTCTGCTCTTCAATGCAAAACCAGATCTTACTTAACCTGTACCCTGTTAAGTGCCACAAAACTGCTGAGCTCAAAATGACACATAGAAGTTTCATTTACAGTCTTCAGTCATAAGAGAACAGACTGGAAAAGCAACACAGTCATAGCAGTGAGATAAAAGGAATGAACTGGGAAGATGCATACCAGGCTAAAGGACCTACAACTTCTCATTTGGGAGACAGAAGCAATAGAGATATGTTTTTTGTTTTGTTTTTTTTTAATACAGGACAAACGATCTCTCTCAACAGCTGAGTGTGCCCTGCTTTCCACTTCATTTGAAGGCAATACATATCAGTTCTAATTCAGTTTTTAAGTTGTCTCCATTATACCATCAGAAGCATTCAGGAATTTGGATAGGTACCTTCTTTTTATTATATCCCAAAGTTCCCAAATACACATCAGAGACGGCCAGATTCCTGAGATCACAACAGGGCCCTGTGGACACTGCATAAGAAATTATTTTAATTAAGGCAGACATAACACCTTAATTCAGTTTATTTCAGAAAACTCATTATCAAGTTGGAACATCCACAGTTACTGTGGGGTTTGTTTTGTTTTGTTGAGATGACAGATCATGAAAAAGTAGAGGAGATACATATAAAAATAATTCTCAACACAGTTAGTAAGACAGAACAATAGAGATCTCAAAAAACTCACTGAACACTGGCAGCCCAACTAGAATTCAGCAACCAAAATTCCACCTGGGGAAATGCTCCAAAAGTGTTTCTTTTAGATTCTTGTAATGCTTTTAATTTTTCCTTCCCCTAGACCAATTCTTCAGTTAAAAACCAGGGGGAAAGGGCTTGGTCACCCACAAAAATCATAACTTGTATGAAACTATTAAGAAGTAGGACAACTGCCAGTGAAACATCAGCACTGTAAAGAGAATTACAAGTTTTATATATTCTTGGTAAAAAACCCAATCACTACTCTTCACTAGCTCTTGCCCAGCTCCCATCCCTTCCCCCTTCTCCCCAAATATACCAGATAAAATAGCAAACAACTAAAACTAAATAAAGGAGGAAGAGGGGAAGTCTGTAAATTCCCTAAATAACCTTCTGCTTTTATAAACAAATCCTCCACTGCAAATTTCTGCTCTAGTCATTAAATCTAGTCATATTTTTTACATTCTTCTAAGACTGCATCATGCTGGTGTCTGAAGAAATGCATAAACTGGATCCCCTTTAATCACATCCAGCCCTCAGTATAGTAAATACAAAAAGTAATCAAATTCTTAAAAGCAAGCAAAACTTTTTTAGTTACTGTTGCATTTAAGTTACCACTCCTATTTTCACTAGATGCTTGCCTCTTCAACTCTATTGCTATTTTTAATACTCTTGAGATACATCCCTAAATGGTTAAAGCTTACATCTTCAAAACTGTTTGTTTTCAGATCTCAGGAAGTTAACCTTCCTCATAATTTTTAATGAAGATCATAAGCATGTTAAAAATAAAAATATCTTGCTGCTTTTTTTTTTTCTCTCAAAATTAATCTTTTCACTTTTTTTCTTTCCTCTGATGCCAATCTACTCCTGCTCATTTCTCTTCTCTCATAAGGAGAAAACACTTCTCAGAGAGAAAAAAACAGCCTGAGCAGACTTCTGTCTTCAGTAAGAAACCTGATCTTATTTTTGAAAAGCAGGATTTTCTTATGGCCCATGAACTCTTATTTTAGATTCTCTCTCACAGGCAAATCATAAAATGTATTTTTACAGCTTCAGTTTCTATTTGGAGGGTAAATTGTTTTCTGTCTCTTGTCAAGTAACCCAGTTGCCATTTTAGCTATTATTATTATTTGGGGGTTTTTTTTCTGCAAAACATT
Organism: Phaethornis superciliosus; assembly: GCA_023637945.1. Taxonomy (NCBI): domain Eukaryota; kingdom Metazoa; phylum Chordata; class Aves; order Apodiformes; family Trochilidae; genus Phaethornis; species Phaethornis superciliosus. The sequence continues at coordinate 1,130,661 of JAJQWJ010000029.1, forward strand.
TGCACTTTCACAGCACCTAAGTCCTCTTCCAAATTAAAAAAAGAACGCCATGCAAATTACTCTCCCAGAAAACTTCCTAACATCCTGGGGAAGCCTCTTGCTCTGAAAGCAGGCTGGCAGCAGCAGCAGCAGGGGGGTTTTCTCCCCTCTGTAGATAGCTGATCTCTTGTAAGAGCAACACACTGTTAGAAATACCTCACACCTCTAAAATCCCACCAGATTCCTGGGGAGTTGAAAATAAGTAGAAGAAAATGCCTAAGTGGTATGATGTCTAATCAGAGAACAAGCAAAAACTGAAAATTAAGCAGGAGTGAATTTTTCAGCCTACTATGCTGAGACCTGGAACCAAACACCACTGAAGCACTCAAATGAGATTGCAGAGCTGACCTCTATCAAACCACCAAGACTATAATCCCCCCTGGAGCCTTTTATTTATATCAACTTTCCAGTAATACAAACATCTGGTAGTCTTCACACAACATTTTCCAGTTGCCATCTTGCCCTAATATTCCTAAGAGCTTATCAAAACCAACCAGAGCTGAAATACAGTTTCTCCCATGATTATTTTGGAAATTAAGCTTTCAACAACAGATTTAGAGAATAGGAACCCTGGTCAAAACCAGACATAGCAAACCAGTGGATTCTTTCAACTACTTGCAATTGCAGCATGATTTAAAACGTTTATGAGAATTACTTTAACCTGCTAGGTGTAAAGATCATATGATCACTAAATTAAAGGAAGCAGAATCAGCATGCAAACCATGCTTTTTGGAAAAACATGAAAAGAAATTGACTCTTTGCTTTATTGCAAAAGAAAGCTCACACAGGGACTTATTTCTAGCATATAATAAATGGCAATTACAAGCAGTCAAAAAGACTATCCTACCAGATAATGTCACTTTGACACTTTTGGTTTTACAGGCAGGAAGAGTCCTTAATTTGCAAAGTTAGTTTGTTTAGTAAACCAACTGACCTCACCATAAAGCAAAAGGAGAAGGAACAAGGAGGACATGGGAGTCAAATTTCAGCCACTTCCATTTCCAACCCATTACATTTTCTGTGCTTTCTATAAAACATGTCACTTCAATAAGGTGTGATAGTTTTGTAGCATAGCTTTAATAAGCTTAACCCCATTAACATAAAAAACTACCATAAACCAGACTCTAAAAATAACAATTATGACACTCATATACACCCATATTTCAATATCCTAACTATTCAAGACCAAGATTATTGAATTAATAAGACAAAAGAGAAAGAAAAATTTTGGTAGCTTAGTTAATCTATATTAAATATGGTTTTAGTCAACAGGAAAAAGACTGGGTCAGAGGCCATGTTATATGTTTATTTATATTTGTGACACTCTGGAAGCAGGGCAGCAAGGTGCATTTATTCTATTGCTTTCATCATTAAAGTTGTAACTTGGATTGTAAGTGGGGAAAAAAGCTCCTCAAAGGCAGTTATCTTGGACAAAGGGAACTGATTTGCTTTTAATTTTAATTGCATATTCTAAGCTGTTGTTGGCATAAGCAATTTATTGAATCTTTAAAAAACAGTGAGAAATATTAAAGTGCATGGGAATAAATTCCCAGAAGAAAACTGCATATATGTCCCATTTTACACCAACAAGCCATCTCCACAAACAGCCTCAAAGCAGAAACCAGTTTGTGTTGCTACTGATTTTTTTTCTTGTTACTCCCTTCTGGTCTTATAAAAACCCTTTAAAAACTCTTCCTACTATTTTCCCCACCAATAGTAAAAGCTTAATAAGCTATTGGGCAATATTACCTAAAGAGAATCAACAATTATCTGCTAGCCAAGAAACATCTCTAACTCACACAGGTTATAAATCTTTACTTCCAAGTAACACAAGGACTTTTATCACACTTGTAGGGTTGGTAAGGTTGGCATCAACCTGAAGCAAGAATGTTGCAGGACATTGCCAGGATATGGCTGAATACAATCTACTGTAATGCTTTTATTAAAATTATATTCTATAAAACCTTAAACAACAATCATTTCACTGCCATCTTTCTTTCTAGAAAGAAGTCTGCAAGGCAAAACACAACACTGAGATTTTCCAAACTTCTGGACTCAAACACACTGACACACTGTTCTCTCTGGCACAAAGGATGAAGAAAATCACAAGCTAACAGCAAATGTTAAGAAAACCATCCCTCTCCTAAATAAGCAGCAGACAAATACTGTTCCCTGCATTTCATTTACTTCCCACAAGTGCTTCTCTGAACTTAACATAAGATGTATGGTTTTTTTAAGCACAACTTGTTGAGGTTGCACACCTTGACAAAAGAGCAGCTCAGGAAATGAAGTCACCCATGTAGTGGTGTCATTCAATGTGATTTTTGAAATGACAAAGGCAGATCTAAGGTCAGGGTGCCTGCCTTCCATGCACCTAAGGAAGTTTTTTCACCCCAAGATAAAGACCTCTGGGCAGGGTGGGAGAGGGTGACATTCTTTAACAGTCCCCACAGTTAAATCTGCAGGCATGATTCCAGCCATGTGAACTGAAAACTTTTCCCTGGATGCAGTCAGTGTCTGTTGGAGCCTCTGGATGCAGCAACACTTGGGAGGCAGCCAGGCAGCCTCTCTGCATTGCCATACAGCAGCTCCAGATCACTTGGTGTACTTGTCTCCACCTGCTCTCCTGCCTCATTGCTGTGTCTCTAAAACCAGGGCTGTCATCTGAGCTGTTCTTCCAGACACAAAGGCAAACCCACTGTTCTCAATCAAAAATTAAAAGGATTTCTTTTAAAGAGAAGGTAAGGGAGACCTTACTACCTTTAAAATCTAAGCTGAAGAAATAAAACTTAATCATCTCAGGAAGTCTTCCACTAGTAAACAATTGCTGTTACAGAAAAGTTGCTATATACAATTCTGATCTGATTTAGGATCTGTGAAGCAAATTTCTCTAGTGATTAGCAAGGAATGTGGCCAGAATATTAACTAAGGCCACACTTTAAAAAACATATACATATTCTTCAATTAAATTACTTCTGCACCTGATCAAGACCCCTGAACTTGTACTCCTTGTTTGGCTCTGAAGTGAGAAAGTTCTTCTGGACTATATTCTCTGCTGGTGCTTAACTGTCAGTTCTTGTCACAGCCCTAACAGAGATATTGACATGGTAATTTTGGAGATAGCTGTTCACTGGTATATATAGGGAAGTAGCTTTCATGGCAAGAAGCTTAAAATTCCTTGAACATCTACACATCACTGTTTAAGTCCCACAGATAATGTTGTCAACCTCCACAAGCACCATTCCTGCATATTCTAGATAAAAATCTGTGATTTTTTCCATTTGTACCTCTATTACCTCAAAGGCTGTCAGGTTATCTCCAGAGAAAAAGTAGTCATTCAGACATTACATCAGACACGATTTAAAATGCACAACATACACACTAGACTTCTGATGAAAACCATTTTAAAAGTCATGTAGTATAACCTACTGAGTAAGGCCTCCAATACAGGCTTAGAAAAGCTGGACAGAGATCTCAGGATGAAAATGTTAATACTGTTTGCTGTAGTCAGTCCACCTAAAGTCACCAGGCCTTGACACCAAAGGTCAAAAGAGATTCTTCCAGTTGTGAATTTGGTGTTGGGACTGTTTAATCCCTCCCATGTTCCTTACTTAAAAACTCTACAGAGATCTAAAAATCCATAGGCCAGCTACACCTCACAGAACTCAACAGTGCAACTCCTGCCTGCAGCCAAAGAATTTACTCACAGTATAAACATGTATTCCCAAGACTTTTCCAGGCATATGCTACACAGTCAGTGGTTCTCCATCTTCTCTGCCCTAAAAACGTGAAGGAAAAAAACAAACACCAAACCACAAATTAAATTTCATGTGTGCCGTGGATTTTCTTGAATTCTCAGCTATGCACACCAGCAAAGAGACTTCCAGAATCCCTCAACTCCTTCCTAGTGTTAGGAAGAACACTACTAGAGTTCAGTAAAGGGACACTTTACAACATGAAATCAAGACTTTTTGATACACTTATAGATTTAGTTTCTGGGAAACAACAGCTTCTTTGCCCCCTCAAGGGTACAAATACTTCACTCTCATGCTACAAATATTTTATTCTCATTTTCCTGCACCACCAAGTGTTTCTAGAACTTGGGACACGTGCTTTATTTAAGAGGTCTCTCAAGTACAAAGTACAAGACAGAATGCAGCAGCAGCATCTTATCATCTGAGAATCAAGAAGCAACACTCTCCATAGAGGTTCCTGGGTTGTTTTGGTTTTTTAAACACATTTTTGCTCAATTTCCTGAGTAGGAAACACCAGCAGTCAGAGCATGGAGAAACACAGCAAGATCTTACATAATACAACTGTGCAACAAATCAAGCCAAAGCTGGGAAGAAGGAATTTAACAAAATTACAGCAGATATTTCCAAATGTGGAACTATGAATGCAACCACTCACAGACAGATAGGCTCCTGATTGTACAAGAAACAGCTATCTTTTCCAGCTTTATGCCAAGTTTTTAAGAAATTATGTCCTAGAAGAAATGAAGTAGATGCAAGTTTAGAAGTCCAGAGTGAGCCAGGCAGTGGAATTGCAAACCCCATGAGTAAAATCCTGAACGGGAGGGTGTGCCAAGAATAAAGCTGGTTAAGTCCCTTTTATTGTAAACTGGACTGGCATCTAGAAAAATCACAAAGGGCAACACACTCCACACCTAACACTAGGTCCGGGTAGTGTTAAGCTAGAGATTAACCATAAACCTCCCCCCACACTAGTCAAGCTGCCTGTGGAAACTAACAGAGAAGACACTGGTGAATGGAATTGTTTTTAACATTTATCAGGTCTAATCAGCCCAATTCTGGTGCCAGTACTGGTGCCTTCTCCGTGGTAAAACATTAGCAAGTTCTAAGATACACAAGAAGTAGTATTTTTAAGCAGCCCACTGTGCCAGCAGGAATGGTCTTGCTCACTGAGAACATGTGTCAAACCAAAACTCCTTCCATTTAACTCCCTCCCTGATCTGTATCTATGTGCAAATCCTGGAGGTTTGGGGGGAGGAAACACAATTAGCTTTACTAGTAGTACTCAAGGAAATTAGGAGATCAGATTTCATAGCACTTTCCACAATTTTATAATAGGTACAGTTTTGTATTACTGTCCTCTACTGATCCAGTGACAGGATGACAGCTTGGGATGTACTTCTGCTATCATGTTATCTTTATCCCAATATAATTCAAGCCAAAGTAGCATTAAGAAATAAAAATCAATCTGTTTTTTCTTCAGGTCATAATGAAACAAGTGACATCATGAAACCAAATTGTTCTGGGTGTCTGGTTAGCAAACATCACTGAAAATGAAGCAAGCCAGTTGTATGTTTTACTTAAGTAATTTAGTTTTTTTCTATAACCAAAGATTTCTATTTTATAAAGCATAAATAATAGCAAAATTCTTCAGACTTTTGAAGGGCTTCACACCAAGCCACCTCAGACATAAACAGCTGCAACTCTGAAGGCAAAGGACAAAAAAATGAAATAAATGACAAAAAAGTATCCATTTCCATTATGCCACGATATTGATCAACCATCCCAGATGTAAACACATTTAAAAATGCTGAGATACAGAAAGATGATGACAAATGAAATTACATTCCGATTTTTTCTCCTCTCCCCAAAAGACAATTCTATTTCACAGGCAGTTTTGCCAAAACTACAGGAAGATTTTACCTTTACAACCCCACCTACCACCCCTCAAAACAGTGCCTGCTACAAGCATCAGTACTCTGCTCTCACATCCCATTAGTGACACATTTCACTGTAAGAGGGGATTCATTTGCCTTTCCATACTGCATCATGATGCACCATTTCCTTTAAACACCACCACAGGCCTTGAGACACAGCTGAGAACTGATCCCAGACACCCTGGGGTCTCATTCCCAGGAAGTTCCCTCCTGATTTAGAAATCTGCCTCACAGCCCAATGGGACCAAGCCACGACCTGTCAATCCCTTACTTGGTGACGCTATGAACCTCAGGTTTTCCGCTTCGGAGCTTTTATTTCCTTTCTCGTGTTTCCTTCCTCAGTTCCTGCCACACCACTGAACCTCTCACCCATACCTGGAAAATCTCCAGGAATCCCAGGCCTGCTCCCAACTTCTCCAGACGCACCTCTCCCCCTTTCAGACTCTATTCCCTCCCTCACACTTCCCCTTTCCCCTCCATTCTCACCCCACTTCCCTCCCCACACCTCTTACCTCCCGGCCCTACGAGTGACTCCTTCCCTACGAGTGAAGCCTTTGCGGGGAGGCCTCTCGGGCAGCCCCAGACGCCTTCTCCTCAGCAGGTGCGGCGGGTGGGGATGGCACCCCGGGGAATTCTACCTTCTCCCCCCCACACCACCACCACCACCACTCCGCAGGCAGCCCCCCCTAGGAGCACACCAGCAGCTGGGGATCACTATTTGGCAGCATGTCCTCCTCCTCCTCTTCCTCCTCCTCCGGCCCCCCCGCGCTGCCTCACTATCCCGCAGGTCCCCGCAGCAACGCACGGCGCATGCGCTACCGGGAGCCCAGGATATGGCTGCTCCCAGGGCCCCCTCCCCTCCCCGGCAGGCACCGCGCATGCGCATTGCGAGCACACCGCCTCCCCAGCCCCTCAGCGCAACAGCACCGCGCATGCGCACCCCACCCCTCACACCGCGCAGCTCCGCTCTTCCCCCCCCCCACTCCTTTCTCCCCCGCCGAGGTTTCCGCGCATGCGCTGCAGACGCTACACAACGAACGCTGCCCCGGCCTGCAACGGAGCATGCGCAGTGTGCCTTGGGGTCCCCTCCAGTGTGGGGGTTCACTATTTGGCAAGGACCTGACGCCTGTCGCAGTGCCATTTAAACAGCTCGGCGGAGGAGGGGGAGACCCTGGGGGGGGGGGGGGTGTCTCTCAACTCTCCAGTCGCGCGTAGGCACAGGGGAGAGCTGCGGTGGAGGGGGCAGACGACATTACCATCCCTCCCCGGTCCCTGGGGAGTTTTCCTCCTTTGGATTTTCGGTTTTGCTTCTTTCCCCCGCACGGCCCCCCTCCCACCTCACCTGAGAAGGACACCGCTGCCCGCTCCTCCCCTTGCGCTCTCCTCACACTGCCCTAAACTGACACATCCGGGCTCCTAGCGACTCCACGCGACGCGGGTGGGCGGGGCCAGCGCACTGCGCCTGCGCAGAGGAGGGGAGAGGGCGGAAGGCGGGAAAGGCGTCGAGCGCGCGGCAGTGTCTGTCATTCTCCTCAGGGCTCTGTGAGGTAAGGGAGGGCAGCTCTGCCGGGGAGACCCCTTCCTCCTGGTAGTGTGGGCTCTGCTTGGAGCTGGTGTGGTGTTGTGTAGCCGGAGGACAAGTTTGAAACTCGGAGAGACATTAGGAAAAAATTCTTCCCTGTGAGGGTGGTGAGACACTGGAAGAGGTTGCCCAGGGAAGTAGTTACTGCCCTCTCCCTTCAAATGTTCAAGGACAGGTTGGGTGGGGCATTGAGCAACCTGATGTAGTAGGTATCCCTGCCCATGCTGAGGGGTTGGAACTGATTTAAGGTCTTTTCCAAACCAAACCATTATATGTGTAAATCAGCCAAGGAGAAAGCATTAGGGGAGGTGAGCAGGGTGATCACCTGCGGTGTGGCCTGGTTTTGCCTATCCTCCCTGTTTTGGCCTTACTGTTGTGTAGGGAAAATACAATCAGTATTGTATCCCTCATCTCATTGTAGGATTGGTTGGGCAGCACCAACACTGCATAGGTCACGATTATGAAGAACAGTTCTCCACACTGTGTACAATAACAGTTTCTTGCCAGGTTTAAGAATGGTTGGTGAGTTTCTTCCTTAAGTATAACATAACCTCAAATTATAACCTGAGAAAAAGCTTATAAAACAAACCTGCTTTTTTTCTGCCATTCAGGTGTCTAGATCAAAAGCTCAAGGGAGACCTTACAGAACTTTTTTTACAAGGGGTATCAAACAAATGGAGCCAGGCACTTCGGAGTGCTATGTGGTGGAAGAATGAGAAACAAAAGTAAAAATGAGAGGTTTAGACTAGATACAAGCAATTTTTTCATCATGACCACAATTGAGTGCTTGGGCAGCTTGTCCAGAGAGGCTACGTAGTAGTAAGTCATTAAAGCTTGTAATTAAATTTAAGCAAGCCATGAGCAACTTTGTTAGATCTCATAGGTGACCCTGCAGGTTGGATCAGATGATAGCCTGAAGTCTCTTCCAACCCAGAACATCTTGTGGTCCTGAGATCTCCTCCATGTGTGAGTCTTCTAATTTCTAACAGTCTGCAACCAAGTGAAGCAAAATATTCATTGTTATTAGTCCTTGCTTACTTAAATGTTTGTAGAGCTTATGCAGAGTTGCCTTTCTTTCTTGATAGTTTCAGTCTTAAGTTAAAATGAATTAATAAATTACATGCAAAGCACACCAATAGCCAAATTAGCCAGGGTACATTAAAAATACCACAGCTACACTTATTTAAATGAGAGATGCAAAGTCTTTTTACCTCATATTTCAGTCTCTCAGATGAAAAATGCTGCTTCTCATATTAGGCTGCCACATTTGTCCACCACTGACTCAGAGAACATTGCCTGGCTTATTGCTAACATTTTCTCCAGTGTCCTGGGTTTTCCTGGCATGTAGCCTGTCCAAGTCATGACCAATTCTTGGACTCTGCTTCATTCCTTCATTTCACAAACTGCTGCCCATGGTGACAAAACAGCAGGTAATGCTGCATTGTAATGAAGAAATGCCTAAAACTGCCTCGTGGGAAGTACAGAATTGGTATTAGCATTTCTATTCTGGCTACACATTTCTCCTGGAAATGTATTTTCACACCCGAGCCATTATCCTGGATTTTATTTTCCCAATATAAAGTGGATTTTTACTGAGGTATTCATTTTCTTATGGCTGAAGTGCAAAAGGAAATTACAGCAGCAATTTTAGAGACAAGAAGACATTCCCCCCCTCCTCTCCTGCATTAGAGCTGTAAGGCTGCAGTCTTGATACAAAGGGTTTCTAGACAGAACAAACAGAAATGTCTCCTTTAATTCAGCACTGGCCATGTGTCATTTAGCAGTAGGGAGGGTCAACCTCTTGCAGTTTATGACGTTCTCCTGATCAAAATTCTCTTGTTCTCAGGAGGAGAAAAATTAAATTTGGTTTCTGTGAAAATGAAGATCGAATTTCACCTCTCCTTCATCTGAAAAGTTATTTAGTGTCAATTCTGTCCTCCTCAGTGGTAGACAGCAGTGAAATGCTGTCACTTACTCTTCATAGACCCTACCTTCTGCCGTTAATACAATTCTGTAAAAAAAAAAACTGGAAAATTCTGCGGTTCAGGTTCTGCTTACAGACACATATGCTGAGGTGTCTGAGTCTTGACAGAAGCGTGCATGTGAGAATTCCAGCTTCTCAAATGTGTTCACTTTGGGTATAAGTCTCAGTGTCATCTGAATTATACAAGACAGGTTGGGGTTTTTTTCTGCAGAAGAACCAAAAAATGCTAATTTATACACAGGTTTGGAGCTGTTGCTTTTGTGTACAAGTTTGATTTTTATGTGAAGCTGATTAAACTGATGTCTGTGAAAGAGTTGTGTGCAAGAATTTTAAATAGCTCCCGCTTTTTAATATTCACTTTCTCTTTGGCTTTAATTATTTTGTTCCTACGTTTTCCCTTTCAATTTTCTAAAAACCTAGAAATGTAATTAGAGAGAGGCTGAACTCAAGAAAGCTGCCAGCATTTCTACATCATGATTAAATATATCAGCCATCCCTTTAGTCAGAGACTGAAAAACAGGATTTTCATAATTATCTCCCTGTTATCCAGGAAAGAATCTGCAACACGTAGGGCTACAGAGTTATTGAAAATGCAGCACTAATTAAAATCTCATATAAGCTCGGGATGATTGGGAGAGTATGAAAACACAGTTACTAAATTATTTCCTGTATTTGCTAACTTTGTTACAAAACCAAACAAAACCATTCTAAACAAAACCTATCTCAAATCACTGGGGAGACTTAATGAGGCTTTTAGATATGCAGCAGTCACATAAACATTGCAAGTTGCTTGATTCACCTCTCCTTAGACCAGCAAGGCATCTACAGAACTCATTTTCCCCTCGTAACACAAGAGGAAATGTTGTGGTATATTCACAAACATTAATGCAATCGTTTCTTGGTTTGAGGTTATGGCTACTCTTTGTTTTAAAGGCATAAAAATAATTTTGATATTATTAGCTTTTATGGTTTCATTACGAAACAGTAATATTGGTATCATCACCAATTAAAAATCTAGTATCCTTGCAGGCTGACTTCTGCTGAGGTATCTCCATCCTCTTGGAAATGTACAAAAAAATATGCCCAGTACAAAGCCTAACATTATTATTAATGTTGTCAAAGGACTCTGAGCTTTGGCACTGACAGAGCACACCAGAGGACAGTAAGTGCTGATACAGTTTGTGATGAAAGGAAAAGCTGCTCAGACAGTGGCTTCTTTGAACCATGTAACTCTGAGGATCCTCCAGGGAAAGGAACCTGGTGAGCTTTTTATTTTGCAACCCTTTTCCTCAAAATTTAATTTTCACCCGAATAGCAAGTCCTGAGACAGAGAGTCCAGTATCTCCACTTTTCCTTCACAATAAATGAAGTCATCTCCAGAGTTGCATAGAGTAGGGTAAGCTGAGTATTACCCAATTTTAAAACTTCTAAAAATGTAGCAAAATTAGGCAGCTTATCATATTAAAACCAAGACAAAATTGGGAAAACGTTTGCTTCTGGTTTCAAAGCAGAATCCAGAAAAGTGTAGGAATTATGTGAGGTTTAGGCATCCAGATTCAAAACTAAGACTGAAAACAAATCTTTTCAACAGATGAAAAAAAATCACAATAACCTAAATTGTTCAGGCCCTGCCCTTTCTGACCTGAAAGTTGCCAGTTCCTTGTTTTGCACCTGCTCAGAACTGCCTGAGCACTTCAGCAATTAACTCCTACTTTAATTGCATATGGAACCAGTAGCATCTATGTCCCTTAGAGCATGAAAGGACACGTTTGCTCTAACACAGCCACCACGTCACTAAATTCTGTACAAAAAGCAGTCTATGAGAAAGGACCTTCTGGTAGAGGTGGGATCATCTCCTTTTCCCCACACAAACCATTCTCAGGTCTGAGTATACTGCTATGCATATTTCTTGCCCAAAGTTGCTTTCCTCTCTAAAAAATACTACGACAACTTAGTCATTGTTGCCATGATTAAAGATGACTTTTCTTTGTGAGAAAACAAACATTGTTTTAAAAACTCCTGACCTCCTTAGGAAAAATTCTGACTTGGGAGATTTTAATTGCAGGGAATCTGTTCATAGTGCTATTTTTACATGTATTGGAAAAGTATCAAAGCTCATTTTTTAGGAGAGGAAATTATACTTTAAAATGCACTATTGTGAGAAAGTGACTCCCTAATGTCTTTGAGTTGGTGCTTTGTTTCTCGTTAGAAGCATCTCCTGCCTTCCCTGATGAGCCTGCTCTTGTTTTCAGTGCTGGTTTGCTCTAAGATGCTTTTGATCCTGTATTCATTAAAACCTGATCCTGCTGCTTCCCACCAGCCCTAATGGTCTGTGAAATTATTTTCCTTTCTCCAAGATGCTGTTAACTCTGCTAGCACCTGCAGAGTAGAGGAGCTCAGAACATTGTCAAAAGTCCTCTGATTTATTCAAACCTGTTTTTTCCACAAACAAGAATTAATCTTCAATGTTATCACAACAGTCTTCCCTCCTGGAATAGGAGGAACAGACTGCAATAGTCTGCAGGTTTTTATCACTGTTGTTTTCTCCTTCTACAGGTGCAGAGAGAAAAATGGAAAAAAAGACTTGAAAACTGAGGGTAAGATTCACTCTGTATAACAGAATGTGAAAGAATGAATGAGCATGAAGGGCTCAAGCAGATGAAAAGAAATTGAATCCAGTAAGAAAAAAAAGGATGGAACAATGAAGCAAAGTGATGAGGTAAAGGGAAAATGTAAAAATTCATTTGTAGTCTGACCCATCCAGGGAATAACATCAGTTAAGGAAAAGGTAGGATTGTAAGGTATTCACAAACTAAGAATTTTTCAGTTACTCATTGTTCTGAGAAGTGATTTTCAGAAGTTTACTTAAGACTGGCAGGCAGGCATGCTGCCAGAGGACACAAAATCAGCTGTCTTACTTTCCCCACCACCACAGAAATTGGAGATCCCAGTGATCCCTACTGTTAAAGTGCCCTCAAGAGGGCTGATTTTTATTGTCTTGTAATGTTTTAATTTTAGGTGGGAAATAGTTCTTTGGAGGACAGTTTTCTGCTCTCTACTCATGTTCCAGGGCCACTGCAAGATTCCTCAGCGTTGTCTTTCCACTGGCTGTTTTAAAGGGGAAATTAAAACATGATTAAAGACGTGAGGTGCTGCCCCCCCTTGCAGAGATGCAAATCACTACTTATGAGGACCATTAAGGAAATCTTCCCCAAAATTCTGTATACCTGTTAAAATGCTTCATTCCCAGTTTTCAACTTTTCAAAGCAGGGTAATCTCAGATAATCCCCAGCTCTTAACTGAGTTTTGCACAGCAGAAATTCTTGTTGTTCCTGAAGAATGACTCTTAGGGTTGGTGGTTTTAAGTGGTATCTTCAAGATGTGTAATTCATTGATTTCAAAGCAGTAACAATGACTTCCTTATCCCTTCAGCTGGCATTGGCATTCGAGCACAAGTCTTTGCTATCCTGTGATCAGAAAGTTATCAGTGATACACAATTATAGCCACCTCTACAAAATATATGCACATATGCACCATCTACCTTATTCTATGTGTTCTCTAAATATTAGGGTTTTTTTTAAACATCTGTTGATGGTGTTGCAGAAGGAGCTTGTAAAAACAAGGAAGATGAAAAGGAAAAGCAACACAGCTGCCAAGTTTCCCCCCCTGTGGATGCCATGTCTCAGCTAGCTATGAAATAAAACTTCACCTTTCTTAGCTGATACCTCAACAAGCTCCTCCTGGAGGGACAAGAGGCACAAACACTGCAGCAACATAATCTGCTGTTTATTCTCAGTACGTGCGTGACTTTTCTCATCTCCCTGGAACCACCAAGAACTGACAGGGTTCCTAGGAGAATTCTGGCAGCAATGTTTTCAAAACAGAGATGCCAGTGGCTGCTGCCGCTGCACAGGAAGCCAGCTGGTTCTGTGCTACTGGTAACAAAGGCCATTCTGCAGAAAAGATGGAGATTATCCTGAAGTTTCTAACAACAGCTTCAACACAGTCTCTGCTGATGGAGAAAAAAGGAATAAGCCAAATAAAAACAGAGGAAAGACCTTGATTTCCACATTGTGTAAAACAGAGGAAAGACCTTGATTTCCACATTGTGTATTTACTCTTCATGCTAAGACTCCAGAAGTACAGTTATATCACTAATTAAAAAGAAACTGGGTTTTGGCTTTCTCCTTGGTTTTTTTGTGAAAATGATTGAAATACGAGTTCCCCCTGCTGGTAACTTGATGAGTCATAAACAGACTCTGGGTTGGGACTCTGGAACCAACAAAATTAGAAGAGAAGATGGAATCTATTCATCACTTCTCAGCATGACCTTCACATTTCTCACTTGCAGGGCTTTGTCTAAGGCACTTAAACTCAACACCTACTCAACTGATTTCCCTTCCTCTTCTACCCAGACACCACTCACATCTGCTCAGGAAGGAGCAAACCACAAGCAGTGCCTTTAGGAACTCAGAAGTCAGCCCAAACTTGAAACATTACAGAGTGGCTGTTTAAAGCACCTGCCACCTTGGCTGCAAAGGCTGTTTTACACTTGACAAAAACTCCTCATTTTGGAAAGTAAAGCATTATCACACCGCTGTTTGCTTGCTTCAGCTGGGGAAAGACAGACAGATCAAGCACACAGGACTAAAAAGAACAAGGTAGCCTCTTTTTATTTAACTTGATTTGCACCCTAATGAACTGGAGAATGTCTGGAAAAAAAAAGAGATAAACCAAGTCACAGCAGAACTGGTGAAGCTCAGGCTGCTGGCAGAAAACCTGAGCACTGTGCTTTAATTCTTCAAGTCCTCCAAACTGCTTATAGGTGCACATGCTACCACAGAACATTTTCTTCTTCGAATAAGCAAAATAGAACTTGCCAGCAGTAAAGATTTCTTTGCACAGCCATAGCCTAGATGTTATGCAGGGTCTAGAGAAACCAGAGTAAGTTCTGTCAGCACTTTGTATGTTACTGATCTCTTACTTGAAGATGGAAAGCCTTTCCTGACACTTCACCAGAAATTCAAGCATTGCCTCTGCAGACACTTAGACTGTGTCTAAGCCAAAAAAAGTGTGAACAAAGTTAAAAAAACCCAAACAACCCACCTCTTAAAACCTAATTATCCCTCTGCAGAAGTGCCTCAAAAAGGAGCTACCATTTCAAATACGAAAAAATAACATGGAGGATGAAAACTTCATTGGATCCTAACCCAGTTCCTTTGGAGCTTACCTGTCTTTACATACAGAGACAGCTGAACTCAAGCAGGAACATACACCAGAAGCCAGCAGGCAGACTTCTCAAAGTGTGGCAAGCAGTCTGTCACTGGGGAGAGGCATTACAGCAATAATCCTGGCAGCTCAGAGCTGGGGACCTGCTTTGTGGTAGTGTTGTTAAAACTGTCCAAGAAAAAACACTGCTGATTTGAAAATAGCTTCTTGAATTGCTTTTGTAACCTCCTCTGGGAACTCACACTACGTGAGGTCTGAAGAGAGGACAGCAAGCTGTCTAAGGAAATCCAGAGGATTCAGACTCAGTGTAGGTACAAAAGCTGCCTTTGTTTTAGGGAAATTCTTATTGACTAAGAGTCAGAGGTGCAGCAAGAACCAAGCTGGAGCAATACCAGGAATAGGTTTTAGAGCTAAAGTGGGTCAAGGGAGCCTGCAGCAATCAGAAGAGAGAAAAAAAATCTCCTTTCTTTTTCTTCTTGGCAGACTAATCTTTGAATCTGTGCTTTGAATACAGACAAGTTGAAGATATTGGTAAAGACAGATCTTGGCTTAGAAAACAGACCCTAGGAGGTTCCCAGCTTTGTTCTGCTGGTGGCCTGTGGTGTGGGGAAAGGGATGAACCTGTGGGTTTGAGCAGAAGTTCCCTTGAAACTACAGTGGCTTCTTTTCAATGGTTAAGGCAAAAATATAACAATGAAATCTTTGTTCCATTTTTAAGACACCTTCTTCTCCTAAAGCTACACCTAGACTTGGGGCAAAAGGGAGAGAAAAGCACGGGAAGAGTACTTCATCTACACACGAGGCAATTTGGCTTGAGGTGCTGTAAACAAAAAGGAGATTGCTGCTAACAGACTGACAATTTCTAACCGTACCCTTTCTGAAGAGCTTTAGCCAGTAGAGAATCCTGGTTCATAAGCAATTCTGCTTCTGTGGAATTAAAATAAGAGTGATAGAGGAGCTTAAGTCCTATAAGCACAGAGAAAAGATGGTTTTATGATTAAGACACACAACGGATAATTCTTATCGCTGCCACAGTGTTCAGGAACAAGTCATGCAGTTTCTCTGCTCCCTTTTATAAAATGGAATTAATGTTCATTACCTTCCATACTGGGAAGCACAACTGTCTTCAGGGAAGCCAGAACCTCAGGACAGGAGCAGCTGCCAGCACACACTGCTCATCAAGCTGGATCCATGGAGTTCAGTCACAAAAGCTTTCTCTGCATAATTCTCTACTACTGAGAAGAGGTTTGCTACTCATCACTTGACCTTGGAGACAACGTGCAGTAGCAAAGAGGTGAAGGTGACAGAGAAAACCCCCTTGATAGCCTCAGGTTTAATTTTCCAGGAAACATGTCTGAGCAGAACTCTAGGATAGCAAGACAGATGAAAGAGGAAGAAGAAGAAATTAAAACTAAATTTGAGGCCAAAAAAGTTGTAAGGAACACTGGAAGGGTGAGGGAAGCAGGGGATAGAGAGGGAGAGGCTTACAACAGCCGCTCAGGAAAGAGATGGAGATCCCATCTGGAGGGGCAAAAGGCCAAAGCCACAGAACAGATGGAGACCAAGCGACAGCTGGTAGAAACATGCTTTCATGTGTAAAGTTTGCTCTTTGGAGAATTTTCCTCTCCAACTCTGAAGGCATCATTATGATAATAACTCCTCCCCACAAGACACTGGGGAGCTCGCCTGTGCTCAGGAGTGGGCATTCGAAAGCTCCCCACGATGGTGGTTAATTAAAAAGGGCCCTTTCAACATTTAGAAGCTGTTGTCACACAACCTTGGCATGGTTTTAGCAGCAGAGGGTCCTGTCCCTGTATCAGCGAGGGGGGTGCGTGTGAAAAGAATTAATTTGGGCCCCAGTGGTTAAACAGGTTTCCTGTAAACTTTCACATATGCCAAGAGTTGCTCCTGGTTTTGAAGGGCTGGGATGAAGGACATCATGCAACTTAGTGCCTACACAGATCATCTTAATGGAAGAGGGTCCAGTTGCTGCTCCCCCAACTCATTTATGGAAAAGTGATACAATCAATCAGAAGAGGGCATTGTCTTCAACACAGGCCTTTAATCCAGGGATCTTTCCAGAACACGGCAAAGAACTAACACAATTCTAAGACTAGCCCTCTCCTTGGAGAGGTGTGCTCCTTCTCTCCAAGGATAGTGAAATTAAAAGTTCTGGAAAAGTGGCCATTGTCTCTTTTTCTTTAATAAGGATATGAAGGGTTTTTTTTTTCCTGTTAAGGCAAGAATTTCATCCTGCTGCTAGGCTCTAGTAATGTGGCGTTGATTACAGAAAAAAAAAAAAAGGCTTAATTACAGTTAAAACTAAAGAATTATGCTTTTAAGACAACTGAGAATAAAAAATCTAAAACAAAACAAAAAAACAAAACAAAAAAATCCAAACACTGTCCTTCTGATTACCTATCCTGAGTCCAGTTTGATAACAGATTTTGAGGTACAAGACAATAAATTAAAAGTCCATTCCAACTGCAGAGATCAACCACTTCCTCAATGCGATGTCTTCTTCACTACCTTTCCAAATTTGGCATCGAGTCCAAGGCCTGCAAAAAGAGATAAAACAACCCATGTGCATAGATAGAAAACTTGCTTCAGACTATGCAAACAAACATAACACATGGAACCTTGCAAAAATCAGCTTAACAGCATCAACTTACTCATGGTCACTCAGAGGCACTGACTCACCTGGTGTAGTGGAAAAAAAATATCAGAGAAATCTGCTAGAAGTCATGTTCCTCTTCACCTGCCCTGGGGAGGCTACTAACATGCTCTGCCATCAAGAGTCTTCTCATCCAAATAGATTTTTTTTTTGTTACCAGCATCTTTTGTCAGCTCTTCCCTGGCTATGCATCCTGTCTAGTTAAATTCCAAGGGAAAAGGCCTTGGCTTCCCAAACTTACCCAAAAACACCAGGATGGTTCCCACCCACTGCATGGTACTGATGGGATTGGCAAACAGAATGACAGAAGCTAAAATGGTGAAGAACTTGCGAGTGGTGGTGATGATGGAACAGGTCAGAGGCCCGAAGTATACCACAGTCATGAAAATAAAACTCTGTAGGAAGACAAATAAAGACACCTTCTGTCACTCTGACTGGAAAAAAGGACAACACAGATCATAGTTGCAGATAAAAAAGTCAAATCCTTCTGAGTGGACAAACCCACCCCCTGGAAGGCTGTGGAGGGAGGGAATTGTGTTTACCTGACCCAGGGCACTCGTCAGGCCAAACAGGAGGATGTTGTAAATGATGCTGGGGTAACGTTCTGTAAAACTCAAGAACTCCCAGAGCTCTCCAGTGAACAGGATCCCTGGAAAAAAGATCAAGATGAAAAGCATGAGTTACAAGCCCACAGGCAGCCTGAGTAGCCACTGCTACATAATTTACACTCAGAAGCTACTTAGGTCTGAGTGTAAACAGAAGCTACTGCAAGCAAAGAGAAAATTCCTTGAGAACAGGTGAAAAAGTGATCACCTTCCAGGTTAATTAATGGCAGAAACAATCAGGAACTGCAGCTCCAAGGCTGATAAACAGTCCCTAGGAGTTAACCAGAAGTGGTACTCCCTGACTGGAGGGGAAAGCTACACTGAGTGCTTCTTTCTGAAAGAAAATCCTCATGTAGAACCCTGGTGGTTTGGGGCTGGAGCAGAGCTGAGCTGCAAGGACAGCTGAGGAGTGAGCAAGCCCTGGGCAGCTCCACTCTGCGTGGAGCACTGTCCTCTGCTGGGCATGGGAAGAGCTACACCACCCAACGAGCTGCTATATACAACCAACCAACCAAAAAAGAAAAAAAAAAAACCAACCCAAACCAAAGCTATTTGCAAAAGAAGTGTTCTAGGCCCTTTTTGGAGCAGGACATGAGGTCTCTTTCCCACAGGATGTCCCAGGCCTCTCTCTTGGTGTGGTGGCTGTGGGTTTTGCAGGTTGTTCCTTACCAGCCCCCAGGAACAAGGTGGACCACAGGTTAACGTTCAGCATCATGTGGTTGGAACCTGTCTGGTAGTGAGCTCTCATGTGGTCCTGAGAGACACCAGTCAGCCCATCCAAGGTCAGAGACAGCAGCTGAGAAGAGACAGAGATAAATCCTTCATTTTTTAGTTCTTCTCTGGAGGAAAGATTTTGATCATTCTCCCCATTCCTTGACACCCCATTCTCCTCCTAAACAGCCATTCCATTAACTCAAAACAGACTCAAAACCCCACAGCTTCAGGCTGTGCCCTCAAAACCCCAGAGGTCCTCCTGCAGCAGGGTACACCTGAGGTCTAAAGGAGGGGGATCTTTCCTTCCTCCTCACCCTGGCTCTTGCAGCACTCACCAGGAGGAGCTCTCCGTAGCCAAAGATGTGGTCATCACTGCCAACCCCCTTTTTGGGTTTGTAGAGGAACAGGGCCACGCCTGCAACTATCAAGAGGACGCAGAGATACTTGGCTGGAGGATACTTCTTCCGCAGCAAAGTCACTCCTAAAAGCATGACTGGAAAGAAACAACATCAGAAACCATTCCCAGAGTCCTCACAGGAGGGGATTTCAACTTCACCAACACTGGGATAAAATGCCACTTGGCAGAGGGGACAGAAGAGGAGGGACACACAGAAGAGGAGGGACACACAGAAGAGGAGGGACACTGCTTTGACAGCTGAGGTTCTGGCTGAGGAACCAACAGAAAACCCCACAAAAAGAAACATGAAACACAAACCTGGGATGGGCTTACAGGATTTGCCAAGGACCTGGAAAAGAAAGATTGTGTTAATTACCCAGGTAATCCCTGCCTGCAGCAGGATAGACCCTGGCTACAGGAGGGTGAATGTGTGGCGCTGACTCCCCTGATGCACCAGAGGCTACAAAAACAAGGAGACAAACCCCCCCACCAACAGCTAAACAATCAGCAAAGGTTTCAAAATCACCTCAACCCCTCCAAGATCAGCACCAGCTCCTAACGAACCCATTCCATCATTTCACTTCCAGGTCAGCTCTCTTAACTCCTCCCCACACCCTCAACACTGACTGAGCTACTGCCCCAACCTCCAAAAGGTAGAAAATTGTTGTGGAGGAACAAGGGAAGGCTTGTGTGAATCAGTAAGACTGACAAACGAGTAACACTTTATTGTGCAGTTATAACACTTGTATGGTGCTTCTGTGAACACACCTCCCGTCACCTTGCACCAACAAAACTTATTCCTGGACACCTGATGGTGTTTACCTAAAGGAACAAATCCCAGCTGTACAAGAATGGCAGTAAGGTCCCGTGTAATTGGCCTCAGATAAGGAATTCTGTACACAGACATGGAATTGTGCACACCCCGATCCCAGGGTATTCTACAACAGAAAAGAAGCCTCGAAATCCCCCTTTCCCTCTGTCTCCTTGCACCAGCAGCAGCTGCCTCAGCAGGGCCGGGTGTTGGGGGTACCTGGGTGGGGTAACTGACAAACTGCAGTGCGGAGTTGCTGGAAACCATGGCGCCCAGGTAGGAGAGGGAGCAGGAGGCATAGAGCCAGCCCCGGGTGCGGTCAGCTTTGACTGAGTCGAAGAACTGGATCACTGAGAGGAAAAGAAAGAAAAAGAAAAAAAAAAAAAAAAAGTCAGGAGGGAGAGCAACACCCAGGGCTGAGCGTGTTCAGAACGGCAGCAGGAGGGACAGGCACCGGCACCGGCACCGGCACCGGCACCGCCTCCCAGGGGTAAAACACCCGGGGCAGCAAACGGAGTCCCCGGAGCCCCCCGGACTCACGGAGTTTGGCGAAGGCGGCGTTGATCACGCACTGGATGAACACCAGGCTCAGCGCGTACTTGAACTTCTCCTGCTTGGCGCCCTCGCCGTACCGGCCCCGAGTGCTGGAAAAGGACCCGGGCGTGAGGAGAGCGGAGCCCGAACCACGGCAACACCGCGGGGCACCCAGGGACACCGCACCCGGGGCACCCAGAGACACCGCCCCCGGGGCACCCAGAGACACCGCACCCGGGGCACCCAGAGACACCGCACCCGGGGCACCCAGAGACACCGCACCCGGGACGTCCCACGGAGCTTCCCCCCGGAGCTTTCCCCCACGGAACCTTCCCCCAGGCCGTCCCCCGGAGCTTTCCCCCGGGGGTTTCTCCGCCCCGCCGCTCACATGCTCTCCTGCAGGATCCCGTAGTAGAAGTAGCAGGCGAAGACCCCCAGGAAGCAGACGGGCAGGCGGAGGCGCTCGGGCAGCGCGGCAGCAGCGTTGCCGGTGGTTCCCATGGCGGGGCCGTGGCCGCTCAGCACCGGGGACACCTCCAGCACCGCATCCCGCAGCGGGGCCGGCGGAGCGGGCTGCCTCATACACCCGGCCTGAGCCCGCCCGCCCGACAGGACCCTCCCGGCCCTGCCGCGCCCGGCCGAGACGCTGCCGGGTCCGCCGTGAGGAGGAGGCGGGAGGAGAGCGCGGGACACCGGGCGGCACCGTTCGGGAGGGACGCGCCGGGACTTCCCGCAGCCATCCCGCAGCTTGCGGCTCCGCGGCTCCGCCGAGGCCACGGCAAGAGAGCGGCCGGCGGGACAGGCAGCACCGCGGACAGCCCCAAAGCGGGGACTTGGAAGCTGAGCGCGTCCTTCGTGTGACGTAAAATGATGTGGAGAGCGGGGATTGGCTGCGCGGCCGGGGGGGCGGAGCTAAGGGCGGCCCCGCGGTGGCGTTTCCGCCGTCGCCTCAGTGACTCGGGCAGGGCCGGAACCGAACCGAGGGGGGACGAAACCGAACGCGGAGGGGGGGACACGGAACCAAACCGGGCGCGAACGGAACCGAACCGGGGGGGGGGGGGGGGAACGGAACCGGGCGCTCTGCGGGTGCCGGGTCTTCCCCTCCAGCCGCTGTTTCCCCCCGCGGCCTCAGGGAAGCGGCTGCGGTGCTGCCGAACCGGCCCAGCGGGAGGGGTTGGGGTTGGGGTCCGAGTGTTCCCCCAAGGCCCCCCATGTCCCTCAGCACCACATCTCCAGGGCTCTGAAACCCCTCCAGGGATGCTGGGGACTCCAGCCCTGCCCTGGGCAGCCTGGGCCAGGCCCTGACAACCCTTGCCAGGGAGAAATTGTCCCCAAGCTCCAACCTAAACCTCCCCTGGCACAACTTGAGGTGTGCCAAAAGTTCCTCTTGTCCCATCCCTTGTTCCTTGGGAGCAGAGCCCGACCCCCCCTGGCTCCAACCTCCTCTCAGGGGGTGTCAGAGAGCCAGAAGCTCTCCCCTCACCCTCCTCTGCTCCAGGCTCAGCGCCCCCCGTTTTCAAGTGAAAAGCACTCGATCTGCTGCCTTACCACCTCTGAGTGATCATTTAGAATTTATTTCTGAATTTAATTTCAGCTGCTCCTGGGCAGATTTTGTTCCAAGTTCTTCGAGCAACCTCAGAGCTTCATCTGATGAGCAACCAGCCCCGTGCACTCCATGGACCCACTGAGCCCCAGCACCCTCCTGGTGACCCCCAGAGCAGGATGAGACCCCCAGCAGAGCTCAGCCTCCTCCTGCCTTCACCAGCTGCCTGCTGAGCTCTCCGAAGGCTCCAGTTGAGACTCAAGATATTAAATCCCAAAGAAGGGCTTTGGATGCCTGAAATATTTATTTTTGTTTCCTTTTAACTGGCAATACCAGCATCTGAAAAAAAAAAAAAACAACCCCAAAAAACAAACCCAACCAACCCTCTGAACATAAGACAGGAACTCCAGAGCCAACATTCCTCCTTTAAGCTTTGCAAGACGTACAGAAAATACAAACTTCAAACAGCTGCAAAAATAGTGTCTTTGGAAGAAAATAGAGTTTCTACATCAGATACAAGAAAATTGGCTTCTTCAGTACAACCCAGAGCCTTTGCAACACAACAGAAAACCCAATACTTTTGTTGCCAAGAGGCTTTACAATCCATGTTCCCCTGGAGCTGGAGGGTGCTGGGCCAGAGCTGCTCTCCCAGCTCCATGCACCACATCCACCCCCAGGAGAGGGGGCTCCTGACCCCCCAAAAACCTCCAGCCCCCCACCCAGCCCACCCCAGCCAGGCTGTCGGGGCTCATGGCTGGGAAGCAGCAAACCCCTCCCTGGAGCAGGGACTTTTTTGTGCACTGGTTTTTCCCTTCCCTCATCCCAAGGCACCTGCAGGACCTTTCCCCAGGAACAGGGAGAGCACACAAAGAGTTTGTGACTCCAACCCCCCCCCCCCCCTCAGCCACCTGAGTTTTCCAGCTCTGTGGGAGCTGCATTTGGACACCTGCACTCTCCCCATGCTCATTCCAAAGGGTAACTGAGGCACGGGAGGGATCCTCCAGCCCTCTCTGTGCTCTGAGGGAGAGGAGCTGAGTGCAGATCCACATTTCCTGCTCCATTCCACTGCCCCCAGGCCCCTTCTCTCCCCTTTTCTCAGGGTTCAGCAACCCCAGAGAGCCCCAGGGCAAGCTCCAACCTCAACTCTCCCAACTCACCCTCCTTCACAGGGCACAGCCTGCTCTTCACCAGGCAAACAATCACACAGGAAACAAAGACAATTCAACACAGGAAAGTGCTAAGGGGAGGCTGGGAGAACCCTGCCTGTCCAGCAGGGAGGAGTCCCCAGGGCACAAAGGGGACAAAACTTCACAGTTTCTATCACCCAGGGAGGAAACCCACTGTGGTTCTGAGTCCCAGGGCTGTCCCTTGGCTGTCACACATCCCACCTTCAAGGCACTTGTGTCTCCACAGGCAGGCAGAGAGGAGCCAGAGCTGCTGGTGCTGCCTGGCTTCCCCCCAAAAAAGGCTTCACACCACCAGAGAGCTGTGGAAGACAACGTTCTCCTCTGCTTGGCCACGCTTCCAGTGTTCATAACTCAGGGAAGAAGACTTGGACACCTCGCTGAAGCTCTCCACAGCAGCATCTTTCCTCACCCCGAGGAAAGGAGGGGAAGCTGGGGGCTGGCAGGATGTAAACGTGCCCGTGGCAGGGCTGGCAGAAGCTGGGAAGCCCCTGAAGAGGAAACCCACGTTTGGGAAGAGAGGTTTTACCAGGCTGACAGGGCAGAAGGCAGAGCCCGTGGGGTTGAAGTGCACTTTGTTCTTATCTGGGCAGGAAGGCTGAAAAGACTGAGCAGGGCTGGGGGAGCTGAAGGAGAGAGACAGAGTGGACATGATCATGGAAATCATGGAATCCCAGATCACCCAGAGCCACCCCTGCCATGGTCAGGGACACCTCCCACCAGCCCAGGCTGCTCCAAGCCCCATCCAACCTTCAGCACTTTAGGGATGGGGCAGCCACAGCTTCTCTAGGAAGCCTCTCCCAGGCTCTCACCACCCTCAGTTCTCCCTCCCCAAGATCTCCTCCCTCTCCCTCTCCATCTCCCCTCTCCCAGTTGGAAACCCTTCCCTCTCATCCCATCCCTCCAGGCCCTTGTCCCAAGTCCCTCCCCAGCTTTCCTGGAGCCCCTTCAGGCACTGGAAGGTGCTCTAAGGTCTCCCCTTTCTCTTCTCATGGAATCCCAGACTGGCTTGGGGTTGGAAGGGACCTCAAAGCCCCCCCAGTGCCACCCCTGCCATGGGCAGGGACACCTCCCACCAGCCCAGGTTGCTCCAAGCCCCATCCAACCTTCAACACTGCCAGGGATGGGGCAGCCACAGCTTCTGGGGGCAACCTGGGCAACCAGGGGCTCAGCACCCTCACCCCAAAGAATTTCTTCCTAATGTCTGACCTTAATCTCCCCTCTGTCAGGTGAAAGTCATCACCCTTCATTTTATCAACCCCTTGGGAAAAGTCCCTCCCCAGCTTTCTTGATTAGGAACAGACATTCATTAGGGCACTGAGCAGCAACAGAGGAAACTCTTGGAGCTGTGCACACATCCAAGAGCCTGAACTGCCTGAGCTGGATGGCTCTTGAGGTACAGAGCAGCACAGAGAGCCTGCTTGGTCTTGAAAGCACACTTACTCACAGGAGAAACACCTCTTGTCCTCAAGAGGCTCTGCTGGCCAAGGAAAACCTCCAGCAAGGAATCACCTCCAAGCATGTCTGAGGCTCAGCACTTCAGCTTTTGATTGGGAGTTTTTCCTAGAGGCTGCTCCTGCTTTAAGGCCAGGTGACAACTGCAGCAACAGGAGCCTCAGCTGTCCCCACCCCACCTCCTCCCTTAGCACCAACTGGATGGGAGTTGACTTCTGCCACCAACTCCTCATACTTACGAGGCTTCTTCAAAGGCCAGGACCTTCTCACACCCCTCAGGAGGTTCCCGTTTAAACATGTAGCTGTGGTTGGGTCGAGGAGAAGAAGCAAAGGCCAGGACTGGTGAAGGGCTGCACTCTTCTGGCAGAGAAGACCAAAAAAAAAAGCTCAAAAAATGTCTTAAAAGATCCAAGAGCACTCTTCAGCTCAGCACCAGGACTGCTCTTCTAGACCCTGGGGCTGCAGACCCCAAAGCTCTGCTGTTTTAGCTGTGTAGGTCCCAGCTCCATCCCCCGTGTAGGACTGGAACCACCCAGCTGGAGGAGAATCACTGCAGAAATCCACCACAGTGAAACCAAACTGGCTCAGACCCTCTCTACCATCTCAGCTGCAGCTTCCCAGGCAGCAGGCAGAGAGCAGCCACTGCACTGAGGCTGCTGTCACACTGTCCCCTCTCTTTGTGTCCCCTGTAACCCTCTGCTCTCAGTGTTCACCTTTCTCCTTTGGATCTGGCTGCAGCTCATCCAGGGCAGAGGAGGGCTCCTCTGCTGCCCCCCTCACAGGGGTGTGTGGAGAAAGGTGGAGAGGCACAGAAGGAGAAGGAGAAAGAGAGAGGCTGCTGGAGCTGCTGCTGGCCTCCAGAGTCAGGGACACATCTTCAGAGCCTCTCTGGGCAGGTGCTGGGGCTCTGTGGCCATCTGGGACATCCAGTATCTAGGGAGGAAGCAAAGTTTTAGCAGGGCAAGAACCCTCCTGTCACCAACTCAAAGGTTTAACAGCAGTTGCACCTCCAGACAGCAGCTGCTTGGGGGTGGGATCCAGACAGGGGCAGAGCCTCCACCACCCCTTCCCAAGCCTGTCATGCTCTTCAGTTTTTAAGCCATCTGGGATCACTCTTCCCACACCTACACAGCATCCAAGGAGCCTCTGGATGCCAATTTAAGATGGTGAAGACACCAGTTTGAAGTCTTAAAGCTGTCAATGAGGCGTCCTCTCTCCTGAGATCACTTTTGGCTGATCCCTCCCAACACCAGCCAGTGTTCAGCAGGGAAGCCAGCAGGCATTTGACCCAATTTAAACACTGACATGCCTGGAACAAACTAAAACTACACACAGAGAACATCCCCACGGCCAAGAAACGGACACGGGCTGTGTCTTTAGAGGAAAAGGGTTTCCAAGAGCATCCCAGAAGATTCAGGGCCATCCCATGACCACCACTTACCCGCAGAAGCTCCTCATCTCCCTGTTCCTTCACAAAAACTTCCTCCAGTTCCTGGTTGAGCCCCTCCAGGCTCCTGTGCAAGCAAGGGCTGAGCCTCAAAATGAGAGCTGGAGAGAGGAAGCCTGAAGGGGAGTCCTGGAACAATTCAGAATTAAAGGAGTCAGAGTTGTGTCTGACTTCCCCTTCCATCCCCTTCCCACAGCTCTCCAGGGCTCAGCCAACACCTTCCAGGAGGCTGCTGGCACAAACAGAATCACAGCAGCTCAGGAACTGCAGAGCAAAGCACAGAGTAGGGGGAGAATTAAAAAACAAAAACAAAAAAATCTCCCTTCTTAGGCGTGGGAACAGAGGTCTGAGAGCAGCTTGGACACCTGCCCACTGGAGCTTGCTCTCCACCTCCCTAGGACACAAGGTGACAAGAGAGCAGGGGAAAATGTGAACATACCCTGAGTGATCCCAGGACAGCATGGTCCCCCTGGAGCGGGGAGCTCTTCTCCTTTTCTTTGCCACTTCTGCCATTTAGTTTTGTTCTCTGGAGCTGTTGTTTCAGTTTGGCAATCTGGCAAACAAAGTTCCAGCTACAGAACCAGACAAGCCAACACACCTCCACCAAAAAGGATCATGTCTCATCTCTCTCTCCTCCCTCTCTCTCTTCCAGCCCACAAGGAAGTACCAAAACCAGAGAGGGTTTCAATCCCACAAGCAGCAGCTCCAGCCACCTCTCAAAGGAAGGACCAGATGTACTTGCAAGACTTCATCACACACACACACACACACCCCTCCCCTCCTTAGCTGCAACGTGGCCAGCGCCCTTCCTCTGCTGGGTCTGGGTTATCTTCTACCTCCAGAGCATGAGGAACCCAGCCCTGCTGGAACCCACAACCACCTCCACACCAGTGAGCAACCCCTGAGTCCCAGTGGAGCTGCTTTACCACAGCTGCTGCAAGAGGCAGCCAAGGAGATGGCTCTGCAGAGCGTTAGGGATGAGAACAAGGGCTGAGGCCTCCCCTTCAGCAGCATCCTCATCCTCCTGCTCCCCCTCCCATGCAAGCAGGAGTCTCCTGTGTGTTAGCAACCAACACAGACCTTACTCAAGGTTTACCTCTCTGCGATGATCTGTGCTGCTCCAGGAAGCAGAACGTTTGTGAGCACTGGAGCTGCCTCTCCCTGCTTCCTCCTCACGCCAGGACACTGGAGTCTGGAGAGATAAGAAAGCCCAAAATGACTGCTGGCAGGAGAGCCCTGGGGGTGAGTGATCCATTACCGCCCCTCTCCAGTTAATTGCTGCCCCTCTCCAGTCTCCTCCCATTAATTCACACTCAGTAAGGTGCACTAAGTAAGGACCATTTGGTTAGGTTTGCTAAAATAAAGCCATTTGGGAAAGGCTGGGGAAGGTGGACCTCACACACCTACATGGCAAGAGACCTGCCCAGAAGTCAGTGGCTTCATCACCACCAGTTTTTGGTGGGACAAAACACAACAAGCTGGAGAAGCAACCACAGCCACCCCCACCTTGACCTTGGGTTTCAGAACTTGGTGTCCAAAGTGGTGTTACTGAGAGGAAAGGCCTCACCCTGCTGGGAGAACACCCTGCTGGGAGAACACCCTGCTGGGAGAACACCCTGCTGGGAGAACACCCTGCTGGGAGAACACCCTGCTGGGAGAACACCCTGCTGCCTCCTGAGACCTCAGGCTCTTGTATCAGAGCTGAAAAGCAGAGCTTGGCCCCACTGAGTGCCTGCTGCTGCTCCTCTCCAGCTCAGTTCCCTCCATCAGCAGGGCTGGCAAATCTGATTCCCTGGATGCAGAAAATCCAAGCTCAGCACCACAGCAGGAGGCAGTTTTCCAAGCAACAGCTACACTTTGAATATCAATGGAAATCAGAAAGGGCTGGTAATCTGATCAGCAATGGGTGTGAACTTCCTTCCACTGAACTCAGCCCTCTCAGCAGAGCCTCCAGGGTCGGAGCAGTCCCAAATCACATCATTTTCAAGCCCAACCATCATTTTTTCCCCCCATCATCACATTTCAGTGCCTCTCAAAGCCCTCACCCTGGTGTCACTGCTGCTTGCCATTTCTGGGGGAGGCTTTGGATGAGACTTCCCTCCTCCATCCTCAGCCACAGGCTGCCAGGAGGTGCAAGGGCCTGAGAACAGTTCCTCTCTGAGCAGCTTAAGTGACCTCCCCAGAGGCTGCTGCAAGAACAGCAGCTGTTTTAAACAACACTGTTGAGTCACAGGGATGACAGAAGCCTCTTCCTTCAAAACAGGTTTTAAAACCTATTTAAACCAAAGAAACAAGGTGAATTACCTCCCGAGGTACCAGGTTTCCTTTCTGTAAAGGGATACAGATCATTTCTAGGCAGAAATACAACCCTCTCCTGACTTCACAGGCTCCAAATTAAACCCCTCCTTACACACCCCACTGTCAGCAGTGTTCCCTCCTGCTAAAACCATTCATTGTCTCAGGTTCTTGTGTCATGGAGACACCACAGCACTGTTCTGTTCACCTTAGGAGTTCAGCTTGGTCTGAGAAAAGGAATCCCTTCAGCCTGCACCACTGCTCCAAGGTTCCACTCAGCTTCAAGCTCTTGGTCACAGCTACCCCCAAGCCAAAGGAGAGCCCAAAACCATGGCAAATCCCACAGCCAGGACCAACCTTCCAGCTGCAGCACATGGCACATCTGATTTCATTTCCTACCTCAAAACATTCTCAACTACTCCAACATCATTATTTGGCCATTATCCCAAGGCATTGTGTCATTTTATCATCTCCCAGTAGATGACACACATAAGGAAGCTCAGAAGAGGCAAAGGTTTAACAGAGACAAGGCTGCAGCCCTGTCCCACGTTACTGCAAGAAGCAAAAGTTCTGTGGGAGGCTGAACTCCAGCTACAAACAACACTCCTGTTTTGCAGGATGTGACAGAAACTCTCCTCGAGTCACTGAAAGTCCCCTGAGCCCTGAGAAGTCACTTACTGCAGCCTTAAACTGTGACACCCATAGCACTGAGCACTGCCCCAGTGCTCAAATTAAAAAATAGGGCCTAAAAAGGGAAAACAAAACCTGCAATAGGAAGGGCTGAAAGTGAGGAGTGTGTATGGGTCCCACCTCTGGCAGGCAGAAGGAAATTACAGAACCTTTTGTACCAACTGTGGCAAAACCACTTCCTCAGAAATAGGAGAGGGGGAAAAAAAAACCCAACCCCAAACCCCATGCTTTGCACAGCAAGAGAAAAGCCACAAGCTCCAATCCTGTGTGGTGCTGCCCAGCCTCAGCCCCACAGTTCTCTCTCTCCCATAACCACCTCCCAATATCAAATCTGCAGAGCTCTGTGCAGCAGCTGATCAGCAGCTGAATCAGGAGGGAGGGAAACGTGTACTGACAAGCAGAGAAAACCCCAAGGTTGAGAACTGCTCCTGCAAACATGGGAGGAGTGGCAAAGTCCAGAAGGTTCTGAGGAGGAACATCTTGTCAATGCACAGGGCAGTCCAGAACCTAGGATTGTATTCCCAGTTTTTCCCCAGATGGGGCAATTTGAGACAAAGAGGTTTGTGTGTGAAACAGAGGAGTTGGGGGCTCATGTCACAGGCATGTTGCAAGGTACAACTCACACTTGCAGATAACTGATGAAAGACTCTGGCACACCCAAACCTATCCACTGCTGGGGAGGCATCAGCTCCAGGCTCAGCAGTCTCAATCTTCCATCCCAGGAAGAAGGAGGTGTCCCTCTTCTCCAACCTCTTCCCCAAAAGGGCCAGCAAGAACTAATCAGCCCCAAAATACTGGGAATTTAAGTGTTCCCACCAGGGCTGACGAAGACAAAGGAAGACACTGCTTCCCTGCCTGGGAAATAAAGTGAGACAAATTCTTTCTCTTCCTTTCCAGCACGCCCTCTGCCCTCAGCAGTGCTCCTGGACACTAGAACCCAAACAAAAGCAGGCAAGAAGCCTTCAGAAAAGGACAATGGAAGTTGGAATCCAATTGAGAACTTCCTGCAAACAGAACTGTTGAATAGCAAAGATCAAACAACAAGTTAACAGGGATTAAACGTGATAAATAAACCACTCGTTAAGCTAAGGGATGCTCTTATCCTTCTAAATTCTTCCACCTCTGCAGATAGGCAAGAACTATTTGCTGCCATACAGTAATATTTACAGGTTGCTAAGAGTTCCTCGAGATCTGGAGCTTTTCCATTCCCCAACAGAGTGTGTGAGCCCTTCTGCAGGAGCACCCTTGACTTCTCCCAGCGTGTGGCACACAGCCCATGAGTCTTATGTAAGGACTTGGCCCAGAACTACACGCCAGAAAAAAATCAAAGTAGCATTGAGCCAGTAGTGGAACAGAAAGCCAGAGGCCATCTGCCTCCAAACAAGGCCAAGGAAAGTCTAACTCTGCACCAAAGTGGAATCCATTGAAGTTGAGAAGCAAAAGAAAAACAAAAAGGGGAAAAAAAAAAACAAAAAACCCAAACCTTCCTAGAAAGCTGCAACTGGAGGGATGGGATTTTAACACCTTCCCTATTTACCCCCCCAAAGCCTCTCCTGGCCCTGAGATTTTGAGGGCAGACTGCAGGCCTGGCTACCTGGGTAGCTTTGTCATTCATGCATGAAGTGGCAGATCCCTCAGTGTCTCGTGGCCACTGTCCCAGCAGGTAGGAGCCCAGGATGGTGTCCAGGGATGAGGTGCGCCAGACACGGGGCTGCCGGGGCCGCCCGCTCTTCTCTGCAGCAGCAGCAGCAGCACAGGGAACACTGGCTGGGGAAGGGAGGAAAAGAGAAAAGATCAGCTTTCCACATCTGAATTAATTAACTGACATCCATCACAAAGATCGTAAGGAACTGACACACACACAGCCTGGAAAAGTCCTGTTTACTTTTTGGAAACCAAAGTCCCGTTACTGTTTCCAGCCCAGCTGCTGAGTTCCCAGCTCTTGGGGCAGCTCCTCCCTGCCAAGGCCGTGCAGCTGCCATGCCCCAGCCTGGGCAGGTTTGCTGCTCCAAGGCTGAGACTGAAAAGAAGCAGTGAGAAAAACAGCAGTGGAGTGGCAGGGGGGGCACTGGAGGGCTGACTGCTCCCTCCACCTCCTCCTCACTCCTCTGCAGGGAGCAGTGCTGATGCTTATCACCATGGGATTGCTGCTCTGGAAGCAGAGGTTTCATTGCAGTCCTCAAGTGAAATCAGGAAATCTGACAGCAGATGCAGCAGCTCCTTCAGCTTCAGCTGTGTCCTGGTTTGGGCCAGGATAAAGGTGATTTTCTGCTTTGTATTTTTGCTTTCAGCCAAGTCTCTTGTAAGTAGTTGCACTTGCTGCTACACAACCCAGTGAAATACTCAGCGTGACCACTTTGTTTTGTGTTAGCATTAGAAAAAAATCCCAACCACTATGCTGTCTGTAAGGCTGTAGTTCTTACAAGCTGGAGCAGAATGCCAGGCTGGAGAACCCAGGCTCTGGCTCAACAGCAAGAAGGAGCCTGCATGCCTCAGTTTCCCCTCGAAGGAAGAGTTGTACTGCTTGCTCCCAGTTTCAAGGAGGCCAAGAACATGTCTGCAGAGGTTTGGATCCTCCAGAGCAGGACGTGAGCACTGTGAGGTGTGTGCACTCATTCAGCAGAGCCCAGAAAGGAGATGTGGAAGCTGCTCAGTGGCATTCCTCCTGCCTGGCAGGGCCCCAGCTCCAATCCAGGAGCTCTGGGGCTGCTCAGCTTCCACGAGATGGCTGCACTGCCTGTCCAGACATTACTTTCCTAGTGGTAACTAGAGACATGAGTAACAGAAAAGCTTTGTAAATAAACCTGGTTTCAGTCTGTGTGGCAGCAATGATGCAGAGCAGCACAATCCCATCACAAGGTCCCTCCTGGCTGGCTACAGCAAGGGGAGACTGAGCACAGCCTTTGCTCATCTTCCCCATCCCCTCCACTGCATCTCAAGCTCCACACTCACCACAGAATTGCTCTGGTTGGAAAAGACCTTTTAAAATCATCAAATTGCATATTTTCACCATTGCAGCTGAAAAAAAAAAAAGATACCACCCAACCCAAAAAAGAAAGAGGTAAGTTCAAGGCAGCAGGAAAGTTTGGTTCCATTTCATTTTGATTAGATATGCAAATTACCCCACTCATCAGAACCAGCCCTGGGGCCTCCTGGCAAGGTAATAAGGCCATACACAGCTCTGCTCCAGGCACTTTGTGTACAGATACTCTCTCCTTCCTCCCCAAAACAGAGACCACAACAGACAGGTCCTGAGTTAACCACACCAACACCAGCATTCAAACTCTTAAAACACCACGTTGTGTCTGCCAAGTATTTCTGCAGAGGTGTCCTGGCACCCACTGCAGGCTGGGACTGTTCCAGGGACACAGCCTGGATAATGCAACTTTGGTTTTTATCAGCTCAAAGACCATTTGAGCAGTGGAATTCGAGGTGAGAAAAGGGGAGAACCAAAAAGGCAGATGGGAAAGCAAGAGCAGCTTAGTCCTGACCTGAGCCACACCTCCCAAGGTCCACACTGGATTAAAGGTTCTTTGTGTTGGGTCCAGCATTTCCAAGCACACGCCCTGCTCCCAGCAGTGAATGGGGAGGCAGCCACCAGGAACACTAATTTAGAAACTCGTTAGGATTTGCAGCTTCCTCTTTGGTGCCTCCTTGCTCCCCCCAGGCTGTGGCACTTGCAACTCAATACCTAAGATTTCAGCTGCCTCTTCCTCTCCCTGGGAGGCTGCTGGCAGAGCTGGACAGCCTCTCTCCCACACTTCCACAGCACATGTGCCCCCCAAGAAGCTCCCTCTGATGTCACCATTACAGCCAGGGTGGCCAGGGTCACCTTGGTATTCCAAACCTTCAACAGGGGAACACAGTCAAAACCAGACTGAAGGAACCTCAAGAACATAGAATCACAGAATCTCAGGGTGGAAGGGACCCTAAGGGACCCCAGTGCCACCCCAGCCATGGGCAGGGACACCTCTCACCAACCCCATCCAAACTTCAACACTGCCAGGGATGGGGCAGCCACAGCTTCTTCCAGGAAACCTCTTCCAGGGGCTCAGCACCCTCACACTGCAGATTTTCTTCCTAATATCCAACCTAAATCTACCAAGATTTGATGACCAAGAGGAGGAGATGTCACCACCTATGGGCTGACAAACACCTACAGCTATTCCTGGATGAACTGGCCCATCAAATACAACTCTGCTACTGAGCCACTCAGTTTGGTTTGGAGCAGCAGGGAGAAGGCCCAGGGGCAGCAGGGAGCTGCTGGAAGCAGGGTGCCCAGCCTGGTGTTCCAGGCAGCAGGCAGGGTGGAGTGTCCTGTTTACAGCTCCCTGCTATTATCATCCCTCTGCACTGAGCCAGCACAGCTGCCACCTGGCCACCAGCTCTGGAGCTTGTCCAAGCCAACTCTACAGCTGAGAAGTGTCAGGTTGGGGCACTTTTACTTTTTTTTCTTGTGAGAGTGAAGCTGCTGCAGATAACAGAACCGTCGCTGTATCTCCAGGAGCCATTTGGCTGCCTCCTGATTGCTGCACAAGGCTTTTGAGCAGCCAGAGTCAGAGGCTGGTGGCAATGAAATGTGTTTAAAAGTAGAAAATTTGCAGTGCTGCAGTTCTGGATTTCCAATGTCCCTAGGCTTTCCCATCCACATCAACACTGGGGAGCTCAGAACTTCCTAAACAGTCCCTCAAAGTCAGGCAATCTCTGCATCTAAAAAGAGAAAATAAAAACTTTATCCAAACTTTTAAAAATCCACACGTTCACTTTTCAACGAGGAATACTTAAGAGCTGAATCAAAAACACAACTGGCAAGGAAAAATAAAGTTCCCATTACTACTTTCTTGAGCGTTGTACAATTTTCTTCCTTCCCTCTCCAGATTTCACCCTGGGGAAAGTGACGCTTTAGTATCAGGAGAATGTTTAGAAAATTAGGGACATGTTGTTCAGACTCTGACATTTTTGGAATATGTCCCTGCAAAGGTCTATCTTAAAGTGATGAAGCATAAAATAACAGTCCATATTTAAATAAAATCAGCTTCCAAGTTAACCATGGAACAAGAGGCAGGGAAGCTTTCCCTGGAGTCTTTCACCTCAAGGAGGACCTAATGGCTTTGGATACAGTTTCTGGAAGAGCTTGCAGGAGAATTTGTCAGTCAGGTTCAGATGGAACCTAAGCAACTCCAGCAACAGCTTATGTGAGTATCTTCCACCCCTGTGTAACAGAAATTACTTCTAATTATTAAAGTTCTGCATCAGCTTCCTCCCATCTACATCATTTAATAATCTTTACATCAGATGATGCTCCTGATTTGCAGGGGGAGGGGGAAAGCAGTAAGATAACAGAAATGCCCAAGCTGAATTTCTCATGGGCCTGGCAAACCACAGCAGGACCCTGTGACACAGAAACATCTTTTAGACAAAACATTCACACCAAACAGGCTGCTGGATGTGTATCAGCAGCCCCTACAGCACCACTTCCTTGATCTTTAACATCTTCCTTGCCCATCCCGCTGGGAGATCTCTAGATGAAACTTTTTTGTTTGTTTTTTGCAGAACAGCTACTGGGACACTGTTGAGGTGGCACAAGCAGAAAGGACAAAATGTTGGCCTTGTGCTGGTTACCAGCAGAGCAGGAGCTCCTGTAGCAGACAGGAAATGGGCTGTGCTATCTGCCAGAGCACCTGATGGTCACCTTCAGGACTGGGCTGCTTCCTGACTTACAGCTTGACCCAACAGCTTTGGGGCTGAGTAGATCTTGGCCATAGCATCACCCTGAGCTTGCTGGCTGCAACCTGAGAGAGCAGGAGGTGAGGCTGCTACACAGCAAGAAATCCCCTGGCTTCCTTCCTCCTCTTCTTGTTTTCTAATGTAAGTGGACAAGAGACACGTGCACCACAAACCACCTCAGGGAACTGCACTTCATCTCACCTCACCCTGCAAGGTGGTACTTGATCAGAAAATATCCCCTCTGAGGACCAAGAACACTTTAACCAGGCATGTTCAGTGAAGTGTTGGGGAAATAAAGATAAAAATGGAAGCTTTACAACCCCTTTAAATCTCACTTCAATTATCTCTGCAGTTTCATCATGGTCATTCAAGTTGCCTGACAGGCTGCTGCCAAGCAGGACAGAAAATGTTCAGCAGCATGGAAGCTGCAGAAGAAAGTTCACAGTTTATTTAATCTGTTTCCTCACATGGAGCAGGTAAAGGAAACTGCATGTCCTGACTGCTGCACTGAGGAAATGCAAAAGAATCAGGTAATTTTTTGAGCAGTCTCAGTCTTTAACGTAGCAAAGACTAAAACTCTTCACAGAGGAGGAATTGCCTTCTCCCAGCACTGTGCTGCTCACTCTGCCTTCAGAAGAAGTGTGAAGATTTCAGCAACTGTGCTTGCACCCATCACAGCCAGCCCAGCCACTTCCTCATGGCCCACCAAAACACTGCAATTTCATGCTGCTTCTGCAAAAAAAAAATCTCCCAGAGAAGACTTTAATGTATCACACAATCTAAAAGCAATGCAGGATTATGCAAGGAATAAATGCTTTTGCTCTGGGAATCCCAGAAAGCCTAAAAGGAGATGAAGAAGCAGTTTTCCTTCTTCTTAATGAAATTTAGGATTTTATGCTTTGTGCACTACAGAAATCTGCAAACATGCTGGGAAACAGAAGCTTTTCACAAGAATTCATGGCATGGTCAAGTCAGGAAGGGCAAGATCAAAAGGTGGAGAGGTGCTGGGATGAAAAGTTCACAGAAGCTGGAGAGAAAAAGATTATCTTCTCCACCAAGGCAGCCACTGACACATCTTTTTAAGGGCATCTCGAGAGTTAACCAGAAATGGAGTAGGAGATCCAGAGATGTCTGCCAGAAGATGGTTACTCAAGGTACCAAAAAAAAGAGCAAGGTTACAAAATCTGAGGGGTCTCCACAAAAGTCCCACCAGAAAAAGAAGCAGAGAGCACCTCCAAGACAAGACAGGCTGCAAGCAACCTCTGAAGGCTGGACTCTGTCTGCATTTTCAAGGAAAAGACAAAAAATTCACTTTTTTGTGAATAAAGTTCTGTTCAGTGGTAATGCAAAGGGGAAAAAGAATGCAGTGAGACACCCAGTTGCAACTGCTATGGATGGGTAGAGAAAAAGAACCATTTGAATGCTAAGGGGCTTCTAAAAGGAGAATGAATCTGGAATTTATAGCAGATGAGAAGGTAATGATATACAGCCCCCTCAGCAAAGGAGTTAACATGTCCACAGCACTAACTCCTGGCACTCAGTCTTTTCTCCTCACTCCTCTGCAAAGGAAATATTCTGCATCTCTGGCAACACTTGGAACATGACAATCCCTTTGCTTTTAAAGATTTACAACTGAAGGGAAATTCACACCCAGGCCAGGGTGGGATTTCACAGCTCTTTGCTCCTTTCAGTAAACATTAACACAGAAATGCAAAACCCTCCCAGCAGTGAAATCCATTGCACCTTCCGGCCAGGAGGCAGAAGCTGTGGTTAAACCACTCTGCCCCTCATGACTCTTGCTCAAACTGGAGAGACACAGCCCAAGCCACCCAAAAAAGGACCCCCTGTTCCCAAAGCACAGCTCTCCACAAGAACCTTCCTCTGTTTCAGTGCTTGAACAACCCAAAAAGAAACAACCCAAAAAGAAACAACCCAAAAAGAAGCAGCCCACCGAGGAGGTTGTCAGGAAAGCAAAAAAGCCAAAGAGGATCCAACTCCAGCTTGAGGAGCTGGATTCCCATCCAGCCCAGCAGGGATTTGCCCCACTGAGCCAGCCCTGAGGGCTTCACCCTGGAGCAGAAGGGAAGAAATTCCAGGCTTTGTGATCACTCCCCTGGTTACAGCAGTGACAGGAGGGCAGCTGGAGAGGGCTGCCCAAAGGACACAGCATCTGCAGACAGCACTGGAGGGAATAAATAAGGGACCCCAGCAGCTCAAGCTGGTTGGGTTTTGGGTTTTTCCCCCCTTTTTTTGGACAGTGTTGAATTCCCTCCAGCAGGGCTCAGTGAAACTCAACCTGAACACCCCCCTTCCCCCCCCGTTGATGGAGGAAAAGAGCTGAACTCTTCACCTTTAACTTAATTCTTGCAAAGTTTGTTTTTCAAATAATAAAACTATCCAGAGAATTTCAGCATCCTCCAAGTTTTGGCTTGAAGTGCACAACTCCTAAATCCAGCCTGATGCAAGGTGGGATCTTCAAGTGAGCCCATCCCTTACCCACTGCTACAGCCTGGGAGTGCTTCTGGCCTGGCTTCCAACTCAAGAAATTTAAGTAAGAACTAGGAAAAAAAAACCCACAAATGGGCAGGCAGCCTCTCAAGAACAATAAGTGGTTTAGAAACAAGCAAAAACTTGTTCAAACATTAAGTCTTGAGGACTTTTTCACTCTGAGAGTATCCTGGAGAATACAGACTGAGGAGCTACCAGGAGCACCCATGTCACCTGTATCAGAGGAGTGATACCCAAGCAATGAAGACAGAGCTGTGGGTTTGGGTTCCCTCCCCCCCCTTTTTGTGAACCCAACTAAAATCAGTTCCTGACAAGCACCTAGGAGTCAAGATCACTGCAAAAACCAAAGCTCTCACTCCCAAGATGAGAAACCTTTGATTCTTAAGCCCTTGGAAATCTTCCAATTACAGATAAAGTAAAGCAAAACCAGAGCAAGACATCCTTGGTGTTTCTACAGTTAAGGACAAGGTGGAAAACAAGGAAAAAAGGAGGTTTCCTGTCCCTTATATACACACAACCACATAAATCACATCACCTCCCATGCTCAGGGTCATCTTTCTGCTGGTTGCACTGAAGCCATCTGCCTGGAGGGCCCAACATGCAGCTACTGAAACTTACTGAAATTTCAGCAAATTAAAAAAAAAAAAAAAAAAAGACACAGCATCTGCCATACCTGCTGCTGCCCTTCCCAGAGCCTTTTCTGACACCAAAGCTGCTCAGTGTTCCAGCCAGCCTGAGGAGTGGGAACACAGCATAGAGCATGCCAGGAACCATCCCAACTCTGTAATTCCTGCTCCTAAACACTTCCATTGCACACAAACTGTGAGAAACTGAGGCACAGGGAAGAGATGCAGCTTGCCCAGAGCCACGCAGCAGGTTCCAGGAGAGGACAGAAACAATTATCTCCAATTATTTTCAATGAATGGCCTAACCACACAGCCTGCTTTGATATTTTCCTTATTTCCTGCACACTCAACCCTGCATTATCAGGTGGTTTGAGTGGAAGCACCACAAGCTTCATTTTTAATGCAAAAAGCACCTGTTTAATATAAATTTCAAGTTATTTAATGTAAATTTTCAGGTTTCAAGTTATTTAATGTAAATTTTGCAAGTTCAACACTACTGGTCTTTCTTGGAGCTGTTTCTTGCACAGCTGTGGATCCCTCCCACTCAGTATTGTCACCTCACACTGCAGGAGCCACCAGGGAAGTGCCAAGATCATCCTGGTGTAGCCAAGGCATAGATACAGCATTTCAACACCCAAACTCTGCATTCAGAGAACTCTCTGGTGCTCCACATTATTTCCATTGTTGATTTTTGGTTTTCTTTTGCTTCTGCATCCTGCAGTCAGACAGCAAAACCTCCCCACACCTGACACAGAATTGCCTCCTCTCTGCACAAAGGGGTGTCCAGGATCCTCCAGTTCTCCCACAGTGGTGAAAACACAGCAAAACATTGCTATGGTCCATGTTTAGCCAAGCCCCAGCTGAAAGGCTCCTCAATAAAATCCATCTGGGGTGAACTACCTGAGAGCTTCCCAGTTCCTCTGGAGCACTGAGAGGGGACAGCAGCTCGAAGACCAAACCAACTGCACAGCCCCATCCCTGCACATGGTTTTAAGTGTCATCTCCAGCATCTGAAAGCAGGGAGAAACTTGTTTCACCCACAATGTCAACACAAGTCAAGATTAGTTAGAGTTGTGTCCTTTGTTTCCCCTTTTCCCACACCCGTATCCAGAGGCTAAAAAACTGGGAGCAGCAAGTTTAGATTCAAGGAATGATCTCTCTCAGCTGAGGACTGCAATTCCACCAAGGGGCTCCAATTACTGCACCAAAACCTCCTTCTCCACTGAACACAGCCACCTGCACTGCTTTGCCTCCAAACCTCAGCCACCTCCTGCATTCTCTGTTTTCCACAAAGCCCAGCTTGATCCCCTAGGACAGAGCCAGGATTCTTCCTGGCTCAGGGAGCACCAGGACATCTTCAAGATTTCTTCCCATCCTTCAGCCAGTCTCTACATGACTGTTTTTTTCCCCCCTCTCTTACCTGTGCTTAACCCCTCAAATTTTATCAGCTTGCTTACCCACAGCAAAACCCTAAAGGCAAAGGTAGAATTACCTGACAGGGAATCCCAAAATTTGGAAACGCAGAGCTTGTTGGAGCTGCTGGCTGCACAGTGCAGCAGCACCATTTTAACAAGGCAGCCTCACCTCAGGGGGTTTGTTTCACTTTGGGAGAGTTTATACCAGCTGAAGTTTCTCTTATGCAGAGTTAATACCAACCCTGCTGCTACTTCACTGAGACAGCCCTACTCTGAATCAAAATTTTACACTTTCAAGCTGGGAATGAGCATGCTGAACCTGTGTTCCCTTGTTCATTTGCTTAAGCAGCCCTTGAAAAACTAGAGGTGTTAAAGAGCATTAAAGAAACCTTAAGAGGAGACACCACAAACACCTGCACCACTATTTTGGTAACGAAAGCTTTTATACCCATCCCTCAGGACACAAAACCCCATCAGATACCAACTGGTGAAGCAAACAGCCAGGCCTGAAGCATTTCAGAGATTTCAGTTGAAGAAGAGGGGATGGGGGGGAGGGGAGAAGACCCCCATACCAAGTACTTGATGCCTGCAAAGGAAAAAGCAAAGAAACTGCTGATGGCTCTGCTCTATCCCTACCCTGTAGGCAGCCATCCCACTGCACTTTCAAGTGGTAAATAGACATTTTGATTCTTGAAGAAGCCATTTTCATTTTGCTAAATATCCACTCAGTGTTACCTGTGATCAGTGCCCCACTCATCTGCCTCTCTGATATACACCAGGCATGGGTTTCATTCAGAGACCAAATAAAGATATTTGGCAGTCTGCTTGCTTGGCCTCTCTAGCAGGATCCACACAGCAAAAACAAGTGGACATCTCAAAAACAGGCAAGTTCAGCAGGCAAGCAACAAAATCCCATCCAGATGAGTCAGCTCAGCCAACAGTAACTTCCTGAAAAGCTAAAAGGCACCACATAATTCTGGGGTTGTAGGGGTGGTGGTGGGAAAACTGGTGAATTTTTAAGTTCTGGGGAAGAAAGATGAGCAATCAAACTTTGCTTTTACAGAAGGCTGAAATGCATGAAAGCTAAGACACAGCTCTGGTCAAAGCCTCTCATGAAACCCTCAAATCAACCCCACAGGTGAGGACTTGCACCTCTGCACCCTGCTGCTCTTCCTCTCCATGCCCCACTGGTAGTGTTTGGGAGGCACCTTTTCTCCTCCCCAAAAATCTAGTCCAATACTGCTGAGGAGCAGCTGGGAGGTAAGTCCCAGTGCAGCTCTTTATCCCAACTTTCCCATTTAATACTGAAGGAGTCTGCTCACCTAAGTAGCATGACATGACTTTGCTTTCCCACCATATTCCATCATCTTCCTCTCTGCACGAGCCCATTTAGACACCTCAGACTGCTCACAAAATGACACATGCACCAGTGGGTCTGAAAATTAAAATGTGAGCTGCAATTTAAATAGTCCTACATCTTTTTTTTTTTTTTTTTTTTTTTTTTTTTCCTGTATGATACTAGAAAAGAAACAAAGATTTCTTGATGCATTGCTTGAGAAATCAGGTTCCACACCTGCAGTGGAAGCCTCAGGGAAGCTGAAGTCTGGATGTCAGCATGGAACCTCTCCCACCAGCACCTGCTTCTGCGTGGGGGCTTTGCAGGAAAAAACTGAGGCCACAAACAGTACCAGCACTGCCCTGAACCCACTGAAACTTCAAAGTCTCCACCACCAAAGCTTATCCCACCCCAGAGAACACAGGAACTTTGCCAGCACTGCAGCACCTGCAGAGCTCCCACTGCCCCCCCCCCAGCACCAAAGGGGGCAACAGGGATGGGTCTGCCCTGCACCTGAAGGGATCAAACACATCCCCTGCCTCACCACCAGGAGCCACATCACAGCAAGGACAGAAGACATTGACCCCAACACACCTGATACACCACTTTAAGTCCTGACCTAGAAATCTTGGATTTTTAACCCACAAGTCCTTTTAAAGTATCCCGAGCCCTCCTTCCTGGCATCCCCCAGCTCTCCCTTTTAACAGAAGCCCTTTGAGAGACTCAGCAGCTGCTCCTCAGCTCAATGGGATCCTCTATTATCAGAGCAGCTGCAGGATCAGCCCCTGGATCACCCTTGGACCTCTTCTTCTAAAACCCCAAGCCAGAGGCAGCAGAGAGCTCCCCTGCAGCCATCCACCACACAGCTCCAGAGCAATTCCCAGAGTCCAAGGAGGAAAGAAAGCACTGGATTTCCATGCTGAGTGCCCAAAAGGTAGGAGCACAAGTGTTAAGGTTGTGACTCACCAGGACCCCAGCTCTGGGTTTATTGCTACGGCTCCCACACAGGCAGAGAGCAGCAAATTGGAGCTTACAAAGAGCAAGGAAGCAGAGGGATGGAAATTTAAACACTTCCAAGGCTGCAGATGAAATGACTCCGATCAAGAGGAAAAAATTCAAGCTCCTAAAGCCTGAAACTGTGAGGCACAGAGCCAGGAAGAAATGAAGAGCAGCAATTCTGGGTCGTGTCAGTGGAGTTCCAGCTGTTCTGCCCTCCAAAGCTGCATGGCAGTCACCATGCTCCCAGGAGCAGGTACAGAGCTCAACCCCCCAGCTCCCAAGCAATCTGGCTTCTTTCTGGGAAATTTGCTTCCTTTTCATAATTTTTTTTCTTTTTCATCTGAACCCCCTGAGTAATTGAGAACAACTTCACCTCGATGGCAGCATACTGCTGAGAGGGAGAGAATAGCACTCAGAACTATTTATTTTATTAACTCGTTTCAAGAGTAAATTGGGTAAAAAAGCTTTTTAATAGCTTTGCTGATCAAT
Source organism: Phaethornis superciliosus (assembly GCA_023637945.1). NCBI lineage: Eukaryota > Metazoa > Chordata > Aves > Apodiformes > Trochilidae > Phaethornis > Phaethornis superciliosus. The sequence goes on from JAJQWJ010000029.1 coordinate 1,172,634, forward strand.
ACCAACCCTGCCAGTGGCAGGAACGACTGTAAGGCTCAAACAGTGATGCAGGATGGTTCAGGAAGGACCATTAATTCTCTGTGTAGGATGGGCAGAGCAACTCCTCTGAAAAATGAAGTAACTGATGCATTAAACAAGAGACCAGGGCTCTGAGCAGATGCCACCAGGATCAGATGGACCAAAGCTTGACAAGTATTTCTGTTCCATAAGTTTGCTTAATCTTACACTGAATTCTAAACGTGTCTTGTTGCTATTTTAATACTTCTTAAGATAATGAACAGCCAAGCAAAAACCCGACACCCAAAAGCAGTGTCAGGAACAGCCAAAAGTAATATGGACACCAAGAAAAGCCAAAGACACCAAAAAGCTGTATTTAAACACGCATTCCAGAGGCAGTCAGATAAATCTCGGTCATGTAATTAAGGACAAATCACCATTAGTACAAATCAAATTATTGGTTCTTCAAGCCAGATCTGTACAGAACACAGAGCTCGGGGTTGGTTGGCTGGTTTGGGGTTGGGGTTTTTTTTGGTGTTTTTTTTTTGTGAAACCACCTGGGAAGGGGCAACTGGGAAGGGGCAACTCCTCCTGCCTGGGAGCCTCTCTGACCGCCCCCCGGCTCACACCTCCCCTGAGGGGGTCCCAGCCCCCGGGCCGCGGTTCGGTTTTCCTCCGCTCGTGGCTTTTGCTGTCGTGTCCCCGTCCCCCCCGCACCTCCACCCCGGTTTTGTTTTCCCCTCTCTCTCTCCCATTTCTCTTTCATTTCCACCCACGCGGTATCAATGAGGAGCAGAACCGGAGTCACTCCGGAGCCAACCCCGGGACCCCCCCACCCGCTTTAAGGGCCGGGCTCGGGGGCGGTAAGGAGCGGAGCAGCCGCTCCCACCGGGTTGGAGCCCCCGGCCCCGGCCGCAGCCCCCGGAGCCCCGCCGGGTGCAGGGGAGGCGCGGGCTCCCCGGAGGATCCCACCGGGAGGCTCCCGCCTCGCTCCCCCCGTTACCTGCCCGGCCCCCGTCTCCGCGGCGCTGCTGGAGCTGGAAGGGGACGGTGGCTCGGAGCGGGTGCAGCCCCCCGGCCCCTGCGCGGCCCCCGCTCCCGCCCGCCCCCGCCATGCCCGGCCCCGCGCCGCCGCCGCACTGAGACCCCCCGGCCCCAGGGCCCCCTTATCAGCGCTCTGGGGGCGGGGCTAGTGGGAGAAGCCCGGCGCTCATTGGGTGGAGACCCCCAAGCGTGCCGCCCCCCCTCTAACGGGAGCCAATGAAAGAAAGCTCCGAGCTCCTCCCCCGCACGCGCTGCCAACGGTAGCCAATCAGAAACGCGGTCACCGTAGAGGGCGTCACCTCCCGAGCCGGAGCCAATCAAAGAGAGAGAAGAGCTGCTCGAGCCACGCCCAGCTGGCAGCAGCGGCAGAGCCAATGGCAAGAGGAGACAGCGCCTTAAGCCCGCCCTATCGCGAATTGGCCAATCGCAACGCTTCCTTAGCGCCCCGCCCCTTCCCCGCGCAGGCAAATGAGGGGCCCGGAAGGGGGTCACGTGATCAGGGTTGGTTTCTCTTTCACCTTGGGAGGGAAGGGGGGGACGGGACGGGACCGGACGGGACGGGACCGGGGAGACCCCCACCCCCCCAGCCCCCACCCCCGGTGCCGCTACGGAACGGAACGGAACACTGCCCGGGACCCGCCTCATCCCCGGGGCAGCGGGAAGAAGGCCCGGACACCCCGAGGCTCCCCACCCCCCGGGGAGGCGGCCGGACACTGCCCCCCCCTCCCCCCCCATCCCATGGGTGAGGGCAAAGGGAACGGCGGCGAAGTGGGGAAAATATCCCGGGCTGCAGAGCGGGGCCCCCGATCCCCCCCCTGCCCCTGTGGGAAAGCAGCCGAGGCCTGAACCAGCTAAAAAAAACTGGTTTGGGGTTGGTTTTTTTTTCCCCTTTCCCCGAACTCCGCCCCGACCCCAGGGCTCCCCATCCCAGTCGGTGTTTGCCTTTCCAGCAGGAAACCGCCTGTAGAAACCCCGAGTGCAGGCTGCACTGCCGAGTGCATTTTGTGTAAACTCCTCAGCAACTCAAAATATCTCAGCCCAACCCCCTCCCAGGCTGAACTAAAGAGTTAAAAATACCCAGCTGGAAAATGGGGAACAGAATGGGAGTGTGGCTGGGATTGGTGCTGGGCTCTGGGGGGGAGCAGAGGTGGCTGCAGGGTGTCAGAGAGGTTTGGGCAGGATCAGGCCATGTCACCTCCCTGCTCACATGCTCCAGTTTGCACTGATTCCCGACCTGCCCCTCGGAACAGGGTGAGGACCCTGCCACAGTTCCCTCTCCCACCACCACCTCCCGCCCTTGGCTCTGGAGCTTGGCTGAGCACACGTTTCCACCAGTGTCACCAGTTCCATCAACTGCTCCTCCAACAGGGATAAAGAGCTGAGAACCCCCCAAGGAGGCTGAGGGAAAATCCCCTCGGGAATGACAAAGTCAAAGCTCTGGAGAGGCCACAAGAAAAATGGAATGTTCAGGACTTGGGGTGCCAAGGATTTTGGGAAGAAAAAAGCTGAAGCCCTAGGTATTTAATCCACAGTTTTCCCCAGTGCTAAGCATTTGGGAATCTGTCCCCAGAGCCCTTTGCAGGTTCAGGCTCCTCCAAGGTGCCTGCCCTCCCCTTTTTCCTGCAGCTTCCCACCTGGCAGGTGCAGAGGAAAAAGTCCTTCCACCTGCCCAGGGCTCTTGGCCCCACCATCCTCTGGCCCTCTGTTCCTCAAGTACCATTTCTGATTTAAATGTTTGCCATTTAAACTTTGTATTTATAACCTGTCGTTCAATTTCTTGAAAAGACACCATGGCATGCAGGCTTCTTCCCCTCCTAGTCCCTTAAAACATACTTTTAGCTTCAATACTCCTCACATAGATTGCTGTGGTTCACCCTTTCCACTCACCACATCTCCACCAAACCCTCAAGCATCCTCTACCTGCTGCAGGTCAAGCTCTTTATTCTGCTTCCAGATGGACTCAAGTTAAGGTGGGTTTAGGGAAAGGATCTTTCCAAGTGAAGAGGGTGAGACTGATCTCTCTAACCCAGGAGCCTGGGAAGCTGTGGCAGCACCAGATAAGAAGGAGGGGGGGAAAAGGGGGGGAAGCATGAGGTGGCAAAGCAGCCTGGGCTTCATGCCAACCTTTCTGGAGAGCAGAGGCTGAGAGAGCAGCAGTTGTGTCCCTCAGCAGCTATCACAGCAGAGCAGTGTTCCCCATCTTCTTCCTGTATCACTCTGCTCCCCGGGCTGGCAGTTTCCATTTGCATGTAATCAGGCAACAGATGGGAAACTAAAGAGTGTCATTTTCTAGAAAAACCCCATGGGGGGGTGGGGTGGATTGCAGTGCTGCTGTTAACCCAAGGCAAAGAGGGAACGTGGCTCCTGGGGCAGAGATGAGACAGAAACCACAGCCTGGGTTATTAGAGCTTGGTAAACAAACAAAATGTCACCCATCAAATTAATCCTTGCTATCTCTTCTGGCAAGGAGTGCTGTGAGATCTCTGATAAGGTGGAAAACTCAGTCACAAGAGGAGGCAGCAGAGTGATCTCTGCTCAGGACTATACTAAGGGTAAGGGAACATTCCAGAACAGCAGTAGTGTCAGGGGCCATTTCTGAGAGATAACAGCACTCACCAGGAGACAGTTCAAGTTTTCCCCTGTTCCCTTCAACTTTCAACCTAAAATTAAGTTTTTAAACTGAACAAGGATCCTCAAGTGTCTGCTCTGCCAATAGCTCTTCCTAGCCCAGCTCCCACTGCAGAAACAAGGTAAAACCATAAATCCCCTTTAGTTTAAGGCTGGGATCAGCTTAAGATCAGCCAGTCTTCTCATTAAACAGGGAAGATTAGCTGATCTTTGAAACCTTGCTCTTACTCTGTACACACACATTTCTTCATGTCAGACACTCTTCCTGAAAATATTTCCTTCCCAAGGTCCATAGTAGATATTAGTAATGAAACAGGAAATTAAATGTAAGAAAAAGAAATGTAGAGGGAACTACCAAAGTACAGGTGTTCAGAAGAACATAAAACTGCAATGAAAAAGTTATAAATGCCAAATAGAGGAGTTTTGACCATGGTTTTTTTCCACTGGTTGCTCACTTTTTCTAGGAACCCACTCAAAGCAAGTTCTTCCAACCTAGAAATTCAAATTCACCTTTCAGTTTCTTTCCCCCAGTGTATTTTTTAAGCACTGCCATTTGAACTCAATACCCACAGCTGGAACAAACTAAAAATACCCACTCCTCTGCATGCCATTTTGTTTTAGCATAAAGGAGGTCACACAGCTGTGCCTCTGATTGTTCTCACCATATCTCCTGCTATAAATACAGTGAGGAATAATGAAAAAAAAAAAAATGAAGTGGTTCAGCAAAACTACACCAAGAGCTGCTCTGTCTCAAGTCCAAGTTTTGCTTTCACTGAATGCTTCCCTCAGGGTTTAAAAGCCCTCATTTTGCTTTCTTATGTAGGCAGAGGCAAAAAAAGCCCCAGCTCCTCCCTATCTAATGGGCTACAGCCATTCGAGCTCAGCTGAGTTGCCTATTATCAGCCAAACTTCATTTGCACCAAGAAGAGGCCTTGCTGTATCTTTCCCCAACAAAAGACACACACCACAGAGCAAGCCTTGGAAAACTCAAGTTCCAACATTCCTGCAGGCTACACTCTGGCCTACACAATGCAGTCATCTCCCTGTAATTAGGATTCCTAATGATGTGCTGCGTAGTAGCAGCAGTAACACAATCTTTTACAACTGCTCAAGGGCTGTGGGTCAAGGATCTGACTTCTCATTCTCTGCCTGCTCATTTCCATCACTTGTGGTGCAGTGGTTCCTGGAGCTGCCTCTCCTGGCAGGGGCAGAGAGCTGACCCACCCCCCACACACACTACTCTCAGTTTTCAGAGCCTGAGAAAGTCATTTAATCACAATTAACAAATTCCACAAAGCTTCAGAATTATCCAATGCATCTCATGGCTCTGGATGGGTGTTCCAGAAAGTCATCGTGTGACACTACAGCACTGTCCTCAGGATTCACAGCCATGCAGGAGAGTTTGTGGCAGGGACCTGACTGTCCCTTCCCCCTCAAACACCTTTGGGTACCCACTGCTCCACAGCCCAGAACCACAGCCCACCAGTTCTTTAGTGGTGTCCCTTGAGGAGGTGACAGATAAATAGGAAACATAAAGAGTTGCCACTGCAGTTCTGTCATTCTGTCCTAAATGAGATTATATTTCTGGCTGCTTGCTACACGTAGGAGGGAGACAGAGCTTAGATTTAAAGTCCTGATCAGCTGAGCATGAACGTGGAAGATCAAAGGGTCATTCAGCATACAAGCTAAGCTTTCCCTCATTGTCCTTGAACAAAATTCCTCTCACTCTAAACTGTGGAGTAAAATGCCTGCCTGTCTGCCTCCCACTCGATCCCCAAGAGAGATGGCTGCATTTCACTGCTGGACAGTTTCTGCACTCAAATGTTTTGAGATGAAAAGCTCTAAAGAGCAGCAAGATAAATAAAACTGCAGTTTATTAAAAGAGACTAACAGATTATTCACCAGACCAGCCAAGCTATTTCACAGTCTGGTCATGCTTGCAGTGAAAACAGAGTGAGTTTTGGGAACAGAGCACAAGCCCTGCTACGAGTAAGGAGACATTATGAAATAGATTTTCACTAAGTCATGGAAAGACAGGAGTCCTCATAGTATGAATCATCAATATGTCAGAAAGAAAGAGTGCACTTAAAAGTAATCACTGATGTCCAGCACTGCCAATGTTGTAATAGAGCATGGAAATGAATACAAGGAGACCAAGTCAGTCAAGCATCAACAAATCAATGCAGAACAGGCAAAGGGACTCACAAAAGCTGTTTCATACCTGCTGCTGCAACATCCTCCACTGCTGCTTGGGTTGCTTCTAGCCGCTACAAGAGCCAGCTGCTCATCCTACTGCTGTGACCCTGCAGCTTCTCCTGTGGGAAAACAGACACAGCAAGGATCAAGTTTATTATCCTCTCTGGGAGCTTTTCATCACTTGCAGCAGTCTGGGTATGTGATTTTCCACTTTTCTGTTCTATGCCCATCAGTGCTGATGGTGTTCAGGACAAACCCCTGCTTTGTGGCAGGCTGTGCATCTAAGCAAGAGCTGCCTTTGACAGGTGAAAGTGACACACAAAGGTCAGCAGGATGCAGTCCATCTAGGGGACACCAGGACTTGGGATCTATGCTGGCAGATCCCACTTACCTCACCCTAAAAGATGATCTTGCTTTTCCTCCCATGCCCAAGCATGTGGGCTCAGGAGTTAGCCAAGAGCAGAGACTTTGTAAGATTTCCCAGAATAATACAGGCTGCACTGGATGTAAAACATTCACCACTAAGGAATGAGAACTTGCTGAGGAGAAAGTGTGCTAAGGGAAGCTTTGTGCTTTTAGGAAAGGCAGATCCATGGTTTCTCAGCTTGCACAGAAGAGTGGCAGAAGTGAGAGCTCCAGCTCACCCATCAGCCACTGCATGGCAAAGCCTGGCAGCTCAGTCACACTGCCCTTCTGTTTGCTGAAACTGTTAGAAATATGACATAGGAAAAAAAAAATTACTTAAAGGACTGAATTTGGCACAAGAATAGAAGTATCTCCTAGATACAAGGCAGTCTCAAGACAAGCTCCCCAAGAAGTGCTGCTGAACTTTTCCAGAACATGGAACTTGTGAATTTGGAAACACAGGTAAATAAAACTGGTAACCACTGGCATAATGTAATTAGGAAAAAATGCAGACGCTGAAGAAAATCACCTACTTGGCTCACCTCAGAGCTCAGCAAGCCAAGAGTTCATATGGGAAGAAACTTGTTTCTTTTTTTTTTTTTTTCTTTTTTGCCATGAATAATTACAAAACCAGGAGTTTCAAAGGAAACCAGCAATTCCAGCTGGCACAGAAACCTCATCCTAGGAACAGCCATTTTGCAGCATCACACTTTTAATGGGACACAAGCCCCCAGAAAGCAGAAGCATTGCTCACCCCAAGCTTGACTTACCAAATTTCCCAAGTAAGACAACATTTTTTTCTAATTAGAGGTAAAAGGGAAAGTGATCATACTGCATAATACAAAGTATTGTAAAAGCTACTTCTCCCATCTGTGCCTGGCTTCCTCCAGATATATCCTCCCATTCTCCATCCTTTCTGTGCTGGCAATTTGCATTCTATTTGGTGTTTCTTTGGCTCCTTCAGCATTAAGGCACAGAGCTAATCAGTCTCCTAGGAAACTAAGGGAAAGATAAACCTGCCTAAACAGAGGAGCAGCTAAATTGATGCAGATTTGACATCAGAGTAAATCAAACTCAGGTGAGAGTTGCTCAAAGTATCAAACTATTATTAGTTTGTTGTCCTCCAAATTGTTTTGCCAAGCTCTGGTTCTTTCTTCCACCATCTCTTACTCCAATCCTTTCTTACTCCTAAAGTTTCTTATTTTCTTCACCTTTAGCTGAGCCTCCCAAGTACACTCCACTCTTAGTTTGGGGTGACATTGGTTTCTGTAACCTGCTTCCTGTTGTCCCTCTGCATCTAAACAGTAGGGACAACTTAAAATCATCCCTCCACTTCCACAACTGCAGAAAACTACCTGGGGTACAGCATATGCTGATTAAGCACCACTCTTTAATTACTGGAGCAAACAAGACAAATTCTGTCAGTACTCTACTCTACCTGTTCTTAACATCCCCAAAGTTCTTATTACAAATCAAGATCTTGTCAGCTGGGAATTGAGCTGTGAAGCCCATGGCTGGTTGCCCACAGTCTGGTTTCTGAAAAAGAACTGCCCAGAGATGGGCTCAGAAGTGCCAAACGGGATCAAGTTTTGCCTTTATTCCCCACAGCAGTGTTATTTGTGGTGATAAATGTTTCTTACACCTGTGAAAGTTTATGTCATTGGGCTGAACAACATGAGCAGAGTTTTCCTTTAAGGAAGCATGCAGCAGACTCCATTGATCAGGAAGCAAGGCATGAAGATCAGTGCCAGGCAGTTGGAGAGCACTGCTCAGTCTGGAAGGAATGTATTAAAGGAGCAGATCACAAATCCTGAAGCAGACAAGAGAATTTAAAAAATAACCCATTTCATCAGGAACAGGACAAGGATGGCATAAAAATATCTGGCCTATCAATAAGGTTTAGTCCTGCCAGGGCAAAAAGTACTTTTTTTGCAACTATTTAATAATTAGATTATATGAGACCCAGGGGAGGGAGGGAACCAGGAAGTGTGGCTATATTCAGCTGTAACCAAGTGAAAAAACCTTCTGCTTTCAACAAAACTCAGACTGGATTTTTTTTCTTTTTCTTTTTTTTTTTACACAATAAAAACAAAAAAGAGAGAGAGATGCAGGCCAAACTGGAGTGACCTTGCTCCTGATGCCAGAAAACACAGACTCCACTCAGATGTCTGCATGCCAGAGCCCTGGGGAAAGAGTGAGTGCATGGATTCTGTTCAAGTTTACTGAAACTCCCCTCTCCAGCTCCTCATGTTCTGCAAGACCTTCAGCTCAATGCAGTCCACGGCCACAATTCTCCATACAGGGGTTTCTGTTACTATTTATACTACAGGTCAGTGTCCATTCAAATCTAAACCAGCTTCAGGCTCTAAAGAAAATAAACACACACACTCCCCCCAGCTGTTTGCAGAACTGTCTGCAAACACATCCTCTCAAAACTGGAGTCCTCCTAACGTGCAGTAGCTGGTGAGTAACTTTTTTGATGTAAAAGTAAAAAAAAATAATACTATGCCAATCTGTAAATGAATCCCACAGCCTAGCCTAGCTTCAGCACTACAGGTGGCTGACTGAAGACATTCTTTGCTGTTGGGTTTGCTTCTGAAATGTCCCAAAGCCCCCTGGGCTTCTTCAGAAGTCAAGACTCAAAACCACACTGTGCCAAGCTTGTTGCTAGCCCAGGTTCCACCTCCATTTTCCTACATTTCATTCTGTGCCTTGCACCTCCTCTCATTTCTCTACACAGACCTGCATTTAACCTGTTTACACATCACTTTGTCAAGAATTAAGTTGGAGCTTCTCAGTGACAATGAGAATTCAGGTCCCAAGCCCTGCTCAGAGCCAGGCACAACACAGCAGCTTGCTCAGGCCCTGGCTAAAAAAATGCAGCCAGCAAAGAGCAGCAAGCCCTCAGTTATTCTCTGGCAAAAGTGCCTTTGTGAGAGACAGTGACCCATCCCCACATCAAATGGGATCAGGAATTCTTCCAGCTTCACATGGTTGGCTCAGGATGTTCTCTGATGCTGCTCTTATCACCCAGATCTACTGCACCTAAAAATTAAATATTTGCAAATATTAAGCTGGAGCCCAAAGCAGAGGGAAGCCAACTCTACTCACCTTCTGAAGATGTCAAAGTAAAACAAGCAACTGTCCTGGATCTTCACATCCATGTAACTGTGCTATCTGTAGCACTTTCTCATTATCCCAGTCCTTCTGTAACTCTAGCCCCCAGAGATGGACTGAGATGACACCTAAAAGCAAGTGAGATGTATTCAAGTACAGCATTTCAGCTATTTTTATAGTGTATTTTCATTATACAGCATTTCTCTCCCTTGACTGAAACCACCCTTAAGTAGGTAAAGCAGCCCTGCAGGAAGGCATCCAATAACACAGCCATTTCAGTCAATGTTTTACATCCATAAAGCACTTTGCAAGTGGAAACCCTGAAGTACTTCAGAAGCATTTCTTCTGCTTCATAACAACTCTGACATGAACCTACTTTATATTCTAATATCACTGATGGTGATGTAGGATGCTGCAGGCAGTTCACTCAATGCCACATCTCCAGAGCAAGTGGGAACCAGAGGATCAGTTTTAAACCTCATTTCAGTCTCTTGATGCTTGTACCTCTTTATGAAGATGAAGATTTTGTTGAAAATTACAATTTTCACTGCCTATATTTTCTAAGATTCATCAAGAGCTACTTTATTGCATGTTAAATCACAGAAAGTTAAGCTATCAAGGATCAGGAAATTCCTCATTTTTGACATGGAAAAATCTGACAGGACTAAGAGGCTGCAAGTCTGCCTCAAGAGCATTATTACCAGGAGCTTAACTCCAGTGGAGATCCTCGTGAGCAGAAGCTACACCAGGTTTGCACCCTGAGGAACTGACTCCCCCTCTTCCCAAGCAATTCCCAATTTCCATGGTTTGCTGAGGGTGAAGCAGGAGTTTCCCTCACTGACATCTAGTGGTGATACCCACAGGAAGGCACCTGCAGCCTCTTGTTTTAACCCAGAAACAGACCCTCAAATTTCATCTCCAGTGAATGCCAGGGCTGGAGCTTCCCCAGTACTGATCACTGGCAGGTGGCCAAGGGCTTTACATGACCTTCAGACACAAATTAATGAAAAAAAAAAAAAAAAAGAAAAAAGAAAAGATTTATTTCTGCCATAAGATTCCAAAGTTTGGGCTGATGTTTGAAGTTCAAACAGTAGAAGCAGTTAAAACCTTGCAGTCTGTTCTACAGGACAGAAATGTTCTTGTAAACTCTGCTCTTCATGACATGAGCTGATTGCACAAGACATCTTAGCAGATCCAAAGCCACCTTCCCCCACACACTGGATACTCCAGAGTTATGTTCTAACTGCACAGAGGACTCAAGGTTTGCATTAGCCTTTGAATTAGCCAGCACAGGGAACTGGATTCCTGGCTTCTATTCAAGTACTGCCACCTCCAGGGAAGTTATTAAGCACCACTCACTGCTCTTGGCTTTGTTTTTCCCAGTAGCATCCTGCTGGGGGTGAAAAGTCCTGTTAATATGCATCAGAATATACAACTTCTTTCAGACACAAGCTTCAGGAACACCTAGGAGCTCTAACTAACATTTTATTCCTTTAACTGATACAATTAAGCACTACAGCTCTTACAGAAGGGCAAGGTTTGGAAAGAGGAATCCTTCAGCTGCCATCAACAGGCAAGGAGTGCAGTGGGGTTTGGTAATGTGCAAATTTTCACATGGTTGTCATATTCTTTAGTCCTTTTCATTCAAGCAAATCTGCACCTGAATTTGGATATTTGCAAGGTCCAAATAGGTTATGTTAACACAGGCTTTAATTGCCCTTTTTCTACCACAGGACCATTCCATTTAATGTAAGAAGAGATCAAAGATGAAGTTGCAACCCACAAGCTCTCTGAATCTTTTGTATTGCTCCTGACTGCCTCACATTTCCATTAGTGCCCTTCACCTTTTTGCAACATTACAACACATTCACTCGTGTGAGGCCTGAGCTTTGTCTCATGGAAAATAAGCTACAAAGTGTTCACACTACCTCCTCCTTTTTCTTTCCATGAAGGGACACAGCACTATTTCTCTTTGTTCCTCATGCCCTCTGAGGCAATGCTTTAGTTCATACCAAGTTCATCTTGGATTAAGCATTTCAAGTCAGTCTAACAACTTCAGAACGTGACATTCCTTACTGCAGCACTAGATTTTGACCAAACTACTCCTCTTTTTTCTTCCTATAACACAGGAAGAATTCATGCATTCCTACAGCCACCTTTCACTAGGTTTGCAGACTACCAGGACTTCCTACAGAGTTGTACACACTCCCAGAGTTTCCCTCCCCTTAATGGGTACCATTTCAGATCAACTGGATGCTTATTTGCAACCAAGAATGAACACTCCCACTTCACATACCACACATACTGCTTCCCATTCCTCTCTGCTTGGGCAAAAAGCAGCAGTAAATCATCTTGACTTCTTCAGAAGGTTTGCTTTTCAACATTTCGCTGGAGATTGGATACACCTAAGGGCAACAACAATTTGTAAAGAGAGAAACAGTCTTACTGGCATGCCTAAGGATGACATGTGCTCCCGAGGATTATAGGATTTGACCCCGGGAATTTCATAATCTCTGACGATAACCGCAGCTGGGAAGAAATCATGTGTTTTGACTAAATACACTTCTTTTTCACAAGTCTTCACATAAAGCAATATAATATCGCTCACAGACAGCGTTATCACATTAGCCACCCTCGGAGAACCACAAGGTGCCTCGCCAGCTCATGTTGGCCTGTGAGAGAACTCCAGGCAAAGCTTCACTAAAAGATAATCCCTCCCCCGGATGGTATTTTGAGAGCGGAAAGATTAATTAACGACAACAGCCTTCTCCGAAGAGCTGGAAGCAGCACAGGCCCGCCCAGGCCTCTTAGGCCTCAGACAAGGCCCGCCCCAGCGCGGAGCCAGGACGGGGGCAAGGCCGCGGTACCCCCCTCAGCAGGAGGGGAACCTCCGCCTAGAAAGCAACGGGGACTCACCGCCTTCCGCCACCCAATCACTCCATGGACCCGAAGAGACGTTTCTGCCCGGCCTTAAAATGGCCCCAGCGGGAGGGTCGGGGCTGCCCACACCGAACATGGCTCCCTAGGGACAAGGCCCGGGCAGGCCGCTGACTTCACGCCCGGACTCAAAATGGCGGCCGCTGCCCCCACCCCCGCCGAGACCCTTGGGCCCGAACCCAAGATGGCCGCCGGCGGCTTCACTCCGAGCGGCGCCGCCGGGATTCCCGCCCGACTCCAAGATGGCGGCGCCCGCTGGCGTGAGGCGGCCTCGCGGTCACGTGACGGGTGGTGGTTGAGGCGCGGGGGGGGGGGGGGGTGTGGACCGTGTCCCGGCGGAAGCGTGAGGGACCGAGCAGGGAACAGGGGGTGGCGGCGGGAGCGGGAGCGGGGCTGGCGCCGCCGGAGCAGACGTGCCGCAGGACGGGAGACACGGCTGTCACCACGGAGCCCGCTAACGCTAACACGGCGGCGAACGCCGCTTCGCGGGCTGGGGGCGCCGGGGACCAGCCGACCTCGCTGCCCCCGCCCCCGCCGAGGATGCCGCGCAGGAAGGTGAGCGCGACCGGGGAACTGGGGAGGCGACCGGCGGGGGAACCGGCGAGTTCGGGGCCGCAGCTTTTTTTCCCCTTTCCCACCCTCTCTGCTGTCTCTCCCGGGCACAAAACCGGGGGGAAAATAGCGGCCTTCAGCCCCCGGCGCCCGCCCCTCTCGCTCTCTGATTGGCTGCCTCACGGGCCCTCTGGGCGCTGATTGGCCGCCTTGCCCGTCACTCGTCGCCCCCAACGGTTACCGTTTCCCCTCCCCCGCGCCTGCAGCGCAGCCCGCCTCTCCTCTTTTCCGATTGGTTGGGCCGTTGGAGAGCTGGTCACGCATTGGCCGGACTGCCCGGTCGGGGTGGCCGCTGATTGGCTTCCGCGCCTGCCCATCTACGCCCCCAACGGTCACCTCCCCGCGCGTGCCTTGTTTCTCCCCCTTTCCCTTCCCCCATCCCTCTCCGCCCCCCTCCCCGCCTGTGTTGCTGTGGGAGCGAGGCTCGCACTGATAGGCTGTCCGCTGCTGTCAATCACTCCCGCTGCCCACGCCTTCTTGCTTCCCCAGCTGCCCATTGGCCGGCTCTCCCTGTCGTCCCCGCCCACTCTCCTGTGATTGGTCGGCATCGGCGGGGCTCCCCTGGACGCAAAACAAAGCGGCGCGGGGGCCGCGTTCTCTGCGCTGTTCCCGCCCTTCTCCTCAGGCGGCCGCCGGCACCTGCCTCAGCCCCCTCACCGTCCCCTCAGGGCTGCCGGCTGCTCGGGGCCACTCCCGCCGGTCCTGCCGCCCTGACCCAGACCTCTCGACGTCCCCCACGCCTTGGTTGTTCTGTCAGAGCTGCCGGACAGGGGAGGGATCTTCAGAGGCCTGGTGGCTGCCCGCCAACTCCTGAGGCGTTCTCTGCTCTGAGAGCCGCCCAGCCACGCTGCATGGTGCGGGAGGCCGCTCCGATGGGGCAAGGCGAGGTGAATACAACTGTACTTTCAACCTCTTTTGGCCCAGCCTCTTCGCTGAGTGCCGTCGGTTTCTCTGCCTTGGTTCCAGCGGGGAGCCCTGAATTGCTGAGTGCTGAGGACTCGGTTCGGCCCTGCCTGGAGCCCATCTGTTTTCCCCACCACCTGCTCCCCTGGTGCCTTGTGCTCTGCTGGGCTGCCTCTGCTGCTCTGAACAGGCAGATGGTGGGGGAGTTTTGTTGGCAAGGTGAACCGAGTCAGCTCAGAGCAGATCCTGCCCAGCCTTGAACCTTTGTTTACCTTTTCAAATCAAATCGGGTGCTGCGGGGACCTTAGTGAATCAGTCTGCTGAAACTTTATTTATTGAAGGCACTGGAATTACATATTTATTACACTAAAATGCTTTCTCCAGAGCAATACACTTGACATTTATTATTTTGTATATGTCGTTGTGTCAGCTTGAAATTCTCCAGCATCAAATAGTCTCTCTTCTTCCCAAGAGTATAAATACAACATGCAAATTCCAGCAGTCCTGTGCTGATGTCTGGCTCTGTGGTGTTGCAGAGAAATGCAGGCAGTAGCTCAGATGGAACAGAAGACTCTGATTTCTCCACTGATCCTGAGCACACAGACAGCTCTGAAAGTGATGGCACATCACGGCGCTCCGCCCGGGTGACCCGTTCCTCAGCCAGACTCAGTCAGAGCTCCCAAGGTAAAGCCTTTATTTTCTTAAGAAAAAGCAAAGCAGCCCCTTCAGCAACAAGAGGCTCAATGTACTCCACATTCCTGACCTTTAGAACTGAAAAATGCAGAGATCCTATATTAGTTTTTCCCCTCAGCAATCAATCATCCCAGCAAAAAGCAGTCTGTATAAGTTTAAATTGCACAAATGTGGTAATAAACTCTAAAGGTTACATGGGTGGGGGAAGTCAGAGCTCAACCATCCTCTGAAGATCTACCTGCTTCTTAAATAGGAATCAAACCCAGTGATTCTGCTGTCAGCCTGGCCTCATTTTTCTGAGACCTCCAAAAATTTGCTACTGGAGCCAACCTAGAGAGTGTTTAGAGGTGAAAGTTGCTTTTGTTTTCTTTGTTTGTTTGGGTTTTTGTGTACTGCAGGGGAAGATGATATTTTCATGACTACCCTGACCCAACTCTTGGATAAATGTAATCAACATATTGCCAGTTATTTTGTATACTTCTGCTCTGGCATCACACACAGAATGTGTCCAACTCCTCCTTTTTAGTGCTAGTGAAGTAATTTTTTGGCTGCTAATTAATAAGCTGCCATCTGGCATCAGGGGAGGGAAGTAACAGTAGATAATAACATCTTTCCATTGCCCCATGTATGCTCTTTGATTAAAAAAATCTGTTTTGCCACAAATTTTATTGTAGATAAGAGATACACACGTGATCATCTGGTCATTAGGTCTTAAAAGCAAGAAGGAAAAGTGGTCTGGATGTGTATGGGATGCCTGTGATACACCTAGTTATGAAAGCACTATTTTTAATGGCAATTAACTGTTTTCTAGTCTTTATGAGCATTAGAGGATCACCAAACCACACAGAGGGCTTCAAATACAGCTCCACACCAGCAGGAGCTTTGCTGTTCCCAAGGGTTACCTAAACTAACAGCTCTTTAGCTTTCCAAATATGGATTGCAATTACTAGTTAATTAAGTTCAGAGAAAACTGATCTAATTCCAGATTCCTCAGTGCTGGGAAAAGTCTCCAGAGCTTTCAGCTGTGCAGAACAGAGCAGATCTTTGTGCTGAGAGGCAGCTCTGGCACGGGGCTCTCTGCCTGCCCAGCTATCAGGTGTTGGTATTTCAGTCTCGAGGCGAGTTTTGGACTGCGGTGGTTATCGTGGGTGTAATGATGGTGTTTCTCTGGAATTAGATTCCAGCCCAGTTCGTAATCCCCCATCCTTTGGAGCAGAAGAGCCTGTGTATTCCACAAGGAGAGTGACCCGCAGCCAGCAGCAGCCTGCTCCTGTGACTCCAAAGAAATACCCGCTCCGGCAGACACGCTCCTCTGGCTCAGAGACTGAGCAAGTGGTTGACTTCTCTGACAGAGGTAGGTAGGGTGCAGCGAGGTGTTCTGAGGGTCTGCCAAGTGTTTATTGGAAAGAGTCTGTGACTCCATTCACACAATCTAATATCCTGAGGACAGAGGGTTTGAGACAGCTGTCTGGAGTTGCTTTATTTGTTTGAAAGCTTTCTTTCGGGCAGATTTGTAACATCTTGATCCTTATTCAGACACTAAAAATGCAGCGGATCACGATGAGTCTCCACCTCGTACCCCCACCGGGAATGCCCCTTCCTCAGAATCTGATATTGATATCTCCAGTCCAAATGTGTCCCATGATGAGAGCATTGCCAAGGACATGTCCATGAAGGATTCTGGAAGTGACCTGTCTCACCGCCCTAAGCGCCGCCGCTTCCATGAAAGCTACAATTTCAACATGAAATGTCCCACTCCTGGTTGTAACTCTTTAGGTAATTTCAGCTCCAGGATTAATCTCTTGGGTTTTGCCTCCCTGCTGTGATCAAGTCCCCCTCAGTGGAGTCAGCCTAACAGGATGCACTCAGTTAGGATCAGAAATGTTGGGTATAGAGGAGAGCCAGGAAACGTATCTGCAAGTGTATTCTTCCTGGAGGTGTTTTCTTGGCTAGGAGTTTTTGGGGGATGATAAGATAAGGAGCAAGTCAGGAGTATGAGCACAGTGTGGGAGGAAAGTGCAGAGTCTTGCAGGCAGATCTCTGCCAGAAGCAGGTTTTCAGAAGCATATTAATTTAGACCTCAAACATACCTGGCTGCTTGCATGGAGTGCAGCTTTTGAGTTAGTGTGAACAAGATTTTCCTTCTTTGTTCTTAAAGCTTGTGCCATGAACCACGAAGTGGTAACAAATGGAGCATGCTCCTTGAAAAGCTCATATTGAAGTATCTCCTCATCTGGGGTAATTTTTAAACCTCTTGATGATGATATGTTAAGAGGTTTTGGGTTTTTTTCTGATTTTTTTGCAGGACACCTGACTGGAAAACATGAGCGACACTTCTCCATATCAGGATGCCCACTCTATCATAATCTCTCAGCAGATGAGTGCAAGGTAAATGAGTTTTCTGGCTTATCTTCCTTATGTTTTCTTGGAACAAAATGCCAAGACCTCTTATTTGTAAACAGAAAACAAAGTTGTCACGTGTCAGGTGAGCTCTTCCGCTGTAAGACAGCAGCATTTGTGTGTTGGATCACCTGGAGTTACAGCAGAAAGAGGAATCCACCTAGAGAGGAGAAAAAGGATGAAACTGAAGGCTTTGCCAGGGCTTTGCTGCAGCACTGCCAGAGGAGTTCTGTCTGTCCTGTCTTCCAGGTGCGAGCACAGAGCAGGGATAAGCAGATTGAGGAGCGGATGCTGGCCCACCGGCAGGATGACAACAACCGCCACGCCACCAGGCACCAGGTGGGCACAGTGCACCCCATGCTCTGCCTGCTCTGTTAACAAGTGGGGAAAAACCTCAGCTTGTGCTTTCCAGCAATGGTGATTTTCACTTGATCTCCCAGCTCTGATAAACTTGTGCTGGGTCCTGTCGCTCCCTGTCAGTCAGCTCTGGTTTGTTTCAGCAAGGGCAGTTCCTTGTATCCCTTAAAGGAGAGGCTGGAGGAGGCTGTGAGAGCAGAGAGGTGACACTGGCCAGGAATGATACAAAAGAGGCTGGGGCTGTTCTCAGGATGATCTTTTCTGGGTGCTTTGATGGTGTAGGACAGGAGAATTCCTACAGAACTGTAAACTACAATTTGTCTGACTGAACAGAAAAGAATGAAACAAGGAGAATGACATTTTTTAGTTCACGAGTCTTGGACTTGAGTCAAGATGACTTAATGAGTCAGCTCAGAGCTTTTCCCCATCATTAAGCAGCACAGAAGGAGTGCACCCTGTCTTGTGGGACTGAGGTTCATTGGCACAGGCAAGCTGCATTTAGTTGTAGGAAGCAACATTTCCTGTTTTCCATACCTGTGTTGGACCTGCAGTGCCCTGTTATTAACACAGGATTTGGTTCAGAGGCAACAAACATCATAAAATGAAAGCCAGGCCAGAGGTCCTTTGGGATGGGAAGGGGAAGAAAAAGGTTTGAAGTAGATGAAGCCTGGTGAAGGTTTCTCTCTCTGGTTTCTTTCAGGCCCCAACAGAGAGACAGCTGCGGTACAAAGAGAAAGTAGCTGAGCTCAGGAAGAAGAGGAACTCGGGACTAAGCAAGGAGCAAAAAGAAAAATATATGGTAAAAGCAGTAATTTTATTTTTTTCACGTCAGGCCTGGAGTGTGGCTTCCCAGAGTTTGGCTTTCCCAGTCATCCTGCAACATTCTCAGCTAAAAAAGCTGCAAGATCCAGCAGCTCAGTAGCATCATAGCAGCAAAACCTCCTCTTATTTTCTTGTTCTAGGAGCACAGACAAACTTATGGCAATACCAGGGAACCTCTACTGGAAAACCTGACGAGTGAGTATGACCTCGAGCTTTTCCGAAGAGCGCAAGCACGGGCTTCTGAGGACCTGGTGAGACTTCTGACTCATAATATATCTCACAGCAAATGGCTTTGGTAGAAATGTGAACACATTCTGGGTTTTGTTGTACATATGGAGGTAGAATCAGAGTTTGTCAGAGGAGCCCAGCCAAGTCAGCAGAGTTACACTGGGGGTGATGCTTAAGTGCTGAAAGTACAGCTGGAGCTACACATTGGCAGTCATGAATGCTGCAGTGCCTGCAAGAGGAATAATTAGTAACATTCCCATTTAATAGAAGTTTGTTTTCAATGAAAGAAAAGGCAGCCTCACCTGCTGGAAGAAATGCCATAGGTGTGATGACAACAAAAGACAAAAGCCATCTTGGGAGTAGCCAGTGCCTGTGGGATGGAGACTGAGGCTCCTGTAGGCACTTTCTGAAGCCACCTTCCATCTCCAGAGCTGAACCAAAAGGCACTTTGATGCTCACAGTGACAATTTCAACTGGGATATGCGAGGGAGACCATTAGGCTGTGTTCCTCTCCCTACAGATTAGAAAGAAACTTGACATGGCCAGGAGTTTACATTTTTTCTGTGACAAAAAGAGTGTGATCCTAGTGTCAGCATGCTGCCAAGTGCTGATCCTCAGGACATTTCCTCATGAAAGGAGCAGTCAGTAAATGTGCTGCTGGTGGACAGGGCTCAGACTGAGACTGATTGAGGAGGGGTCTGTGGCAGGAGGGATTGTTGCTCATCATCACACTTCAAGATGAATTTAGAAGACTTGAAGTAAATTATTTCCTTGGGGGAAATAAATAGGGCCCTCTTCCTCTGTACCAACCTTGATTTTTTTTAATTTTTTTTTTTTAAACTTTAAATAATCACTCATTTTTTTTTCCACTCACAGGAAAAGTTGCGGCTCCAGGGCCAGATCACAGAAGGCAGCAATATGATCAAAACAATTGCTTTTGGCCGTTACGAGCTGGATACTTGGTATCATTCTCCCTACCCAGAGGAGTATGCTCGGCTGGGACGTCTCTACATGTGTGAGTTTTGTCTCAAATACATGAAGAGCCAGACAATCCTACGCAGACACATGGTAAGGAGTAGGGCAGAGCTGATTCCTAAGCTTTCCATCTGATACCATCATGCCAACGTACTAAAACTGTTATTTGAAAACAACTGCATGTCTCCTCATATATCCAGCTTTTTTTCTGCCTTTAAAACACTCTCACCCTAACTTTGTTTTCCTGTCACAGGCAAAATGTGTTTGGAAACATCCACCGGGTGATGAAATCTACCGTAAAGGTTCCATCTCAGTGTTTGAAGTGGATGGGAAAAAGAACAAGGTAACCAACTGCTGTCATTCAACCTGGAGTGCAGAGTTTGTCTTTCCAATGTGCTGGGCACTGTTATCATGTAGAGAAACAGAATGAAAATGGCCCTTCCTCCCTTTCATTGCTACTAGAGACTGATCTGTCCTTTCTTGCAGTTTCATCTGGATTTTCACTGTGGTTATTCCTCAGCCCTGTTGTGCTCCAGCAGTTCCATCTGTTGGCTCATACCAAGTTGAAACACTTGTGTCAAGATCCCATACTGAAAGTTAGTGGGGAAGTTTCTGTGCTCAGCCTCAGGAGGCTGCTGCTCCCCATCTCCCATTCGCTGAGAAATCAGTCAGGTTTGGGTTAGGGTGGGAACCATCCTCGTGTTATGAGGGTGACCTCCTCAGCCCTGAACTCAAGAACCTGTAACTGCACTTTCAGTGCAAGGTAGCAGCACCATATTTGTCCCCTGTCTCTGCTTCTGCCTGGCCTTGGAGGTTTCAGAGGAAGGAATAAAGAAACAAATTCAAAAGCTAAATCTTGCACTGGTGGGAGTTGGGAAGATTTTTTTCTGTTAACCAGAGAACCTTGAAGCAGGGGATTAACAGTGCAGTGCAAGCCAGCAGAGATCCAACCCTCTCCCTTCACTGAGGATGTGATATTTGGGGAATTATGAGATTGATATCACAAACCTCAATCCCCACCCTTAGGAAGTGAAGCTTATCAAGTGTCATCACAAATGGAATTGTTGCCTGGCCCAGCTGCTCTGTTTGGAAGACTGTACATCATTTCTCAGATAATTCAGAGCTTTCTTGTAATTTCCCATGTTTGTCTGGTTTTGTGCAGTCTTGGGATGTTCCCATGTAATAAACAGATGTATTCTACTCTCCCTTTGCTTCTAGATCTACTGTCAAAATCTGTGTCTGCTGGCAAAACTTTTCTTGGACCATAAAACACTGTATTATGATGTTGAACCCTTCCTCTTCTATGTCATGACAGAAGCTGACAACACTGGCTGTCACCTGATAGGATATTTCTCCAAGGTTAGTTGAAAATCCATACATACTCATTGCTACCTCACAAGAATGAGATTTAGGACAGAAATTATCAGCACACAATTTCCCCTCTGATTTTTTGCAGTCTCAGGATTTGTTGCTTTTAGGAGTATGTAAAGTTTCAAACTTAATCTTCCTGAGTTCTTTGTTTGCTGCAGGGGTTGCAGGTGCTTTGCTGTAGCATCTTTCCTTGCACTAGCAAAAAACAAGTCAGCTGAAATGAACTGTTCTTGCTAGGAAATAGGGGGGTGCCTGAAATGTAGGCAAAAGTAAGGTTCAAGCAAATGTAAAGAGAAGTACATTAAAATAAGTATTAGTCACCATGTGTTGTGTTTTTTAATAATGTACTTGAAGGAATAAAAATTCTTAGGTAGAGAAGCTGAGTTGTGACTCAGTTAATTTAAACAGATCCCACAAGTAAGTTGCTGGCCAAGCTTAGAGTAAGGACCCAGTTTTCTCAGCTGTTTGCTCAGACATTTTGCCTACCTTAAAAAATAGCCAATCTATTTGCTTAACCTCTGCTGCACATTGGTGAAACACATTTCCTGGTTGTTCCTGCTCCCATACAGAATAAGTGATTACCCTTCCAGACATGGTGATACCACATAATACAGATTACACATTTCAGTCAGTGAAATTCTACAGGGAGGAGAATACTCTCCCAAATAAAGTGCAGGAAGTCACCTTAAGTCAACTGAATTAAAACTGAACAAATATCTAAACAAAAATGAAATCAAGCTCTAAAGACAAATCAGCATGGATCTGAGGATAAGTGTGTGTGAGTCATCTTTGAACATTTCAGTTGTGACCTTGCTTTCTTGCTGCATGTAAACCTGGTGGCTGACAGAGGTAGCAGAGTGTTACTGGCTCATTCTCAGGAGTAACTCCATGGCCAGCCATCCTAGGTTTAAAATTGTGCTCCTAAATCCAGTTTAGTGGCTAATAAAGTAAGACACTTGGTTGGTAGCTGAAGAAGGATGATTGTGTTACTTGTTGTTAGGCAGGTTTTTCTACTGTGGCTCCTTTCACCTTGTATTGTATCAGTTGCACAGGCTTGCTCAGTCTCTTGGGATTCTGATAGAGCCATTGTTTGTACAGATCAAGCCCTGCTTATCCATCCTCTCTCTCTTCTTGTTTTTAGGAGAAGAATTCTTTTCTCAACTACAATGTTTCTTGTATCCTGACAATGCCTCAATATATGAGGCAAGGTTATGGCAAAATGCTCATTGACTTCAGTAAGTATAAAGAGAGAGAGACTGTGGAAACATTCTGTCCAAAGTGACAATTCCACCAAGAAATCTAACATAGCTATGGTGGTGGGTGAGCAGTTTTCACTAGAGCTGATTTCTGCATCTGCTAAAGAGGGTAAGGGTCAGCAGAGAGTAGTTTCAGAAGGATAAATGAGTTTTCTTTCCTTTACAGGCTATTTGCTTTCTAAAGTAGAAGAAAAAGTTGGCTCTCCAGAACGTCCTCTGTCTGATTTAGGTCTCATCAGCTATCGTAGTTACTGGAAGGAAGTTCTTCTTCGTTACCTGCATAATTTCCAAGGAAAAGAGATCTCTATAAAAGGTATGTTTTCAAGGCAAATAAACTTGTAGTGAGTTGGTTCAGGAACATACTCATTCACTCTGTTCCCTCAAATATGAGACAGGTCACACTTGACTCATTCATCCAGGTGTTAGTGGAATATTCCTGTGGTTGGGTATGGCTCCTTTCCAATCCTGCCACCATTAGAGATAAGCCCAGCTTGCAGCATTTTGAAAGTATGTAATGGCTTCTTTTAAAAAAATAAATTAAAAAACCCAAGTAGATTCAGCAAAGAACTTTACCCATCTCTAGGTACCAATATTAATTTTAAAAAGAAAAATGGCTCCACTGAGAGGCTTTTAAATGCTTTGGAAAAAATCAGTTATAGGCTACTGGAGAGGAATTGGTTTCTGTTCTAATGTAAAGTGATGCTGGTTTGCAGAAATCAGCCAGGAGACTGCAGTCAACCCTGTCGACATTGTTAGCACCTTGCAGGCACTTCAGATGCTCAAGTACTGGAAGGGAAAACACCTGGTCCTAAAAAGACAGGTAAGATCTGTGAGAGCTACTTCTACATTTTAGTTCCTGTAGATTTAGCTGTTAGTTTCATATGAACTCACCAAAATCAGTATTTCCTTTGTGGCAAGGTGTTTTTTCCAGCCTTTTGGTGCTAGTGGGGGAGCACTGTAATTTTCAAATGCAGTAACTAATAAAATATGGTGTGGGCATCCAACCTGATTCTGCAATAGTGTAGGAGTAGACTGTACTGACTTTCCCTTTCTGATGTGTGGAATAACGTTGCTCATTGTAAGTGGCTTTTTAGGGGAGCAAGGGACCAACATTCCCATCGTGCTCCTTCTCATTCCTGCCCTTTGATGGGCAAATGGATGACATTGAAGTGAGCTGAATTAATGGAATCCTGAATGAATCCTAATGTTGCCTGTACCTTCCTTAGACATAAGTGGTTTATAAATCCCCAAATGTGACACCTTTTCTCCCTTGTTCTCCCCTCCCTGAGGCTTCTCTTTGTTGCTCCAAGGAGCCTTATCAGTGTGATTGGGAAGGCTTTGAGAAAGCAAAGGAAATGTTGTTTATCTGGGTTTTGTCATGCTTAGCAGTTAGCAGGCTCATCACCTTCAGATTTCAGGATTTAGCTGTGTGGTGTTGCAGTGTGAATAATTCTCCATCTTTGGATGATTTCTTTTAACCTGCCCTTTCCATGCTCTTTTCCTTAGGATCTGATTGATGAATGGATAGCCAAAGAGGCAAAAAGATCCAACAGCAATAAGATAATGGATCCCAGCTGTTTGAAATGGACCCCTCCTAAGGGAACTTAACTGTCTCTCACTCCTGAAGCCAGTGAACCCCAGCAGTAGGAAGTACCCTAGGGATCTCTGTCGTATCTGTTGCTGTTGTGATTGGCTGGTACAGTACCCCCAAAAGATCAGTTCCCCTTGGTACTGTTCTGGCCCAGATCTTTGTGCACACCGCAGACGCTGGTTCTGAGGAACTTTATGTTTCGGCCTCAATGAGGTTGCAAGGATTGGATCTGTATAGGACCCAAACGAAGCTCCTAGCAGCTCTGGCCCAAGGAGTTCTGATATCTGGTACTGTACCTGTCCAGTCACTGGTCTTACCCTCATGTTCTTATTCTGATGAGGTTGTGTTGTGTTCTATAATCTGCTTGTTTCTTCCTTCAGGTTCCTTGCGTTCTAAGTAATGGAGAGAGAACTTCTGTGGCTTTTGAACAAGGTCTGATGATGCTTTTCTGGGGAAAGCTGCTTTCCCAACAAGCTGCAGTCACACTGACTTCAGCATTTTGAACTAGTCCTGTCTGATGGACTGTTCCATTCCACGTATCAAATAGTTTTAGGAAGATGACACACCCCTACCCTCCCTTTCAGCAGTGTGTTCCATAGAATACAGCAGGTCTTCACAGAGGTGGTATTGTACAGTCAGAAACTCCCTTATCTTGTCACTGGGTGGTGTGGTTGTGAGTGTTACCTGGTGGGGTCAAGTGTGTGAGAACATCACAGTGTGAGGTGTTTCATGGAGTTACTCTTGGTGTGCTCCTGGAACTACTACAGTCCCACGTTTGCTGGAGAGGCTGCTTTGAATAGAAGTTACTGGTTTTTTCCTGGTTTATCTCTTGGAGTTAGTGGATTCCTTTACATAGAAACACCCTGTTCAGTATATTTCACTGGAGATGTTTTTCTCAGAATAGTCTTTCTTGAACTGTAGGTTTCTTTATAGTGGAGAGGATTTTTCCCTTCTGGGCTGAAGAAATAAAAACTTCAGACAGATGTTTTTTTGCTTGCCTTGTCCAAACAGCCACAGAAACTCTACAATGCAAATATTGTCAGTTGTTGGATTGCCTCCAGTGTGCGTTCTGTGCATCAGTGGCAGCCCCAGTTAGCTCTGTGGATGGTTTGCTTCTCTGACAGTGCATTCTTGTTTGTCTTTGTTAAAGAAAAAAAGCTTTTACTTCCTCTCTCCCATCAGCACCACCGGAAGAAAAACTTATTGTACAATGTCTTTCAAGTATAACCACTGTCCTCGTGCCACAAGTTTCCTAAATGGCTCCAAGGGGGGGACAACCTTGGGGTGGGTGATAGCAGCATCACCTAGTGCTGATTTCATTGAAACCTTCCAGTGCTTCCTCATGGAATGAATGGTGGCTGAAATGAAGCACTTGCATTGGGTACCAGTAGGTAGGAGCCTTTGCCTGGTAACCACTGACACATCCTCATGTGGAAAAGTTCTCTACTGCTCTTCTGATGGTTGTATGCCTTCCTCTGCCACCTTCAAAAAAAAAAAAAAGAAAAAGAGAATCTTCATCAGTACATGGTGTATACCTTGTGGGCATTACTGAATTTTGCTGCCTCACCCCCTTTGCTCCTGTATTGTAACTACAGATACTCATGAAACTATCCAACCAAGTAGATCTCTTGTGGAGCAGGGAAGAAGGCCATTCTTGTGCAAAAGCTAAACCCTGTTCCCATGATGTGGTAGAATGTGCTATTCTTGTATCTACTTCTCAATAAAGCATGTTCTCTGCTCAAGTTTTTGCCTTATTTTAATTTTTTGTTTCAGTCAGATGCTATTCTGCATTTCCAGTTAGGTGAAACTGCTTCTTTATGTTGCAAGGGACTTGAATTTGGAACCCATCTTTGTGCCTGGTGTCTTGATTGTGACTACAGCTGCCTTTAGGTTGAATCTTTCATCAAGAGTCTGCTTGTATGTTTATTCTACAGCTTATTGTTCACAGGAGGCTGTCTTGAGGAATACACTGAATGTTGCCAGATCCTGGTTAACTTAAATGTGATGCAAAACTCTGATAGCATCTGTCAGCCTGAAGTTCATTGAAGAAGGATGGAGTTAACCCAAAAGCCCTAGATTTTTAGCCTTACCTTTGTGCTTCCCTGATCTCCTGGTACTGTGGAGGACTTGAGGCAGTGAAGTCTCTGATCTTCAGACATGTTTGAAGTTCAGCACATCTCAAACATTTCAAATCTTGGATAAAATTTCTGATAGAAGATGCTTGATTTGCACGTCCCTGCTCCGGATCCTTCCTTCTGCTTTTCTACATCTCACCATTTTTTATCTCCAGACTCCTCTAATATTGGTACAAGAACAGTTTTCACTGTAATGAGGTGAACTGGTGCCTCTTTCTTCACTGAGAGGATCTGGGTGTATCTCCAGGAACTGGTCTGTGGCTGCTGTTCCTTTTGCTCAGCTGAGCACTGGCAGTTCTGCTGGCTTTTCCTTTTTGGAAAGGAAATTCCATCCTTTTTGGATGGAATTGTTTGGGGCAGGATGTGGTCTTGTTGTGGCCACACTGATGATCTGCAGGGAAGGAATAGGTGGTTGATATTCCTATAATGAACACTAGAGGAAAAGAGACAGCAGGGAAGCAGGAAGGAAAGGAAGCTAAATATGTAAAATTACTTCAGTTTTTTCTGTTGTGATGGCTGTGTAACTCTGAGCTTAGTTTAAACACATGTAAGACACTCCATCTGCCAGTAACTCCGCCCTCCTTGTTCCAAAGCTATGGAAAGAACTAGAACATCTACCTCTCACATCAGCTCACAGACAAGGGGAAAAGCAGCTCTATTTTTGAGAGCTTCCCCTGTAATTAGCTCTGCTTTTTCCCCCCTCCCTCCCCTGGGCTCCTGCCCACACACCACAAGAAAACACCCAGACCCAAGTCTGGTGTCAGACCCAAGAGGTGTAGCAAAAAGGGAGAAAACAAAAGGAATAGAAAACATCCCCAGGAAGTGAATGGATCTCAAATGCTCCTGTGAGTTTTCTAGAGTGAAAGATTTCAAGTTCAGAAAAATTTAAACTGGAGTTGACACCCCTCTCTGGCATCACAATCAACTCCTGCTGAACAGTGGTAAAATACTTACTCGTTGCTGCTTTGTACACATGGCCACGAGATCCACAAATTACAATAATCCTGCATCATAGATTAGTGGTTGGTAGTAAAAAAAAAAGCTTCTGGAGCTAGATTACATATTCTGTTATTTGTAGAAATTTATCAGTAAGAGAATGAACGTGCTGAGCTATATAAACAACTGACAACTTTTAGAAGCAAACATCCTTCAGCACTGCTCAGTTATGTGGGGGTGGTTAAAACAGAGCTGTCTGCAGACTTTGGTTTGCTTTGTACTGAATTCCCCTGATGCTTGGGTGATAGCACATCAGGCTCCCCCAGAGCTGGTGCTTTTGGGTGGAGATTAACCAGGAACCTGAGTTAGGGCTTACAGCTGAGATCAGTCTTTAACATCACATTGGATATGCAAGAGATTGCAGGGGGAGGTCAGGGAGCTGTGTTTTTGTCAGCCACTGTCAGCCACTCAGTGGGGCTGAACAAGGAAGTTCAGTGGTTTTCCATTTCAGCTGAAGTGTTATCTGAAAGCATGTTACCTGTACAGCTCCAGCACAAAAAAGATCAGTGGGTTTCAGCTCTGCTGGGTGTATTTAACTAAAGTAACAGAAACGCATCACTGGAAATTCTGTTGCAAGCTTGGAAGACCCTTTCTACTCATATGAAAAAAAAAACAACAAACAACTCTGAGGAGGTTTTTCACTGCTTCTGAGGCAGACATTACCAGAACTGCAGCTCAGGGAAAAACAAGAGGCAAAAGCAGCCTTCGATCCCATTTTTGTGTGAGATGGCCCAAGTGGCTCCAATTTAATATAGTTTTCTGCAGGCTACTGAGAAAATTGCTGGTACAACCCCCCCTCCCATGACTTCTCATCTCTACAGTAAGAGCTCTGATTCTTTCAGCAGTCCCTTTGCAAGCAGGTATTGGTGTCTTTTCTAGAGCAAGAAAGAGGCCAAGTTGAGGTTCTCTTATCTGATCCAACTTCCACTTATCAAGGAAAATACTTAAGCACAGAAGGGCACTTCCAACATTGTCCTGGGCTACATCTAATCATTTACACTAGTGCCAGGCAGAGGTAGGAGGTTGGTATTTACATTTCCCTGTGGCATAAAGACACACCATGCATTAAAATCACTGGAAATCTGAACAGGTATGTCAGAAACAAGATGCAGGTGAAGCTGGGTTTGCTCTGTGTTTGTTAACCTTTAGCAATCTCCTCTTTGATCAGATAGTGCTGCTGTCTAGCATTCAGAAGATGTTCTACATAGATCCTAAATACTTAATTTTTTGTATTTTGTTAACTTGGCTAATTCAACCACTTATAGATAAGGAATTCTATAATTCCAAGAAGGAATTGGAAGCAGGAAGCTGTTGATATTTTGTGGAAAAGTTTCAGCTTAAACTCACCATGACAGTTCATTCTTCTCAATTTTTCCATTAAAAAGCAGACACTTTCAGTGGGGCTGGGAGAAATACATTCCCCAAATGAGTTTGATTCAGATTACACTTAAGAATCCTAAAATCTGTTTTCCCTGCCAGATAAAGGATGTATTTATTACAGAATTGCATTGCCAGTTCACATATTCCACTCTCATCACACACTGCCTTGTGTTCTGGAATCAAACAGTTGTTTAAAAGGCTTTTTACAGTTAATGGATTTTTTTTTTTTTTGTTTCCTCGGTTAAATTTGATAATTTACCATGCTTAGCTAGCAGAAGAGGCATTGCATACACGACTGAATCCAAACAACCACAAAACTCCCTGGAAATCCCCACCAAAAAAATACCAGGAGGTTTTGCAGCAAGGTCTGGTTTGCTCGGAGAGGGCAGCAGAGGGTGCTGCCTCCCCAGGGCAGGGAAGGTCACTATGCAAAGTCTGCCAAACCTGGCAAGGAAGGAGAGCTGGCTTTGACTTTTCTCTATCCGTGTAGCTGTATTTTCTGGGCAAAAAATAACCTTTTGCGTTCAGGGGTGTTTGGTTTGTGGGAAGGGCATGGTGAGAGTCATCACTGCTGCACTGTCCAGTTTATGTTTTTAACTCCCACCAGCTTTAGAGGACACCAGGACAGGATCATGCTTTAGGAAAGGTGCAGACTTGTTCTCAGAGCACTGACTGGTGCTTGAGAGAAAACTTTGGGTTTTCTTCCCAGGTTTGGCACAGGCAGATGCTGAATGGGACAGTGGCTTCCCCAGTGTGCAGGTAGGTGCTCTGCTTTCATGACAGAGACCTTGTCCTCTGCTCCAAGTTTGGGGGGTGCCTGCTGCTCCTGGAATTCTCAGGGAGAGGACATCTCTTCTTCTCCCATCGAGGAGGTTTCCATGCCATTCCAGACACTTCAACTGGAAACCAGTTTGCCAGATGGGAACCTGGGTGGGTATCTCTGCTGCAAGGGGATGTCACCCATCTCCTACCAACAGAAGTGACACCGTGCTGTGCTGGCACGGGCTGAACCCATTTAATTGGGCACTTTCTTCCCCTGCAATGCTTTTTCCCTTTTCTTAGCTGCCTGGTGACAGCTGAGAGCTGTCCTTTGAAGCAGACCTGTCCCCACTCCTGCCCCTTGTCCCCGACCAGCATGGAGAGAAGCCAGGGCAGGATGTGGCCCATAGATGGCACTGCCCTTCCACTGTCACTGTCCTTGAACAGCACAGGACTAACCCAGCTTAACCCTTGGACTGCCAACACCACCGATGAGCCCTGCAGTTCTTCTGTCACCATTTGGCGTTGGAAGTGGGTGGTTGAAGATGTCACCAGTAGGCTGCAAAGTTTTATTTTATTTATTTTGATAATTGCACGGTGCACTTAACGAGGGAGCAGTTGGGTAATCTGTTTCCTGCAATACCGTGCAACCAGCAACAGGAGGCTCCCCGCACACCAGAAGGCACTTTGAGGTTGATCTGTTCAAGTCAAGCTCCTGTGGTTTTGCTGTTTTCACTAAAATCGACTTAGACCTTCCTCGGAGTGAGGATGAAAACAATGCTCAGGGTTTTCCCTACCTGGAGAAGGACTCTCAGGCTGAATGTAGGATCTGTTACAGCTCAAGAGTCCATGGGGTTTTTTTAATTTCAAATTTCCCTTATGTTAGCTCCTTGGAGCCCTAATTAAGATACAGCCTTCATTGTACCACTCTAGGAACAAGCAGTGGAGGGTGCTGTGGGATATGAAGATGTCCATGCATTGGTGTCAGGAGGTAAGGGGGGGTTGAAGGACTTTGAAGGACCTGCATCTTCTCTCCTCCCTGAAGGAGTAGATGGCTTTTTCCTTGCAACCAGCTCCAAGCTGATGTGCTGCATGTTGTTGAAAATCTGGTTCTGGCTGTAGGCAGTAAACTTGGTGGAAAATGTTAACCTTCTGGCCAGCAGATGACCACTGACAGAGTTCAGAGGACAGCAGTAAACTGGTCTGGAGCTTGAGGGACTGGTTTGTGACAAAAGGCTGAATCAGATGGTGAGGAGGGGCTGATATGCATTCTTGGAAGATGCCCAAGGAGGGAGAAAGACTTTTTGGGGACACAGAGAGGTATATAAATGGAACTAAAGAGAGGGGAGATATAGGATGACTTTCACAAAAAACCCATGAGCACTCTGAGCCTTTGATATGTTCCTGTAGCTCTGGGAGAAATCCCATCACCAAGTTCACTAGGAAAGACCTGAGGAGGCTGTCTTCTGCTCACCCTAGAGAGATGAGCTGGGTAGGACTCCAAGAGCCTTCTCTTTCACTTTTCACCTTTCCTGTGATTATTGATGTCATCTGAGGGGCAGAGCAGGGTCTGCTTTAGGGTAACAGTGCTGATGTGGTGCTTTGAAAAACAAATGTTGAGGCTGCACTGGTGAGAGTAGGATCTCCATGAAGTCAGGATTTGGTCTCATCACTTCCATCAACCCCAACCTGCTGGAGTCAGCAGGCTCTGCCTGAGGGGGGGATGTGTGGAGGTGGGTGATGGGCTGCAGCCCTTGTAACCTCCATGCAAAAACTCCTCAGCAGGGGTCTGCAGATCAGTGGGGAGCTCAGCATTTGCAGCCCACAAGTTCCAATTGACACAGTAATGAGAAAAGCTCAAGGTGAGCCATGAAGAGTTCAGCCATGACTTTGGCCAGTTCCAGCAGAGGACAGGGCACTGGCTGGACCATCAGCTGAGATTTCATTGACTTGTATTTGTCCCTCCATGGGATTTGATGATCTTAAAGTCTTTTCTAACCCAAATGATTCTCTGATTCTACACCCCACCCTGGCCATGCCATTCTCTTTCAAGTTCCCTGCATAGTACACAGCCTCACATAGGAACTAGGGGGTTGCTCTGTGTGGGCTGTGAGATCTCCTTCATTGGTAACCATCAAATCAGTTCTTTCTAGTGTAATGGTTTTTAGCTTACCACTTCTCATCCTGGGAATGACTCCCTCCCTATTTCCACTTCTGCTCAAAGCAGGAACCCCCCATTGGAAAGCCTGGTGGAAAATGCCTGCCCCCAAGCACTTGTTGGAGAAAAGGGATGGATAAAAAGGGGGGATCTTATTCTGAAAGGCATCATGGGGGCAATATATCCTCTTACTGATAAAGGACCCTCGTTAGTGTTGTCTCCATCTGTTGGAGCTGTAATATACCACTGCAAAACAAGTTTACTGGATGTTACCAGCTTTCACCCCCTTTGCACCATTAGATGCAGGCTCCCAGTCCATATTGCTGCTGGTTTGGACTGTGCCCACTTCTGCCATCTGCCAATTTGCTTCAGTCTGAGGGAGAGGGAGGGCAGCACTGGAGATGTGATCCCTGCCTGGTTTTGCAAATCTGCATTCATGGCATGGGATGTGCTCACAGCTACACGAGTGCCCAGGTCTCCAAGCTGAGGCTGGGTTCCTGTCCTTGCTCCTGGGTGCTCCTCCACCACCCATGGCTGGGTGAGGGTGCTGCAGCATCCTCATGTTCAACTCTTGAGCTCTTCCCTTATTCCACCACCTCCTCCCACACACCAGGAGATGCTGCCAGAATGCCAGGGGCAGGGCAGTAGGGAGCCAGAATTGCTCTCCTGAGCTGGGAGCCAGGCAGACAGAGAAGGTGCTGGGAGGAACAAGGGAGAGCCAAGGCTGCCAGACAGACCCAGACAGTGTGCAGTCAACAGGCAGGGCTTCTGTCCTGCCCAGACGGACAGATGGAGACTATCAGGCTGGGGAGACAGATAACCAAACCTCCTCAGGCAAAGGGAAGGGGGGAAGCACTGCCTGTCCTATCTTGTTCCTGCTGTGAAACCACCCAAGGGCTGCAGTGGGAGCAGGAGTGCACCTCCAGTGCCCAGCCTGGCAGGATTCAGCTGGAGGCTGTCATGGCTGGGGGACAGAACACAGGACATGGGGAGCTGGGTGCAACCTCAGGCAAATCACTTCTCCCTGTGCTTCACTTCCCCTCCATCCCTGGGGAAGGAGCTGTCCCTGGGACAGGTTGGTACAACAGCAAGCACAAAGCTAATTCCTCAGGGTCTTTACATGCTTCCCAGTCATAGTTGGGCCCCTATTAAATCAGGAAACCCTCATGCGCCAGAAATCCCTCCATCAGGAGTGTTATTGAGCAAAGACACCCAGGGCAGGCCCCATCTGCCTTGGCCAGCAACCCTGCAGCTCTCACAAGCAGAGTGGTGTTTGGCTTGGTCAGTTGATTTCTGTATGGGAGTTCTCCCCATGGAGCTGGCTGGGGCAGGAAGTTTTGCTGATGATTCAGCAGGTGATGTTCTTCCCTCTGAGTCACTCCCAGGAGGGCTAGGAATGGGGAGATGATGCTACCGGAGATGCTCTCAGCCAGACCAGCTTCAAACCTGATGGCTTAGGTCATTAATTGTGCTGTGATAGCTTAGGATACCACTTATCTGAAACTGATAAGAGGAATTGCTGTGTGGCTCCTCTGCTCCATCCCAGAGGTGGAGTCATTCCAAGGGAAGAAGTGTGAATTTCCAGTCAGTGAAGACCAAGGATCTCAGGACTACTTTTTCTTGGCCACCCACAGAGAAAGACACTTGTTTTCTCCACGGAGTTTAACATTCGTAAAAAAGAAGTGGTCACATTTGGGAGCTTGATGCTGAGAAAGTAATCCATGAGACAATCAGGAGAATATCTAAATGATAACAGAATAGTAGCATGCAGGACTTCAGAGATGAAAATCTCTTGTTGCTCTGCACCTGCCTGGGATCCTTAGAAGTGGGAGCCTCTGTGCTGCCTTTTCAACTTCACATCCAAGGTTTCAGAGCCAAACAGGGTCCTGGCCTAACTGTATGTTAGCTCTATGGGCAACACTTGCAGACAGCAGTGTTTGCTTGGTGCAGATACCTCACAGGGCTCTAGCAGGGGTTGTTGGTACCTCTGGCTGCCACAATTGGGCTTTTGGGGCTCAAGGAAGCTCCTGGTCTCTACCAGCTTTCCTGAGAAGTTAAAATCTACCCATCTGTATAGAAGCAGTGAGCCTGGAGCCTCGGTTACTGCTTACCAGCAGGGCTCTGAACTCCAAACACCCTCTCCCTCTGTAATTACATTTTATTTTTAGGTGTCCCTTCCTTTTTCTATTTCCAGCCCGCATCCTCCGCAGAGTAAACCGGAGAAGGTGCACGGAGCCGAACCCGCTGTGTTTGGGAAGCAGTAAAACAAGGCTTCTAAACTGGGCTCGGAGGCGTAGGAGCCACTGGCCAGGACTGGCAGGGAGCCCTGGCACAGCAGGGAGACCACAGCTCACCCCACATCAACTGGGAGAGCACCAGACCCTGTGGGGAGAGAGGGTGGGGAGAGAGGGGTGAGGGGTGGAGCGCCTGTGGCTGGCATGGGAGAACAGCACCCTCTGGTTTTTTTGAGGAGCAGGTAGATGCATGCACTGGGGACCTTTTGCTTTCCCCCTTGGCTTTCTTCCTTGGGTGGTTTGTATTCAAAATTTTGCTGCCTAAATGTGTGGGGATTCGTGGCTGGGGTGGTGGGCTCCAGTTTCATCTTCAGAGCGCCAGGGAAGGTGGTGGTTGTCCTGCTTCCACAGAGCTGCACTGAAAACAGGGCTTTTCTTTCTTGAAAGAAACTTGCAAGTCCTTTTGTGTTCCATTTGTATTGATGTGGCCTGGTATTGGGCTTGCTTAGTACTTTGTGGGTTGAATAACACTATGATAGTGACAGAACATTTTCCATGCAGCAGCAGGAGGTCATGAGAGCTTCCTTCCACCTCAGACCAGTCACTTCCAAGCCCTGGGAGGGCTCTCACCTGACTGTCTGTCCCCAGGTCTCTCCCATGCCCCTGCAGTAAGGATACTCATCCCACCACAGTATCACCACAAGCTCTTGGTAGAACGTGCCAGTTTTCTCCTAGCTGCTTTTGGCTAAACCAGACTTCTCATTGTACTGCACCTCAAGGCTAATAAATGCTATTATCCCCAGACTTCACCTCAGGTTTTCTCTACCAGACTCACTAACTCAGCCCTGACTTCTAGGAAACCCCTTGGTGCTGAGCTGAGCTGCAGGGGGGAGGCAGTGCTGGAGTCCCTCCACTTTGCTTTTCCAAGAGAGTTCAGCTCTGGCCCTCTTAGTTGCAGACTCTCCCCTGCTTCCCTAGGGAACAGCTTCTGCAAAAACAAGGGCAAAAAGGGAAGAGGTGCTGAGCTGCCTTTGCATTCCCCCAAGCAATGTTGAGGCTAAACCAACCCCTTCCACTCAGCATGAATTCAAACAGCCTTGGGAGTGCCTTGGCTTGTAGCTGGATCCCACGGGACATGGCTGAGCCTGGAGCAGCCCAGAATCTCTCCTCCATCACAACCTGGGTTGTTGCATCTCCATCCTGCTCCCATCTTTGTCAGACTGGATACTGGAGCTTCCAGTTGTCCTGAGCTGTATGTGAGACAATGGTTGAGCCCGGAATAGCAGATTTACCATTGCAGATGGTTTGAGTTAGTGCACAAGACACATTAAAGCCAGCAAGGGTTTATATTTAGCTGGGTTGCTTTAAGAGGAAAGCCTTTTATCCTCCTGGCTGGTCATCCATCAAGCCCTTGGGAGGGCGGGGTTGGGTCTCCAAATAGATCCCAGGGACAAGCAGCCACTGTGAAACCACATTTCCTCCTGGGAGGACCCTCCAGAGACAGACACTGCCTGTGGCCAGGCCTCTGGTCGCCAGCCTTGGAGCAGCCTGGTCCCAGGAGCTGGCAGGGATACAGAGCAGAGGCAGGGACATAACCAGCTTGGGTACAGTCTTGGCATCACGGCATTTAAACTCTGATCCTCTAGCTCTTCCTTTTCCTGCCCAGAATGGAAATTGGGAGTTGGGAGATTTAAATCTGGTTTGAATCAATAAATCACACGTGGAGCTGATCTTGTCAGCAATCTAGGAGCTCCTGGGGTGTGGATCTCCTGGGCTACTGGAGGGACAAGCAGCTGCACTGCTGTGTTGGAATCCTCTGAGGTGCCCACTGCAGCTGACAGCAGTTTTGCTGCTTCTTAGGGCTGTGAGGCTCAGCCATCTGGCTGGTCAGAGCTTCCCTGGCACCAAAGGATCCTGATTTTATAATGCAATGCGAGGTCACTTTGCTGCAAAGGTCCCTGCAGTCCCAGCTGGGAGTTTGTCTCAAGGCATTTCCCTCTGAACACAGCCCTCTTGACAGCTTTGTTGCATTTCTGGATCTTCAGGTAGCATAGGGACGTCACTGCTGTGTAGATCTTCAAACTCAGCACCATGGGATCCTCCTGGGAAGGCTCTGGATGTGGCTGGGGCAGTGCTGCAAGAAGGTCACAGTGCTCAGGCTTTAACCATGACTGAGAAAAATCCAGTGAAGGAGAAACGTGCTGTCAAGAACAGGAAAAGTTACTTGGCTGGAAGCTCCATTTACTCACACCAGTATAAATTTTAATGGATTTGCTTCAGGTTTATATTGGCATTGCTGAGAGGGGAGTTGGACCCTGTTTCTGTCTTTCACAGCCCCTGTGAGAGCATGAGTGCATTTGATGATTGCAATTCCCTTGGCTTTTCCAAAGACTGCATCACTGATGTTGTTGCAATTGCCACAGATGGATTTGGAACCAAAGGGTCCTGGTTTATTCTAGCGACTGCAATTCCCACCACCAGCAGCATGGTGCTCAACTCCAGCAGGAGCAGAGGGTGATTTTTCAGGCTCTGGGGATGTTGGTGTCTGAAGTACATAGGGTACCTTACATCTCTGGAGCTGCAGGACCCATCTAGAATTCCATGGATGATTTGAGAGAGGTTCCCTCCCTTGGGAAACTACCAGGGGACTTGGGAGGGGCTCTGTGTGTGCACAAGCAAAACCAGTTTGGAACTGGAACCAGTCTGAGATTAAACCATTTCCTTTGCTCTCTTTCCAAGAATGAACTTTATTTTTCCAGTTGATTTGAAGCAGGGAATATTGGGACTTGGTTGTTTTGGGTTTTTTTCTCCTTCCTTGTGTCTGGATGTTTTCCCAGAAAAACACTGAAAATGAAACATTTGTTTTTCTTCCCAATGAGAGAGTTTCTTCTTTTCTGGGAAGAGGTGCAAGGGTCAGACTAGAACTACTATCAGAACTTTGTGAGGAGCAAACAGAGGTAGGAAATGCAGAGCCTGGGCACCCAGCTCACTGACTGCTGGAAGAGGCTAAAGGGCAAGGTGGGGAACATGCCAGAAAATCTGCATTTGTGACTAAAAAATGTACTCATTCATGGCAGCTGTGCACTCTTGGAGCCTTTCAGACTGCAGAACTTCTGTGCTTTAGGAAGAAGAAAAGGGATGACATTCCCACCGGGGAAAATAGAAGCACAGGAAGGAATACGCTGATTTTGCTCTCACTGGATCAGGAAGTGTTTCAGTTCCAGATTCCAGGTAGGACCCAGTGCCAAACCAAGTGGATGCTGCAGAGGAGGTGTCACTGATCCAGGAGTGAGCTGACCACCTTCCAGGGGAGAAAAACCAAGGCTCTGCAGCCGTGTGTCCTATCATGGTTCTCTGCTATCCTGAGATGGAGATGGAGCAGCTCACTGGGGAAGGTACAGCAGGAGATACCCAGGAGATACAGCACCTCATTCTCCCTGTGCTTTGCTGACATGCTTTGCTTTCCAGGTCTCCCATTTCATGTTTTGCCTTTCAGGTAAGGGCAGTCTCTTAGCTGAGAGCCACCAAGTGTCTCTGCTATGCCAAGAACAGCAGTGTCACTAACTGTTCCAATATTATCCTACAATTTTGTCCAGGACCAGCTGATGGTGACCCTGCCAGTGATCAGGTCCAGCTCTGGAGGACCACACAAGGCTGTTGTTCATGTTTTCCAGGGGAGGCCATGCTCTCTCCTCTCCAGGCTCAGCTTGCTGTGACAGCCAGTGCAGCAGGGGAAGGGGCTGACTGTTCTGTTTTGCTCCCCCACCTCCACTCTCCCACTAAGAAGACCTCCCAGTAAGTAACCCAAGCCCAGTGCTGTGGTGGCAGATGCTGCTGGGGAGGAACTTCAGTCTCCAAGGCTCTAACCACCTAAGGAACCAGCTTCTGCATCCCCCACAAATTACAGGCTCCTGCTCGCCCTTTACAGATGAGCAGGGAAATGGATGAGAGAGAGCATCAAACAACCCCCTACCACCAGCCAACCCCCTGTGCACCCCTCCTCTCCTCAACCCCCTTATCCAGGTTGGTAGACAAGGCTCTCAGCAAGGCTAGTGTGGTCTCCTCTGTGTGCCTGGGGATTAACCACCCCCAGGAAAGGGCTGCACTGATGTGTGAGTGCTGGAGCCAGAAAGAGATGGCTGGAAGCACAAGCTTACCACAGTCTCCCCTTCTTCCACCCCTCTCTCCAAGGGCTCAGACACAGGCATGTTGTGACACCTCCACAGCAGGTGAGCAGAGGGTTTGAAATATAGCAGGCACAAACCAGGAAAAAAACCTCATGTCAGGAAGGCTCCAAGCAGATGCTCAGGGGGGTTGTTCCCTCCCAGTCCCTCCAGAAGCAGAGGGGATCAATGTGCTGGGGAGGAAGGGAGGGGGGTGGGTGTTTTCACTTGCTTTTGCCAGCAACTGCAGTCCTGGATAGCCACAGAGTCTGAGCATGAGCTCATCCTCTGCAGATGGGCAGCAGGAAAGTTTTTTGTGGTTAAGGTATTGTGTTGAATTCAGGAGATCTGGATCTAAAGTCCAGTTTAGCTGTGGACTCCTTAGATCATCCCCCTGCCCAGTTCCTTCCTGTGAAATGAGGTAATAACTCAGCTTCTCCTTTCTTGGGCCCAGATTTTCAGGTGTGCTCAGGTGTTACCCCATGAAGTCTAAATGTGTCTTCCAAAAATCTGGACCCAAGTTCTTTCCCACTCTGTCTTGCGCAATGGCCTCTTCCCCTCAACAAGCAGCTATGGGCAGAACCAGAACCCTGGTAGATAATGACACAGATACAGATCACTTGATGAATGCTGCTCTCCAACTCTGGCAATGGAAATTAAATTCATCTCCACAAGTTGCTGAACCACAGAAAGCCTCAGAATAAGCTTCTGAGTGGCACAGCACAATCGGCACCAGACCTGGGTCCCAGGGCAGGGATCTGTGTAAGAAACCTCAATCTGGAGTTCAACCCCAGAAGGATGGTGAGAAAACTCAAAAAAAGAAAAAAAAAAAACCAAACCCCAAAACCCTAGTGAGAGAAAAGTGTGTGTCAGGGCCAAAACCTGGATGAGGTGATACTAAGACAGTAAAGAGCTTGGGTGAGGTGGCACAGGGATGGAAGGCTGGTGCCAGCCCAAGAGCTTTTGGCAGAGTATTGGTGTCTGATTCAGCAGCTTTGAAACCAACTTAGAGGCCTGGCTGGCTGTGCTCTGTGCTGAGGGGTTCCTCTGGAGCCAGGCTCCACCACAAGCAAGCTCAGATGCTTTGCTGACTTTTCTCCAAGCTCTGGTTGTGGCCAGCACTGCTCTTCTCTGGAGTTCAGCTCAGGTCCCCTTGCGAGCTGCCCCGTTCCCTTGGAAGCTGGAGGGAGGGAGGAATGTTTAATAAGGGCAATGTCCAAATTAGGAGGTGAAGGAGGGCTGCAGATGCTCATAAATACTGCCCTGCTTGTCAGAAATGCTGTTCTTCTGCTTTTATTGCAGCCCCTGATTTAGGAGCTGGGCTGAGTGCCAGGCAGGAGGAGCTGTGTGTGTCAGTGTCTGTGCAGTGTGTGTGTGCACACCTTCACATGGAAAAGTCCAGGAGCATAGCACAGGTCTGGACTCTGGTTTTCTCCTCTCATTTAGAGGGTTTCCAGGCTGCCTGGAAGGCCAGGCTTTACAGGCTGGGTTGGGACAAACTCCCAGTGCACTGAGCTCCTCTCAGCTG
Organism: Phaethornis superciliosus; assembly: GCA_023637945.1. Lineage (NCBI taxonomy): Eukaryota > Metazoa > Chordata > Aves > Apodiformes > Trochilidae > Phaethornis > Phaethornis superciliosus. Next base: position 1,211,519 of record JAJQWJ010000029.1, read on the forward strand.
GTGAGTCCATCCCTCTGCCTCATCTTTTTTTTCTACACCCTGTCACTGCTTTGCCCATGAGCTGTTGGGGAGGTTCCCTGGGGTGGAAGAAGTACAAGATCAGTGGGTTTGTGAGATGCACGTGCAGTTCAGCTGCATCAAATCCTGTAGACTAAACTGCTTCCTCCCAGATATGGAAATATTCTTGATTATTTTGGCATTTGCAGACAGTCAGATCTAGTTTTAAATTGGCAAGTGAATCAAGTGTTGTTTATTTGGTATCTTTATAAGGTATTATTTGATTTCTCCTGAATACAGAGGTTGTCCTAAGCCTTATTAGTTCTCCAGGCCCAATGCTACTGTAAATTCATCTTGTAGACAAGCAAATTGACTAAAAGATAATGTGCTTGGTAGTTCTCAGCAATACTCTAAATTAAGTCTCACTGAAGTCACTGGCAGGTTTTGCAGCAGCTTCTTTCAGTGTGAGTAGAGACAAACTGAGTCTCAACACTTGTAAAGACCTTTTTGGTTTCACACCAGCAGGGCTGCACCAGCTTGAAAATTGGATTAACTTCAAGCCCGCCAGTTGTGGCTTATTGATTGCCAATTGTGGGCAAGACTGCCTGCCAAAAGGATGGGGTAAGCATCTAGTAAGGAACAAGACATGAGATTTTATTTTCCTCCTGATGGGGTTAATGGGCTGTCAGCAGAGTGCTATGGCTTGAACTAAGGAGCTAAACCCCTAAATCTGTTAGGTTATCAACCAGATACTGGTTAACAGGTTATCAACCAGGAAGATTTTATGGGGGGCAGTCTCATCCTGATTTCCACTCACTTCCTTCTGCTGGCTGGTAGGAGATGTTGGCTGCCTGTTGGGAGGGATGTCCACAGGGTGACATTTGGGAAGGAACCCTTCAGGCCTGGGCCAGAACTGTGCAAAAAAGAGCACAAAAAAAAAAACCCCAAACCTCTGCACCTTCACTTTCCAGTGAGCAGCTCTGCTCCCCGGATTTACTCCAGATGGAAAGATGGGCAGAGAGAGCAGGAGCTTGCACTGTTTACAACAGCTCCTGGAAAGAATTAGCATCACCAAACACCAGGCAAACATTTTGCCAAGCCTAAGGAGTGTGATTCTGTGATTCTGGGTTTACACACCTGAGTAAGGCTCAGGGAAACAAACCTGGGAGGCAGCACAGGACAGCGCTGTCTGCTGACTCCAACCCTCAAGAAGACTCCAAGAGATGGCAAATTTGCCACCTGCTTTGGTGATGTGTCCTCACCTCATTACCTGCTTTGTTAACAATTTGCAGCACTTATTTATTCATCAAATCCACTCACTGTGCCATAAATTTACACCATCAAGCAGCAGCAGGGAGGATTTTTTTAATTATTATTATTTTTTCCTTTCACAGCCCCCAGGGTGACCCTCCAGCATGTTTCCAGGTGGATACTAGCCCACCAGTGCCTCCGTGGCCACTGGGCTCAGTTTCCCTGACTCATCACTCCCAGCCACAGTCATATTCCCATTTCAGTTTGCCAATTCACGTTTTATTTAGCAACTGGCGTGACTCACCCGTGATGACAGTGGGGAGATGAAGTGATACTGATATTTAATGCTCAGTTTCTTCAGGCTGAACACTTCACGGGCTGAAAAAATTGAGTTTTGCCATTTACCATTGCACCCAAGAGGAAAGCATGGATGCCTTCAAGGAGGCACAGAAGGAGCCTCAGCCACTGCTCTGGGCCAGGGGAGTGAAGGAAGCATCAAGAAGGGAACCCATGTGGCTGAGAAGAAGCCAGAGCTGTGCAACATCAGTTACAAAACATGAAACTGGGCTGAACTTCCCTGGTTTCAGGTTTCACATCATGCTTTGGACTTCATCCAGATACCTTGAGCCCGGCCTGGGGAATTTTGGGGGGTGACTTCCAAGAGATCTGACAGCATCAGGGGAGTCTTGCAGATTTTAATATTTGTCTTAGAACTCTTGTTTTTTCAAAACCAGCCTGTAGAATCTGCAGCTTCTATAAAGTAACATCAAACAAGTGTTTAGCCATCGTAAAGCAGAAAAAACTCTCAAACCCAGCATCTTAGTGTGTATTCTCTAAACTGCAGAAGGAAAAAGGAGTCTATCAGTAATTAATTTTATAGAAACACTCAGGACTGCTTTGCTATTTTAGCTCTCTAGACTGATGACATCTGATTCAGTGTGTCTGGAAGGCCTATGATCATATATGATTTATATTTTTAAGTAATTTAACCATCTGAAATTTAGTTGCATCCAACTAAGGGGCTTATAAAATGGGCATTTTCATCAGCACTGAAATATATTCTTAATTCCAACTATATTTTTACTGCAAGATGCTTCATCTTGTTTTTATTGTATCAGACCTTAATTTTTATAACAAATGCCATTCAATATTCAATAATATTTCAAAAATATATTTTCTTTCTAGCAATGTTTTATAATTCTATATATTACCTCATGCCTTTTTTCATACTACAGTCTTGATATTTTGACGTGAGAAACTTCCATGGAAAATAATTTTGATAGCCAAAATCTGTATTTTTTTTTTTTCCAAAGATGAAGAACACTTCTGTCTCTAGTTTGGGATGAAGTTTGGGGGGGAATGGCTTGACATCATTTCCCAAATGGAAATCTGCTCCACCAAACTCTCTGCTTGCATTTCCTAGGTGCAGTGGGATCTCTCTTTCAGGGCACTCCTCCTCCTTAACCTCCGCAGGGGAAAATTTCTGCCCCACTTCTCCTTGGCTGGCAGAGTTGTCTGGATGCTGTTCCCAGGATCAGAAGCAAGAGGTCCTGCCCTGCACTCTGTCTTTGGGGTGACAGGTGTAAAATGCCCACAGGTTGGTTCTTCTTGACACTCTGGGATGTGCCTGCAGTGGCTCCTACCCTCCTTCCCCAGCTCCTGCAAAGCCTTTTCCTTTGATGCTGCTCTGCTCTAAGCTACTTCAAACAGCCTGGGAGGAGGAGGGTGGTTCAGCCCGGGTGGTAATTACACCCTTTTGCAGCTCAGTGGGTACTTCAGCCCCTTTGAAGTTGATTTTACCACCCAGCCTCCTCGCCAGGAGCCACAGGCACACACAGCCCCTGGAGTTCAGCCTCCTGAGCAGCTCTGCCCTTGGGGCCCTATGGGGAGGTGGGAGTGGCTGGGGGACAAGGAAATGAGATGAATTAAAGCTTTTTTTTTTTTTAAAAAAAAACACAAACACACACACACAAACAAAACAAAACAAAACAAAAACAAAAACAAAACCAAAACACCCCAACCCTCCCCCCCCCAAAAAAAACCCCAAAAAACAAACCCAAGAAAGCCCACAAACTCTCTACTGAATACTTTGCTAACCCTTCAAGTGTCCAATCATGGCTCTGTGTGTATGCAACTGTTCCCACCCCCCAGTAAAAGGAGAATGTGTCAAGAAGAGGTTCCTCATCAACTGGAAGGAACTGGAGATCTTTTCCTGATCCTGGCTGGCCCTGCCCAGCTCTGTTCTCTGGTCTGAGTGGTCTGGCACCACCTGCCACTCTGGGATGGACAAATTCCCCATCAGCTTGCAGCAGGCTGAGTGTTCCTCTTGCTCTCTGAAACCACTCTGGGTATGGGCAAAGTGACTTCACTGGCTGTGATGCTTTGACAGAGGTTTAGGTTGGATATTAGGAAAAAATTCTTTACAGAGAGGGTGATCAGGCATTGGAATGGGCTGCCCAGGGGAGTGGTGGATTCTCCATCTCTGGAGGTTTTTAAGAAGAGACTGAATGTGGCACTGAGTGCCATGGGCTGGGAACCACAGTACTGGGTACTGGATTAAGGGTTGCATTTGATGATCTCTGAGGTCCTTTCCAAGCGGGCTGATTCTGTGAAATGAGAAAAAAAGAACATTTTCTGTGAAATGAGATCCTGCTGGGCACGGTGGTGTTGGGTTGATGCTTGGACTTGATGATCTTAGAGGAATTTGCCAACCTTAATGATTCCATGACATCTTGTTAGCATGCTAGAGCCCTACTTCCATTTGTACATACTCATTTATCTACCTTACATCTTCCTTTGTCCTCTGTGACCACAGAGCCTGTGGTTAGGTTATACTGGGGTCCCCAGCTGCCTCTCCCAGCTCAAACTGGCTTCTCTTTTCCTTCTCTAAGAACTACTCACCCAAAGTGGCCCAGATGACTGTGGCAGAGCAGGAACCATCCAAGTGGGATGAGATTAATGTAACAGTGCTGGATTACATTCTTCTCTTTGTAGGCTGAGCTCCAGGCTGCAGTGTAAACACAAAGGGAAAAGGAAATGGAGCTTGGGATGCCCCAAACCTGCTCCTGGTTCAACACTTTCAGACATGCTGTCTGTTCAGCACTGGTAGCACCTGTTCATTTGTGAGAAATGTTGAAAATTCCCAGTAATCCACAGACCTGAAAGGACTGGAAGCAACTGCTCTGAAGCACCTGGCACCAGCTGCACTTGGAGACAGGAGTCTGAGTGAAATGGACTCTTGTTGGGGCTTGGAAATGCCCATATTCTACCTGACCAGGAGCTCATGATGGCAAACAAGGATTTCAAGGGCCTCCCACTCCCTTGCTTTGTCTGGTGGAGATCACAAACCTGGATGTTTATTCTCTCCTTTGGCTACAGCCAAGTGTCTCCCTGATTACAGACAAAGACCAATTTCTTTTGGCTTGAAAGTAATAGGATTGTGCCCTGGCAAACCCTCCTGGAGCCACGCAGTCCTAGACAACTGCAGAACCCTCCTCCCCCCTCACCACTACCTTAATCACCAAGTCTACCATCAGCAATGCTCAAACATGCAATTGTCTGGCAGACACATCGCTGGTTTGAGGGCTGATGAGGGGTAGCTGGAGGGAGCAAAGCCATATGTGTGTGAACTGCAGCCTTCTGGCCCTTCCTCTCCACCAGAATGCAGAAATGGTCTTTGTTAACAGCTGGCATTCCAAGATTTTGGGTTACCCCAGGTTTTCTCATTAACTTGGGACCGCTGGGCCAACTCGTTTGGGTTTGGAACGTTGTCATATTCCAGTCTTCCTAAAACTGGAGGTGAAATCTCACTGTCATCTCCCAGTCTTCCATTGCTTCCTCGAGAAGGGCTGTCTCAGACCTCCACTTTTAAGACTGAATGCAGTGCAAAAGCCAGGCCCTACCCAAAGCAGAAGGTCCTGCCTCTCCCATCAGGGACAGAATAATTTGGAAGCTCTTCCACCAGTGTCAAGGCAAGGCTGGTGCATCTCTGTGCTTATTTGATATGTGAAGGTCTGGCTGAGCCTGAAATTGGTCTTGCAAAAGCAAACATGGGTGGATTGATTACCTGGTGTCTTGAGCCTGATCTGCACTGGCCATGAGGCCACCAAAAACACTTCAGTATTTTCTTACTCACTTAACCCTGGTATATTTATTGTTAGGGAGGCTCAAGCCAAAGTCCTCTTTCCCTTGCACATGGACATGCCCTGATTTGGGTTGTGTAGCTCGAGGCCATCTCATGGTAGTTGGATTTGCTTGTGCAATGATTTTGCTTCCTTAAAAGAGATGCTGCAGCTATGAAATGCAGGTTAGTTGGGGTTTTTTTTTGTTTGTTTTGGCTTGTTGGGTTTTTTTTGTTTTTTTTTTTTTTTTTTTTTTTCCAAATTGCTGGTAGTGTATTTCCTCTCTAACAGGCAGAGGATGGAAACAGCATATGTGTGCTGTCCTGACTGGGTAACTGCTCTTGCTGTGACTAAAAGGTGACTGGAATGACTGGAGCTGGGAAGTGATTCCAAATGTGTAGAGACAAAATAAAATTCTCCTGCTTGGAGAAAGGATTTGGTATCATAAAAGTCTGCAACATGAAGTTTGTTTCAAAAACACGAGAAGTAAGGGGGGGGGGGGGGGCTAATGCAGTTATCAGGCACATTATTTAAAACAAGAAAAATAAAGAAGAAGCTGAAAGGATGGACCAGGGGAAGGGTGAATTCCTCCCCTCCCTGCATCAACTGCAGATCCCTGACAGATTTTAAGCAGTGCCCATGGAGCAGTCCAGGCTGATCTGATTGCTTTTACACTTTGCTGAGTGTCTCTTGTCCCCAGAGCCAGGTAACTGTGCAGTCCTCATCCCAAATTCATGGAATTATGGAAATTTTGGTTATTTTTGTTTAGTTTAATCTCTAACAAGAAGACAGGTAGGAGCTGAGCTGGGGAAGATGCTGCAAAGGCTGGAAAAAGTGCAGGGCTGTTTTAAGAATAACATTGCTCACTATAATTTATGGCCACCAAGAAAGTTCCTTTTGTGCCTCCTTGGTATCGGTTGGAAAACTCTAGAGCTGTTGAGAAGGCTCAGCAGCCTCTCCCAAGCTCAGTCTGAGTGATATTCCTGCTCCTCCTGGATGACATTGATGGGTGACATTACTCAGGATGTCACCTGAGGTCGTCAGCTCTCCGGGACTTCCGTGCTGCTTGGCTGAGAGGCAGCAGCACCCCCAGTTTGGGTAAAATATTGCGACAGGTGCCGTCAATTCTAAGAGTGAGGACTAAAACTAGAGCCATGGCTTTGCTTATTCAAGAGCTGGGACACAAGGGAAAACAAGGAGCATTTCCATAGCTGTAGAAAGGAGGTGCCATGGGAGGTACCAGAATGTCTGTCTAGTCAGCAACAGTGAGAGAGGAGAGAAGGCAGGGCAAGGAGGAGATTGCAAGAAGGGTTGGGAGACAAAACAAGGGCAGGGACATCCGAGGGGTGGAGGTGAGCAGAGCCTGAAGGGTGGGGACTGACTTGGGCAGCAGAACGACTTCCAGTGTTGTTTGCTGCATTCGGCAGTTCCTTGGAGTTTTTTTTTCAGTCTTGTGGTTGCAGAGAAAGCTGCAGTGGTGCCAGGCAAGCCAGGTGCAGGGGTGGAAAATGCATCTTGTTTCCTCCCTGGAGAAAGTTGTCTTTTGTTTGACCTCCCTCAAACAGCCCTGGAGTCATTGTAACTGAGGCAGAATTACTTTCTTCTGTTGCTTTTCCCAGTGTCCCAGCTCCCCGGGATCTCTGTGCAAAGGCTGAAGAGCTGTTTGCCCCCTCTGAACTCATCCCAGCTCCCAAACTCCCTGAAATCAACAGGGAAACTTTCATCTTTCATTTGAACCTGGGCCTCTGTTTAGCTTCCCTCCTTTGCATGCTTTTGTGTGCTGATAAAGGGCAAAGATAAACCACAAATAATTAGGAAAATGTAAGGCCCTAATGAGGAAAATGCAAACCATTGACAAGTTAGGAGGGTCACAAGAGACAACAAGAGGCTGAATGAACTCCAGGCGTGTGTTCCTGCACAGACAAACTGCACTGCAATTGCTCTTGGTGGCTTAGAAGAGAAGATGAAGCCAAGCTGGATGTAGAAGGAAGAGTGGGAAGAGCTGAGGATGTGTGCTGAGCCAAACAGCAAGTGGAACACCTCAAACCAGTGCCTGCCTCCAGCTCAGGCACACCAGACCCTTCTTCCTTCCAACTGCCTTGGGGGTGAGAAGCCTTTTCCTCTTGCAGCCCCAGCCAAGTGCAGCTTTGAGATTTCCCAGGGACTGCCACATCTTTTTGCCAGCTGCTTTTCCACCAGCATCTCCTCCTGCCCTGTCACCGGGGCTGGGGCAGCTCTGGAGAGGGCTGGGACATTTTTGGGGAGAAGGGTGCAGGCAATCTGTGGGAGACTTGGGGAAGCAGGGAGCTGGAGCACTCACCTGTCTGATGTGTCAGCCTTTGATTGCAGATGCCTGAGGACAGATGGCTCAGGTAGGAGGCCAGCAAGGAGCTGCTGCCTTCTCCTCCCAGCTCACCCTCCTACATCCGACTCTCAGAAACACCATCCCCACCACCCCCTCCCAGCTCTGGCACTTAGAATTACAGAATCATAGAATGGGCTGGGTTGGAAGGGACCTCAGAGATCATCAAGTCCAACCCATGATCCACTCCCCCTGTGGTTCCCAGCCCATGGCACTGAGTGCCACATCCAGGCTCTTGTTAAATATCTCCAGGGATGGAGAATCCACTGCTTCCCTGGGCAGCCCATTCCAATGGCTGATCACCCTCTCCATGAAGAAATTCCTTCTAATATCCAACCTAAACCTCCCCTGGCACAACTTGAGACCATGCCCTCTTGTCTTGTTGCAAGTGACCCTTGTGATCCCTCAAATTGATACTGAGTATGATGTGTATGGGATGGAATACTCTGTCTGGTCAATTCTGGTCATTTATCTTGTCCATTCCTCCCCAGAGGAGGGGTTCAGCTGGGACCTCCTTGCTCCTTCTGGAAGGTAAAATCTTCCTCAGAGCTGAGCAATGTTCTCTTCTCTGGTAGTAACTATAAACATCGAGTGTGATCAGTCCTAGAAGCAGACACTGTCTGAGAAACTTGCTGTTCATTTCAGCAAGTGCAACTACTTATCATAGAATCATAGAATCAGTTGGGTTGGAAGGGACCTCAGAGCTCATCAGGTCCAACCCTTGATCCACTCCCCCCGTGGTTCCCAGCCCATGGCACTGAGTGCCACATCCAGGCTCTTGTTAAATATCTCCAGGGATGGAGAATCCACTACTTCCCTGGGCAGCCCATTCCAATGGCTGACCACCCTCTCCATGAAGAAATTCTTTCTAATATCCAACCTAAACCTCCCCTGACACAACTTGAGACCATGCCCTCTTGTCTTGCTGATAGTTGCCTGGGAAAAGAGCCCAACCCCCCCCTGGCTCCAGCCTCCTTGGTGGCTCCTCGCTGATTTCCCGGCTCTGTCAGGGATTTGGCAGCCGTGGGATGCCGAGTGCCCTGGAGGGGTCCGTGGGGGTGTGGTGAGCTGGAGACGCCCCGCTTGTTTATTTGGTTACCGTTTTGTGGTTTTCGAAAGGTGCCTGCAGGTCTGCAGGAGGATCTGCTGCGAAATGAGCCTCGCCCTGTTCCCGGCTCCTCCGAGGGCTCCGGATTCCCCTGGCTGTGTGTGGACATGAGAAAGAGCAAGTGAAGCAAAGCCTGAAGGGACAGAGCTGCTTGGGGGCCACCGCCACCTCCTGCCCACCTCCCCGGGCTTTGCAAACCCATAATGAACCCCGTCCCTGCCAGCAGCATCTTTTGCAAGGTTAATCAGAGTAGAGGACTCATTCGTTGTTTTAAACTTTAGAAGTAATCCTAAAATCCCAGCATCCACGGTTGGAAGAGGGCAGTGGATGGGTCAGGCTGTGCAGCAGCTCCGCTTCCCACCCTCTGGAGTTTTCAGCCCACTTTGGGAGACAATGACAAAGGCTGCATCTTTGTCCCTTTTCTCATCCTCCTAAGAAATCCATCTCTAAATATTATTCTTGGCCTAGCATAAGATACAAAATGGATGTAAGACATAACAGCTAATTATAGCAAGAACTGCAGTTTGGAGTTTTTGCATGATGCAACACCAGCTTATCCCATTTTGCTTTTCTATTCCTCTTACCTGGGTGATGCTTACACACGGGGACCCAAGTAAGAGCAGTGATCCCTTCTGATAAGAAGACTGCCAGGGACAGCTGCCCATCTGAGAAACACTCCCCCCCCCCGCAAAAAAAAAAGGACAAAAAAGCATGATTGCTCCTGCTCACAGGATCTGAGGTGCAGGGGAAGGACATATTTCCCATAGACCTCCCAGCTAAGAGGTGATGCAGATTTTCTGATTCCCACTCAAGAAACTGAGCCACAAAATCATCCTTTTCCTCTCTTGCAAACCATACTTGCAGCACCACTCCCATGCAGACCCTTCAGGGTGATGCTTTGCTCCCTAGCACTGCCAACCAGTTCAGTAATGCCTGCTCCAAACCCCCAAAATAGAGATCCCTGCCACACATCATCTGCTGTGCTGGAACCTGGGCCATTCACAGCATCAGGCACAGCTTTTCCTCCAGAGGAGCACCAGGACCATCCCTCCCAGCAGGTCCCAGACACCACACTGGGTTTCACACTGCCCAGAGGGGAGAACCCCACCTCCTGAATCACCCTCCCTGCTTCCTGCAGCACCTCACTCTTCCCTGTCTGCTTCTCCCACCAGGGACTGACCCAGCCCAGGCCTGCTGAGCTGCTTTGGGCTGCAAACCCCCCCGGGGGGATCAAGGGGTTGATTTTCAGGTGGGGTAAAGGAAGAACTGAGGACAAAGAACCTGCTGCTTCCTAACAGTGCCACCACTCAGACGCCTTTGCTTGGTGGCACTCGATCCCAGATATGAGAAGGTGTGTGGCAGGGCTGCAGTTGGTTTCAGGACCCAGGATGCTGAGCCAGCTGGCAGAGAGGATAAGGGATTGTTCCTGGTTCCTTCTGTGTCAGCCTGCCTGTTTGCAAGCTCCTAGTGCTTCCTTTTCCTCTTGCCTGGGCAAAAGCTGCTGGCATCTAGGATTTGGGCTGGCTGGGCTGTGTAGGTGTTGCACGCCCTGTTCTGGGAGGCAGGATGGGGCTGGAGGAAGTTTCTGATAGCACCCAAGACTGCTGTGTGTGGAAACCTCTAAGGTTGGGTGGTGATGGCTAAGGTGATCTAAGGGATGGCTGGTGATCACAGTTGGGTCAGGAAGACAGCACCTTTATGCTGAGTTAATCTTAACCTAAGCAGGGAGCTGTACCACCTACAGAGAAAGGCTTTCTTAGCAACCAGATTTGGGAGCTTTTCTTCGGAGGGCTTGACTACTGTGGGCATGGTCAGTGATGTGATAGCAAGAGCTGCTCAGAACAGGCACTGTCTTTATTTTGGCTTTTTGCAATGCCAGCAGCATGGGATTGTCATTTCCGACTGCAGATCCAGGGCTTTGCTGTTCAATGGAATGATTGTAAATGAATCAATGTTGAACCCAACCAGGCAAAGAGCCCCTGGCTATGAGGAGGATCTCTGCTCTGTGAGCTGCAGTAGCAGTGGCATTGTGTGGGCCTAATCCTGCCTTCCTCACCCATATGAGGTCAGTAGGTTGCACCTGCTTCAAAAGCTGGGTTGGGAAAGAAAACTGTAAAATAACCTGATGGGTTTTCCATGCTGAGTTCAGGGCCTCCACATGCTCCACGTGAGCTGACAGGAGCCCCTCCTGGATGGTGGGGTGTTTATGTGAGGTGCTTGTTTTCTTTTTTTACAAACAGGTGGGTGTATGGGGGAGGTGCAGCTTGGTTGGACAATGAACAGTGCATCTGCAGGATGGGAGAGGAGGAGGCACAGCCACCAGCAAGAAAGGTCAGAGGTGTTGGGGGATGAAGGAGATGGGAAAGTGCCTGATCTCTTTAGCACCCATCTCTGTCCAGTATTGATCCTGTGTCTGTGTGAGAGCCAGACTTGGTGTCTGCAGAAGAATGGGGAAACACCCAGTACCCACCCAGTTTGAATCTTCATTCAGGGGAGAAGTAAATTCATCTTTCAAAAAGAGCCAGGCTCACTCTGGGGCTGTTCTCATACAGGGCCTGGGGGCAGGAACTGCACAAGTTGAAATTTAATTTGCTGTTTCTGTACACAGAGTTGCAGAATTGAGAAAATTAATTTGGCTGGACATCCAGATTTTGAGATAGGTTGGAAGCCAGGTCAGAAAGCAAATACTTCAAGGGGAAGAAGGTGTGAGCAAAGAAAGTAGGTGTAGTTTGCAGTTTCCTGCTTCAAACCCATTGGTGATGAAGCAGGAAAATGTTTTCCTGTGCTGGAAAGTAGGGATTAGAACCTGACTCTTTTCTAGCTCTTTGTTTTCTGATTACTGTGTGGTTTTATTGTGTATGTACCTACTGTGAGGACCCAACCAATCCTTTAATCCCCCCTGCTCTCTGGTATAAATCATGATTAAGACAGAACTTGACATGAGGAAAAAAAGAGTTCTTTGGTCTTTCATGGTTGTAGATGACTCCCCTGACATCACCTTGGCTTCACACCCTACTCATCTCTGGCTAGCTTGGACTTGGGGTGGGACCTGTGCCAGCAAAGTTTCTTTACTTAACATCTTGTGTTTATCTTCTGCCTTTCTGGCAGTGAGCACAGTCTGTGCACAAGCTGGTGATTTATACTGTGGTCCTGCAGCTGGGAGTCACACCAGCATCATTTCTCCTCTCCCTTTTGTTGAGCTGAGCAGAGGTGAAGCTGTCTGTGTGGTGTCACCTTGTGAGGCAGTGGGACAGCTGGAAATGCAGCCCAGGACTCTCTCCAATCCTCATCCCCACCTCTAACCACTAAGTGACAGATGGAATGGTAGCTGAGAACAGGATCTGAGGAGCCTTTGCTTTAAGTCCCTCAAGCCAGGAGCAGTCTGACATCCTGACTCCCTTCCTACCTCACACTCCCACCCACAGCTGGAAATAGACTGGAGAAACCCTGGCCAAGAGCTGCTGCTCCAGCCACCACCTCCTCCTCCTCTCCCTGTAGAGCACTCTGAGTCCTTGTCCCAGTGAGAACATCGTGGCTGTCTGCCAGTCACTTTCAGTTCGTTTTTTGTTTTTTGGCTTTTTTTTTTTTTTTTTTTTTTTTGTCATTTCCTTAGTGCTGCCCACTCCCAAAGCAGGGCTGGTTTTCACCCTTTAATCCTTGAAGACGTGGGGAGGAGGCAGGAACTGTGCTGGGTTGGGAAAGCGTTGATGGGGGGGGCTGATCCAGTCCATGAAATCACATCTGAACTGAGCAGGGCTCTCCCTGGTGACTGAGGGAAACAAAATGATAGATTTCTGTCTCTCTGGAGGTTACAATTTCATCCTCCCCTTGCAATATTCCCCTGCAGCTAATAAGCACCCTGCCTACTCTGAGGAGGCTGCTGTGGCTGGGGAATGTGTAAAGCCAGAGAGACTGGAGCTTTCTAGGATTCAGAGGAAAGAGTGTGGTAGGAGCACGGACTGGTCAGGAGCTGAGCCAAGCATGACCCAAAGAAGTGGAGTTTAAATTCAGATGGAGCTCTCAGAGTTCCTCCTGGCTGATGCTCTGTGCTGACCTTGGGCCTGAAGCATCTCCAGAGGCTTCATGGACTCATCTTTGAGGGTCTGCAGCATGGCAGACTGGTTCTGTTTCATGCCAGGTCTTGCAGAGTTCAGTGGGAGGCTTCTTTATTTTTGGAGACCAAGAAACCCATAGCAAAATCCTACCTCTGTTAAATTTAATGACCAAACACCCCTGGATCTAGAATCCTGTCCTGTTATTTAGTTCTTTATTGTGTTGCCAACTCTCCCATCTGATGATATTTGCCATTTTCTTCTGGGGACAGGTTCTGGAGATGGGTTCTGGAGATGGTTCTGGGAGCTCAGCTGAAAACCACCTTCCCAGTCCTTGTTACGGTGCAGTAAGCCTGAAACCAAACATTAACCCAACAGCCTCAAAAGCCATGAAGCAAACGCAGAGAATAAAAGTGGTATTTTGATAAATTTTGAAAGCTAATCCATGTTCTGGGAGCACAGCTCATGATTTCTTTAACAAGTGCATTGGACAATCCTGCTTTTGGCTAGGGTCCTGCTCTCATTAGGAGAGGCTGCTCACAAACTGAGGAAGTGTAGGAATGAAATCTCTATGAATTCAAGTTATTTGGTGACTGGGTGCAATCTGGATTTGGCCAAGTAATTAAGCATGGAATGAAAATGTTGTGAGAATGTGTTGTGTTTAATTCCTCTTTAAGTCAATAATTATCAATACTTCCAGCTAAGCACATATGTGAGTGGGGTTTTGGGGGATGAGAGCTCAGCCTCCTAGGACTGAGGATTCCTGGCTTTAGCTCAGGCCACAGGAAGCTGTTTGGGCAGTGGGGGTTGAAGTCCAACTTCCTCAAGGTTCCTTCTTACCAGGTGTGTCCTCCACCCTTTAGTAACAGGGTAGTAATACTGCTAAACCCCTAACCCTGCTAAAACCCAGCTCTCCCAGGGAGGTTCCAGCTGTAGACCTCAAAGAGTAAAAGAAGATTGGTGCCCATGCACAGAACTGGAAGCAGAAGTCTTGAGTCCCTGTCAGCAGTCCAATCTCTGCCTCCAAGCTTTATAAATTATTGCTAATTATTTATTGTTAATTGTTTCTCATAAATGGAGAAGGAAAATGCATTGAACAGTAGTAGTGCCAAGGGTCTGAAGTGGAAAGGCACATCAGGGATTCCCAGCTGTACAATACAGAGTGTTTATAACACCCTGAAGTACTTCCTCACTTCATTATCTCGTTTATTTTGTTTCTGTAGCCTCCCAGGAGCTCAATCTCAATGTGAGTATAGAGTTTGATGATGAGGTCCCTAGGAGCACTGGGCCAGGCTGTGCAGGTATGGAAAATGGAACAGTGCAGCATCCTCTGTGCCTGCTCCTGGGACAAAGGGACAGAAGGACCCCAGCATGGGTCTGCAGCAGGATGTTCTTCCCAGAGCTGCCCAGAGTGGACAGAGGTGGTGTTAGTGGGTTATTGCTCAGCTGAACTGACACAGAAGGAGCAATGCACTAGGAAATGGCTGGAACAGCTGATAAATTGGACAACTGGATATATTCCAGGCATCTCCTGCTGACCTTCACCTTCAGATCAGCATGTACACCTAGACTGGTCTGAAAACTCCCACCTGCATTAGCTTTCCATAGGGAAGTTGTTTTAAAGGATGCTTTAATTCTGGATATGTTTTCTTTCTGATCCAAAGATTTCAATTCCAAAACGTTTAGAAATCTGCCAATCAGAAAAGTGAAGGAAATTTCCATGGGAAATCTGATAGATAGGAAAGAATGTTTTTAAATTGTGTAAGAAAATCTATCTGGAGTAAGTTTTGAGCTGTCCCCTGACTCTCTCTCTGGCACTGAAGAACATTGTTGCTGAGCAATGTTAATACTCAGCTCTTTGGAGAAAACATGGTTTGAAGTTCTTGAGATGATCTCTAAAGAGACATTCCTGCAGGGCTGATTTTATGAGGATGCTTCATATTCCTGTCCCTCCTAGAGGTGATGTGGTTGGTTTTTTTCTCTGTGCCACTGAGTGCTGGATTTCTGTGTTTAATATTAGGTGCTCTGGTTAGAAAAATGTTTGATTTTTTTGCTGGCCCCAATTCTCAAATCTGTGTCTCCAAAATTAAGTACATAAGAGGGACCTGATTCCTTCCAAACTGAACATCCCATCCCAGATCAGCATCACCAGACGTGCTGGGAATGCCAGAGTTTTAGAGGCTGCTCTGAAGTCATTTGCTTGGGTGGCATAAGACCCCCTCCAGAAAGTGGTATTTGTTGAACAAGAGATGATGAACCCTGTACAGCAAAAGAGCAAAACATCAGGACAGGGAAGGAAGAGGGGAGACTCTTCCCAGGTGAGGGATTCCTGTGGAGCTGCTGGTGTTGTAGCTTGACAGCTCTGAAGCTATAAATCCTGCAGATGAATTTGAGACAGAGAGGGAGCTCTGGCACCTCTTGAACATGTTCTACTGCTGAAGGGGGTTATTTAGGTCTCTGCCACCCACGATGTATGATGTGAAAGACATCACCCAGGTTCCTGTGGAAACATTAAAAGAAATATGAGGGCTGGCTCACTTTCATTTGCCAATTACAATTTAGCTGAGTTGCATTTGCAGGTAGGTGCAGGCTCAGGAGAGAGGGAGAGAGTGAGCACAGATTTGGAATGAATATCTTGTAGCCCAGGGCTTCTTTGCAGCTCAGGGGGATGATGAACCCTGGGGATGGTGTAGTGCTTGGATTTTACCCCCTCCAACCACTGAAGCTCAGATTTTAGCCGAGAAAGTCCACAGCTCAATCCTCAAAAGCTGTAGTGGTTTTGGCATTGGATTCTGCACACCCTCTTGCTGCCCAAATTAGGAACTTTCTGATCATCATCAAGGTGTCTGATATTAGGACCCTCCTGTGCAATGTGCTGGAGACGGGGGAGGGATAGTCCCAAACCTGGAAAGTTTAAAGGGAGAAACCAGAATGGATGTGAGATGTGGGAACGAGGTTCTCTCCTCTGGCTGATATGCAAACAAAGCACAAAGAAAGCAAATGAATTTGCTCAAGGCTATGCAGGAAGCCAGTGAGGGAGTCAGGAAGCACAGTGACATCCCCAAGCCCCATTCCATCACTCCAGCTGGTGCCCTCTCAAATACTCAGTCCCCTCCACCTAAACCATCCCTCCTTCTGCAACAACACAGAGAGGCTCTGCTGGGGGCTGAGGGCAGGAACCCGTGGCTGGAGGGGATGATGGTGGGGATAGAAATTCCCAGGGGATGGGAATTGGAGGGGTTAAGGGCTGGGAGTGGGAGCAGAGGTGTCCCTGGCAAGGGGAGCTGCCAGGCTTTGTTCTCTGCAGCCCCTGGGCAGAGGGAAGGAGCAGAGCTGTGGAGGGAGCCAAGGCCAATCCTCCCCGCTGGAGGGGAGATTCTTTATGAAAGTGAGGAAGGAAAAAGGAGGATTAATGAGTGCAAAGGGTGGGGATAAGGCCCAGGGCCTGAAGATTCCCAAGCAATAATATCTCAGGTGTGTACATATATATGTATATAAATATATGGGAACTGTTATGAAGGTTGAATGAAGGTTCAGTGCTGTACAGAAGGAGGGATGACCCTGCGGTTAGAGTCTTGGCCTAGATTTCAGAAAACCTGCTCTCCTTCCATGGTTCTCAGTGCAGCTGTAGACAAGTTGTTGAGCTTTCCCCTGCCTCAGTTTCCCAAACTACCTTTTATGCACTGCATCCCTTCCTACTGTCCATTCCTTGGAGGCAGGGACTGCATCTTCCTTTGTAGCTCCAATGTTATATGTTATATATGGGCTCCAGTCAGGTAACTCATCTAGATACTGTGGTAACCCTGCAGGAAGTCAGAAATATCCCTACAAAAGTAAGAAAAAAGTTAAAGACTTGGAGGAATGGACTATGGAAGCTTCAGGCTCCCGAGGTGGACAACCCAACTGATGTTTCTGTAGCTGAAAACTCCGCTGGAGGTGGGGGAGGAATGGAATTTTCAGCAATTTCTTCTGTTTTGGTTAAGATTTGCTTTGCAAGTTTTCTGCCAGCTGTAAATTCTGTATTTCCATAACTCTGAGGCACAGAGGGGGCAGAGAGCTGAGGTTCAGCCTTGTCACAAACATCTGGAATATGGAAAGCCTTTAGAGATATTTAACTTGTGTGGTCACACTGTGGAGTGGCACAAGGGGTTCAGTGGGGTCTTCTCAGCAGAGCCTGGTGGTGAAAGGGCAACCAGAGAGGCAGATTAAAAGGACAGGCAGAGACAGGGCACTGACAGATGGATATTATTTCACTATTTCAGCAAATCTTAAAAGCTTTGATAATCCCCATCTCCCCCAACAGTTTGAGTCTTCACAGGATGCCGAAGGATTTCTTAAGACATTCCTCAGGAATGTCCCCTGGTTTTCCTCTGCTTTGATACTCTTTCCATCCCTTATCCACTGGGCAGAACCATGGCTCCAGGTTCACCACCTTTGCCCACCAAAGTGTCACAGAATCTTTCGGTTGGAAGAGACCACCAAGATCATCCAGTCCAACTTTGACCAACACCTCAATCTACCTGCAGAGCTGTTCCTCTCTCCCTGGCTCCACACCAGGAGCTGAGTTGAGTTTCTGTGCCCACCCAGCTCTGTGTCTCCCCCTGGTACCTGCTGGTGAGTTTGTTTTTACAGCTCCCCAGTGATGGGCAGCACTGGTTTCCCATTGCCCTGCCTCCCACTCAAACCAGGCAAGAGAAGAAACATCTCCAGGCTCATTCCCATCCACTTTAGCCAGCTGGTCCTGTGGTGCTGGAGCCTTCCTGGCTTTAGAAGAAGGCCCAGATCCACTCTTTGTGGTATCTTCCCTTCTGCCAGGCTCCGGCTCCGCTTTCATCCCATGCCCACCCCCTCATCCCCTTTGATTCTGGGACCTGAAGACTGGTTTAGGGAATGTCTTGTCAAGTCCACCTCCCCTCCTCTTCCTCCCCAAGGGCCTTCTGCATTGTCTCCCTGTGGTGCAGACGGAGCCCGGAGATCAAAGCCCAACCGTTTTTGGCTTTTTTTTTTTTATTATTATTATTTTTTTAGCTCGGGGAGGAATGCACCATGATGCCTCCTGGATGTCGCCAGCTCCAGCCCAATTCTTCCTCTCCGTAACTCGAGACTCCCAGGCCTGGAGGCGGCTCTGGGATTGACAGGTGACACAGAACTGCTCTGAGCAGGCAACAAGTCTGACTTTGCAGGGAGAAGCTTGCCGTCAAGGGTTTGAAGATGTCTGCGGTTAAGATGAGATGTGCCTCATAATGTTCAGCTTTGAAAGAACTTACCTGGATGGGATTAACCCCTTCCAGAGCTTAACCTGGCTTTTCTGCTCCAAGTCAGAATGATCCCAAGGTGGACAACCCAGCTGATGTTTCTGTAGCTGAAAACTCTGCTGGAGGTGGGGGGGGGATGGAATTTTCAGCAATTTCTTCCATTTTGGTTAAGATTTGCTTTGCAAGTTTTCTGCCAGTCGTAAATTCTGTATTTCCATAACTCTGAGGCACCTCTGAGGCACCTCTGAGGCACCTCTTATTGAGTTGGGCACCGTTTGCTTTCTCTCTTCTCCAGACCTGCCCATCACACAGCTCCCTTCATCCCTCACTCCCTCTTTCCTAAGATGTGTCCCTGCTGACAGGCAAGATTTGCTGGGGTGACACCTGCATGCCAACAGGCTTCACCAGCAGCTGGGACCTCACTCCCTGGAAGCACAAACTGCACATCACTTGGGCTGGAAAATGGCTCCAGCATTTCCCACAGCAGCAAAAGATTCTGAGTCATCTGCTGAAGGAGTTCATGACCCTTTCTGACCTTGAGGGTCACATCCAAGGTGTTTTGCTGTGGAGAGGAGATGTGTTTAGTATACAGCTGGTACCTTCTTTGAGGCAGATTCAGGCCCAGTTTCTACACAGGAATTGTTCCCAAGCCCAGCAGCATTCTGGGCAGGGATTGCTGGCATCCATAAGGTAGCAAAGATGGGATTCCTAAAACCCTGGAGCCTGGGGCAGGTTTTCTGTGCCTCCGTTCCTGGCAGGGAGCTGCCAGTAAAACTCAGATAAAGAGTTTGCTCAGAGGGCTTGTTCATTGAATAAATGAAAAGGAAACAGCATGAGTAGCTGGGGAGGAGGGAAATTCTCTGCCCTTATCACGCCCTTGATTAAGAGAGACCTCAGCCAGAGAAGTGTGTACAGTGAAGCAATCCTATGAGTTTAGAATGTTTATGCATATTGTTTGGGCGTTTTTCTTGGACTGCAGGAGTCAAGTCATTCCTCTGGTACATTCCCTTCAGAACATCAGGCAAGTCATCTCCTTCCCCTGGACCCTTTTGTTCATTTTGTCTGTCCCGGGGAGCTCTTTAGAGAGGGTTGGCTCCCTCTGGGCATGAACCAAACCTGGTGAGGGGCACAGCACCATCAGGTTTGAAGCAAGGACTAAGCCTTTGAACCTGAAGGGTTTGTATTCTGCATCCAAAGGACCCACTGACCCATTCAGGATGCTCTAACCAGCCTCACATGGCAGATTTCCTCAGCCTGATTTCTTCAGTGGGGAAACTGAGGCACAAGAACAGCACTCTGGGGTCATATGCTGATTCTGTGGCTGAGCAGGGAATGCAGGCAAGGTCTCTTGCCTGCTGGGCTTGTGCTTTAGCCACAATCCATCTCCCTGCCCAAGGCCCTTTCTGTGTTCAAAGTGTTCCACAAACAATTGAGGTCTTTGAACTCCTCCTCAGCCTGGTTAGTTTGAAAGTGGAGGCAGGGAAGGAAACACCTTCCTAAACTTAGCCCCCAGCCAGCCAATACTTGGGAACTGTGTTTGATTAGGCCTGGGGAGCAGTAATTTGGTCTGAGGTTTAGAAAAAAAAAAAAAAAATGTTTTCCTCTCTGGTTAGAAGGCTGTTTCTTAGGAACAGAAGGGTTTAGGCAGTGTCTTCTCCAAAGCAGAGCTTCCTTGCTGCTCGGTGAGAGTTACTCAGACTTGCTCCATCACAGCCCCTCCTGAGTGCCCCTCTTTGCTAAAGCAATATTTCCCCTGACCTCCATCCCTGGGGTTTCTTTGTTAGATCCAGAGCAGGAGTAGGAGAGAGGAAAGCAGGAGCTCTTCTGGATCTGCTGCCAGGCTCTGAGCAGTGACACAGGCTCTCAGGAGGTTGACAGAGAGGTTGGACCATAGGAAACCATGGAGTCTGCCCCAAGGATGCCCACTGCTCAGCCCAGCTCCTGTGCAACAGGACAGACAGGTCTGGAAAGAAAAAAGTAAAAAAAAAAAAGAAGAAAGAAAGCAAGAAAAGCAAGGAAGCAAGAAAGCAAACAAGAAAGCAAGAAAGCAAGAAAGAAAGAAAAAAAAAGCTGCTTTTGTCATGGAGAAAATGAATCTCAAAAGCAAGAATGGGGCAGGACAGCCCCTAAGCTGAAGTGAGGGTGGATGCTGTGCTTTTCTAACCAAGCCTTGCCAGGACCTTCCAAATGTCCTGTCTTTTCAGCTTCCTGCCAGAGCCAAGAGGGAAAGGACTGAAACTGGATGGGAAAAGCTGATTTGTGGTATTTCCTGCTTGGACTGGAAGGCAGCCACCCGTGAGGCTTTGCATGAGATCCACAGCCCAGGAAAACACCCCAGGCAGATAGCTCAGCTTGAGCCCCCCTGCTTCCAGCCCCACACACCCTGGTGTCTAAAGCACTGGGAGATTGTTGGGAAGACAAAAGTGAATTTGGATTTCTTGGTTTTTACTGCACGGGACTCAGCACAAGGCTCTCACCTTGTGGGTTTGACTGGTCATCAAAAAATGTGATATTATATGCTGCTTCTATCAACCCAGTGACAATCTTCCCTTGGCTTTGGGGTCTTTATCCAGGGCTCAGGCTCATGCACAGATATTAAGCAAAAGGAAAATAGAATCATAGACTCATAGAATAATAGAATCACAGAATGTTAGAGGTGGGGAGGGGCCTCTATTGGTCATCTAGTCCAACCCCTGCCAAAGCATGATCACCTAGGGATACAATAGAAGAACATATAAAAATTAGAATTGTAGATTAAACTAAGATTTTGCCTACAAATCCCGAGACTGTGCAGGCTTCCAGTCCTCTTTCTCCAGTGCAAAAAAAAAAAAAAAAAAACCAACCCAAAAGAACACAACCTTCAGGTGTGTGATTGTAAGCAGGAGTGGAGAGAAAGCAGCAAAGCAGCTGTCAGAGGAAAGGGATTGGGTCTCCTGCACCTGGAGGAGGTGAGCTCTGTATTGAACAAATCACCAGCCCTTCATTCTGCAATATCTGACCACCTCGAAGGGCAGCAGCAGCCCCATGCAGGGCTGGCTGGCTGGGACTGGTGCTTCCCACCTTCTCCTGGACACCCCAAGGAGCTCCAGTAGCAGTGATGTGTGTGGGTGTCTGGGCACATGCATGTGCATGTGTGACTTCCACCTTCAAAGTGACTTAAAAATGCAACAAATCAGATTACAACAGGCAGGTGTTACCATCGGGTAGCAGTTCCAGCTGTCAAAGATCTGTGTTCACTTCAAGTGCTTGGGGAAATCTTAAGAATGGATGATCTTAGCAGAAGCAAACTTTGGAAAATAAGGTAGATCTGGCTTGGAAGTAATTCCTGATTGTAAAGCATCAAATGGTTGCTTTTCACAAATAGTTTTTCCCTAACAGCAGCAGCTTTAACTAAAAGCTGTGGGTTATTATTTCATAATTTGTGTTCCCACTTCCAATGCCATATTGTGAACTGAAAGGCAGATTTTCAGGGTTTTGTTTCTTTTTTTTTTTTTTTTTTTTTTTGCTTTGTCTTTGATGGAAACACGTAACTTCCCTGAGATGAGTTCAAGTGTTGTTGGTTATTAGCAGCTGAAGTTCCGCTCCCATGTTCTTAAATAATAATTGTGATGCTTTAAAGATGCCCTCAGGCCCCTGAGCTTACTTTATCTTTTCATCTGTGTTTACACAGCAGTTAGAATAGTGGGATCTATACTCTGATAAGTGCTTTTGGTCATTGCAATAATACTTAGAAGTAATCTGAGATAAGAGGGAAGAAGGGAGCTTATAGGAAAATATTTGGCATGCCATCTCTTTTTATTGATTTCAAATATTGAGAGACTGTCAGGTTCTGGTTTAGAAAATTAAAATTGACTCTTACTAAGAGTCTTTGCTCCACCCAGCCAGGCTCCCAGCCACAGGCTGTGTTTGCTGCTGTCCAGGCCACTGAGATGCCAACAAGCCTGGATGCAAAGAAAGCCAAAAGTTTCATCACTGTGCTACCAAAAAATACCAGAGCTGGTGTGGTACCATTCTTGGGGAATGGTTTGGGTGTGGTTTTTTGTTTTGTTTTGGTTTTTTTTTTAGGTTTTAGCACCTCAGTATTTTTTACAATTAATTCTGAGCATTTAACAGAGTCTTGCAGGCACAGCAGTGGGCTGGAGAGTGAGCTTGTCTGGGGGTGGAACAGGGGAAGAAGCACTTGGTGCCTTTGTGCTCTCCTGATGGATTCGGGATGCTAAACCTGTTTTCCAAGCCTCACCTCCTGTTTGCTGCCATCCCCCATCTCAAGATAAGGGGGAGGGCAGCTGTGTGAAGGCAGGAGCTGGAAGGACAGCAGCACAGCCCTGGCAGGCAATGCAGTCATTCTGTGCTGCAGAACATCCCCCACGACAGAGTATGGTTGTGGAGGGTCCCAGGAGGAGAATTTTGCAGGGGAATGAGTAACTGCAGAGCTGCAGGGAGGGCAGTGACCTCCCAGAGGGCACCTTTGGGCTTGGTTGTAGGTTTTCTGGCTGGGTTTGGATAGGGCACGTCTCTCCTCAGTGTCTTAACACCTGCCAGTCCTCTTCCCACCACCTCTGGATTTAGGATGCTGCTTCTCCCTTACCTCGCAGGCAATCCAGTGAGTCCTGGCAAGGTGTACAGGTACTAGAAACTCAGATCCCAGCGGCTGATCCTGATTGTCAATATTTACCCAATGAGTAGCCCTGGCAGCAGAGGTTCCTGCTCTCACCTCTTCCTCATCCCCAGGGATGACTTTCCCTCCCCTCCTGCTGCCAGGTTCCCCATCACCACGAGATGTCTCTGTTCAGCTGCACCGAGGCAGAACCCAACATTTTTGCCAGGGGATGGGTGGGGGGGAACTTCAGCCAGATGAGGGAGATCTTCTTTGGCTTAGAGGGGAAAGAGGGTAGAAAAATCCCAGCACCTTCCCAAAGGTCTCTTGCTTGACGCCCCTGGTGTCCCCTTTCAGGTGCTGTGCATCCCTCTGGCACCATGGCCAGAGCCTTCCAGGGCTTGAGGTTGCCTTCAGAAAGATTTTCTTGAAGCCCTTGAGCAAGCAGCTTTGCTGGGAGATCACTTAACTCTGGAAACCTTTGCATCTCCTCATATGTCTGAGAGACTTCAAGAGACCAGGACTGAGAAATAACATGGAAGGAGCTTCAAGGTCCCCAAATCCTTGTCCTCTCCTCCAGGATGGACTCTCCCAGTTGTAGTTTGCAGCCCCAGCAGCAAGAATCAGTGTAGGGGACAGCCAGGGCTGGTTTTGGACATGAATCATTGCAAGGAAAAAAAGCCAGGAGGCTGGAAGTTTTTGGTCACCCACTTTGTTTTCAGGAGGAGCTCAGTCAGCCTCGCTCCATAGCTCCAGTGACAGCACCTATCCTGTCCCTGTTTGTCAGCACTGCTTGGACCTTGAACCACCCCAGGGAGAGGGAGCAGTTGAGTTAAAAAGGACATGGGGCACAATGCCACCCATGGGGCACAATGCCACCCAGCTGTGTCACGCTCCTGGCTCCATGGTGTGGGTGGGAGGAGGAGGAGGCTCACAGCTGAAAGGGATGCAAGTGGTTTGGAGACCAGCTGGGACCCAGCTAATGAGGTCCCTGGGGGAAAAGTTTTTGTTTTGGCAGAAGGCAGGTGGTCAGTTCTGTGGGTGCCACCTCTGTGGTGAGTGAGGAACTTCATAGAACTCTTTGCATTGAGAGGGTGGCTACAGAGCATCCTTCTGGCCTCTTCCTGAGTGGGGCTGGGAGATGAAGAGATCTCCAAGCTGGAGTGAAGCAAACACCATCCAGTCTCAGCCACTCCTGCTGGGCTGGGCAGAAGATGGTGCTGTGACCCTTTGTGGCTGTCCCAGGGCTAGCCCTGGGGCTCCCACATGTTGCCATGTGCCTTGGCTCTAATTCTGTCTTAGTGGTAGCACCAGTCTCCTGGTGGCAATTGTTCCAGACCCCAGACTGGTCAGAAATGACCATGAGATTCACAATTCTGGAGTTCAGTGGCCACCACCTCCTTCTCTTCCACCTTCTGAGAGATCCTCTTAGCAAAATCCCCAAGAAAATAAAGTCTCCCTCTCTGCCTTCCATTGCCCAGAAGCCATCCCACTGCTGGGAATGAGGGGTGCCTGGAAATGGGCAGAATTACTTTGACTTTGCCAATCTGCTCCTGGAAACCAGAGGGACCAAGTCCGTCTTCATTAAGTGCCCATTTGTGATCTGAACATCAAAGAATTTGGCTGAGGTATAGGGATGGGATGTACCCAGGACAAGGTTCCTCATATCCATCTCAGCTCTAACACGACCTCACTCATTACCAGGCTTCAAAGTGACTCTGAGAATTGCAGAGGGTGAGGTGACACACTCAGGGACAACACCAGTGGCAAAGCTGAAGCCTGCACTGAGGGCTGGAACCACTGGGCAATACTGCCACAATATTTATTTCCTGCTCTGGGTCTCAGGTTCCCCACCTGGAAGTCCTTCTGAGCTCCAGGTGTTGAGGAAGAGGAGGGGGATGAAGAGCACAGGAGCACACGTGCTCAGGATCCTTGTAATAAAGAGCATGGCCACCTCCTGAGCCTGCTCTGCCAGCTGGCCACTGCCACTTCAGATCTTGCCAGAGATGGTGCCAAGAGACAGCAAGTGCCAAGGGCACGTTGGAGAAAGCAACCTCTTTGGGAAACCAACCTCCCAGCCTCCGAGATGAGATCAGGGGATCCGGGCAGAGGGTGCAGTTCAGACTCTGTCTGGAGCAATGTTTTCATTCCTGCTTGGTGGAGCCTGCCTGGTAGGAAGGACCTCACTCATTAGGTGGCCTTGCTGGGGTGGAGGATGTTGCTGGAGCAAGAGTGAGGAGCTGAGAGCTCCCAGGCAGGCTGAGCAAATAACTCTTTGGGGAGAGGAGCCAGGGAAAATTCTCTGATCGTTGCATATTAAAGCCACACGGTGCCGAAACCCTCATTAGCACATCCAGTCCTAATTGTGGTGTTTGCATGTGCTGTTCTCTACTTGCCTTTCTAACAACAAGGGAACTGACAGGAAAAGCAATAGGGATGCCCACGGCAGTCTGGGCTTGGATCAGCTGCAGAGATTTGGATTTCTGATAAGGTGAAGCCCTGGTGATTTATACCCCTTCCACTTCCTTCCTCGTGGGGATGAAGACATCCTGGAGGAGTCCTCTTCTTCCCAGGACATTCTTGGGTGATCTCATCTTGCTCTGCCTCTGTCTGGGCCAGCACCAGCAAAACCAACACTTGGGCTTTGCACTTGAGCCCAGCAGCTTCATGGTGGTGGGGAAACTGAGTCACAAAGAAGTTAGTGGCCTGCATGAGGGTTACCCAGGGTATATCAAAGAGACCCGAGCCAGTATTAACTGAACTCATGGAAAGACTCTTCCAGTGACCTTAGAGGACTTTAGATGGAGCACTTGGACAAAGAGGAGTCCTGCCTTCCCTTTTTGCCCCACACATTGGAGCAGGAGACAAAGGATCTCCTTTAGCTTATGGTATCCATCCAGGGCAAGGAAATCCTGACAGATTTGGCCACTTGGGAGCACAGGCTGGAGGTGGAAACCTTCTGTGACCCTGAGCACTTCCCTGAGCCTCTCTGGTCTGCTCCTCAAA
Organism: Phaethornis superciliosus; assembly: GCA_023637945.1. Taxonomy (NCBI): domain Eukaryota; kingdom Metazoa; phylum Chordata; class Aves; order Apodiformes; family Trochilidae; genus Phaethornis; species Phaethornis superciliosus. The sequence continues at coordinate 1,237,268 of JAJQWJ010000029.1, forward strand.
GTGGGGGTGGTGGGGGTAATAATATTTCCTTTGTCTAGTGAGACTGGAAGCCTTGCAGGGCTGGGCTCTCTCTGCATGTCTGTGCAGTGCTCAGCACAAGTGGGGCTTGGAGCTGGGTGAAGGCCCCCAGGCACTATCCTAATATAAATAATAATGAAGCCTGGCTAGAGATAAAGTTTAACCAAGAACACCAGAATGAAAACAATGTACAGGACTCATTAGGAGGCACTGGAGCCCCAGAGAAGATGAAATTGAGTATGATCTTCCTGATTTCCAACTCATCTTACAGAGCACTGGGCTTCTTAAGCTTCACAAAAACTGGGATCTGTACTTCACACCAAAATTGGAGCGTTTTGTTTTGGTTTTTTTTTTTTTCCTGGGGAATCTCACCCTAGTGTTGTCCCCCCCATCTTTGTTAAATTCCCTCTCAGTGCTTCTGTATCTCTCCAATGGGAGCATGGGGAGAATTGATCAAAGAAGAAACCTCAGTCAGTGCGGGGCATGATCAGACCCCGTTAGCAGACTTCTCAAAAACCCCTGTGTCATTTATTTCCTTCTGGACTTCTATCAGCCAAGCTCAGCTTGCAATTTAACCTACAGCTACATCCAGAGCTGGGGCAGACATTGTCCTGTGCAGGTCCAGTAACTTAATACTCCAAAAAGAAAGAAGCTCCTTGAAAAGGTGACTGTTGGCAACGTTGTGGTCTCTAGAACAGGCAGAAATAGTGGTGTTTTTTTGTTTGTTTTTTTTTTAAGAACTGAACAAAGCCTGTCTGGTGAAAGCAAATGCACCAGGAATGATGTTTCAGGGCATGATGATCAAAAGAGAGACCAAAACTACTCAGGAGTTTGGATTGAATTTGGCAGTTTAGTTTGGAGAAGGCAGGAGGGAAAATCTGGAGGAAGTTCAAATGTTTGCTTTGTTTCAAAAAGATCAGAAATGAAATTAAATTTTGGGGGTTCAAAGCAGTGTTTTGATTTCAAATTAATTTGGGTTGCTTTGGGTTTTTTTTTAAGGTGAAAAAGACAATAAAATAACTTTAGGTGAAGGCTATACTCCAGCCCAGAACATTTTTCCTTTTTGTTCAGCCAACAAACATAAATCCCATACACAGAGTCCTATGTAGGAAAGTGGAGGGGGCTCCTGGTTATCGTGTATTCAAAGATAATGGAAGAAATTTCTATTTGCCACTTCAGACAACAGCTGAAATAATAGAATGTCCAGGGCTTAAACTGGTAGCCTGGTGGCATGGCTGATCATGCAGCAAACCCAGGTGATTGTGTCCATCAGGGCAAGGGAAAGATGTATTTTCAGGGCATAGCCCTCTTGGAAAAGTAGGTACAAGTGTCTGAAAGAAACAGCTGCCTTTCTGGGAGTGGTGTAAATAACCAGGACTGTACCAAAAGAAACACCTGACTCACAGAATCAGTTTCCCCTTCTAACGGAAACACCCTGGCAAGGCCCCAGAAATTGGGAAACCACTCAGGCCAAGCAGGGAGCCAGAGCAGCATCACTCCCAGACACGGAGCTGGCTGGAAGGAATCATTTTATTGGCTTTATTTATTTAGGTGTTTTGTTGGGTTTTTTTTTTTAATGCTTTTAAGTTTGTTGGTAAAGAAATGTGAGTCTTCTCTGTGACTCTTTGCTGCTGTGCTGGTGTGGTTGAGGTGCCAGGGATGGGTGAGGGGGTGGTGGGGCGATGATGTTGGGCGAGCATCGAGCCAGGACACAAGGTGCTGAGGTGTGGTTGTGGAGAGGGTGAAGCTCAGCCAGCTGGAGGAGAGGTGCTCCAAGACCTAAATCCTGCTTTCAGGAGTTGGGGAGAGAGCATTTGTCCTCCCCAGCTCTTGCTCTGTCTCTACATCCTGCCTGGGGACAGCTGAAGGGCTCACCCTCCCCAGGAGCTGGGCTGCAGGACACCCCATGGCAGCTCAGCACTTGGTGGGGACTGGGATCAGAAGTGGGTCCTTGGTACCAAACTTGGACTCCTCAAGCTCGTCTGAAACCCATTTCTCCATGTCACATGGAAAAGTCAAAGGGTAATGGCTGCAAGTTACCCCTGGGGAGATCCTTGTTTGAACATCAGAAGAAAATTTTTCACGCTGAGAACAGTCAGGCATTGGAAGCATCTCCCCAGGGCAGTGGTGGTTCCCCAACACTGGACACTTTTAAGCCTCAGCTTGACAAGCTCCTGGGCCATCTGATCTGAACTGTACTCTTACTTCAGAAGATCAGACCAGATAATCCTTGAGGTCCCTTCCAACCTGGCATTCTGTGACTTCCCCAAGGCTCCAAGCCTGCTAGACACAAAGTCACTTCACTCCCAAAGTGGGTTAGCGTGGTACCAACATGGAATAAATCCAGCCAGGCCAGCTAGTCCAGGCTTAGCCCTGCTCCAGCGTCCCTGCCTGCCTCCCAGCTGGTGGCCACGTGGCTCGGAGCATGAGTGTCCTCTGCCAAACACACAAACCCTCACTCATCCTCCCGGATCCCCCTGGTTCATCCCAACCCTGCATCACCAGGGGATGATCCGGGTGCAGAGGTGACATCTGAGGGAGGAGGTCCCACACCCTGGGTCCCCTCTGCTCCCCTCTCCTCCTCCCTCCCTCCTTCCCACCCTCTCCTCTTTCTCAACCCGGGTGTTGTGTGTAACAAACAGTCCGTCCCCACGCTCAGCCCCGACCTGTTCTTCCAACCCACACCAACTCTGGCACCTTCAGGATTTAGGAGCGGTCTGGCCTGGGGCCTTCCCACTTCACAGGGCATCTGGGTGCCCTGGAATGCAGCTGATCTGGCTCTCACCTCCCTGCCAGGTTCCTCCATGGAGCCAGCCAGGAGCTCCAGGCTCCATCTCTTCTGCCACAGCCCTCCCAGGTAGACCCCATCTCCATCCCTGAGACCCTAACAAAACACCTAAATAAATAAAGCCAATAAAATGATTCCTTCCAGCCAGCTCAGTGTCTGGGTGTGATGCTGCTCCAGGAGAGAGACACTGAGCCCCAAGCTGGTGGCTGTGGGGGAGCTTGGCCATCCTCTCCTCCTTATTTCCAGAGAGATGAGGCTCAGAGGTGGAGTTTACTGGGAGTCCCAGCAAGCCATGGGATCAGGAGAGCTGACAGAGCACTTCCAGCCTGTGCTGGAGCCTGGGGATGCTGTGCAAAAGCAGTTCCTTTAGTGGCTGCTCCTGCATTTGTTCAGGGTTGGTTTGTGCATGAGAAAAAAGTAGTTTATGTATGATCATCATCCTAGCCAGGCAGGCTGGCCTTGTAGATAGAAAGGTATGAAGTGTACCATGGATCAGGTTACCACCAGGGATTGATTTACTGCTCCCAGCAAAGTGCCCGAGAGAAATTCCCTGATGGTGATGCAAGGTCAAGCCCTGGAAACTTGCAAGACTCTTCATCCTGCTGGAATGAAGAGCAGCATGTCAGCACCCCCAGGCCAGGGTGGACTGGTGGACAAGGTGCTTGTGGACGCGGGGTGCTCATACAGCTCGGAGCAGGGTGAAGGGCTGCTGGGGTCCCTGGAGCAACGTGGCCAGTGGCATTGCTGAAGCTGGGAGGGGACAGGGGATGATGGTGACCAAGTTCAGAAAATGATTTGGGTGATGTTCAAACCCGTGTGGTGGAGGGCTGAAGGATTCCTGGGGCTTGGGCACCATCCTGGAAAGGAGCAGAGTGCAGAACACCCCTGTGCCCCAGCCCTTCCACACCATTTCCCTTCTGCAGGTGGAGAAATGAGGACACATCCACTGACTACGAGGAGCTGGGAGGAGATCTCAGTTCTCCTAAATCCTCATCTCTGGTTGTATGGCCCTGTCTGGGGGAGGGGAGGAGCAGGGAGGTAAGATGGGAGCAGATGCTGCACCAAGGGCAGGTCTGTGCTTGGCAGAAGGCAGTGGAGCAGATGATGTTGCAGAGGAAGGACTGGGGAGGTCAGGAGCAAATGGGGTGAAACCACCCCTGAAGAGTCTGGACAGGGGAGTCTGAGTGCAGAGGAGCCCTGGGAAGTGTGGGATTGAATTCTGGAATCACCTGGCCTGGCAGCCCCTGCTCTTGTTCCTGGTTCATCCAACTTGATGGCTCAGTCCCCGGGGACCACAGAGAGCAATTCACAGGAGCAGGGTTGGGGTAGAGCTAGGAGTAAACTACTATTTCAAACATAATGCCCATGCAATATGTTTAAAAACTGTTAAACAACTGCAAAAGCTGTTTGACTGCAGAAGCCAGAATTGCTCTTGGTGCTGTAGCCATCTCCCATCCCTTTGCTGTGTGCTCACTGGGTTTGGAGCAGCCAGCCTTCACCATTCCACCTCTGTGTCCTGATCCATGTGTCTCTGGTGACACCTCTGCCTTGGTGTCTCTTGAGGTCAGTGACACATCCTGGTGCTATGCTGCTTGCCTGGGCTGGAGGAGGGGGACCCAGGGCTGCCCAAAGGGACACGTCCCTGGTGCCAGCCCCATGGAGGGTGAGGGCTGAGCTTGGCTCTGCTGCTGCATCCCGTGGGCTCGTGGTCAGCCAAGGGACCTGGTGAGGAGGTGTCAGGACCCTCCAGCTGTGGCAGTGACTACAGAAATCTGATTTGGTTTTTCTCTCTCTTACTCACCCTTAACCCCTTTGCCACAACACCAAGAGCTGGAACCACCAGCCAGCCCCAGATTTTTGCTGATAAAGATCTTCTCTCCTAATTACTCAGCAACCCACAAATCCAACCTCTGTTAAACCCCTGAGAAGTAGGTACCCTGGGCTACCTCTTCTTGTCCTCCATCCTTCTTGTCCTTGCTGTGGTGGAGCTGCCAGGGCTGGGTCAGGCTGAGGTGTCCATGCTTGGAGGGACAGGGTGGGACAGATGTCGGAGGGACAGGGTGGCTGTGGGACTCTTGGTGCTGTGACCTGGGAGCATCCACAAGAAAAGAGCAAAGAGGGAACATTTCCCTGCTCCCTTGTGGGGTGGATGGGGAGAAGGAGATGCTTGGGAGAGGAGGGCTGGGTGCCTGGGGTGCCTGGGGTGCCTGGGGTAAGGAGAGGCATGCAGCAGAAAATGTGGATGTGTGCAAAGAAATCCATGGTCTAAGTGGGCTGCCTGGACCCTTGCAAGGAGGGTTTGTAAAGGGTGAGACCAGCTCAGAGGCAAAGCTCATGCTAGTGTCCAGCTCTGTGCTCTGAAAACCAGCTCAGGGTGAGAAGCCTGAAGCTGGATAACATCTGTGAAGTTAGAGCTTTAGCAGAGCTACTGTTTAGGTGAGAAATTTAAATCAGGAGGTTGTGGATGTCCCATCATTACAAGTGTTGGAGGGGCCTTGGAGAAGCCTGGTCCAGTGGGATCTGTCCCAGCCCATGCAGGGTGTGGGACTGGGTGATCTTTAAGGTCCCTTCCAACCCAAACCATTCTGATTTTATGACATCTCCAATTCTGTACTGACAGGAGGCTGACATTCGCCTTCTGGCATTCCTTCTGTGCAGCCTGAAAGGGAAAGGAAACGTGAGGGCAATTAATGGCATTACCTACTGAATGCAGAGCTGTTATTTATGTGTGGGGTTAAGTACACATGGCACAAAATCCCTTCGAATCTCAGGTGCACAGAAAGCACCTTGGCACCATCCCAAGTGGCAGGGAGAAAGCAGCCAACCCCCCTGACTTTGCTTTCCACACCCTCAGCCACGTTGCTGCCTCTTGCAGGACCCTGTGGTGTCAGGGTCATGGGGAGGGCATGGAATGGTGGGTGCTCTCTCAGTCCCTCATCTTCCTCCCAGGGCTGAGGAGCTGACTGCTCATGACTCAGATGTCAGAGCAAACCACAGGAGAGGTTTTGCATCAGAGATGGAGCTGATGCTCACGTGGCTCCCGGGGCTCCTGTGGGATGCAGTGACTGGTGGCTTGGACTTTTTAAGAAGGAATGGAGCATGTTAGAAAAAATGTCCTAGGAGAAGGCTTTTCTGCTCTTGGAAGTGTTCAGGGCTGCCTGTCTGATACCTTTCAACCAGTTTGAGGGCTGAATTTCTAAGAAAGCTCAGCATCCATCACCCCCAGGCTTTGCATTTTCAAAGAACTCCTTTTCTTCAGAAGCTGCACCAAGGGCTGAGCTTCCCAGAGCTCCAAAGTGCCAGGTTCTGGGATCCTTGGGAGCATTTGGCTGCTGCTGGGGAGCTGAGCAGGACTGTCTGGCCCCGTGGACCATGTGCTGAGCTGGTTGATCCCCTGTAGATGGCATCACAGCATCTCTGCTGTCCTTCCACCCCAGCCACCGAACCCCAGGACAGCCCCAAGAACCAAACCCACCAGGAGGAGAGGGCAGCCCGGGGGTCCCTGGCAGCCTGGGCATCCCTGTTGGAGCCTGCAGCCTTCAGGAGCCTGGATCAGAACCCCAGGAGCTGCTGCACAGTGCTGCTGGCTGACCCAAAATCCTGATGTGGACGGACCTGGGAGAGAGCTCCAAGTGACAGCTTGGTCCCAGGCCAGATCAGAACTCCCCATCGGTTTTGTTGGTGGACTTCAATTGCATCTTTGCTTCCTCTAGCAAGGTTTGTCTACCTGGGGACATTCAGGAAGGTTAATCTGCATTCACTTTGAAAGTGGATAAATTAAACCACATTAAACATGCTTATTGAGAATTAAAATAGCTTTAATGTGGTTTAGTTTAATTTACTTTGAGAGTGTGTTGAACTAGATTAAATTAAAACCATTTTAATTCCGAAATCTGAATCATGAGTTTAACGGGCTTTAACTGATCAACTTTAAATTCATACTTTTAATTAATTTGAATTAATTTTCCGGAGTGGCTCCACGTCGACAAGCCTGGTAGTGAGAGAAAACCACAGAGACACAGGCAGGTTCTGTGTAATCATGTTTACTATCTGTGATAATGTCTGTTTTATGGTTGCAGCAGGCTGGAGAGGGACCTGAAGGAGCTTTAAAAGAGCTTGCTGGAGATGAGGAGTCAGAGAGCCAATTTTTTATCCCTCTGGAGTCCTGGGCCCAGTCTGCTGCAGTGAGATGCAAAGACACAGAGCCTGGCCAGGCTGTTGGTTTCCTGGGTTTTGGATCTCCCCCAGAACTCAGTATTTAAGGAAACTCCATCCTCTGATTCTCGTGTGGGCAGTGGCAGGGCAGGAGGAACCCTACAAGAACTCCCTGGCAGCAAATTTGAGGCCGTTTCACCCATTTTTGAGGTTGCTTGTTGGTTTTCTTTTTTTTTTTTTTTCCCTTTTGTCCCCAAACCCAGAAGAGTTGTCCTATTCTGGGCTTGCTGGTGGTTACTGCTCAGCTCTGGATGCCTCCTGCATCCCTTCCATCTGATGGTTTGTTGAGCTGGTCCAACCCTGGGCTTCCCATCACCTTGTAGACCACGCATCCCATTGGACCGGGTGTGACCATGCGTGTGGAGGCTGACTTCCAGTAAACAGTGCTTCCCCTGGATTTCAACATTCCTGTTCCTCCAGCCTGAGGTGTCCCAGAAATCCAGGTCACAGCGTGGTGGACACGGGCAGGGAGCAAAATGGGGCTATGGTGTGGGCAGAGGCCAAGCTTTGAAGGAGAAACCCTGGTGTTGATGTTGGTTCTGCAGCCTCAGGCAGACCTCACCTGTCAGCTTCTCCATCTCCTGGGAGAAGATAACATTTAGATGGCCATTATAAGAATTAATTAATGTTTGATTAGTTCTTTGGAATTATAAAGCACCAGATAACCATTATGGCTTATTACAACCCAATTCACCTTCGTGTTGCTTAACACTTTGTAGAATTTCTCACCATCCAGGTAGTTTAATCCTGGCATCTGGAGCAAAGGCCGGAAAATGGCAGATTAGTTGTCCCAAATGAATTGAAACTCCCAGAACAGGAAGAGTGAGGCTGGGAAAATCCCTTACCCTTGGGAATAAGTCACTAGGGCCCTGTTTGGATCAGGTCTCAGGCACTGATTACAGAATTTATGTGTGCATTCACACATCACACAGAATAGCCTCTTGTGATTTCTGTGGTACCACTGAAAGCTGAAGCAAAACCAGGACCCAGACAGAGCAGCAATCAGTGCCCAGGGAAGCAGAACTGTTCTTTTCAGATTTGAAAGTAAGAAAAATGGGTCCTGCTGAGATTTGCATAAGGCCAAAATAGTCAACCCACGGGGAGGAAACCAGCTCCTCTGTTACTCACTCCCATTCCCTTCTTGGCAAATCTGCTCTCCCCTATTTTTATAACTGTGTCACCTCGGAACACACAACAAAGAGCACGGGATTCCTGTTTGTTTTTCATTCACTGCAGCATCGTTGGGCAAGGACATCCCAGAGGCCACGTGTCACCCAGGGAGTGTTCCCCACAGCAGCCCTGGCTCTGCAGGACCAGGTGGGATGGATGGCAGGTACCACCCCACTGGAAGAACCAGGTGGGCAGGGGAAAGGATGCACCCCACCCTTGGTGGACGTTCCCATTACCAAACTCTCCTCCCCGAGCTTGATTGGGGTTGTAGAGCTGCCTTCCTCCTGCCCAGAAATTCTTGGGATCCTTGGAACCAGGCCAGGAGGGAGGGAAGGAGATGGTGAGTGGTGTGGAGGAGAGGGAAGGGCTGGAATTTTCATTTTAGCCCCAGATATATACCTATCCCTGGAAGCACCGAAGACTCTGCTAGTCTGGAAGTGTTCAGCAGAAATCCTTCTGCATCTTCCACTGGGAAATCCCAGTGTCCTTGCTCCCTGACCTCTGGGACAGAAGCAGCCAGCTGGGACATCACTGCTTCCCTGGGGCCAGCCAAGTCTGGAGCAAAGGGTTAGGAGGTGGATTTGTGGTGCTGCATTCACCTGCAGGATGCTGAGGACAGAATGTGCTGCCCTGAGTGTGGCCCTGTTTTTAAAAACCTCCTGCAAAGAGGCAGTGTCAGGTGTCACAGCTGCCACGGGAGCTCCTCACACCACTGATTTATTTACTGAAAAGCAGAATCTTGACAGCTCTAATCTAACTGGTGTCCCTGCTGCACTCCTGCTCCTCTTCAGCCTTCTGCTTAGAGGTGTTTGCTTACACCATGACTCACAACTATCTCTATTTATGGTGTCTCAATCCTTTCCATCTCAGTCCTTTTCTTTTGTCAATCTCTGTGTTCTCCCTTTGTCTAATTTGGATGACAAGGCCTTCCAGGCAGGAACAGTATCTTCCTTAATCTCTTGAAAATGCCAGCCACTAGTTACAATGCTAGATAAATATTTAATGATAATAATTGAACTTGACAGTAACAATACCCAGCCACACTTACATTTTCTAAGCCGTTTCAGACACGGGCTAATTAATTAATTGCAAATTTACAAACAGGATAATTAAAGGATGCCTTGGCTGAGCAAGAAATTATGCTGAAAGCAGTAGAGGGTTTTTGGAGGGATCACCATAAATCATGGTGGGGAAAGCTGCAAAGGTTGCACCCTGCTAAGCCCAGGGAGTAGGAGGTCCAAGGACATTCTCAACCTTTTGATTTACAAAACTGGAGCCCATTCATGATCTTACCTCTCTCCCCACCTCCCTTGTATAATTGCATCATTCCTCCTCCCTCCCCTAGGGGAGACTCAATTAAAATAGTTGGGTTTGATTTTTTTTTTTCCGTTTCTTTTTTTCCCCCCTTCTTTCAAAGGCAACCCCTGCCCATTATTTGCTGTAAAAGTTGTCAGATTTGGAATGGCAGAAACCAAAACTCCTTTCATCCCCTACTGAAACAGCAAACCATCCTCCTGAAGCCTGAGCTCTGCTTTGCACAGGGAAACCCATCCAGGAGCCAGCTCTAATCCCCTTTATCTGGCCCAGACCTCAGCTGCTCCCATGGTTGTCACACCAGGTGGGAAAAGCTGGAGCAAAGCACCATCAGGATAGGATGCTCAGAGCTGAGAGAAATCCCCCCACCCAAAAGAAACGTGGGATGTGTGAGAAATGTGGGATGAAATAGCTGGACCACAACAAGGAACCTGATGTTTTCACTGCATCTTTGCTTTTCATTACAACACTTTTTCCTCTTGCAGTGTTGTTAGCTCTATTTCTCTGCCTTTTGGGATGGGAACATTTTTAGCTTGTGAGTCTCCCTGTCCATTTCTTTTCGACAGAATATGAGTGAGTTGAAAATTTAGCCCCCCAGCAACTGCTGTAACATTTCAACTGAGCCCTATTCACAGATCCATTAGCAACTTAAAAAAAAAAAAAAAAAAAAAAAAAAAAAGGAAAAAAAAAGCAGCTCTCGCTGAACTTGGAAATCATCATTTTGTTGTTTCGCAGCAGGATTTGGATGGTGATCAGGTATTTATGCAGATGCTCATAATCTGTGTCATTTTCCCTCATTTCAGTTCTAGTGTTTCTTCACTTGGAAATCTATTTCCGGAAAGTAATGGGGGAAAGTGAGTTGCCCAGGGCCATGCTGCGAGTCGGTGGCAGAGCCAGGAACATATCGCTCACTTCCCGCTCCTGTGTTTTAACCACAAGATAATCTTAATGAATAATAATAATTCATGTAAACACTGGGCCAGATTCATCCCAGGAGCAGCTCCAGTGCAGCAATTGGCTTTGTATCAGAAGCAAAATGAGCTGGTGCCCTCGACTCTGCCTCCTCCCTCCTACACAGGAGGAAGAAGGGGAACGTTTGCTGTGAATTTCCTCTTCTGTCCTCCTCCCTCTCGTCCTTCCTCACAGGGATAAGCAAGGCCCATGCCGGGCTGGATCAGAAGGTGATTCCAGCCAAGCCACTCCTACGTCAGCATCTCTGAGCCCAGCATAATTATTATTTATTATTTGTGTTGTGGCAGCACCAGGAAGCCTCAAGTCACCGACCGGGGTCACGTTGGTCTCTGCACTGTCCAGATCTGAGGCAGATATCCCCAAAACACCCAACTGAAGCTGGAAACAACAACCAGCAGGTGATGCCAGGCAGCCAGGGGAGCTTGGGGGGAACGTGGCAGCATCCCTGCTGCCTGCAGGAGCTGCAGAGTGCTGACCCTGGCTGGGCTATGCTCCAGCTCCGTCCCTTTCGCTGCCACACAAACATCCATCTCCTCGGGACACTTGTCACCAGCTGCTGGGTGACCAACATCAAAGCCCTGAGCCCCCCTGTGCAGGCAGCCTGGTCCCTGCCTCCAGGACACTTGGTGCTGACAGTAAACAAGGAGGCTCCAAGGGGCTGTTTCCCATTTTTCGGAGCACCCAGAAAGAGAAGCGGGGAGGTCATATGACCAAAACCGCCTGGCAGAAAATGCTGAAGTTAACCAGAAGAACGAGGTGCACAGGAAAGGCTCAGCTGTGGGGAAAACTGGTTGTACCAGAGCTGGTGTGACTTCCTGAGCTGCCCAGGCACTGTCTGGCTTGCCACAGCCAGGAGAACCATCCCTCCTCGAGGTGTACCCCATCCCAGGGTGCCTGCTGCATCTCCACGCTGCAGGTGGTGGCACTGAAGGTCCCTTCTCATCTGCCTGATGGGCAGCTGGTTCCCCCTCCTACCCTCCAGGTTTGCTCTTCTTCTCATGGGACACTTCACCTCTCTCTTCACATTTTCCCCTTGGATCTACTTGACGGATCGTTTTAGCCAGGAAAGGCAAGATTGACAATGGCACCAGTGTGAGGGTTTCCTTCTCCTTGTTAAAATCTTGGGGGACCCACAGGGGAGCCAGAAGTCTCTGCACCATGTGCAGGGTTGTGTAACTCTCTTGTAAAACACGTTCCCTGACTCCTCCCTTCAGCCACCCCACCACCCATCCTGTTCCTGGACTCAGCCCTGGGATGGCTTCAGCTTCAGGGTTTTACCAGGGTCCACTTGTGAGCAACAACAACCACCAAAAAACCAAAACAAACAAACAAAATCTTACAAGAATTTCACTGTCAAGTGTGGGAATGGAGTGTTGGAACCTCCGTGGAGGATTGGTCTGGGGCACCAACACTGAGCTGGAGATCCAGGCTGATCTGGGCAACCTGGCTGCTCCCTGGAGAACATCAGGACTGCCTTGGCCACTTGTCCCTTTGATACAGCCATCCCTGTAGGTGGTTTCTATAGGTTTTGAGCTGAAAAGCTCCACACAAGCAGCAGTAGCTGCCATAGGGTTTCTCTGACCTCCTTCAGGACCTGTGAATCTCCAGCACCTTAGTCTTCAGGTAGAGGAGCTCACCTGATGGAGAGTGGGAGGGCAGGTGGCAGGAGCAGGGACAGGTTGGGGACACCAAGCAGCCTGGGAGCAGAGGCTCTGCAAATCCTTTCCCATTTGAGCAGAGCTGGTCAAAGCTCTTGAGACCAAACCTGGTGTTCTGCTCTTTGTCCTGGCCACATTTCAGCCCCAATTTGTTTTGTCCCTTTTTGATGCTTGAATGAGGAAGAGCAATGATGAAGGGTGAGCAGAGCTGCCACCTCTCTTGGGGAAAGCTGTAACGTGCCTCCTGCCTGGCAGCAACTCTTCCAGCCCTGCTAGATCTACCCTTTTTCCAGGTACCCTTTTTCATATCAGAATCTCACACTGACCACTCTGCCTGAAGGGCTGAGCTCAGTTAACCCAGAACCCTGCAGGATCAGGCCCTGGGGTGACATGTGTGTCACAGAGCAGGTGCATGGTGCTGCACATCCCATCCATGAGCTGCCAAACCAGGGGCTCAGCAGAGCAGGGTGACAAGTCAGGACTTGGAGCCAAAGAAACTTCCCTGAGACAGCTGGAGTGATGCAGCTCTAGGCCTGAGCTTTGCAAACCTAATGGAAAATCCAGGGCTGTCCATGGGTGTTTTTCCATAAGCATTGACATCTTTCGGGCCAAGCCTTTGATTCAGGAGCTAGCCCCAAACTTTTCCAGCTTTTTCAGGTGTTGGCAGATGATGTTTGGTTCCAGCTCCATTTCCAGCAAGACTGACTTGGATAGCAGCTCACCAGAGACAAACCCCTACATCTGCACTGTGCTCAGCTCAGCCTTTCATCCACTCCAGGACAATGTGGCCCAGCACACTCCAACAGAACCAGCACCTGAACAGAACCAGCATCCTCCCCCCCATCATCCCATCTCTTCTGGAGTGTCCAGCCCTGAACATTTATTTTTTTTTTTCAGTGCAAGAGGGACCGACAGGCATGTCGGGACACACTCTGGGGCACAGACTCATCTCTTTGGGTCCTTGAGGATGCACAGGAGCTGTTGAACAACAATGATTAAGGGCTCGGAGGAAAAGCTGAGTCACCCCAAGGGCATGCTGTTACTCCTTACCAACCAGGGAGCTTGTGTGGGGAATTTGCCTGGCACTGCTTCACAACACGTGAACTCACATCCTCATGTGACACCGTACAGCAAGTGTTGTGCTGCCCATGGTGTTTGCTTCTGAGATCCCTGGCCTGGCCCAAAGGAAAGGGTAAAAGACCCTGGGAATCTCTCCCTGGGCTCCATGTATCCCCAGATAAGTTTCATCAGATCCTGCTCTACGTGCAGGATCAGAAAATCCCAGTTTCAGTATTTCCCCACCTCGTTTTAAGGTTTTCCCAAGTTTTTTGTTTGCCAAGACAGTTCTGAAGTCCTGCTACCCAGCTCCTCAGATTGAAGTGGATGCCAGGGTTGGGACTTTGAGCCCTTACCCCCCATCAATCATCACTCCTGGTGGTGGAGCTGAGGTTCCATCCTGGACATCTGAGTTGCATCTGCAGTTTCCCATAACGTGCAGGTTCCTGCTCCATCCCAGCATTGCTGAGCAGCAACCAGAGGTGGAAGAGAGGGGGCAGGGAGGCTGAATTTATGTAATTACCTGCAGGAACCTTTCTGCCTCTGTGTTGAATGGAGAAACCAGAATGCAGCCAAGGTTTCTGCAAGCTGGGCAAACATCCTGACCAGAGAAGGCTTTCTTGAAACTCCACTCTTCCAGGCGGTGCCTTTCTTGGCTGTTGCTTTGGCAGCACCCGGCCAGAATGTCTGGAGGCTGTTACAGGGCAGGACTGCTGCCTCCTCTGTTTTCTTATGAAATACACCCACAAAGCAACCTGCAGAGGCTCCAGTCTGCCAAATCAAAGGGATCGCAGTTGTCCCTGGGCTACACACTCAGCAGCATTCCAAGCAAAGCTGCATTTCAAAAACCTGGGCTGCAAAAATTAAAGGCACAGGCGGCCTTTCCTTCCCCCACCCCCACTGCTTGGATCCCATCCCCTCCTCCCTTTGCTCCCCCGTGCACAAAATTCGACAGGAACTGGGTAAAAAAAAAAAAAAAAAAAAAAAAAAAAGAAATCAACAATTTCTCCATCCACCACCAAAATCCTGACCCCTGCATCCATGCTTGGTGTCAATTCCCTGGTGCTGAGTCCCTTGTGATTGTGTTGTCCCACACAATCAGATTGTGTCTATCTCTTCTCCTTTTTCACAGAGAGATTTTGTTCTTTTATTTATTTCTTTTTTTAATATCTTTTCCTTTTTGAAGTTTTCCAGTATTCTCTCTGCACGGGCAAAGGGGCCATGAGCAATTGATCCCTCTTGCCAGAAAAGAGATTTCCATCATGAGAAGGATGGAAAATGAAAATGCCTGGATCCATGTGGAGCATCTGCAGGGGGGGTCTCTGGGATGCAGCTCTCAGCTCAGCCCCTGCAGGACTCAGATCCCTTTTGTGAAATAGGTGGAAACCTCCCTTGAGCTAAGGAATTGGGAAAGAGAAGAGGAAATAACTTTTCATGGATCTGGATTTCTGCACCACAGGCACTTGCTTTTCTTCATGGAGGTGACTGAGTTAGGACGACAACTTCCACAGACACCTTCTAGCATCCATGGATGGAAAAGGACACCTTCCAAGGGTGCCTCATCCCACTTTCCATCTCTGCTGGATGTTTGAGGAAGCTCAGGGACCACTTCTCTCTAAAGATGTCAGGTGGGACAGATCTTGGCCTCCTTCTCTGACTGTAGGTTAAGGCTCTCCCAGGTCTGTGTTCTGTCCCCCCACTCCTGGACCTTCTTGCTAAAGCTGGGCCATGTGAATCCACTCCCTTTTTCCCAGAGTGGACACAATTCTTCACTTTCTTGAACCTCTGCAGCAAAAGCATTTTTACAGCCTCTTTGCCCAAGGCTAAGTGGCAGTTTCTGGCATGAGGACACACAAAATCTTTCCTCATATATTGTGTTTTCTTAATCCTCTTTATTGTTTGTGTTGTCTTTCGGATTCATTTATGTCGTCTCTAAAAGCGCACTGCCCAGAAGCGGATACAATGAGATTTAAGTGAGTGTTTCCCTGTTTCCCACTCTTGGAATTCAAACATTCTCTTGAAATCAGTGTTTGCTGAAGAAAAATGCCAGCACTGAGGGAAACACATCATCTGGAGAAGCTTTTCCAGCTAAAAAAAGTTGACTAACTCTCCAGTTTTCTGGTAATTGAATGTCTCGGCTTTTTTTCTGCAAGATTAGTGGGTCATAACCAAGTCCCTCCAAGACATTTTGTTTTCTTTTTTGTTGTTTTCTTTCTTGGCTCTTTTTTTTTTTCTCTTCTATCCAAGGTGGAAGAAGCTTATCTGAGAGAAAAGGAGACCATATAGAGAAGCATCCTGGAGAACGTACCAAGCCTTGGCACCTCCATAAAAGCTGTGGATTTCGAAAGAGCAAGGAAGATGAAGGGTGGAAGGAAAAGAAAGAAAACTGGAAAAGAAGAAGGTACCACACAGGAAAAACCTTGTCCCAAAGGTTGCATGGGGCAAGCCTGAATCCAGCCAAGAGCAGAGCAGGGCTGACCTCCCAGTTTCAAACTCTGCATGGATGGGGAAGTTCTTTAGCTCTCGGGTGGGATGATACAGCAAAGTTCTCCCCTTCAAATTGTGAGGCCCTCCAGGCTGGAATCTCTACATCTTCCTGCATTCAGCGAGGGTTGAAGGCACCTCTGCTGTGGGGCTCATCAGTGTGCAAACAAGGAGGAACTTTATCTCCTCCTTAGCTTGTAGAAGCTGAAGAACTTTGGCTGCTTTCTTAACCTGCTTCAGGTTTCTGGGATGGAGAAGGTCAGGAGTCAGGCCAAACCCCTCACTACAGAGTCCTCAGAGACAGATACACAGCTGGGCATCCAGCAAGTGACTTTTCAATCCTTTAGATGAATGCCCTGATTTTTAAAAAGCTGCCAGCTCCCACTGCACCAAGACCTTGTGAAATTTTTCTTCCCAGTTTGGGTGCTTTTGAGCACTTTTTTCTTCACAAGCTCTGTCCAAACATGGTGAGAGATGTCTCCAAGATAGTCTTCAAGACTTGTGATGGCTTTGGCAGAACAGCAGGTGAATGCTGATCTCCCAGAGTGCAGAAGATCCTACTGTCAAGTTAAAAATACCCAAGGTGGCTGTGGCTAGAGCTATAAAAGGTTGTAAAATTGATAGAAAACTCAACATCTCATTCAGGAAGAGCCAAAAGGACAAAAAGGTGTTAGCCAGGACTGCACTGGTACCTCTGCCCAGCACTTGACCCAGAAGGGTGACAGCTTGTTTGTCAGCAGGCCCAGTGGCCATTACATTGCTCTTGTTCCTGGTGGGACTTGCAGAGTCTTCAGCAGGTTGAGAGATAACAAGAAAGTTGTGGGCTTTTTTTTTTAAAAAAAAGAGTCCAAGAGAAAAACCTTTCAGTCCCTGAGAGGAGCCAGGAGTGGTGAATGTCCTGGGAGAGCTGGGCTGTAATTCCTGCTAGCTCAGCATCAAAGGATGCTCCGAAACTTTACCTTCCTGGTGATGTCTCTTCTTCCCAATGAGAGATGACCCAGGTGACCTTTGATTGAATGTCTTGATAGTCCAGAAGGCAGAGAGCAAGATAATTAGAACCATAACATCTGATCACAGGAGAGAGGTGAAGGCAAAGGTAGGGCCAGAACAATGCTGCTTTTCAATAGGGGTGTGACAAGGGGGGCTGGGAAGGGATAGGAGTGCAGGGTTTAAAAGGGGGGGGTTAAGCAGCTTATTTTTGAATAAAGGGTGCAGGAAGCTGGTTGTTATCTCCCTAGTGCCATTCAGACTGCAGGTGTGACTTAATCTCCTGGCTGGGGCAGATGGGTGCTCTGGGTACCAGCTGCCTTCCTGAGGGTGCACATGAAGGACCTGGGTTTCCCATCCACTGAGCTGAGGGAGTTTGGGTGTTGTGTTTTACAGATGGAACAGAAGGAGCCTCCCTGCTTGGCCCAGCCTCACTCCATTGCCTTGACACAGATGGGAATTTGAGCCTCAGTTTCAATATTAGGCTTTCAAAACCCTATAAATCCTTTCTCTCTCCCCCAAATGACAAGTTCTGTTTAAAATCCACAGGTTTTGGGTGTGTTCTCAGTGTGCATAAGCCTCATCTCCAAGCTCTGGAGATGCCAGACAGAGAGATTCTCCTCCCAACAAGTGTTTCCAGGAGCTGAGGCCTTCAGAGATGGCACAAGACTCAGAACACCACTTCAAGATGTAGTAACAATCCATCCTGTTCATCCCTGCCCCAGCATCAACTACTCACAGATGTTCTTTCAGCCATAGAAGTTCTTCCCCAAGATTCCTTTTTATTTTTGACAACTTCCCCTTCACCAGCCCCTCCCCAGCTCCTTTGGGTTGGGTCAGGAGTAAAGCTGGGTGTATTTCCAGCCCTGGATCCAGACTGTTATTTACCCATCACCTGGAACCTCACTGGCTCATTCATTCACATCCAATCTCTTTAGATCCTTGTCTTTTTTTTTTTCACCTCCTCCAGACAAGAAGCATTAAATGAAAAATGATAAAAAGCCCCAATCCTACAACTGAAAGCTTTTGCTTCCCCTTTGCTTCTTCTTTTTTTCCCCTCACCCCATTTTTTTTTTCCTGGAGCCCCAGGAAGCATCCACACGAGTGCAAAATTATTTCCATGCAGGGCTCTGCTGGTGTTAAAACTTTTCTGCTGCTGGTGCACAAGTCCCTACACAGCTCTCCAACAAATTGGACCAATTTGGAGTGATTAGTGAAGAATTCACATATGGTGCCCAGCCAGCCCGGCCAACCAATTGCCTCCTGCAGCCTATTAAGAGCCATTTACTGTGATGGGCCCATTTGTCTTTGTTGTTAGTTCTGGCAGGGCCAGTGACAGATCTTTGGCTGGCCACTGGGCCAACCTCTCCCTGACATCATCTCAGGGGTAAGAGGGCAAAGCTGAGACACACATCGAGGCTGACACCAGCTGATGGATGTCCCAAGGAGCCATGCTAGGCAGGGCTGAGGGGACCTTGCCAAGGAACAGGAGGAGGAATTGCCATTTGGGCTTTCCCATTGGGTACTGGTGGCAGAAGCCAACCCTGGGGTGGTTGTGAGACCTTCTCTGCTGTTGGGTCCCATGGTTGTGATGATGATCTGGTGACCTAGGGACAGAGAATCAGGGAATCATTGAATGGTTTGTGTTGGAAAGGACCTTAAAGCCCACCCAGTGTCACCCCTGCCACCTCCCACCAGCCCAGGCTGCTCCAAGCCCCATCCAACCTTGGACACTGCCAGGGATGGGGCAGCCACAGCTTCTGGGGGCAACCTGGGGCTCAGCACCCTCACCCCAAAGAATTTCTCCCCAACATCCTCATCTCCACTCTTTCAGTTTCAAACTGCTGCCCATTGTTCTGTCACTATCCCTTCCAAACCAGAGACCCAAAATTGAAGTCTCTGGTTTTGGTGGGTCACTCTTTGGTGAAAGCAAGCAAGTTACCCCAAGCTTGGTCCTCCGTGCTTCTTGTAGCTCCAACAAAACATGGAAAGAAAGAAGAAGCAAAGAACTTAGGACCTTAGAAACACAATTTCACTGTTATTAGAGCTGACCAATGGCACCCATTGCCTGTGGGCACATTTCTAGTGGCAGGAGCTACTTTCTGCTGCCAGGAAGGTGAAGAGGAGACGTTGGTTGAGGTGTTTCCCCTGGTGTAATGATAACCAGACCAGTGATTATATGTCCATGACTACAGAGGTAAAAAATTCATAACCTTGATCTGAACACAGGTGCCAGAGCTCCAAACTGTCAGCAGGAACAAAGGCAGTTCCAGGTGAAATGCAAGTGAATTGTACAGGTTTGGATGTACCAGGATGAGCCAACCTGGAGAAACTGCCTATAATTGGAGCTTTCCAAATGTTTGATGGTTTCACTCTCTGGCAGTTTAAAAGGCTGGATTTTTTTTTCCCTCCTTTAGTTTGGGTTAACCCAAAGTCAATTTTCTGGGGGGAGTAGAAGGAAAGAATCAAGTTGGTGCCAGCTGGAATTTTTCCTTCAAAGAACAAGATTTTGAAGACCACTTCATGCAAGCTAACCCAGTCTTTTAGTGGCACCTGATCTGGGATAGGAAGGAACCTAGGAGATCTTAATATCATAATCAAAATATTTTAATCTTTCAATTACTGTTCTGCTGAAGAGAATCCCCTAGAACTGCCATGAAACCTTAGGAATGATGAGAATTTACAATTATTTTCAAACAAGACATATCTTGTTGCCTCCAACCCATGCCTAGGTCTTCTTTGAAATGGCACTTTGGGAGTTTGACCTGGTTTTAACCTTTCTATAAAGGAAGAAAACCTATCAATACTATTTCCCCCCATTCTCTGGCAAAGTCAAGTTAGATTTTAACACTTTGGTCCCTCTGACAGTGCCAGCCTGGGAACTGGTTTGTGCTGACAGCCTTTATTGTGGTCAACCAGGGTCATTAAGAATTTGATCCAGAGCTTTTAAATTTCTTCAAACGACAGCAGCTCTCTGAAGTAAGACACTGTCAGTGCTTTTTGAAGAGAAGCCAGGGGTGCTAAAAAATTTCTGGCCCGGGCCATAGGGCACCAGGACACCTGGGTCCATTCTGAGGAGATTCAGAGGTTGCTATTTAGGCAGCTCCTCAGCAATTGGGGCTATTTGAGGGATTGGGGTCAATTATATCCAGGCTTCACCTGCCTTACTTCCACAGAGAACCAGAGCCAGATGGCAACCTGTATGCCCAGCATCTCCTATTCCCCCTGGACAGATGAATGTGGAGCTTGCAGTGTTACAAACCACCCCTCAACTTTGGTTTAAATACAACAATGGAAGTGGAATGAGAGGAAAAGAAGACATCCATTCTGATACCAGTCCATCTGCTTAACATCTCACACAGCAATAATCTCACCGGATGCTACAAACCTGGCCCCAAGCATCCCAAAATCCCCTCTCAGATGTTTCTGCCCAAATTACAAGGCTGGTAAGTAAGTTTCAGTGATTCAGGTTGGAATTCCATGACCACTTGGAGTTTAATCTGCTGTAATTTTTCTGGCCATGGCCAGCCTGTAGCTACTCAGAAGGTTGTTTTCATGCAGGAGTGGATTTAGGGGCTTGTATATTGGAATTAGGCTCTGAAATGCCATTTCTGCTTTCAGTAAGCCCCCAGGCAGATTTCAGCAACATCGTTTGTCTTGCCCACCCTGTTCCCATGATGGGATGTCACCTTTTTCATTAATGTTGTTCTAATTAATAATCCAGTTTCATAAAGCATTGGAGAGAATGGTAAGGCTGGGCTGAGCCTGTTCCCTCCCCAGGTCCTCAGAGTCCCTTGGTGGCTTTGCCTCAGAGAATCCTTTAGTTTTAGGAGAACCTTACAAAAATAAAAAGTTAGTGTGTTATGGCAGGGCCAAGAAACCTTGCAGAGGAACTGTCTAGGTGTTTGCTGTCCTCTGCAGCACTCTATGAATACATGACCCAAATAATTCCTTCCCACTGGCCCAAATTCCTATCCTTCCAAATAATTCCTACCCTTTAGTGTCCCCTGTTCTTTCTCATGGTGTTTTTGGGTGCTATCAGTAGACCAGAGGCACCAGCTTTTTGCAGGTAATTTCAGAAAAGCCAAAACTTCCCCTGTGGACCTGATTTTCTCCTGCCCTCTTGTGTTGTCATTGCACCCTTTGCAAAGATACTTGGCACCTCGTGTCCTCTTTTTTTTTTTTTCCCTGCTGCCAAAAGTGACACAAGGTGCTGTGGCCTTGCCCTCAGCACAGACTCATCAGCTCATGGATTTGCAATCCTCTGGTGTGATTCAGCAGCAGATCAAACACTTTGCCTTGCCAGGGTGATGCCCTTCCAGAGTGATGTACAACAACAACCAACCAAAGTAAGTGAAACTCTCCAGGTGCTCCCAGCTGAGGACCTGACCCACAAAATCAATGATGGGTGAGCTGTCTAGCCTGCCCTGTGTCCCTGGAACCTGGCAACTCTCAGTTGCTCAAGAAGAAACAAGAATGGAAGAGGTGAAATTAGCCCCTTCCTCTTTGGGTGATGGCTCAGTTGCAGTGGTATTGCCTGGGTGCAGAGTAGCTGTCACTGGAATGAGGTTTTGGTAAAAAAAAAACATAAGATATGTTTGAAAAATGTGTCAGTTCTGAGGAAATTGCCTTCCCAGCTTCTCCATGCCCTCCAGCTTGTTGCTTGCCCTTCTCTGGGCAAGCAACATCTCGAGACGTGGTGGCCAAACCCACACCTGGCTCTCCAGATGTGGCCACCTCAAGGTCTCATACAGCAGCCAAACACCCCCCTGTGGTTTATCCTGAGTGCCACCTGCCTGGGGATGCCCAACCTGTTGACTTTTTTGGCTGGCCCCATATTTTAAGACAATGATTGCAGAGAATTGCCAGTGATGACTCCAGGATGATTCTCTTCCCTGAGCTGTATCTCCATTCTGACTCCAACACTCTCTAGGTGATTTTTTTTCTCTAGGTGTGTTAATGTTATGAACACTCAGATTGTTTGCCTGATTTTTGCCCACTTACTCAGTTTTGTGAATCCCTTCTGGAGTTCCTAACTATTGGTGCAGTCATCCTCAGGTTCTTTCAGGATGAAGCATTTCACTGAGCAAGAATCAATTTCCCTTTTTACTCCATTCTGTTAGAAATTCCAAAGGTTTCTTGCCTTCATTTCCTCCAGAAAGACTATTTATTAATTTATTTTTAGTTCCACTGTTTTCCATTAAATGAGGAAAAATCAATTTTACTGTTCCTTCCTGCAGCATCAGCTCTTGACATGATTCAGCAGAAACAGATTTGGGGGTGAAATCTTGTTTTGGAATGTTTCCATTTTTCTTGTCATGTCCACATTGATCTGGGATGGGGAACAGCAGCATAAAAAAAAAACAAACAAAAAAAGAGCCTGTGCTCCTTGAGTTGCTTCCCAGCAAATGATTTAATTCATGAAGACCAAGCCAGCCTTCCTTTCCTTGAAAGTATCTCTCCAGAAATCACAGTTGTAGTTAAAAAGTAATTGGATAAAACTGCTCCATGGTCCTTGTGAATCTCTTTGGCAAAGTGTTTCCAGAGAACATGAATGAACTCAGGTCTGCAGAGAAGCCAGGAGCACTTCCATCTTAGATTCCAAAAGCTGGGACCAGATGTTTCAGCTCAGTCAGGGGTGCAAGAGGGAAAATTCAGAGAGCAATTTGGTGGCAGTGCTGGGACAGGGGGTGAAAGCTCTGTTTGTGCTGCTCTCTGCAAGAGCAGATAAATCAGAGGCTCTGTGTTGGGGTAGAGCAAAGGACACTGCATGGGCAGAAGATGCCACCAGCCAAGCCCAGGGGGTTTGTAGCAGTGGAGGATGTAGCATGGAGGTCATGTCTCACTGCTGAAGGAATTTTGTCTTCTCTGAGACCATTTTTCTTCAGCCCTGACCTTAAACCTTTGGGAAGTCCAAGATCCATTCCTGCCTGGGGACCCAGTCCAGATTTCACCATCTTCAGCTCTTAGCAACCCTTCTGAAGGCACATTGGGAAGACCTTTGGAAGACCACTGAGTCCATGATTCCTTGGGGGATGCAGGCAGATCAAAGGCTCAGAAGAGCTTCCAGACACATCCTTAGGGGGCTGGTGAGGTCTTTGTACCTGTCCCAGGGGGATTCTTCCTCCTGTGACCACCAAGCAAAATCCATCTGCAGAAACTCAGGGCCCTGAGTACACCAAGAGATCTTAATGACCCTGGGCAGCCTCACCTGGGGTCTTCACCCTCTCCTTCTATCTGAAAGACAGAAGAGTTTTCACCCTCTCCTTAAATAGAGCTGTGGAGCTCTATTTAAGATCAGTCCCTGGGCTTCCAGCTTCTCTTTGAGCTAAACTGGAGGTCTGTGTGTCTCTGGCTTGGTTTACTGGATGGCTTTGGAACCCATGTTGGAGACAGCCTGTCTCCTAGGGGGACCTGTTAGACCTACCTTGTGGATTTGTCTCTCCTGCTGGATGTTCTGGATGGACCTGAGACCTGAGTGATTGCTTTGCCTCCTTCAGAACTGCTGAGGTCCCTGCTGTGGTCACCCTGGGCTTGACCTCACTCACATGGAGCATCCCTGTTCTTGTTCCATCTCCTGGATGATGTTCAGCAGCAAGGAGGACTAACAACCACTGGAACCAGTGGAGTTATGGTGCAACATGATTAAAAACTTTGGCTCTGAAGTCCTGCAGCTCTGGTGGGAATAGTTGCAAAGATCTGAGTAAACTACTCCTTGTCTCTAGAGATGCTTCAGCTGCTGTTGCTTAAGCTGGGTGAGCTTAAGAAAGAAGAATTTCTGAGTCTGAAGCAGTTACAAAAAAGATGGAAGTTTGGAGGACCAGATCAGAGGAGGAGTGCCTTTGCAGTTTTGACTTTGGATATCTCAACAGGAGATAGCCTCAACAGGGAAGAGCAGAGGCAGGAAGAGGAAATACACACTGGGCTTGTGCTCTTCATCTGAATAAATCAAAACACTTTGCAAAAACTGGCAGTGGTTTCACCCCATTCCTTATGGAGGAAAATCAGAAGATGTTGTGGAAGGTTGTAAGTGGTGGAATCACTGCAGTTGTTCCCAGTTTGCATTTTCATGAACAGAGCCACCAGCCTCCAGGTGCTGTTCAGGACCTCTTCAGGCCACACCAACAAGGTCAGGTGCTGGCATCCACCCAGACCATTAAACCCTCTCTCACCTGAGACCCTAAATGTCACCAACAAACTTCATGTGAGCTGGAGCAGATGAAGAAGGTGATCTGAGCATGGTCTGGGATGGACCCTGGGTGCTGCTTGCTCAGAGCTTTGATGGAGGGCAGGGAGCACATCCTGAACCTTGACTCTTGAGATTTACCTGGAGAAGATGATGGTGTTCAGCCAGGCTTTGGGCAGGGAATAACCCACCCTCCTGAGGCAGGTGAGATAAAGCTCCTCTTGTGTTCACCTGGGTGATAAGGTGGGTTTTGCTGCTGAAAGGGGAGGGCAGAGACCTGGATGAATTCCAGCAGGGGGGAAGCCTGGCTTTGGACACCTCTATTCATTCCCAGGGTTGATGGAAACCATCTGGTACCCCTGAGACTGCCACCCAGCAGCGTGGTGCCTCCATGGGGTAGCAGAGGCTTTTCTGATGTCCTCACCAGCCCCAACACTTTGGAATCAGGGGTTCATGGGCCTGAGCCTTTGAGGCTTTCCCCTGCAATACCAACTGCTCCTCTCTCTTCTGCTGGCCCCTGCCTTTAACGTGGGGCAGGTGCCACTGGAACAGCAGCTCCCCCATGGGTCCCCTTCCACCTTCTCTTTGCAAACAGAACCAGAAATGCTTCTGCTAAGCAAAAGCAAAGACTGATGTCATCCCGAGTCTGTGTGAGCCAGGGAACTGAGCAAAGGCCTGGAGTGTCTATATCTTAATCCAACTGTGGTTGGTCCTGCTTTCCAGCCCTTCTTCCTTGCCGACTTCTCTGCGAGGAGATTGCTCAGACATCTAAAGAGATGCAAGCTGGCAATTTCAGTGCTCTCCTGCAACATCTCCAGCAAAACACCCGCCGGTGCCAAGCCCTTGGCTCCTCAACCTGTTTCTACTAAGTAAGGAGATTTCCAGGGCGAGTCTGAGTTGGCCCTGCAGGAGGCATCTTTTCTCCTGCCAAGGCTGAGGCTGGAGGAGCTTTTCCTGAGCTGTCACTCCAGGAGCAGGAATGCAGGCGAGGCTGCCCTGTGGTTAGGAGGACTCCACCCCAGAGACAGAGGTAGGCGCCCAGGTACCAACACTGGAGACTTGGGGCTCATCCAGGGGTGTTGATGACAGGCACTGATCTGCTCCTTAACCCTTTGGCTTCCTTCTTGCTGGGAGCTCAGGTTTCCCCTGTGGTGGGTGCTGTGGGCAAAGCTGCTGGATGGGGCATCTTTAAGGATAAGGAAGGATCCAGACCTCTTCCTTCTCACTTTTGGGTCTAGAGGATGTTTCCCAGCTGGAGATTTGTTTAGGGGAAGAAAAGCTGGTGCTGTTTTTGTCCTGGAAGGCTGGAGAGCTGTAGTGTGCCGAAGCATGAATTCTATTGGGTTTTTGTTTGTGTTTTTTGGTTTGTTTGTTGTTTTTTTTTTTCTTTTAATACTTAGGGTTTGGGTTTCATGTTCATTGTTCTGCTGAGGTGTCCTCAGTAGTCTTGGAGTCAAGGGTCTAGAGGATGTTTCCCAGCTAGAGATTTGTTTAGTGGAAGAAAAGCTGGTGCTGTTTTTCTCCTGAAAGGTTGGAGAGCTGTAGTGTGCTGAAGCATGAATCTTTTGGGGGTTTTTTTTTGTGTGTTTGTTTGTTGGGTTTTTTTTTCTTTTAGTGCTTAGGGTTTGGGTTTCATGTTGATTGTTCTGCTGAGGTCTCCTCAGAAGTCTTGGAGTCAAAACAAAGATGGTTAACCCAGGAGTACCATCCCTCAGGAGCATGACTTGCCCACAAAGTGGGCAAAGCCAAATATGTACCTTCTGCCTTGGTAATAGTGCTAGCCCAGAAGTTTTGGAAAGTCTGACCAAGTAAATGTTTCTTGAGCTCACTCACCCAAGTTTCAGTTGCATCTTGTGATGGCAACATCCCCCTGGCCCCCCAGGTACCAACCCAGCCCTGGAGGAAACCTCTTGTTGGAGTGAACAGCCCAGCTCAGAGCATGCAGCTCCAGGCACTGGGGATAAATCCCACTTTAATGCCAGCTCTAAAGTCTGCTGGGACCTCGTGTGCTGCTCCTGGCTCTAAGCCTGAGCTCCCCATCCCTAAAGCAGGGTTGGCTTTTGTCTGTCCTCCTTAGATGTGACATTCTACCTATGTCACACCACTCCATGTCCTCAGCTGGGCCCCAGAGGCTCTACTGGTATCCATGCCTTCAATTGGTTGGATTTTTTTTTTTAATCTGCCTTGTAGCTTCTATGTGCCAGACAAACCTCAGAGGCCTCTCCTCCATGAAGCAGGGCAGGTGTTCTGCTTGGTTCTTCCCTCTGCACATCTTGAGTATTAGAAGATTCCATGTTTTAGGCTGCCTCTCATTGTTCCCCTTATTTCCTTAACCTATCCTCACTGCAATACTGAAATCATCTTCTGTACTGCCCACTGATGATCTCTCCTCTGCTGGCATCTCCTCATGTTGTCTCCATGTGGGTTGTGAAGCTGCTGTTTCTTGTCTTTCTGGAGCATTTTGCAGCCTGCAGCAGCCAAGGGACCCAAAAAGGGGAAATGATGTTATTAAGGAATTTATAGCCCTAGGTTTGGGGGCTTGTTTCTGCTGGAGGGATAGCTCCAGTGACCCTTAGCCTGGGACTCTACCCTAAAATGCCCTTTGCAAGATTTTCTTAGCTCCTTGAGGCAAACCATGAAGAGTAAGGGATGTGTCCTGCTCACAAAAAACCAGTGAAATGCTTCAACATCCCCCACCTCGTGCCTGTAGAGAGTCACTGACCTTGAAGAGAGTGGGAATAGTTGAGGGATGAGCCCTGTGCCCACCTTGCTGACCTTTCCTGACCTCCCTTGCCCGAGGGTCAATGTCTACAGGTGAAGAAAGCCCTCTGGAGACAAAGAGGAATTGACCTCTGTGAAGCAGAGTGGTGGGAGAGCTCTTGGACCTCTCCACGTGTGTGCTGCCAGGAGACTGGGGCCCCAGCACATCTGAAAAGTTTTTCACTGGGGCTGATGTGGGTGCTGGGGTCTCAGTTCTGATGTGCTGGCAGTTCTCTTGCATTTCTCTCCTTCTGCTAAATCATTTGCTTCTTGAGTGGTGTCCTGAGGATATTTCCCATGTGCTCAACTGCTTTGCTCAGGACCTGATGGAAAAACCTTGAAGAGCAGAGAGGCTTTAATGAACCTGTGGATGAGGTTTCCTCCAGCCCTGGAGTGGTCACCAAGCACATTAGCAGCAGGGATGTATGTTGTAGTGAAAAAGCAAAAAAAAAAAAAAGCAAAAGAAAAAAAAAAAAAAAAAAAAAAAAAGAAAAAAAAAAAAAAGAATAAACCCACCACCAGCACAGAGATGAAACCCAGGCCACTAAAGAAGCCCTTGAGGGACTCCCCAGTCCATGGGGAAGTTTGTTGGATGGAATTCACCTTCTTTCATCTTGGCTTTCCAGTGGTGCCTCTGACAGCAGGACCACCATGGCCTGAGATCCTTGATGGATTTTTAAGGAGAAACAGAAGCTGCTGAACTAAGTGTGGGTGGGAAGGGTTGACTGGGAGTGAACCAGTGAAGCCCATTTTCAGTCTGGGGACATTTGGCTGCTCCAGGAGACCTCCAGCCTGTGAGCTGGAGGACTTTGTCTGGGTTGGGCTGGAGATTTTGAGCAGAGCTCTCCTCCTCTGCTGCCCTCATTTCCCTGGCCATGTCAGGCTGACCCTGGCCAGTTTGGGGGATGTTGCAATCCCTGTGACTTCCAGCACGACCTGCTCCGTGGGCTCAGCCACAAAGCCTGGTCCTGGGGTGATGTCATGGAGGACCTGGCAATGTCATCTCAGGCCGCAACACGCTTCTGCTGACACAGCTCGACGTCACCTGGGCACCAAGATCTGCTGGGCATGGACCTGGATGAATGTTCTGCCAATGCTACCAGGGCAGCATTCGCACCACCAGCACCTTTTGAGCTTGCTGGGTGCTGCTGACACACCACTTTGAGAGCTGCCTGATGATTTCTGTTTCATCCTCGCCACCTGGAAGCTCCAGCAAGTGCTTAGGTCTTGGGTTTGGCTGCAGGGATGGAGCAAGGGCAGCTGAGTTTGCTCAATGGGAGCTCTTTGCATCACTTGTGGTTCTGCAGGCTGGAGTTCTGCTCTGGCTGATTGATTCCTTGGGCAGCAAGGTGAGCCTGGTGCCTCCTGGCAGTGTTTGTCTGGTGGTGGTCTGCTCATGGACAACACTTTGGTTGAGCCTTCTGGGAGCAGCAGTGGCTGCATCTCCCCCAGCAGTGCTGAGCTGCTGTCTATCTGCTGCTGGGTGCAACACCAGGGCTGGTTACTCCATCCTTACTCCTGGCTTACAAGTCTGAGGCTTCTCTCTAGGGTTCCTTGTTCTAAAGGTCATGCTGAACCAAGCAGAACTGGCATGGAGCAGATCTCCAGGGGTCACTGACTCACATCAAAGGATTCCCCAGAGAGCCCTGAATGCCTCTGTCAATAGGACTCCCTGATTCTTTGTGGCAGAGAGCCTCTCCTCAGTTTCCAGGCAGGCTTTTTGTTCAGTCCCTCAGCCTGGTGCTGTGTCCTTGTCAACACCAGCTGGATGGGTGACTCCTCTCTCCCTGCTAGGACCCACTGCTGGGAGCATCCCAGTGCCTACAGCTTGGGTGTCTTTGTTCTGCTCAGATAATCACAAGGGGCTCTTTCTCCTCTCTGGGCTCTTTTGCTTTGTTCCATTTCTTTATCTCAAGAACAAGCAGAGTACTCATCCCAGCTCCAGGCCACCTACAAACCCAGTATCTGCAGGACAGACCATGGCTCCTCAACCTTCTCCTCTCAACAAGGACACCCTAATGTCAGAGGAGGTGACTGATGCCCAAGGTGACTGATGCCCAAGGTGACTCCTTTTTGCTCTGCAGCGCTCAGAAGTTCCCTTGGTTGCTCAGAGGAGTAATTAGGACATCGGTGCTCTACTCTTCCAGTAGGCTTTGCATGGCTTTGGGGCTGCTTGGGGTATTTTGGTACACTGAGGAGGGTTCAGCTGATTCTTTATTCTCCTGCCTTGCTTTGCAACCTACCCCATCCATCAGTAGTTCCCCAGGCCTGGGAGCTGCTGTCTCTTTTGGGGTGGTCCTGTGCCCCCATATAGCTTCAACCACCCTTGTCCTCTGGTGCCTTCATGATGCTGATGACTGCATTCACACATGGCATCTCATTTTTGCACATTTTTTGCAGCAGCAGGGTCTTTGACCTCGAGTATGAGGAACTTGTGCCTCCCTGTGTGGGCTGTGTGGATGTAGCAGCCTGCTTGGAGCTTGGTCCCCTAGCTTGGGGCTTCTTGTGTGGTGCAGACTTGTCTTGCATCTCATTAGAAGCTGATTTCTCCCCTTCTTTTCTGTCACTCATCCCTCTCTTTCAGCCTTTGGAACTGGGGAAGCCACTCAGCTGCAGCAGGGAGCTTGGAGCAGAGCTTCTGTTGTCCCCATGTCCCCTGAGAGCTGAGCACCAGCTCACTTTTCTCTCTTGCTGCCCTTGCTGGGAGGGAGTGCAGTGGCTTTCAGAGTGTGTCCTGGGTGCTGGGAAACCTTGCCATGGAGTCAGAATATTTAGCAGAGATGTTCTGCAGGTAATTAAGACCTGGCTCTGATTGCCTTAGCCATAACGTGCTTTGTAAACTAGGGAAGGGTTACCATCAAATAAGCCAAAATTACACTGGCAAGATTGAAAGAAGGTTCAGTGATGCTCTGCTGCCCCAATAATGCATGGGAAACCTCCCAAAGCATCAGTTCTGGGGTGTTTGTTTCTTCTTTAGTCTCACCCAGCATTGTAAAACTCAAGTCAAAGTCCCTGATTTCAACACCAGCTCTGCTGTAGCTCTTTTCCAACTCCCAGCCCAACAGAACATTTCAAGAATGTGCAAAAAAATTGATGCTGAAAACCCATGGAAGGTTTTGCAGGGGAACATCTTTGTCTGCTTGCAGCTGGACAGAGAGTTTGTCCAACAATAAAAATAAAAAACATTGAGAGGATGAAACAGTCACCAGAAAATTGATAGACATGCCTGGAAATGCCTTATTTACTGCAGGGCTTTGTGGTTTGAGAAGCTGGGAGCCTCACCTGGACTGTTTGGTCCCCACTGAAATTACAGAGGTGGGGAGAAACCACCCGACCATCCCCATGGGCTCTGCCAAACAAGCCCAGAGGAAAGGGGTTTGTTCCTGCAGATTAAAAGCAGGTTTAGAGCTCTCTCCTGCCACGGTTGCAGGGGGCAAAGGGCAGGAGGGATGCTACTGGGGGATCCAGAGCCAAGGTGAATGGGCCAGCCTCTTCTGCCTTGCTCTTGTAACTCCTCTGGGTGTGGAGTCCTTTTGGTTTTATCACAGGGACTGATTCCACTGGAGTCAGCAGGATGAGCCCCCTGGAGATGATGGCCCAGGAACCCAAAGAGAATGGAGCCAAACTTGCCATGAAAAGCTCCTGTGAGTCCTGGCCTCCTGAGGTGCCAGCACAGTGGGGAGCAGGGGAGGGAACCCCATGGTCATGCAGAGAAGGAAACTGAGGAATAAGAAAGCATCTTGCACAAGATTGCACAACGTGGAGGAGCTGGCAATAACATGCAGGTCTCTGGTTCTCCAATCTTCCTCCAGGCAGGTTGCTCATGTCTTCAGGAGGGAGCCTGGTCTTGCTTGATGCCAAAATCCACAGGAGTAGAGGAGAAAGTAGGTGATCTGTCAGCAAAAACACCATCAAGGGGATGACTCTTGTTTAGGAAGCCATGTGGATTTGAAGGAAGACCTTGTGGCTGAAAATGTTGCCATCTCCAAGTACACCAGGTCATCTGGGTAGTGGGGAATGAGTACATCAGACTGTGTCATTTTGGGGTTTTTTGTTTTGTTTTGTTTTAACCATGCTCCTGACTTTACTGCTGTGGTGCTTTTGAGCAGCAAAGCTGAGCAAAACCTGAACTCTGAAGCAAGAGGGCTTATTAGGAGAAGGTCCATGTGTTGGAATAGTGTGTGTGCAGCCTTTTTCTTACTGGAGACAGGAGAGATCCAGGACAAGTGACAGCACCACAGCTTCAGTCTCCAGACCTGCCACTGCTTTGGGGTCCATACTGCACCCAACCTGTGTGCAACCCAAACCCTTTCTGAGCATCCTGGAGCCTTTCTGGGTCACAGGCAGCTAGAAATAGCTCAGAGGAGCTGTTCCCTCTCCGTTTTTGTGGAGAGACTGAGGAGAGGAAGGAGGTTTGGAGCAACACAACTCCCTTATGGTGGCCTCCTGGGGTGGGGCAGGTTTTTACCAACATGCCAGAAGATGTGGCAGTCC
Source organism: Phaethornis superciliosus (assembly GCA_023637945.1). NCBI lineage: Eukaryota > Metazoa > Chordata > Aves > Apodiformes > Trochilidae > Phaethornis > Phaethornis superciliosus. The sequence goes on from JAJQWJ010000029.1 coordinate 1,268,370, forward strand.
TTGGAGATGTTTAATTTCCCATCTCCTCAGTGCTTGAATTGCCCTTTAGCAGTTGGGCACAGGAGGGGAAAGATCATTAACATACAAAGGGCTCCTCTTTCAACACCAGCCTTGCAAACTTTCATGATTTTTAGCTCTTGTCTCATCACATTTGTTCTGCCTCGTTACTTGGGGTTTGTTTTGTTTTGTTTTTTTCTAAGAAGTCTTGGATCTTGGAATAGGGTAAACAAATCAAAATCTCAGCTTTTGTGAAAGGTTCCTGCTCCTGATGGCTGCAGAGGGAAATCACAGCTTCTAAGGATGTTACAAGTGGTGACTGAGCTTTGTCCCCTTGGCTTATTTCTGATTTTTTTCTGATTTGAACAAATCTTTCTGTGGGGTGGGCATGGAGCAGGGTAAAGTTGCCACTTCTGCTTGCTTAGGACTGGTGGAAGTGGAAAACATTCCATTTTCCACTGTTTCACTTCTTTGGCTGCTTTTCTTCTTTCTTGTCTCACTCTCCCACCTCAATGAATTAGGTTCAGTTTTTGTATCTTCTCCTGGGAACACAGCTAAGGGTTGGGTTGGGTTGTGGAGTCACTGCCTCCATCTCTGGATTCACACAGAACAGGTCCTTTGCTGGGTGCAAGACAACTTCTTTGGCTGTTTCTTGCTTTCTCAGCTGGGCTTTGTTTCTTGTCGTGGCCAATGTTGGGGGTTGGAACCCCACTTTGTGTTGGCATCACAGCATCTGGGCTGAAGGTTCTGGTATGGACCCGTTCCACGTTGCTGCTGAAGATGCGACCCACTTAGGATCAGGCATTTGGTGGCTCCTGCCAGAGCTATTCAGGTTAAACACCTTCATGGGTCCTGAAGGGCACTCTGACAACAGGCCTAAGGGGAAATAGGTCAGGTACTTGGAGATCTGTGTCACTGTGTTGGCTTCAAACATTCCTAAATGCAATCTGTGGGGAGATGCCAGAGGGCTGACCCATCACCTGCTGCTCCTGCTGCCTTCCCCTTCAGCCCTGTCCTGCTCTTCATGGACCACCCAGGAGCTCCTTGCCATGGAGGCACCAAAGGAGCAAAAATGATGGAGCTTCCCCCATCCATTCACCTGCAGCCCTCTGAGCCTGCCCCAGCTTTGCAGCCAGCAATGCTTTAATCATTCAGGCACCTTCTGAAGGGACAAGGCAGCATGGACACCTTGGAAAGGTGTTGGCCTCTAAAGCATTTGCCTGCCAAGGGATCGTGGAGGAATTGCTCCAGGGCTGTCATGATAAATGACACCCAAGTTTCTGCTGATTCTCTGTGGTTTTGCCTCTTGCTGGGCTGTTGAGATCCTGGTGGGGTTTGGTGTCTGTGCTGAAAGCCCTCTTGTTCCTGGCGTGGTGGGAATCCTGATGTTGTGTGAGGTTTTCCCAAAAAGAAATGTTTGTCTTTGGAGTGGAGAAGAGAAAGAATTGGTTTAATCATCTTTTATTTATTTATTGCCTGTCTTTGTGTTCCTTACGCCCAAAATACTGAAAGTGACAGGTTTCCACCAAAAAAAAGGGGGGGGGGAATTTGTTTAAAAAATATATATGCAAAATATAACTCCTTTTTTTTTTTTTTTTTTTTACTGAAACTGAGTGTTTTATTACTGGTGTTGGTGTCTCTTTGCTGTTCCACCATTCTAATGACACCATTGAAACAGAGCAAAGGCATCAAAGTTGAGTGACTGGAGTTTTGGCTTTACGTTGTTTGAGGGTTTTTTAAGCAGATATTTCAACCAGAATGATATTAATGAGGTGGTTTTTTTCCACCTTTAATTTAATTATTTATCTATTTATTTTTTAACCAAATTTCCCAATGCTTGAATGCACCGGGTGTCCTTCAGGCTGTTGAGCTCAGGTGAGTCTTGGGCTTCTCCTCTCCTCCCACATGGACTTGCAGAGCTTGTCCTGCCCCATGTCTCCACACAGGGTCTCCCTAGCCTTGGACAAGGCTGGAGAGACATTAATTAATCTCAATTAAAATCCAGTGCTTTGGCCTCGGTTCTGCTGCTGGAGTCAGTAGATGTTTGGCTGTGAGTTCTTGTAGGAAGGGGATTCCCAAACTTTTAATAAACTGCAGGAACCCAATGGTTTTCCTGTGCCTGGGATTGCACAGTTGTGTTTTTCCATAGCAAGGGGTGGGAAAGCATCACCCAAACCAGTTTGTACTGTGGCAATGGAAGGGATGTGTTGGGAGCCAAGTGCCAGGGCTTGGAGTGAGGACTCCCAACACAGGAGAAGTTTTCTAGGGCTCAGCTCCCTCTTGGAAGTTGCAAACTCAGCTCTGGAAGGGGAACACCAGCTTCTTCCAAAGGGCTTGGGATCCCCAGGGAAACTGAGCTCTGGATGTGGTCACCTTGAGGACATAAATTGATCTACCTGTAAGCTCAGATCCTGGGATGGGAAAGCAGGGACGGAAAGGGCAGTTGAGGATGGAATGGGAGTGTGTAAAGGAGGGTCAGACTTGATGGAATTTGTCATCCTCTCCCTGGAGGAACAGAGGAGCCCAAATGAACTCTTCCAAAGGATCAGCACCATCTGTACCTCTTTGGGAGTGGGAAACATGTGCTTCTGATTTTTCTTGCCTGCTGTGTGCTGAGGGGATCTGTTTCCCATTGACTCTTGACCCTTCAGAAAGGGATAATAAAAAAATAGAAATAGCTGGCCAAAGGAGTGCTGGTGAGGTCTATGGCATCCCACCAGCTTCAACAGGACCATGGTTCAACCTAGAGAAATAAAATAAAATAATAATAATAAAAACAAGAAACCACTAACCTCTCTGAGCTAGACAAGAATAAAAAGTAGAAAATCTCTTGGTTTGGGACAGTGGCTGGGCTGGAAGTCATCTTCTCCTCAGCTTATCACTGTACTGGATCAGGCCTGCCCAGGATGCTCTCCTGGAAATGGATTAAGCCCTTTCCTCTTCTGAAGGTGGAGAATTCTCTTGGATATATATGGAATCTAAGACAACAGATACACAGTCTCAGAGAAGACCTTGGTGGGAAATGGATTTGCTGTCCACATAATATTCCTAGATGAAAGAAAAGTAAAGATGTAAAATCTTTGTGGGGAAAAAAAATGCAGAAAAGAAAATTGCTTGGTCCTGTGCATGTGGCCCTTATTCAAACAGCTTGAAAGGTTTAATTGAGGTGGATCTTGTAAAAAGTGTTGTAGGAATTGGGGTAAATAGAAAAATAAGAAAATATGTTAAAAATAAAAAAGCTTTTTATCCAATAGTTCCTGCTCAGTCTCCTGTGCAAGTCTCTTGAGTACTGGCAGCTTTCTCCTTCTCTTTTCAGAAACTTTTCCCAGCTGTCTCTGGCTGGCACCTTTCCTTGGCTTAACCTCCCATCTTTGAACATCTTAACTCTGAAACTTTGACCCGCTGGGTAGCCCATCCTTTTACAGCTTTTGTTCATGGCAGAAGCCTCTGCTGTCCTTCCCTTGTCCTCTGCAATTGAAGTGTCCAAAATCCTTCCCTCTACCTGTCCTGCTCTGAGCTAACAGTGATCTCATCCCACCATGATGCTGAGATCCTCCCCAGTATCCCCATTACTGGTACCAGCAGAGGCACAGGACCTTCCCTGGAGATGTTTTATTCCTATTTCCATTTCCTCTGTTGATTTGGGTTATTTTTCCAATGGGTTTCCCTCCACCAATTGATTTTTCCTCATTTTGATCCCAGCCTTGCAAACCACACGTTGCTTCCATTTCCACCTGACTGACCTCCTCATCCTTCCCACCTTGCCAGCTGCAGACTGCCCTAGCCAGAAGCTGTAATAAGAGGAGTTTGAACACAAAGAACCACCCTTAAAGCAGTGAAGGGAGCAATAAGATGTGTTACTGCTTTGAATAAGATGAGGTTCTCTGCTGAGCCTTGCAGAAGCATAGAAACCTCAGTGGTCTGCAGGACTTGGTACCCAGAAATAGGAGTGGGAGGATGCTATGAGCTGGCACCATGGGGATGCTGCTTGGAGGCTTCCCATCAATCCCAACAAAGTTCTGCCTCCTTGTCACCTGTGTATTGAATTATTTAAAGTGAATAAACCAATCCTTTAATTACTTGGGTAAAGGTTGCATGGTCCTTCCTCTCTTTTTTTTTTTTTCCCTGCCATGACTCTCTGTTTCCTCTGTTGTCCCCCAGCAGGGACTCTGCCACCCATGAAGAGCTGCATGACACCAGTGTCAGGTGGACCATGAGGTGCTTTTTGCTGGGTTCCTGCCTGGTGACAGGTGACTCAATGCCTCAGGGGAGCCAGGGAGCTGATGAAAGAGCCCAGTGGGGAGAGAGAGGTGCAAGGGGAGAGAGAAGAGGAGAAACCTTTTGGGATGGGATGGAAGTGAGTCATCTGACAGGTACTGCCACCAGGCCAGCCTGTAATTAAAGCTCACCTTGCCTGGTGTCTCCACCAGAGCCTGTGCCAGTCGTTCCCTGTGGCATTTTCACACTCCTTATCTGTCAGCCTCAAAATGACTTTTTTTTTTTTTTTAATTTATTTATTTTAAGAACAACTTTGAAGGCTTAATTCTGGCAGGGAGATGAGGGGGGCAGACAGTCTGCTTCCCCACAGAGCTCCTTGCAAGGGGTGAAGCCATTGTTGCTTTGTGGGGGACCAGATTTTCAAGAGATGGGAGCTGGTTTTTCCAGGTGGGACCAGGTTTTCCAAAGTGCTTGGGTCCTGGCAACTCCCATCGTGTTTCTCAAAATGCACTTGGTGAATTGCAACTACTTCTTTCAAAAACCCTCTGTGGAAGCCAAACTGCCTAAAAAATAATCAAAATAAAAAACGGGGACTTTCTGATGGTGCAGACTGAAGTGGTGGCAAGGGTGTGGATGTGGAATTAGATTCAGGAGACCCCACAGTTGGTTATTTTGTGTGGTGCTGTTTACCTTCTGCAGGCAGCTTTGAGATCCCTTTGCAGGTGGGCCAAATGCACTGTTCCTAACAAAACTGGGGCAAGACATTAAGTCCTGCTTTATTAAGAAAACAGTTGGTGGATCAGGGTCAGCTCTTTGGTGGTGGCTACGGTTTCAGTAGCATCTGAGAATGAGTGATTAGATTCAGATGCATGCTGTGATGCTCAGAAATCAGAGAATGTATCATGGAATGGTTTGGGTTGGAAGGGACCTTAAAGATCATCTGGTTTCAACCTCCCTGGACACCTCCCCCTAGACCAGGTTGCTGAGGAAATCAGGACTGAAAGCCTCCCAGATTTTCAAAATCCTGCCAAGGATCTGGAATCACTAAAAATGGTTCTACTATCATTAAATGATATTAATGATAATTAATGATCCTACTAATCATGAAATCAAGTGATTTGCTAAAAATCACTCCTGCTAAGTGAATGGAATGGGGGGGTTGCTGGTTTCCTACACTTGGCTGCAGAAAGGGCCCAAGTCCCCGTCCCGCTGCACGTGTCGGGCAGCACCACCCGAGATCCCCAGGGATTCGGGGGACAGAGCCCTGTCCCCAAGCCTCACTGCTCCCTTTCTCCTCTGAGGGAGGACTTGAGGAGTCCTGCTGGGGGTGTGTGAGCTGCAGTCCTGCAGACACACCAGGAGATGTTCCCCAGGAGCCACACGGGCTCACCCACGCCGAGTGCCCTCTTCCAAGTGGCCTTGCATGAGCATCCCATGACTCCATACCCAGGAATGCTGCCAGGGACCAACCACCTGCTGGGGGATTGCATCAGGCCCCTTAAACTCGTTCTGCACAGGATGGAGTGGCTTGGTGACACCTGCTTGTGTGCAATGTGGCACTTCTCTGGGATGGTCACCAAGGGCTCGGGAAGAGGGAGGTGAGGGTGAGGGTTCATTCGTCATCCTGGTGGTGTGAGCAGCATGGGGTGATGTCCTGCCAGCCTCCACAGAAAGTTTTGGGATCTTTTCTGCTCCTCCTGGAGGAAAGTCTTCCCCAGTCTCGGAGATCTCTGCAATTTTTCCATTTTTCCAGCTGGGAAGATGAGCTGGGTCTGCTGAGCTAATACCCCCCCATATGCCTTAGGCTTCCTTGTCCTTACAGCTTCAAGCCCTTCATTTTTCTCCTTATAAAAGCTGATATAACCCTTGCTGCCTCTGCTCAGCATCACTGAGCTGGGTTCTGACCTGGTCCAATCCTGCTGCCCTTTTATCTCTAAGGATGCTTGTCCTGGCCCTGGGGGGGAGTCTCCCAGGGATTTCTGCAGGCAGACACAGAGGAGCTGATGTTACTTCCCTCTTACACCTTGTGTGTACATCACATTGCCCGGAGATCTGTGTGGTATCAAGCCTGGATTCACCTCCCTCTCTTTGTGCATCTCTCCCTGTCTCCACTGAGCCCTTTTCTTTGTAGTCAGGGATCAGCATTTCCAGGATTTCAGCTCTCCCGGAGCCAGGCGCCTGTGTCAGGTGAATTACCAGGGCCCATTTCTCTCTCTCTGGACTGTAGACAGAGCCCCAGGTGCTCCTCTCTTAGATGCAGACATCCTCATTCTGAACTTCTAAAGCTGGGTGAAACCAACCACCACCCCTGATGTTTCTCACATACATTAAAGGCTGAGAGGCTGATAAGGAACCTGCTAGATTCTCGCCTAAATTTATTAATGTCCAATTTATACCAGCCTGTCCTTCTAGCAACATTGTCCTTCAACTTTATGTTGCTTTTTCCACCCCCTGGGTGCTTGGGTTGTGCTTCTCCTTAGACAGAACAGGACCATTCCCTTTTATCTCTCTGTGAAAGCTTCCAAGATCTTCCTGGTGAGAAGGAGTTTCCATTCCCTTCATTGCCCTAGCAGTTCTCCTCCACCCTTTATTTCTTGATCAAAGGTGATAAAAAGAAGATGCTGTATTCCAGAAGAGACCCCTCATAGCCAGATTGAGAAAATGCTATTTTATTTCTACTGGAAACATTAAACATGATGAGCTGGGGATTATATTACCCCACGCACGCTGCTGCACCACATTGGCAATTCCTGAGCATCCCAGGGCTGGATAATGCACAGGGATGTTTCTTTCTGCTGGAGGCAATTCCTATCTGCTCCAATCTGGAATGCTCAGGGGTTTTTTTTGACCTAAGTTTTATGCTTGGACTATTTATCTCCAGGTGGAAAGCCTTATCTTGAGAGTTGCCCAGCAGCCTGTGGAAAAGCAACAGGATTCAGCCAACTTTGTGTCTGCCTTCAGAAAACTCCTGATGCAAAAAAAAACCAAAAAAAAAACAAAAAAAAAAAAAAAAAAAAAAAAAAGGAAAGAAAGAAAAGATAAAGAAAAAATAAAAGTGCTGGGAAGCTGAAAAGAAAATCTTTTTTCCAAACTGTTTGACCTTTGAGAAGAAATCATTCCAGAAAAGAAAATGTTCTAGTATAGAATGAAACAGGCATCCCATTTGGCCAGACTTTGCTGAAACAAAATACTCTTACAGCCCTTGAGAAGTTGGGTTTGTGCATGGGGCTGGGAGAGAGATATGTTCTTTGCTGTTTATTCAGCTTTGGAGTTTGGGAAACGCCAACTTTTTTTTTTTTTTTTTTTTTGTGTGTGTGTGTGTTTTGTTTGCTTTCCTTTCTGAAAGAGTTAGAAATTTCAAAATCCTGAAACTCTTCCCAAAATGAACCAGCTAGTTATTGCTCAACATTTTTTTTTAATTTTTTTTTTTTTTTTCTATTCCTACCTCCACCCTCCCGATGAGTTATCCAGAGGGTGTGACATTCTGGGATCGCCCTGATCCCCAGGTGCTGGAAAGGGCCACTTCCAGCACCTTCTCCCTAAGTAGGGCTCAATCCTGCTGTCAGCTGGAAAACCTGTCCCTGCCAAAAAGAACATCCTCTTCCCTTGGCTCAGGTGCTTCAAGGTGCCCTTCCCAGCAGTATGGCCAAGCCACCTCCTAAAGCTGCTCCTGACCCCACGTTCTTTATCCACAGGGACTTTCAGAGCATTTGTTTCTCCTTTCTACCAAAGTAAATAAGAGCCAAATCAAGCCATTAGTGTCTCACACCTCAAGCATTAGGGCTTTCTCCTGCATTCGTAGAAAAGGTTGAGGTTATTACCAAAGAGGTGAAAATTAGATAATAGCTGATGTCTCAAGGGTGCCAGCCAGCCTGGGCTGAAGTGATTCTTTATTTCACAGCACATCATAATTCACTGGTGACTGCTAACAGGAGCTTGGTGTCTTACTCTTATTTATGGGCTGCTAGTAGTAGATGATTATAGAAAATACAGTAATTAAATAAGTACTTCGGCTGGGTAGGTTTGGCCTGGGAAAGAGTAAAATTAGACGAGGCAACATGAGCTGTTCCAAATTGGGAAGTCTGATTAATTTCACTTTCTTTTCTTGTAAAATGCCCTGGTAATATCTGAGAGGAGGGTTCATCCAGGGAAGGTTCTGAGTGGGGAATGGGAGCCCACGAGCTCAAACACACGGCACGTTGTGGTGATGCTCAGTGCTCCCCATCTGCAGGACACCAGCTAGCGGGGCTTCAAGAGTAAAAGGAAATAAAAGTGGTTCTTGGGACCACCTATTTACAATATTTTGGTGATAGAATCTCTTTTGGGGAAGCTCTCTTCTCTTTCCCCCTTTGCATTCTGCCCCTCGTGTTCCTCTCCAGCCTAAGAATTCCCAGCAGATCTGAGGCCAGAGGTTGAACTGGCTCCGACCCAGCAGGAACCTGCAATTACCCAAACATCCCCGGGATGCCATCAAGGCAGGATTCCCTTTGATGAAGCGTGGTATCCAGGTAACCTGTTCCTAATCAAACAAGACACCTTGGTGTGCAGGAAAGGGCACTGCCTGCCATTCCGGGTGCTCCGGGAGCGTGTTGTGGGCAGAGCAAACAGGAAGCCAAGGGATGGACCACTGAGAGCCACCCCACCTTTGCCCAGGGGTGTTGGGCAGGTGACGAGTCACTCAGAGCTGGTCCTTCTCTGGCAGTGACGCATTGTTTTGAACAAGAAATTCCAAGAGGCTTGATAGTCCTCTTGCTTTAGGGACCAGCGTCATTACTTGAGGTTTTTGGGGTTAAAATCCACAAAGGTGCTGACCTTCCTCTCAGGAGCCCGACAGGATTTGGGGCCAGGGTTTTAACCCTGTCAGCCTTGAGTGTTGGAAGTGCTGAAGGAAGGAGGATGGTCACCAGAGCCTTCCTCTTGAGCAAATGGAGAGAGAAGCCATTCCAAACCATGAGTCATTGCTCCCAAGCACCCTTTTTGGTGGAGGCCACCTCTCTTCCTTTCCACAGCCCATAGAGGGAGCTGAAGGTGCTTTGAATCACCTGGCATGAAATCTGGCCTGGGTGCTTACATAAGAATGGGATGCTGAAATACCTGCATGGCTTGGGCTTTTTGGAGCCACCCATGAGGCCTTTGGCCTCTCTTTGCCATGTGGCTCTTTGCCATGCACCATCTCATGAGGCTGGTGCAGGGGGTGAGATAAGGTAACTGAAGGCACTAAAGATGCTATTCAACATCTCTTCAATGGGGTTCCTCTTTCTTTTGGGGTTTCCTTCCTCATCCAATAAAGAGATGAACTCTTGACAATCTCTCTTGGAGGAGGTGGGTCTAAGGAGACATTCTAGACTCCAGGCATGGAAAGATGACTCCTGCTTTGAATATCAACCCTGCTGGAGTGTGATGAGATTCCCTCAGATGTGCAGAGCTGCTGAAAGCACTCAGGTTGAGACATGATGCAGCAACCCCAGGAGCACTTCCAGCAGATTGCCTCTTGGGACAGTGTGCAAGGAATTGAGCTGGGGCCATCCAAGCTGGCAGCAGAAGCTGAGCCAAAGCAGCCACAGCTCTTTCTGGGGCCCTACAAGCTCTGTGACCATGCAGAGGGACCAAGGGTCTTCCCCAAAGGTCTTCCCCAAAGGTCTTTCCCAAGGGTCTTCCCCAAAGGTCTTTCCCAAGGGTCTTTCCCAAGGGTCTCCTTGGGGATTGCTGCTCTGGACTCTTCCACTTGCAGACACTTTGCTGTCCTCAGCACCTTGTGAGTAGGGAAGGGCAGACATCAAAAGCTGAATGGGAGCATCCCAAAGTTCACCTGGAGCACGCAGACCTTTCGCGTTGGTAACGGGAAGTTGGAGAGATTTCAAGCACTCTCATCCCACCTCCTGGCACTTCTGCTTCTGGTTAGGGCCAGACATAACCACAAGAACAAGCTTTCTCACGGTGTTTCAGCACATTTCCTGTCAGTCCTGGAAGAAAACTGGAAGAACCTTTGAAACTAAGAGGACATCTACACTTTGTAGAACCACAAAGAGTCTGCTTTGGAAATAGGAGCAGGGCTTGGAGTCTTGGAGTTAGGGGTTGAGTAAGTTTACATTCTTGAACCAGTTTGCACCATCCCAACTGAGAAGTGGCCCCCTCACCAAAAGAGAAGAGTTGATTTCATGTTCTGGAGCAATGAGTCACAGTCCTGCAGGGCTCCAGTGCCACGGGACCAATCCCAGGCTGCTTCAGGAGACTGGGATGGAGCAGCCTGGTGCAATGGGTCGCTTTGGAGCCCACCAGAGGGTCAGGGATGGATGTGAGGATGGAAAAACATTGCTGTGGAGGGAAGGTCCTCCCTGGTGCTGACATGCAATCTTTTTTTTTCTTCAAGGAGTTGGGCTGTGTGAAGCAGAGCCATGGAGAAACCTGGTTGAAAAATTGGGTATGTGTGTGGTTGTGGGCAAGGGGCTTCAAGGAAACATTTCACTCTGGGGAAGAGGAAGACGTTTGAAAGGGTTTCATCAAACTGTTTATGTTGGAGAACATCTGGGTTTTTTTTTTTCCAGCGCAAGTTTGGCTGCATCTTCCCAGGGTTAGTTTTGTTGTGATGGAGATTTGTAATCAAATTAAATCAAACCACAGAAAAAAACATACAACAGGAAAACCCTTCAGCTCAGACCACCCCTTGGGCTCAGAAGCTCTTGGAGGATCCTTCTCTGCCATTGTCTCTGCTGGGGACTGGAGCATGAGAAAGCAGTTTTGGGCTGGGAAAAGGCAAACTAAGAACCCACCAAACTTTGCTGCCAGTACAGGAGGTGAACTGTGGCCATGGAGAGATCCAGCCACATCCTTCTGATTCCAGCATGTGTATGCTGCACCTCTGGATTTAGCTTGGGGCTCCTGAAGGTGTCAATACTCATTTTGGGTGTATTTTGTTTGGGATTCAAATCCTCACAATCTAACATTGGTTTTGTTGTTGGGGTTTTTTTGTTTTGTTTTTTTTTTTTAAGGTTAATGAGTGTGACAGCAGAGAAGTTTGGACAGCCAGCTGGAGGGTGTTGAGACACATCAGGAGAAGGCTCAAAACCACAGAGCTGGGCTGGGATTTAACATCATCTCCCCGTGAAGTGCAGGTAGAGTTTACTTTCCCTGTTTTATCTTTCCTAAGCCTTAATCACAGAGTTGCTGCAATTCCTTCCATGAGGTTAAGTCAAAGGAAATCCCCAGGTCACGTCATCCTCTCCTCTCTCTTCCTATCCTCTGCCTGCACTTTGCTAATTCCAGAGAGATGTGAACTGGGCTCAGCAGTGGGATTTGAGCTGCAGGTTTGGGTGAGGGCACTGGGGGGGGAGGGCTGAGCTCTGTCTTGCCCCTTGAGCATGGCAAACCAGCAAGGGGGGAAGATGTCCAGGTTTGTGCTCTATATAGAAAGGGTTTCTCCATCTCACCTTCTCCCCTGGAGGAGCTGTGTCTAGAAAAGTCAGAGCCCTGAACCTGACATCAGTTGGATCTCAGGTCCATTTTGTGGAAGGAAGGGTTGTCCCTGCAGTGGGGTTTGTAGGGAGCAAGGTGACCTCTTGCATTCCAGCTGTCCAGCTCCATCCCTTTGCTATTTTCCCTCTCTCCAGCAGAGCTGTGCAGTGAGGTCCTCATCTTCCTCGTTCTGTTCCCCAGCTCCTGGTGGACCAAAGCCCACCCAGTGCACCATGCTCTCCTTTTGCAGAGGGAAGCTCCCCAGCCAGATCCACCTCACCCAAGCAGTGGGAGAGGGTGAGGGAATTTGCCCAAGCCCACCCAGGGGCCAGCAGCCTTGCTTGGAGGAGCTCCCAAATCCCTTGGTTTGTTTGCCACCCTTAGGGCCACGCTCACCTCCCCCTTGGGCAAGGGGAAGTTTCCTGGGGACAATCCTTTCTTCTTGTCAACTTTTTTTTTTTTTTAATTAAATGAAATTAAATTTCTGTAGCATTTTTTTTTCTTTAATATTATTCTGTACCTTAGGCATTGCTTTGAGTCCACCAGGGTGAGTTGTATAAGAGTCAGGTTGACTATCTGCCCACTGCTCCTCCCTTCCCTCCCCCTCCTCTCCTCCAGCCACCCCAGAGCTACTCAACACTCGCCCTGTGCTGCAGTTTCATCCATCCCCAAGCTGCACATCAAAGGTTGGGTTTGCTTAGCTGCTCGCTTCCCTGGCAGGCTTCAGGGATTAATCACACCCCAGCCTGCGTGAAAAGCGTGACACGGTCACGCTTGTTTGTCTCAGCTTCTGGTTATCTGACAACCAGCCTGGCCTCAGCTCTTGGCCTTTCCTGAATGGGCCATTTCCATTTTAATTTCTTTCTTTGGGTTGCCAGCCATGGCCTGGGTTGGCTGGAGGTGCCATGCCAGCCTCGTGAGGATGCTGCTGCAGACACTTCATGAACAGCTTTGATTTTTTGGAGTTGCTGGAACAGCCAGGAGGCTGTGGTACAAAGCAGGGTCCTGGCAGGAGAGGTGCACTGGAGGCAGTCACGAGTGATTGCTGCCCCTAAAGCTCTGCAGCTTGGTAGAAAATGAGGCAAAAATAAATGGATACCTCCTGAAGAGCCTGCGGGAATCGGGAGACAACCCGATGGGTGATGTGTGAGGGGTGTCAGCTCCATCCACCCCCAGAAGAGGAGGGTTTGGCCACCATGGGAAAGCTGAAAGCAGCATTTGGAGAGGGGCTGGCAGCCAGAGGTGACACTGGGGAGCTGCCTGGTGACAAGCCTGTGCCAGCAGAGGTTCCTGTGGCCTCTGTAGCCTCAGAGAATGGGAACCAGAAGCCAAAAGTGCAGCTGGATGGGGGCAAGGATCCTTTCCTTAACTCCAGCTGCTGCCTGGGTATGGGCTGGTGCTGAGCTGACCCCTGGGAAGGGACCTGGGGGGTGTCTGGTCTGGTTTGCTGGGATCACACTGCTTCTCCCATGGCCTTCTGCAACAACAGTGATGCTACAGGGTGGAGAGAGCCCAACTTCACAACTCCAGTTGTGCTGGAGACTGACCCTGCCCAAGCAGAAACGCTCAGAGAGATTAGCAGTGGGATCTTGGCTTTGGGTGGGATTATTGCCTGGATTTTTTTTTATTTTGTTTTTTATGTCTTGGGCATCATCTCTGGTGAAAGAATTAGCTCAGAGTTGCAGAGAGAAGCTCCAAGAGAGAGCAGCAGGGCTCTATTGGGAAACAGGCACTGCCCTGAGGAGCTTGCAAAAAAAAAAAAAAAAAAAAAAAAAAAAAGCTGGGAGGGGAAGTAAACAGAGCAGAGCAGGGCTGGGATTGCAGCACCCTGGCCCCATCCAGCGCCTACACAAGGGGCCTGGGGCCCTCCTGGCTGTGTGACACCCAGCACTGACCTGTCCTGCTGCTGCACGGGGGGGACATGGGGGCCAGGGTGGCAAGGGAGATGCCCTGGAGGTGAGGCTGAGCAGCTGGGATGATGTTCAGCAGCTGAAGGCAGTCTGAGGATGGAGAAGCCCTTGGCAGATGGAGGAGTTGGGGCAGAGTTGGAGACTCCCTGTTTCCAAGGAATCACACGGATAAGACGTGGAGCAATGGGCACGAAGTGCTCCAGGGGAGATTCCAATTGGACACAAGAGGTAAATTTGTCACCATGAGGACAGTCAGACACGGGAATGATCTCCCAGGGGAAGGGGTGGACTCCCCCACTTTGGAAAGTTTCAAGTCTCATCTCAAGAGGGTGCTGGGCCATCTCAGATCAATAATAATATTAGAATGATGACCAGATGATCCTTGAGGTCCCTTCCAACCTCAGGACATTCTGTGATTCTATTTCCAACATTCCTGCCATGGGGGAGCTGGAGCAGCTGGTTTGCAAAGCCCAAGGGATGTGTGGCACCAATTCCTTGAGACTGGGGCTCTGCAGCTCTGCTGGAGGAGAGGAGAGACCTGGATCTCTTCCAGGGATGTGGCTTTGGACCAGCACTGTCTGAGCTGCCTGCAGGATCCCCAGGAGGATGCCTGGGTCCCAACAACAGGATGGATCCAGGGGAGGATTGTGGCAGATGAAGCCATACCTCTGGCTGTTGTCCCCTAGCTAATTTCCAGCTTCCAAAATTTAAATCCTCTGCATTTCCTCTCTCCCTGGAGGAGGCAAAGATCCTGAGCACAGAAGGGTGACCACCCTGCCACTGCATCCCAGTCACACCAGGCATCAAGTGATGGGCAGCACTGGGGAGCAGGGGGGATGCCTGGGGAAGGAGGAGGTGGCTGCCTTCCTGTGGGAGTGTTTTGCAGAGCAGGAGAGAGAAACCAAGAGGGAGCAGACACCAGGCAAACAAGGTGACTAGGTGGTGAGGAATGCAGGCACAGGCTCTGCTCATGTGTGAGATGCAGAGAGGAGATAGAGGGGCAGCTGCAAAAATGCAAAAAACCAGCACAGCCACAACACTGGCTCCCCAAAACTGAGAGGAAGGGTGAGTCTCAGCATCTCCATCCCCAGTGAGAGAACCTGGAAGCAGTTTGGGGTTGAGTGCAAAGCTCTTTGCCACGAGGCACTTGCTACCAATGGCTTAGCAGGGCTAATAAAGCTTTTAGAGAGGTGTTGAGATAGGAAGAGTTTTCAAATAGTAAGTTGTAAAAAGATAAAGGGGTTGGGGACAGATAAAATCTTTGTGCTTGAGCAGGTAAATGGCAGTGCAGAAAATGTAGGGATAGGCAGGAGCTTATTCTGGGGCCAGATAGTCCCCAAACCACTTCCTTTAGGGTTCCCAGAGAGGGAACTGGAGGAATCCTAAATCTCACCTCGAAGTAGTTCTCCTTTGTGACATTTCTCTATGGTATTATTTGATTGACTTTCCTGGAGAGGCTCTGTTTCTCTAGGATGAAACAGGTCCTGGTAGCACCATGGCAAAAACAGAGTGAACCCCTGAGATTCCTTTCCTCTGGAAATCAGGCCCAAAGCCCAACATGCCAGTGGTGTGCAGCTGCCTGGAGATCACCCTGTTCCTCCCAGACAGGAGCTTTGGAGTTAGAACTTCTCTGTCTGGTAATCAAAGGTGCTCTGACGTGGTTTGGGAAGGTGGGATGGATGGAAGGTGGGATGGATGGAAGGTGGGATGGATGGAAGGTGGGAAGGGGGGATGGAGGGATGAGCAGAGCAGTGGGTGCTGCCAGCAGGAGGAGGTGATGGGGACAGGAGGGCAGTGGTCCCCAGCTGGGTGGGCATCCTACACCTCTGCTCCGGCCTGGAAAAATCGGGAGGAGGATCCTGTACCCTGCCTTTGGCCTCCAAAAGAGCTGAGGAGGCTGGAAATTTCCCCGTGTTTATCAAAAGTTGGGTGGTTTGTCATGCCCTGGGTCACACATCTCCACCTCTCTGCGTCTCCCTGAGCTCGATTCCCAACTGGGACCATTCTGGATCTGGTGTGGGGATGAGCCCCACACTACTCAGCCCCATCCGCCTTTGATCTTAAGCTCTGTCAAGAAAGATGCTTTGGCAGGAATCTTGCCCATCAAGTACCATCCACAGGCGGCTGCAATGTCACAGCCCTGTGACAAAGCTCTGACAGCTCCAGGAGCTGAGGTGGTGCCAGGTTGAAGCTAAGCCTCCACCTTCTGCCCTGGGGCTGGAGGCAAGGCTCTTTTCCAGGCTGTGCAGAAAGCTTCTGGCTCCCTGCCTGGCCGGTTCAGGGGGCTCAGCTGCTTGTCACATCCTGGGGGAGCTGCCACTGAGTCTGTGTCCCCCCCTCTTCCCCCCCCCAGGGTGTCCTGAGCCCTGGCTCTGGCTGGGGACCCTCTGGTCTTGCCAAGACCAAGCTGGGGGTAGGAGCTGCCTGGTCTGAGGTGCTGAGGAAGAGGATGCTGTTCCTGAGCAGTGTGGCCGAAGTTTGGCCATCACCCCCCCAAAAAATAAAGAGCCAAGCCCTCGCTGCTCCCGAGGGTGGGTACCACTGGGCTGTCACCAGGTACCACCATGGCTTCACCCCCCTCCCCTCCTTTGCCCAAATGATCCCACAAATGGTTTTTCCTCCTGGGCTCGGGGTGGGGAAGCCACTAGATGGCAACGTTACCTGCAGCCTGGGGATGGAGCTGGACCAGGCCCGGGACCGGGGATGCTCCTGGGGACCGTGGAGGGGGAACCTGACCTGGCGGGTCACCTCTTGAGCCACAGCTTAGTGACAGGTGTCAAGCAAACGGATTCCCTTCAAATGACCTCAATTCCGGGTCAGTGGTTTCATCTTTAGCAGCAGAGCCCCGGGAGCTGTGGCAGCACCGTGTGCTCACACGCACACCCGTGGCCACCCGTGGCCAGCCCTGGGGACTCCTTCCCTGCAGAACATCTCAGGGAATCCCCCAGCCTCTTGCAAACTTGGCTAGGTTTGTCCTTGAAAGACACTTTGGTCCTTGCAGCACGGCCAGCTGAGACCTTTCAGCATTGGTCACAGTGTGACTGTGGTGTCACCGCTGAGTCCCCGGTGGTTTGGGCTTTGAGGAATGACCCAATCCAGCTGGCTGAGGAATGTGCAGCTGGGAGACACCCCCTGCCTTCCCCTGCTCCCTTTGGATCTCCTCTCTGCCCGGGTCAGGGCCAAGCTCTGCTACGTGAAGGGTTTTAGAACCTGCTGGGGGGTGAAAAGCCACCTCAGGTTAACCTGGGTTTGTTCCCTTGGGAAGGCAGGAGAAAAGCTGCTGGAAGCCTGGAGGTGCTTTGGGCAGGGTGCCCATCTCTGCTGGGTCACATCCAACTGCCCAGCGAGTTCCTGCAAGCAGAAAAGTTCCTGACCCTGAACCCACGTGCCTCAGTTTTCCCCCTCCACGCCAGGATCTTTGCTTCCCCTTCCAACAAGGAAGGGGCTGGCGGAGCCTGGTGGCACACTTCTCCAGCAGGGATGGGAAGGGTAATTAACTCTCCATCCCATGGAGGCCACAGTGCATGAGGAAATGAAACTCCAGCCTGGTATGGAAGAGCAGCCCCGGACAGAAAAGGGCTGAGCTCTTCACCCCAGGAAGGATTTATGGGAGTCCTGAGTCAGAGGGTAAAGTACCACAACAGGTCCTCCAATAAACACTGGAGGATGGAGCTGGGTCTTTCTCCACCAGGTCACAGAGCCTGGAGAAAGATGGATCAGGCTGGATTGGGGTGGGGAGGGGGGTGGGAGCAGTGCCCTGCCCATAGCTCTGTCCTCACTGCCCCTGGAGGCCTCCACTACAATGCTTCCAGGTGCTCAGTATTAATTTTTTTTTTTTTTTTTTTTTTTTTTTTCTTCATTTGGTTTGGTTTGGTTTTGGGGGTTTTTTTTGGGTTCTTTTTTTTTATTATTATTATTTTTTTATTTTTTTATTTTTATTTTTTATTTTATTTCTTTAGGGCTTTTTTCTATCCTCGGGCTCCACCCACTGCCCCCCCCTCAATCTGTGAAAACTCCCAAGTTTGGAACCCAGCCTTTGTCACCAAATCACCCACGTTCTTCCAGCTGCAAACCTACCCCCTCCCCTCTGCCTCTCGGAGGGACCCCAAGGGTGGGACACCACTCTCAGCCTGTCCCAGGGAAAATGCCACCACCACAGGGCCAGAAAGGTGAGATTTGGGGCAAGGGGAAGGAATGGGGGTCAGGAGGTCCCAAGTCCCAGGTGCCTCCACATTGCAGTGGAGACCAATGATGCTGTTCCACCAAATCCTTCCCCACCACCCTGGTTTTTCCAGCCTCCCTGGGTGACTAAGAGCTGGCTGACTCCCAGGGGTGTCACCCCAGGACCCCAGACAACCCCAGGGAGCCAAGAGGAAGAGGAAATCCTTGAGTCTCCTTCCTCATCACCCTCCTCCTCCTCTTCTTTGCTGCCTGCCAGCTGCCATCCCCAGCCAAGGGGGTGGCTCTGGGTGGCCCAGCTGGGAAGGGCCTCTCCCTATTACTCATGGGGATGATGTTGGGGGGGGATGCAAGGCTGGAAAGTTGGAGTCAGTGGAAAGTGGGCACTTGCTTCTGACCTTTTCATCTTCACAGCTGGAGCTGAGCTCAACCAAACGCCCCGAGGTGAGGCCACGGGTGGCAGGAGGCTGGCAAGGGGATGTGGAGCTTGGCTGGGGTTCTGCATCCTCACTCAGCTGGGAGGACAGGACAGCTGGAGGACATGGAGGAGTCTGGATTTACAGCTACAACCTGAGAGAAACCTCATTTTCCTGCTGGCAGCTGGTTAAGGATGTGTCTGGTGGATGGGATCAGAGCATCCCATGCCTGGAGATGCTCCCTCAGCATCTCCCACCCATCCTTCTGCTGTGGAGAAGCTTTCCAGACTCATGGCAAAAATAAACCCCAAAGGAGAGGGAAGGCCAACATTCCTTAGTCATACTGGACGTTGCTGGAAAATCTTTCTCCCAGCCCTGGGTCCTCTGAGCCTTTCTCAAGCTCTGGTGGTATAAAGCTGCCTTGAAACCAAACCCTCCCCCAGCCCATGGTGGTGATTCCCCCATCCCAAGCTTTCCAAAATCAGCCAAAATGATCTGTATTTCCCAAGAGGAAGGTGGCCTGGCAGCTGATTCTGCAGGTCCTGGTGCCACCATTTCCAGAGATTTCCCAATCTAAGGTTCTGTGGGCTGGAGATGGACTCACTCCCCACCCCAAATCCTCTTCAGAGCACCCAAGTTTAGTAATGTTGGTATTCAAAACTTCCCCTTTGCCCAAAAGCCAGATGTTTATTTATTTTTTTTTTACCTACACTGAGTTTCCATGAGGAGGATGTCCACAGAAGGCCCAGAGCCTGGAGGGCTGGCATCTTCTTTACAGAAGGCACAGATGGATTTTTTTAGAGAAAATGCAATTTTTAAGAAAATCTTTTGACATGAAGGTCTGGTGTGGGTGTGAGTCTGAGAGGGTGTGAGCCATGGATCCCTGCTTCTCCCCAGCTCTCAAAGTGGGGACAAATCCAGCTGGGAGTGCCACGAATGTCCCTTGTCCTACATGAATGCTCAAGATGCCAGTTATTATGGGATGGACACATACACCTCTGAAATATTTCAATGGGAATTTCTGCCTGGGTTCAGGTGAGCAGATTTAGTTCTGGAAAAAAAATAAAAATCTTTATTTCCAATAAATCAGGATTTTTCCTGTTATAACTCAGCAAACAAAACTCTCCCAAACCCTTGTGGATTATTTTTACTGCTCAGTGCTCTGCTCAGAGTGAGGCAAGAGCCAGATTCAAAACCATGGGCACATTTTGGGCTACAAACTGGATGAAGCAGGACCCCTGGAAAGCCCAGGTGGAATTTTTTGCAAATCGATGGTGAGACAAAAGCTGGGCTGACCTCCACGGGCATGTTCAAAGGGAGCTGTGCCCATGGTGCCTCCCAATTTCCCAGGAGCAGGAGGAGGTGAGATCCAAGGGGTGGTTATCCCCAGGTGATGCCTCCCCAGCTTTGTGCTGAGCTGGGATTGAGTTACAGGGCTGGGAAATCTCCTGGGCTGGTCGCAGGTGGATTAAGGAATTCCAGTCTCCATTCAGTGCCTGGTGAAGCACAACTAATTTGGGAGCTGTAAAGAGCCAGGGGGAGGTGAAATGGGAGGTGATGGATGGGAAAGCCACCTGCAAGGGAAGGTGATGCTGGAATCCAGCAGGCAGGGAGGAAATGGTGGGATTTCCCATCCCACCCACCCACCAACTGCTTCATTTCACCTGGAGCAGCCAGAGAGAGCTCTGGGTGAAGGTGATGGGGTGGGAGGAGAGGCTGATGTCTCCCCTCCATCAGGGGGATGCTTCCAGGGAGAGGGAAAATCAGCTCAGGTGGGTTGTGGAGCTGGGTCAGAGCTGAGGCTACATCCTGAGCATGGCTGGAGGTGGGCATGGAGCCCCCCGGGGGCTGGATGAAAGGAGCTGGAAGATTTCCAGCAGTGGTGAGATGCTGGGACAAGGAAGTTGTGGCTGTCCCATCCCTGGAAATGTTCGTGGCCAGGTCAGATGGGACCCTGAGCAAGCTGGGCTGGTGGGAGGTGCCCATGCAGGGGGGTTGGAACTGGGGGAGCTTTAAGGTCCCTTCCATCCCAAGCCATTCTGGATCTTGGTGCCAAGGAGCGTGGGGGGGATGTGGGCAGATGTCTGAGGAAGAAATGGACCCCCCCCCAGTGAGGATCTGATGCTCCCAGAGAGGGCTGAGAGATGGAGAAGGAGAAGCCAGGGTGTGGGAGCTGGTGACACCCTGACTTTGTGACAACACCAGAGTGTGTGTGACACCCCCAGTGTGACTGTGAACACGGAGCAGGTGACAGCAGCTCCCTCTTGGTGCCTGTCCACACTTCTGCCTCCTCTCAGCAGCTCCCAGCAGGCATCACCCCCCAAGCCCAGGACTCAGCCTGGACTCTGCCTGTCCAAGGTTGGGGGCCCCTTGTTTCAGGCCAGTCCAGGGGGGTTTGGACTCAGCCCTGGTGAGGCCACAGCTCGAGTCCTGTGTCCAGTTCTGGGCCCCTGGTCAGGAAGGAGATTGAGGTCCTGGAGCAGGTCCAAAGGAGGGCAACCAGGCTGGGGAAGGGATCCAGCACAAGTCCTGTGAGGAGAGGCTGAGGGAGCTGGGGGTGTTCAGCCTGGAGAAGAGGAGGCTCAGGGGAGACCTCATCACTCTCTACAACTCCCTGAAAGGAGGCTGGAGCCAGGGGGGGGTTGGGCTCTTTTCCCAGGCAACTCTCAGCAAGACAAGAGGGCATGGTCTCAGGTTGTGCCAGGGGAGGTTTAGGTTGGATATTAGAAAGAATTTCTTCATGGAGAGGGTGATCAGACATTGGAATGGGCTGCCCAGGGAAGTAGTGGATTCTCCATCCCTGGAGATATTTAACAAGAGCCTGGATGTGGCACTCAGTGCCATGGGCTGGGAACCACAGGGGGAGTGGATCAAGGGTTGGACTTGATGAGCTCTGAGGTCCCTTCCAACCCAGCTGATTCTGTGATTCTATGACTTGAGGAGGACCCTGAACCCAAGCTGAGCACCCAGCCCATCTCCCCCAGCTGCCAGGGGACCCAGGGACTGCCTGACCCTGCACCCAGCTCCCTGGGGTCAGCCCAAGGCTGGGGTTGGGTGTCTGTGTCCCACCCCAGGCTGGCCTCGGGAGGGATGTCCCATGTCCCATGTCCCCTGGGGCAGGTCCCTTGGACCCTCCTGGCCCTGCCTGGGGGGGACTTTAGCACCCAAGAGCCGTCGGGGAGGCAGCGATCTCCTCCACCCTGTGCTCCCCAGGAGACTCCGAGGCGCCTCTTAATCGTGCTGTAATTATACACTTACCCGCACCAATTTTTTTTTTTTTTTTTTTTTTTTAAATTTTTTTTGTTCCTCCTCCCTCTCAGGTTCACCTTCCCCAGGGATGTAAATCCCCGGCATGTGCTCAGCGGGGGTTGGCAGCCCCACTGATGTCCCCACCCCTGGTGGCATGGGGACACCTTAGGTGACACCGACCCCAATGGCTTGGCAGGGGTGGCCCTGGCTCAGGTCACCAGCTCCGCGAGGGAAGGTGGCAGAGAGGTGGCAGTGACAGAGAGCTTGGGTCCTACAAGGGGACAGGGTTGTCCCTCTGGGCCCTTCCTGCAGCAGGGTGACACTACAAGGTGGCTGGTAGCCCCCGGGGAATTAGCCAACCATGGGCTGGAGGTAGCCACCACCAGACACCTCAACCCTGGGGGTGGTTTGGGGGTGGGGGGATATCCAAGCTCCAAATGTCACCCCACTTGTGACAGCCCTGCCAGAGCCACCCCCCCCCCTCCTGTCTGGGGCTCCCCGGCTCCTCCTCCAAAGCCTCTGTGGGACCCGGAGCGTCTGGCAGGGACCGAACCCCAACTTTTGGGGTGGGGGGAGAGCCCTGGCTGAGCAGCACCCGGCACCCTCCCAGGGTCAGCCCCAGGGATGGCTTCTGCCTTTTCCTGCTGCTGGGCAAGAGCCTGTCTCCTTTAAAAAAAAAAAAAAAAAAAAAAAAAAATAAATAAAAATAAAAAAAAAAAGAAGAAAAGAAAAAAGAAAAAAAAAGAAGAAAAGAAAAAAAAGAAGAAAAGAAAAAAGAAAGAAAAAAGAAAAAAAGAAAAAAGAAAGAGAAAAAAGGGAAAAAGAAAGAAAAAAGAGAAAAAAGGGAAAAAGAAAGAAAAAAGAGAAAAAAAGGAAAAAAGAAAGGAAAAAAAGAAAAAAGAAAAAAAGAAAAAGAAAAAAGGAAAAAAGGAAAAAGAACGAGAAAAAAGGAAAAAAGAAAGGAAAAAAAAGAAAAAAGAAAAAGAAAAAAGGAAAAAGTAAAAAAGAAAAAAGAAAGAAAAAAAGGAAAAAAGAAAGAGAAAAAGAAATTTAAAAAGACAGAGAAAAAAGAAAAAAAAAAGAAAAAAGAGAAAAAAAAAAAGAAAAAAAGAAAGGAAAAGAAAGAGAAAAAAAGAAAAAAAAAGAAACAAACAATAAAAGCAAACACAGAACACAACACTGAAAATTTTGCTTAAATTGAGCCTGGGAATTTGGCCCCAGAGGCTGAAATAATTCTTTCTGCGTGGCACACGCAGAGAAGAACAAAACAAAACAAAACAATAAAAAAAAAAAAAAAGCAATCCAACAAAACAAGGCAAAAACCCAAACCAGAAGCAGCAATATGAAAGGAACAATTTCCTTTACCACTAATTTTCTCTCTGTTAATTAGCAGGACTGTGGGGGCACTGATTACAATACTCTTCCCATCTTCCCTAAGCCACAGAGCCCCAGCTGGGGACACCAAGTGACCACAGAGAAAATCCTGGGAAGGGGAGGGGGTACCCTGGGCTGGACTCTTCTGTGGGTAAATCCAGGGACTCCAAGATGATTTTTTAATTTATTTTCATTTTTTTAATCAAGGCTTGACCTGAATCTGCTCCCTCTGCAACTCAGCACTGGCTGCAAAGGAGGAGATGGGAGCCAGGCTGCTAACAGAGAAATTTTTTGCAGGGCTTAAAAATAAAAAGCTGGGATATGGAGAAGAGAGCAGGGCCAACTCCAGGAGCTTCTTCCTGCTCCCATCCTGCTGTGTCCAAGGGACACCAGGGGCTGAGCTGGAGATCTTCATTCCCCTCGGGATACACACACACCTTCCAGGAGCAAGTCACTTGGCTGGGACAGAAAACAACCAGTGCTCCAGAGATCTTGAAGCTTTCCTGGTTTATTGCACTTTTTCCTCTTAAAAAAAAAAAACTGAAATAAGTTTTTTTGTGGTTTTTTGTTTGTTTGGTGGTTTTTGGGGGTTTTTTTCAGGGTCTTAACCACCCAAGAGAAATAGGTGCTCATGGACAATGCTTTTCCTCAAAGGGAGTTTGTGGGTGGATCTGGGATCTGGTGGGAGGCTTGGGATTTCACCAGATGTGGGAAATGTCAACAGAATATATGCTTTTCTCACCGAGCATTTGTTGAAAAGTATCTCTTCCATCAGAAAAGTGTTAGAATGGCTTTTATTTATTATTTTTATTCCCTTTCTTCTGTTCACCTGCTCCTGGACTTTTGCCATGGGGCTCTGCTGCCACCCTTGGCTCACCCACCAGCACCCCCCATAGCCACAAACTGCATCTCCAGCTCGAGCTGACACAAAAAACACTTTCTGAGGAATAAAAACCCAGGCAGGAGGGGGGATTAAATCTCTCCTCTATTTTGCACAGAGTGCAGGGGAGCACTGTCCCCCCCTTCCTTGCCACTTCCAAGGAGTGCCATGGGTTTCCCATCGCTCAGTCCCCCCCAGCCTGAGCAACGAAGCAATTTGCTGTCCTCAGCCACATGTAGTGCTCACAAATGAGGACTGAACATGCTGCCAGCTGCCAGCTCGAGCCTTTCCTGTCGGCTCTTTAAACCCTCAGCAAATTCTTCCCCCTGCCAACCTGCAGGTCCCAACTCATCCCACAGCGCTGGACGGGAACCGCTCATCGGATGCAGGGGGTGTGGGGTCACCCACAGTTTCCCCTTCCCATGTAAACGAAGCTTCCAGCACTTGGGAGAAGCTGGGGAGGGTCCCAGGTGCTCCAAAATGGGGGATCCAGATGTTGCCCAGTGGCATCTGGATGTGGAACCCCTGCCCAGCAGCATCTCCTGGGAGCCAGCGGTGCCGATGCTCCCACGCGCTGCATCCCCAACACGGGTCCCGAAGGTGAAGGGCCCCAAAGTGAAGCTCTCCCAAAAATGAAGGTTCCCCCAAGTCTCCCCACGCACTCCTGACCTCGGTTCAGATCGTTTCAGGCCGTTTCTTTGCACCAAAAGACAAGGACAGGGATTCCTCTGTCAGCCTTCATCCCACCGCTCCGGGCAGTGATTCCCTGACCCGGAGCCTTTGGCCTTTCCCCAGGTTTTATGGTGTTTGTGAGCAGCCTGGGCAGGGGTCAGGTTTCATAGGAAACTTGCCTATTTCTTCCTGATCCTTAAAAAAAAACAACAAAAAAACCAAAAACCCAAAAAAACCAAGAAACAAAACAAAAAACAAACAAAAAAAAAACAAAAAACCCTGCAAATGGTGGGACACTCCTCCCCCAATTCTTCTCACCCATCAAAACATTTTGCTTTAAGAAAATGAAAAGGGTTTGTTCCATTTATTGAAGTTTAAACAGGGGGTTGCATGATTTCAAACTGAAAAATTCCATCTTTTCACTGCAACAAGTGACAGAGGGATCTTCTGCCCCAGAGCTCAGCTCTTCCTTCCATCCCTCCCAGTTTCCCTCTTGGGTTTTGCATTCCACCATTACCCACAGTAATCTCACCATGTGAAAGCTGCAAACCCCCCATGGGGCTCACTAAAGGGAAAAAAAAAAAAAAAAAAAAAAAAAGTTTCAAGTGAGAGCTGCCTGCCCAGGAAAGGGGAAGACCATTTCTGCAAGGAAGAGTCCCCTGGAAATGGTGTAGAAAACCTGGCCCAAATCTTAATTTGCCTTGGTTAAGGCTCATCTCTGGGGACAAATCAACCTCCAAAACTATCTAAAAAAAAAAGCCCAATCCAAAGCAATAGTGCTCATGATTTAAATGCACAATAAATTCCAGTTA
Organism: Phaethornis superciliosus; assembly: GCA_023637945.1. Classification (NCBI taxonomy): domain Eukaryota; kingdom Metazoa; phylum Chordata; class Aves; order Apodiformes; family Trochilidae; genus Phaethornis; species Phaethornis superciliosus. The sequence goes on from JAJQWJ010000029.1 coordinate 1,293,529, forward strand.
TCTAAAAAAAAATAAAAATATAAAAATCTCAACCAATGTTCCCCATGATTTAATTGCTTTTTTTGCAGCACAATTCATCTTTTCCTTTTACAACCTAGAGGTAACTCTGCAAGAGGAGAGGCAGGAGGCACTGAGTTAGAAAAGTTGTGACATTTCAGCCCTGGTGCTGCCCAAAGCCCAAACAAGAAGAGTTTTATGTCAGCAGCAAGAAAGGCACCATCCCTGGGGATTTCATCCTTTCTGGAGCTTCCCAAAGGATTTTTTCTGGCTTTGCAGCAGCAGAAAAAGTGCATCTGAGGTGGCAGCCTGGCTTTACTGGTGACCACTGAAGGGTTTGGGGCTGCAAAGTGTCACTGTCCCCAGGGCAGGACAAGGTTCAGTGGTTATCACCCTCTCCAGCTCTCCCTCTTCAGGGTGATGGGAAGGGAAGAAGGGTTAAAAAACCTCTTTGACTGCTGCTCTTGTCAAATTAGCAGGGCAGGGTGGTGAGGCTGAGGCTAATGAATGGAATAATTGATTAAATATGTCATATTTCTGCCTAGCAGGTTCACACCTTCCCCAAAGGTTTCCAGATGGGGCATAATTATCCCCCAAACTGGCTTCACACGCTGGGGCACCAGGGGAGGATTGGTGACATGGGGAATTTAGACAGCAGAAATTGCTCCTACAATTAATCCCAGGCACTTAATAAATTCAGCAAATAAAAGAGATGGGGAGAGACCCTCTCAGGTTTGGCCCTCAGTGGAGCTGGTCAGGAATAGCTGGTGATGCTGGTGTAAATGGTGAGCCTCTGGATTTTGGGGGAAGCAAAGCAGGCACCAGTTTTGCTTCTGTCCCAACAAGATGCCACAAAAGGAAACTTCCCCTCTCCTTTGCTCCCTCCTTCACCTTGTCTTGTTAGGGGCCAAGGGCTGAAGTGATGTAAATCAGGGGGACACTATACCCCTGGGTATATCGCTGCTGATTTACATCAAGATCCTTTTATTCTTTTGATTCCCAGCCAGCAAACCTCATGAAAATCAAACCCAGACCAGATCTATGTCCTGGAAAAGAGTTTAAGTTCTAAAACAAAATATTTGCTTTGCTGAGGGGGAAGGAGCAGGGGGGGGAGAATGCTTCTTTCTTCTTCTAAGAATTTTTAACATCTCTATGATTTCATCTTGACTCAAATGGTGACAAAGCAGGGCACAAATCCTGGCTGATGTGGTGGCTGTTGGGGAAATGGTGATTTATAGCAGCTGGCTGGTGCCTTTGGTGATCTGCACCCACCTCTGGGTGCTGGGAAGCAAGAACTGACCCAGGGAGCCAGGGCAGGGAGCTGGGTGCCACCCAGCTGTGACATTTGGGGCTGTGACATTTGGGACAAGCCATTTTTAAGTTCGTTTGTTTGGTTTGTTTTTTGTTTTTGGTTTTTTTGTTGTTGTTGTTTTTAAGGAAAGGAAAGGAAAGGAAAGGAAAGGAAAGGAAAGGAAAGGAAAGGAAAGGAAAGGAAAGGAAAGGAAAGGAAAGGAAAGGAAAGGAAAGGAAAGGAAAGGAAAGGAAAGGAAAGGAAAGGAAAGGAAAGGAAAGGAAAGGAAAGGAAAGGAAAGGAAAGGAAAGGAAAGGAAAGGAAAGGAAAGGAAAGGAAAGGAAAGGAAAGGAAAGGAAAGGAAGGGAAAGGAAAGGAAAGGAAAGGAAAGGAAAAGGGAAGAGAAGAGAAGAGAAGAGAAGAGAAGAGAAGAGAAGAGAAGAGAAGAGAAGAGAAGAGAAGAGAAGAGAAGAGAAGAGAAGAGAAGAGAAGAGAAGAGAAGAGAAGAAGAGAAAAGAAAAGAAAAGAAAAGAAAAGAAAAGAAAAGAAAAGAAAAGAAAAGAAAAGAAAAGAAAAGAAAAGAAAAGAAAAGAAAAGAAAAGAAAAGAAAAGAAAAGAAAAGAAAAGAAAAAAGAAAAAACTTTTAAATCCTTCCTGGAGATGCTGGAGCTCCGTAAGTTAAAGGGGAAAAAAATATTAACTGGAACTTGCTCTTCCCTGGCAGCCCTCTGCAAGCTCCCCATGGATGCCAGGTCCTGGGACCCTCTTGTGACAGTCACCTTGCTGTCACCTCCTGGCTGCACGTGTCCTCTGGGCCACCTCTGCACCTCCAGGTCACCTCCCCACCTGCAGCTCCCGTCTTGCTCTGCTCAGGCCGGGAACAGGTCCTGGGTGCTTCGGGGGTGTCTGACAGCACCCAGGGCACAAATCCTGCTCCCAGCAGTTTTGGTGCTCCCCTCTGGAGCAGGATGAGGCCCTGGCACTGGAGGCACAGCCTTTCCCCTGCCCTACAACCTCCTTTAGGGGATGCTCCCAAACAACCTCAGCCTCCCCTTGTCCCCGGGGATAACTTTCTGCTTGGAAAAATCTTTTCCGATCATCGAGTCCAATCAGTTTCCTCATTGCCAACCAGCTTAAATTAAAAAAATAAATAATTTTAAAAAAAAAATATATATATATCTAAAAATGAAAAAGTCCGGGGAGGGGCTGAGCAGCCCAGAGGAACACCCATGCCCCAGCACCCCTTCTCCCCACTCTCCCCCGGGATTTTTGCCGGGGCTGGAGATGTTGGGTAGTGTGGCAGCGGTGGCGTGTGGGAGGGCAGACGCCAGGCTGTCTGCTCCCACTTTGTTGGGCTTGTTATTAACTTCTCCTTGGGCTGCCATTAACCCAGAATTCCTGTACTTGGCTTCAGGCTTTCCCCGCGCCACTCTATCTCCAGCGCCTAATTACAGCTCTTGGGATCTCCCTTTATCTCGGAGGATCTTGTAGGTTTGGTACCTGGCACATGCTCCCCTGCACCACCATCCCCCCCTTCCCCGACACCCCCCCCCTCTTTCCCTGCACCCCTTTTTATCCTTCCTGCTTTCAGCAGCCTCCCAGGGGGTACAAACCCCCAAACCTCCATCGCTCCGGATTCACTCCGCATCCCCAGAGCATCCTTTCCCTGCCACCTCCCGGCTCTCTCGGTGTGTGTCAGCACCTTCCAACCCAGCGAGCATCCCCCCCCCACCCCCCCCCCCGACCTGCAGACTTGGAATTGGCCCCCGGCGTGGCCTTGATTTATTTTGGTTGTTGGTTTTAATTTAATACCCCTTGACTCCGGGTGTTTGTTTTGGCAGCGGCTTCCCCCCCCTTCCCCCCCCTCCCTCCAGCCCCCCCGTGCTCAAACAGCAGATTCGGGCCCTGCCACCCCACCCCGACACAACCAGGAGGGATGGGACCTGACCCCTGTTTGTCCCCAGGCAGGTGCCTGGGTGGCACTGGTGGCTCCTGCTCTGCAGCTGCCAAAGCCACTGGGATCCAGTTCCCCCCCCCAGCCCCCCCCGAGGAAATGGGACTGGGAGGTTTTTACCACCTGGAGGCTTGGTGCCAGTTCCTTACCCTGTCCCCAAGGGATGGTGGAGCTGACAGTGCTGTCCCCTGGGTGGGCTTGGAGTGAGGTGTGTGGTGTCCCTGCCCTCCTTTGGATGAGCTTCAGGGATTCTGAGAGCAACAACTTCAGCCCCCCCTCCCCCCCCGACCCAAAACACCACCTGTGCGGGGCTGGGATGAAGTCAGGGAGGAAGAGGAGGGGAAGATGGGCTGGTTCTTGTCTGGTGTCACCACTGCCTGGTTGCTCCCCATGCCCTGGCACCCACTTGGAGATGCCCAAGGGGAATGGATCCACAAACCCTACAGCCAGGGGGAGATCCCTCCTTGGCATCACCAATAAAACAGAGCTGGGACACCTTGTCCCAAGAGGAGATCTGACCCTGAGGGTCCTCCTCCTCCTGCCAGATTTTACATATTGCCCAAGAACACCCATGTAGACACCATCCTTCCACCAGCACCCAGCACCTTAGCTTTTCCACCTTGGTGGAAATTTTGCAGCCCCTTTATTGATATTTAATTAAGGGTATTTATAATTTCAACAACATAACAGAGGGGTGGGAGAGCACAGGGGGCTGGGACGGGGGTTGGGGTGTTCTGGAGATCCAAATGCCCCCAGCCCTGGGAGCTTCCCTGCTTCTGCATTGGGTGAGGATGAATCCCCCAGCCCCAGCATCTTCCACCCTCAGCACCAAGGGGAGCAGAACTCCTGGCAGCTCATCCCAGCAAGCCAGGACCCATCCCCAGAGCTGGTGAGAACTGAGTCACCCCGGCAGGGAAAGTGAGGAGCTGGGAGAAAAGCAGCTCAGCAGAGGTTTCCTTTGATACTGATGGTGGCCATGCTTCATCCTCAGTGCTGGCCAAGCTGGGCTCCCTGGGGATGCCTAGGCCAAGGCTGGAGAACATCTGGAGTTCTCCTTGGAACTCTTTTTATTTGCTGCTTCACCCCCACTTCTGCCTGGGTGGGGTTGGGGGATTTTTCCTGTTGGCCACTGGAGTTTGGTGGCTTGGGCAGGGGTGGGGAGGACAGATTCTCCCCATGCTCACACTGAAGGCTCCAGTAGGGGTTTTGAGCCCAGGTCAGCTCTGAGGACAGTCCCAGGGACACTCAGTGCTGGGATGAGGGACATGGGGACTCCAAGGGGCCGGTCTGTGGGTCGGGCTGTGTCGGAAATGATTCTTACGGAGTCTTGAGTGAAGGTTTTGGGAGGCTGGGATGGGGAGAGGACAGAAGCCACCAGCTACAGAGGGTGGGAGGTGGGTGAGAGGTGGGGTTGTTGTATGGGGAGGCTGGGGCAGGACATGGTCCCAGCGTGGCCTGGGGTTAGCCAGGAGCTTGGCTATTTATATCAGAGCTCCTGGCCCCTGCTCTGAGTGACTCAGCCCCAGCACCACGGCCAGATGGAAACATGTTTGGAAGATGCTCTAATGGGAGGGTGGGGACAGGGGACCCTCCCTGCCAGCACCCCCAGCTGCCTGTCACCCCCTGGCTCCCCTGGGGGGTCAGACCCCACATGCTGGGGGTGGCACCTATGAACTCATGGCCAGAACTCAGCGTGAGCCACCCATCTCCCTTCCCCACTGTGTCACCCCGTGTCCCCAACCCCATCACCACCCTCACAGTCCCCATCCAGAGAGCCGGGACTGCAAGAGGTCCAAATCCTCCCCCACCAGCACCCTGGGGGCTCCAGTCCCCAAAGGCCGTGACCCTGTCCCTCAGCCCCACCGGGGAGGGGGGGGGGGGTGTTTACCCCCAGTTTTGCCGTGGCCAACAGTCAGGGTGGAGGCTGCGGGGCTCCCCCGGGCCCCACGCACCCCACTGGGGTCAGGGCTCCCCGGGAGGGAGGGAGGGGCCGGGCGGGTCGGTTCCTGCTGCCAGGAACGGGGCCCCCCGGGGACAGGGATGCTGCCAGGGGAAGGGGCCTCCGTCTGCCAGGGGGGGTGGTTCTGGAGCTCCCACCCCCCCTTTGGAACCCTGGGGGTCATCTCCCAGCATCCATAAACGTGAAGATGGGAGATGAACGAGGCGTTGATTCCGGCGTGGCTGTGGCCATCCTTCTCCCAGCCCCGCTGTGTGCCCCGCACAAGTGAGCTGAGTGTGAGCGGTCTCAGCTGCTCCTCACCCCATGATCTGTCCCCTGGCTGCCCCCCCCCTCGACGGGACACATCCACCCGTGGCCATGTGCCACTCTCCACTCCCTGTGCCCTCCATGGAGAGGGGGGTCCCTTAGAAAGGGGCACTCCCCAACAAAAATAACCCCCCACGGACCAGCCACCCCCCCCCGGACAACCACCCAGGGCATGGGGGGGCCGAGGGGGCCTCCCCCGGGCCGGGTGTCCCCGCTGGGGTGGGGGCACAGGTGGGACGGGGGGAACCCCTGGGAGGGGGCTGCCCCGGGGGGGAGGTAGGGGGGCAACAAGGGGGTGTCCCGGGGTGTGACGTCACGCGGGGCGTGTCCTGTGGGGGCGGGGCGGGGCGGGCAGGGGATCCCCCGGGTGCGGGGCCGCTGTGCGGCAGCGCGGAGCCCGTCGGGGGGTGGGGGGGTGGCGGGGCTCGGAGCGGCATTGCGGGCTCCGGGGGCTGCGGGGGCTGCCCGCCCCGGCCCGGCCCGGCCCGGCCCAACATGACCATGAGTTCGGTGGCCGAGAGACTCTTGGGACCCGACCCCTCTAAAGCCTCTTTCCTGGAGCTCGGTCACCCTTCGCCCCCCCATTACCCCCTGCACGGGCTCCATCCCAGCGGACACCCCCAGCACGACCCTTCCTCGCCTTTCGCTTCTTACGGCCGGCCCGGCTCCTACCCTTACCCCCCCGCCGCTCCCCCGGCCCCCCCCGCCGGGCCCTACCTGCCCTACCCGCCCCCCGCTTCTCAGCATCCCCCCCCCGGGCTGCCTCACGGTTCCAGGCTGCAGGACGCAGGTAAGGAGGGGTCGAGAGGGGGGGGGGTCTCCTCACCGCACACCCAACCCCGCGGGGAGCCCCGGGGAAGCTCCGGGACGGAACCGTCGGACCCGCGTCGGGGGGGGGCGGGAGGGCAGCGGGGATGCAGAGATGGGTCCGGTGGGGGGGGGCCCCGAGGGAACTGTAGGTCCGGGGGTCCGGGGTGATATTTGTCCCCCCCGTTCCTCGGGTTCACGGACCCCCCGGAGCTTCGGGGCTGCAGGAAATTCCGGGGATGGGGAGCAGAGCCCCGGGTGCCCCCATCCCGCCCCCCAGAACCCCCAGCTGCCTGCAACCTCCTCCCTGAGACCCCCAGTTGCCTGCATCTCACCTCCTGAGACCCCCAGCTGCCCTCATCCTGCCCCTGGAGACCCCAAACATCCCCGTTTCCCCCTGTTCTCCTCAAAAATTGATTCAGGAAACTGCAGGTTAAACCCACACCCCCCCCCCCACGAAAGAAGAAGCCCCCGGGGGGGGGGTTCCCTGAGCCCTGGCTGAGCCCCCGGGCCCCCTCAGCCCCTCCTCAGCTCCCCAGAACCGTGGCTGTGGCCACAGCAGACTTGGGGGGGTTGTCCACGGGGGGGGCTCAGACATAATCACCCATCAGCCCCGTGCTGCTGAGCCCGGGCCCCCCGTGTCCCCCGTGTCCCCCAAACCCCGGTGGCTTTCTGCCCCACATGAGCCACGTGGGAGCCCAGGGATGCTCGAGGGCACGGAGCAGCAGAGGTGACCCAGGAGGGGCTGCACTTTGTCCCCAGCAAGGCCACCCCTGAGTGGGTCCTGCTGCCCCCTGTCACCCCATGGGACCCTGCCCGGACACCCCCCCCCACCCCATAGGGTGCCCGGCAGTGGGTCCTGTGCCCGGCCTGCTTTGGGGTTTGAAGATCAGTATTGAATGAATGATCCCATCCCTCCCTCTCTCCCTCCTCCTGTTCCCAGGTTCCCCCCAGCCTTATTCCCCCTCCCCTCCAATCCTAACCTCCAGAAAGCAAAACCCAGGGCAGGAATAGGATGGTTAGGGATTGGTTTGGGGTTTTGTTAGATGTTGGTTTGGGTTTTTTTTAACCCTCCCAGCCTGTTGGTTTCACTCTCTGCACCTCTCCCCCTCTCTCCACCCAAAAAAACCCCAAAAAAGAGCACCAGAAGCCCCTGGCCCTCTCCAACGGGGACCTGCGCCTCAACGGCAAGGGGAAGAAGCTCCGCAAGCCCCGCACCATCTACTCCAGTTTGCAGCTCCAGGCTCTCAACCAACGTTTCCAGCAAACCCAGTACCTGGCCCTGCCGGAGCGCGCGGAGCTGGCGGCGCAACTGGGACTCACCCAGACCCAGGTACAGCTCCCCCCAGGGCTGGGACATGTCCCCTCTGGGCTGGGACATGGAGGGGGTGATGGGGAAGGGGGGAAGGGGGAGAGAATTCACGCTTCTCGCCACTCCCGGAGTGACTCCGGTTGAAGTGACTCCGGATTAAGGTTGCGTCACGCCGGCGGGGTGCAACTGGCAGGGTGCCGTGGGGCGGCGGGGGTGGGGGGGGAGCTGGCGCCGCTGAGCCCCCAGGGCTGGGGTTTGGGGCGCCCCTGCTCGCACCTCCCAACGGCACCGGGACTTTCCCAGCCCCGCAGCCTGGCTGCCGGCCCGGCCCGGCCCGGTGCTGGGCGAGTGGGTTTTTGAAGGCGATGGGGAGAGACAGGCAGGCGGCAGCGGTGCAGCCCGGAGCCAGGGGCGAAGCGAACTCATAAAGCTCAGGGAAGAAGGAAAAACAAGTGGGAACCTGCCGGCAGCGCGGGGGGGACCGTGGGGAGGAATGAGTGGGGCCACCACCCCAGCACACCCGGCCCCATCGTGCCCCACCCCAAACCCAGCCCCGGCACCCAGCACCCAGCACCCCACTGGGCTGGTGGGGCTCAAACTGGAGGAGGGTTTTATAGGGGGGGGGGACATGGGGGCAGGTGGGGATGTGAAGGGCTGGAGACTCCTGGCTTGGTCTCCTTTTATCAGACGGTTGTCCGGGCTTCTTGTGCCTCTTCCCACAGTCTGCTTTTAGTGGAATCTCTGGTGGCTTGTAAAGGGTTGGGCTCAGAGCCCGGCTTATCTCACAGACCCCCCCCACACACCCCACCAGAGAGTCGGTTCCACCCGCAGGAAGGGGAGGGTGTAGATAGGGGAGAGAAGGGCACCCCAGGGGGGATCTGGACTGATTGATGCTGAGGGTTTAGGATGGGGAAGGGGGGGATTTGCTGCAGACCCCCATCACTCACCCCTCCCTCTCCCTCAGGTCAAGATCTGGTTCCAGAACAAACGCTCCAAGTACAAGAAGATCATGAAGCAAGGCTCCAACGTGCCCGACGGGGACCACCTCCCCACCACCACCTCCCTCTCCCCCTGCTCCCCCAACATCCCCCCTCTCTGGGACATCCCCGTGCCAGCCAAAGGGGCCCCCCTGGCTCCCAGCACCTACATCAACAGCTTTGGGGCCTGGTACCAACCTCACCCCCAGGACACCATCCCCCGGGCACCCATGATGTGACACTGCCGGATCCCCAGCACCCACCGGTTCTGGGAGGAAGGAGAAGGGAGGGGATGCTCTGCTGCCACCCCCAAAGGGACTGGGGAGCCCAGAAGAAGCCCTGAGGGACCCCAATGAACAGAGAAGGAGGAAGAAGAGGAGGAAGGTGACCACGGGCTGTAGGAACCTGGCGATCACCTGCTCCCTCCTGGTCTGAAGGGACACAATTCCCACATAACCCTGCTGGTGGGACAGGACTTGACCTCCAGGTCCCTCTGTTCAAGGACATGGGGCGGGGGGGACCCCAAGAGGAGCTGGGAGGTCCCTGGACCCCCCCTGTGGGTTGGCTTTATTTATAAATATTGTCTGTTGTTGTATGTGCCCCCCACTTTATAAATAGGCTGTTCACTTGTAAAGACTGCTCCTCCCTACCTGCCCCTCATTTTGGGGGGGTGGGGGGGGGGGGGGTTCGGTCCCCTGTTTAGGGGGACAATTTTCAGTCTGGGTCATCAGAGGCTCCAGGTCTCCAAAAGCTTTGGGGGCACTGGGGGAGGGGGCTGTGTTCTCCTCCCCCTTCCTAACATCTGCACCAACCTTGCTGCTGGGTTCAGCTCTGCCCTGGCCCCCCCCGAGACGGAGCTGCAATTATTGTAGGGAATTGTGGGCCCCTCGCTGAGGGGCTTCTTGCTGCCTCCTTGGGGTAATTACGGGCAATTTGGAGCTGTTGAAGATGTCTCCTTTATTTGGGAGAGTTTGGGGTCACGGGGCAAGCTGGAGATGCTGGGGTGAGTCTGAGGTTATCACCCTGCTCCCCTGAGACCCCCCTGGGGAAGCCCCCTGGGAGCAGGGAATATTTTTCCTGAGGATGGGTAACATCTCCCTCGGTGCATTCCAGAGACCCAGCTAGAAAAATCTATATTCTTGTGATTTCCCACTATTTTCCCAATCCCACTCCAACGTTTGTCACCCACCATGGGGACAAGTCCCAGCCCTGAGTGGCTGCTGCAGTGGGGCTGTGCTGAGCTTTGCTCCCAAACCCATCACCACCTTCTCTCCAGATATTCCCACCTTGATTTCCCCCTCTCCAAAGGGCTCTCCCTCCTCTCCAAGGGGATTTCTCCCCTCCCCTGGATCCCTGTTTCCCATCCCAGGGATCATGCCAGGCCAGGAGCAATGCCACCACCCGTGACTCTGTTTCCATTGCCCCTCCAGCAGCACACATAGGACATGACTATTTTTATTTCCAGGCGCTTGGAATGCTGAGATTTTGGAGTGAAAAATCAAAAATTGGGAGCTGGGAAGGGCTTGGAGATTTGGTGCCCAGCGTGGGAACTGCGTGTCCCAGGGTGCGTGGGGTGTCCCTGTGTGTGATCCCCACCCCCCCAGTTTCATCCCCCCAGATGAGAGGTTTGGGGTGCTGGTGGTGACCCCGTTGGGACACCGGGATGGTTGTCCCCAGCTGTGCCCAGTGATGGCCACATGGAGCTGGCTCAGCATCCTTGGGGACACTGTGGCCAGGACCACGTTGGTTGGGAGCTGGGGGATGTTGTGTGGTGTCCCTTGCGTGGGTACATGGTGACCACGAGTGGGGACAAATCCAGCAGGAGCAGGAGGCACACAGGGCAGGGCTGGCTTTATTTTCTCCAAGCAATGGAGCCCATCCTCCCCAGCAAGCTTCTGGGGGGGTCGTTGGGTTCACTTTGCTCTGACCTTGGAGGAAAGGAGAATTTCTTATCCAGAAACTGGGAAAAAATTCCTCCTCACCCCAAGGAGGGGCTTTGGGCTTTCCTTCAGGGTCCTTGTGGCCACCACGGCCTCACTGCAGCTGGACTTGGATCTTCTCCACCAGCCCAAAGTGTCCCTGGTTGGGGACACGCCACGACACCCCCAGCCTTGAGACATCTCAGTGTGTTGGGTGGGAGAAACCTCACCAGAGGTGGGGGTGTTCCTGGGCTTGTTGGGGTTGCTCTTCCCAAAAGAATCCCTTGAAATTCCCAGGGTGGGATGCTGGGGGGATGCTGGGGGGACACCAGGAACTGCTGCCCCACAGCGTGAACCCACAAGGGCTGGAAAACACATCTGAGCCCCCATCCCACCCACAGCCACTGCCAAAAATCCCCTCCAAGGGGTTGGGTGTCCCCCCCCCATCCCCACCCTGGTACCATAAGGTGTTCTCCATCCCTGCTGCTGGCAGGGCATAAGTGGAATAACTGGGATAACTGGGATGACTGAGACAATGGTCAGCTCATTCCTTTGCCAGGGCCAGGTGAGGGATGCTGGGAGGGGGGGGATGTTGGGGTCATGGCCCCCTCAGGGCAGGGTTCTGGCCCCTGTTCTGTTCTAGGGCAGCAGAAGGGGTCTGCTTCTCCCAGGGGAGGGACTCAGGTCCTGTGGCCTCTTTTTGGGGAGCTCTGGGCTGGCAGAGCCATGTGGCAGAGCCCCTCAGCCCCCTGGGGACCCCAGGACATGCTCTGTGTAGGGGGGTGGGGGCTACACGAGTGCCAGAGCTTCCCCGTGCCCATCCCTGGGGTGTCGGGGCTGCTGGGGAGCAGAGGGGAGCAGGATTCATGCCTGGCTGCAGGCAGCCATGTCCCCAGGGTTTATATAACCCGTGAAGCAGTGGATATGTAACCTTCTGGCTTTTTATTTATTTATTTATTTATTTATTTAATTTTATTTTCTCCCCCCCCCCTAAATTAAAAACGAAAAAAAGAAAAAAAAAAAAAAAAAAAGAAAAAAACCAGCCAAACAAACAACCCCCTCACCCCCCCCATGCACACACACACAAAAAAAAAAACAAAACAAAAACCACCAAACAACAAAAAACAAACAAACAAACAACAACAACAAAAAAAAAAAAACTCAGAAGATCCCAGTGCCAGCTCAGGCCCTGCCTCACTCCAGGCAACACCACACTTGGTTTCCTCCTCTCCCAGCCCAACTCCTCCTCCTCCTCCTCCTCTCCTGGCAGCTTTCCCCTGACAACCCCCGTGTCTCCAGGGTGTCTGCCCGCCCGACAGCTCCGGGATGGCTTGAACAGAGCTTGCAACCCCATCCCAACCCCAACCCCATCCCAACACCATCCCCATCCCCATCCCAACCCCAACCCCATCCCAACAACATCCCCATCCCAACACCATCCCCATCCCAACCCCATCCCCATCCCCATCCCCATCCCAACCCCATCCCAATCCCAACCCCAACACCATCCCAACCCCAACCCCATCCCCATCCCCATCCCCATCCCAACACCATCCCCATCCCAACACCATCCCCATCCCAACACCATCTCCATCCCAACCCCAACCCCATCCCAACACCATCCCCATCCCAACACCATCCCCATCCCAACACCAACCCCATCCAAACACCATCCCCATCCCAACACCATCCCCATCTCAAAACCAACTGACCCCATCCCAGTCAACCCCATCCCAAGCAATCCAATCCCCAACCAATCTCATCCCAGCACCAACCAACCCCATCCTCAACAAACCCCATCATGAACCAACAAATCCTCAACTAACCCCATCCCAGCACCAACTCCATCCCCAGTGAATCCCATCCCAAACCCAACCCCATCCCAACCCCAACCAACCCCATCCCAACAGCAGCTCCATCCCAACACCAACCAACCCCATCCCAATCCCAACACCAACTCCATCCCAACACCAACCAACCCCAACCTCAACAAACCCCATCATGAACCAACAAATCCCCAACCAAGCCCATCCCAACCCCAACCCCATCCCAACCCCAACCAAGCCCATCCCAGCACCAACTCCATTCCCAGTGAATCCCATCCCAACCCCAACCTCATCCCAACCCCAACCAGGGACCCAGCCAGGGCAACTCATGCTGGGACTTTGGGGACACCCCCATGGGTGTCAGGTGAGCCCCACGTGGACTTTGCCATGGGAAGGGGTGACATGGAGACACTTCTGGGGACACCAAGGGATGAGTGTGTCCCTGCTCTGGGGTCCCCTGGGGCTGGGGGTGTCACCAGACAGCACAGAGGGACCACCCACTCCAGGGCTTTGTGAGGAGCGGGGTGGGAGGACATGGGGAGCCCTCCATGGTCATTTGGGATGTGACACCAGGGCAAGTCCCTTGTCCTCAGTGGGGACAGCACCAGGGTGAACAATGGGGCTTGAACTCCCCACCCTTTGCTGCAGTGACACCCATGAAACCATGGTGGTGACACTGGGGACAAGGGGGCAGGGGGACTGTCCCAGGGGACTGTCCCCATCACCACCTCAAGGCCCTGTGTCTGGGGCAGTCTTAGGGTCACTTGAGCCCCCCTAATCCTATAACACCAATGGGGACCATCCCCATCCCCACGGGGGTGGCAAGTGTTGGTCTCATGGTGGGATGCGGGGTGAGCCCATGGCCCTTAGTTGCCCCCCCAAAAAGGAGGCAGAGGGACCATGACTTAACCCTTCATTTCCCAAACTGGAAAAACTCCCCAGGTCCTCCATGCTCACCCCAAAACTCCCCAGAAAAAAAGGGGTGTGGGGATCTTCCCATTCCAAACACGTTTATTAACCTTAATAAATCAGATTTTGATTCCTTGGGAAGCAGCAGGAGGAAGTCCCCATCCTTCCAGGGAGTTCCCATCAACCAAAAGTTGTTTTGTTTTTTTAAGGAAAAAAAAAAAAAAAAAAAAAAATCCAGACCAAAACCACTTTGGTTTGAATCAACTTTATACAAACAAACCTTATGTACACTCTCTTTTTTCCCCCCATTCACCCCTATTTATATACGGTAACATAAATAAGATCCTCAGGACTGTACAAGACATATGAACACTTCTTAAAACCACACTTTCTGCTTTTAAAAAAATAGCATCATTCTCTTAAAAAATAGTAAAGAGGTTCTGGGTTGCTGTGGGGTTTGGGGTTTTTTTTGGTTTTTTTGATTTTTATTTTGTTTCGTTGGTTTTTTTAAAGTTTCTTCAGTTGATTTCTGTAAAAACCAAGTGTGCTGCTGTGCCGGAGGTGGAGGCACTGTTAGAAAACTGTTAGCATTATATTTTTCTTGGAAAAAAAAAAATAACTTAAGCCATTCCCCAACAGTTTAAATATTAAAATATTTTTTTCCTTCTCTCTCCCCACACACACACAGTTTTTATTTCTTTTTTTTAAATAACCACTTTTTTTTTTCTTTTTTTCTTTTTTCTCTGAGCACCGGCTGATTCCTGTGAAGTTGTCCCAGAAGTGGTTGGGCTGAGGGTCCTGGTTTGCTCCTGGGTGAGGGGGGGGTTGGAGTGGGGGTGTCCTTGACACCCAAACCCCAGATTTTTCGGTGCTGGATGCATCCGGTGGCATCAGCACCCGTGCTGCCTCCTCCTCCTCCTCCCCACCAGTGGGGGGGGGGGCTCTGGGTGCCCCTCCTGGGTGCCCACCCATGCTTGGGGAGGGGGTGGGCGCAGCCCCCCTACTAAGGGGGGGTTGGCTGCAAGAAGGAAAGCTCCAGTGAGGGACAGCACAGTGGGAGGTGGTCGCCTTGTTTTTTATCAGTTGGCGACAGGAAAAAGAAAAAAATAAAATTAGAAGATGAATGAATTCCCCATTATTCGGGTTTTTTTTGCTTTCCTCGCCTGGGCTGGGAGCTAAGGAGGTGAATGAACCCTTTGCAGTCCTCTTGTTCCTGAGATGAGCTGGGAGAGGATATATAAGTGTATAGCTAGGGGTGCCTGTACATGGGTGTCCTTTTTTTTTTTTTTTTCTTTTAGAAAAAAAAAAAAAAAAAAAAAAAGAAAAAAGTAGGGGGGGAAAAAAAATAAAATAAAAAGAGGCAAAGGAAGTTTTTTTTTCACTGTCTCTGGTTCCTTTCCTGGCTCTTCCCGGCTGTTAATAGACGCTGCCGGTGGGGGGG